>JAUMJL010000098.1:2920372-4380559 GCA_033558185.1 Dromococcyx pavoninus
CTTAATTTCCATGTCTGAAACATTTTTGATTGCTGTCTCAGTCTTCTTGGATTTTGTTAGTTTTCATCTGCAAGATTTAGCTTAGTTTGACCTATGGTGGATCTTACCTTCTGATCTATAAACTGTAGCTTATTTTGATGATTAATCTCTTTCTATTCCTGTAAGCTGTCCCCTGTTTTTTGAAGTGATTTTTCCTTCATTTAGACTTGAAGCTATTTCATGCAAGTTTTTGGGTTGTTTTCCTGTGCTGATGATGTAAATTCCAGATGTGTTCTTCTTTTTTTCACTTTATGGATGTTGCCTATCTTTGACCGTAATAGTCACCTTAAAAGCTGAAGCTAATTTTGCCTTTTGTCAAATTTATTTAGTTGTGTGACTGGACTCAAGAGCACAGTGGAGAAGAGAACATGAGACTTAAAGTATGTTCTAATTTGAATGGTGTAATGACCAGCCCTTGTTGCTTCTATGGCTCTATCTGTATCATACGCCTTTGATTGTGCTTTGTTGTCTTTCCTAGAAGGACTTCTCACAGCATCCTCCCTAAACTATTGAGTTATAGGCACCATGGAGCACCTGCCAAAAATTAGTTATGGAGCACCCACTGAAGTACCCTTTTCCCAGATCCATGCTCTAGCAGAGACAATAATTACAGTCAGATATTCCAAAGTATTCCAAAGTAGCCATTTTCCTGAGACTGAGTCCCCTTGACTTTAGTAAATTGTTAAATAGGTTTAAAGGCATAGTTTTACATGTAAAACTTAATTATTGATTTGGTCATCTTTCTTCTAGTTAAAGAGAATCAACTCCACATAAGGTGATTTTTAAATAGTTGTTTCTCAAATATTTGAAGCAAATTTTCAACCATGACTTCTGGAAATACTTGATCATTTCCATCAGTGAGGCATTTGATCTTTAATCTGTATTTGGGTGGTTAGTCCCCTGTGACGCCATGCTTGCAAGAACTGTTTACATTTGAGATAATGTCACAGTGCTTATTGTTCCTCTGCAGACCTTACATGGGGCCTCTATCTAATCTCTTCAGTAGCTGTTCCAAAGGGATGTGTGATGTAAATCTGGATACTCCCATCCTTTTCACACTACTTCAGTACAGGGTTGTATGTCTTATTCTGCCTCTTGTGTGTCCTTCATTTATTATTTAGTCTCATTCTATATGATTGTCCAGTGTCTGTGCCCATGTATTACAAGCATCAGTACTTTAGGTTGCTTCAGTTTGTTGGCCTTCATTAATACGCAAATTTTATATCAAGGCCTGTGGACAGATTTAGCATAGTCTTTTCATTGACTGAATACCTGTAGAGCTACTGTTTTTATCCACATTAGTAGTATCTCTTTCCCTTGCTGTTCATCATTATTATCTTCTAAGTATATCCATAGCTATATCTGCTATTCCCTTGTCTTACATATAATACAGTTTTCTCCCACCATTTTCCCCCAGCTTCTTCATTAACAGGGCCCCTTTTCAGCCATGCCAACCTCAGTCCCAGCTGATCTTCTAATTAAGATCAGATACTTGGGTTTGCTCCATTTTTATGATAGAACTTTTGTGAAGAGGGTTTGTATGCAGATTGAGGTGGATGCATATGAAGGTATAAATAGTGGATGTAAATGTGCCTGTCTACTCCACTTGGTGTCTGACTCCTGCTCTCCAAGTCTACTGCCTCCCGGACTTCTTAGTCTCATTAGATTAACAGATGTAATTAGGGATGCGGTAGGGTTATCTAATACCATCACCTACTTATAGCTAGATGTCTGTTGGAGAGTCTTCCTCTGTTGGGATTTTAGTTGAAGAAATACAACTTCAGGGGAAAGAAGACAGCCCTTCAGAAGTTCTGGTGGAGTGTAAATAATAACTAATGATAACTAATAACTAAAGATAACTAATAACTCCGTCTCTCCGTTGCAGTGAGGGCTGCTTGTGGTGTGATGTGAACACTCATGGATAAAAATAAGATTGTTTTTTTTTGCCAGGGTGTATAAATAGAAAGTGTTTAGAAATCCTTCATGTACAGCTTTTCTCAGCATTTAGACTTTTCCTTTTGAAAGTTTCGTAGTTTCGACTTTATTATGCTGTTCTGACCACGAACATGAAGGAAGTGCGTGTGTAAATATCTTCATGCATACATAGATATCAAGGCTTATGTTTGTTTAAGTCAGGACTCAAATTAATGGCCTCCTCAGTGACTAACATGCACACTAACAGAAATGCGTAATAGATCACCTCAAACTGAGATATTTCTGGCCTTAGTTCTTTATGACCAAATTTACTTAGGGAAAGTTTTCTGTTTTCATTCACTGAGATGAAGACCCCACCTAAACGCGAGTGAGAGAAGTGGTCTGGTTTCCATGGCTTGCCTCTGAAGAGTTTTCCACATGGGTTTGCCTTGTGCAGCCTGGAAGGATTAGAGGACTTGGGGAGGCGTGGAGGACCAGATATTTGTTGTCTGTCTGAAAGTAAAGGAGTGACTCTGCCAGTTGTAGGAGGACCAGCTTATACCTCATTCACAAGAATAAACCTTCATTTCCTATGCTTTGAAATAGGTATCAAGACGATGGCTGTAAGAAAAGGCGATGAATACGTCATAAATGGTGGTAAGATGTGGACTACATCTGGGTGCCAAGCAGACTGGATGTGCTTGCTGGCAAACACCAGTGAAGGACCTCCCCATCGAAATAAGTCTCTCATATGTCTGCCAATGAATTTACCTGGTAATAACACAAAACTCTTTATCTTCTGATTTGATTTTATTGGTGGTTTCGGGTATGCCCAATATAAGAAGGAAAGGTGTTGGATGGAAAGGACTGGACTCATAAATGCTCTTCTAAGTTAGGTGTTTCCCCGTCCTATAAAGTTGGTTCTGAAATGCATTTGCGCATTTCTGCAAAAAAAGTGGGAGACAAGAGGAAATGAGAAGGAAATTAAATATTTTACAGACTTCAGCTTGTGACTCCCAAATAATTCTATATGCGGAGTCCTTTTTGCCAAAAATAAATTTATACAAAATTTTTGGAAAAATTTGCGTGGGAATATTTTACAATATTCTGTGAGAATGAACAGGCAAATCAATGCCAAGGACAAAATTAATTGTATGGGTTGGGTCAAATGAGAAATGAGATTTTTTGGGAAGACAAAGAGGAAAAGCATGAAAAAGGCTGCATTTTGACACAGATGTGAGGAGGAAGCTCCAGCTGTTTTGATACATCCTAAGGATGTCTGTCTGCCAAAGACTGTGCTCTTTGGAAGGCAGCAGACCAAGACTGTACAGGAAGTGTCAGGAGGACGTCACCGAATGATGCACTATCAAGCATCTGAAGCTGTGTGTGTGTCAAAGCTCAAGAATGAGTGCAATGGAGATCGAGTGTGTTATCTCTGACTAACTGCTGCAGTCACCAGCCTATGTGGCAGGGTAAGGAAGGAATTCATGGTGCAGTGGTAACTCATTCCTTGCTAGAAGCTGGAAGAACATGGGAGGCTAGAGCAGGATTTTTTGCAAAATTCTTATTTTTCTCGTACTTTAATAATGGGGTGATTAAAAAAAAATAAAAAAAATAAAAAATGAAGTTCCAAGTCTGAAACTGAATTATTAATTATTAACTTCAACAATTGGTAGTTTATTGGTGATATTTGCTAAATGCATTTCTCATAAAGGGAATTTGGATAACAGCGGTGTGGATTCACAGTAGATATCCAAATTAGATGAATACATTTCTTACTAATGATGTCTTAAAAAAAGCTGAATTTCTCATATGAAGCAAGAGATGTGTGTAAGACGTATAGAAAAATGGCTTGCAGCCCTAATTTGGTAACTATTTGTGTACTGGTTTGTCCTTTGAGTCCTCAAATAGTGCTGGGGTAGCTTGCAAGGAGGAGATAATAAAGAGAAGAGCATCCAGGAAAGGAGAAAGAGTATGTTTCTCAGGTTGCAGTTTAAAATGTGCCTCTTTCCATTTGTAATGGCACTAAATGGTGTCAGGAGAGAGCAACTGCCTTTCTCTCAAAATAGAATACAAGAAATAAAAGAGATTGTCAGAATGCTGGAAGAATGGCAGAAAATGAAAAAGACACCTGGGAAGAACTGCCCAAGAAGAGATACGGCAATTCACCCCAGTGATGATGGTGGAAGCAATACAAATGGCTCTGTTAGAGTGATTTTAGTAAGTCAGGCACTTGACCTTGCCAGATTGAGATTTATGTGTTATTGGATGGCTTGTGATTTATTTAATATAGACAAACTCCAGGAATTATCTGGGCAGATGACTTCTACTGCTGCTGGTAATTTTTAGTATATAGTACCCTAATGAAGATAATTAAGCTAAGTAAAAGAAGATTTTGATGCCTGTATTGTAGCCATAGAGATGATTATGTATCATCGTCTTCAAAAAAGAGAAAATGTAAAGCATGTGCTAGCAACAGAGGGGGCACTACATAATGATGATGCAATTTGGTCTCCTGAATGAGAAACATGAATTAAGAGCAAGTGAAATTGGTAGGGCACAAGAAATGGAGGCTTCCTGCATTCAGGAAACTTGAACACAGAACCCAGTCTGGAAGAAAAATAGATAGATATTGCTCACACATTTAGCTCCTCTAACTAAATCTATAACAGCTTTCTTCAGTCATTGTTGCTGTGTGTGAGTCTGGGAAAGTACACAACAGGACTGATTTAGCAATATAAAGAACTGGGAGCAGTTGTACTTTTTCCAGCAGAGGCGTTAGTAAGCCACCCACTAACAAGAGCAGTAAGTGCATCTTCATATGGGTGAGGAGCAGCAATTGCGTAAAACCAGCTGGAAGCAGACTGAAGATGTGATCTCTGAGACTTTCAAAGAAGCCAAGCAGTAATATTGCAAAGGAAGATGTTACAGAAATCATTTGGGCCTGTAAATCATTGTGTGTGTTTGTTTAACTCTGATTTTAATATAGAAACAAACCAAAAATGCATTTTTTTGGCATGACTGGGTGCAGATTGCTGGATAATTTTCAATCTGAGAGTCAAAAATTTTTATAGAGCTGTCCTGACTTTCTTCTTGCGTTGAACACATATCAAAGCGAATATTCCCAACACACAATTGGTTTATAGATTGGCTGATGGAGAAAAATCTTGAGTAGAAGGTGTGGAAATCTATGTGGACCTTACTCTGACTGCAGTCTTGGCATTTGGAAATAGTGTCAGGATTTCATCTCTGTAGAGAGATGAAACTTTCTATAACCCTTATTCAATGGAGCCAGAGAGAATTAATTTTAAGAGAATAACTGCCAACGTCTTCTGTCTGCAAAAGCAAAGTAATTTTCATGTGGCTGAAGGCCTCCTGTCAGTAGAAGTTGAGATGTCTATATTAGTTCAGGGAGAGAGGTTCACTGAAATCCATAAAGGACAACAAGGTACAAACAAGTACAGAGAAGGACCATCTGTGTGGTGACCTACTCCTACTAAGCCACATTAGAGAGCAGTAGAAAATTGAAAAAATAAAACAGAATAAAAAGCAAAATATTACCAGCATACCTCATCATCACAAAACTGGTTAGAATAAGATGTATACGTAAAATGTTTGGCTTTCTGCAGAGACATATATGCTGATTTGGAGGACTATTCTTCTACATATATTGACTTTGCAGATGTAAGCAGTATGTTTTGCACAAATCTTCGCACCTGGCTGTTGGCTTCAATTTACTCCTGAAACATTTTTTACTTCCATCCCGAATATTCACATTAGTCCTGGAGCAGCGAGGAGATAAAAAAATGAAGACAAGGGAATTGCCACAAAGAAAAAAATCAGTGGATGTCTGTTAAACTCTCATGGCACTGTGGTAAGCCATGCTTGCCTCTGAACAATAGCAAGAAAGAACTTGTAGCTAGGAAAAAATGAACAACAGGAAGGAGTCCCACCTGGTGTGACTAGGTAGCTGAAGTATTACCCTGAAGGAACTGGATTAATCTCCAAGAGACCGTTGCGCATGAGTTCAGAGTCAGTGCTGTGTAGGGAATTCCATGGGGAAAACGAACCCTCTTCACAATCACATCCATATGAAAACTCAGAGGAATGAATTGTGATCATTATGAACCTTTCTGTGACTACTTAGATGAACTAGACATTATTTAGTAGGCCATCATAAAATACATAGTTCTATCAAAATTTGGAATTGATATAGAATTGTTGAATGTTTGTAGCAGTTATGAATTTGAGTCTAACTTTTTATTATCAGGAAAAAGTGGTGCAGTGTGATTATAAATGCTGTCTTCTACAGGAAAAATCAGCATAGGCTAGAAAAGGGAGGATAAATGTGGAAGAGAAGGAAGGAAGAGGATTTCCAGGAGGAGAAATTCTCTAGTTGCCTCTTAAAACATAGCTCTGTTTTTGTCATTATTAAATATTTTTCTATTGTTTCACAGCAGTGCAGGCACTCAGCAAATAGTACTTAACTGAATTCCAGGATTTTATTATAGTACACTAAAAATCAAACATAAGTAAATAAATATCGCATTGTTTCAAGACATGCATTTACTACTAGTAAACAATTATTATATGGGGATATAATGAAAAGTGGGACTTTCAGAAATGCAGTTTCTGATTTGCTAGTTACATAAAATGGAGAAAACTCTTAAAAATAGGGTGGGGTGCATTTTACTCTTCAATTCCAGAACACTGTTTTGTTTTTCCTAAAGGTAGGTTTCTCTGTGGTCTTGGCATGTACCTTCTCATCTGCAAACATTGCTTTCTTAAAATGCTGTACTTTTACCTAGTACTTCTATTTTTTGTGGCCCTTCTAATATCCCTTTTTCGTCAGGGATTCATGTTGCTAAAAAGATCAACAAACTGGGCATGAGGTCATCAGACACAGCTCAGATCTTTTTTGAAGACGTAAGGGTCCCCAGCAAAAACGTCATCGGTGAGGAAGGAATGGGGTTTACATATCAGATGTTGCAATTCCAAGAAGAGCGGCTGTGGGCAGTAGCCAGTGGTAAGTCATCAGTTGTGCTTCTGGGGCTGGGCAGGGACATGGGGGTCACCCTGAGCATGACTAACAGCACTTTCCTTTATTGTAAACTGCACTGACCTCTTACAATCTGCTTTTGAAATCTGTAATAGCCTGGATACAGACAACCTTCTCTTTCTGTAGGAAAACTTGAAAGAGAAAATATTTTTGAGGCATCACAGAAGCTGATTTTGCCTTGTTTCTTTTTCTTATTGCTATTCTGCTGATAAGAAAATATGGCATCATGTTATGTCTGCTAAAAATATATTACAAAGGCTATCAAAATAGAAGGATGTTGACTTTTCCCGTACTACAGTAAGCTATGATGTTTATCCTGGGTTTTAGAAAATTAACTTAGTGGCTGTGTAAAGAATTGGCTCTTGGAGGATGTAACAGCTTTTTTTTTTGCAGATCTGGTTTGCCTCTGTATGCTTTGGATGTAAATGGTACAACACCAAATTCCTTTCCCTGAAGTTATACTGTCATAAAGTTCCCGTTACTCTGAACTCAGGCCATAAGCAAACTGTGTATTTGAATTATATTGATTCTGGGTATTTCAGGTAACCACGGTCAGGTCTGAATCTGAATTGTCCATTTTCAGCTTCCCAAACTTCCCTCACACCCCACAATGTTTCCTTCTTCAACTTGAATATAATGAGGTTCACAGTAAGAAGATAGGTCCTCTTTAAATTTCAGGACTGTCTGAATACACTCAGTGTATTTGTGCACCTGTGCATACCCTGCCATTTACTCTCTGTGTGTGGCTGGGGCATTGGAAACTCTAAGAATTGATTTTCTGATACAATGACCAAATGAAAAATCACTCCCTGTTCTAGGAGAACAAGGGATGCCCCTGCAGACTCAGGCAAGGAGGCTGGTCCTGTTTAATCAAGGTGTATATAGACTGCAAGGATTTACATTGTGCCTTTGTATGCTCAGTTTGATCTCTAAGTTAAAGAAAACAGTCAGAAACTCTGGATTGCAGTGATACTCCCCAGGCAGCAGGGTAGCCTGCGCTGTTAGTCATGCCCCAGGCAGAAGTGACACACACTGACAGCATCAAAACACAAAGCCTGGCAGGTTAGATCACTCCTATTAAAACCACTGACAGCTTGGTACTGTCCAGCCTTGCACAACCACCTATCAGTCACTGTGTTTTGCCAGGAAGCAAGACACCGGGTTTCAATTCTTCTTTTTGCCCAGAAAAATGTGGCAGGAGCAATTAAACCCTCACCCTGGATGAGCTGTTTGGGAAGGGCATCTTCACTCTCTCCACCATGGCTGAGGGAGGGTCATCAGGGAGGAAGAACCTTGGAGCTCACCAAAGGAGAGGGAGCCATCTCATGCAGCACTGTGGATGGTGTATTTTACCTTGCTGATGCCCTTGGTTTTGCTTTTATCCACTAGGATAAGACCCACGGTTTGGGCCAAGTTGCAGACTTCAGAAGTAACCAGTTGTGGTAAAGAAGAAATGTTCAGAAGGGACATTGCTGGATGTGATTCGTTACACCACGACATATAGTTTTTAGCTTCCAGTCCTGCAAATGATTTTCCGTTTTTTCAATCACAGGTGTTTTGCTGAAGGTGGAGATGTGCAAAACTGTGTGCGTGTGCCTTCAGTACTTCAGTGATTAGGTCTGCATATGTGATCCCAGTCCTCACTCTGGCCCTCAGAAGGACGTTTCTGCTCCTTCCCAGTTCATGAGTATTCACATGGCACTGAAAATCTTCACTCTGCTTTTAAACATGTCAGGGCCCAGTTCTGTCATCCTTGCTTTCGCTACTTCTTAAACCTTGGAAGAGGCAGTTGACTGTCATTCTTTTCTTCCTTTCCTTTTGGGGGGTTGTTTTGTTTTGTTTTGTTTTGTTTTATTTGAGTGTTTTGTTTTGGGGCTTTTTTGTTGGGTTTATGTATTTTTAGTATCGTGTCATGTGCTCCAGCCTTCTCTTTGTTTATTAATTATTTTCCTTGAGGCCAGATTTCAGAATGTGTGGGGAGTTCCCTTACTCCTTCACCTTTTTTTTTTCCTTTTAAAGTGAATTTTCAGTCAAACAGATTTAAAATATAAATAGAAAACTAAGTTCCTGGAATTGCAAAATTTGGTCAGAGGTGTGGTTATTTATTCCAAGTGATATGTTGTCAAAGGCATTGGTAAAAGGCGCTGTGTTTCTTCTGTCATTGTAAGAGCTGCCACACATCTCTCCTGTGTTGTGACAGTTGGTAAACACTGTCCGTTTGCAAACCTGTTACACTGATCACAGGAAAAGGATGTTGCTATGGCAGGAAAGCAAAGTTTTCTTTTGAATCGCTTAACTTGGAGGCAAAGAAGCAGTTCAGTGTGTGTGAGAGAGCAGAAGGGCACTTTCTTAATGACTTCTATCTGTTCCTGTAGTCTCAGTTTTATGAGCACCGTTGAGTCATAGACTGTAAGCAGGATGGCAGAATCTTTTGCATGGGCAGTGTACATCCTTAGGAGACAGATTGCTCAGCTTGGAGCTCACTGCATATTTCGATAGGAGTAATCAGCCACAACCTAAGAAAACTACATTAATTTCCTTTTGTTTTGAGAGAAGATGTAGCGAGGTAAAATGTGTTTAGACTAAGAAGTTTAAATTGGAAAAATATAAGTTGGATGGAGGTACAAGGAAAAGATTATTCTGCATCTGGCAACTTCAAGTGCTTTCACAATTCTCAGCTGCGTAGTAGACTATGAATTCCTTAGGCTGCCCCAGAGTGACATTTCCTGCTTGTGCTGTGAGTTAGAACCCATGGGGCCAAGTTTGTCTGAGGATGTGGAGAACAGTGTATGACAAAAGAGGAAACAAATATACACTAAAAAAAAAGTTCAGAGAGAACATGAGTTTCACTGTTAAGAATGGCATTTCTCTGTTCTTATATGACTGGCAAAGTATTGTGTTACAAGGTGTATAACGTGCTACCTTTTGTTGCTCTTTGCTGCACAGTTAAGCTTTGCCATGTTAGAGCTATACTCATAGATCTAAATACACGGAGTTACAGAATGGTTTGGGTTGGAAGTGGCCTTTAAAGATCATCATGTACATTACCCCTGCCTTGGGCAGGGACATCTTTCACTAGATAAGGTTTTTCAAAGCCCCATCAAGCATAACTTTGAACACTATGGGCATCCACAACTTCTCTGAGCAACCTGTTCTAGGGTTTTAGCACCTCCATGATAAATAATTTTTTCCTTATGTTCAATCTAAATCTACCCTCTTCCAGTTTAAAACCATTGTCCCTGGTCCTGTCAATACATGCCCCTGTAAGAAGTCCCTCCCCATCTTTCCCTTTAAGAACTGGAAGGCTGTTATTAGATCTCCCCAGAGCCTTCTCTTCTCCAGGCTGAACAACCCTAACTATCTAAGCCTGTCTTCGCTGGAGAGGTGCTCCAGCACTCTCATCAGCCTCGTGGCCTTCCTCTGGACTCGCCTCAACAGGTCCATGTCCTTCTTACATTGGTGGCCCCAAAGCTGGACGCAGTATTCCAGGTGGGATCTCACGAGAGCGGAGTAGAGGGGTAGAATCATCTCTGTTGACCTGTTGGCCACACTTCTTTCTATGCAGCCCAGGACTGTTCTTAGAATATTTCTTCTGGTTTTATTTCTGTGTGCAAATGACAGTTCCAGAGATAAGCAGAAAGGTAACTGAGGAAACAGGAGGATGGATCAGCTGAGTTATGGGGCAGCAAGGAGACAGTGAAGCAGAGAGGTGGACACTCTGAGAGCAATTCTTAGGCTTCTTGCTCCCAGCCCTTATGTGTGATCACAGCCTGAGAAGAGATGGGCCAAAATCCCTTCATGATCTTCAGCCCTTTTGCAAGCAGCACCTAAATAGGTCTTCCCAGCTGGTCCCGTTCCTGCCTCTTATTTGATGTTTCCCGCTTCTTCTTTCAATGATGCTGGATGCTGGGAAACCCACGAGCCATGCTGGAGCACCTTACTCTGACAGACCAACACTAGACTAATCACTTGTCCTTACCCCTCCCACCTGGCACTGGCACATATTGTTTAGTTTCCCTCCCAGCAGCTTAGACTCAGCTGTAAGCTTCCAAAATAACAGAATACGGCCAAGGGACAAGAGGTGCCTGGGCACTTCTTGCTCTTTCTGTAGAATCTCTTGAGCTAGAGACCATGGACATGAAAGTGAAAAAGCTGTCAATAGTGCATATGCTACAGCATTGTGTTGCATGGTCATTTGGAAGAGTAGATATGTTCTTTCTGTGGAAGAGATGTGCCTGAAGAGAGAAACTTATTTTCCAGTCCAGAAATCCAGTATTAGGAATGGGAAAAGCAGATCACCCTTTGCAATGTGGGGACAATGAATGAAAAAAACTTTCTGTGGTAGAAGTGATGAATGATCTAGGCAGTGGGCAACTGATAGGATGCAAAGTCTGCGTATGAAAGCAATATAGGGATGAAATTTAAATAGAGGGGATCTTGATGCAAAAAGGAATATGGAAGCACATCAGACTCCTGTAGAGAACTATTATGTGAATAACTATGGGAGCCATGGCAGATGGGAAAAGGAATTTTATAGCTGTCCAACGTTTGGTTGTATTTTGCATTTCAGACTCAGATTTTTGTGGTTTAGATTCCACATATGGATGGATGTGGGTATGTGTATTTCAAAAAGAGAAAACATGGTCCTTCTCATTCAGATGGATTTGTGAACTCTCTCCTTCTTCCTATTGCTTTCTGTAGTGACACAAGTCCACATTTGTCAACCAAAATTCTCCACAAATTCAGCACCTGCTATTATCCTAGCAAAGCCGCAGGAGACTGATAGCCTAGACCTACAGTTCAAGGCTTGTTTGTCTTGGAAAACAAACTTTGCTTTTCTTCTTGTTTAAAACAGAATCTTTCTAAGTTTATTCAAATAGTAGCAGTGAAATAGTGCTTTTGCTTTAAAGCAGTGTCTCCCATCTCTCTCACCTGTCTTTCAACAGTACCTTGTTTGATTCTGTTTCCATTAGAAGCACTGCTTAGCATTTACTAAAAGAGGCTGTGAATCTTCATGTTTTTCCCTTCCTTTCTATACTGCAATCTGATTACAGAATGCAGACGTAGTAAGCAATCTGTTCGTGCTCCTTGATCTCTAAATAGGTTTCTGCCTTCCCCCTGAAAGCTTCCTTGAATTCACATTTCTGCAGCACACCTCAGTGAGCACACTATCTGCCTTTAGATGTTATTTCGGGACTGTAACAGACCTTCGGGACACAGGTAGCATGGAAAGCAGGAGTTGCCACAAGGTTTTGAAATGGCCCCAGATGAGGAGGCCATTTGCAATGACATTTTTACATGCTGCTCTCTAAGACTTTACTTACCTCCTCCCCACCTCCCTTCACTCTTCTCTGAGTTTTGGCAACTTGGAGCTCAGGTGAAATAGGGATAAAGAGGTCTTCAAGGTACGATGAAATACCAGACTTTTTTCAGAATTGAAACTCTGCACCCCACTGAGCACATGGAATAATTGACTTCAGGAAACCTGGTGTATTGTTTGCAGAATGTGAATAAAAGATCTTTTTCAACAAGAAGAAAAACAACAGATCTTGCTAAAACCAGTGTCTTGTTCTGTGCTTTGCTTCTTCAAGTCCTGACACCAATGGAAACTATAATACAAGAAACTATCGACTACACTCGCCAGCGAAAAATGTTTGACCGCTCCATCCTGGACAACCAAGTTGTGCACTTCCGCCTGGCCGAGCTGGCAACCGAAGTGGAGCTCCTTCGCTCGCTGCTGCACCGCGCCGTTGGTGAGATCACACATGTCCCTTCCCAGACACGCTTCTCTTCATATAAACAATGTTGTCAGGCTAAAGGAACATGGGAAGGTGATTGTCAGAGGCGGAAGCTGTGATCAGTGACTGTGTCTGTATAACTGTGCTTTTTAATTAATTTATTTATTTAGCTCTCTATGTGGAAGGCCACGATGTGACAAAATTTGCTTCCATGGCTAAGCTAAAAGCAGGTCGTCTGGTCCGTGAAGTAGCCGATAGCTGTCTCCAGTTTTGGGGAGGAATGGGATTCACCAACGAGGTTCCGGTGAGCAGGTTTTACAGGTAAGCAAGCGAGTGGTGAAAATAGGAAATGGCTTTACTGAAATTTGGCCTCTTAAAAGTCCTGCTACCGGATCACCGACTGAAAAGGGCATCAAATCCTAGCTGGTGTGAATGTTATTGTTCCACTGAATGTTATTGTTTCACTGTCGCTGGTTTACTGTGTGGACACAAGAGCATCCACAGTCCCACTGACTTTGGGGTGGCATGTGTCAGTGTTCTCACACTGACTGTTCCATCAAATCTTGGCTTTGCATTACAACTGTGTAGTTTGAGCTACTTGCAGATTAGCTTGAAGGTCAGGTGAAAGAAGTAAGCTCCATGTTTTCCCTAATGTTCCTCCAGCATCTGCCAGGCAATGGGGCAAGAAAAAAAAGGTGAAATTTACCAACAAGTGTTTTTTTTATCCTCTTTACTCTTTGTTTGGTTGTAAAGTTGATTACAGGAACAGAGCTAAACCAAAACAGAAGCTTTCTTCCAAAACCAATGAAAATCTTTTTCCCCAAATATATTTGTGACAGTGGAGTTCACCATTAGGCTCCTGCAGGAGTCTGTTCTGTAGCATTCTTTGCTCGATTAGTCATATGAGATTCTGTGTAAGATGTACGAGAGATGTGGCTGCTTCCAGCAAGTTATTAGATCGTTAAAATGGGACACAGGCCTTTTTGCAAATTAATACAGCTTATGCCAGGCCCTTGAAATTTTACCATCGATTTACTTAGAGAAGAATTATCTCTAAGCAAACAGGCTTCATGGCATCTGTTAGGAAAATTCTGGCCCCAGTGTCCCATATTCTGTAGAAGGACCAAAATGGAACTTGCAGTCAGGTGTTAGCAAAGCTAGCTCGAGTTCAGTTAGTTGAAAGCTCTGTGAGAGCAGAACACTTAAAATCTGTAAAAAGTTTGTTTCTTTTAGTAGATTGAATTACTTCTTCTATTTTTAATAAGCTTTTATGAACAAGAATGCCATTTTGGTAGGTCAAAGTGATCTTCAGCCTCTTTTGATTTGGAGATTCCTGAAATTTTCTGATGAGGATACAGGGTGCTGTATGGTGGTAGTTTTAAGCCAGCTGTCAATATGATGCATTTGCTTAGTTAATTCTTTCACAGCCTCTTAATTAGCAGCTAATGGTCCCTGGTGATGCAGATGTTAAAAACTACTGCAGTAAGCATTCTGAATAAAACACTTGTCTTGAAGCACTTACTGTCAATATAATAATGTGTACAGATTGATGTGTATGTGCTTTAAACAGCTTTGATTTGTTTCTAGTTTTCCTTCCCCAGTATATTCAATAATAACAACTGTGAGCAGAGGTTTTCTGTGTGAATTCCAGAGTTGTTTCTAAGTACACTAGTACAGTCACATTTTTTCTTTAGAAGAAATCCAGAGTATTTCCTATGGGTATAAACTGTGTTAGCTGGCTCAAGAAAGATACTTTCTGCCTCTAAAACAAAAAATGTTGTAAGTGAGGCTGAAGGTGGTGTGATACCTATACTCTGAATTTGTTTTCCATGATTCAGTAAAATTCCATTAGTGAGTAACCATAAGCTTCAGGAAGGGAGAAGTACAGTATTAGCTAAATAAACAGTTACAGGTTTAAGTCAGAATCCTGTTAATCTGTAACGATAAGCAAAGCAACATCTTTCCTAAAACCGTCCTTTTTCATAGAGCAGTCTGAGTAACCATTCACGTCACTGTGGTATTTCTCAAGTAGCAAGCAGTGTACGGCACAGCATGTCATCTAGTCATAACGTACAAAGAGTTTTGTAGCATAATCCTTATGAAGTTTCCCAGGAAATCTTAGCTTTTGACACATGTTGGGCTGTTATTCTTCAATGAGCACACAGCATAAAACATGGTAATTTTAGTTAGTAGTGTTGTTAGGGAGTTAATAAACACAGGACTGCACAGCACTGTCTTCCAGATGACTTTATTTAAATTTATCATTTTAATCATTAGTCTTTTAAATTTTGTAGAACAACTGGCTTTCCTAAAGTGCAGTATTCTCTTGAAGGCATGAAAGTAGCTGTTTTACTATATAGGTGCCTATATTGGGCTGATTTTATATCTGTAAATATCTCATTTTCAGCTGTAGAGATTCTGAGAAGGAGAATGGTTTGAAGAAAAAAAAAGTTTTGGCCCCAAATATGGAAGGGTTTGATAGAAAAATAAAAGCCAATGATAAAAACCAATAAGAATGGACTTTCCAGATTTTACCCTTCTAGCAAGATTCTGGGGAAGGAGAGCGTCAGACTCAAGCTGTGGTTTTTTATTTTTCTCTCCTCTATATGAATACATCAAGAATATCATGACTTAGGAAAAAATCAGTTATTAAACAAACACACAATCTATACGAAAACCCCAGGCTGTGATAGATCAGAGGGAGGAAAACTTTTTGTAGCAAGTATATTGCAATTTTTCAGACTTCATAAAACGAATTTAAAAAAAGATCAGGTAGTCATCTATATGTTATAGTAGTAAATATGTACACTTCAGTTCTTATAGGAAGACCTGAAGTTTAAACACTGTGTTGAACAGCTGCCAGTTTGTAGTTGTTTTACTCTTGTGGGGTGTAATGGGAAGAATGCTGTCATTTCTTTACTTGCCATGTGAGAAAGCAGTACTGAAAAATACTGACTACTCGTGTAATAGATAAAGTGTAAATAGCATTGCCAATGCACATAGCTGCACAGGAAAAACAGATTTTTTTTTCCCTCAACTGTCAGCTAGGGATTGCACTATGAAGTTTTATCTGTAATTTAGGATAGTTAGGAATCAAACTTTTATGTAGTTTTCAGTGGAATTTTTTAGTAAGTAATGTATTTTCTTCTAAATTTTTTTATTCCTCATGTTTAAAAGTCAGTTTAAATATTTTATTCAGTTATTTATTTAGTTTTTTATATTCCTTCATTCTTTACAAAGCACATCTAAACTAGAATGAGAACCAGGTTTTTTTAATCAGTCTTTGTCATTATCACAATTGATGGTTGTACCAAACAAAATGAAACCTATCAGCTTCTGCTGCCAAAACCAATTTGCTTTGAAGTCAGTAGCTAACTGTTGGGACAAGACTTAATAATGATACCTCAGTCATCTGTGAAAACAAATCTGTAGTTTCAGCCTTTTTCTGCAGAAGTTTGGCAATAGATGCCTGTCTACCACTTTGGTTGACTTTTATAAGTACCTTGAGAGGGAATTTAGGAGGTGAAGCACATGAGCTCATCTATGCTCCCGAGCAGGCCAAGGTGATGCCCACTCCTGCTCAGCTGTCCCTTCAGAGTGCCCCTCAGGGGAAACAGGCAGGCCCGTGTATGTGAACTGGCAAGCACAGCTGCTGGTGGCTGGGCTGTGCCAGCCTGTCTAGAGACCTCTCACCTTCTGTGGTATGAACTGAAATTTTCTCCCTTGGGATCAAAGTCTCTCTTAGGTGCTGCTTAATTTGCACAGCCTGAAAGTAATCTCTCTGAGGCTGAAGATGGAAGAAGTCACAAAATACCAAACTTGAGGTTGCATTAATATATTTTGTGATGAAAAAAATCTTGCCAGTAACACAACTTTAATAATTGTGACAAAAAAGGGTTAACATTTTATAATCAAGTGCAATTTGTACTGAAAGGAAGCAGTGTATAAATGGTTTTCCGTGAAGCAGTCGGGAAGGATTTACCAACAGCCTCTTAACCAGGGAAGCAGGGAGCAGCATCTCTTAGGGGCTGCTATCATGAAGGGAGGCTGCTAGGGAAAACCAGAGCTGCAGTCATCAGAAGTTGCTTTCCTCTCCGTGTCTGACTGGCACTGTTCACAGCCAGAAAAGGGAAAGAAATTGACTTAAGTGTCTTTTCTCAGAACTTTAAAGTTATGTGAAGACATTGAAGATAGATAGTGCAGCAGGCTCCTGTCAGGGTGCTTGTGAACAGAAAGGGCTTTTTAGATCCCATGCCATAAACATGAGGAAAATGTAGCCTAGAGTGGTTCTCTGAATAGGCATGGCTTCTTCGCTGCAAGTAGTAAATGGTAGTGGGATGCACAACTGCAAAAACCATGACATTTTATCAGCTTGAAAACAGAGACAGATTTACTGTCCCATTAGCGGTGGCTTTAGTGCCAATATAACGTGTTACAGGGTCAAAAGCTTTCTTCATGCTGTGAGATAGTGAATCATAGAATCTTGATTGGAAAAGACCTTTGAGATCATTGAGTCCAACCACACCCATCATCCGCTAAACCATGTCCCTCAAAAACTCATCTACCTGCTTTTTAAACACCTCCAGGGATGGTGACTCAACCACCTCCCTGGGCAGCCTGTTCCAGTGCCTGACCACCCTTTCAGTAAAGAAATTCTTCCTAATATCTAATCTAAACCTTCCCTGGAGAAACTTATGGCCATTTCCCCTTGTCCTATCACCTGTCACTTGAGAGAAGAGATAATACTCGCTCTGCCACAGCCCCCTTTCATGCAGCTGTAGACAGCGATGAAGTCTCCCTTCAGCCTCCTCTTCTCCAATCTAAATAACCCCATGAAATTGCATGCAAAGAGAGCTTAGACTGGAGTAAGGAACAGCCCTAATTTTCAGGAAAACTGGGACCAAAGGGTTTACAGGCAGGATGATGGACACAGCTTGGCTTGTGCAAAACAAGGGCTGAGTGGCGCTCTGGATGCAGCAGGGTGAACACCAGCCAAAAGAGAAATGTTAAAACTGAAGGACTATACTGGCTTATACAACTCAGGAACACATTTGGGCTGTAAATTAGAGGGTTCTTAATCATTAGAACAACTTTGTCAACTCTTCAAATTAGGACAGTTCAAAATTAAGGAGAGCTTGTTTTTCCTTCTTAAAGCAGTCCTTTCTGAAGGTTACCTGACATGGTATGTATGGAGATGGAAAACTTCATTTGATGATGTGGAGGGTCATTTTTGTTCCTTTTGCTGCCTAACTAGAAATTATTGATAAACTGGGTTGAGTTGGGTGGGTGGGAAGGGCTTTTCCACCCTCCCTCATAAGTGCAGTTTTTTAACTCGGTATTGAAGGATTTATATTTTTTTTATCCCTCAGAAAGAAGTGGATTACTTTTTAACATTGACATCTTTTGATTTGGTTGAATAGAGTAAGTCTTACCATCTACAGTGGATGTTTCAGGTGCATGGAACGTCCCAAATAAGAGTGAACTCTTTGCACAAAGTGTTTTACAGGGCCAGAACGCAACAGTCAGGATTTATGTCTTTCCTGAGGTAAACTCCTATTCTCCAAGGAAAACAGCATTCAAAAAGCAGCTAGAGGTTTGTTGCCTCAAAATAACACCTTTATATAACTGTATGGTGTGTTGCAGGCTGGTTCCTGTCTGGGGTCAGGATGAAGGTGCTCACAGGTTGATGCTCACCTGTGCTGCAGTACAGTACAGGACGTACTGTTCTGTCATGGGGGCAGCGACAAGGTGATGGAGAAATCAGAAAGCAAAGTGTTGCTGTGTTAGATCAAAAGCATTCAAGGGTAGCCTACCTAAAGCAATAAAATTCTAATATTTATACATATTAAAATATTTATACGCCCTATTAATAATATTGATACAATATGAACTGTCAAACCAGAAACTTATAATAAATAGCTGATATACAAGTTTACATTACTATGTCATCTTCCCCAGCTTCCTCACAGAGTTCGCAGAGGATAGTTAGTCCCATGGTTTTGTTTTCTTATGCTGAAAGCAAGTTTCTTTCCCAGAAGAGGGTTGTTTGTTAGATCATTCAAGTCCTTTGTCATCTTGATCCTCTTCAACTAAGTGAAACCTTCTGTCCTGTCCCCCCAGGGGAAGAGATTTGCATTAGTTGCCTGCTTGTAGATTCTGTAGGAAATATTCCTTACCTCACCAAAAGAGACAAAAATTTAATCACCAGCAATTTTGTAAAGATATACACGCACAAAAAGATATGTGGAAGGTGTATTGGCTTTTTAAAGCACATATTGATATGTGATAACCTGATGTCTGTCACACCACCAAAGCCAGACCTGCCTACTTATAACTTCATATAAATAAGCCACATATACAGGATTTCTGCTCCAAATGTAGTACTTTTATCTGTATCACAGAGTAGTTCTGAGGATTAATTACATACTGTTGCTACAGTGCCGGGAGGATGCAAGATAAGCAGCTTGAAAAAGCACACAGTACCACAGCACAAAGAACAAGTAACCTATCATTGCTCCAGCTCTGCTGCCTTCAGCAAGGCCCACAAGAGGATCTTCAGGTTATTGAATCAAGTAGAGGTAGTTTAGCAGAACACTTTCAGTGTTTTGTTTTGAGGTTTTTTTTAAGTCTCTGCAAAGGAGAAATCTGTGAAGAAAAATTCGTTAAGGTTGCAGTGGTCTGCAATCTGGCTAGGAGAGGAAACTCAGGCAATACAGTCAGTGAGTCCTTAAGTGAGTGTGATTAGAAATATCTAAAGTAAATCTTGGAGCAACCATTCATTTTTAAAGCAGAGAAGCTGTATCTGCTATATAATACTAATATGGATTATGCCAGGCCTCACATAGCCATTAGGGAGATCAGGATGCCTGGTTAAAAAACTTGAATGAAAATCCTAACTTTTCCATACAGTTCTCCAGTACCTCAGGTACTGATTAACTAACAGTCTTTTTACTACACAATTAAGCAAAGTTGACTGCTGCAACACTTTTTTGCTGCTGGGCCTCCAAAAGCTTCCTCCCCTCCTAAAATTCAACCGCACGCCTAGGCACCTACACCTTTAGCAGAAGAACACCAGAGATGTTGTGGGAAGTAGTGCAGACCATCTCAGCAGGAGGAGGCAGTGGATGAGGTGTTCTGCAGACAACTGGTGTTAGGTCATTTGAGTATGCAGTCCAGCAGAAAACCTGGTGAGAGCCTGTGATGCTCTATATGCCAGTCCAAATTGCTAAGATCTAAACAGAAGTCTCTATGGAGTTCAGCTGCAGGAGGTTTGGCTGGGCTTAAGCAGAGGCAGTTGTATGGTAGTAAGGTTACGCCAAGTTAAGGTTCTTTCTGAAGGAATCTGAAAATTGGATGTGACAAATTACATCTGAAGCCTTTTGATTGAGCAACATCCCTGTACACAAATTCACAGTGCTGACAACACATTTGTCCACACCACGCATATACTTCTGTAAACAGGGGGTTTCAATGTAATAAAGCAGCTCCATAATAAACACATAGAATAAACAGGTATGTACAGTTCTGTTCTTGTTCCATCAGTATAGCATGCAAATGTTTAAATCTACTCTTTATACTTCTACAGAGACATGAGATTAATGTCAATAGGAGGTGGTACAGATGAAACCATGCTTTCCATCATATGCAAACACATGGAAACACTTCCCAGAAAGTGATGCATCTCAACTCTTCCTCGAAAATGAAGCAAACAAGAACACACCTTGTACTGCACACTGAATGTAACAGCTGGTATGTGTCAAGAGTAAAATAAAGAAAAAATATAACAGTAATTTTCCCAACAAAATGCTTGTCAGTCCTTGACTGTTATCATTCTACACGTTCCTCAATATCAAATTTCTGTTGATAAGAAGCAGTCTGAAAGCATATATCCTCTGCAGCGTTTTTTCCATTTTTTTTTTCAGTGGTTTACTAATTCGGTGGGTCTAAATGTTCCCCACTAAGCACCCAGAACAACCGTCTTCTTTAATTTAAGTGTATCTATGTTTTAGAGCACCTAAGCCACCACTCAAGAAACATAACTTCCGTATGGATACAGCTATGATTTCACTAGTAGCTTAAACTAATTTCAGTGTAACTTTGCTTTTAAGAGCACTTAAGGCACAACATACTCCCTGCCAAATCCAAATACTGGAACAGTGATTTTTCTCTGAATTGCAGGTACCTTCCCTATCTTTCACTTTCAATCAAAATGAATTCTATCATCTTTTTCAAGTTCACACTGATTTGTACTACTCTGTGGATGTCTGGTGGTGGGAGTGAGAGTTGATTTTTATTTGTAGAATTCTGCAAACAACTGTTTTAATTGTATCTGAAGCTGTTGAAGTCCTGAAATTCAACATTAAGGTGTGATGTTTTGTGTGTCGTTATTAAACATTAAAAATAAAACATGTTAATATGAAAATTGTAGTTACTTCAACTCTTTCTATAACAGTCAGCTGAAATAGCCTGTATTGTTGCTGAAAACAAGCTTCAGTGGGATTGTCCTTCTAATCAAATGGATATGTTGATGAAGCATTTTCTAAGGAATCTCCATGATACTGTAAGGTTAACAGTTTCACAGAATGACCCGAGTTGGAAGGGACCCACAAGGATCATCAAGTCCAACTCCTATCTCTGCATAGCACAACCCCACCATTCACATTGTGTGTCTGAGGGCATTGTCCAAGTGCTTCTTGAATACTGTCAGGTTTGGCCATGTGACTGCTTCCCTGGGGAGCTGCTCTAGTGCTCCACCACCCTCTGGGTGAAAAATCTAATATCTAACCAAAACCTCCCCTGACACATTTTCCTGCCATCCCCTGGAGCCCTATCATTGGTGAGATAAGATCAGCGCCTGCTCTTCTTCCTTCCCTTGTGAAGAAACAGTAGATGCCTATGAACTCTCTTCTCTTCTCCAGGCTGTTAAAGTTTGATAGTTAAAAGATGATGTTTCCTTCCATCTGGAATTAGACTCTTATCTAGCAACCACGCAGATTAAGTTACATTAAACTAAGAAACGCAATATATAAATGTTGTGTAAAAAATAAGTACAAAGGATTTTAAAAACAAGAATAATTATAACCAGTATTCTTATGTAGTTGCTATTAACTGCAACCTTGTAAAAGTACAATTAATGCTACTAATATCTTTCTATCATATCCACTGTACAGTGCGTTTTATTCTACAAGGTCATATTATAGCATGCTGAAATCTTGCTAACTATTCGTAAATTTTAAATCCCGTCAGAGTAATACTTTTCTACCAGAAAATGACCAGTATAGCCAGTGCTAATGCTGAGGAAAATTCTAAAGCTGCAATGCATGGTTCCCCCAAATTGCAGTTTCCCCTTCCCTGAGTGGAACATTCTCAAAGCAGTTTCATCTTTACATGAAGTTGCCTTAACCATTCTAAGCAAACCTGCAGAATTCCAGATCAGAGTTTAAACTGAAAAATAACCTTTAATTTTCCTGAAATTGTAGAAAGGGAAACCTGCTACATCCTATCAAATAACAAAAACATGCAGAAATATGTCACAGTAACTTTCAGTTAAGAATGTTCATGTTAAGAGCATAATGGACCTCTGTTTTAGCATGTAATTAACAAAATCCTTCTGTTTTTTCAAATAAACGCATAGAAAGTTTTTTCGAGGCTTCATATATTCCTTGTGCTTAAGCTTTATCTCCATTTCCCACTCCATCTGAGACAACAAAAATACCTGACAAGCCTCCTTAAATGAAGAAACACACGGGAAGACACAGACTTAGGATTTCTTTTCCCCCGTCCAAATTAATTTCCTCTCAGTTCTCCCCACCACTGAAGAATGAGGGGACAGGGGGGGAATGGGGGACAGACACAGACAGGAAGAAGATCTAGTTCCTATTCTGCAAGGATTACAGATATTTAAAATTGAAATCTATTTGGTTTAAAAATGATCTGCAGGACTGATAAGACTTTTACCAATATGTGCTCAGTCAGGACTTAGGGGACACCATAGCATATTCTTCAGAACAAAGACAGGAACTGTATTGGCTGTAAAATTAGCTCCATCCACCCATTTTTCTACTTCAGATTAGGTACTTGAAAAGTTTTTCCACTTATTAGTATGGTAGATTGGTTTCTAAAAAAAAAAAATCATAAATGTCTAGAGATTGTTCAGACACCGTGTTCAACAGCCAGAAATACATTTCTAGAAGATGATCAACTATCAGGGGAGCGTGGCTGTCAAACAGATACGTCAGTAATTATCATCTCACTTGTTAGGTGCCTTGCACTTCGCTGTCTCATTAGAACTGTACAAGTGCATCAATTTTGGATGGCAAACTATATCCTATTTATCTGCTTTGGGAATGCTATCCTTTGTGAAACAAGCCCAGCAACTCTCATATAAAGACAATGCATTATCCTGGTGTTAGTACTTAGATGTTCTGTCATTTATAGAAGCAGTGCAGAGCTTTTAACAATCACAGACTAAATCGACCAGAAATATTTAAGCTTCCATTACTTTTACATATTCTACATTTTGTATTAGGTAAGTGATTTACATGTCATACTTCCATTATATTTGAAATCTAATATGAAAGAAATGAACCTCCATTTCTTAAAACAGTGCTCCCCACAAAAGTATAGCCCCTTAAGTGCAGCACCATTTCCAAAAATAACTACTATTCCGCAGTAAAAGAATAATGTATATAAAAAACACTAGCTAGAATACTACAGGACACTTTATTAGTCAGTGTGTAAATAGGTATTAATGGCAACATGTTATACATTACTTCTAGAAAAGTTTTTCAAAATTGTAGATACAATTTCAATATCTAGGAAACTTATTTTTTTGAATGTTAAACTCAGCAATGTAATAGCTTCAACTACTAGGAAACTATCTGGTGAGCCAAAGCTAAGTCTTCAAAGCAAAAACCCTCAGTATGACAGCACCTCTAACAGGCACATCATAATATACTTCACTATAAAATTCAAAATATTTTGCCTCATATTTCAGACATCATGTAGAATAGATTTAGGGATCATCACAGATTGAGAAGTAAAGATAATAATGGCAGAAGTTCTATAAGGAAAAAGGGAACATTTGTGCTGTGTCTATATTGGTTGGTCCCAATGACCAAAGGCATTTGCATAAAAGAGCAGATGTGTACACGCAATTTGTCACATTTAAATAAAAAAAAAAATCCAGTTTTAAGTAACTTCTCCCCAAAACACACAGTTTAAGCTAAAAACATATGCTCCACAAAAACAATTTTGGAAGGTACCACTATTACATTTGTTAGGTTCAGTCCAGCCCTTTAAAAATCCACAGATAAAACCAATTTAGTAAGAGCAAAGTATTCTTTGGGCTTCTGCAATCTCGAAATTACTATATGCCTGAAACCCGAGCTCTAATTTAGAGCACAGCCCAGAATGAAAAGCAGAATGAAAGAGAAAGCCTTGTAATTCTGCAGTTACTTCAAAACTGAACAACCACTGTTTTCTGGAATTTTTCAAAATCAAATCTAAAAACTGTTTTCCCCTAAAAAAGTAATCTACTATGCCAGCAGTTTTTGCATATTTACAAATAATCTCCCCAAAACAAGGGACGATAAGAAAGATTCTAACACATCAAGAAAACTATATAAAATAGTTTTAAAATAGTTAATGCAATTTGCAACAATTTCACTGTGTTTTATCAACAGAATATCACTTTAGATCAATGTCTTTGTTAATTAAGACTGCTTTATAGTTGAAATTACACAATTTAAACCGAAGGTAACACGCATCACCTCAGTTTAATAATCCAGTATATAACAAAAAACACAAACAATGAAAAGAGCATCATGTAGCATAATAGCTTTGTCTGGCTTCCTCTGGAGAGTATTCTCAGTCTGCCCATAGTTGCACCTAGAAGTCCACTCGTAGAGTCAAAATCATTATCCTACATTTAAAAGAAACGCAAACAAAACAACAAAAAAATGTTACTCTGAGAAAAAAAAATTATCCCTAAGCTTGCCAAGTACAGTTTTTCCCATTTTTTCAAATTTTCCAAAACTAAAATTATTTCAGAGGCAGTTTCTGAAAATCAGTCAGGAAAAACTTTTGCACATTTAACCAGAAATACTTTTTGCAAAGCCAAAGCAAACTGTAAGCAAAAAAGGCATTTCTGAGTTTCTTATTTTTTGCTTCCCTCTTCTAATCTTAAATACAATTAAATATAAAACTGTTTTTTAATCATACTATGCATTTCTGGATTAAAAACAAACAGTCCTATCTGAAATAGAAAGACCTTGGTTGTGCTTTGGAAGTAAAGTGTCTGCACACCTATCTTTTGGAAAAGAAATATTGCTACTGAATTAGTCGTATTTTACAGTCAAAAATAAGATGTCAACATTTTAATACAGATGGCCATATTAAAAGGAATGCTTTACATCAGTAACTTCTTAATCCTACCCCATATTTAAAGAAAGTTAGTAACTAAACACTTACCATTTCTGATAACATTTTGTTTTGGTTTTTAACTTCTGTTCCAATTTCAATGGAAAGCTATTAAAAAAACCCCAAAGTATTAAATATTAATGAGTAATCAGGTATACATAGATTACAGAAACCAATCTAAAATAGATACTGTGACTAGCATTTCGCCAGGTGTAATATTAAAACAGTACCTCGTATTCTCATAAAAACAAATAACATGCACAGTATTCTGTCCATAACCCTTAGGAAAGTAAGTATTTGTCATTTGACTAGATGGGATTTTCTTTTGTGAACTATTCCTTCTCTGCTTTGTGCCACAGACAGCAAGGGCACTGCCAGACAGGGAGATAAGCTGCATATGTCAGTCCAGAGACAGTAACCAGGGTCAGCAACAGCCCAGTGATCACTCCACACATCCACAGTGATTAGACAGTTCCAAGGTGAAGCCAGAAAGTCACGTCGGGTTAGGATCCCAAACAGGGAGGTGTAAGACCAAGTACAGACACAGCTGCAACACAGGGGCCAACCAGGAGAGCCTTGGCTTAAAAGAAGCTCACAATTGAAACAAGAGAACCCCACACTGAGGCTTCTTAGCCACTCTTCCCCCATAATAATTCTTATCAGCATGCTGGTCTGGAACAACCAGCACAACTCCTACAACGGAGGGAAATGTGCTTCAGACCCCCAGGCTTTGGATTAGCCTAAACCCATATTTTTTTGGCATAACCTCAATCCTATGGTTTCTCACTGCTGCATTTCACTGCAATCTACAATAAAGTTAAGAGCGAAACTGATTTTACACAAGGCTTCTAGGAAGATTATTTGAAGACTTTTCCATATTCCAAGATTGTTACATTGCACCAAATGATACAAATGCAGGAAATGCACACATGTTGCTCCATAGGGCACCAGCAACTGCACTGTTGACCTACACAGATTTTGAAATGTAACATACCGGAGAAGGAAACGAGAAATGAAACAATGTAACAAAGGTCACAGCTTTTCTTTTTATCCTCTTATTCTACATTATTATTCTAAACCTAAGGGTTTAGCTTCTATTAGGGTTTCTATTTTTTTAAACAGCACTGTTCGCAATAGGACTTTGAATGAGTTTAGACCTAAGAATTCATTGGTTCTTACCACGTATATAGAAACAGCACCTATTGCTAAGAATGTATTTTACAAAATTTTAAGGAAGAAAACAGGGCTGTCTTTCAGTTAGACTTGCTTGAAAGAAGTCCTCAATCTCTGGGAGAACTCGGAATCATTAAAACAACAAACTTACCTTTCAGAGGATATCAGCACGCTATTTCTATTATAGATTTATCAGCAGATACAGTAGAAACTGATGAGCCACAATGACAAACACCAAAAAGAAGTAAGTCCATGTTCTTAAACGAAACAGAGACAGTTTACCGACCTAAACTCCAAGTTTCTAGTTTCTGCGAGGACAGTAATTCATTCCGTAGGACAGTAAACTGTAAGTAACACCACAGGTCCCCAAGATTAGCATAAAAGGACACCACTAGCTTGAAAATCTAATTAAAGGAAGAATCATTTATACAAATGAATGATTATGCATTTTGACTGACAATTCTTCTTGTATTGGGTTTGCACAGCAAGAGTTTGGCAGTAGCAGGTGCTACGGGATGGCTTTTGTGAGAAGCTCCTAGAAGCTTCTCCTGTGTCCAACAAGGCCAATGCCAACTGGCTCCAATACTGACCCACTGCTGCCCAAGGCCATCAGTGACGGCTGTAGCCCCTCTAGGATAACACATTTAAGAAGGAGAAAAAGTTGCTGCACAACAGCAATTGCAGCTAGAGAGAGAGGAGTGAAAATATGCAAGAGAAACAGCCCTGCAGACACTACAGTCAGTGAAGAAGCAGGGGGCAGGAAGTGCTCCCAGCACTGGGGCAGAGGTTCCCCAGCAGCCTGAGGTGAAGTCCATGGTGAGGCAGGCTGTCCCCCTGAAAGCCATGGAGGTCCACTGTGGAGCAGATATCCACCTGCAGCTCCTGGAGAGCCCATGCCAGAGCAGGTGGATGTGCCTTGAAGGAGAGGCTGCAGCCCATGTGAAGCCTGTGCAAGCTCCTGGCAGGACCTGTGGACCCACGGACAGAGGAGCCCGTGCTGGAGCACGTTTGCTGGCAGGACTTGTGACCCTGGCAAGGGACTCATGCTGGAGCAATCTTCCTGAAGGACCACACTCCATGGAAGGGACCTAGGCTGGAGCATTCGTGAATAACTACAGCCCGCAGGAAAGGCTCACATTGAAGCAGTTGGTGAAAGACTGTGTCCCACGGGAGGGATCCCACACTAGAACAGGGGAAGAGTGTGAGAATTCCTCCCACTGAGGAGGAGGGAGCAGCAGAAACAACGTGTGAGGAACTAACCACAATGTGTGATAAACTAACCACAACTCCCATTCCACATCCCCCAGTGCCGCTGGATGGGAGGAGGTAAAGAATTCAGGAGTAAAGCTCAGCCTAGGAAAGACGGAGAGAAGAAGGGAAGGATAAAGGGAAGATGATTTTAAGATTTGGGTTTATTTCTCATTATTATTTCCCTGAGTTGAGTCTGCTTTGCCCATGATGGTAACTGGCGAGTGATGTCCCTCTCCTTATCTCAACTCATGAGCCTTTCATTATATTTTCTCTCCCCTGTCTAGCTGAGGGGGAAAGCGATAGAGCGGCTTTAGTGGGCACCTGGCATCCAGCCAGGGTCAGTCCACCACAGTATAAAATTTATGTTTCAAACCAAGTTTACTTCTTCACTGGTCCATATAATTTAATTCAATAAACGTGACAATACCACTATAATTACTTACCGATTTAATGGCACTGACTTTTGTACGCAGACTTTCTGTTAACCTTTCATTTTCTTCTTCATAAACACTGTATCCACTGTTGGTATAGCCATAGCTACCAGCAGGTGCTCCATCACCTATAAACACAACAGTGAGAAGTGACGGACAGAAAACACCATTGGAGAAAGTGCTCTTCACATGCAGATATGCACTCTTTCCATTCAAAAATGCATTTCCTTAACGGCATTCTTGGCAATCAGGAAGAAGCATCACATGTTCCTCAGACAGAGATGCAACCTTTTTCTAATATATAAGTTATCTTTCAATGTTCAAATCAAAAAAGGATAACTGAGGAATGGCTATAATTTAATACTATCAAATTTTCCCCCGATGATGTTTCCAGATGACTGCTATGGAAATCAACCTAGGCATTATGTGGAGATGTGAAGGAAGCATTGAGGCCACTACATAGAGTGGCAAAGTTAACTGAAAGTTGAGATGATTCTTTAACAAAGAGAAGTTTACCACTTGATCACACATTTAAAGGAGAGAGCACGCTCTGATCCTTATATGTGTTTCTCTACAAACAAGACCTCAGATGAGAAGCCAGGCATCCGAGCAGAACACTGCCATTTCTGTCACCGTTCTGCAGTTCTATCCCCATTACTGCCTTTGGGTTTTGGATGATGGAGTTTTGGGACTGTTATCCAGACAACTGACTCAGCAGAGTACGCAGAGCAGAAGGGAGTGAAAGCTCCACAGAGCTGCTTCCTCCAACCTCTAATGAAGATCTCCTACAGATAGCAGCTGGGCAACAGCATGGGTACAGGAGAACTAAAGCCATATCCAGTGTAGGCAAAAATCGGTATTAGAACTCATATCTAAGATCTGAAACCACAGAAGAGAGACCAAGACTGAGAAAGGCAAATTCCAAAGAACTATTGTAAGCTTTCTGGTAAAGATCCTACTAGATTAATTTAACGAAAAATCCAGTTATAACATTAATCAATATTTATGAGGCTAGTCAGAATGCCAAACTAAAACAGTCTGAATGCTTTGGTTAATTCCTCATGAACAGACATTAAAGATTTTTGTGTTTGGGTGCCTTCATCTCAAACAGTTTCACCATGTGCTTGGCATAAATAATATTAAGATTTTAAAAGAGAATTACAATGCTACTTTGAAAATAAATTTATTTTATATTAAGTTACAAAGCTGTTCTTTAAATCTAAGTAACGACAATATTTCAATTTTGTACTTGTAAACTGTTTTAATGTTATTATAGAAGATAAGCTCATGACAAATGCTCAAAAAGACTGGGTGAAATCTGTTTCCATTTCATCACAGTGAGAGACAGGAAGGTTTTTTCCCCCAACCTAAATCAAAAGGGCCAAAGTCAGCTACAGAAAGCTGACTAAAATTACATCATTTAGAGAGTCAGGATTGTTATCACTGTGTCTTGTTTAACAAATGCATCTAGCTACAACACCTCCTACCAAGTGAAGCACAATTTTGAATATGTTTTAGTTAATATGTCATGTAGCTTCAGGCCAAAATACAGTAACTATAATTCTTACATAGACTGTGACACAGCAGATATGAACAACTGCCCCAAAGCTTTTAAACACCCACAGCTACTTCTATATATGTAACTGAAAGCAAACTGAAGAAACCTGGCTACAACTGTTCACAGGAAAGACAGAAACTTAGCATGGCAGTTCTATGGGCTGTCCCGCAACACTGCTCATTGACACATCATAATATAATTGCAGGTTAAAAAAGAGGTACTAGGTAGCTGGTGACAGCAGCACACCTACTGGTGCCCAACTATTTATTTCCAGCCTACTAAATAAAAAGTAATACTGTACTAACAGTTGAAATGTCAAAGCAAAGCAGTAAATTTTATTGTAGCAGGTAACAGACATTTAAGTCTTCTGCTTGACCTTCCAGCAGATTTCTTAAGAAGTAGTTCCAGGATGTTCCTCTGTTTGCCAGAGACATTTAAAAGAAGGCAAGTTCTTTCCCCTGTGCTCATTCCATAAACATCAATTATTTCACATTTTCAGAAATAGCATACTGAACTGGACATCCCTGCCCATGGCAAAGAGGTTGGAACTGCATGTCTTTTAACGTTCCTTCCAACCCAAACCATTCTGTAATTCTATGTCCTTCAGCCTAACCTCTCTCAGTCATACCCAAGAGCAAGCTGTTAGTCCGACAAAGAACTGAAGACCTAAGCATTATTAAATGCCTACCTTTTTATGATAAACATCCCAACACCTCTCTTCATATAAGAAGCAGTATATCCAAGACTTGTTTTCTCTTGTGAAAATACTATTAGACAAACAAAAAGTGTAGAAGTAAATCTGGGGCCGTGTTACAGGCACACCTGGTTCAATCATCTGGCATTTACCACCCCCTAAATATTCACTTTCTAGGAATAAGTACCAGAACTCAGACATAAACTGAGGCGTGACATTATCTAAGTGTTACAGTGCGGTCACAGCACCTAGACAGTTCTAGAAGATGACGTGGGAGTTCAAAGATTCTTTATTGTCATCAAAGCGACTGCTGGTTGAGAAGTGAGGACTAAGCTTCTCAAAACACTCAATAGGACCTTTGCAGAGATTTCTGAATTTGCACCAGGTTATATTTGTAATAAATTGACAAGAGTTGGGGGTTTTACCTCCAAACATAATGCTAAAATATACATAAGTAATAGTGTTAATAAACAACTCAGAATTTGGAGAGGACTTGGCTGAAGGGTGACAAATCTGTCCATCCATGGAAACATGGCTCAAACTAATGCTGCGTTAGAACCACTCATGAACACAATTAAATACAAAGACCAGTGCGGGTAATGGCTCGTGTGTGACACGCAGACACACACAAAGACACGCACACGTGCACAGGCACACACAAACACACGCACAAACGCATGCGCACATGCACACATGCACGCACACGGGTGCACGCGCAGGCACACAGAGGCGCGCACACAGGCACACTCGTGCATAGATAGACTTACACGCATCCCCCGAGGCCCGGCCCGGGACGGGCCCAGCTCCAGCTCCCGAAGGCCCGGCGCGGCCCCCAGGAGCGCGCTGCTCCGACCCCACCGAGCACCGCACCGCACCACACTGCCGCCCCGCAGCCGCCGAGCGACCCGCGGAGCCACCGCCCCCAGACCGGGCAGAGTCGCGGCTCGGCCCCAGGCCCGGCCGCCCAGGCCGCCGCGCTTACCCAGCCCCGCGCGCCTCATCGCTGCGGCCGAGCGAGCAGGAGGCGGAGAGCGGCTCCCGCGCCCGCAGCGCCGGAGGGAAGCAGGGCTCGGCGGGACGGCCGCAGCCCGCGTCCCACTCCGCTCATTCACCCTCCGAGCGCCACGACAGCGCTGCGCGGGCCGCTGGGTACCCGACCTGGGCGGGGCCGCGCGGGGGCTCACGGGCGCTGTAGTGCGGAGCAGGAGCCGGGACCGTGGCGGAGGCACCGCCAGGGAGGGCTGGGCTGAGCTGGGCTCGGATCGGCTCGGGTCGTGGAATCATAGAATGGTTTAGGCTTGAAGGGTCCTTAAAGATCATCCAGTTCCACCCCCCCTGCCATGGGAAGGACACCTCCTACCAGACCAGGCTGCTCCAGGTCCCATCCAACCTGGCCTTGAACACTTCCAGGGAGGGGGCATCCATAGCTTCCCTGAGCAACCTGTGCCAGTGCCTCACTGCCCTCAGCGTGAAGAATTTCTTCCAAATGTACAATCTACATCTCCCAACTTCCAATTTAAAGCCATTCCCCCTCGTCCTATCACTATTTGCCTTTGTAAGTCCTTCCCCATTTTTTCTATAGTCCCTTCAATTACTGGAAGGCCGCTTTAATGTCTCCTTGGAGCCTTCTCCTCTCCAGGCTGAACAGCCCCAACTCTCTCAGCCTGTCCTCACAACAATGGTGCTCTGGCCCTCTGATCATCTTCATGACCACCCTCTGGACCTGTTTCAATGTTCCATGTCCTTCTTACCTCCGGGATTCCAGAACTCAAAACAGTACTCCAAGTGGTGTCTCACAAGAGCGGAGTAGAGGAGGAGAATCACCTCCATCGACCTGCTGGCCACACTTCTTTTGATGCTCGGCCCGGCTCGGGCTCGGGATGCGCCCTTGGTTGGCACTGTCCCGTCCAGAGCTTGCAGCCTCTGCCAGCCCCGCAGGACACAGTTCCCCGAGCTGGAGCCCGGTGTCAGCGGGAGCCCTGTGCAGTGATTGAACCAGCATGGGATTTCTCATGACACAGTGTATCAGAGCATTCGACCCTCAGACTGCAATTCCCCCTGCCAGTATACTGGCCCAACAGGCCCTGGAAAAAAGTGCATATTTCAGGGACCTGAGCTGTGGGGCAGTGGTTTCAGGGGCAGAAGGCAAGACCTGAGCAGCATGGCAGGGGAGCCTGGCTGCGGGCTGGAGCAAGCACTGGAAGAGCAGTTTCCTCCTCGCACAACCACCTCATCATGCTGCAGGAGAAGAGCAAATTCCATTAGCTATAACCAGTCGTGAATTTACTCAACACACTACCCATTTCAGCTTGCACTAAACTTTCAAGAATTAATCCAGGAAAAAAAATTTTGGCCTTCATTCCAGGAGGCCATCGGTACATGATAATTTCATTGTTTGGAAAGGGAAGATTCTCAGTGATTGTCAAAACATTAAAATTCAGTGCTGAATGGTGCTTTACCACTTTTTTTCCCCCAGTTTATTTAGAAATAACAGGCACGTTACTGCAGCATGCTGCACCTCGAAATAGAAACCTGCAAGTTTCATCATTATTGAATCTTCATTTCTGTGAATGATTTCAATTCTACTTGCAAAGATAATTTCTCCTTCATTCTTTAACTCATTGCAATGCTTTATCAGAAATTAGTTTTACTTGCTTTTGTTAAAGATGTGACTCACTCTGTATACCAATGGATAGAATTTTTTCCCAGGATGATACCAGAATGATTTATCAGTACTGCAGCATAAAGCAAACAACATCATGGAGTGTATTCAGAGTTTGCTATTTCAGGTGTGGCATCCACTGAACTAAAGAAGCTGCATTGACTTTTCCAATTCCAACATGCTGCTATATCGTTAGTTGCTTTTGCATTTATGTTCTGGTAGGAACTAAGACACCCAGGATTGGACCAAGATCCACTGGTGTCATAAAAGATATATAAACATAGAGCGAAGCTCCTACTTCAGTGGGCTTGTAGTGTAACAAGGGTCTTTGTCTAGGCAGGTAAAGCAATAAGATAGAAGAATAAAACAAATCTTGTCAATAAGAAGGTTTATGCCTTCTCCTGACATCCTTTGTAATTGCTCCAAGACACACCATGTGTCTTTTTGCAGTGCATAAAAGCACAAATAATTGCTGCATATCTTTTCAGTCCCCTTATCAAAGTTAATTGAAATGTGAGTCTTGTATCAGCCCATCTTTAGGGTAGGTGTTGAAAAGCTATTCATATATTTACACCTGCTTGCCTACATCTCAAGCAGCATTATAAAGAGTAAAATGAGTATAACGCAGAAACTGCCCCTTTAGTTTGTTTAATATTTGATAATTTAAGCAGTTTATCCAAAATTTCAACTGAGGCATTAGTTGCACATACGAAACAGAAAAGAAGGCTAAGGAGAAGAAATTTAACTGCAGAAGTGGCATGCATACTGTGCAATGGGAAACTCTTCTCGATGGGATTTTGTCTGGAAGTCAGCAATTCCAACAGGAGTGTGCCAGCTGTCATCACTGGTGGCTTGTGACTTGATTTACATCAGTTCAGCAAAATACATCGGTTATTTCAAAGAAGGGAAAAGTACTTTCACCAGATTAAAGATGCTGTTCATGCTGAAACCACCTGAAGTTCACAGATGGGCCCATTTCTTACCTTTAGAGACCAAGAGGTTTCTTAAAGGGTTACATGCTTAAAACAGTGAAATTTAGATGCTGTAAAATTTACAGATTCTGAGAAAACCTTCTTCATGAGTGCTTCAGATTTGAACTAGGGCTCTGTTAGCAGCAATATCCTCCTCATAAAACTCAATTTTTGAAGAAGGGTTAGGGTGACAGTCTATGCAGTAACTAAATAACCAGAAAGTAAAATTGAGGCTCCTAGGAGACAGTAGGAAAATGTCCTTTAGTAATAGCTGGACTGAATTGCTCCTTGTTATGTATAATTTTATTTACATTTTTTTGTCATACCCTGTCCAATAAAATTATTACATTTGGTAGCATTGCTATATAAAAAGATTTTTTCTTCACAGTATTTGCATATTCTATGTAACCCTTCTCTCCATAACTCTTCTTCCACTTTTAATAAACATGGATTTATACATAACTAAGTAATAAAAGTATATCTCTCCACTAGCATTGTAGTTATAATTCATTGTTAAGGGGCTCATTTTTAATTTTCACTTAAATTTTCTTAAATTAGCCACCTGTGAGGTGTTCACAACTCATAGTGTTTATAAGTTGCTGCTGATGTTTTGAAATAACATATTGAGTATATATGCAATTTATAAATAGCACATTTAATTATTCACAGTTTTCTTGCAGCAAAAGTGTGGAAATGATACTGACATGATTAATGTTTCAAATCCATTTTTGTCATGTTCAGCTTATGTTTTTTTCACACACTGAAAGTACCTTGTATAAAAGTTAATTTCATATTTCTCCCAACATGACAATAATGAAATCACAATTCCAGGTTACAACAGAGGCTGGACATGGAGGTTGACTTGGTATCATTAATCTTCACTGTGTTGTGTTATATTTCCATTGATCATATGAATCATTTCACAGAATGAGTCTGTGGAATAAATACAATTTTTCTGATGTTGCGATTGATTTTACTCCTGTTGGCTTTCTGGCCCATCCTTGGCAGCTCTTGCACCCAGAGACCCTGCCCTGGACTTTGCAAACCAGCTGTGTATGGTTAAAAGGTGTGGCTGCAGATGCTCCTTAGCATCTGTGGTTCTGTCATTGTTAGACACAGACACTCTCCCTAGGCAATGTGTATGTCACCCTCCTTTCCCCAAAATATTAATGAACAATGAGTTCTTGTTTTAAAAGAAGAGGAGATCTTTTATAAAAGAGGTGTTAGTCTACATGTCCTAACAACTGCTCGACCGTTGCTACCATTTTTTGGTTCTCTTTCCTGTCTCCAATTCAATTAGATGAATATTTTTACAGAGCAAACAGCCCATATATTTTTAGTAGATTACTCCATGACTCCATCACAAAAGCAATGAAAGAAAAAATGTTGCTTGAAAAGATCCCGTATAATCAAACTTCCAATACACAACTGAAAGCCCTGGAATCTTATTAGCATGATAATAATAATTCTATGAGTATGATTGAATTATTAAATAAGCAACCATAGTGTCAGTGCTTACATGTTTGATAAACAGGTTTTCACAGTTGTCATGATTAACTTGCTGCTTTCAACAATTACAGGCTATAAAAGCAACCTAACAAGTCACAGGCATCATTAGAGTTGCAAAGCTGATATTGCGTGATATTATGTTAGAATGAAATATTTCAATTGCTGTTTTGTTAAGCAGTAAGCTTCAATTATGAAAAAAATATTGCTAGTTTAAGCTTGATCCATTGTGCAATTAAGTAACAGCTGACAAGACATTTCTAAATAAAACTATTACATTAACCGCAGAGAAGCAGAGCTAGATCACGGAATGTTTTTAGTTAGGATTATCTTCAAAAAGGGGTAAGGTCAGCATCTTTTCATCAGTATATTTGTCACGTAATATCCTGAATTATTCTATTTAGTAAATGAGAGCCTTCAAAATGTTTCCATTCAAACAATCAAATAAGTCAGATCATTCAGGTGTTTCCTCCCATATTCTGAAAGCTGACAAAACTGACACTGGTCTTACGATGTCATCAGCTTCGTTCTTGCTGGTTATATTCCCCAAATAGTGCCATCAGGAAGAACAGAAGATGCTGTATAAAGCCTCACCTTCCAATGGCTGCAGCTCATTGCCACCTAGACTGCCCAGCAAACAATTAATCATGCAAGTTGCAAGTAGAATAGTATGTGCAGTCATTATTCAAGTTCTGTAATCGTAAGAACTATTGTAAATCACTGCAAGTACCAACAAACATATCAGTTTCACCCATCACAATGATTCAAAATGTTAATAAATACTGGCAAAGAGAATCATGGCTGTTTCTGGTCTTCATGCAATTCCATCAGAGATGACAACTTCTTTCGGGGATAAAGTTTCGAGTCACATCATCTGATTGTGTTTTCAAAGTATATTAATTTTTAAATTATGTTATTTTATTGAAACCCTTACCAAGTATCTTCCAAAATAACCTTTTACTGTTTTAGAAGGTACCAAGAAGCTATCTGGACAAGATTCTGGGAACTTCTATTATCTTTGATCAAACCATGTTGCTGGGAATCAGGAGAACCATACTCATGCATAACTAGTCATCCTAGACCTTTCCATAAAAAGGTTCAAAAGATCATTAATGCTTTGTACCTGTAAAGTCTTCCTATCTCATAGCTTTGCACGTGTATAAGATTATGTATGAAAACCCACTACTCACTAAATATGCTTAGAACAAAATTCAGAGTGTGTATTTACATACAGCTGTGACTGTAATGTATATCACATTATTTTCTTGGTTTTTATTTCAGCATCATCTCAAGTTTTTCCACTCATAGAAAATGTTATCCTGAGGGAAGCCTGGGGGACCTTGTTTGGTCAGACATGCTTCATCAACGAAGGACCAGCTGAAGGAATGAAAAGTAATATATATGTTTGTTTGCATGAGCAGAGATTACCTAACAAGTAAAAATATTTAAATTGAGAAAATGCATTCTTTTTTGCATTTACTTGTTGTGGTTTTTCGATTAACAGTGAAGGCATCTTTCTCCTCACTTTGACATAAGCTAGATTTGGGAAGTATTGAACTGTATGGATAACAATTTAAATGGTATTATTACCTAAAGGTTATTGCTAAATACTGTGATTCTGCTTATTCTTTCCTTTAGCTAATTTTTAGTAGCATAAGCTGCTGTCTCTTGTTTGATTCTGCAGGGAAAACACACGCAGAAATCTTTCCTGTTTTTTTATGAATTTCTTGTCAGTGCTGTTAAATTATGTCAAAATACAGAAGGAAGGCTATGGACACAGCTGCTAGTCTCCCTCCTAAATTTCATTATGCAGGGCTAGAATCAAAATCTACTGAAGTCAAGGAGATTTTTTTATTGGATCAGGCTATAAATTTTTATTTGTTGATTCTTGGTCTTCCAAGTAGTGTATGCCATGTAATCTACGAATAATTCCAGTCATGATTTCTTTCTCTAATATTAAGGTACCATTTCTGATGTCAGCTTTGACTAGGTAATAATATCAGCTGAAAGAATGATAAGAAATCAGAGCCATTGCAGCAGCCTGAGCATTAATAACTGTAATGTCTAAAGAGGAGGACTATATATTTAAAATAAAATGTGGAAGTCAAAATAATTATTCATTTCAGTAAAACAACTGTATGGGTTGAATGGAGCATACAGTTCCAATACTTCATAAGATGCAATTAAAAAGTAATTTGATGATTTGCATTCTGTTTATTTTGATGTTTCAGACATGTGGGAAAGGTTTCCACCAGTAAAAGTACAGAATTCAGTAAAAACATAGACTTTAAGCACAATGAATTTTAGGGAGAGGACACCTATTTTGCAGACCTGTGTCTAGGGAGAGCATTTTCTTACAAGATATTTCTCAAGACAAATGGGGCAGACGTCATCCTTGTTTCCTTGTCCAGCAAGGCAAAACTGAGAATGTGAATCAAGACTACTGGATGCTGGAGCTGGCTTTGTGTTAGCTTTGTGCTTGGTTACTGGAGAGTCACTTTAGAAAAAAAAAAAAAAACCCACAAATAAACCCCAACATGTAGTTCTTTAATTCTCTAAAGTTTTCTCATAAATCAGCAAATTATGCACCAAACAATTTGTCTGATGACTAATTAGAGAAGCTAATGCCTGAACTTAAATTTGCAGAAGCTCTTGCAAGCCCCCTGCTTTCCAGAAAGACTATTACTAATAAATGCTGATCTCCATAGAGATGCATCAATGCATGTCTAAGCAAAAACTTCTTTATTTTCCTGAATATCTGTGCACCTTATCTAACTTTTAATGAAGTCAGTGATAAAATTTCATCAATTTTTATGGCATGGGATCAAAGACTGAAGTAATTATAGTGTGGAAAATAACATTAATAATAGTGTAGAAAGGATCATTGTATTTCAGAATTAAAAGTCGTAGGTTCTTTTCATGATTTTCTGTAAATGTAGATAAAAGCAAACTTAGATTATGTTTTATGGTATACCATCTCCCAAAGCCCATTCAATCACAGAAATAATTCTTCCTTTAAAATAACATGAAAGGTCATAGTCACTTATACAGTCAAAAAGGACATGATCTGTGAGTTTGAATTAAATAACTTTCTACACATTATGTCACCACATACACACATCCACTGTACGGGTTCAAGCCGTAGCCATAAACCCATAGTTAGCCAATAACCAGACTCATCTATCCTTCTAGGCATCATGTTAGGCAAAAGATCCGGAGAACTGCCTACAGGATAAAAAGGTTTCTACTTCATTTAAGCACAGTTCAAGCCCACCAAATCCGCATCCTATTGTAGATGTCTTGAGGCCCAACAGCCCACGTTCAGTGATGGGTTGCTCCTTGGTTCAAGGTCCAGTGCTCTGTTGTGGATTGGATCCTGGCTTACAGCTCAAAGTTTGCCACACTGCTCTTATGTCTTTTGTCTCTGAGTGCTGGCCTTGGCCTGCTGGAACTCTATACCCGCTGTTTGACTTGTAACAAATTAAGCAGCTATTTTCCTTCATATTTCCAACATATTTTCCTTCCATTTTATGCTTTGCTGAGGAGGACTTATTCAGCATCCTAGGAAATACCATTTTGAGACCCTGCTGCTCAGATGACCTCCATCCCCTTCAATAATTGCCATCATTAGTTCTACATAGCTGAGTAAAGACATGTTGGTATTTTTGAGTCCTTTTACCCAGAAAATCCAATGATTTAACTGAACCCTCTTATCAAAATCTTTTTCCTGAGATCCTAAATGAGAGGAAAGGGTCGTGTTGATGGTTTCTACAGACTAACTTCCCCAGAAGGGTTCAGGAAGGACAGAGAGGACATTACACACAAGCAAAATCTACTCAGTGATGCTCCTGAATCAAAGCCATACGCTACATGATCATTCTAATTAATTACACTGGAAACTCCTAAAGTTAAAATGCAAATGTTAGTTTGCTACAGCAATGCTGGGTGTCAACGTACCCCACTAGTGTAAAAGAAAATTTAGACAGCATATCTGAATTTCACATTCATGAATCTTTATTGGTAAAGATATTTTTTTCTTTAAATGGCATTACTAGGAAAACCTCATTTATCAAAAATGAAAACTGTTTTACAAACAGACTATATTTGAAGTCATATATTCCATATATATTTAAAAGCTATACTTAAGTAATTCCTAAATAAGTATTCTCCTTGTGCCCTAGTTAGCATCCCTATTTCCTGACAAGATACAGGGTCATGGATCTGGTTTGAAAAGTTCTTCAGATGCCTTCCTGCTGAACAGTGTAGACTAACAGTACAGTCAGTGATATAAACTTTAGACCACATTACTCCTTCATGGATCAGTACTGGTCGCATTAAAGGTAGGGATGATTCTGGCCACATCATTCTGTTTTAGGAAACACACTTTTCTGTATCTGGACAAACCCTGACCAACTGCGGTGTGACTGTCTCCATGTTGCTTCAGGCTTTTTTCAGAGATTACACTTCTCAAGAAGTTAATAATAGAAAGAAATCTAGAAAGGACAGCAAAACCAGACAGAAGCAAGGTAGGTCCAAGGCACACAGCTCTTGTTCACATACAGATCAGTTCCTCCTATGCCAAAGCTCAGACTAGAGAGGCACTGGAGCCACTGCTGGTGTACAGTTGATGTGTTGTAAGTCCGCGCCACATGAGTACAAGTTCAACGTGCTTGTGCACTTGACACTGGATCTACCACTCTCAGATCTGACTCATGATTTTTATGAATCAGGGGAAACACAGAAGATCCTGGGACAAGGTCCAGAGAAAAATCTTGGTGACTTGCCAGGAGAGCAGGTCTAGGTCTAATTCCAGATTTGTGCCTCCTAACACGGAGGTTAGATTCAGCGTAGACTTACTCCCTGGAGAAAGGGTTGTATTTCCTCATATCTGCTGCAGTACACAGCGCAGGTGCCGGCTGTGAAAGTGTGGCTAGAAAGTGATAGACAGGATGGAGAGTAAGAATAATAGGATTCTAAACTTGCAAAATAAACTGTGGGGTGGAGCCAAATCTTTAACATCTCTGTTCCTCTGTTTCCCTGTCACTAAGATGTGGATTTCTTGCCAAGGATGTTAAGAGGCTTATTAAATCGTTTTTATTAATATGCTCTAATGGCATGAAATGCAGTGTGCCTTAAGAAAGAACAGTATTATTCACGGTCAGTGGGAGAAGAATGTCCACTATTTGCATTACAGCAGAAACAAATGACCTGATCCATCATGTAGATTATACATAAAGACATCATTTCTCCCCTAGAGTAATCAAGAGAGGAATGATCTTTTTTGCATTACAATAAAGTTTGATGGCATATGGTCCATCTTGTAGGTTATACAGAAAATTATGATGCCTCTCCGAGATATATTATAACGCTACAACTCGTGAAGTTTCTACTGAGTTGTTGTGAGCATTACATCTTCTGCTACATTTTAGCAGGGAACAAGACATTTGAAGGCAAAATAAGAGCACAATCTTAATCACAGTATACTAAAATGTATATAAAATATACCAATATGTGTAAATTTTTAGAAGGAAGTGGAAAATCCTTTTGTTAGAAAGAATGCGCATCTTGGTAAAAGAAATTGTATCTTTTGATTGTGCAACACTAAATTTTCCAGTTTTATGAAAAAAATACAGAATGTGCAGACAAATTTGTAAAATCATGTTCACCCATATCACCAAACAGCTATATATAAACAGCTTTCATGTGAGGCTCTTCAAGGCCATGCTTTATTACTGACTACAAGTTCTGTGTATGCACTTACACTGCTGGTAATGAAAATATTTTCAAGGAATCACATCATCTTGTGGAGCAAAAGTTCATATTAAGAATCATCAAGAAATATTTGATTCCTAACACACTTTAACAGATTTGTAGTAACTTTTTAAAATTTAGACAATTTGGGTTAAAAATAGGCAGATATGCTGTATTGTATTGTGGGTGACTCCAGCTGCTTGGATGATTAAACAAGATTAATTGTATCATGAGGCAACAAAGTATAAAATGACCTTGGACAGGCCTAACAGAATGTTTGTGCTGTGAGAAAGGAAGTGTGTGACAGTCAAATTGTGTGCCAGAGAATGTGACTGAAGATAGTCCCTGTGAGAATGTTTTGAAACTTTGTGCGAAACCTCCTGATTGGCCTCATAGTCCAGGTTTGTATCTGTAAAGTATAAAACTGCTGCAAAGAAAAAAGTAGAGAGACTAGACTTGACTTCAGACTTCTGCTCTGAAATCGTGTATGGGTTTGGTTATTTTTTTCTTTTCTTTTTAGTCGCCACAGATGGTGACCTGTGTGAGTTTTTTGCATTAGCAAAAGAACTCTCGGCGACTACGCAGTCCGACGGGAGAAGAATTTTCACTGTGGCCACATCCCTGAGAAGGCAGGGGCAGACCTCGTTGAGCGGGTGAGTTGTGGTATTGCATTAGAATGGGACAGGCAGTTTCCCAAGAACAAAGATTTTATTTAAGGGTCTTGCAAAACAATTTGCAAGCTTCTGGGTATCGTCTGTCAGAAAAGCAGCTCTCTTCGCTTTTATTATGGATAAAATAAAATTGCAGTTGGTTTTCCCCAGAGGGTTCATTTGATGAAAAGATTTAGGGAAAAGTCGGAGAGCATTTGCAGACGCATAGACGATTAGGTTTCTCTGTCCCTGATGAGATACACATTACATGGTCATTTATATGGCTTTAGCTCAGTTACAACCCGCTGAAAATGTGATTCAAGCCCAACAAAATAAAAAGGGGCCAGAGATTTTGTATAAGCAGGTTTTGGATGGACGTGGTCTCAGTTTAGGGGAGGATGATCAGTTTTATCCAGCCCCTGTAGACCCTAAAAAGAGCCTGATTTATACCCATCATTGACACCAGTTAAATCATTAATAGCCAAAATGCCAGGTGGGAGAAATACTGTGGAAAAAAAAGATAAAAAAGCAATGCCTACAGTGATGCCTATAACGCCATCTTTGATTGATCTTGACAATGATTGTTCAATTCCAGCTAGTACTCCTTTTGTTTCTCCTGCTCCAGTTTCTAAGACAAATTTTATGCAGAGTTGCCCAGAGAGGGCTGTGTAGCAGGGTGATTTAACCCTTACCTTTCCAGTAGTGTACAGAGCCCAAAAGCCACCTGAACATGACACATGGTATTATGAAATCCTTAAGGAATTAAAAAAATCAGTAAGAGACAATGGCTTACAAAGCCCGTTCACTCTTGGGATGGTAGAGAATATTGTGACTATTTACACTATGACTCCATGGAGTTGGAAATTGCTGGTAAAAAAAACATTTTAACACTTGCACAATATTCAGTTTGACAAGTAGAGTACAATTGTCTTGTGATTGAACAAATCATTAAAAATTTGTCCTCAAGAGTTGATATTGATCAAAATATGCTTCCGGGAACCAGACCGTATATTACCCCTCAAGCTTGGGCTGGATTGCCACGACAGGTTTTTCAACAGGCAACCCACCTCGCCCTTATGGCATGGCGAAGGGTCCCAGAAACTGGGAAAAGGGCATTTTCTTTCACCACCATCTGGCAGGGTCCTCAGGAACCCTATGTTTCCTTTATTGATTGTTTACAGACTGCAATAGAGAGGCAAGTAAAGAATGCTGATGCAGCAAAAATGTTACTTTTCCACCTGGCTTTTGAAAATGCTAATTCGGATTGTCAAGCGGAATTGCTGGCTGTGAAAGGGAAAGCTACTGATATTGGAGAATACATAAAGGTCTGTCAAAATATAGGCACAGAAACTTATCAAGCCAATATGTTAGCCAATGCCTTGATGCAATTAAATATAAACCAGGCGGCCATAAAATGCTTAACTGCAGAATGGTCACGTTTGCAAACTTTTTTCCCCAGAAAAGCAACTGAAAGAAAGAGAAACGACTCTCACAACTGTGCCCCCCTTGTGGGAAAGGATATCATTGGGGTAATCAGGGTAAATCTAAATTTGACAAGGCTGCGAAGGCTTTATATGGTGTAGAGACGCACTGTACTTCTATTGTCGTCTTAAGCATCAACTGGTTCTACTTGTATGGTCTTACACATTCTGCTTATATTCTTGACTTAACATGTTCTTGAGCTGTAGCTCCTGATGGGCTGTGCTGCTGCCCCACCCCCGACCTTGACTACACTGCTCCCCCCACCCCCACCACCTGACTGTGCATGCAGACCCAAAGGGTTCAGGCAGCTTTTAGTAGGGGAACCGAAAAGCGGTCAGTGGGTTTATTTTATAAGTTTCACAAGAAGGTGAGGTTTATTGGCTATTTTTCCCCTCGGCCCCTTTAAGGCACCGACCACCTTTGAGCCCCAGTACCGGGCTCAAATGTCTGCTTTGAATACTGATACAGTATAGCAGAGCAGGATCATCCCCAATTAAAAGCAATATTGGGTAACTAAAAAATGGGCTTATAAAATGTACTCTCTGACCCTATGAGTCTGGGTGGCCTGGGTGGTTCTCAGATTCCATGGCCAGCATCAACTGCTGCTGGGGTGGGGATGCCCCAAAATCACTGGTTTTTCTTTTTAAAACCGGTCCTGTTTGGACCGATATTTCTCTCTTTTGTTCTTTTTCAGGGAGAATTCAAGGATCCACAGCAGAATTACGTGGACTGGGAATATGTGGTGTTATGCTCTCTGCTGCTAAAGACGGGCTTGGATTTTTTGTTACACCTGTTGACTTGTGTGTTTAAAGTGATCCATATACCTTCCTTTACCTGTGTTAACAACAGTTGCCCTCATTTGAATGTTTCTTTTTTGAGGAATTTGTACCACACATTTTTGTGAATTCTATCCTTGGAATTTGAAATTCCATCCTTTGGAGGGACCAGATTATGACCAGATTATTATGAGGCTTCATATGTGATTGAGAACTGGTGCATCAAGTTTCCTAATACTCTAGTTTTGCACCCCCAGAATTTAGCTGATTCAGTGTGATTTCAGTCACAAGATTAAACTTTAACTTTCGGGAGATCCAAAGGCCAGAAAGGCACCCTTTTGTATGTTCCAAAATTCTGGTTGGAGTTATGTGTTTTATCAAGGCTACTCATCCGAGGGATGGAAAAACAAGGATAAGAACTATAGTATCAACCTTCTGAGTTAATTGTGAAAATACTATTTTGACTAGTTTACTTAGCTATTGTTGTACTAATCTTGATTACTGGTTCATATTTGTACTAGTTGAGTTAGTTATTGATCCAAGTACCATCTCTTCTTTTCCTTCCCCTCTCTCTCCCTCTGTCCATTATTTTATCTTCCTTCTCTCTCTGTATAAGGATCACCACCATAGCACCACTAGAGACAACGAGGATTTCAGTTCTACGAGGAATGTTTAAGCCATGGGGTGGAATGTAGAGACTGACTCTACTTCTATTGTCATCTTAAACATTGACTGATTCTACTTGTATTGTCTTAAACTTCATCTGACTCTACTTGTATTTTTGTCTTTACCATCTTCTTGAGTGCTGTGGCTCCTGCTGGGCTGACTGCTGCTGCAGAGGAGGGGGAGGAGGTGCAGCAGCAAGTGCTGCCTGCCCCACTTGACTGTGCATGGGGATCCAGAAGGTTCAGGCAGAGGTTATTCTGGCAAGGATCTATGGAACAGCCAGTGACTCTGGACCCCCCATACCCAATTCCAGAACCTTCACAAAGAAGCTTCTGCACATGACCCAATTCGAGAAATTTTGCAGCAAGACCACCCTGCATGCTAATGGGGGAGGCATGGACTTGTCCTATAAATAGAAGCCTGCCGAGAAGGCAGGTGCATGCACCCGTCACCCCATGGAATCCACTTAAAGAAGTGCTGCAGAAGAACTGCAGGACTATGGAGTGTTGACTATTTTCTTCTTCCTCCCGCTATTCTTATTCCTTCGCTCTCTTCTTTCTTCTTTTTTCCATGACACTACTGTGCATCAGATCAGATCTGAGTTTGTTGTTTTGTGCAGCTGTCTTGAGGGTATCAGGTAGTGATCTGAACAGATTGGGATCTGGTTTTGCAACTTTAGGGAAGTTGCAATTTGGAGTGCACTTGAGTATTTGATTTGATATTTTGGCCGTGCCCAAAATATTGATTTGCTGTTTCGGTCCAAAACAAATACTGATTCAATGTTTTGGCTGTGCCCAAAATAAACACTGTTTAAATTTACCCTTGAAGATTTGTTGGTCTTGACTTCACAGGGAAATGGCAAGAAGGGTGCGAGGAGACCCAGTGCCCCACAATCCAACAGGGTCTGGACTATGAATGTTCACCCAAATCCCCAGTCACCAAATATAGTGAGCTCCCAGACTGGCGAACAATCCACTGCCTTAAACACACTACAGCAGGGAGTACTGGGCTGGATTTGACAACAATTACTGAATTGTTAATAACTGAGCCACCAGTAATATTGTGGGAACATTGGTTATGGGACCTCTGCCAAAAGGAGTAATGGGATTAATAGTTGGCCACTCCAGCGTCACTGTTCAAGGAATCCTTGTCCTTCCTGGGATAATTGATGCTGATTATGAAGGTGAAATTAAAGTAATGATTATAGCATTATGAATACCATGTAAAATATTCGCACATCAGCACATTGCTCAATTGATTTTACTACTGTATTGGGTATCTCAGGAGGGTCAAGGATCCCAAGGAAAGATGGCCTTTGGTGGAACAGGAATGCTGCAATTGTTGTGGGCTCAAGAAATCACGCAAAAGCAGAAGTTACAATTCAGGGTAAAAAATTCACAGGCTTAGTGGACACTGGAGTAGATGTTTCAATAATTTCTAAACATGATTGGCTTACAATGTTGCCTTCTTGAAGCTGTTTTAGCTACTGTTGCAGGAATTGGTGGTGTATGGACACCATCGTGAAGTGCACAGGTCTTGCAAGTAATTGGCCCAGATAAACAGCCGGCAAGGATTTAACCTTACATTCTGCAAACATCTATTAATCTCTGAGGTAGATATTTATTAAGACAGTGGAATGTAACTTTAACTATCGCTGATACAAATATATTGTAAAGGTCACTGACCTGAAGCTGCTGCTCAGACTTACTTGGTTAACAGAAAAACCTGTTTGGGTGGATCAGTGGCCTTTAAAAGGAGAAAAATTATATCAAGCACAGAAATTAGCACAAGAACAATTGAAGGCAGGACATATTGTCCCTTCCACAAGTCCATGGACTACCCGTGTATTTGTTATTCCAAAGAAATCAGGCAAATGGCTGTTGTTACAGGATTTACATGCTATTAATGCAGTCATGCAGCCAATGAGGCTGTTGCAGCCAGAGACTCTGAACGCTACAATAATACAGAGCACTTGGTGCTTGCAAATTATTAAGAGATTGAATTTTTACCATTCCACTCCACCCTGATGTCTGTATGCATTTTGCATTTTGTATTCCAAGTATATATATATTCATGTCCTATGCAGCGTTACCATTGGACTGTTCTACCCCAGGGAATAATGAACACTCCCACCGTCTGTCAGATTGTTGTGTATTGTTGTGGCGGAAGCCACAACAGTATTTGGATTTTTGTTGACATAAGTTGTGTTTGTGTGATCTTTTTCCTTACAGTCCTCCAAATCATCTGAAGAACGATCCGAAATGTCAAGAGAACAGAAGCCAAAGTCCTAGCCGCACTCATCGTGAACCCAATGTTCTAAAACAACGTTTAAAAAGAAGGGGTAGATGTGGGTGTAGCAGAACAGGTGGCTCCAGCTGCCTGGATGATTAAACAAGATTAATTGTATTGTGCAGCAACAAAGTATGAAATGACCTAACATGACAGGCCTGACACGATGGTTGTGCTGGAGTGTGTGAAAGTCAAGTTGGAAAACCACATGGCGAGGCTGTGTTCCAGAGGATATGACTGAAGACAGTCACTGTGTGAATGTTTTGAAACTTTGTGCAAAACGTCTTGATTGGCCTCATGGTTCAGGTCTGTATTTGTAGAGTATAAAACTGCTGCAAAGAAAAGGGTAAAGAGACTAGACTTGATGACTTCAGACTTCTGCTCTGAAACCACATGTGGATGTGGGGCTGTTCTTTTCTTTCTGGTCGCCGTATTGTATCCTATCAATCCATTTTGTCAAAGCTTTCTCCTGACCTTCCCTGTCTCCTCCAAACATAGTGAACATCAGAAAGGCAAAATTAATTTCTGCTTATGGTCCTGAGTGGCTGAACTTCCAGCAGGGAACGAAGCAGTCAGTAATATTCAGAAGAGTCCCTGCACCCCAATGTGCCAGCTGATGCAGGGGTTTCTACAGGTGGAGAACTGAAGACAGAAGAGATGCACAGGTGTGTGGAGCAGAATGCTGCTGTGCAACAACCACGAGTCTGGCTGCAAGTTTCACTGCTGCCTCAAGCCAAACTTCTCCTGCATCAGCCTAGACCGTTCCCATCTGCTACTTCTCAGGTTTCCAGGTTAACACTGTGCCCGAGGTGAGCGCACCCACTGCCCCCTCTGTTGGCCGAAGCACACGGCAGCCTCCGTGCTGGTCCACAAAGAAAGCGCGACCAGGAAAAGGAGAAAAAGGCAGTGAAAGGCCCCTCAGAGCTGCTTGGGGTGTAGTCATCTCATCAAGCTTTACCTTGAGCAATGGAGGTAATGTAATCTCCTCCTCTATTTTTCCGGTGTTGCCTAAAAAAAACTTAACTGGAATAATAGCTTTCCCTCCACTGGCAAGTTACTAGGTGGTTTTTTTTCAGTCATTCAGTATTTTCAGGATACTTGTGGGAATTTAACATCCTTAAGACCATAACCCTTCTCAAATTCAACAGGAATTAGCTAGTGCTGTTCACATAGGTTCAGGGGACTGCAGGCATTCTGAGAGGGAGACGGATATCCACCCAATAGGTGGGAGGCCTCCTCTACTGGGGAAGTGAGATGAAAAAAGGCAGAGGGACCTGCTCAGGCTGGAAGAAAATATGTGAGGAGGCAGAAGTAATTTAAAGTCTTGTATATGGTCAGTACAATTACAAAAGCAAGGAGGTTACACTGTATAGGAACTGTGCTAAGGGAGCTGAGATATTGCAACTGTCTCTGCCTGGCAGAATTGAATGCTTGTTGGATGCTCACAAGGTTAAGAATATCACAGCTACCTGAAAATGAGAATGTGATCCTTTGTGGTTCACTTTTTCCACCTACTAGCTAAAAGGTTGGTTAGATGAGTTGCTACGGTTTAACTTTGAGGTTCGTCAGTGAACTGTATTGCATAAAATGACATGTTTTCAGGAATATCCCATGTGATCTTTGATAGCAGTAAGTTCTAGCCAACTTTTTAAAAACAGTCTGTCCACCTTCAATCTTTTAAAAGCTTATTTTTCTTAAAACCATGGGGCATGTAAAGTCAAATAAAATTATTTATATGTCCTGTGAACAATCAGCAAAACAATTGAAACTCTTTTTGTGAGACAGTAACAGAGAGATGGATAAGATTTTCTTTCATGGAATATTAATTAAGATTTTAAATGACATTAAAGACAATACAGAAAGGTTGTTTTCTTTCCAGAGCTGAAATATTAGTAGGTTTGTACAGAGTTGCTGGATATTATCATTGTTTTTTACATCAGTAATGCCTTTCTAACCTCAATTAGCAGGAGACCAGAAAACATGCTATGAATCTTTCACTGAAATGCAGTTGTCAGCTATGAAAATTACTTTACAAATGCGTCTTAAAAATGGAAATGGTTTATGCAAATTAATCTGAACCACAGTGTTCAAGATGAGAAGTGTAAGACAAGACGGAATTAATTCAGTGGTGTTGGGAAGCATCACTGGACTACATGTGAAAGGAAAATCATCACTTGGAGAATCAGATGATTTCTACCAGAGAGGGAAAAGGAAACTCAACCAATGTTTTCAGAAGTGCTAGAGTAGGTGGAGGACATCTGTCCTGCTTACCTCTTTGACTTATAGAAATATTTTTTCTTTCTCAGAATGTTTGTCTCATGCAAAAAGAAGCATAATTTTGAATATATGCTGACCACCTGGAAAATTCCTACTCCAAATGGAAATAGATTTAAAATAAAGGGACTGATGTTTCACACTCTTTGCTGGCAGCTGGCTTTTAAAAACACTTGGAGACAAGTAAAATGATCCTTGAAACCATTCACTTTGAATTATTTGAGTTCTGGCAGACTGACAAAAGAAATATAAATTTTCTTCATTCCTTCAAAAGTCCTGAATATTTGCTCATATTCAGTATTTTATCCATTATACTGAAGACTTACAAAGAGCTCCAGCTCTGAATTTGCTTTAGTTATTGGTTATTAATGTATCAGATACTGTCATGTGAGACTGTATTATTCAATGTCTTTAGTAGGTTTAAGTCAGTAAAATCTGCATTTGCTGTTCTTTGGAGTCATTATTTTGCCTGTGTTCAGAGAACTCAGGTGGAATTCCTGACCCAAGAAGTAAAGGCAAATATCAGCATCGACCTTAAAGAAAATAAAATTTCAATCTTGAAATCAGAATGAATAGCTGAAAGACCATCTGAAAGAGGACTAGAAAGCTATCCAATGTGAAAGGTTCAGCTATTAGGTTTTGGCTTGTATATACATGTAGCACAATTAAAAGTTACACCTTCCTCAATTCTAACAGCCATATTTTTCTTCTGTAAAAAAATAGGGACAATGTTCTGGCTGCTTTCTTGAGGGTTTTACTGATTTTTTAAAAAAAATTTATTGAGTAAAAAATGCTGATAAGCTTTTGGTAAATTAATTATGTTTTCTGTCAAGATAAATGAGAATAGCAAACCGAGATGGTTTTAGAAGTTGGTAATTACAATGGCTTCCCCACAGAAATTTAAAGCCAGTGTCACTTAATAAGCTATAATTATTTGTATAAATCATTTTATCTTCTGATTTTACTCTTTGAATTTTAATGAAATTGTCAGTTAACTGTTACAAATATATGTCGTGTTGATGCATTCTTCATGTTCAACCTTCAATGCTCTCAGATGAACTGAGATATAGCACTGAGTACCACAATTTAATTGCAATGGTAAAATTTCCCTAAGTATCAAAAATTCATATCACAGTATCACAAGGTTGGAAAGGACCTCTGAGATCATCAAGTCCAACCTATAACCCAACACTAACACCAACACTAACACCAATCATCATCTAAACCATGGCACGCAGTGCCTCATCCAATCTCCCCTTAAACACCTCCAGGGTCGGCGACTGCACCACCTCCCTGGGCAGTGCATTCCAATGGCCGATCACCCTTTCAGTGAAGAACTTCTTCCTCACATCAAGCCTAAACTTTCCCTGACGAAGCTTGAGTCCATGCCCTCTAGTTCTGTCACTGGTCACCTGAGAGAAGAGACCAACCCCTGCCCAACTACAACCTCCTTTCAGGTAGTTGTAGAGAGCAATGAGGTCTCCCCTAAGCCTCCTCTTCTTTAGACTAAACAGCCCCAACTCCCTCAGTCGCTCCTCATAGGGCTTATGCTCCAGCCCCTTCATCATCTTCGTTGCCCTCCTCTGAACACATTCCAGTATCCTAACATCTTTCCCAAACTGGGGGGCCCAGAACTGTACACAATATTCCAGATGAGGCCTGACTAGTGCCGAGTACAGGGGGACAATAACTTCTCTGGTCCTGCTGACTACACTATTCCTGATGCAGGCCAGAATGCCATTGGCCTTCTTGGCCACCTGGGCACACTGCTGGCTCATGTTGAGCTTCCTGTCAACCAGCACTCCCAGGTCCTTTTCTGCCTGACTACTCTCCAGCCACTCTGTCCCCAGTCTGTAGCTCTGCATGGGATTGTTGTGTCCAAAATGAAGTACCCGACATTTGGACTTATTAAACATCATCCCATTAGAATCAGCCCATCTCTCCAATCTGTCCAGGTCCCTCTGTAGGGCCATCCTACCCTCTGACAGATCAACCCTTCTTCCCAGCTTGGTATCATCTGCAAACTTGCTGATGATGGACTCAATCCCCTCATCCAGATCATCAATAAAGATATTAAACAGGACCGGACCCAACACCGATCCCTGGGGGACACCACTGGTGACCGGCCGCCAACTGGATGAGACACCATTCACCACCACTCTTTGGGCTCAGCCATCCAACCAATTCCTAACACAGCACAGAGTGCTCCAATCTAAGCCACGGGCTGCCAGCTTCCCTAGGAGTCTACTGTGGGGGACAGTGTCAAAGGCCTTGCTAAAGTCCAGGTATACCACATCCACAGCCTTCCTCTCATCCACCAGGCGAGTCACATGGTCATAAAAGGAGATCAGGTTGGTCAGGCAGGACCTACCCCTCCTAAACCCATGCTGGCTGGGCCTGATCTCCTGACCGTTCTGCAGGTGCCGCATGATTTCACCCAGGATTATCTGCTCCATGATTTTACCTGGGACCGAGGTCAGGCTGACAGGTCTGTAATTACCTGGATCATCCTTACGGCCCTTCTTGTGGATGGGCATCACATTGGCCAACTTCCAGTCTTCCGGGACCTCTCCAGTGAGCCAGGACTGCTGAAAGATGATGGAGAGTGGCTTAGCAAGCTCATCTGCCAGCTCTCTCAACACCCTAGGATGGATCCCATCCGGCCCCATAGACTTATGAGGGTCCAAGTGACTCAGCAGGTCTCTAACTTCCTCCTCATGGATCGCAGGAGGGCCATATTTCACCCTGCCCCCATCAACCACTTCAGAGGGCCAACTGTCAAGCACGCTGACATCCTTGCTGTTGAAAACCGAGGCAAAGAAGGCATTAAGTACCTCAGCCTTCTCTGCATCTTTGGTTACTATATTTCCCTCCACATCCAACAAGGAGTGGAGGTCGCTGCAGCCCTTCTTTCTACCGTTGATATATTTATAAAAACTCTTCTTATTATCCTTAACAGAAGTGGCCAATTTGAGCTCCAGCTGGGCTTTTGCTTCCCTGATTTTCCTCCTGCACGACTTAACAACATCTTTGAACATGACCTGGCTTACGTCCCCTTCTTTCCAACGACGATACATCCTCTTTTTCATACTTAGTTCCTTCAGAAGCTCCCTACTCATCCAGGCCGGCCGTCTGCCCCTACAACTCTTCTTACAACACATGGGGACAGCCCGCTCCTGCGCCTTCAAGATTTCATTCTTGAAGTGTATCCAGCCTTCCTGGACCCCCTTGCCACTAAGAGCTATTTTCCAGGGTACTTTCCTGACCAGTTACTTAAATAATCCTAAATCTGCCCGCCGAAAGTCCAGCATCGATGTTCTGTTCCTGGCTTTTCTTGTTACATTGTTTAGAGAGAACTCGATTATCTCATGATCACTACACCCCAGACAGCCTCCGACAACAACATCACCCACCAACCCTTCTTTGTTTGTAAACAGCAGGTCAAGAAGAGCCTCACCCCTGGTGGGCTCACTCACCAGCTGTGACAGAAAGCAGTCCTCAATACACTCTAAGAACCTCCTGGACTGCCTCCTCTCAGCAGTGTTAAGTTCCCAGCAGATATCCGGAAGGTTAAAGTCTCCTAAAAGAACAAGGGCAGCCGATCTAGAGGCAGCCTCCAGCTGCTTAAACAATAGAAGATCCAAATCCTCATCCTGGTCGGGCGGTCTGTAACATACTCCAACCAGGAGGTCAGACCTGACTGCCCCTCTGACCCTTACCCATAGGCACTCAACCTGGTCATCACCGATCTCAACTTCAACAGCATCCAGGGTTTCCCTAGTATAGAGGGCCACCCCTCCACCCCTCCTCTCACGCCTGTCTCTCCTGGAGAGCCTGTAGCCTTCCATGGCAGCACTCCAGTTATGACAGTCGTTCCACCACGTTTCCATGATAGCAACTATGTCATAGCTCTCCCGCTGGACCAGGACTTCCAGCTCCTCCTGTTTGTTTCCCATACTGCGTGCGTTTGTGTACATGCACTTCAGTTGGGTTACTGATGACACCCTTTGAGATGACTCATCCTCCACAGCAACATCTTTGGTGAGCCTAGTTACTCCCCCCTCCCCCCTCATGCCTAGTTTAAAGCCCTCTCAACAAGCCCTGCCAGCTCCTGGGCTAGAATCCTCTTACCCTTTGGAGTTAGATGAGACCCATCTGAGTCAAGCAGGCCAGGTGCCATAAAGGTTTCCCCAGGATCAAAGAACCCAAAATTCCTCTGCCGGCACCAGCCCCTAAGCCATTTATTAACAGCATATATTCTCTTGTTCATATCTGTATACATCCCTGCCACCGAAGGAACCGAGCAGAACACCACCTGTGCTCCTGCCCTATCCAGTGACCGTCCCAGCTCCTGGAATTCCTTTTTAACTACCCTTGACCCTCTTTTCGCTAGCTCATCACCACCAGCTTGTACCACCACAAGCGGGTAATAATCTGAGGGTTTAATTATCAAGAATTGATTAAAAATTCTCCAGGTGAAGGGGCTTGAATGCTAATGTGTGCCCCTAAAATAAAGAACACTTACTGATAAAGTAGAAATAAAAATAAAAAATTAAATCTACAGGGCTTATAGGTTAAGGCTTTTGGGGGTGATACAGTGTGAGATGCTTCTGTCTGTGATATGAACCTTGACTTCTAACAGCTGTGTGAAGCAAAGTTCGTTTTTGTAGTCTGTAATAAGAATACATGCACTATGATAAACACAGGAATTTTATTTTCTTCATCATGTTGCCTTGTCTCTCAATTAAAAAGAAAACCAACCAAGATAAAACATCAGGAGGGACCAGCAAAGCAGCTAAACTAGAAGACTGAAAATAAGATGGGGGAAGTATTTATACAACTATAATAATCACTAGAAGCTTCTGAGACAGCTATTTTCCATACCCAGGGTTAGTCAGAATTAAAGGTATGTTTTTTGAGGACCTAAGAAGTCCCTTGTCCTCTCAAGTCACCCTGTACCGTACACGAGAGACTCTGCTGCTTAGCACAAGTGTGCTGTTCAGAGTGGAGTAACAGGAGGGAGTGACTTGTGGAGGCAAAGTGGATAGTGTACAGTTATGAGGAAGACGGCAATTTGGAAGCAGATAAGAAAAGAAGAGACCTTTCTTACTTTTTTATCCTTTGGCATCTAGCCTTATGAGTTGTCTCAGTTTCTGCTCAAACCTACATTTCCTTCCCAGAATAATTTTTTATTCCCTGGGACATCAAGCCATTTCTGAACTATTGACTTTTAGTTCTAAGAGTCTGGAATAACTTCAGTCTCCATATTACACTGGAATATTTATGAGTTTTGCTTTAATGTAGGAAACCATCTGTTAAATTTCTGAAGATGAGATCATCATATTTTATTTTCTACTATCGTATTTTATTTTCTACTGACACCACAGTATCAGAAAGCCTTTCCCAGCAGTCTAAGACTCAAAATTAATGACATAAGGTTTAAAAAGTTCAGTTGGTACACAAGCCCCAATCCTAAGCAGAATTAAGACAACGGAAAATGTAACATTTTTATATGTGTTTCATGCTTCATAGCAATCACTATCCTGTTCTACATTGCTAGAGATCAGAAACAATTAAATTACCAGTGTAGAACAACAGTGAAATCATTTCACTGTGGTAAGGGATGTGCAAGCTCTGTTCAGACTAAGGTCTACATTTAATTTCTGGGAAAAGATTTTAAGAGATTCATAGACCTTTAGCAGACGTGGCAAATAGCATATTGGAAACTGAAGCTAAGCCCCTGTAAACTAGACAATGTACAGATGTTAGCGAAAAGGGCATTCAATGCCACAACTTATTTACAAACATGAAGTAAGTTAGATGAGACTTGAAAATCAGAATTAGATGGCTGTTCTTGGCAATTTAAATATAAGTATATAAGTAAGGTCACTACTTGATCACTGCTATAGCTTCAGTGTGATGACCATTTAATTCCCTTTGTGCTTGCCTCTATGAATCTGGAAAAACAGACTGTTATGTAGAGCTGATAATAGTGCATCATTTCAGCTTGAACTTTTAAGTTCCTTATAAAAATTATTCACAGAATCACAGAAGGGTTGAGGTTGGGCAGGACTTCTGGAGGTCATCTCGTCCAATGTTCTGCTCAAGCTGAGTCACCATGAGCAGGCTCCCCAGAACAATGTTCAGATGGATTTTGAATATCTGCAAGGATGGAGATTGCGAATCGATTACCATGTGTTTCTCATTGGTCCTTAAAAATATTCTAAAGTGGAGAAAGCCTCCAAGACAATTTTGGCTACTTCAGATCTATGAAATACACAGTGACTACACTGATAGATACACAGAGGGGTTAACTGAGAGCTGGGGTTGAGATTAGTGTTCTCCTGAACACACTGGAATAGCCCAGTTATGTCTTAAGTTTAATGTTTGCCTCCTACTGTGTTTCATTTGTGTCACCGGGAGAAATCTGCTGAGCAGTTTCATATGCAGTTATAGGTTTTTTTATGAGTTTTCAAATTATATTTTCAGTCCAGCCTCTTTTAACAAATGCGCAAGTTTGCTGACAGCATTCACTACCTCATTTCAAACACTCCACTTATCACCTGTTTTCTGCTGGATGCTTTCCCCGTCTTTTACAACAATCTTAATCTGAGAAACCAAGCAGCTTTCTTAGTACTGAATATGTATTAATAAATACAGTGATAAATAAAAAGCTTGCACGTATCTATTACCCCAGTCAAATCTGTAAATGAGGAATTTATTTAGCTGCAATTTTTTACAGCATCAGGAAATGACACTTAGTTTAGGGCAGAGGATTTATTTGAAGTGAATAAATAAATAACCCTTAATAAATAATTCTATGACATATAGTTAATTCTATTTTATGCTTTTATTAAACTATGTCAGTTGTGTTTATCATTGACTAATGGCATGTTAAGAAGGAAAATCAGACTGTTAACATGTTCGCTTGTTATATAGCACAAAATCAGAGCATATTTTCTTTCACTTGACATATTTAGAGATTTTACAGTGTATGTATAGTATCCTACCAAGGATATGCCTTTTTACACCTCACATAAACAATTGTTTAATTGCCATTTGGCAACTAGAAAGACTCATATGGTCAGTGGTAGTGTTATGAGTGAAAAACATGCTGAAACCTACCAATCACATTTTTTCATGTGCCCCCCATTAAATAAACCTGCAGAACTGATGCACTACCCCAAACCTAGGATCAGGGGATGAGGTGGAGTATCCAGTGGTTGTGTAGGCACTGACCATCTAAGCACATTCTGTAAGGGCTATATTTTCACAAGGATAATGCTGTGTTCCATTGTACTAGCACAGACAATTAGAAATTGATAGATAAGTGCTGCAGTCGGACTTACAGAGAATAGAAGACAGCAATACTGGATGCAGCATCAGCAGTGGGAGTGCAACAACTTCACAGTTAGAGCAAAACAGGCTCTGGGAGCAATTTCTGTGCAAAGAATAATAGGGCTGCTTATATTCCTGTGTCCTATACATGCAAGCAGGCATCTGCATGGCTTTATGTCCAGCAATTGAAAGTATTTCTAAGGCTATAAACAGGGCACTCACAACAAACTAATGGATATAATTTAGTTTTGCAATTACCTTTAAAGAGAGGAAAGAAACCCAAGCTGGCAGTTGCATAAGTAGTAATTAGATTCTATTACTAATAGTCTGCTATAATTTTATAAATGTTTAAGAGAATTGACAAAAACTATGAAAAATCTCTTTGAGTATGAAAAATCTCTTTGAGCAGTATTCAATAAGAACAAGGCAATAATATTTGTGTTGATTAAAATTAGCACCTCCAAGGAGATATATTTGCCTATGGAGGGAAATCTGAACTGGAGAGCTGGAAGGATATGGAACTGCAAAATTAATACAAAGTGATAAAAAAATATAGAGAGAAGTAATTAGAAAGCTAGATGGAAGAAGTAGCCTAGAGAAAGGAAAGAAAAAGTTAGTCTCTCTCAGCTGAATAAAGAATTTTTTACTGCTACTTGAACAGAAAGAAAAGATATTTTCTCTTTTAATATTTAATATCTTACTATTGTACATGTCAGAGATATGAATAAATGCATTATTAGAGTGAGCTAAATATTGGCTTTCTGTGTTCATTTCCATTGTCTGGTTTTTAAAAGTCCATTCAATGGCTGCAACTCTGTCCTATAGTTTACAGAACAATTGCTTCTTAGTGTTGTCTTTCACTACAAAGGCAATTAATTACAGAAAATGTAAATTATATCTTATTTCTCTAGGGTTCAACACTTTCAAGGCCTTTCTCAAATATTTTGCAAAACATTAAATGTCTGTTCAGAGTGATGATCAAGTTTACTCTGTATAGAATTGCTTATATATTATCACACATTATGTAAGTGTCCAAATCTTCTGACACTTGGAAGGGTGGAACTGCTACAGGGTCAATCCATTTGTCTTCAGTACCTTTATAGGCCAGATTGTGGCTGTGACTGGGTCATCTTGCATTTTCATTCACAGAGTCTGAGAGATGCAAGAAACACTGGCATTTGTTTTGTGGATGGAAAATAAAAAAAACCCTTAAAGTTTAATTAGGGGCTTAAAAAAAAGTGTAAGGCAACATTTAGCCTTCAAATGTCAAACTGCAATCCTAAGAACCTCTCCACAGCTGCTGTCTCATACTGCACGCACCTAAACTCATAAGCCTTTCAGTCTTCCAGACTCTCAAGTCCTCCTAAAAATACTTGCAAACGTTTCTGCTTGGACAAGGCTGAACAGTTCATCATCTTTTAATTTAGAGATCAGATACCCCAAGAAGCTTCACCCAGTAAGGCTTTTGGTGCAAGTAGAAACACGGCTTTGCTGGGGCGGTGCACAAAGACCAAGACAGAAGTGGCACAAAGTGATAACCCAAAGTTTTAATGGAAAAAAAATCCTGATTGGAATCAGGGAAAATACATCGTCTCACAAGTCAGAAATAGCATACTTTGCAAAACTAATATATATTCTCTCAGACACTGGAGGAAAGTAATGTTTCACTAATTTGGTTGAATCTGCCCGTTTTCCCATTCTTTCCACTTCCTTCTAACCAAAAAATTTATTTAAACTGTGACAGCTTTCTATATTATGATCTTGAACACCCTCTAAAAAGTTTGTTGGCAGATAATAAACTTGAAGCTAAGTCTGACTTGGAAGGACTTTTCCTCTGATAAAGGTTTGTGTAAGAGAAGTCCTGCAAGTATTATGTTTGTGAAGAATAAATTATGAAAATAGCTACTAAAAATCATTCTTCATGTAGCTATACATTAAAAATACGTGCTGTTTATGATATGAGATATGGGTTAGACAGTAGCCTTAGGATTTTTAACTTTTAAGAGTCGTTAGCAAGACATTAGCGTAAGTAAGCAAAGAATGTAGGTGTTTAAGCTTGTAGAATACGGGTATTGTGTAAACTCATCAAAGTGTGGTGAAAACAAAGGATAGCTGCAGGAACTGATGCAGGAACTTGCCTCTAAGACCAGTTAAAGCTAGGGTTATGGTTGGATAAGGGCCAGGAAACAACTGATTCTGCGCAAGAACCAGAGGTCACTAGCAGTGATGGTGAGGAGCAGCCGGCCTTCATCCCCACGACCCTCCAACGACCACCACCAGGAGGCAGTGCGCAAGTGCCAGAAGGAGCAGAATATGGAAATAACCTTTTAAGACTCATTTTAATATGAAGCGGGGACAGGTAATGTATATGTATAGGCGTATTGGGGAATGTAACGAATATGTAACATTTTATTGCATATAACCACAGCAAAGCACCGCGCAGGATGTGCACGTTTGTGGCAGAGCGATCTCCCGTGCACCCAGCGCTGAATAAACATACCTCCTTTATAACCTCTCAGGTTATAAAGTCATTTCTCCACGTGTCATGTAGGCTACCATACAGGTAGCCTGCATTTTCAGGACAGATGTCTTTTAAGTTTCAGAAACAGAGAAGAAAAGGTATTGGAAAACCTTTTAGAGAAAGTGCTTTTGTTTGCTGTCAGATGACTGACTCTAAATGGATGATACTTTTATAGAAACATTCTGAAGATCTGAAGTGTTGTAGAAATACTAGGTGAGAATAGGATCTGATTTTTATCTTTAAAGGAAAACCTGTTTGTTTCATGTAATGCAAATGAGAAACCATTGAAATATATTCCAGCTGATGGGACTCTGAGATTTCTGTGTATTTTATGAGTCTATAAAATAGCCTGTGCTTTGAGTATCATGGTCCATGTTTATGATTACTGAGCTTATTTACTTTCCAATCAATGTGCTAATCACTTCCAAGGTGGGAGCTAGTAGCAAGTCATTATGAGCCAGCAGCAAATAAATAGTTTATTTAGAACAGTAGCTCTGGATGGGAAAAGTGTAAGTCTCGAAAAAGAACCGACAAGAAGTAATTTTGTGCAATGCTGGAAGTACTAAGTTTGCCATGTTTCCAAACTTCTCTTTGGCTTCCTCAACAGCTCTGAATAGTGATATATCAAAGGCAGCTATGTTGTGATTATGTGGTGACTGTGCTATGACTGAGTTTCTTTTGCAACAGGAATATGTACAAAATTACATGGTTAGTCTCCAAACTGCTTCCTGGTGTCTAGGACTGATACAGCCAGCTGTTGGTAGGGGTTTTCAGGGTTGAGGGGAAAGCTATACACGGCTTTTATTTTCTCCCTCCCTGCCTTTTTTTCCCCCTTAATTCTTCCCACACACCCTCAACCCTTGCCCTGCTTCCCTCTGTACTAAGAGAAAGCAGTATAAGACAAATGAGTTATTGCTAAGTTTTGTAATTTGCAGTCTGGACTAGATTCAGCTGTATGCTTGTTGTTGTCAGGTTTGGGTGTAGGATCCATTGTAAATAAAAAATCATACAAAATCTGGATCCACAATTTTAGTGCTCGCAAAGTTCTGTTGTAGCATGAACTGAAGGGTTTATGGTTTCATAACCTGATTAATGTCAACAGTAGGTCCAAGTAGTGTGTCGGTAGAATATTATTGGAAGTATCCAGTATGTGTTCTATAGATGCGGTAAGCTAAGTCGCATGGTGTTCAAAGTAGTTGTTCAGACTCATTTAAAAAGTCATAGGGAGAAATAGAATCAAATCCAGAAACAGTATATTCCATCTTTTACCAAATAAACTGAATTGTCCATGATCAGCGAAGAAAAACAACTCTCAAACCAGACATTTTTACTGGATTGTCTGAACATCATATGTACTGTCTTTAATTAAACTGAAAGATGATAATTGTGTATGCCTTCATATCTTAAGATTTCAGTAAAAGCAGTAAAGATGAATACTGTGATACTAAAAATGCCTGCAAATAAACTCTCTAAGACTTGTTTTAGCATTTTAGAAAGCAGCACCTTGTATTTCAGTGCTGGGCAACATGAGGGAATAATTTCCATCAGTCATGCACAACGAGACAAGAGCTGGGGACAGAATATATATCCAACTTACATGCGTATGTATAAATTCTCCCTGTGTACTCTATTACTTTCCAAGGACTAATTTTATTATGAACTTCAACACAGCCAAGTCTATCTCCACTAATTAGAACTTCAGAGCTAGCTATCTGTTTGGCCTTGCAATTTCTAGATAAGTAAAAATAAAAATATTTTCTGGGTACAGCACTATTTTAAAACAACATACTGTATCAGAAGAATAGTCTGTGTCTGTCTGTCTGTCTGTCTAACTTAAAAAATTCTGCTACTTAGATATCACTTAACTGAAATTAGTTAGAAAACCAATTCTACAGAAGAACAACTCTACTTAAAATATTGCATTCTCTGCAAAAACAACCACTTCTTGTATTAACTGAATATAAGATTTCAATATAGCAGTTGAACTGGAAGCTTGGTAATGAGGTTTAACTCAGGGTATTCTGTTATCTGGATTTTCCTAAAATCTTCTGTTATTTTTACCACTTAGCTGAGAATATTTCTGTAATATTCTCAACTAAATATTGGTAAAAAATAGAACATGATTTAGAAATATACGCTCCATGTAATTTCAAGCAGGCAGAGGCATGTTTGCAGTCAGACATGCCTTCAGCAAGCAAGGAGTTATCCTTGCAGAGGCCTGATTTCATTTGCTCTGAGCAACAATAGCTGTGAATCCACTGTGGCTTGGGACCTAATTAGGTGATTTGTAATTGCTTAATGTGTTAAGGAAAAGTTAGTGATACATAGGAGCAACTTCTGTTGCTGATCTCAAAAGTCATGAGCAATCATTAAGATCAGCAGTGGGGCCATGGCTGACTCAGCTCTATACAATACCTCTAAACCCATTAGCAAAGCAAGAAGGTAGTGAATTATTTTGGAGAAGGCTTGGGGGGAAAGCAATGTACTCTGTCATTAGCCGAGGCAGAGCAATAACATCGTCTTAATTTCATTTGGTGTCCCTTGTGGACTGCAGGTTTGTCATCAACTTCTCATCTTCTCCTTCAACAACTGCTCTGTGCTTACCCCACCAGCCACTCACGAGCTAGAAAATGCATAGGCTCTGTTAAATCAGGGAGACGTTATAATGCTTTGGATAATTTGGCAATACAGAAGAAAGCAAAATAAAGGTCACTTAAGACTAGAGGAAGTTCAGCAGCCGTGGTAGAAGCTTGTTTTGGCTGAGAATCTACATGGAGTAGGGGATAGGTTAAGGAAGAACTACAGCTCTGGGCAGATAATGATTCTTAACTGAATTCGAGTACAGGACATTGTAGGGTAAACATTTTCCACAGTGACATTCAAGGAAGCAGAATAGAGTTCATCATCAAGAGGGACTTTTTTTATCCCTTTTCTCATTCTGGGGGCAGAAATGCATAAGGCTTTCCAGAACTGAAATGCAAGAAAAAGATTAGTTGGGATCAAACAACTGCTACTTATGTAATACTTGACCTTTTCACCTTGTTTCTAAGTAGTCATTAAGTTGCAATTATGGTCTGACTTTGAAAAAGAAAAGACCTGAATTTGAGGGTTTAGAAATGTAAAAAATAATATGTTTGATGACCTCAAACTCTTTTCTTTAATGTTTTTGTTATTTTACTGTAATCAAATACTTCCTGCAAAGTGCATCAGCTTTGATGGATACATTTTCCACTATAAAATTACTTAAAATTAGAAACAAGTGGAGATTTTCTTAAAATATCTCTAAGTACATCAGAGCATGTTTCACATGTGAATGACAGAGACTTTTTTTACTACAGAGATAATAAAACACGTTATTTATTTTTACTTCAAATTAAGGTATACAGATGCTAGTGTTCAAATCACACCACTTGAATTCAGCGTGAATTTAGGTCAGCTGACTTAGGTACTGTGCTGAAAATTACTGTGTTTCTGCATCCTTACTATAATTTCTTGGAGGTAAAATGTGGTTTGTGGACCAGTATTGGACGGTATGGCCTGTCAATGGCCCTGCAGAGCTGGTAATGGATGGGGTGTTTTGACTATAGAATGGTACATGCTAGCCTACTGTGCCCATATCTTCTACCTCTCCATACTTAGTCTTTAGTAGTATTTATCATAATTACAAATGCAAAAGATTTTGCTGTTTCTTCTGTTGCAATTTCTTCTCAGCAAGCATCAACTGAAAACTATAGTTTAAGACTTCCTACTGCAAAAGGTATTAATTTTCGTAAGTGGAAAAGTCACACCATTAAGACTTTTACAGTCAAAACAATTATATCTGCAATTTACAATTCAGTCCAGCCAGTATCAGATAAATAGTAACATATTTTGATATCAAATTCAATGCTACATTAATGCAAATATAACCTGCTCAGCATAAAGCAAAGTTCTCCTTGCACTAGAGTCAAACTGAAGAAGAATGTCTTTGTCTTCAAGGGTAAGAAGGTATTTTTTCTGTCTGTAGGCTACATGTAATTGGAGTGTGTATGCATGGCCCTCTCAGGGTGAATTCTGATGTCTCTTCACAAGCAAAGCTCTAACTTAGCCACCATGCCAGGGACTGGTTTGGTGACCTAGACCGGTGTAGTTTGTGGAATATACATGTGTTAAGTATAATGACCTCTTTTTTTGAACTAGAGCCTATCTTCTGGAAAGTGAATCTAGTTGTATTTAATGTCTGTTATATAATGGAGAGGTCTCAGGTCTGTAAGCCATTTCAGTATATTTTTGACACTGCTTGTCATTCATTATTTCCAGTCTAATTTTGTTTGGATTTGATGTACAGTCTACAGAGCTCATCTGTGTCTCTTTTAAAGATCCATCTACTTTTCTACTTTTGTCCAGGTTACGTTTATTTAAATTAAATTATCTTCACAGCATGACTGTTAAGCAATCATTACTGCTGCCACCTCCCCACTCTTTCAAAGTAGTCATGCCAACTCTCAGTCTGTAACTGATTTCTTAGTGGTAATACATACCTTGGTATTGGCTGTGCAATGAAATTGGCAGGCAAATGCATCTAAGCTAGTACCATTTTCCTTTTGATTTTATTATAGTTATTGTCTTTTAACTAGCCTGCCTGACACTGAAAACTTGTGCTGGGTTATAAATTATTGCTAACATACAAGCAGGAGAGCTTCTTTCAGCTGCAGTACCAGCTCAAAGCAACAGAGAAATAACAGCACTAATTTTCTGCTAGAAGGCATGCTTTTTGTACATGGAAGTTGGCCAAAAACTCATGTTAGTCAAAAAAACTAACTACAGATTCTAATTCAAGACTTCCCATGGGCTCATGTGAGAGCCAGAGCTTCATCAGTTTGTATTTGTCTACTCTTTATTACCTCTAATGCAGATAATTCTTTACTTGGGCAAATAATTTCTTCTTGCTTAGTCATCAGCATGGGTTATCGTGTAATCTGTTTTTAACTACCCTTTCCCTTTCTATGCGGAAGCATGGATTACTATAAGTCATCATTTGTCCTGTTCAATATCTTTATTAATGACTTGGACGAAGGGATCGAGTGCACCCTTAGCAAGTTTGCAGATGACACTAAGCTGGGTGGCAGTGTTGATCTGCTTGAAGGAAGGGAGGCGTTGCAAAGAGATCTGGACAGGCTGGATCGATGGGCTGAGACCAACAGGATGAGGTTTAACAAGACCAAATACTGAGTCCTGCACTTGGGACACAACAACCCCATGCAGTGTTACAGGCTTGGGGAAGAATGGCTGGAGAGCTGCCTGGAGGAGAAGCACCTGTGTGTGTTGGTTGACAACCGGCTGAATATGAACCAGCAGTCTGCACAGGTGGCCAAGAGAGCCAATGGCATCTTGGCCTTTATCAAAAACAGTGTGGCCAGCTGGACAATGGAGTTTATTGTCCCACTGTACTCGGCATTGGTGAGGCCACACCTCGAGTACTGTGTTCAGTTCTGGGCCCCTCAGTACAAGAAGAACATTGAGGTGTTGGAGCGCGCCCAGAGAAGGGTGACAAGGCTGGTGAGGGGGCTGGAGAACAAGTCCTATGAGGAATGACTGAGGGAACTGGGGTTGTTTAGCTTGGAGGAGACTGAGGGGAGACCTCATCGCTGTCTATGGCTGCCTGAAAGGAGGCTGTGGCAGAGTGAGTGTTGATCTCTTCTCTCAAGTGACAGCTGATAGGACAAGGGGAAAATGGCCATAAGTTGCGCCAGGGAAGATTCAGACTAGATATTAGGAAGAATTTCTTTACTGAAAGGGTGGTCAGGCACTGGAACAGGCTGCCCAGGGACGTGGTTGAGTCACCATCCCTGGAGGTGTTTAAAAAACAGGTAGATGAGTTTTTGAGGGACATGGTTTAGCGGTTGATGGGTGTGGTTGTACTCAATGATCTCAAAGGTCTTTTCCAGCTGGAAGATTCTATGATTTGGGTTTTCTGAGTTTCTAGAGCTACCTTGCTCAAAAACTATGTGAAGGGAAGATTTTTCATTGTGCTTTCTATTCCATAATACATGTAAAACTTGACCAAAAGCATTGCTTTGATTGTCTTCACAGCAGCTGTTTCATCTGCACTGCACTCTCCCAGAGATCACTCTTGGGTTGACTCTAACAGCTGTGAGATAGAGAGCAGTCCAAGTAAAGAAGTAGTTCAAATGTCAAAGCGTATTTTTGAAATTCAATTAAAACTGATTATTTGCAGAGTTCATGATCACACTGTGGCCAGCAGTAAAAAGCTACTGAGGTTAATAGTTTTCTCCATACTGTACAAGATAAGCAATCTGAATGTCTTTGGGAAACAGTCCTTTGTGGCTGTCTGTTTTAATGAACTTTAAAAACAATTGCCCAAGTCTCTATTTCAGATGCCAAGAAGTCCTCAACTTTACTGCCATTTGAAGAAAATCCAATAGTATTAGATTAAAACACCCCTGAGATTCTTTGTTGGCTGACAAAGCTGTTAGTGTCTATTTAATGTACAAACACCTGGGCTGAATTTTTTTTTTAAATGCAAAGCAATGAAAGTGTAACTAAAAGAGTTGGGTGCTCAGCATTTTGGCAAGCCAGGCAGATCGAAAGTGTACAGAATTATTAATAGCTTATTTTGTTTCACCAAACACCATTTTATAGTGAAGGAATTTTTTTTGGTAAATATTGAGTAGATGTAAATGTATTCTATTGTGGCTGCAAAGTATGGGACTTGAAGAGAAGGTCTTGGTAGTCACAAAACTTGAATCTTCAATAAAATTTGAAAAATTCCGAGTCCATTGAATTAATCAAAAGATGCAAAGGGGTTGAGCAATGTGGCAGATAAAGGCACAGACTCCGATGCAGGTTCAAATGACGTCCAAATCAGAATCGTTTATTTGTAACACAAATTGCTCTTTCATAACAATCTTTTTGCAAAGTCATTGTCCACGCACCAATTTAACATTGGTGATTGGGTTAAAGCACTTGTACAGGCGCCTGAGTTGTTTCTTAATTGGTAGCACAAATTCTGTTTTTCTTTACCTAATCCCCGCTGATAAACTGCTTGGGACTTTCCACTACTTCAAGGTTAGCCCGTTCTCAGCTCATTATCAAACCCTGTCAAGGCCTCTGTGTTGTTCTCTGTGTAACTTCCCAGGCTTTAACCCTACAGAGCAACAGGGAAGGTGAATGCAATCATTCAGAAAAAGAAATACCCCATAAAGGGAACTTACACTGCACACCTCTGTTTACAAAAGCAGTGCTCAGTTTCCTCACCTAATTTTTTAACTGTGTGTGTTCACCATCCACAAATGTCATATTATAATGGCCTTGTCTCTACACATTACAGCTTTTCTTCCTAATTCTACAGCTGCTTTAGATGGATGTGTGCAAAGCTAGCAAAAGCCACTTTAAAAGAGCAGTATTTTTCTGTAGCTACTATAGATATAAATACTCAGAGAGTAGTGATCAACTACTCAATGTCTAGATTGAGATCCATGACAAGTGGTGTTCCTCAGAGATCCATATTGGGACCAGTATTGTTTAATATTTTCATTGATGATATAGACAGAAAGATTGAGTGTATCCTCAGCAAGTTTGCAGATGACACCAGGTGAATGGGGCAGGTGTCACACCAGAAGGACAGGCTGTCATCCAGAGGGATCTGGACAAGCTGGAGAAGTGGATCTGTGTGAACCTCATGAAGTTCAACAAGGCCAAGTGCAAGGTCCTACACCTGGGTCAAAGCAATCCATGGTTTCAATATAGGATGGGGAACAATGTGATTGAAAGCAGCTCTGCGGAGAAGATCTCGGGGCTGCTGATTGATGAGAAGCTCAACATGAACTGGCAGTGTGTGCTTGCCGCCCGGAAGGCCAACTGTGTCATGGGCTGCATCAAAAGCAGCATGGCCAGCAGGTCGAGGGAAGTGATTCTGCCCCTCTGCTCTGTTCTCATGAGACCCCACCTGGAGTATTGTGTCCAGTTCTGGACTATCCAACATAAGAAGGATATGAAACAGTTGGAATGGGTCCAGAGAAGGGTTATGAAGATGATCAGAGGGCTGGAGCACCTCTGCTATGAAGACAGGCTGAGAGAGTTGGGCTTGTTCAGCCTGGAGAAGAAAAAGGGACCTTACAGCAGGCTTTCAGTACCTGAAGGGGGCCTACAATATAGTTGGGGTGAGACTTTTTACAAGGGCTTGTAGAGCTAGAACGAGGGGGAATGGCTTTAAATTGAAAGGGAGGAGGGGATTAGATTAGACATTAGAAAGAAATTCTTCATGCTGAGAGTGGTGAGGCACTGGCACAGGTTGCCCAGAGAAGCTGTGGATGCCACCTTCCTAGAAGTGTTCAAGGCTGGGTTGGATGGGGCCTTGAGCAGCCTGGTCTGGTGGGAGGTTGTCCCTGCTTGTGGCAGGGGGCTGGAATTGGATGATCTTTTAAGGTTCCTTCCAACCCAAATCATTCTAAGATAAATACACAACAATTCCCATTGTCCCACAACCAAGAACAGCATGAGCTCTGAACCATATACAAATGCAGTGAATTCTCTCACAGGTGGCTGGGAGTTTTGTCCTCATCAGGAGCTGGAAGGATATCCAATCCCTCTGCTAACAGCTAAAAAACATGTCTAATTCTGACCTTGTTTTACCGGTTCAACTGTTTCTTGAATTTGAACAACTGTTTTATTCCTAGCTGCAGTGTGAAAAAACGGAATAGGCGTGATGCCAGCTTTAAAGAATAACCAAAGTACTTGTTTATGGAGCACTATCGTATTTGTAAACTCAACAGAACACATTAAACAGACAGTTGTAGTCCATCCTGGAGGAGTTGTTTCTCAGTTATAAGCTAATCATAAGGTCTTGTTCTTTCAGCTCTTTAGTTACATTCTACAGGTGTTAGGATAGTGGATTTTTATGAGCTTGTTTGATGCATTGAGATGTATAACAACTGACTCATCTTAGAAATTATAAGCCAAAAAAGAAAATCAGTGTCTTAAGGGAGATCATCCATTCAAAAGAAGATTGGTATTTTAATCTTCCAATTCTTACAAAATAATGAACGTTTATTTAAAGATTCCTCTCATCAATTTAAGCAAAAAATATTACTGAAATGCTCCACATATAAGAGCAGAGGTTACAGGATTTCAGTTGCATGTAAGCAAATAATTTCCATACATGTAATGACTTCCTAAACAAATAGGCACTTCAGCAAGTGAGTGATAATTACACACAGTAATGTCTTGTTCTTATCTAACAAATCATGTATCTTGCACGTGTAAATGCTTTTTGTGTAGAAACATATTTGTGCAAACTCTGCCTGGGGCCTTTTCTCTGTCTTCTGTCAGCTCATGGGAGAAGGTTAATTCAGCTCATGGGAGAAGGTTAATTTAGCTCATGTTCTTGGGTGCTCTGTGCACTCTGCAGCTTTTGCCCATTTAATTCAATTTGCCTATTCTTGAAAGACTAGATTTCAAACAGCATTTTATGAATTAGATAATGCAGTTCTCAATTTTAATATTTTTTAAAGAGACAGATTTCCAGTTTTATTAGGAACTAGAGAAAATGGAGAAGGAAGAAATAGAGGTGCAGGTTCTACAAAGCACTGAGTCAGGACTCTCAGTAAGGACCTCTTGTCTCCACTCAGAACAGTATTACCCTTCCAGGTCTGCGTCTACACTGTATTAGGGCTTTATTAAATACTCTTCTCCAACCTACCTATTTTGGGGGGCAACTTCAATGTGTATTTTATTTGAAGAGCTCTTGCTCTGGCATTACATTAAAAATGGACTATCTATTGCATTGAAAAATAATAGTCTGTGCAGTGTATCTCTTGCAGAAAATAAAATATAGGCTACCAGTCATGAAACAGACCAAAAGTTGATCTGTGTTGCAGGTTTCTCACTTCAAGATAAGATTTAAACTAAGAATGTTAGTTATAATGTTTCTCAACGTATCTAGTTTCAAATGCAATAAAACCAGGTAACAAGCCTTCAAAAATGCAGGAACACATACGGAGCAGGTGAAAAGTGAAGAGTAGGAGGATATAGGAGTGACTTTGCTATTAAATAAAAGAACATCTAATGGTAAGCAGTAGGTGCTGTGTTCCACCCTCTTGAAACCTCTTTTTTTTCATAATGGGTCAAATCCATTACCTTAATTGAAAGAGTAAAATTAAGTGTGGTTTTATCTAGTTTTACTGTAATGGATAATGGACTGCTCTTTTCCATCCTTAGGGGGAAGTCTGCTTTAGTTTGAAAACTGCATCTCATCTTGACTATTACAAAATTAATGAAGGGTCTAACTTTAGACACAAACAAGCCAGGAAGGTCCTGGGACTTTTCAGTGGTTTACCTTGTTTTTCACCTGTACAAAGTCTCTTTCAATTTCTCTCTTCCTCCCTCCTCCCATTTTGCCTTAGAGATATTAGCAACTTTCTTGATGTGTTAATTTTGGAAGTCTTTGTTAAACCCTGTGCTTGTAAGTTTTTTAAGAAAACTCTGAACCGAGTATGCCTTCTAGTCATGTATTGATATGTTCTTGTTAGAGACAGGTTAGCGTTTGTCATGTAACTATGGTAACTAGATATCCAGGTAGCAGTGTTTGGTATGTGGGTATAGTAACTATGTAGACTTTTTGTTTGTTAACTACGGTGATGGTCAAATAGAAGTTTTCTGCACTGCTAAGATTTCCACATCCGTCTTGAGTTGCAATATTTCTGTAGAAGTTGAACTGAAGGAAATGAGTCCGCATAAAAGTGATTCTTCGATCTTGCTGAGAAATCCTCTTTAATATGAATGCTGTCTGTGGCTTGGTGCCAGCACATGAAGCTGTGTTGCAATGCAATGAAGTACAAAATAGGATCTTAGCTGTTTGAAATTGCTGTGCCCTCTTCCTCCCATCGTGTTGTTCCAAGAAAACTGAATGTGGAGGGAAACTGATTAGCACAATGAAATGTCGGAGGCTGGCTTCTCTGGTCTGCTAGAGCCTTTCAGGGTGTGCTTCTCTGAGTGGGGAATGGCTGCTCCCATTGCAGGAACCATTTCTTTCCAGCAGAGATCTGCTAAGAAAATTAACCAAAGCCCTTGCACCTATTTCTATTGCAACATTTTATCTTCCCGGGTGCTTCATAGTAAAGCCAGCAGAGTGTACAGCCTAAAAATAAAGAATGTTTTACAACGTTAATCGTTTTAGCTATCCAGAGACACCTCATGGTGGTACAGATGTTGTACATGTTTAACTGGAGCAGTTACATCTTTATGTTCTCAGGAATATTTTTAGGAGTGTTTATCTGAAAGAACTGCTGCCTTGAGTGATTAATTACATAATACCTACAAATGTAATTGCTAGCTACATTTTAATTAGACATCCCAATTTCCTGTTTCAAAATTAGTGCAGTAATCATTAAATTATATGTTTTTTCCCTTTGTATAAGACGCTACTTAGTCTCTAACATGCTTGATATTGAAAAGCTAGTTCCTGTAACAGCCAACAGCTTGGCACTTGTAGGCCTGTAGGAGATAAAGATTTAATTCTGCATCTGAAAGGCCTTGGCGCCTTCAATCAAACCTCAGTAAATTACCTAATTTCTGGGCTATTTAGGAGGTATGTGGAAACTTTGTTTTGGGGGCCAATTTGCATGGGGAAGAGGAGGAATACTGTGAAAAGAGCTTCTTTTTGCTCTGATGCAGAGCAACTTGCAGATACTTGCCTTTCACAGGACAGATTCTTCTTTTGCCTAATTTGCCTAACAATTCTAAAATGCTGGGATCTGGGAAATGGAATTTTTGTCCGTTCACAATGATAAGAAAACTACTACTAGATCTTAGTAGAAGTAATTTACATAAGGTCTTAGAGTAAGTGAAAGTTTTCTTTGCCTTTGAGATACTGTCTCTCACAGCTTATGATAAATCTCAGAGAAATGAATGCTTATGTTCCCACAGAGGTCTCATACTACTCATCTGAGGAAGCGTGGGTTTGTCATTTTGAACTGTATAGCTTTTGCCTTACCCAGCCAGATTCTTTGCAGCTCTAGGGAATGCAAAAATGTTGGCCTTTCTACAATGCCAAGATATAAAACTGACAAACTGGGAAGATGAAATACTTGGATCTAATGGAGAAAAATAACTTGGATTGAACTTTGTCTGTATTTTAGATGCTGTACTTGATTTGCTACTGTTGCTTATTTTAAACATGTTTCTTAACTGATTTTTGCATTTCCTAGTGAATTTTATTCAGCCTCAAATGAACTTAACAGCACAAAAAATTCTGAGGATAATTTTAAACCTTTATGTTAATGTTTCATCACTGCCAGATGAAAAACCAACCAATGGAAATCATTTGTTTGTAACACTTCAATATCAAATCCTAAATCATTACAGCAGGCCCAGAAGCAGTGCACAACTAGAATGTGAGATTCACTTCCGTATTGTGAAATGTATAGAGGTGGAAGAGCGAGCTAGGAGGCTGTTGCTGACTTTTCAGTGACCTGCTTTGCATCCAGTGTGATCTAGGCATACCAGAAAGGGCTGCTCTTTGAATTTTCTGCTTGCAAACATATGAGTACTTGAGGCAAAGTAATTAATGGGAAATTAAAATCACTCTCTATCGAACACTTAATGCACCACATTAATACTACTTAAATATTGGAGACTGGCACTTCTTTTTTTTGCATTCCAGCAAAATAAATTTTTCCTGTGCTTGATTCAGCTATTTCATTTTCTTGATTTCTACCTCTAAGCAGCATAAAAAAAATCATAGTGCTTACCACATAAGGGAAATAAGGGTTTTTTTGTGGGTGGAGAAATCCTTGAAACTAACCACTGCTGTCACTGCTTCATCAGGAAACAAAAAAAATATTTTGACAAGTCACATCAGCACATTTCAAAAGATTCCATTTGGCAGTTTAAGAAAGATTTTCAAATATTGTGTTGAAATAATTTTATTATAACAATAGTAAAATATATCTTGAATATTAGATTCTTAATTTCCTTGTGTGTTTGTTGAATTGAACCATCCCAAACAAACTATTAACAACCTCCTCACCCTAATATAACTTCTTTTTACCTTGTTACAGTCCTTGTTCCATTTTATTAAGGAAAGAATTAACTGAGGATTAGGAGGAGGCAGACTAAAGTTCATCTTTCAATAATTTGGGCAGGGATAGATCTGCTAGTGATGTAGTTTGTTCTGAACAGAGTTGAATTTCTGAATTTCTCTACACTGGAATTTAATTATTTGTTTTCATCAGCATCCAAACTAGCACTAAGTGATAAAATGAACAGTAAATAATTGTGCTGGTTTTCTGATTTCTTTTATCGTCTTTTTCCTCCAGTACTCAGTTTCATTTGAGTATGAGGTTTCATTTGAAATAGGATTCTACTACTGATAATCTTGACTTGCAAACATAACCTCCCACTTAGGCTTTTGTGAAGTGTGACTAGAGACAGCAGCTTTTATTTAAAGTTTAACTGAGCAGAACAATCTACTTCCCAATGAAAACTGAAGGTAGCATCTGATTTTTCCTTGCTGTTAATAGCACCACAGGCTGTGTTAGCCTACTCTTTATGTAGTAAAGTTTTGACTTTCCCAGTAGCTGGCAGATGATGTTTTCAAGTTCAAGCTGTCTGTTTTAATCTTGGAGCTTTGTTAAACCAGGCAAATGACATAGCAAAAATCTTTCTCTGACAAAAATTACCAACTCTTCACTTATTTTTTTTTCACCAGCTGGGACCCTGATAGGAAAATAAGTTTTGTTATTGGTTTCCAAGCAAGAGAGTCACTAGCTTGCCATCAGCCTGGCTTTCTCACATCTCTTCTCAGTCCCTTGAGTGTAGAGTTACCTGCTGCTGTCACTCTGAGTGAGAGAAAGCAGCTTCTTACTGAACTGCCGACCCAGGAGATTATACCTCAAAACTAATAACCAGCTAGACCTGATCCCTTCAGCTTTGAATCTGGTCATACAACATCAATTAACTTGTCCTTTACATAGTTTGTAAATGCATGTTTTAAGGACAGTTTCTGGAGTATACTTGCAGAAACTCAGTCAGTGGTGAACTGAGCACCTACCCAAGTCTAATCAGCCATATAAAGAAAACAGACCCCACCAGGCAGGACTCGCAGAGGGTTAAACACCCCTCATCACTGAAACAGAACACATGTAAGTCATCTGCAAAGTAACGGCAAGGTCAAAACCATGGACTAACTCAGTTCAGTGCACAGCTGATCAGTACTATATGCCTGTTCCAGCTAAAAGTGGCTAACCAGAGAATCCCATCAACAAAGCACCGTGGATGAGGAAAAATCCCAGCTATGTCATTCTCAGGGCTGTAGGCTACGGTGCCATCAAGTTGAGAGAGGAGGTAACTCATGCTAATTACAAGGTGCTAACACAAAGGAGAGGATCGGTCTTCTTTTCCTTTTCTCATATTAGTAAAAAAGCTTTGTACGCTTTCTCCATGTGTTCAGACTGCCTGCAAAGGGACCTTTTAATCTTGGTCTATCATCTTGTCAAATATAGCCTTGTGATAGTGTTGAAAATACGGGTGTTGTAATAAGGAGTTATCAGAGGTAACAGTTTAGCAGGTACCATGGCCTCTCAAGTGGTAGGTCTGGAGGTAGTGTAGCTAGTTGGAGGGTTTGCTTTGAATCTTATTGCATTCAGTACTGCTACTATACTCGCTTCACATGATACAATCTTCTCTTTCAGGTTTAAAATGCAATAGTCAGCTTATGAGTATTGTTTTCAACTCTAATTAATTTAATTTAATTAGTTTATCATTAGCTCTGGATCAAGACCTTGCTGCAGTACTTTCTTTGCTATGCTTCATTTCATTAGATTTAATACAATTTCTTTGTTTCCCCAAAGGCTAAATAAGCCTGTAGCCAAAGAATCAAAATCAATACAGAAGGCTATTCTCAGACTCTGTGTTTTCAGGTATGTCTGCAAGAACCAGGCTTAAAATATGCATTGCATCTACTGTTTAGTTCCCCATCTCTCCATAGTACTGCATGACCCCCCAATATAGCAGCAGGAAATCAACCCAATTTAATATGAAGAAATGTTAGTATTAGGATACCACTAATTGCTTGGTCTTTCTACAACATTCAAATGGTTATTTTAACTGAATACTTTAGTTTGATTTGAAACATCTGCAGGAGACACTCGTGGAACTGAGAAGCTCCACAGAGCATGTGGGTGCTCATTTAAGTCTCATTTTCACATTTATATGCTGTTATGGTTAGTTTTCTAAAAATACCTACTAGAAGTGTCCAACATATCAGTTTTCTTTCCATTCTCCAGACAAGTGAAATTCTGCCATTGCCAAGTAGTTCCTATGTTTACCACTATTGCTGGGGCTCCATTTTGCATAGAAGAAAAGGTAGATTCCATGCTCTTGGGGGGCTGTCATGCGGTTTCCTAGGATACTTTTCACAGAAGCCTAGAGATGCAAAAGGAATTACTGTTGATTGCCTACAGGTATGATGAAAAGGGCAGAGACCAACCACTTCGAGCTGAGGAGAAGGGAAAATATAGCGAGGAGCAAAAATGACAGAATCTGATTCCATGGAAATTTGTATCCATCTCTCCTTCTGCATCTGCTTTTTCAGAGCAGCACTATCTCTTATTTGCCTCTTTTTACTGACTCTTAAGAAACATGGGAGATGTGGATTAATGCTGTGCCTTGATACAGCTTTACAGGGAGAGTAGTTGAGCTGGAGCATGCTAACTGGTCAGCTTTCTGGTGCCTCGTGGCTGAAAATCCAGGGTGACTCAGCCCTCTAAGGACAAAGTAGGGAGGATGTTAATAAGACTTCTTTTCTTCTCTGGGATAATAATTCTGCATGAAACTTGGTGTTGCAATATCTCTTCTTTCACACTGTGCATGAGGATTGGCCAGTGGGTGAAGGAAGATGACGCTGACAGACAGTACCACCCCATAAAGCCCCTTTGCGAAGCACCTCATTAAAAAAATACTCTAAGAAGAGCTAAGAACCTAAATGCCCACCTTCCCTCCCAGCCTTTCTAGTAAATACCTGCACAGAGGCTGCCTCCCCCCACACTCCCTATGACAACAGAGTCATGAATGGCAAAGTATGTTTTTAGGCTTCACTGCTGGTCATGTTGCAGAAGAGGATCACTATAAATGAAGCTCCTCAGGAACAAATCAGCTATCAAGAGCAAACAAATTGGCATTTCCTCAAAAACAAGGAGCCTTTTCAACTATGAAAGAGATGTGAGGACTAACTGGGGATGTGACTGAGGGTCAAAAGAGAATACAGATCCTCTGTTCTTGCTGGGCCAAGTGGTCAGGGGAAGGTTGAACTCCTCCTTCTTTGGGGAGGACTTGGCTTCCCAATGTCTCATATGTCACTGTCTTCTTGTTTTGTAGATGAGCTTGGTTCAGAAGCAAAAGCCGAAAGGGATTAAGTGACAGTCTGGTTAAAACCTCTCTGATATAGTAGAATTACCTGCTCCTTTGGATGTTTCTGCAGTGGTACCAGAAACTTTTTTCCCAAGCTACAATTATTAGTATAACCCTATAATAGCACATTTCACCCAGGAATGCGAAAGGATTTTGTAATATTAGCTTTATGTTCTTGATATGATGTGCACTAGGCATTTATTGTAATTACAGCTGATGAAAAATATTTCAATTAAATTATATTAGATTATGTATACTCTGCAGCATTACAATGTTTTCTCTTGAGGGAGAAGGCTGCTGCATTGTGTAGAGCCAACCTTGAGCCCTCGGGACATAGCCCTTCTCCGAAGCAGGAAGTCTTAAATGGCAGTCCAAGAGAACTTGAACAAGACTGCCAGCGCTGCAAGTGTTCCTGGCCACAAGGAAGGAAACCTGAAGGCAGAATCTGCAGGGAAGAGATATCACTGCCATTTGGAAAGGCTGAAGTAAATCTTTTGCAATTCTCATTCTATGATAGCACATTGCAACAGTCTTTATAATGAAGAACAATGTTTTTTTCCTTCTTCTGGAATTTCAGACTTGTTTATTCCAACCTACCCTCCTCTTCTCATACACAGAGAAGTGAAATAATTATCAGTGTCTTTGGCTTTTCCAAAATCTCCTGACAAACATGGGATATAGCCAGGAATGAAGACCAACAGCTGTTATCATTGCTTTTCATTATGGTAAGAATGTAACACCTGACACTCTCATTTTTGACAGGCTAACTTCCTTCCATGATATGCTCAGAAAGCTTCTTTTATAAATGGAAAAGGTTAGCCAGTAATGATTCTTGAACTAAATTGCCTTTGAACTAGCAAGCCACTTACTCGTTTTTACTGCGTTTTATTGTGGAAATAATTCGCTAATAGGTGGCTAAAAGTACAATTTGTTTTTAGAACTCCAGAGTCTGAGTGTATGGAGTCACACTGTGCTCCTCTTTCAAGAATACATCGCATAATCCTAGCTTTCTTCAGCTTCAGTAGGGGCATTCATGACCTTACAACAACTCTCAGAATATGTTGTGCTGCTCTGCTGTAACTAAGCATTAGCACTAATTATGACCAATAAACCCACTAATTTCTACTAGAAGCAAGGAACGTCCGTGCATTTGAAAACCACTGTGCTTGGACATACTTTAATTATGCTCTATATTCATATTTTTCAACATCAGCATCTCATTAATATGTCAGTTTAAAAATACCATCATACTTTTATTTAAGACCTGCAACAACCAAAGTTATAATTGACTATTTTCAGGAATCTGGAAGCTGCTCTAGTAATTTTAAAGAACGAGAGCAGCAAACCCTATTTATAGAGATATTTCAAAATAAATACAGATTAAGAAAGAATGACAACTTTGAGAACTGCTACTTTTAAAACCGGCTATGGAAACATAAGCTACTGCTGAAGTGGTAAGGCAGACTCATGAATATATTGCATGCTATATGGCTGAGCTAAAGCCAGTATTTGGAAATAATTTGCTTTTTAAAAATGCTGCTTTTGGAAAGAGAAGATGTCTGAATAATTTTTAGAACACGTAACATATTTTCTTTAATATAAATTAGGAACTAAAATGTTTGTGACTGAATCCTCTTTTTCACTGTCTTTTATTTAAAGATTTTTATGCTATCCTAAGAAAACTTCTTTTGTCTTGTATCTGAGAAAACATTTGCAAAAGAAATGAAAAGACTTCACAACTGGGGCAAATATGATACAGAATTATAGAGTCAGTAGCCAAAGTCATCCCGTTGTAACAATGATACTGAAATATATGGTGAATTTTAAGTAGTTAGATTAATTGGATCAAGATTAAAAGTGGCACAAGAAGTAAGCTTGGAATGAACAAAGGAGTTCTGAACCTCTTCATAATGTTTTTACTGTGAGAGAAAGTTATAGTCCAATTGTCAAAAAAAACAGACATGGAAAAAGAAACACTGGCAGAACTTTCTGCTTTGAGCATTTTATGGTACAAAATTTCAGAAGCCTTCCACTAGTAAGAGTATGGAATTTAAATGTGTTTCAGGATTCCACAAAGCTATGGGAACTGCTCAAGGAGTTGCAGTGGAAAAAAAGCACGGTGAATAAACAAAATCATAAAGGCAAAACATGTTTAGTCATAGAATTCATTTAAAAGGTGGTAGAGTATGTTATGCATTTAGTGAACAGGCTTTCTTATTACAATATACTTTGCAATAACGACTGCAACATTGCTACAGGAGTATATTTGGATTGGACTGGTGATTTAAAGGTGAAATAAAATTAAAATTATATGGTTGGCTGTTAAAGAGCAAGATAAATAGGAGGAAGGAGTAGTAAATTGCCAAAATTACATTCTCAGTCATCTTAAATGGCAGCTTATGCAAAGAGACCGTTATACAATTAACAAGCTAATTTGGAGTTTATTCACTGATGAAGGTTCAGGAGAGATTTTTAATTTTTTTTTTTAGTAACAGTTTATTCAGTTTAGATGTTTGGAAGACATTGTTTTAGCAGGCTGTAGGATCTTTGATGTTTTCTTTTATTTCTCAACTTGCAAAACTGCAAAGTGATGGGTTTGTTCTGGAAGTACCTCCTTGTCTATTTACTGGAAGTACCTCCTTGTCTATTTTGCTTTTAGCATTTCTAATAACTGTTAGAACAATTCGAGGGATTTTTTTTCCTACTTCTTGAGCCACTAAGATTAGAATTTCTATCCTATCTTGTCTTTGGTTGTTTTTTTCTTATGAAAGTAATAAGAACAGTTTGGGTACCTCCCAGGAAGTGAGTTTACAGGTTTGTGAGATCTCAAGTAGAGCTGCAGATCTCTTCTCTGTAAGTACTGTAACTGCGCACTACTGTAGAGAAGAGAAAGGCACATGGGTTTGAATCAAACAGTATTGTCTTAAGCATAGGATCAGTTGCCAAGGTTCTGGAGCTCTGAAACTAGCAGTGGCTTTCATCTTGCTTAATGTCAGGTTTGCCACCTAAGCTAGTCGTGCTAAACTCAGTTTGTGGTCAAGGAAGACAACTTGGCACAACAGGGCCATATTTCAGCTGAGCTCTTTTGGCACCTACTGTGAAATGAGAAAAGCTGAGCCTTCCACTCCAATAAGGAGATGGTGCTCTGCTGCTTGATATCTGTTCGTTATTTGGCTCAGACGCATGTAGTCCAATGAATTACAGCCTCATTTGTGCCACCAAATATAGTTAGGCCCAACCTCATGTCCAATCAAAGCTGTAGTTAATGAGTCACTGAAATAGCTGATCCTCCTGTCTCAGTCTGGTGTCTTCAATAGTCCTGTAAGACCATGCCTGAAAAACCTGACATCTTGAGGACAGAAAAGAAGCCTACCCTGCTGTGAGACGGGTGATGAGGGAGAGGGATGGTCTGAATCTCTCTGGAATTTGCCATGAGATTGGTAAACTACACACAAATAGGACTTTTCCAGCTTTCTGAGACATATGTGCAGGCCGTAGTTTGAGCACGTCAGCAGGATGTCAGGAGGTTCAGTGGACCAAGGATGAAGGCTCTGACAATGGTCAAATCCATACTGTAAGTTTACCTTTGTGCCCTTGACTGAAATGTTTTGACCCATGAAATGCTCTCTTCCACCTTCCATCAGACATATCAGGCAGCTTCGTTATGTGTTGATTATTATTTAATTCATTTTTATTTTATTTTACTGCTTATTAAGGCCTTAGTTTATTACATAGCTATTCTTGGTGTATCGTAGCAGCTCCTTTGTCATCATCTGTATCTGAAAAGAACTTCTACTTCATCTGCTTTTCATTAGGAGGACAGGTTTTTCTTGTTTTAAATGAACAAGTGTTGGGCATTCAATGAGACAATGGAGAAAATGTTGAATAGGATATGATGAGGTGCATGATGGTCTTGATTTTGTCTGGTAAGCTTGATTTGTCACTTTAAAGCTTTGTTTTGGTATAAGATCACAGCAGAACACTGTGACCTTCTGTGTAATGTCAGCGATAGGACTAATTGGCCTTAACTCATTATACTAGTGTATCTGCTGGAAAATGTCCAACAGAATTAATCTCATTTAAAATTGAATGATGTTCCCAAGCAACTTGGGACTATTACAGACTTTTCATTCCCTTCTCTATTAAAATAAAAACATGAATAATTAACTGAGAAGAAAAAAGAAAAATTAATGCTTGTCCCTTTGAGAAGTGAATGAAAAGGAAAACATCTGATACAGTCTGACCAAAGGATGTCAAGACATTGATATGAGTGCATAAGAACCAATATGGAATGTAAAAGAAGTAATTTTTTTGTTTATTGGGGCTAGATTTTGTTACTTGAAAGAGAAAATCCCTGTAAGGATTAAGGAAGGATAGGAAGGCAGTGCCACTCTGGTTACCCTGTGTCAAAGAACTCAAAGGATGTGTAGATGACAGCTCTCTAAAAAAACGGTTTTAAGAGACTTTTAAAGCATCTGTTTAGGAATAAGCTAAGAGAAGTACCTGCCATAATTCATCAGCTTAGTAACCTAACTCAATTCTCATGTTTAAAGAGTATCATTTCTAGGTTATTGATAACGGTGAGTTTACGGTAAGCTTTCATCAAAAGCAGGATATATTTTCACAATTTCTATTGCATGTGTCAGTGCTTGCTGGGCAGAAAAGCTTAAAAAACTTCTGTTCAGGAAAACTGTGAGCAGAATTACTGCAAAGATTTGAACTAAAAAATAAAGTAAATAGGTAAGCGAGTGCTGTCCATCCTCAGATTACTAACCATTGCACTATCTGATTGCTGGAGAGAACCACACCTTTAGTTCTGTAAACTCTACTTAGAAGACAAAAGTCATAAATTTTAACTTTTCAGTTTAACTAAAGACTTGGAAGTCATGAAGGGCTTTGGAACTCTGGAAGAAGGTTTGTTTGACTGCAGTGACAAATGGTTCTTTTGTGTCATATTGCTTTTGGTTCCTATTTTTTCATATTCATAATTGAATATAGTTTGATTTCTCCTTGTAAATTCCCATAGCACATTTTTTTTGTATACATTTGTCACTGTCAGTGCTTGCGGTTCAGGACAAGTATATTCTCTGTCTTGGAGAATTCCTCCCCTCATGGGCAGTTGTGATAACCTGAAAAGAACTGTTGGTCTTCTCCGACATTTCTTTCCATATCTGTTAACACTTCCATTGATCTCTTGCTTATTACTCTTTTGTTTCTCTAGAGAAAAAAAGAGTCAAGTATTTATACACCAGTAGTACACTTTTCTCAAATAAACTCATCTTCATTGCTAGTCTTTACAATTCTCTCCTTACCAACGTGTTAAGTAGTCTTCTTCCTTGCATTTTCCATCTTGTTGCTTTCATCTTCTGCTGGGAGTTTTAAAGTAGTTTATTACTAGTATCCTCTTGATTGCCTGAGATCTGGATTTGTTATGTGAAAATAGCCACATCTTCTAGAATTGGTGCTATATAAGAATTCTATGTGGGGATTTTACCAGCTATACCAGATTTGTGTTTTCCTGGCCATTGCTCCACCTGTTCATTTTTTAGTATGGGAAAAATAATTTAAAAATTCAGTGTCCCTCTAGGTAATTTATTTTACTTTCTTTAATAATTAAACCTTATGTTGAAAATGATGCAATTTCTCCATCAGGCTGCTAGCTTTAGGATGGAGCCCAAGAGGTCAGAAACAGTGACAGAACACATTACATTTCACACTAACTGCATCACTTGAACGTGTGAAATGTCTCTTGCAGACGGTTCAACTTTAGCAATTTTGCAGTAACACTTTTAATGCCAGACTGGATTTTCTCCTTCAGCTTTTCTAGGAAGTCTTTCTGTTCTGAAGTTGTACTCCTTGCCTAATTTTTTCTGACATCTGGTTTTAAGCTGAATACCTCTTTTTGCTTTGGCTGTGACTGCAGCTCTCCAGCTGTCTGCTTCCCATTCCCTCAATTCTGCATGGATAGCTTCAGGCACAGTAGTTAAGTCTTGCAGGTCAGTACCTTTACTTCTTGCTACAAGAGTCCTGAATGTCACATTGTTCCTCAAATAATAAAAAGGAGCTGGTCAATAGTGCCTTCTTCAGGTCAGTTAATTTTATATTTCTCAGTACCCTTTCTGTACGTCTCCATTTGGGCTGAGAGTCCTCTGTTCAGACCAAGCTAAAACAGCCTCTTAGGTGAGATTTTGAGAATCGGTGTTTATCTTCATTAACACAATGTTCTGGGTTTTTTCTCCTGTGGGGTCCCACAAGGTCAGAGCTAACGGGCTTTTGCTGTCTCTTCAGAACTCAGTTGTAAATACTTTACTTCTTGCTGAACAGAGTGGGGCCATGATTTTAGAGCCCATAGGTGTTACCTTAATGTAAAGAACAAATCAACTAGTTTATTTTTTTCTATGATGTTATTATTCCAGCCTCTCATAACAGAAGGTTCATGGTGCTATTTGCACAGGTTGTCTTTATTCATCTTTGCCTCTGTGATGATTCATTATTATTTTTGTCTTTTGTCACTAAATAAATTTTAGGCATGGGTGCAAAATTCAGTGACGAATTAAAAAAAAAAAGCAGGCAAACGCCTGCATAAAGTGCATAAAGTACATAAAGAATTCTCATATTATGTTGTAAAGAGTTCTTTTATCCTTAGGAAAGCCCTATGTAACACCTATATAGAACATTTGTGTTCCCTAGCACAGAGAAATGTTAATTTCTGTTTCCTCTTGAGCCTAGTGATTTTTTTATTATTTTTCTCTATAGCAGATTAGACAGAATAGAGAGAAAATCTTGCTGTAAGATCAGTCTGCTTTTAGAGTATTCATAAGAGCAAATGATATATGCATGAATGTGCATGAACGTTCAGATTTTAAAAAAAGAAAACCTATCCTAGAAATTTTATTAACTTTGGATTTTCACTTGGTAAGTCACAAACAGACTGCAGAAAATCCTTTATGATTCCATTTAGGCAATAGCTATCCTTTAGCTTATTAAAGTTTATAGTTGTGTCAGAGGACAAACTATGCCATGTGCATAGAAATAATAGATTGGTGAGGTTCAAGAGCCACCCAGTGATTTAAATTGCCTGCATATACCATTTGTAGACTTGTTACAGGCTAGGAAAAATCTCGTTCTACCCATCAATGGGAAAAGGATCAAAATGTGTGTATAAAATATACATAGTTAATAATTAATTAGACGCTACTCTTAATTTCTTGAGGAAAAAATGATGGTTTTTTTGGTTCTTAGTTGAAATGTGAGAAGCAAGTCTGTTTTTCATGCAAAGACACAAAATGTATCAAGATGTCGCACCAAGGACCCACCTACATACACAGCTTTGGGGTTATTTTTTGCTAGTTTTTGTAATCTTTTATCTGTGGGTGGCTGAATACAGCCATCCTTCAAGTGAGTTTTATCATTTTTATGTCTATCAACCTGTCTGTGAGGGAAGCAGTAGGGCTGCAGATTCTGCCCCAAGTTCTCTGTAGGGAATTTCTGTTACTGTGAATTCTGCTTTGCTTCTCAGTGATCCATTTCTCCTCAGCTTCCTCTGAGGTCTTCTGACTGGCAGAAGAGACACAAAAATGTTTCAGTAGGTGAGATAGACCAATTAAGCTATAACTGTATAGAGAGATGTTGAAGAAACCCATCAATCATTTTCTCCTAATGAGATAACATCAAACAGTATTAATCACGGTACAAGGGCAATATGGTTCCTTGCTCACTCTTAAATACAAGAGATTTCTAACAAGTAATTTATGAAAAATTTGCTAATATTCAAAGATTTTAAGTGTATCATCAAGCTCTTATTTTCTGTGGCAACCGATAACCATACATTATAGAAACTCTTAATCCTGCTATGACGATGTTTTCATTTTTGCCTTTAAATCAGCAAAATTTCACTGTACACTAAGCTAAATCAGTGTTGCTGGAAAAGTTTTCTCTCTCCTCCTAAAACTAGGGTGTGAGGGAGGGAGGTTTTCTCCTCTCTCAGTTTCTTATAATCTCATGTTAGTTATTCAAAAATGAATATTCTGAATATTTAAGTAGCCAAAACTGACAACTACCTTTCTGTGGAAAGACTTTACTCTTTAAAAAATAAATTCCTTTTTTTCTTTAAAAAATATGAAGAAAAAGTATGATAGGGCAATTCTAGGACCATCTGAAATTTTTCTTCCTTGCTCTTTATGCAGTTTTATGAACATAACTAAACTTTTATATCCATTGCAGATATTGTCTAAAGAGATCACAACTGTCTCCATGAATTCAGTAAATTTTGAGGAGGACACTAAAACCTCAGGTGTTCTGGAAATACTGAAATTCTATTAACTGCAAAAAATGTCATTTGTTTTGCATCTGTGATTCCAAGCAAGTACCAGTTTATCTTAGAAAACTACACTTCCTTATTCACTCAATGATAGACATATCCAAATAATTAAGGAATTACAAAAAGAGAGGCATGGTATGATTAAGCCCAGAGAAAAGAATGTGCAAGGATAATAATTCAAAATACTGATTTAAGTTAAAAAGTGACATAGCGCTTTCTCACTATAAACTAGTTAAGGAGTTTGTCCTGCTTCTAAGAAGGACTATCTTTTCATAGATGCAATGATAATGTATTTTATTTTCACTTGAAGATGGAGAATGTTTACAAATATCTTTTTCGGTCTTCCTAATTATTTAAATATTTTTTAAAAGACGACCTTTTGTAACTGTACAGCGGCCCTTTATTTGCAAGATTGGTTTACCAGATGTTTCAAGTCAATGCAAAGTACTAAAACCTGGTTAATAAGAGGGCCATGCTACCAACGTAGGAAATAATGGGGCATGGAAACTAGTTGTTAGTAAAGGGCACTTCAGGGATAACTAGGATACTCAAGTCACATAAAATACATTTTGAGGTAGTCCAAAGGATCTCCATGAGACAGTGAGCGCAAAGCAAAAGCCAGCAACTATAGCGGTCCTTTATCTCATAGCTGAATGTTTTTGCAAAAGTTCACTTGCAACCCTTTCTTGCTCCTAGAGATCTGAAGGAAGAAGAAATGTGTCTGGAAACAGCTATCTCCACAAGCACCAGAAGCCATGTGAAGCTGGCTCTGGCTTGTTTGATGATGTAAAATCAAATGGGAACACTGGCCAAAGCCTCTCTGTCAAGCCCTGTGTTCCTGAGGTGTCTTTCGCTAGAGCACTGCAGATAAAATCACTAGAGGCTGACCAGTAGAATAACAGTGTTAATACCTAAGAGGTGGTAGAGAGAATTTGCAAATGTTCACACGATAACCTTTCATCCACGCCCTTTATAATATTTTTAGGCATTAATTATCATTGAGACCTGTACCCCTCTGATTAAAACTGGCCAACAAACTCAATGAAGTACTTATCAGGTTTTTTTCTAAAAGATGCTACAGTATATTAAGATTCTGGCTTTTATCTGGCTACAGTAAAATAAAACAGAAGTAAATGTGATCTGTGCTCTCTCTTCAGCTTCTACATACCTAACCGTGACAGATAGTCTTATCAGGATGTTCCCTGCATATTTTCCAGTCATGTTTCACTGGTGCCTGAAAGCAGTCTCTCTTCGCCTTTGTAACAGATTATGTAACTTCAGTTTTCATTGGACATGTCTAAACGTATTCTTCCTTTTTGAGAATAAGTAGTTTGTTTCTTCCAAATAATGAGTGCAAATGTGATTGTAGAACTGCTGATATGGTCCTGAGATCTATATGAAGAGTAATAACCTCCTGTGGTAGCAGGAGTTCTTTGCTGAATGACTAGATAAATGCTGGGTTATGGACAGACACGTACCTACACATTAATCAACATAGGCATGTATCTTTCCAGGAGCCAGAATCTAGGGCTCCCTTAAAATTCATTTTGCATAGCACCTTGAATGAAGAAACCTCACTTTTTCTTCCTGCATCACAAGCTGCTCCTGGAGATGACATATGTTCAGATCTGAAGTGAAAATAAATACCATTTGCACACGTGCCTTGCCCTGTCTGTTGAGGACAGTGGGCTCTATGGTTATACGCCTGTTGTCAACACAGCAAAGTGACAGTCTGGCAGATGTCAGTGGGACTGGCTGGCTCTCCAGCAGTGTGCAACACATTTGGACTGTGAGCTCTGCCGCTGGTTAAGCCTGCAGCTGTACTGCAAGGACCAAAAGGGAACACATATCCTTCAGTATGAGGACTGGGAATGGCAAGGACTTCAGGTATGAATAACATCTACAGACAGTATTAAAAATGCTGGGTTTTCTTTAATGCATACTTGCATAAGAAGGGCAAAAGACAAGATGCAACAGAAAGTAAAACTAAGGCTTTTGCCAAGAGAAGTCCTTGTCACTATGATGACCAGGCTCTTCCAACACACTGACATGCGTGTAAAGCCAGCTGTCTTCTGACTCATGTTATTCTGCTACCACCTTGTTATGCTTTTTTTTCCCTTACTGCAAATGTTTTTGCATCTCTTAATCTCTTTTAGACTAAAAAAAATCAGAGCATCTTAGTGTATGAAGACTGGATCCATATGATTGCCAGCATGGATGGAAACAGTTCAGTGACTCAGTGAGTGTCTCAGGCGTTCTTAGGAAAGATGATTTTACTTCCTTTTATTTAGATCAGGACAAACTCTACACATCTGTTAGTTTGTAGCAATAATTCTATTAACCTGAATGGGGCAAGATTAGCTCTTAGCTGTGCTGACCAATAAAATAATTCATCTCATTTTGCTTAGCATCCTTCTACCTTTGCGTGCTTCACTATGTACAATCTCTTACACAGAAAATCATGCTAGTAATACTGCAACACAATTAAATTTCTCTTCTGCCATCTCTGATTATCAGATCTTAACAAGCAATCTGAGAAGTTCAGTTTTGTGGGTTTTTGGAGATAGACTGTACGAGGTCAAATAGCAGAAGGAATGAAAGTGCAAAACAAACAAACAAAAAAGCTGTTGTGAAGAAAAAATTCTTGCCAATGCTTTTCTGAAAATAAATACAGTCTCATACAAAAGTTAAAGCCTGAATGAATGATCTAATCTCCTGAAATGAACCTGAGATCCTGAAAGGATGGTCTGATGATATTGCACAATCAAACACACTCCTGAAATTTTGATGGCAGGAGAACCTCAGAGAATCTTAAAAAAAAAAAATTCTTATACATTGTCTAGATAAGAAATTCCTTTTAATGAAAATTGTCACAATTTAAAACACACAAACCCAAACTGTCTTCAAATTGGATTTCAAGTCAGATCTTTCAGATCAACATCCTGCCTGTTTTCAGGTGTATGTATTTGGTTTATACCACAAACCTCATCCTAGAAATGAGAAACGTTTGTAAAGCAAATTGAAAGCCATTATTAAAAGCTGTATTAAAAAGTAAATTAAAGCTGTGCATGAGCTGACAAGGTGCACTCAGAGATCAGAAGGCCAACCATATCTTGGGCTTCGTCAAAAGAAGTGTGGCCAGTAGGTCAAGGAAGAAAGCTCCCTTCTACTCTGCTCTAGTGAGACCCCACTTGGAGTACTGCATCCGGCTCTGGAACTGTCACCACAGAAAAGACATGGACCTGTTGTAGGGGTTCCAGAGGATGGCCACAAAAATGATCAGAGGAATGGAACACCTCTCCTGTGAAGAAAGGCTGGGAGAGATGGGGTTGTTCAACCTGGAGAAGAGAAGGCATTGGGGAAAAACTTTTTAGCAGGGCTGGTTGCAATAGGACAAAGAGAAATGGTTTTAATGTAAAAGAGGGGAGATTTAGACTAGATATAAGAAGAAACTTTTTACAACGAAGGTGGCAAAACACTGGCACAGGTTGACAAGAGAGGTGGTGGATGCCCCAACCCTTGAAATATTCAAGGTCAGGTTGGACAGGGCTCTGAGCAACCTGATCCCGTTGAAGACGTCCCTGCTCACTGAAGGGGTGTTGGACTAGATGTCCTTTAAAGGTCCCTTCCAACCCAAACTATTCTATCATTCTACGAAATGACAGTGAACTAAATCTTGTTTTATAACAAAAAAAAATTTGATTACAAAGACTATAATCTCCTGCCAAAATTCTCACAGTTTTAATTAATTTCACTTTCAGAAGAGCTGAGTGCAGTTCCTGTTTACCGTATCAATTAGTACTTCTGCCTTACAGCTTTCATTGTTCCAGCCTCCAACATGCAACCAGCTATCAACACGGCACAGTGAGCACACAGTCAGCCTAGCTTCTAGGGAGCTGCAGTGACTAATGTTATTATTCTGCATTACAAAACAGCTATCCTGCTATCTCTATATTTAATGACACAGTATTAGGTAAGGGCCCTTGTCACTCCTAAAGAGAGACAACTATAAGAAGTGTCTGTACTTCATAGATAAAATTATTTGAGACTTTCCAAATCTTCATTAGTGCTGACTTATCGTCCATTTGGCATAACAGTGTAGAGGTGCCTAATCTGCTTTTAAGTGAGACATCTTAAGAACTACAAAGCATATGGTGCTGTGCTTATTATTTTGATAACATACATAACTAAATTGACTTCAATGCTTGTAATACTCAAGCTGACAGCTCATTTAGAGGATACCATGCGGTTCAGCACCACAGACTGGCATTGTACAATAATCAGCAGCGTATGAAAGATGTTGTACCCACAGCTCTTTTTAGCAGTCACAGTATAAACAACTGGAAAACTCTTCAGGGAGACTGTTTTTAAAACTCTGATATGATCTCCAACTGTTAAAAAGTGCCCAAGATGGCAGATGTCAGGTCTATGGATGAAGCAGTTGTGGTGCTAGGTTTTGCCAAAGCAGATCTGGGGCCCTGTGTCATCCTGAATCCACAGGAACTGCTGTCCTAGGGGTATCCAGATCCTTCCCCACATGGCTCCTGCAACACATGGCGTAGAAGCTAACCCCAGGGATGACAAGGCTGCTGCTTCTGTCACTATTCAGCTGCGTCCTTGCAGCAAATGTGCAGGAGGCAGCCTCTTGGTGCACTGCTGTACCTACAGCTTGGTCCTTACCTTCTCTGTCCAGACCTTGGACCATGGCGCTTACTGCTTTTGCGTCTTAGAACTTAACTTGTCAAGCCCTCACCACGTTGCAGAGCTGAGCCTCAGGGAATGTGCTGAAACTTCCTTTTCTATGAGTGATGCTGTGCAGGCTAGTTGGTCCTAGTGAAATAGTGGAACACTCAGCTGATCCGGAAAGGCATCCTCTGACAAAAATTTTATATTCTTAATTCACATACACTTTGCTAGCAGTTTGCGAATGGCACTCATATCTGTCAAGAGGAGGTGAAAAAGAATGACTGAAGACAAAGCCTGGTTGCTTCAGAGGGACCTGGGTTCTGAAGAGGTGCATTGCAATTGTGGACAAAATGACTGAGGAAGAAAAAGCAACATAAATAATAAACATTTGATGTAGTTCAGTTTCATTTCATTTGCCTAGGGCAAAGGTGCAAGCATTAACCTACTTGTCACAGCCACTCAGACCAGCAGGAATCTCTTATGTAGCTTGTTTAAAATAAATAAATAATTAAAAAAAAATAAAGGTAGACTTTGACCTTCAGTGCACCTTAAAACAGTCCAAACACAGAGTTGCAGGTAGTAGTTTGGTTGCAATTCTTGATGGTGAGCTGGTCGGGTATGTAGCCCTTTGCAGGAACCTCAACAGCATGTTGATTGTTGAAGCCACAGCAGCTAGGAGCAAGGGAACAGTTACAAGATCCTCAGCAAACGAGGCTTCAGAGAAGCTGAGCTTTCCCACAGCTGAAAGTGCTACCTGCACCTTAGTGCAAGAATGTGTTTTCAAGTTGCTGAATATCACCATCCTCTTGGAAGTCCTTCCTTTCACTCAGCTACAGTATTTTTTGGAGAAGCTTCTGGGAAAGAAAGCCTAAATGTAAATATTTGTACCCTCCCTCGCTGTCTTTCAAAGGAACAGCTGGAAAGCACAGCATTTTCCAAGACTTGCGTGCCTGTGTGCTAAGCCATAATCCTGACTGACTTTCTTCTTTTACTTACTCATCATTTCAAGATTGAAAATACAACTCATTCTTGTTCACATTCGTCTTCCTCCACTTGCGGTCCAAAGTTTGGATGGCACTCGCAAGGAGATGAGAATATGAAGTGGCATTAGCTGTTGGCCTGCAGTTGAATAGTCTGAAAATAAATCTATCTTATACTCATCTGTTCCATCCTCACCCCTTGCCCCATTTACATAAATAGTAGAGGTTGCTTTCTTTAGCATTGCTGTGTGGTTTTGCCTTACTGGAAGTGCTTTGACCTCAAAATATTCCACTTGCTCTTCTGTCTTTATCCCTATTTTCATCACCTTCCTTAACTGGCTTCAATTCAGACCATGACTGCATGCTCCTCCTCACACAAGGCCCTGGCACTGCATGGCCATGCCACGGCACACTGAGATAATCACCGCTAGCTTCAGAGGGTTTTGCTGGGCAGAAAATGTAAGCAGCTGGGAAATTTTTCATGCTGGCTATACACAGTCTCATAGGTAGCTTCTCAATATTAGAAGTGAAAGGGAAGAGCAGCCAGAACAGCAAACATGAGCCAAGGTTTCCCTAGAGCAAGGCCACAGGCAGGTCTCCATTGTGCAGCATGAAGAAGACTAAAGAGGTGAGAAGTGCCCTTGGCAGAGTCCCAAAGCCCAGGGACCCCACAAGATGAGCTGGAAGGGAGCATGGGAGTTGGGACCAACCCAGAGAGCTGAAGCATTTCTATAGTATGGTATTTGGGCACTGTAGTACAGATTTACTAAAGAACAATAAGCTATGCTTCCTTTCACATTTTGAGATATTTGTTGTCCTTTATTATTTCAGCTAATCCAGTCTACCTCATTTGATCTTTACAATATCACCTGTGAATGTGTTTATATGCTGCCTCTATTTCATTCTCATTTATCATTAAAAATCCATCTCCTCAGTATTCAGTTCAGACAACATGAATTACACCATATGCCCTGGAAGATATTATTGGGTTTTAATTTTAATTATAATGGTTTTGGAAGGATACAAAAGACTCAATTTATAAAGCATTTCTATGGTATATCTGTATTGATACAAGATGACTGCGGACTTAGTATAAGAAATGACAGCAGTAACTTAATCTGAAAATACCTCTGCCTTTCCTTTATATTTAAAGTACTGAATTTTAGCAGTATTTTCCAGAATCCCAGGAAAAGATCATTTCAAAGAAAAATAATAAAATAAATTCTCTAAGATGCGTAATGTGAGTGATGTTGTTTCATAACAGCAGCACAAAAATTTGCGCAAATATATTGTAAAGGAGATAGCTTGTGAAATTTCTTGTCATCAAAGTAGGCAAAGCACTATTATAATAATATAACGAAAAGGGATCTCTGTAGCAGCTTAGATGTAGCCTCAAGAGAAGGTTGTTATTATTCGCAGCTGTCTCATAAACACCACACTAAGTCAGCCAGGAAAAGTCCATGGCCTTAAACAATGACATGACAAAATATACAGGAAATTAGACAGATACAGGGCAACCAGGCTGAGTTTTCTACATTCCCACCTGGGATCTTTGAGCAAGAATGGCAAGAATGCTGATTAAATTTTAAATGTTTTATTTCAAGAACAACTGAAAAGAGACCAGCTCTGTTTTTCTCATTTAGGTAATAAAATTGTACATATTCATCTAGTTAATAAAAACTATTTCTACTGACAAAAGACACACTGAGCAACATGACAATACAATACATGCAGTTTTTAATCCAGCTTATTCTAAGTGCTTCTTTTTAATACATGTTGAGGTTTTTACTAGCTGTCTAGATCTACAGATAAAACATGAAAAGAGCCTGTTTCAAAGTGATAAAGAATGTTTAAAAGGCTGCTAAACACAGGTAGGATTCAGTCCTGCAATCAGATATTCAGCAACTAAAATGAGGCTCTTCAGCTCATTCATAGGTTGTCTCATGCAAAGTCAGTATATTGTGAATTTCTAAGAGATGGCAGTTCCTAGAATATGAATCCTAGTAAAAATGACGTATTAGGGCAGACACATCATCAGACAGAAAAAAATTGAATAAAATATTCATTATGAAATGAATACTGTTTTTTTTTAAAAAAAAAAATCCATTCTAAATATTAAGCTTTAGTGACAATGGACATTGAAATTTTCAAGAATAAATTATTTTTCAGCAAGGTCAGTTATTAATGGTTACAACAGCTTTTTGGGTTCCCTTCGTTATGTAGGAGCTCATAACTTTTATCTTGAAGAGACAAGAATCTCTGGGTTTTATGTATTACATAGTTGTGGATATTAAAAAAACGTGCTGCAACTTTTGAAATACTTTTGGACTTCCAGTGCCTTAAACTAGAGAACAATTCAGGAAAGTAAAAAAATGGGAGTCTTAAGCCTCTAAACTTTTGCAGTGTGTTTGGTTATTAATCAAAACACCAGAAGAAAAACGAGGAGTTGTGAGAGTGCCAGAGGGTGAGCTAGTGGCTGTGCTTTCTGTTGTGTTCCAACTACTTTTATGGACTCTGTCTGAACACGCTCACCAACATAACTTCCTGTGTGCAGTTGTACTTAGGGATTTGATCAACAAGGTCTGGCTGGAACACATCCAAGAAAATGAGCTTTGAATCTATCAACAAACCTACCAGAAACTTGGCATGCTTCCAGAAGGCAGTAGAAGTTTGGATGGTTTGTAGCTTAGACATAAACCAGCATTATGACTATCTCATAGAGGCTCAGGATACATACATTCATCTCATCTAATGCAGTGCTGTTTTTGAAGGTGAATGCCTGAGAAAATTGCAGCCTGCCACCTGTTTGTATAGAAGGAGATTAAATTCTACCATAAATTACTTACTGTGTATTTGCACATATCTAAACAGTGTTTCAAACTGCTTATAAAAGGAAATTCACATGAAAATAGTTGCATAATGTATTGAAATCTTGTGAAAGCAGAGAAAGTTGCAGCTGCATTAATATTGTATTTTCATTAAATGGAAGGATGAGACTCACAGCCCTAGAGAGAGAGAGAATTGCAATGAATAATTCTTTCAGAATTAAATGTGCAAATTTGAGCAATTAAACTATAAGCCACTCAGACACATTTCAAGGCTAAATGTTAACACCCTGCAGAAATAGGAACAGACTGACTTGCTGAGAGTGTAGCAATTTTTACTTCAGAGTTTCTCAGTCTGCACATCACCTAGGCTATGGCCTAAAGCTGATTGTTCTGTGTATAACATCCTCTCCCATGTATCTAGGTATATCTATATAGCCAAAGTCATAAAGTGCAGTAGCAGTTAAGAGGGTTTAGTTTCACAACTGCAGTGCTCAGATTTCTCACTGGAATGAAAAGCTTGATCTGCTGTGGAGGAAGTTGGAAATAAGAAAAGATATGTACCACCTAAGTCATTTTTCAAAAGGAAGTACCATCAGCTTAAAAAAATGAGGGGATGCATACTAAAATAGCAAAAACGGGAAATGAAACTTAAGGTGATGTTCACTCTGATATTTCTCTTCAATGAAGCCACAGTTGCTACTTAGCACCACTGGCTGAAACTTACACAGAAACACAATTTATTTAGATAAAAGTCACGCTGTCCTTAGTCACCTAGAAATTTGTTAAAAATTTAGTTGTACTAGTAACTATTAATTAGCGCAAGTGGAATAATGAACTTTCTGGCTTCCTGATTTTCCAGATCTTTCTTTACTTTCTGCTTTGTGTCTTTGTAGAGGGCAGATAGAGCATAGCGATATAGAGTAATGACAATGAATTTCTTTACACTTTCATAGATTACCCATTGCTTGAAAATAATGTACTTTGCTTTGCTCTGGCCCAGGAAAATAAGACTGCCAGTGATTTTCTAGTTCATCCTAGCAACTATTTACCTGGCCAGTACAGCAATATGTAGGAAAATAAGACCCCATATACAAACCAACAACTTCTACGTTCACAAATGGAAAATTGCCAGGTAAATTTTAAGTTGAAGATCTAAGGTAAGAGGTGACTACAATAGAATCACAATTTTTAAAGAGTTTTCCTAAAAATCAGAAGTTTCCCTGCCTACTTTTGTTCTGTGTACTTCACTGCCAATATAAAGAGCAAAAGTAAACATAAAGGTCAGTCAATATGCTTGGGAAGTGTGAGTGATCTTTTGTTCTACCCTTTTCTATTGCTTGATGCATTACAAGTGCTAAAACAAAGAACAGGAGCTGTTATAAATATTATAGTGCATTCCAGGACATCGTTTTCATAAACTTTTTTAGTCAGACTAATAGAAAGACTAAGCAAACAGCCTGTACGTCCTAATGAAATACTGTGGTTTGAGTCGCCTTTGGTTTAAGATAATACAAAGAGATGATTTGGCTTAAATGCATGAGGTAGAGGTTTTTTCTCTCCAGGACACATTCATGAGTCTGGAGATCCACCAGTTGTCCAGTTCAATAGAATGAGTTCCATCTATATCAGTGGGCTTTGACTCCATATTCCTTGCAGACACAGTTTCTTTATTGTGAGCTTGTAATTCTCATTTTTTTCCCATCCAGCCTCTCTGGCTTTACTAGAAAGCCCTCTCTTGATATATCCTAGTATCATGTTTGGTTTTTTCATACCACATCACATTTATGACTGTTGGTCATCTTTTGATTAACTCATGCATCTTGATCTTTTTCTGCTTGATGTTTCCAGCTAATGAACTTCTTCTACTTGCAGCAAAAATTTTTAACCTTAAATTCATGGCATTGCATGTAACATTGTTACATTTCACTTCATTTAATTTCATTTCATTTCATTTAATTTCATTTCATTTCATTTCATTTCATTTCATTTCATTTCATTTCATTTCATTTCATTTCTATTATTTTTGCCTTCTGGATCACCAAGTTCTTGCATCAGGATAGTATAACATTCATCTATATTCCCAATATCTTCTGCCTTGTGTCATCAGTAATTTTATTCCCTCATTTCTAACGGAGTTATGGTCATTAATCAAAACAGTAGAAGTGATGGGTCACTATAGGATTCCGTATCACAAAGATGCTGTAGACGAGCTTTTTTTTCTGCCAATGTTGATTTTTCTGCTGCTATGCTGTCAGTCTTGATTCCTTGAGAAATGCTGACAGCTATTTCCTCCAGTCCATTAGCTGCAATTTTTTTTGGGGAGCAGAACTGGCCAGAAGGTATTAGAGTCTTGGTCAGGGTGCTTTACCAGAACTAGATATCACAGGGACAAAACAGGAAATCTGACTTGGTTCTCAGAAGTTCTGCATTTTTAATTCAAGTGAAAGAAGATATGTTTGTTCCTAGCATACCTGGTTATTTGCCATCCCTTACTTTTGATGCTAAATCATACAAGCCTTTTTTCTTTCTGACAGTCACAAGCATTGTGTTCATATAAAGAATGACCTTTACTTCATTACTGACAATAAGTTAGCTCTGAATGTGTATTTGCTTAGCTCACAGATTTCCACAGGGACTTCATACAAAAATATACCGTGGGTCTGGAAATTGCATAAGAAGAAATGAAAAGCCTGACTCAAGGTGTTTTGATTTCACTTGCTAATCTCCAGGGGGAGGAATCCCTCTCATCTCTTCTTGATCAAAGGCAATTCTTGACTTTGTATGTGAGAAGGTCATAAAAGGTGATTAACTCAGCTTGAGGACTCTAAAATATTCAGGAAAAAATAAGACTGAGTGGGAAACTTAACAAAGCACTTCAAAATGGAAAATAAAATTATATTTTGAAACATGTCAGTTTTGACAAAATTAATTTCTTCTTAAAAAAGAAAAAATACTCTTGTAATCTTCTGGGTTTTGCCTACAGGATGGAGTATCTTGAACTTGCCACTTTGAAATAGCTCTTAATTTTTTTAAATATATATAGTAAAATATTGACTACTCCCTTTTGTTGGTTTTACAGCTTATTTCAATTTAGGAAGAACTGATTTATAACAGAGATTTCCCTGACTGTTTTTTTTTTATCTATAGGTACATACCAAATCTTTTTTCTTGTGTACAGGAGGAACTGATAAAGCAGACTTCTTTTTCTGCTCATCCCAGTGAAGGTCTTTTAGCATTTCATGAAATAGCCATTCCCTGAAGTGCTTCTGAGGCCTGGAAACCAAGGCTGGCTCAGGCAGTCACCTGAGGCTGGGGCTGGATGTAGTTCTGGCTGCTACTGAGCTTTAGAAGCTGTGGTTCCCCACTGGCTTGACATCTGCTCTTAAGATCTACTACAGCTGTATCCATAAGCACTCCTAACCTGGTTCCAGAAGTCTTTGTTGAAGAGTGGTAACATAGACAGAAAGGTCTGAATTTATCGCAAGACTGAAGAGGGTTTTGCAGACACCTTTCCCTCTTGTAGTGTAGTCCAGACCCTCTTACTGAACACTGATTGATAAAACCATATACACAACTTCATCTACTCTGTAGTATGAAGCTTCAGCGCTCTTGGCAGAAAGCAGAAAGTCACTGCCTGGGGTCACTGTGAACAGTGGAACTTGTCCACAGTCACACATGGAGGAATTAAATTAAATAATTGACATGCTGCAACCTTCTACTCAGCCAATAGAAAACAGTCTGTTAGCTGAAAGGACAGGTGATAAAGTTAGTCAAAAGTAAAAATGCTTTAAATGGAATTGGAGTGTGGAGGCATCAGAGTATCAGCATTCATAAAAGGCAACCGCTTCTTTCTGCGCTTGTGCTTCCATAATAAGACATCGAGAATTCACTGTCATGCTGCATTAAATGCTAGTTTGGTTTACCACTATGCTAGGAAAAGCCATAATTTTGCTTACTCTGAATTTAAACACTTATTTTATCTTCTTTATGTTTAAATGGTCTGAATTATTTAACAGAGAGATTAAGATCTGGGATACAATCTGTTTTATGTTATCAGAAAGGGAAATGTGGGAATTGCAGTATTATATGTTTGTTCTCATTTTCCTTAAGATCAAAACCCAAATATACGTTTTCATTGAAGAACAGTTTTGGAGTGAGGCATGAACTCCTTTTGGGATTTCTATAGCCTACAGTATGTAGAAAGTCAGATTAGACAATAAAAAATGTCCCTTTTGAGCTGTAGGAATCTTAAGAACTGTCAGAATTGCTCTACAGTGCCACCTAATGACACTGAGAGGTTCACGAGATGCATTTCCAAGACACTCATAGTATGCAGGTCTTCAATACACAGCAAGCAATACTTTATAGATTCTATAAATATCTTTAAAATGTGTTGCTCCTCTAAAATGTGTGAAATCATGTCCTTCTACTTCAAATAGTATTCAGAAATACATGCAAAATATGTGTGCAAAAGGAAACATTTGGTATCTGTTATGTGCACGCTGAACAAGCTGTTAATACTTTACCTCCCTGTTGCATATGTGAAAAGTTATATAAGGAGCAAGAAAAAAGAAAATACTTTTTAAGACATAGATCATATTTTAGCATATAGAAAGGAAAGCTTGCAATAAGAGTACTGTGTCTTAAAGACCGAGGGAAGCAGAACCTTTATAATGTTTCTCTGGGATGCAGAAATTAACTATATTCAGAGACAGATGATTTCCATTAAAAATCTGTCAGCCTTGGGTGTTTCTCTTGTTAACCTTGCTGAGAAAATGTGTCTTGATGCCTAAGAGATTGCTTTCAGGCCATAGCAGACAAACAAGGTAATTTTCAGATGTTGTAAGCCATCAGCTATCAGTACTGCCATCACCTAAGGACACTGAATGACTTGAAAATATTTCTCAGTTGATGTGGTTGTTTGTCTGGCTTCCTCTGGATTCTATAAGTTTCTTTGCCACAACAGAATATTTTTGTCACAAAACTGGTCTTCCTGCACAGTGTATGGTGTGCTGGAATCTGTGCTGAATTGTGAGTGCGTCCTTTAGAAAAACATCTAGGAATGGATTCGTGCTTTCTGTGGTGTCGAGCTGTTTGAAACTTTTTCTGCTCACAGAGACCATATCTAAGGAGCAGCTGCTGTGCCTGGTCTTGCACTGGCTGGCTCCTGTCACTACCACATCCTATTGTATTTTTCATTTTCTGGTTTGTGTGTGCTTCTTGATGTGAGCTCCTTATCCGATCAGAGCTGTGGGCCAGTGCTCTTGCTGGACTTACCTGGTACATGAGAACCATTTGGAGATCCCTGTACTAACTTCCAGGAAACAAATATATCTGCATGATGCAGCAAAGCATCCATCAGAACCATCGACCTTGAGGTCACGATTGCCATATTATTGTGTAGCTCTGTATCAGGGCCACTTCCAGAGCAGCTAATTCAGTAGTAGTTGGTCTAGTTCCAGCATGACCTGGGGTACCCTTGTGTTTCAACTCATGCAGACAATGATGTACTTATGATAGCATTTTGCTGGCATAATTAGATGCCACCTTCAAAACCTTTGAGAGAAAAATATTTTCTGCCAGCTAGTCATCTGATTAAATGGAATTGTTAACTAATCAAGTTATGAGCATTCAGAGGATAATAAGGTGGTAAATGAATAGCTTAAATGTGTTTGTCAAAACCAAACACTTCCCAACCAGTTTTGTTCCTTACAGGTTAAATAGCTTAGCAGGAAAGGTGGCAGTAACAGACTTTATATATTTGGACCCAAGAAGACGTGCTGGTTATGAAGCAAAGGGCTCTGACTTGAACAGTTATAAAACAGATCCATAGAGAATAGTTTGTAGCTGAATTTGTTGTCGAACTGGAAGACTGTCTCATCTTACTCCATAAAGGTCCAAACCGGAGTCACAACTGGTTGATGTTTCCATCAGCAGCTTGGAAACAGAATGCAGAGTATGATTTATAAAGATTTCAGCCGATGCTAAGCCTTGAGAAGGGCTTAGGGAAGAGGCTTAAAATTCACGTGGCAAGACGTGGCTCAAAAGCAGTCGATGAAATTCAATAAAGATACATGTAAAGTACTGTAGGGAGATCAGAAAAAATCAGCAAATATTAGAACCAAATGCATGGATCTGTGCTGGTCCTCTGAAATCTGTAAAACTATGCTCAGATGGTTACATAGACTGGCTAACTGCTGGCCAGTGTTAAAAGAGCCTTGAATCATTGGACACACATGTGTGTACAGCCTTTGGTATCCCTCCAGCCAAAGGAAGCCACAGTAAAATGCACATTCTCTGTGAAGACTGAGGTCATAGCCTGCTTTTAGATATCCTTCCAATATTTTGTTAGTTCAGTTTTGGTAGAATCTGTGTGAGTAGTCAAACATCTTATCAGGTGTTAATTTTTTTTTTCTGTAGTTGGAATGACAATTCTTATTCACTTTATCAACCTGATAATTGCTGGAAAAAAAAAGAGAAAAATATGTTTTAAAAAAATATTTTTTAAAAAAATATTATTCAGGATCCTTTTTCCAGTGATTTTTTTCTCTTGCTGCTTCTTCAGTTCAATGTCTCATGAAAAGTGATTACGTAAATGTCAAAATTTGTTACACAATAGATTTGATCATTAGTAGATTCAAAGCTACTTCCTTTTTAATACTTCTTATGATAGTGAATGAGCAGAACTTGTTACTTCTTATATGGAAACAGAAGTGTTTCCCAAGTGCTAAACATTTCCATAGACACAGTAACTACTGGAAGTATTAGGATTTTGCAAGTTCAACTGTGTATAAGGAGAATCAAGGGTTTCAGAGCCTGAATAATTTTTACCTTCTTAAGGGGCTCACCATGTGGGTGCTTCTGGCTGAACCTGAAGATACAAGGCTGACCTAATTTGGATATGCCCTATAGGATGAGGAGCACTGTACACTTGACTCCAATGAGACCAGTTCGGTCTATGTTGGCTTTAAAGGGACTTTACAGGCTAGTTCATATGTAGATACTTGAGTCTAGGTGGAAATAAATCCTACCCAAGGAGACCTAGATTATCACAGTATCACAGTATCACAGTATCACAGTATCACAGTATGACAAGGTTGGAAAGGACCTCTGAGATCATCAAGTCCAACCTATAACCCAACACTAACACCAACCATCATCTAAACCATGGCACTCAGTGCCACATCCAATCTCCCCTTAAACACCTCCAGGGTCGGCGACTCCACCACCTCCCTGGGCAACGCATTCCAATGGCCAATCACCCTTTCAGTAAAGAACTTCTTCCTCACATCAAGCCTAAACTTTCCCTGACGTAGCTTGAGTCCATGCCCTCTAGTTCTGTCACTGGTCACCTGAGAGAAGAGACCAACCCCTGACCGACTACAACCTCCTTTCAGGTAGCTGTAGAGAGCAATGAGGTCTCCCCTGAGCCTCCTCTTCTTTAGACTAAACAGCCCCAACTCCCTCAGTCGCTCCTCATAGGGCTTATGCTCCAGCCCCTTTACCATCTTCGTTGCCCTCCTCTGAACACATTCCAGTATCCTGACATCTTTCCCAAACTGGGGGGCCCAGAACTGTACACAGTATTCCAGATGAGGTCTGACTAGTGCCGAGTACAGGGGGACGATAACTTCTCTGGTTCTGCTCACCACACTATTCCTGATGCAGGCCAGAATGCCATTGGCCTTCTTGGCCACCTGGGCACACTGCTGGCTCATGTTGAGCTTCCTGTCAACCAGCACTCCCAGGTCCTTTTCTGCCTGACTACTCTCCAGCCACTCTGTCCCCAGTCTGTAGCTCTGCATGGGATTGTTGTGTCCAAAATGAAGTACCCGACATTTGGACTTATTAAACATCATCCCATTGGAATCGGCCCATCTCTCCAATCTGTCCAGGTCCCTCTGCAGGGCCATCCTACCCTCTAACAGATCAACCCTTCTTCCCAGCTTGGTATCATCTGCAAACTTGCTGATGATGGACTCAATCCCCTCATCCAGATCATCTATAAAGATATTAAACAGGACCGGACCCAACACCGATCCCTGGGGGACACCACTGGTGACCGGCCGCCAACTGGATGAGACACCGTTCACCACCACTCTCTGGGCTCGGCCATCCAGCCAATTCCTAATCCAGCACAGAGTGCTCGCATCTAAGCCACGGGCTGACAGCTTCCCTAGGAGTTTACTGTGGGGGACAGTGTCAAAGGCCTTGCTAAAGTCCAGGTATACCACATCCACAGCCTTCCTCTCATCCACCAGGCGAGTCACATGGTCATAAAAGGAGATCAGGTTGGTCAGGCAGGACCTGCCCCTCCTAAACCCATGCTGGCTGGGCCTGATCTCCTGACCGTTCTGCAGGTGCCGCATGATTTCACCCAGGATTATCTGCTCCATGATTTTACCTGGGACCGAGGTCAGGCTGACAGGTCTGTAATTACCTGGATCATCCTTACGGCCCTTCTTGTGGATGGGCGTCACATTGGCCAACTTCCAGTCTTCTGGGACCTCTCCAGTGAGCCAGGACTGCTGAAAGATGATGGAGAGCAGCTTAGCAAGCTCATCCGCCAGCTCTCTCAACACCCTAGGATGGATCCCATCCGGCCCCATAGACTTATGAGGGTCCAAGTGGCTCAGCAGGTCTCTAACTTCCTCCTCATGGATTGCAGGAGGGCCAACCCTGCCCCCATCAACCACTTCAGAGGGCCAACTGTCAAGCATGCTGACATCCTTACTGTTGAAAACTGAGGCAAAGAAGGCATTAAGTACCTCGGCCTTCTCTGCATCAGTGGTTACTATATTTCCTTCCACATCCAACAAGGAGTGGAGGTCGCTGCTGCCCTTCTTTCTACCATTGATATATTTATAAAAACTCTTATTATTATCCTTAACATTCTAACATTCTCACTAATCTAGCGGAAAATAAATTGGTGAAGAAAATTGAACTGGATGAATGGACTAAAAAATCAACTACTTGACAGATTACGTGTCTTAGAAACATACGTAGAGAGCTTTAACAGCTGTCTGATAAACCATAGAGGGATAATTAGTGCTCCATATACTCAGTAGTACTCTAGCCATTTTTAGCTCAAATGTGTTTCAAAATTAAAGTTTCCAATTTTAATCAAAGATAAATGATTCCGTCTTTTCTTTGTCAGTGTGTAAACAGAATTGCCTGAATCAACTCTAAGAGTTCCTGTTTATCTTAGGGGTCTGTTAAGTGGTGTTCCTGTGGCATCTGCCTTGGGATCATTTTTTGGTTTTGAAGATAGAAGTGGAGAGCAATCTCATAATGATGAAAACAGTCTCTTAACATCCCTAGAAGTATATCAAGAGGAGGAGAACTTATACCACTTCCCAGTGACAAAAATCTCTAGTGTGCCAAACCCTGAAATGTCTTCTTTTTCTGCCACAGTGCTAAAATCCTTAGTGTGAACACAGCTGGTTTTCAGCATATTTAAATCTCTCTTAATGACACTTCTAATAGGAAAACTATTTGTTTTTAATAGGAGCAATATTTGTCATGGAAATGGAAAAATTAGGAGGAGTATAACCTTCAGTGAAAATTTAATTTAGCTGTATTTGTTTAATTGCTTTCTTATGCTACACACTTCTTTGAGACACACCTGGGAATCTGAGACATGAGCATAGGGATGGCAGTTATGACCAAGGACTTATAGGATGTCTTTGGGAACAGTAGATGATGGTCAAGTGGGAGCATTTTAAACATGTCTAGATGCCTCCCTTTGTACAAACAGGTGATTCCTACACTGTCTTTCTCCTTTTCGTTGTCTCAGACTCTGCCTGCTGATGCCAAAGGAATGTTAGAGACCATGTTTGAACCTGGAACTGCCTCTTCATGAGTCCTCTGACATTTGGAAAAAAATTAAGAACACAATTTTTTTTTGAAAAAATGAAAGTTATAAAATGTTCACATTTATTTTCAAAATTATTCTTATGTGTACTTTGCATTCTTTGATTTTTCTTCTGATTTTTGGTTGTTATTTTTAATCTGGTTTCCTAAGGAACTGAGGCTTGTACAATCATATGTACTTCACATCTGTCTGTCTCCCCAGTTGTCAAGTAAGTGAATTTTCCATGACTTCTGAAAAGTTTCACTGGAATCAGTGGCTTTGTGAAGAAGAAATTATTTGTACCCTCACTGAAAGACCAAGAAGAATAACTCAGTTACTAATTCTGCTGGGCACTAACCCACAGTCAGTTGTAACACACAAAGAGTACAAAGGTACTTGCAGACTCTCTGCAGACTGTACTGACTCTTTGCCAGCCATCAGGCTAGGAAAGGCAGCTAGAGAACAGAAAAGAAGACAGAACATCAGAATATGATATAAAGAACACAGGGAACTGGAGAAGAAGCAGAGGTATAGAGGAGACACTTATGGGAAACACTAGGAACAGAGTAAAGGCCCATTGTGTGGGAAAAACTACAGTTATTCTAACAAAGCAGATGGGACATAAAGGCTTTTTCAGCTTTGTTGTTCATAGTGTAACTGTTCTTACAACTGTCAGTTGTAAGAGTACAACCTCATATGAAATCTACCACTATTCACAATCTAAAAGACTGAAATGTTGTGAACTAATGCTACACACATCAAGACAAATTACACTAGCTACCAGATATCCACTTGAGTTGATCAAAAGTAATTATGCATTTTGACCCAAATATACTTATGGACATTCAGCTCATGAATTAGTGCTATAAGAGATCTGTGGATATTCACATATGCAGAGGCATCTGCAGGAAGAGCTCAGTGGGTTGACTCCACCTGATTAGGAAGAATATTTTTCTGAACTTAAAGCTGACACAACTGACCTAATGAGTCAATAAGGACAAGAGGAATATGAAAGAAAAATGACCTCTAAGCCCATTTTTACAATAAAGTTCAGTGAAAGAGTTCATACATATTTTAAAAGAACATAGATAAGAGCTCGAGGATTGAAGAACAGGAAAATGGATATAGTGAAGGATAAAAGAGACATGGAAGAATAATAATGGAAGGAACAGTTATTACAGGGAAAAAAATCAGAAAATAAAGGTAAAGGTAGATTAACAGTGTATATTACTGCTATGACAGACTGTTTTTAGAAAGAGGTATTACATAGATAAAGTAACGTTTTTTGCTGTGTGCAAAGATCAGTTTAGGAAAGGGTTATTAAGGAAAGATGTCCTCGGGACATATGAGGAGTCTGGTTCTTAATGTGGATAGATCCAGTCATATAAGATAACTGCTACTGCAAAGTATTTCATTATAAGAAGCCCTAAACTTTCAGACACAAAGTAGAGAAAAAGGTAGTACTAAAAATGGTAAGTTCCAGGTACCTCCTGAACATTACAGCCAACAGATATAATCTTCAGTTACTGAGTCAGTTAATACAGTGGTATTAATTTAAACTATATTTTATTAAGCGAGGAACGTAATAAACAGTCATAGAAGTATATGGATACAGGGAAAGTTGCCAAAAATCAAGCTATACCAGATTTGTGAATGGATTTAGAACAAGTAGCAAGAGGTTCTTTAGTAATGTAGATTAAAAAGGAGTTAAAGAAAAGAGGAATTCTCTGCTTGTAGGGTAGTATAGTCTAAATATGAACCCAGAATAAGTGAATCCTTTGCTTCAGTTTCAGTGGGCCAGAGGGCAAACAATGGGAAGCAGACTGGGAGTAAGAAAGGGAATGAGCACTTACAGATTGGAAGAACAAATCCTGGAATCCACTGTGCCTGTGCTGGTGTGACTGGATGAAGTTTGGTCTAGAATTTGGAAGACCACAGTAAAAACATATCTTTGATGGCAAAGTTTTTAAAGAAATCTACCAAGTCAGAGCTATAGCACATATCTGGTGAAGAACAAATGCAGTAGCTGTTTTTAAGAAGAGGATGAAGTCATTAAGGCACCATCATCTAGTTCCAATACCATACACCGCTTTAAAACATAGTTTGGAAGCAGGGTTAACTGAAGACACAGAGTTATAGTGAAAAAGTGTTAAAATCCCATTTATTGATGTCACTGATATGGTAGCTTACATTATAGATACATACTGGCATCTTATCTGTCTGGTGGAAGTTTTTCCTAAGGTGATCAGATTGAACACCTCAGATAAACTGGAGAAGACAGGTGTTAGTAGAAGAAATAGGAGATAGGAAGAAAATGAATTACTAGGGACTTTTTGATGGCAAACAAATTGCATCAGACTGACATCTTCCCCATAGAAAATTCTCTCCATTAAGCATTTGCATCTAGCTCTGTACTTAATGGCAGATTTGCTGCCAGCTTAATGGGAGTAGAACTGAATGCTCCAGGCATAATTTTATCCAGGATAATGAAATGAAAAAGTCAAAACTCAGAGAACAGTGACAGCAACAAACAACAACAAGCCATTTCCTTACATCAATTTTCATATCTCTTTTTTCAGTATTTACATGCTTGGTACTTCTTTGTTCAGCTCAGTCTGACCAGTTCCAGCAGAATACTATAACCTCATTAGTAAATTAATCTCATTTATAAAAATGATTGTGTAACAGACACAGGGGTCAAGGCTATCTGCTGTACATGGTGATATCTAGGCTCTGCCTGCCTTCCTGGATGCTTAAGAATCATCCAGAACTAGATATCAAAGCTAGCTGGACATGTTTACACATGATTGTAGTTCCCCATTGAGTTGTGTCTTTCAGATGGACTTGATCACACAGATAGTCTGACACATACATGGCCACATGGTTTCCAGACCAAGACTTGCTCATGCCCCAAGGCTATGCATACCTGAGCACGTGCACAGGCCCAAGGTTGCTAACTGATCACAGGGATATTCCTTTGGCTTGTGGAGCAGCCATGCTGAAAGTTGCAGGTGAGGAAGGCCAGCTTCAAACTTGCTGTGATTATTCAGAACTTTTCTTTCAAAATAAGAAAGGATGGAACAAAAAAACCGTCATAAGTAGGAGCTTATTGCTTTAACCGAGCTGTTATCTTTGTTTATGATTACAAATAAACTTCACTTGTCTGAAGGTAATGAATGATGTAAAGGAGAAGTTTCAGCTTTTCAAATGAGCTCTTACCACCATTTTGGCTGTTTGTAGCCTGTAAGATTGTGAGTCATTACCAGAGCCCCATGATTTTACTTTGTCTGTGGCTGAATAATTTTTCTGCCTCCTCCAACCTCCTAAGAACTTTCAAGATAGCGGCATATACACACATGAATATTCATTGCCCCTTTGGGAAACATTTATGCAAATAGCTATCCACTGGTATGAATGCTTTTGGAAAGGAGAACAAAGAGTTCTAAGTGTGAAAGCAAATTAGCATTTTGGTTTCAATAAATAGGTGTGGATTTTTTCTTCTGAGTATTCAATCAACTTGACAAACTGGGACTGAGTAGAGCCTAAATATTGTGTAGGTAGAGATTTGCATATTCTGATTCATGTTTTGCAGATAGACCGTAGTGAATTATGAAATCATCATTGCACTGTAGTGACTTCAGTCAAAAGGGCTGAAAAGAGTTCATAGAAATTAGCGAGAAGATTTGAAGGGTTAACAGTCATCCACTGATTCAAAATGGTTAGGATTCCTTGGTGTGATAGAAACTGGGAAAAGGGAAAATATGGAGTGTTTGAAAAGGAAAAAAAAAACCCTCTGGTACCCACTTTGTGGTTCCTGAGACGCAAAGACTAACTAAAGTTATATAATGCAGATTTCCTACCTGCGCTTCACAGGTCAACTCTGCTTTTTTGTGTATCAGCCTTTACGAAAAGTCCTTAGACTTTCTCCTTTGAGGCTTTTCATATCCAAGCTTCAGCACAAAGTCCAATGACAGTGGCACACAACCTCCTGGTGTCTGTTGCCCTTTATCCTCCAGCTGGGCACTTGCCAGGGAAGTCTGGCTTCTGTTTCTGTCATATCCAGTAGGTAGCTGACGACATCAAGAAGATCTTCTTGTAGCCTTCTTCTTTTAAGGCTAAAGGAAACCAGTTCTCTCAGCCTCTTCTCATATGTCATATGCTCCAGCTAATAATCTTGATGGCTCTCTCTTGCTGAAATATATCCACGTCTCTCTTGTATTGGGGAGCACAAAACTGGATACAACACTCCAGATGTGGTTTCATCTGTGCTATACAGACGGGAAAATCAGCTCCTTCAGCTTGCTTTCTACAACCTTGGCTATGCAGTCATGCAGTATGCTGTTATTCTTCAGTGCCTTCTCTAACCTACACTTTAAACCATTATTGGTATCACTGGGTATAAAAGCTAAATTTTCGAAACAAACAAGTATCCCACAAAGCAGAAATGTGCCTGCTAAATATCTCTGTGATAACTCATTAACACAAACCCTATGAAGTATTTGCACAATGAAGTATTTGCACAGCAATGGACCTATAAAGTCTTTTATTTACAGAGAAAAATCCATGGACTTGAAAGAAAATTTACTTCACACAGTAAAACCTTTCAATAATTGTTTCCTGACTAAAATGGTTCTCCTCTCCCAGGAAAAAAAAAAAAACAAAACACCCCCTCCCCACCCACCCCGCGTTTTTTATTGAAATACATTTCCATGAAAATATTTGTTTTTAGGAAAAATTAGGTAAAAAAAATCTTTCTATCTCCTTCATGCTTTTTTTTTATGACGTCCTGCTTTTTCACACTTTTGGCCACTGATAAAAAAATAATGGAATTTTAAATGTCCAAACAGATCAAATTACATTCCTTCCATTTCTAACTGTAAAAGAATTGGAAAAGTGTTTAAATTTAAGGAATTTTTAACCACTGCTTTACAGTTCATGTAATCAATTTTATTTGCTACCGTGCCATGAGAACACTGATTACAATTTTACTTTTCCTTTTTATTCTGTTTTAATTAAAGCTCATCCGCTATTTGCATGCTTCTTCATTAGCTCTTCCAGCATAAGCATGTTCAGGCAATGTTAGTCTTCAGAAGCGTAACCTCAAAGGTACCTCTGGAAGCAGCATTGATAACTAGTTGGTAGTTTTGCTTTACAGCTGTAAAAAAAACCCAAGCCAAATCTTTGGTAAGCAGTGGGCATATATATATTAATCTGATCTTCCTCCTTCTTACCCAAGGCATCTACAGAATACAGGAAAGATTTATGTCAGTTGACCACGCTTTTATTATCTGGGGAAAAAAAAAGGCAATAGTTAGATTGTGACCTTCAATCAGCAAAACGTGTTCCATCCACACACCTTGATGAATTCAATTATTGAAAATTCTTTAAAAAGCACTTATTGTAAATATTCATGACTAATAGTCAATGCTTAACTTCTGACTCCTTTGTTCTAAATACCACTCTAGAGCCTCAACTCTCTTGGAAATCTTATTAACTTGAGAAAGGGAGATAATGTTACTGTAAAGGTGTCAGATCCCTTAAAATGTGACAGAACTTAAGTAATACTTGGCACTTAAAATCTAATAAAAGTCAGCAGAAATACAAATGAGTCTGAGAAGGGGTTAACACCATTCTAGTGTGAGATTCACTTCTTTTCTTTGTGATGATGAAAGGGACAATATTAGTTTCATCTGATTCACTTACTTACATTAAAATCATAAAATCATAGAATCATAGAATGATGTGCATTGGAAGGAACCTTAAAGCCCATTCACTTCCAACCCCCTGCCATGGGCAGGGACATCTCCCACCAGACCAGGCTGCTCAAGATCGCATCCAAACGGACCTTGAACACTTCCAGGGAGTGGGCATCCACAGCTTCCCTGGGCAGCCTGTGCCAGTGTGTCACCACCCTCATTGTGAAGAATTTCTTCCTAATGTCTGGTCTAAATCTTTCCCCTTTCAGTTTAAAGCCATTCTCCTTTGTCCTATCCCTATTTGCCTTTGTAAAAAGTCCCTCCCCAGCTTTCCTGTAGCCCCTTCAGGTACTGGAAGCCTGCTATGAAGTCACCCTGGAGCTGTACATGTGTTTGAGGCACTTGAATGGCTGGACAAATCTACTCCCTTGCAGTTCATGTCTATTTTATCTTGCAGAGTTTTAGCTGATCTGATCTTTGGTATGATGATATTTTCTACCCGGTTACTGTAAAAAAAATTAAGGGGACAAAACAAAGCTTATTATTAGCAAAAAGTATGGAAAGCCACAGGTGACTTAATACAGTTTTCATCAGTCTCTCTTCAAGTGGGAGGCTGGATTATAGACGTCCAGAGGTAATTTCTATGATTCATGCTGGTTTTTCACTTTGAATAAAAAATGCAATGATTCTTCTTGGATTTTTGCATTATTAAAGCCTTTGCTAACTAAGCATTAGTTACTGACTCATTAAAACGGACTTATATGCATAGGAATCATTGGTGCATAGGAAGTTCATTTTCAGGACCTTACGTTTTCAAGAATATAACGATGACAGCCACTTTCTTCTCTGATATTATTTCCTTAGATTCAGAACACTTTTAATATAAACTTGCCAGCCCTTGTACGCCCTTTTTCCCTTTCAATACTATCTGGGAAGAACTGGGCTGTTCTAATATTGTTAACCTTCCCAAGGTTATTTCTTGCTAATGGCAACAGTTTCAAACCCCTAAATTTTTTACAATTAAGATTGACAGATAAAGACAAAAAGTCTAAATGATATATATAAAATGATAAATATATATAAAATATATATAAAATGATATATGTTACATATATTCAATATATTATAGAATAACAGAATCACAGAATGGTAGGAGTTGGAAGGGGCCTCTGGAGATCATCTAGTCCAATCACTCTTCTAAAGCAGATTTTCTTGGAACAGGTTGCACAGGAATGTGTCCAGGAGAGTTTTGAATATCTCCAGAGAAGGAGATTCCACAACTTCTCTGGGCAGACTGTTCCAGTGCTCTGTCACCCTTACAGTGAAAAAGTTCTTCCTCATGTTAAGGTGGAAGTTCCTGTGCTCCGGTTTGTATCACTTGCCCCTTGTCCTGTTCTGTTGGGAAGAGATTGGCCCCAGCCTCTTTACACCTGCCTCTTAGATATCTATAAACATTAGCACATGGTAGTTTTAAGATCTGAAAATACTAACTGATGTAGTTTGACTGGACAAAATAAATTTAGTAATGTTCCAATTTGCTATTAGGACATAAAAAGAAAGAGCTGGTTAAGATGCATCATACAAATCTCCTTTGGTGATCTATTATAAACAGGCAAGTAGGGTGTAGCATAAATTTGTGTCCTCTTATATCTGTTTCTAGCAGTATATTCAGCCTCATTTATTTATTACTTCAATTTCAGGAAAATAAGTAACACCAAAATAAATCCTTAAAGAGTCGCCATGATTAAAGCAGGGTATTCAAACACAGGTGTTGATATACGTAGATAAATATAATTATTTTCTGTTGGTATTATTGATCTGTTCAGTAGTTTTTGCAGCATCCCTTGAAAACAGAGTGGTGTGGTGATAACTTGTGATTTCGATACAGTGTCTGTACACAACCTGTCACGTTGCCAGCAAGTTCAGAAGGACAATGTTGTTATCTGTAACTATATGCTCAAAAGTAGCCCTTTGTTTCTCATAAATATAGCTCCCAAACTTGCTATTATTTACATTTCTTCCATGGCAGCTGACAGTATTTTAGTTTCTTTGTTTGAAATGGTACTGTAATCAATGTGGATGATATCTGCCAGTAAAAGGCTGCCTGTGTTTTAAATGAACTTGTCTAGAGATCAATTACTTCACCTCATAGAGAGGTAGTGCAAATATTTTCTTTGGATTTTTTTTTAGAAGGGTTAGGTCCTTCCCCTGACTCCTGCCATCAGCAGTGTTGGGAGTCTATAAGGCCTAAATTAAAATGCAGTCTGAGAGGAACTTAAGAAAAAACACTCTAAAGCATCAGCATCTTCTGCAAATACAGGAAACTGCTTGTATACCCTTTGTGAAAGCTGTTCTCAGTTTAACTCTAGGGCTTAAGCAGGCTTAAATAGTTGCAGTCTTTATTGCTGTACTTAGTCCTCACTTGGAAAGCACTTCTGCTTTTAGCCTAGGACAAAGATAATAAAAACGTCTTTGAATAAAAGATTATAACTGAGACCTGTCAGGTTTTCTATTACCTGTGTAGATGTCTATCTATGTGGAAAATTTGTTACAGATAATTTCTTCTTTCTTTTTCTATGTAAAAAGCATCTACAGATCTTTCAGAGCTGTAGTTCTATCCAAAAGATCATTTTCCTTACTAAAAACATAAGGCCAGCATGTATTTTTTTTCCAAGCTATGTCTTGAATTTTGCAGTCCCACAGTTTTCTTTTTGGCTTTGGAATAAAACAACTCTTTCTCATGTGAAAACTTTCAAACTGTTGCTGCAAAAATCAGACTGATTCCTCGAATTACATGGCTACCTCTTTGACTTCCTGCAACCATCTTCTGTTTTCTGTTCTTCTCTTGGAGACTTAGTCCCATCTGGCCTGTCATCTCTTAAAAACTGAGTAAATAATCTGCTCTCCAAACCTCTTACATCCTCATTTTGCCAAAGATTCTGAACCTAATTGTCTTGTATTCAACTTTTACCACAAAAAACTTGGAGCTTCTTTCTGTGTTGTCTTTTATGTTCCACAAAGTTTTGTGAACTCTCTTAATTTTCAGCTTTAATTCTGTCTTTCAAATCCTAGTCAAATACCTGGGGAAAAAACAAACAAAACAAAACAATTTTGCCCAAATTCATCCTGCCACCTTTTGGAAAACTATTATTTAAATTAGGAGACTAGTTGCACCGGGTCGTCCTTATCCATCAGTGAAGAGAAATAGATCATCACTGTAGAAGAGCCTTTACTTTAATATTAACATACACAGTAACAACTTGAGCCTGGAGCAATAAAAGTGGGATCTGGCTTCAGTTCCTTGGTAATTCCAGACCTTGGTAGGCAGCTGGCACATGGGTGGCTGCTCCATATTAATTACCATGACAATTGCACTCCAACTTGTCTTAACTCCGTCTAAATCACATTTGGTGATGGTGCTTATGAAAATTGGGTTTTGGTTGGGCTTGTCTTTAGGACTCTTGCAGAAGGGACTGGGAGCTGGTTTTGAAGTACCTGGAGTGCCAGAGATCTTCAGGAGAATTTTTGCTCAGGATATACATATTAAATGGCCTTTATTTTCTAAACTACATGCCTTTAAAAATGTTGAAATACTCATGAAGTTTAAGTCCTTCCCATGTTATATGAAAACATTGCAAAAAGCCAATAAAAGCATGTCTTGTAGTCTTGTATAACTTAGAAATAACTGACCCTATGAAAGACTACATGTGATGCTGAAGGAATTATTTTTCATGTCATGTGGAAATATCAATTTTTTGCTCATTTATGGAAAGAAAAAAGATATGTAGATGGATCCAAGTCTCCACTATGCTTTCAAGTTTTTGCTTGTTCCAGATCCTCTATGCTCTGGACATTTGTATGAGATTTTTGCCTGGAATTTATACTGACTAGACAGAAGAAAAGGACTAAATTATTATTACTTTTTGTTTGATGCCATGTATGGAAAAGTAGTTAAACCTTCCACTGAGATACAGAAGAAAAGAATGTGGTTGATGCCTCAGACAGAGACATTAAATATGTGTTTTTGTGAGAATTTTATCGTTCCTGGAATTTGGAAAGGAACAGATAGGAATGGGAGAAATGCCTTGGAAACACCTGAGGTAACAACTATGTACAAATATAAGTACACTTTCGCTCTAATAGAACAAGCCTTTTTGATAGCTTTATTAAAAACTCACATCTACATTTATCCACTGTCCTTATTTTTCAATTTGTTACTAACAGATTAATTCAAAACACAATAATAATTTATACAAAAGTTAGGATTTGGTTTTGGATGTTGACCTCACTAGCTAGGTTTCTTATTATTATTTCTCTGTGTTAACTTTTCTCACCTTTTAAGTCTTTTTGGATGAAATTTGCTTGATGTCTAAATAACACACTAACTCGAATACCCATTCAGAAAGTATCGTACACTGGGAGTATTAACAGAGATTGATGGTGTTCTGGAGAAGATCAGACTTGAATTTTTGACTAAGGATTTATTTTTATTACGGCCATATGAATCAGGATTTCTTATCATAGTAAAATATCAAAGCAGGTAAGGGTTTCCCCTGTTACACGCACTTTAAAGCCTTTAGACAGACTCTGATGCTGCAGTGGCATAAGAATAATAGCTGCTGTAAGTACATTTTTGAGATGTGCTGCACACACTACATTGAAAATGCCTCTGCTTGTGCATACTTCTATGTTCCTGACAATCCACTTGGCAACCCAACAAATGGAATGGTTGTGGTGTCAGTCAGTTCCTTCATTAGATGACAATAAGCACCAGGGGCCTTTAGCAAGTATTTTTGGGGCTTTGCACAGTACAGTAGCCACTTAATTTCTAACATATCCACTTGCTGCAGCTTTACAAGCACTTGTGCTTTCTTGGGCATTATTCAGGTCTTTAGTTCCATCATTCCTACCTCCCTAAAATTGTCAGAGCTCAGTTAGCCAAAAGGAAAGTCGTAAACTGGGAAAAATCCCTATTAGTTTTAAAAAATACTTCTTTTTGTTCTAGACAGGGAACAAGTTACATTCAGACAGGGAAAATGGAGACTTTAATTTTTCTTCTGCTTAAGACTGGCAGTATTTTATTTTTAGGCAGTGTATTTTAAAGCTAGATGAGTTACACAAACAGCTTCAAGACCAGTGTCTTTTTCCTATAGTTTTTGGTTTGTGATGTGGTGTCTGAGTGAGGTTTCTTTCAGTGAGGTTTTCACCTGTTTCTTCTGTGTGTTGTTTATGAGGTTGTAAGTGGTGAGATACATTTCTCCAGGTGTTTGCTCCATTGTGATGACTACAGCCTCCTGGCCTGCGGGTGAGAACAAGACAGTATCTGAATGTGCAGAAAAATCACGACATCCCTGTAAACATAGCAGCTACTGTACATCACAAGATGGATGCCAGCTTCTCTTGGTCAGTGATAGCAAAGCTAGGAAACTGGCTTATCTGCTGTAATTTAAACTGTGTAATACAAGTGGCTTTCATGATAGCACTAAAGTTCTGCAAGGACAGCTATGAGCATGTGTTGCTGTAGTAAGGTACTATTTTATGTATGTGCACACTAAGCACGTAGCTTTGTGGAGAATAAACTTTAAACATGCAAATCAACAGCCCGTTCACCAATCTGAAATAAGAAAGCAAGTAGAGTATGAAAGAGACTTATGCAGTTGGACTACAAAATCCTGAAAACTCACAGTACAAAAATAATTGATTTATGAGACTGCATTATTTCCTTTATGCTGAGGGAAAAACTCCAGGAAATATACTTCTTGAGAGCTCTTCCTTGTTTCTGTTTGTGTCAGAAAAGCATCAGAAATAACTTTTCCAGTGGCTTCCTCTCAGTCTGAAACTGTGCAGACAAAACAATTTAATGATGTCTACACTCATTGTCCCCTTTGTAGTTGGAGAAATTCTGCTGTTGTTTTTTCACTCTTTTTGAACTTTACCAAGAGTGCAGTGCCGACAGTCATTTACTATAAGTGAAGATGTGCACATTTTTTTTTAGCTAATAATTTTCCTATATTTCTGAATGTATAATGAATTGTTTACACTTTCTGGGTGAAGACAAAAATATTGCAGAAAGAGCTGAGCCTTGATATTGCATCTTGTCTTTACCCAAAGGAAACACAAATGGTAGGACTCCAAGGATTACCAGTTAAATTGTTTTTGCTTCTTGGACCCTGATTCATAATTATGTGTCACTAGTGATATTATTGCTATTATTTTAAACCTCTTACTTTCCCATTAAAAATACTGCTTTGCAATTTGTTTCAATATATTTATTTCACGGTGCTGGTAATGATGTTGATCAGACCGTGGAAGGGAGTGAGAAAATAACTGGTCCTGCATCAAATGATTACAGGCAAAGATTTGTCTTCTGTCTACTGAGAAGCCAGTCCAGAACAAAGGTGGCTTCGTCCTGTCCTTTTATTTTTCTCTTCTGAGTGCACTGTAATTACAGTGAACATTTCCATAGCTTCTAGAACACAGAAAAGGTAATTACAAATAACAAAAGTTTGAGCTCAATAAACTTTGAATAACCAAAGTTCATGAAGTAAACCAGCATAAATCTCAAAGGATTCAGTACTCACTTTGAGTGAATGTTTCCAAAATTAAATCCATTAATTAAAGTAATTTCACTTGAATTAAGAAATTGTGCAGCAGCAATGCAATTTTCAAAATGAACAAAGTTTAGTAGAATTACTTGGCTTAATTAGATGCCACTCTATGGCATTGTATTTATAGTAATGATGTTGGATGGTTTCGTTGAGATAACAGATTGCTAATGTGATGGATGAGACTTTTATTCTTTTTGGAGTGATCTTCTTCGAAAAAAGTTCCAAAAAGTAATTGCACTTGTCCCTTTTAACGTATGAAATGACATAGACCCTTTAGACTTCTCTCTCCTTGAGCTTAGGTCCTCTAGTGTACCAAAAAAATGTTGCAATAACCTTTTATTGCATCTTATTGATATAGCATCTGTTTTTAAAACGGTAATTACAGAGAAATGAAAAAGCATGAACAATTTTAAATGGCTATTAACAGCATCTATATGACAGTGAAAAATCACAACATGCCAAAGAAACTGAAGGTTAACTGGCCTTTCCACTTGTCTTATAAATCATCTAAAAATTAATAACAGCTGACAATTTTATGAAATAGTGTCAATCTTCATGATGACTGGCTGCTGTTCAAAAAAAAAGGAGGAATGAGAGGGTAAAAAAGTTTCGTAGGAATTATCTACTGAAAAGCAAGCGGAGAAGGAGGGGAAGGTGCAACAAGACAATGAAAAACACTTACACCAGATTTTAGTTAATCAACAAAGCTATTATTTAGCTTATAGCAGCAAAGAAATTTGGCTACATCAAAATGAAAATCAACATAATAAGCAGCAAATTAACATACAAAATGGGAACTGGTTAATACAAAATTTGGTGGGTTTTCTTTCGCTGAATTGTAAAGGTCATAAAAAGCTACTGTGGTTTAAAAGTTTCTGTGCAATCAAATTAAATATTTGCTTCTCATCACTTTCTGTCCAGTGAACACTAAAACTTTGGGAGCTATCGTATTTTCTAAGTCTTACGGTTTACTAATACTAAGGGCTGTTTAAAGTTTCAGTGTTAACAAAATAAGGTGATGACTCCAGATATTTTGGTTAGAATAAACATTAGAAAGAATTCATTTTTAATCAATGCATCAACAGGTCAATTACAATGAGGAGGTCACTTCTGGCACTTGATACAGGTTTTAGGAGAGGTCTAGTTATATGGAAAACATAATAATTATCTGAGTACAGAAATGTTGTCCGTTCCACCACGTTGACTTCCATATAGTTATCTTATTATTCCCAGCTACTTATTCCTTTCATTTGATTTCATTCAAACAGGTCATCAGTACATTTAACCAACTGTCTGAGATTATCAGGAACCATTTTCAGAACAGTCACCATTATCTTAATGGAGACCTGGGAAAGATCACTCACTGTATAAAAGGGAAATGCTTGGTAACAGGCCTTTCATGTATAATGATTTTTTATGCTAAACTTAATCATTCCCTCATAGTGTTACTACTTCAAGTAGCTCTGTGATAGAACCATAGCAAGTGTTAAAATTTTGAAATTGTATTATGGTTATATTTTGCTTATTGATGCAAAAAATCTAGTGTTTCCTAGCAATTCCAGCCAGCACAGCGTGCATGAAAATGTTAATTTAGATAGCGCCTACCAAAATGATGAAGTGGCCTTCTTCATAGTGTATTTATAATGATGTGTTTGTGTTGGCTAGTAAGTTTATGTGTAGGAACCATATTTAATGATTTTAATTTTTTTTCATTAAAAACTTAGTGCTCCCTTTATAACTAAATATTCTACTGGTTAATCCTGAAAATTCCAGTTGAGTTCTGATTCTCTCACAGATAATCTGGGCGGGTGGAGAGTTCCTAGGGGAAGGCAAAAGCTCAGGAGAAGACCCCGGCAGGGCGACTCTCTCTGAACCCCAGCAGCGGCAACTGTCACGTGGGCTGACCGCGTGGTAGGGGGGCAGTCCCGGAAGAAGCCGCGGGGCATTTAAACATCTCCCTGGGAGCGCCAACGACCGGAGCGCAGCGAACAGGGGCGGGCAAACAGGGTCACAGTACACAGGGTCACAGAATAGGCAGTTCGCGCAGGCAGGGCGAGCAGGCACTCTCTGGCAGGTAGTTGGCTTCCCACTCCCCTGCAGCAATGGTGATCAGGCGTGGTAAAGCCTCTGCCACTAGGAGTGTAGGCGTCCAAACAGAACTGCTATTACGGGACGCCGCTGCCCAGACTCGGGACTGCAGGGAGTGTCTCAGCCTACTTGTGGTTCCTGAGTACCATACCAAAAATGTTTGTTTGAGGTGCGAACAGATTCAAGATCTGCTCCTTATGGTTGCAGATCTTAAGGACCAGGTGGAGAGGTTGAGGAGTATTCGAGAAAGTGAAAGGGAGATAGACTGGTGGAGTAGAACCCTCTCTCCTCCCAGTAATCCTCCCCAGGAGGCTGAGGAATGCCATATTCCTCATCAACAGGATAAGGGGAGTGACTTGGTTGGTGAGGAGGACTGGGAGCAGGTCTGCTCTCGTGGGGGTTATAGACCTCCCTTTCAAATGCCACCTTTCCAACTACCCCTACAAAACAGGTTTGGGGTGTTGGAGTTTGATGCTCAGGTGGAGGATAGTGTGACAGAGAACTCACCCGAGGAGGCTCTTAACCACACATTGCCCGTCAGACAGGTCAGGACTTCAAGCAAGAAAAAGAAAAGGAGGGTCATTGTAGTGGGAGACTCCCTTCTGAAAGGGACGGAGGGCCCTATTTGTAGGATGGACCCAACTCATAGGGAAGTCTGCTGCCTTCCCCAAGCCCGGGTACACGACATCGCCAAGAGACTCCCAGACCTAGTTAAACCATCAGATTATTACCCGCTTGTGGTGGTACAAGCTGGTGGTGATGAGCTAGCGAAAAGAGGGTCAAGGGTAGTCAAAAAGGAATTCCAGGAACTAGGACGGTCACTGGATAGGGCAGGAGCACAGGTGGTGTTCTGCTCGGTTCCTTCGGTGGCAGGGATGTATACAGATACGAACAAGAGAATATATGCTGTTAATAAATGGCTTAGGGGCTGGTGCCGGCAGAGGAATTTTGGGTTCTTTGATCATGGGGAAACCTTTATGGCACCTGGCCTGCTTGACTCAGATGGGTCTCGTCTAACTCCAAAGGGTAGGAGGATCCTAGCTCAGGAGCTGGCAGGACTTGTTGAGAGGGCTTTAAACTAGGCATGAGGGGGGAGGGGGGAGTAACTAGGCTCACCAAAGATGTTCCTGTGGAGGATGAGCCATCTCAAAGGGTGTCATCAGTAACCCAGCTGAAGTGCATGTACACAAACGCACGCAGTATGGGAAACAAACAGGAGGAGCTTGAAGTCCTGGTCCAGCGGGAGAGCTATGACATAGTTGCTATCACGGAAACGTGGTGGAATGACCTCATAACTGGAGTGCTGCCATGGAAGGCTACAGGCTCTTCAGGAGAGACAGGCGTGAGAGGAGGGGTGGCCCTCTACACTAGGGAAACCCTGGATGCTGTCGAAGTCGAGATCGGTGATGACCAGGTTGAATGCCTCTGGGTAAGGGTCAGAGGGGCGGTCAGGTCTGACCTCCTGATTGGAGTATGTTACAGACCACCCGACCAGAATGAGGAGGTGGATCTTCTATTGCTTAAGCAGCTGGAGGCTGCCTCTAGATCGGCTGCCCTTGTTCTTTTAGGTGACTTTAACCTCCCGGATATCTGCTGGGAACTTAACACTGCCGAGAGGAGGCAGTCCAGGAGGTTCTTAGAGTGTATTGAGGACTGCTTTCTGTCGCAGCTGGTGAGTGAGCCCACCAGGGGTGAGGCTGTTCTTGACCTGCTGTTTACAAACAAAGAAGGGCTGGTGGGTGATGTTGGTGTCGGAGGCTGTCTGGGATGTAGTGATCATGAGATAATCAGGTTCTCTCTAAACAATGTAAAAAGAAAAGCCAGGAACAGAACATCGATGCTGGACTTTCGGCGGGCAGATTTTGAATTATTTAAGGAATTGGTCAGGAAAGTTCCCTGGGAAATAGTTCTTAGTAGCAAGGGGGTCCAGGAAGGCTGGATACACTTCAAGAATGAAATCTTGAAGGCGCAGGAGCGGGCTGTCCCCATGTGTTGTAAGAAGAGTCGTAGGGGCAGACGGCCGGCCTGGATGAGTAGGGAGCTTCTGAAGGAACTAAGTAACAAAAAGAGGATGTATCGTCGTTGGAAAGAAGGGGACGTAAGCCAGGTCATGCTCAAAGATGTTGTTAAGTCGTGTAGGAGGAAAATCAGGGAAGCAAAAGCTCAGTTCGAGCTCAAATTGGCCACTTCTGTTAAGGATAATAAGAAGAGTTTTTATAAATATATCAACGGTAGAAAGAAGGGCAGCAGCGACCTCCACTCCTTGTTGGATGTGGAGGGAAATATAGTAACCACTGATGCAGAGAAGGCCGAGGTACTTAATGCCTTCTTTGCCTCAGTTTTCAACAGTAAGGATGTCAGCGTGCTTGACAGTTGGCCCTCTGAAGTGGTTGATGGGGGCAGGGTTGGCCCTCCTGCAATCCATGAGGAGGAAGTTAGAGACCTGCTGAGCCACTTGGACCCTCATAAGTCTATGGGGCCGGATGGGATCCATCCTAGGGTGTTGAGAGAGCTGGCGGATGAGCTTGCTAAGCTGCTCTCCATCATCTTTCAGCAGTCCTGGCTCACTGGAGAGGTCCCAGAAGACTGGAAGTTGGCCAATGTGACGCCCATCCACAAGAAGGGCCGTAAGGATGATCCAGGTAATTACAGACCTGTCAGCCTGACCTCGGTCCCAGGTAAAATCATGGAGCAGATAATCCTGGGTGAAATCATGCGGCACCTGCAGAACGGTCAGGAGATCAGGCCCAGCCAGCATGGGTTTAGGAGGGGCAGGTCCTGCCTGACCAACCTGATCTCCTTTTATGACCATGTGACTCGCCTGGTGGATGAGAGGAAGGCTGTGGATGTGGTATACCTGGACTTTAGCAAGGCCTTTGACACTGTCCCCCACAGTAAACTCCTAGGGAAGCTGTCAGCCCGTGGCTTAGATGCGAGCACTCTGTGCTGGATTAGGAATTGGCTGGATGGCCGAGCCCAGAGAGTGGTGGTGAACGGTGTCTCATCCAGTTGGCGGCCGGTCACCAGTGGTGTCCCCCAGGGATCGGTGTTGGGTCCGGTCCTGTTTAATATCTTTATAGATGATCTGGATGAGGGGATTGAGTCCATCATCAGCAAGTTTGCTGATGATACCAAACTGGGAAGAAGGGTTGATCTGTTAGAGGGTAGGATGGCCCTGCAGAGGGACCTGGACAGATTGGAGAGATGGGCCGATTCCAATGGGATGATGTTTAATAAGTCCAAATGTCGGGTACTTCATTTTGGACACAACAATCCCATGCAGAGCTACAGACTGGGGACAGAGTGGCTGGAGAGTAGTCAGGCAGAAAAGGACCTGGGAGTGCTGGTTGACAGGAAGCTCAACATGAGCCAGCAGTGTGCCCAGGTGGCCAAGAAGGCCAATGGCATTCTGGCCTGCATCAGGAATAGTGTGGTGAGCAGAACCAGAGAAGTTATCGTCCCCCTGTACTCGGCACTAGTCAGACCTCATCTGGAATACTGTGTACAGTTCTGGGCCCCCCAGTTTGGGAAAGATGTCAGGATACTGGAATGTGTTCAGAGGAGGGCAACGAAGATGGTAAAGGGGCTGGAGCATAAGCCCTATGAGGAGCGACTGAGGGAGTTGGGGCTGTTTAGTCTAAAGAAGAGGAGGCTCAGGGGAGACCTCATTGCTCTCTACAGCTACCTGAAAGGAGGTTGTAGTCGGTCAGGGGTTGGTCTCTTCTCTCAGGTGACCAGTGACAGAACTAGAGGGCGTGGACTCAAGCTTCGTCAGGGAAAGTTTAGGCTTGATGTGAGGAAGAAGTTCTTTACTGAAAGGGTGATTGGCCATTGGAATGCGTTGCCCAGGGAGGTGGTGGAGTCGCCGACCCTGGAGGTGTTTAAGGGGAGATTGGATGTGGCACTGAGTGCCATGGTTTAGATGATGGTTGGTGTTAGTGTTGGGTTATAGGTTGGACTTGATGATCTCAGAGGTCCTTTCCAACCTTGTCATACTGTGATACTGTGATACTGTGAAAGCTAAAGTTATAAATACAAAAATGACTACTTTACTAACTGAATACTTCCATATTCTAATGTTTTCCTATAAACATATTAGAACTAGAAATAAGCAACTTATAAAATAATTCCTTTCCTTGCCATGAGTTTTTAAAAAAGGAGAGGAGGGGACATTTACATAATAAAATTTTATCCTTTTAAAAAAAAGTTGCTAAGTGTCATTATATGAACTTTTTCTAACTTTTCATCAGGAAAATTTAAACCTTACTCCTATGGAAACCATTCTCTAGTGGGTTTTGTACTCTGAGGCTTATTAATCATCAGCATTCATCCTTTGGATACAAGAACCATCATATTTAAGAATGTTTGGCTATATAGTCCTTTCTACTGTTTTAGGCATTTTGTTCTTTACTTTCTCCATGATTGACTTGGAGAAACACAATTGAGGATTTATCTTAATTTATCCAAAGTCATTGTCCTCCCTTTTCCATCCTGATGAAAGAGAACATGCTTTCTCTTTCTCAGCACATTTGTCTTACTTTATAGCAAGGGTCTTGCTATATTGCTGTGGGAAGAAGAGAAGAAAGAGATTACCAAGAAGGACTGCAGGCAATGTTGGCATATCACCATTTAGTTTATCAATAAAATTGGTTAACGATAGCTTTATTTCCTTCTTTTTTTTATGTAAAATGTAGAAGGTTACTTTTCTAATTCCTCTGTATTTTAAAAAGCTCAAAGGAAATTTCGCAATAGCTTTAAAGACTCCAGAAGTCTGGAAATACCTGAAAAGGAGAAAAAAAGAACTGTGTAGGGCTTAGCTAGGTGGAAATATGCTCTGGACCTTCACATTTGGTATGCCTGTGGCTTTCGTTAGACCATAAGCTGGATCCAGCCTTTACTAGGATTGAAAGAGGCAAAACTAAGCAAAAGGGACTGAGGACCCTATATCCAGTGGGATTTGGAAGAACAGAACGACATGGAGTTATAATGCTAATACTAAACTCTCATACAGATCTTTGCTTTTGCACAGACTAATATGCTTTACAAATGAGGTTTGTAGAAGTATCCCCTTTTTCCATGGCAGAAATGAGATGCTGAAGTAGCAGACATTGGAACTGCATGCAAGTTTCCTGACTCCTAGCTTTTTGATCCCAGCTTGTGATAAAGGGCTTAGAAAACACAGTTAAAGCAGAGAAAAGATGCTAAAATTGCCCACATTTGCTTTAGATGAGCAGAATCTCTTCTGTGGAATGTTAGAGGAAAATCCAGTGACAGAATCCTTGCGGGCATGCTTACAGTTTATTTTTCTAAGGCTACTAAGGCTCTCCACGTGCATTTATGCTTGTTCCTTTGAGTGTACATGTCAGGGCTCTGCATGGGCTGATGGCTGCATGGGTAGGGCAGGGCAGGGCAGGGCGTCACAACCACACCCTATTCCATTGCCCCAACTGAGGAGCAGGGAGGCTGGAAGGCAGCCAGGGCTGCCACAGCCCTTAGCATTGAGCATCGCCCTGGGGATGGGCTGAGGTCAGGCCAGGACATCAGCTCATGAGAGCACCTGAGTCTGGCTCAGCAGGGCCCATGGTAGATCCAGGCTTGACTGCAGTGTGGCAGGGCTGGAGCTCAGGAATGCCATCAGTGGGGCCCCATATGGGAGCAGCCCCTATGGGCAGGAGGTTGGCCCTGGGTGAAGCCTCCCCACCTGTACATCTAGGAGCCTCTTCCCAGGTCACAGAAGAATGTGGAAACCCTGGGTTTCATCAGTGCTCAGCACGGTGTGCCCTGCAGCCAGCCTCAGTGGGGGAGGGGTGTTCACAGCCCTGACAGCACATTGCCAAAAAATTCCTTACAACAAGGGCACTTTGGACTCCACACAACAATTGCTTAACACATCTGAGACAGGGCCAAAACATCTCCAGGGCAGCAAGCTGCCTGGGACCAGTGGCTGGGCAGAGTAGGGAAACCCCTGCACCCTGAAGGCAGGGACCCTAGCAGGGCGGAGTCAACCAAACCTCATCTACATTACAAAATACATTACAAAACTATTAATTAAAACTGATAAAATTACAATTCAGGCACTATTTTTATAGGTATCCCACCTTAGATCACACTGAAATTATAAAAACATAGCGATAGGAAAGCCTGCATACGATTAATGCCAAGAAGATCTTCCTCATGGAAATATTTGGTTAAGCATTTGCTGTATATCATGGCCCCTACCGTAGGGAACAGTACAAAATATGGCATTGATTTGTGTGAATTTTCACTGAACACAGTAAAAAAATACTTGTCAGACAAGTAAATAAGTTACTTGTCTTACAGATTCCTGCTGTGCCCTGGGGAGAGTGTAGGCAGTTGTACACAAATGATGTGGGGATCTCTGTGCTTGGTGGAAGACTGACATTTACACTTTCAGCAGCTTTAAAACATTGTGCTCATGGGGTAGAAGTGTGTAGATATCCAATGAAATTTGTTTCTGCGTCATTACAGATTAATAACCAAGGCCCAGTCACTGCCTGAAAGGAGAAAGCTCACCCAAGGACCATGCAATTGTAATGTTTCCTGTACAAGTTTCATGCTGAATTTTTTCCAGGATCCTACAAGACTTCTGTTGGTGTTATCATTGCAAGGGGCAGGATTTATGCCCACATACACACAGCAGAAGAAACAGCCTGTTTTCTTCATACCCTACAATACTGCCAAGGCACCTAGGGAGCCTGGTAAACAAAAACGCTAGTAGAAGAAGGACCAGTTCCTTGCTTTGGCTCTGAGGTACCCTACCATCTCCTTCTGTTTCCTGACAGCATGTCTCCAATAAAGATATGCTGCCAAAGTTTTCTTCAGTTGTGTGATTTCTGGTGCCCTTCCTCAGCCAGCTTCTGCAGAGCAGGCAGCTTTCAAAGTTAACAGAACCTGAAGTTCAGACTTTTACTGGACATTTGCTTTGTGACTGAGAAGGAACAGGTTCATTAGACCAGAAGAAGAGTAAGGCCCTTAAATCTAATTAGAGCACAAAGTCAAGAACAGAGAGGCTTCAAGTTTTATCTGTGCTTTCAGGGTAGTTTTGAATTTTGTCCAAATATTTTTAAAGCTGAAATCAGTTTGTAAGTTTTCCAAATTTATACAACTGGTAGTTCACAAAGGCCATTTGGCCTTTGGAAACCAGGTCACTGATAATATCCAAGCAATATTACAGTCAGTTAATTAATTATTATAAATACTGCAGTCCCTTGAGTAAACTGTACTAAAAAGCAAAAGGAAGCAGTCCATTAGATGCATTTGTGTTGTAGCATTTCGAAAATTCTACTCCTTTTGCAAGTAAAAAGTTGTGTAGACATGCCTTCATTGCCATACATATAAACTAGCAACTTCTTGCTCTCAGAAACATTTTAGGACTTATCTTGGTTAAATATCTTTTTTCTTATTTCTGCAGGCTGCCAAAGAATAAGCCTCTGCTTTTAAAATATAATTAATCAGCAGTAGGCATTCGTCATGCCCTATGGGTATATGAACATTAAGAGGAAAGATTTTGAGTCTCTACCACAGATACGATGTGTGGTCTTGGATAATGTTTTTCAGTTCTCTGTTCTTCACACTGGGAAAATGTTTATCTCCTCACAAGAATGTGATTTCACAAAAATTAATTTACTTTGAAATGTTTATGCCATGTTAGGCTTGCCTTCAGACATTTTGACTTGATAATGCCATTCTGTCAAAAGTGTCTTTAAAACCATTGCAGTGAAAATTCATTGTTTTTAATTTTTTCTCTTTTTTGGTGAGATAGCTGGGTAATCAAATAATGTAAGATAGCAAAGTAATCCAGGCAAAACACTTTGAAAGAGAAAATATTTTTCCTCTATAGAAAATAATAAATTTTAAAATTTCAGTATTACAAGGAGGGTTTGCCATTATAAAGATCTATGGATACATCAGTGAAGATGCTAGCGGTTTTGGTAAGAATGTTGCTGTGGTCATGAACAGAAGCTGTTGTGTGTATATTGGGTAAAGATGAGAGGAAAAACAGGCAGAAACCCAGTCTCGCAGCAAAAGCAGAACATACCAAAAGAAAGAAAGAAGACTTCCAGCAAAGCCAAGCAGGCCATATGGTGCAGTAATTTAAAACAAAGCTAAAACAAAGGGAAAAAAATTGTTTCAACAGGTATTTATAAAGGCAGAAAGAATCCTCTGGCAGGACAACTGTGGAAGTAACTGCTGGAAGGTTTTGACTGCAGGAGAGCAGAGAGGAGGTCAGCAAAGAGAAGATCTTAGGGTGGAGCTACCCCTGGTCTGGTTGGGTCCCTGCTCAATATAAACAGTAGGCTAATTGCAACTGTGATTCCTAGTTTAAATGAGCCTTTCTAAGCCTTCTAACAGAAAAAATTACAAGGGTATTAATGAGATAGACACAGGAGGAATCTATGGAAGAACTGGCAGTAAAAACAACAGAAAATCCTTATTTCTAGAACTTTTTATTCAGTGCCCTGTAAATAACAACTATCTCTGTATGCCATTACCCACTTTGTGGATTGAGAACATTTGGCTATTCCAGGGAGAATTTAGCATACTTCTTGTAAGTAATATGTGAAAAGGTCTGCAGATCTAGATAACAACATTGGAAGTTGCTGCTGAAGATTTTGGATGACTGATTTGATAACCATTTAAGACCATCAGATCAAACAGTTAGTCTTGGTCCTGTAATTTAAGTATCAACTGTAGTCAGGTCATTCAGCACCTCTTTACAGGTCTGGCTGCAGCTGTGTGGATGGTGAGAGGCTGCAACAGAGTCACATTCCACTTGAAAGAGATTCCCTGAGTAAGGATACCATGTGAAGCCAACTAGTTACTTCTGCCATGTGCATCTCTGCCAAGATACACATCTTCAGTGTAATTCTGCCAGTGGAAAAGTGTATCTTGTGGTCCATGAAATAACCCTGCTTTGGCCCCTAGAAAAGCAATTAAGGCATGGATAGGAATAAACAGCTCTTTTTAATTTTCTGCTTCTCAGCATTTTTGAACCAGCAACTGCAGGTGAAATCTGAAGATTTTCAACATTCTAATATAAAATACAGAACAAAACATCTTCCTGGAATGGAAACAACACAAGATGACCATACATATTTTGAGGTAACCCTACCATTTATAAAATATATACATTATATAAAATATAAACCATTTATATTCTGCTGCTAATGCTACCTTTACAACAACATGCGTAGCCTGACTTCTGGTCTTTCCTCTCGCATTTTCCATCTTGCAATCTTTCCATATTGGTCTTGCCTCTATGGATGTAATTCTTTTTGGTTTTAGGACAGATTTGAGGCACATTTAAAACTGAACAGCATTTCCTTCAGGTGCATTTCTTAGAGGAATTTTATAGAAGTCTTTTCAGAATCACATTGTTTAGCATGTTTTAAAAATAAAAAAAAAGCTGAGTAGTTTTCTGTTTACTGCAATGGCTTTCTCCATCACATAGTCTTTGGCTGCAAAGAGAATTTTATCAAAACTACACTGATCTCTCTCTTGTTGTTTATATTTCTTTTTCTTTTGATGGGAGTTGGCTTGAAAAAATCTAGAAGGGTTACTTCCCTTTAGATAGTTTGTTGAACACTTCTTGCTCACTCTTTAGATTCGTACAGGGTTTGCAGGCAGTTTTACTGTGCCGTTGTCTTTACAAAGTCTTGAGTGAAACCAGAGTTTCTCAAAAGCATTCACCATGATCTGTTCATGGTCAAGTTTATAAATATATAAACTTAATAAAGTTTCAAATTTTGCAGTGGTTTAGGTACTGCAGAGGCTGTAGAGTATCAGTTCCCGATATTCCACGTGCCCAATCTGAACATATGGGAGAGGTCTGAAAGACTTAAGTTGGCATTGTACCTCCACCTATGGAAACTTCAAAATAAAACAACTGTAGCTATCTGGGGTGGAGAGGCAGGGAGGAGCAACATCAGCCACTTGGCATTTTTTACTAAAAGATTAGATTTATTCTCTGTTTCAGCACCTCCAGATATCTAGCCTTCTGGGAAATGAGGCAAGTACTATAAACTTTCTACTTTGGAACCATGTCAGAGAATTTATCTTCCAAAGCCTTCATCTTAACTGAAACCAGAGAGCAAACTCCTGGGAACAATTTTCCCTTGGGGTATACTGAGATGCTGCATTCAAAACTGTCAGAGGAAAGGTCTGCTGATGGAGGCTGATACAGAAGTGTCCCAGGGAAGAAGCAGCTGGAAGACCCTACTATATGGATGCAGGAGGCTGAGGCTGCAGAAATCTGTGTAGTGATGGAGGAAAGCTAGAGCTGGCAAAGATGCTTTTCCTCACTGCATGAAAAATTTTACAAGAAGTAAAATGGCTTCACATAGTGGGTTTAGATGTGGAACAGAAGATCTGAGTGGGATTGTTTAGACAGAAAAGTTGAGAGCAAATTCAGAGTTCAGTGAAACGTCCAACAGTTGATGTAGCATCTACTGTCTTTAGCTACTCTCCTCAGAGAGAGAAAGAATTTGCAGGCCAGAAGGGGAGGGATCCGTGTCCCTGAGGCCTGACTCTGGGCATTTTGGTATCCATTGCACCTGTGTGTTTTGTTTGTGTCACAGTACAGCTCTCTGCCCTAATCTTTGCTGCTCAACAGACTGTGAATGCACTTTGCTACCCATGAGCTCAGTCTCACCTTCACAGATTAAGTTAATTTTATCCCACTATATGAGGGACTGAAATCATGCATTCATAAATCATGTCAAGTTAATGTGATCTTGAAGCCATCTCAAAACGCCTGCAACTGGTACCTTCCAGATGGTTTGAATTGTTCGTATGGCCAAACAGATGGCTGAAAAGTTCTTTTAGACAGGATATTATGGAAGGAACAATATTCAAGTCTATTTTGTGCTGGTTCAGCACAGTTTCAATCAATAAAACCCATGATCCAAGTTCAGAAGTTTTCACTTTAAAAAACAAAATCCAGATACAGACAGAGGTGTGTTCAGACATATAACGTTAGAATCTTTGCAAGTCTTTACTGTTCTAAGGTATAAGTATTCTGAAGGCATTAATTCTGGTAAAGCTGTTTGCCATTTTGAGGGCTCTTTTCCCCCATTTTTGTCATTAGGTCATGAAAATGATTGCCAGAAAAAGTTTGTACAATAGCTAAAACATATGAAGTACAGACAGAGCCATCAGAAATTGATTAACAGTAGTATGAACAATGCATTTCTCATAAAACAGTCCTTGTTTTCTTATGGCAACGTTAGAGATTCTGGATAATTTTATTACATTGTTTGACTGATTTAATTTTTTTTTAAATTAGAAAGCTATGAAAGAACAATATAGTTTAACTTAATGGTCTCAAAGGTCTTTTCCAACCAAGTGATTCTATGGTTCTACGTTTCTATGAGTATTTGTTTAAACCAAAAGAATAAGGCATTGGAAGGATTTTTAATATTCAGTGGTGATTGAATGGTAATTTGTTAGACACCAATACTGAATTCTTCATATTAGTAGCAGTTCCTACCATGAAGACATATAACTGGTTCAGGGGACCAACATTACAGATCCATTGCTTGCTTCATAATTCAAATACAGAAACTCTATGAGAAAGATAATTTATATTAGAAATCACATACAAACTACTCCTACATGATAAAATATATGTAAAAAAACCTGCAAAGAAACTTCAGAAAATTTTTTATCCATTTTATTTGTTATATGATTGCTTATATTCAGAATTTGCCTGTTATTACAATGTTTACATTTAGATTCAACTGATATATTTAAAGAAGATGTAAGCATTGGTATTTTTTGATTGCTTAAAAATGTTTGCCAAGGCAAATACGGTTATTTTGTAGGTACTGTTGTGCTCGTTGCACAAAAGCATTATCTCAGCATTACTACCAAACTCTAATTAGAGTAATTTCCTGCAGACTCCTCAGCATGCTGAGCTTTCCTTCTAGCAAATTAGGCACAGAGGTTTTTAAAGTGTATAATGGGAAATCAATGGGAGCTCCTGACCTAATTATCTTTTAAGGTATGGACCTAAGAATTTTCTGGTGGGTCAATGACAGGATCTTCATCCTTATTTCTCTCTGTTGTGGATGCCAGTTCATTCTCAGTTTTCTCTGTTGTAGGTGCCAGTTTGAGAGGCAACATTTTCATTTACGAACTGCAGCTACTTCAGAACGGTCATCTTTTACCCTTGTTTTCTTCTTATCAGGCTTTCCACCATTACCTTGTCTACCTCCCTCACTGTTTTTCTAACCTTTTCACTGTGCTATTGAAGTGTTTCCAACCTCAAGAAGTCACAACTGTAAGTATTGTTCCTCCTTACCCAAACAGGTCAGAGAGAAACTTTACAAAATATGTGTAAAGCAAAAATATTGAATTATTTTTAAAGTATCATCTAGTCCTTATGTATTTTTTACCTCGAAATTTTGTTATTCTTATTTAAAATATGTGTTTTGGGAGGAATACCTGATTCTAATGCTTGCTGTGACCCTCTCAAAACCTCTTCCAGCCTCCATGACCTGCAGGGAAAGTTGAGGTAAGCCAGCCACTGCTATTGCTCCTACAGACCAGGCCAGCAGCTGCTTATGAAATTCCAGATGTGGGGGGACCACTGTAGGCACACAACACAGGTCTCCACACCGAATGTCTCTGGGATTGCAAAGATGCTATCCATGAGGTAGCATGCCACGGTCCATCCCAAATTCTATGTCACCAAATCATTGGACCTTGTTGGAAAGTATTGCTAAAATCCTGGAGGCAAAAGGGGTGTGGAGTAATGATAAGGCGCAAAGAAGAGATGGAGGTTGAGCACACTGCAAAACCATGGTGTCCGTGAGGGAGTCCCAGGTGAGCATGTTACAAAATGAAACTTTAATCTGAAAGAAACACATGTCATGGTGTGCTTATCTCCTCTGCTTTGCCTTGTCCCCACTTCTCAGGGACCAAGTGTCCTTGCCAATTTTGTCAAGCACTCTCCATAGGTTTACCTAACTTGAGTCCTCTTAATTCTTTTTGCTACCCTTCCTGTCCACGAACTACAAATAAATTGATAACAATGAATCAAAAACAAGTTAAAGGAGGAAAGAGAGGAAAATATGTTGAAAGGTTATCTCATGGCAATTTTCTCCACATAAAAGACTCCTTTATCAAAAGTAACTAGACTTTTGTGGAGAGATTTGATTGTTATCCAGTGAGGTTTTGGCTTACTTAAAGCACTCTTACTTCATGACTATGCATAGATCCCAATAGATTCCAGTTAAGGCTTATGAAAGGAAATATGTAAAAATAAAAAACCCTTAAATATAACAAAACCATTACATTATATCAAATTAACAAAATCCTCAGGTTTAGTTTTCTTGGAGAGTTTAACTAACTTTCTGTCAATTGACTCTTAAAGCTGATTTGCTGTGAAGAGGCTTAAGAATGGATACATACTTCCCATCCATGGCTATGCTCAATACAAACTGGTATTTTGCTCTACAGAAATAAAACTGTTGCTTCTGAAATTTATTGCATTAAAAGCAGATAACAACATGTAGACTAATGACAAATTGTTAGCGGTTAGATGACTTCCAGAATAAATTGATTGGACATGGAAATTGTTTCCATGCTGCTCCCTTGACAAGAGGCACATAACAGAAAATGCGACATAAAAATATTTTGTGAGAACTAATTTCAATCAAAATTATGGATATGGACAAGGCTAATTGGTAGTTTGCCTTGTGCTTTAACTTCATTCACTTCATTAATGGGAAACGATCTAGGTAGATGTTAAAATCTGCTGGATTGTAACAGAAGTAAACAATTATCAGTGGGAAAATCCAATCATTTTTCTAAAGCTAACTTGTTCCATCTTGGTTGCTACTACTTTGGACATCCATGGAGAGGAAGTAGAGGGTAGAAGACAGTACAGAATGCCTCCTCAGTAGGTGCATCACTAATTGTGATAAAAAAATGCTTATACATAGCATTTTAATTTCAAATATGAACAACCAGCAATCATTACCAAAATGGCACAGAAGCTTTAAAAGCATTGCTACTCCTGATGTTCTTACTTCGATGACCATGTACTCAATAACAAGCACTGCACTAAAATTGCAACACTGGGCCAAAGCAGTGGGCTGTAGGCTGAGGAATAAACAAAAACAATTTTTTACCACTGATATCGTGAATGGGAAACCAAGCTCTTGCTGTTGAATGATGCAAAAACTCCAAAAGACTAAGAAGAGAGTCTACTTTAACATTTGTTAGCTACGGTAAATCCTTCTTAGATACGTGTGAAATATCTAGGAGATGTGGACACACAGGAATGCAAAACATTCTATGTAAGATATTGCAGTCCCTCAGTAGAAAAACAATTAACCAGCTGTTATGGAAATAAATCGGCAGACAATGGTCTTTTACACTAGAAAATGAAGGCATACTTGAAGGTTGCTGTCATCAAAGCTAAAGGCAGTATCGAGGTGGGCATGATATTATCCTTGTCCTCAAATTTCAGGCAAGTTTGAATCAGGCTCAGGCTTTTTTGCCTCTAGAGAAGGGACGGGTGGGCACCTTGAATATAGCATAGTCTTGGGAATAGTATTTGTACTCTGCAGTCCTAACAATTTTTTCAACCATAACAATAAAAAATATTAAAAAATAAAATATATAATTGTTTTGGAAAAAAATACACAAGTATTCCCATTTAGAAATAAGGCTACAGTGCTTTAGGAGTTCTGTATTTTGTGTATCTTATGACGTCTTTCTCACATTTTACACTGGGTGAATATATTCCCCACATAGTTGTTCTAGAAAGGTTGAGAAATAACTGCATCTTACTGTCCCATATATTTAGATCTTGTGATCATAGTCTTCAAAACCACTTGCATTTCATTCCTGTTCTTCAAACTGTAATAATTAGTTTTGTGTTTAAAAGAAAGATTTATTTCACAACATAAAGATCATTCTTGGCGAATTTTAGTATGGTGAGAGACCAAAATATTCAAACATAGTTCAAACTAAGCCAAAATTATTTTTATTTCAGCTGCTGTGAACTGAAATGGCAATTATCAGCTTGGTCCTGCTACAGATATAGCTAATCTTTTAAAATCATAACATTAGACTACTGCCATGATGAGATGACTCTATTGAAGAGCACGTTAACAAACCTTGACTTCAAATCTCCTGCTTTCCAAGGAAAACTCCAATACATTTCTGTAAGTTTGCTTTTGTCATTGTATGTTTTTTGTTGCTTCCTTGCATGTTTGTCATGTGTTGTAAGCAAAGGGCTACAACGTCAGAAACTTGAAATATCAGTATTTCTTGCAAAACTATCATTCCTCTTTCAAGTGTTTTGTTTTCATGGTAAATGACAGAAAAAAAGCGGCCCAAAGACAAGAACTGAAGACAAAAGTACAATTGGATGTGTTTTGAATTAAAATACATTTGTGTATAGAATGTAAGGTGTTGATGACACAAGTAGGTCTTTATGTGCCAAGTCCAGGGTATATTCTGTTAGTGTGACAAGTCTATCAGCACTCAGAGACTGTGGCTGCAATAAAACTTGGAAAGCAGAAGTATCTGAGCAGATGACCTGAGCTGATTTCTGAAGTACTAGAAACAGCCTGTTCATGGTTTTTTTGTATTGCAGATATACCATGGCAGAGACACGTGTTTCCTAAGGCAGGAGCTCTAGCACCTGCTGATTAGGGCAACCACAATATTTAACCTAACCATACTGGCAGGGTGAAATTAGCATCTAGGCACAAGAGAATGTTGTCACTGAGTTTGCATTTCACTTTGTCTTCTGAAGTTGACAGCCTTGATCACTACACCCAGAAAAACACAGGAAGTACGAAATACTTCAGCAGATTGTTAAGTGGTTTCTGAGAGAGCTTTGGTGAGGGTGATTTTCATCAAGTATTGCAATTCGCTGCAATCATTATTTCAGTGACACCAGTCTTCTGGTGCACAGACTATGAACATTTGTTTCTTCAGATGCTACATATTCTTATTCCTGAACAGACCCCACCAGCCATGTTTTGGGGAGTCTTTCTATTTTCCATTCTGTTTTCTGACTTTGCAAATGCTTAAGGCAGCTTTCAGGGGAGCTACTGCTGTGAATGCACCACTGTAACCTTCTTTCTGGCCAGATGCTAATCAGATTTTCTCAGTGACCACGAAGACACCATGGCATTGCTGCTCAAAATATTTACAGATGGTGCAGATAGATAGAGCGGTAAATAATGCTGTGGATCATTTGGTAAACAGGGCACTGTCAAATGTGTTTCGTTATAGCCAAAATCATGCTACTACAATGAAATAATGTAGATTACACTTGAAGAGAGAAGTGGCTATGAAAAGGGCATTGGGTGATGGTGTAAAAATGCATTCAGTGTAAGGAGTTTGCTTAGCACTGTGACTGAGAAAGCTAAGAGTCACCAGGAGCCACAAACAATTGAAATCTTAAAAGTGGCACTACTGATATGAGCCTGCAAAGTTCCATCTCTGTGAAATATAGCATATCCAGAACATTGTTGTTATGAGCAACTACCAAAAAATTTGGTGTGGGAATGCACTCTCTAGGAACTAGAGATTTGCAGAAGATTTTGGTATTTTGACTGCAGAAGAGTGAAGGTCATTATGCAGCAGGACTGACTAAACTCTCAGCCTCTTTAAGATACACATCAACAGCTCAGGAATATAGATGGTGCTAAAGAGACTATCCTTTGGGACACAGCTTAAAAAATGGAGATTAAGGCTGACACAGTCAGAAGGTAGTAGCCATCCGTAAAATGAGTAGTGGGTTTATTTCACTTTAAGAACAATATTTTGCTACCTGAAATGTTGCCAGTTTGAGCAGACTAAGGACTGTTTGGTCATGATTGACTTTCAGAAGCTGTTGAAGCATCTCATTTCACCAACTCCAAACTAAATTAATGATACAAAATTGAAAAGTGCAGCAGAGACTGAAATTAAATGAAAACTACTCTGTTCTTAGAGGGTTTGCCTCATAAGGGATATCCATTACTTACAAAGTGTGTCATTATTTAAATTAAATTTCCTACAGAATTTCATACAAAATATCATGTACATTTTTCACAAGCAACAATAAATTTATTGACTATATTTGCTTGTCGATGGATGAAATCAAATTCTTAGCTGAAGTCTTTTAGTTCATAGTGATTAAGCACAAATTATAAGAAAAGAATGTTCCTGTAGAGTCGGGAACAAAAGCCAGGGATGCCAGCAATGAGTTTCCTGGTCTGAGTGGACTTTCAATCAGATCCTGTATAGAAGTGTGTGTGTGTAGCCAAAACATGATATTTCATCTGGCAAAGCTCCTATCAACATTAGTGAGAGCCAGCTTGAAGAAAACTGATGTATTTTCCTCTTGGTATTTTGCCATGGAGATAGATAGAGTCACTGATCAAGCAGAAACCATCTGGTTCATTTCGGTGATATGATGTTCTGGCCTGTGCTCTATGAGGGAAAGAAATACAAAGATTTGATAAGTCATAACCATACTCTATAAATAAATTTGTTACTGGTTGGAGTAATTACCTCTTTCCTGTGTAGACAAGTGTAGTTTGAACTAACTGTTTCATCAGAGCACATGAAAAGTAAAGCTTTATTTACTAGAAAAGGAAGCAGTTTTCATTGGTTTATCGTTCTTGCCCTTAAGGCATTTAACATCACTGCATGCACAAAACTACCTAAAAGAGAGATTTTGCACCTGAAGCACTAGGTGGCTTCTTTGGACACGTGGCTTTGCCAGAGGCTTTTTGTGACCATAGCAGACAAATGAGAACAAAAGTCTGTTGAAGATGGGCAGTTAACAGTACCTAATTTGTATGTGGTCTACGGATAGCTGGACAACAGAGAGAAAGGTCCATTCCAGAGAGCTAGGCCATACAAAGAGCTTGTAGCTTTTTTCTTTTACAGGGAGAATCTGATTGCCATGGTCTTACCTTCTAGAATTTTGGCATGGTTCTGTATATTTCTTACACTATGGTTAATGAGATAAAATAAAGCAGTACTATGATGTATTGCTGTCTTTCTGATTTATGTTTAACTTTGGAATAGCAGCACAAAGAAAGATTTCTGTTCCTTTGAGATGCAAAAGGCCTGGTGACCATGAGACCTCCAGAGGCTAATAACTTTCTAGATCTTAATTACTGTGTTTCATTTAAGCTGCAATACAGACCTTGAAGCCAGGTAACGGTTAAATCAGTAATGAATGGTTAAATCAGCAACGAAGCACATCAATCATAACACAAGAGTTCCATGAGATAAGTGGACTGTCTTTAGTAGGTGGGCAGTACAGGCATTTGTCTCTTTCCAGCTAGGCCAAAAGGCTCTCTTGTGAAGGATGGAGTCCCTGACAGAGAAAGCTGTTCCTAAGTGCTGAGAGACTGCAGAATTAAACGGTGCCATTTATTGGTAAAATTTCTCTAATAGATGGAAGGCCGATAGCTAAAACTTTAACAAGTAGATGGCAAAAGAAAAGAAACCTAGAGTAAAAATACTGTAGGGAGACTTGATAAAGATATTTATTTCACATACTGACAAAGGGAATTTTATTACCTATCCATTCTAAAATGTAGCTTCATTAAGTCAAAAGAATTGCCTTAAAATGCATTCCAGAACCTGGAATGGAGTTTGAGCTCATTTGGAAGAAATGGCCTGAAGCTTTCTTTCACACAGCAGAGTAACAAACATTACCAACAGGAAAATTGAAACAGATATAAGACAAATTATAGTCATGTGTTTTCACCTTTTTTCAACAATTATGTTTATTCCCAGCTTGATCAGCTACACTTCACAGAGGCACCAGGAGGTATACAGTGACTTAGAACAGGAATCTACTTTCATACCCACTCCACCTCAAGTCACAGATCATAAGTTTAAAGTCAGATTATAAGCAGCATGCTTTCCATAGTTTAATGGAACAAATATTGAGCACAAATGTTGATGCAGCGTGTTTGCACTATGTCGTGATATAGCTACATTGTTTTGTGACAATGCTTCATTGTGATTCCAACCATAGCACAGGAGCTCAGAGATGAACATCCTCAAAGCAAGGGTTAGGGCTGATGAACACTGGGGGAGGGGAAAATCCTTTTGTTAGGCAGTAATTTAAATGGAAAGAGCACAGAATCACAGAATTCAGACCAGGCTGGAAGGAACCTGTGGAGCTCATTTTATTCAAACCCCATGCTCAAACAGGCCTACTTAGAGCCAGTTGCCCAGGACCATGTCCAGATGTTTTTTTGAGTATCTCCAAGGGTGGAGTCTCCACAGCATGTCTGGGCGTGCCAGTGCTCAGTAACTCTCACAAGGAAAAAGTGTTTCCTGATATTCAGAGAGAACCTGCTGCGCTTCCATTTATGCCCATTGTTTCTGGTCCTGGGCACCACAGGTAAAAGCCTGCCTCCATCTTCTCTGCTCCATTCAGGTATGTATATACATTAATAATATCCCACTTAGCCTTCTCTTCTCTAGGCTAAACAGTCCCAGGTCCTTCAACCTTTCCTCAGAGGAGAGGTTCTCCAAACCCATCATCATCTTCATGGGCCTTCATCGGTCTCTATCCAGTCTCTTGTCCTAGGGAGCCCAGAACAGGACCCAGCAATCCAGGTGTGGCCTCAACAGCGATGAGCAGAGAGGAAGGATCACTTTCCTGGTTATGCCTGGCAACACTCCTCCTAATGCAGTCCAGGATATTGTTAGACTTCCCTAGTACAAGAGTTCATGTTCAACTTGGTGTTCATCAAGACCCCTCGGTCCTCTTCTGCAAAGCTGCTTTCCAGCCAGGCAGCTCCCAGCATGGACTGGTTCATGGGGTTCTTTCTCCCCAGGTGCAGGACTTTGCATTTCCTTTTGCTGAATTTCATGAGGTTCTTGTCCACCCATTTCTCCAGCCTGTCAAGGTCCCTCTAGATGGCACTGTTTAATTTTTCGTGGTCTTGCTGGGGGCAAGAGTGGGAACAGAAAATAGAATAGGAACTGAATTGAACAGCATAGGAAATAGAATGGAGTTGGAATGCCTAACTTTATCTAGGCCATGTGAAAAAACTGCCTCCTTTTGGTTTTGTATACATGCTCTCAAAAGTCACAAAATTATTCTTACTTGGGGTTTGATTTTTGTCCCCAAGGTTTTTACTGTAAGTGTAGAATATCTGTGCATTTTTCAGGTGATGTGTGAGTAGGTCTATCTAATCAAAACAGGAAAGGTCTCCCTCTCCATTCATTGCAGAGCTCCACCAAAAATCTTAGGCAGGCCAAGCCTTCCCATTGCTAACAGGATAGCCCGGCGCACACCCAGCAACTGACATGCACGCAGCCATTTCCCTCTGACAATATCAGTCCTAGAGATAGGAATCAAGTGAGAGAGAGGAATCAAGTGAAAGCTAAACTGCTGTCAAATACAATAGAACTCTTAGCTGATATTCTAAATGTCAGTGACAACCAAAACCAATTTTGTAATTACAGTTTATTTTGCTTCCTTTCAATTTGTTGCTATTAAATTAACTTTATATATTTCTTCAGAGACTTCTCATAAATTTCTTCTGACATGAAACAAAAATATACCTAATTTTATCTCCCTATGGATTAGTTTTGCTATCGATATTTAAAATATCACCTGTTTTAGCACTTTTTTCATTAGTCAGGGATACTCTGAGCAGCATCCAGACATTCTACTTTAAATCTAAAGTAACACTTCCGGTTCAGATCTGAAAAAAGAATTTTTCATGCATTTGCACAAAGAATAATTATTCTTTTTTTAATGCCATTAACAAAGGAGCTTTATGATATTAAATTCCAGCAGAGCCATCCAAAATGCTTGAAGACTTATTCAATCTCTTAGTGACAATAATGGTGGTGTGTTTGGTTTGAATATTGTCTGTAGCATAATTTGTATGTAAATAGCTCTTACATTTTACAATGCATTGAATATAGTAAACAGAAAGCATCCCTAAAGAGCACAAAGTTCAAGTGATTATATTACTCTAAAATCTTGATATAGTTTTGAATAAGGTGATTTAATTCTCTCCTTTTCAGAAAGTCCCATGTTCTCATTTGTACATAATAACTTCAAACCTTTAAAATCCTTTGTAGAGTTTATTAGACAAAAAATGTGTTGGGAAATCTGACACTTGAAACAATGAGGAAACAGAGAAAGAAATTGAGGGAGGAGCAGTGTAAGCAAACCCTGCACCCACTTGGAATCGACCGAGCTCATGAGGAGCTCACCTTACACAGCTGTGCTCAGTGCTACATCCTCTAGAGGATAAGCAGGAAGAGAAATCCTCCATCATAATTCTGAGGCCTCCTGGGAGAACTGCCGAAAGTCAGTATCCTGGCCTGCTTCACTCACCCATCTGAGAGGTGATGGGGAGTGAGGGGAACTCCATAGTAAGTCAGAAGCTGAAGTTTCGCTGTGCAGATCTGCACTCAAGGTCCATCCCTATGCAGCTTGTTAAGGATGAGGGTTGTTCATCTCTCCATTTTTCAGTCTATTCAATGCAATGGAACACACTAAATTTGCACAGATATGTTAAGAAGAAAGGTGGGAAAAAAACACATGAAACCATTCATTTTATGGGGAAAATGACAGCGCTTAACAGTGGTGTCTGTGGTAGTTAAGTCTGTGCATGTTTATGTCATTTTTAAGTACATTTAAGGTACAAATTTAAAGTGAAAAGAAAAAAATCTTGGCATGGTATAAAAAAGAAATTATGGCTGTAGAACTAGATTCTTGTAAAAGACACACTAAGTTATGATATCTGAGACAGGTATTTAACAAGCTTCTTCTAATTTATCTTTTTTTCCTTGCAGAGGGAAGACAGGAGGCAAAAAGCCATTTCACTTGGTTATTATAATTGACTGGACCTTCTCATTATCACTCCCTTTCATTTTTTCTGGATAGAAACAATGCAAGAGTTACATTACGGAGAAATTTAGCAAGTATCAGATTAAAGATCAAATTAACAAATATTTCCTGACATTTCTAAAGCAGGAAACAGCTCCCAAGACATATGAATTAGCTCAATAGAGTACTACTTAATTGAATCACCAGACTAGTATATGCTTATTAGCAAATTCTGAATGACTAACTGAACGGATGATCGTAGCTCTTAAGGTACAGTGATATCAGAACACAAAATATTTAACAAATTATACTTAAATGCACTTTGCTAAAAACACTAATTTACTTCAGAAAAATTATAAATATTAATATATCTAGTCTGCATTTAGCTATTTGCAGTCACCATGTCCACAGGCTTTTCTACAGGCTTTGGTATCAGAGAATAATTTGTACACTAATTTGCTATTTTATTTGCAACTTTGCCACATCATAATACGAAGGGAGCCCTCACTAATCCATAAAGAATCAAATTAATGTTATCCTGAGAAATAAGTAATGTCTTAAAGTTATCACAGAGAAAAGTCCGCAGAGCTACTCATCGAGAAAATTAGGGAGAATGTGCAACAGGTGAACAGGAATGTAAACTGAGAAATGACACCAGTTATCATGGGTAGTTTGATTTGATATTTTGAAACTTTGGCAAGTGGTTCTCATGCAATATTTAGTTGTACCGAGCAGAACATGTGCTAAAAACATGTTTTAAAATGAAAGGTAATTTTTAAAAAAAATTACTTTAAAAAGATTTTACTTACATAGGCAAATCTATGCAGCATATGTCTGTGCATTGGAGAAACTAATGCCATTTGTGCTTTTTAATCTAACCTGATATTTGTTTCCCAGGGGCAGGTCAAAACTTTTAGCACTAACATCTACACCAAGTTAATTTTACTCTTTCATGCCCAGGGAAGAAGGAATGGCTTAACGCATTCACAATTTACTTATTACATGTTGAATTTTTCTATCTCACACAAAGTACAACGCCAGCATAATTTTTGCTATATATCATAGAATCATAGAATTATCTAGGTTGCAAGAGACCTCCAAGATCATCAAGTCCAACCCTTAATCCAACACTATCATGATTACTAGATCATGGCACTAAGTGCCACATCCAGTCTTATTTTAAAAACCTCCAGGGATGGTGAATTCACCACCTCTCTGGGCAGGCCATTCCAATGCCTGATTACTCGTTCTGTGAAGAACTTTTTTCTGATATCCAGCCTAAACCTTCCCTGGCAGAGTCTAAGCTCCTGCCCTCTTGTTCTGTTGCTGGTTGCCTGGGAGAAGAGACCGACACCCACCTGACCACAACCTCCTTTCAGATAGTTGTAGAGAGCGATGAGGTCACCCTTGAGCCTCCTCTTCTCCAGGCTAAACAACCCCGGGTAAGGTAGGCTCTGAAGTATTTAGTATCATTATAGTCAGTCTCCCCCAAATTGTTAAGAAGTTAGTTTAAAAAGCAATATTTGTCTTTAAGGTTAGAAAAAGAACATGAGACTACTTTATTCTTATTATTAATGCAAATAAAAGAATAATACTAGCACATTCATATTGACAATGTTTTGTTATTGTATTCAGTCATTCACTGGGACTTCTTTATGCTCAATACCTCTGAAAAAGTGTCTCTTAGGCACCGAAAGTACATGTAGACACCAGGCTTTGGAAAGCAATTTGGAAATGCAAAGCCATGGTTGTAATATTATAAGACACCTAAAGAAAACGTAGGTGTTTTCCAATCTGTTAGTCCAATGACTTGTAGAGAAAAGGAAGCTAATGATGTTTCAAGGCTAGGAGATAATGCTGTGTCCTCTGGCAAGGAAGGGAAGTCTCTCTGGAGGAGTATGTAATGTTCCCATTATTGATACAGCAGGGCCAGAGCAGCTCAGCCAGACACGATCCAGCAACAAACATTGTCCTTGTGAAAATGTCAGAGGGAAACCCATGCTGGGAAAGGAAGCTATATCAGCTTTACCCTCCCACATATTAATACCACTGCATATGGTATGTGCTCTTACCACCCTACAGGAAGAGGATGCCCAGACGCTTCGCTTTGCTCCCAGCCAATGCAGAAGGTCCATATGTGTCTCTAGGGCAACCATTTCCATCACTCCACATATCCCTTGTGCAGGACTTTGTAAAACCATCCATGAACATCTTAGAATTAGCTGGGATGCGTAGGATGTGAAGGCTCTACAGAAGAGCGCATAGGGAAATCTCTTGCCTTGCACCACATATGATTACATGTAGAGTAAGGGAAATACTGCTATTCTCTAACTCAAAATAAGTAAATTTGACTAGAATATGTAATTAATCTTATCTGTAAGCTATCGAGTTGCTAAGTGTGTCTGTTTTTTTTTTTTCCTTTATCTCCTTGGTAAACAACTCAAACATGAATTAGTTATTATAGATGACAAAACTGTTCAAGTGTTGAAGTGTCAGGCAGCACTTGAGGCTTCTGAAGAGGTAAGAGATTGTGATGGAAGATGAAGATCAAAATAAAGTTCAGGAAGAGCATTACTTGGCACTTCAGTAGATTTTCATTCACTGAGGGGGCTGCTCTTTTCTATCTTTTATGTTTTGGGGCATGTTTAGGGAGATGGTGTGAATTTACAGAGTTCCTTTTGGTCATATGCAATCTACAAAATGGGTGCTGAATTAAATGATTAGGTATTATTGTAATTTTTTTTTTATCATTGACATCTGACTAAATGACTTGACCTCTTGTTTACAGTACTTTATCAGCTGAATACTTGCATTAGAAGCAGTGAAAATTAACAAGGTTCTTCTTGTACATATGTAGAATGAGGGGCAAAGCCTGTGGAATTTGGAGGCATGTGCCTTATTAAAGTGTCTCCTGCTGGTAGCTCACCATATGTGACATGCATGACATCACTAAACAGGTCCCACATGCAGTATTCAGTTTTAATACACATTGGGGAAAATCATGGCTCATGTAAGAATAATTAACAAAGGCAGCAGGAATGTACCTTTTACTGTTACTATCATTATGCCACTGACTTAATAAAATTTTATTGCCTGTTCTAGGAAGCCTAATCCTTTTGAAGAACACTTTGGCTCATGACTTTGAAAAGTAAGCATGTTTTTAACCTGGTTGTAAATGTAAGATAGGCATTCTGCTATTATAATTACAGATACTATTACATAAATACTTCTCTTGTTTTCTGGATGATAAGAATTAATCAGATTTCTGTATATGGCAGGACAATGCATATTATTTCATCAGAGGACTCCTATTGTGACATACGTATCTTGCTTTTTTGAGCAAAACCCACTTGCAATATAGGTGAGGGTATACTCAGTGAGTGTTTCAATAGGTGTATAAAATTAAAACGTTCAAAGATTTTTTATTTTATGCAATTCCAGTAATCAAGTAACATATTACAAAGAAGATGGGAAAAGAGATCATATGCTTAAGGTATTTGAAAAATAAATCTTAAAAAGACATGTCTCGGTTTCTTGTAGATATTGGCAGGACCACAGTAATGTTCCTTCAATTTAAATCCAACTATGTATTATGAAGACTCCACATAAAATAGCAAACAGCTATTACACTTGTAAAGTTCTCTTATACTTTTCTTTAGAAAATCAACAAATATTAACATCTTTGAAGTCAAGGGGGTTTTTGCTATGTTCGTTAGTAATCAAAAGTTGGAATTGCACTGGAGACTCTTACACTTTATGGAAAAAAGTGTAACAGGAATTCTAAATAGTAAGTGAATATTTAATAGCTGAAACATGCCCTTGCTCTCTTTTTTTCTTTTAATTTCAAACTTATTTTTAAGATAAGACATGCATTCATGGAAGTTAGATAAAATTCAGACACAACATAAATCTTCAAGAATGAAAAATAAGGTTATAGCAAAATGTGAAACTTGGAACCTCTCATTTTTTTCCAGACAAGTCAGATATCACACTCAAAAGTATTGTTACTCTGGGTCAAATCTATCTTATTACTTCAATAAGAAACATCCTAATTGCCTTTTGGAAATTGTTTCAAATACACCCAGTAGTATTTGATAAATCCTTCTGTTCTTTGGAATCCGTTTTTGAGGGTTTTTTTTTTTCCCCAGATGTGGGAGCAGAAGCCAGCCCTTTATATCTAAATTTAATTTACTTCACCTGTAAAAGTGTGCTGCTTCACCTGAGGTATGGAATAATCAGTCAATTATGTGCCATGATACAGAAAGAAATTGTTGAATACAGCTGGCAAGCCTTATATTTTTGATACTCTCTTTTCAAAGTGCTCTAAATTATCCCAGAGATCAATACACCACCAATATCCATTAATCACTGAAGATACAAAAGTCATTTGCAGCCTTTGTCATGCATCTCTCTCTCTGAATCATACAGAGCGCAATGGGAACATTGCCCAGTGCCTGGAGCAACAACATTTTGCTTTTAAGCTCTGATATTTACCACAGTCGTTCCTTCTGACCTTTTTCCCTTCACAAGAAGTAGTAGTAAGGCAAAAATATTTTGTTAGAAAGTAAAATTTTGTCCTTAAATCTTAGAAGAAAATGACCAAATTTTAGTCATTCGCCAGCTTACGAGTGGTGAGCCATACCAGAAGGTCCTTGCTTTGGGTTCCTCAAGCACACTGGGCTTTGGTGATTTTAGTTTGGCTCTGAGAAACCAAATGCTAGCTCATCACTCCATGGGGGGCTGGGAAGTACCATGGCACAGCTGTCTAGGTGCTATATAGCATAGAGAATATATTAGTTATCATTAATCACCTACTCAAATATGACCAGTTCTTTGAAAAGAGTCTCTAAAATATAACAGCAATAACACTTCTGAAATTATTCTGACAGTTGGTGCTGAAACCATAAAATTCATGCATGATTGAATGACAAAATGTCACAGTGAAGGTAAACAGGAAAATGTTCTTAGAATAACCTCTTTTTCATCAGCTCTTCGTATCAGGATAATAACAGGAAGAATTTTTTTTATGGTTTCCCTACTCTGCCAGCTACTGCTTTGCCTATCCATCATTAAAAAGCATTCTTCTCGGAAAGTAGACTTTGATACTGAAAATTGGCTAATGTAGTTCCCAAGTTTCTCTTCTACATAATGAGATCATAATGCCTACATTTTGTGTTTTCACAGTTATGCCCTGATAGAGACATAAGAAAGCTATTTTCATTGCTGGTTTAGTGCAATGCTCCTCTGCTTAATGCAAGCAAAATGCTCATTCTAAGCATAATGAGTTCAAGTGTTTGCTGGCAGCACTGAAAAAGAGCTGTCAGTATAGGAAAACCAAGAGATTTAATCCATCAGATTTAATGGACATAGTGCATATTCAGACAGGACTTGATGAGTAGACAACACATAGTCCTCCATTTGCCTATAGACAAACAGATCCAAGATAAAGGTGGCAGGAAAACAACTCACTCCTTGACAGTGGAGGCAACAGTGATCACTAAAACAGCCATTTTTTGGAGATCTTTCAGAAAAAGGTTTCTAGGAACAAAAAGAATTGGACAGTAGTGGTGCCTGAAGCAACAGAAAAGGAGACCAAAACTAGAGATACTGAAGAAAAGCGGATGCAGCAACTGCAGGAGGTATTATCTATGGGCAGAATCTGATGGAAGTGATTTCTTCAGTTAAGTGACAGTTATCAGCAGACAGAGATGCAACTGAAGATGGTAGTGGAGTTCAAGCAGGGCTTTCAGAGTAATAGAAGAGAGGAGAGGGTACATGGACAACGTCAAAGCTGTTGACCCCTCAAACGAGTATGCTGAACATTAGTGTGAGAGGTGATCTGTAGAAATGTGTAACATCTGCTAAAAGATGTTAGTATAACTAATTAGTATTCAGCCATCAAAATACTGTATCATATTGTTGTACTGCAGAAATAGTAATTGAGTAAATTCTATTAATGAAAAACAGCTTGCATTTTTTACTTTCTTAATGACATGGCTTCTATATAAAGTCTAACCCAGTTAGACAATCTCATGCCACTAATACACTAGTAAAAACAGAAAACCTGAAATTGAGCTGTCTTTAGAGAATTTAAATCTTTCTATTGAAGTCCTTGGTGTTTTTGAAGCAAGCAATTCCAGACATTAGTGGAAATGCTTACAGATTAAGATTCTTCTAAAGGTTCTATTGTACGGTTCTATTCAAATCAGTGTATAAGGATAACTTGAGAATAAAACTCCTACTCTTCAGAAGGATAATAATTCAGTGTATATCATCCTAACCTATTTTGCCTTGTACAAAAGGTAACATCTGCTTATAACATTTGCACTCTTGAATCATTCAATCAAAAGAAGCTGGCTTTTGACCTTTATATTGTGTTTAGTAATATGACCAAAATAATAAAATAGAGGGAAATTTCTGACTTCTGCTACCTGATTGTAAACCATGAATAAGAACCCAGAATTGAAAAAAAGTGATTTGTATTGCAAGGTAAATGATGAGAGTAGTTACAGGAAAAAGCTGCTTTATTTATGATTAGATCCTTGAAAGAAGCCAAGTCATTACCATTAATAAATAATGGCACAACTACAGTTAACAAATATTCTCTTTTTTTACCACACTCAAATAATATCCACATTTTTTTCCCTGGAGTTTGTCAATAAAAATTACGGTAGGGTACATTAGATGGATCTCTTCTCAGCTACTGAGAACGTGCTGCTCATTCTCAGATGGGTAATTTTTATGCCATGTAGCTCTCACCATTGCAGTTATTGTATCTTTCTCATTTGTCATTAAGAAGGCCAAAATGTAGTGCCTCAGAATATCCTCCCTTACACAGAGAAGGCAAAGCGTTCTCAGGAGCATGTTCGTTCCTCCAAAAGAAGTCATCAAAGTCTACGTTTATAAGACTGAAGGAAATACCTGCACCCCTTTAATAAAGACTTAAGGCTTCTATTGACTGACCTCCAAGATATGATTGCACCTGGCTGATGGGAGCATCCTAGGGAAAGAATCCTGATAAAACAGTCCAATAAACTTGTACTATGTCTCCAATGTTACCTGAAATATTGCTGTTGCTGTTGTTCAATCTAAAGGCCAGCTACTACCCAAGGTATTCCAAATGTTAAAATTTCTGTTTACTGTCTTCAATATAAATTTAACAATCTACAATATAACAGTCATGACAGTTGTCTTGCAGTGGGCTGAAAATAAGTCTCAAAATGATCATAGGGTAGGGATCAGAGCACTGCAGTTTCCAAATCAGCACTCAGTAATTTTATTTGGAAGAATGCTGTGAAATATCTGCATCTGCCATCTGAAGGTCATGTCTTTCCACTGGTAATAATTTGTAGTATTTTTGGCATCTTCCTACCAGGAGGCTTTATTATTACAAAGTAGCTCAAATAAAGTTTCCATGAGGGAAACAGAAGGATGTTTATTTTCCCATTTCCTTTACAAAAACCGGCAAGATCTAGCAATTAAATAGGAAAATAAACAAAAAAAAACCAAGAAAAAAGAACAAAAACAAGCTGTCATAATTTAGCCTCAATGATTACTGAAAAAGTAAGGAAACTCTTGGAATGAGAGAATAAAGGAAGGAGTGTGTAAGTGGTTTTGGGAAGTTACATAAGAGTTTACGTACACAGGATGTAGCAACTGGATTCAAGAAGACAGGAAAATATGTGGTTCAGAAGGTTGCCATTTATTGATAAGTAATTATGTGTTTGGCTGCTTGACAAGTTATTTATTGGGAAGAAGTCCACTAGAAATATTTCAGTCTGGAAGTGACAATGTAACAGAGATGTGTAAAGAATAACATTAGCCTAATCTATTTTTCAAATATGTAATAAACTTATTCAGAAATAGACATCTTTCTGAATTATTTGCAATATTACTATCTTGGTGTCAGATGCCTGATTTTAGAAAAATCAGTTCTTGTAATTTCCTCTGACAAAGCTTCTCTGTTCTCCCATGTTGCAATAACTGGCATGTGCCATTGGGGCAAGGCTGCGGCTTGCATCTGCAGGAAGATGGAGAGGTGCAGGTTTCACTGATCCCAATATGCACTGCAAGGGATCTGAGTGCCATATTTCCGGAAACATTTTATCTCCTTATTGCAAAATGGAGAAAATGCAAATATTTGTTCTGTCTATATTGATTGTAAACTCTGCATATCAAGGAACTGCCATTCAGTGTCAGCATCCTCGGTATGCAGAAAAACTAGGCCATCACATCCATAGTGCTTTTAAGGTAAAATTGCAGGACACAAGTTAACCAGTAAAGAGCTGCCGTGTTTATCATTATCTGTAATGTACCAATGGTGCAGTTCCCACTCTTGGTTTTTGTACAAGTATGCCAGTTTCTAGCAGAGCAGAAAGAACGAGGGAGGAAAATGTTCATTCATTTAGCCAAATTAATACTTACCTGGCAATTATAGTCAACTAAAAGCCAGCAGTGTTGCTCATGTGGGCTGTTTAATTCCTCTGCTAAGCTGAGCTCTGGCAAGCTCACATCTCAGAGTGGCAGCCTGAACAGCTTCTTGTATTTTTCCTGCTTGCTGAGCAGAGAAATTGAGAGAGGAAAGTTTTTAGTTCTGTTTTGAATTCAAAGAAATGGAATTGGTGGAAAGGTAGGAAAAGTGATTATGTACAAAAGCCACAAGAGCATTCATCAAAGTGAGGCATCATTCTCATTCTTCTCTTACTGGTCTAATGCTTCTTTTATGGATATAATTCTTATTTCCTTGGACTGGCCTCTCTCTATCCATCATAATTCATTCTTATGTCCAAACAAATTATTTTTCTCCAGAAAAAATCATCTCTATATAGCATAGCAAGCACTTTTGAGACTTTTTTTTAATTTAAAAGGTAAGAACTTCTAATAATACAACTTGCCACTATTTGGAAATTCATTGCATCAGCGTTTTGAGGAAAATTTGTCAATAAACACTGCATATATACATTCAGTCAAGCTCATTACTGGCCAAGCCATAAATGCACTTGAAATTTGTGTGAAGTTGTAATATTTGTAGAGAAATGGGGCTTTGAAGTGATTTGGCCACTTTAGGAACTGGCTGAGGTGGTACAGAGAAGGAGCTCTGGGCCTTTCCAGGTGGAAAAACCTGACTTGATTGGCTGCCTGTGAGATTTATGCTAGCCTCTTTCACCTGGTAGAATATTATTTTGTTAATCTCTGCTACCTGAAATAATCTGGTTCTTTCCAAAGATAACATATTCACTTCTTAAAATAATTATAGAAGCCTCACAGACCAGCTTTCTCAGGGGAATTTACCAACCCTACCTCTGCTTTGGAAGAACATCCATAATTTTCCCACAGTGCACTGCTATCCAGTTCTGATTTAAGACATCAAATGCTGGCATGCCCAGTGTGTAGTATGTGCACATTACTCCTGTGAATTTATGGCACTGATCTCAATATTTCTATTTTGGTTTCACTGTTCTTTTCCCACAAAGGCCACAAGAATTTAGACTGGGATTCTGTTCTTTGGGATTCCTGCCAAAGGACTTAGCGTGAATCAGAGAGATCTTTCAGCCATCCAAACTAAAGGAGTAAAAATGTTGGTAATATTTCACTTATCCTTTTAAAATAACTGATAATTTTTTATATTGCCATTTTGATACTTTCAAAGGTTCAGACTAGACTTAGAGAAATCTTGTCTCATACAAGTGCTGTGTAAATAGAAGTGGGTTTTTGTTGGCACATGTGAAAACCAGGGAAATGGGTGAAGTTTGAGTGGTCTTGGGCACAGAAACACTAAATTGAGAAGAAAGTGGCTAGTGAAACCAAGCAAGAGGAGAACAAAACTCTCTTAGGATAGAAAAGGGAAAAACTGAGCAGAACAATATAGTTGAGCCAGTGGAGTAAGAAGGGTAAATTGGGAAGGACTGAATAGAGGAACTCAGCTGAGCTCTTCCCTGTGGATAGAAATGGACAGACTTACTGAAAATTTTGTACAAAACTATTGCTTTAGGAGAAAGGAGATAGACTAAGGAGAACTGAATTTACATTTCTTACAATTAATATTTACTGCCCATGTCTCCAGCTAAACCATGGTTCACTATTCAACGATTAATAACTTCAGGAGGACAAATCAGCTAAATCTCATAGAGCTTTGTGAATACAGATACTCCTTGATATTGATAAATAATAAGCTCCTCAGTGGAATCCTGCTTTCTTTGCCTATTTTCACACTTACGCGGACTGTGTTGCAGTCTCATACTCACTGGTGTTTTATGCTGTTACTATGTAGTGGCTCCTGCACTGATTTCCAGTATCTCCAATATAGAAGCTGAGCTCTTGTTCAGTTACCAGCTGTGAAGTTTCCCAGCCATCGCTGTCACAGTCCTTTCGAAAAATACATTTTCTATGGATTGTTGTGCACTTAGTGTTGATATCTACACTGTTCCCTTTTAGGCTAGTGCGTCCTCTGTTCTATTTTCCTGTCAGCATGAGAACATCGGTTGCTCTCATTCATCCTTTCTTATGGTCTTGAATTTCTTTTTTCCCTCCTATCAAAATTGTTGCTACTGCAATTTTTTTTACTAGTTTCCAAACATGAACACAAGAAAGAACTCTGTTGCTCTAAAACTGACTTCTGTTCCAGTCTGTGTCTACGAAAAAATAGTATTTTATACTCTCTGCAGCAGAAGTTGCAGAAGTGTAAATCTTCTTATTGAACTGATTCTTCCCCTAGGACATAATTTAAAATCTTGTGGTTGAGCAGAATTCTTGTCAGCTTAAGTATTCCTACTCATTTCACTTGTAAGATGAGTATTTAGGGACACCTCTTTGGTTTAATATCTTTTCCTCTAAAGAGAAAAGAAGACTCATCAGTCGTCTCATAGTGACGGTAGCTAACAAAATGTTTTTAACATTATTATTGTTCATAGGGTTTTATAATTAAATAACCTGTGTTAGACTATGAAGTAGCTCTAAGGAACCATGGCAAACAAAATAAAAACAGAATTATATAAATTAAAGCAAACTAGGGTCTTTTCATATAAATCTCTTTACTTCTCAATAGGCATTAGTTACATAGATCGATATATGGATGAGGAAGATACCATGAGATCACTATTTGCATCACCTGAAGTCTTCTGATCCAGGCCACGTTAAATGGATGCTTTCAGCCTAGTCTACCAGAAGATATTGCCAAAAAGTAGGGTCTGATAATTATGCCTCTTTTCATCTAAGCACGTAAAATCAGCATAGTGTGACACGAATAGCATGTAGCTTATTGTCAGAACCAATGGCTTTTCTGTGTGCTCTTAGTACTCATTTAAAATAAAAACAAAGACAAAGCAAAAAAAAGGAAGAGAACAATTGCAAAACAAGTGGTGAATACAAATACCTTCTAAGTCACTCAGCAATAACAATATGTTTCAACCTGTATTACCAGGTATGAGAATTGAGTTTTTTTCAAGTAGGGTTTTATATACGCAATACCTGGATGGAAATACTGAACTGTATTTTGACCTGTCTCCCACCACTTTTCAGGGGTGATGTGCCACAGCAGCTGTGGCAATAGTCTGATGGTTTTCTTTAGTATATTCATATAGAAATATAATGTGACATTGTTGATGGTTTCCTCCCCAGAACTTTAGGAACATCTTGAGCCAGCCAATATCTGAAGGAAATGAAACTTCCAGTTGCAGAGAGCAAAGAGAGAAAGTTCATAGGATTGATCCCACGTGAGTCAGGACTTCATTGTTTGTGCTTCTAATTCAACACATAAACTACATAGCCGCACCCATCGGAAAACACCTAATAACAAGCAAATACCAACTGCTGAAAAATTTATTTAGAGAGTTTGGATATTACTGTTCTACTGTTCTATGTTATGAGATATAAGAGAAAAAAATTCTTCATCATGAGAGCAATTAAATATAGGAAGAGATTGCCTAGAGACGTGGTGAAATCCCCCTGACTCAAAATATAGAATACTTGGATGGACAAGGCCCTACGTAACTCAGTCTAAGAGCTCCAGAGGCACTTAAAAGAAGCTCCTGTAGCAATGAGCACAAAGTGTGGGTGGATGTCCCCGGTGAGGCTAGTCAAGGCCATTAAGGCCTATTGGTGCCCTCAGGGTCCTCACAGATTCTGTGGTGTGTGACATTTCTAATAAAAATCCATATTTTCAACTGTGCAAAATATATCATTAAAGATGCTATTCTTAAACTGCAACAAACTGCTTTTGGTTTTAGCCTGAAAATTACACAAAAGTTTTGCAAATATGCATGAACAATACTTTAAGTTTTGATGATGTTTGCAACTGAGTAATGACAATTTCCCTCTACCCATGACCCATGCAGTAATACCAGTGAAACCTTTGCCTACAGAAAAGAAAGACCACCTAGATTCTGCCTTGATTCAGCGCTCACAGCTTTATGTATCCAGTCAGGATACTGAAGTTCTAACCCTACCCACCTCTATAGTAGATGGAGAGAAAGATGCATATCTAAAGAGTATTTCAGCCCACCTAAACTCTGGATGTTCCAAGGTAAGTTTGGAATACATCCAAACAATGTGTTCCACATGGATTTGTTCATGTTTCGTATATGATACTCATCTGTCATTTCGTGTATGACATTATAGCTTTCAACAGAGAAGTTCAGGTACTTAGCAAAACTATTGCTGAAGTATCAATCAATATATCTGATAAAGAAATCAGGGTAGAGACCATCTGTGTCATCCAGGCATTCTTTTTGCTACTCAACTGGTTCCTGAATTAGAGGGCCACAGAATAAGCTAGTGCTGTCCTGATTATATCACCAGTTGCAGCTGAGGAATTGCAACTAGCAAGCAGTCCCTTCTTGGTGTTCCTTAACATTTCCCCCTTTGCATAACCTTAAGGGAACATCTGGTGACTAATTTACATCTACTTGCTTCCATAGTTATTTAACAACTTCTAAAGTGTACTGGTGATATTCAGGACTAAATATAGCCTGAGGGCAAATGTGTTTACTAGAGGATCAGGGAAAGCTCATGGCAAAAGCAGTCTAGAACACACCAGAAAAAGTCTTCAGGTGTAAGCTTGACATTAGTGCAGCCAGTTTGTATAAAGAGGCTAAGCACAAGCTGTATTGACTCAGTGCCTGTCCTAAGGTCAATCTATGGTCAGGCAAAGGACCACAAATTTAAGGCCTGTCAGGTTAAGTGCAAGCTGCTTCAGAAGTTAAATACTAACTTTTGTTGCATGTGTAACATGCATTGTGAATGACTTATGAGAGATACCGCATGACAAAAAGAACCCGAGGTGTCAGTGTTTCTGTGTTAGATAAGTCTTGGCCCTTGTAAGGGGCTGCTTGTCAAACGACAACCTAGAGCCTAGAGAAGAACATTGGTACCTGTGTGCTTTCAAAAAGCATCTTTAATTTTTCAGCTATATCTTCAGATATCTAAAAGTCTAAAAATTAATCTTCTGAAATTTATGATTCCCAGTCAGCGTTCATACTTTTAGGAAGAGAAAATAATTTGGATCAGTCAATAAGTTCAGAAAATATGAAATTCAAATTCTTTATCAAGCCAGATTATTTTCTTTTCTATTTTTTGAAAACCCTCAAGCAAGCCTCTCATATTCAGTGTGTGGGTGTGTGCATCATGTGGGCTGTGACTGCTGATTTTTCTTTGTTGTCAGTTGTTGCCTAGAAGCAGCAGAGGAGAAAGCATAGGTGGGTAGGCATGAAGGTGCTTAGCTGGAAAAGACAGCCAACGCTTTTTAACCTAGGACCAAGAAGATTCCAGTACTCATGTAAATAGCACCAGTTGAGAGAAAACAGCTCCGTAAGATCATAATGGACTGCGGACGCTATTTTCATTCATTATTTCCAGGACATAACACAAAGCTTCCATGTACACTTTTAGACAACTCCAAACTTAGGAAACACTTTACAAAGTTTGAGCTGTGCTACAGGGACCACAATAAAGCAGAAAAACACTCCTTAGCTTTCAGAGCAGGGCAGATTTTATTTCTACCCAGCTGCTGTTACAGCCTGAGATTGTCCCTGCATTCAGTTCTGCACAGGCTGTAGTCAATGTGTAACATTTCTAACTAAGGCTTTTTCACTTAGTTGGCAGCAGCTTTCGAACCAGCTTCTGCCCAGCCTCCCAAATCTCACATGCACACAGCAAGGCCTGCTGAGCTCCACTGCACTCCACTGTTCTCTATAAAGGTCTGCCCTGCCACAAAGACTCCTGGGGCTACCACATATATCCACAGTTAAATTTAGTCAAGAGGTGATTACTGGAAAGCAGAGAGTAAGTTATTTCAATTAGTATTAAATAACAAAGTCATGAATTGTCTGTATTTGAACAGTATTCATATATTATCACATTGTGGAATAAGGCACAAAGAGAGAACTCCCAAACAACTCTGAAACAAAATTTAGAATCTTTGGAACAAAATATTCTCAGGGGAAAAACAATCTGGGAAATATTCGTAGTGAGTTTCAAATATCTAGTTTCTTTCTTTTCCTTTATCCTGAAATTTTAAAGTTAGGATGATAAACTCTGAGTTTTATCATAATCCAGTTAGTTTGGGTGACTCATAGAATTTCTGAGGCCATCAGAGGTAAAAAAGTGGGAAAAAATATGCTGTGCTAAAGACAGGGTTTAGGATTTTTTTCCTTTTTCTTATCCTAAAATTTCTTTTCTCTTTCTAGTCTCCTTTCAGCCCTGCCTTTACTTGCAAAATACTGTTCCTGTGATTCAGCACACTCTGCTGGTAGACCAAGGGAATGTGACAGACACAACAAAACTGATTTCCAAAACCAAAACATGACATGCAATTAAAAAGTAATCAGTTGTATCTTCTGAGAAAAGGAAACAAATCACAATAGTACCTAAACCATAGCTCTCCTACACAGTGGACTTAATTTGGTAATGCATTTCTGTTCCTCTAACTATAGTAAAAAGGAGTTGGTTCGTACCCTTAACTCTTTGTTTTTTTAAGACAACAACTGTTTCAGAAGAAACTAATTAGATGTGAGGCAATTAAACTGGAGAGTGCAGTGCTCCAGTGGGCTCAGATTCATATGTCATCTTTCCAATCTTGACAAACAAAAAAGGAGCTTGATAGAAAACTTCACATACTGTCCTTGATTGCAAGGCGCTGTCAACAAGTGGAAACTCTGAATACAAGTCTGACTCTGAGGCTCTAGTTCTAGTTCTGATCTCTTAATAGCTATGCAATGAAGAAGACTTTGAGTCCTGATCACTACCTGTATATTTTATGCTCTTTGTCTAACAGCTGAAGACATTTTAGCACCAATCATCGTGCAACCTAATCAGGAAGAGTTGACTTCCCACATTTTTTACCACATCATGACATTCTGGGCAAAAGTTTACTATTCTCATGATAACACATGGTTTATAAATAGATAATAGTTACGCAATGCATTATCTCTGAATTTGCAGGAGATTTCTATGAAGCTTCCTTGCATGTTTCTGACTAGCTTTGTTGTTTCACTGGGAAGCTTCTAAATCCAGCTTCTTTGGTCTCATTTTCTTCTAGCTGTTAAACTCATACCACACTTCACTCTATGTTTGGATAAGTTAATTCATTGACATTAATCTGTACTGAAAAGGTCTTTGGAAGGGACAACAAGAGAAGACAAAAATCACAACTGGGAAGCTGAGTTACGCATGGGTTGCAGATATTCAGACGTACTTTTCTTACATAGGCTCTTTTGCTATTTGAAATTAATTTGCAATACTGTGTCCAGAGCAAACCAGGTTATTCCATTTGCTGTGCATCAAATAGAACAAAGTCTTTTATTTGTATGTGTCTGTCCTATGTCCTCACACACCCCCTTATCACCACAACCCTTGTTTCCCTCTTTCCCGCTTTCCTTACACCCTTCACAGCACCTCAGATTCCTCTTGTCATGTCACTACTGAACTGATCAAGTGGTGGTGCCTACTGTTGCCTGTCCCAAGTGGTGCATTGGTGGCTGACCAGACAGTGCACAGCACGGTGACAGGCATGTCCCAGAGTAAATGCAGCATGAGCCTGGTAAAGTCACATGGCTATCATAGTGTAAGCACTACCAGTTTTCACAAAACCTTTAGGAACCTAATTATCTTTAATCCTGCTGCCACAACTAGTTGAAATTGGCCATCATGTTCAAAAGATTCTGCAATAAAAAAAGGTGTGGGAACTAATTAACACAAAAATTAATGAAAGAACAGTCAGACTAACTAAGGGGAACTAATGATGCAAGTTCAAATAAGTCATTAGATATGAAATGCTTTCTTTCATTTCCATCATCAGAAGAAAGCAACATCCTTTTGATTAGAATTATTCAGTTAAGATGTAAAACAACTTAAGGCTATCAGAAGAAATCATCTCAACTGATTTAAAAATGCTATATCTTCAGTCTTGAATTTAGGTGCTTGATCCACTTCCCTACGTAGCATCTACTTTCAACTATTTTTAGTGCAAAGTCAGTCATTGTTATCATTAACATTTTCCTGTTCAATCATATTGTCTGTAACCAGCCACTAATAAGAATTAATGAGATGAATCTGCCTTGATTTAGTCTCACTGAACCTGCAGGTGTTCTGTGTCTTGGGAGAGTCTCATTTATTCGCCACCTGTATGCTAAACTTGTTCTCTTCATTTTGGAAGACCTAGCAAATCTGCCAGTCTCTTTGTTCTGTTTTTGCTGTTCCTTGCATCAAACTTTGCATCGCTCAGGGGCTTTCCTGCTAAACCCTCCTGTTGTACGCAACATATATCTGAAAGGTGAAACCAGCCTCTTAAATCCCATGGACTTTGGAAGTCACACATGCTGTATGCATCCTCTGGAGTGAATAATCTTCTGCATCTGCTACGGGTTCAATTGCTTCCAGCAGCCGTTCCAGCCAGACTGGGAGGTGACAGTGAGGAGATGCAGAGCCAGAGGCCGATACAGAGCCTGAGGCCACTGCAGAAGAATACCAGTAAGAAAGACAAGTTTTTTTGGAAGAGTACAGAGAATGAGGTATTCTCAACAGAAAAAAAAAAAAGGGGAAGGTTACTTCAAAAGATCATTTTATTTTGGTAACCTATCAAATAATTTACTGTTATTACTATTTTAGACCTTTTTTGTTTTTATAGCTGTCTTATTTCATCTTAAACATGTCACTTCAGGGTCCAAGGATTGAATGAGAGGACAATGACAGAGTTCTGTCCTGGTGAGACTGTCCCTTACTTGACTGTGGCAATGATTTCTGCTACAATTCATATATTGCTATTGCTATAATTCATGTATTGCTATCACTGCCCCAATCAGGTCCCAAAACCAGTACAAACAAATTTGTTTTGTTGTGCTAAATTAACTGCAAGGATGTCTGCATTGTTCACATCACAACATTTCTTAACTAGCTGATGAAATACTGAAATTGGAAATAGTCAAGCATTAGTTGGAAGATGGGCTACTCACCTCTGCTAGGAAAAACTTCTCTCAGTTTTACAACCTCCTGTCTCTTCAACACAGTAGAACACGTGGCACTAGTGCTCAAAGGAAAAGAATACAGGAAAGAATGCATTTTTCCCTGATGTACATGGTCACTCCTGTAACTGCTAATAGTATTTATGTGAATATTCAGAGACAGCTGTATTCTATGAACTGGAAAACAGATGATCAAGGGGGCATTTAATAAAAATATCATTCACCTTAGATGCACTATTTATAAAATGTCAATTACGTTTTCATTCTCTCAGGCTGTAAGAGATTAAATAACAAATCAGAATGAAGGTGAAAATCAAGAGATTAAACTAGCAATCAATGCATTGGAAAAGCCATAAGCAAGCATTATCGAGTAAATAAGTGATGTTACTAAAGAAGTAACCTTGTGCTATGACAGAGTACTTTCATTTAAAACTAGTAAGAGCAGGAAGGCATATTCCCAGAACCCTTGGACAAAACTTTATTTTTGATTCAATGTTTTCAGTGGCAAGGAAAAAACCTCCCAAAACAAAAATAAGTGAAATATGAAATTCTCATAAATTATGAAGGGAAAGAACTGCTTCTACCCTTCATCTCACTTTCTTCTCTTTCACTGAGGAGAGGAAAGATAACAAAAAGAGAAACAAGGGGGAAAGCACTGTTGCTACTCAGACTATGATGTGTTGCAATTTTTTTTTTTTAAAAAAAGGTGTTGTAAAGCAAACCCACTGATTTTCCAGGCAGCTTTGTGTCAAATTTGTGTTAATAAAATCAAATTGGAATCTTTGTTTTTAGTTTTCAGTTGCCAGGTACTGACATGCCACAACAACTTAGTTGAATCGCCACAGCAAGTGAATTAAATTGCAGATTTGGTCTCTCCAGAATTAAGTTAAGGTAATTGTTAGAGGAGGAAGAAATTTTTTTATAATTCATTTTAGTCTATATATGAAGGACTTGTCTTTCCATTACAATAAGTTTTAAGGCTTTCATGACAGCTATATGTTCATCTTGAAATCATTTAAATCTCATTGCAAATATTTACTTCTTTGAAGTCAGAATTTATTTTGAATATGTGTGTCGTCCAATACATAAATGTAAATATGTAAATATAGTAAAACATAGCATCTATATAGTCAAGTGAACTAACATAGTGTGTTATAAAATGAATGCAATTCCTTCCTGAGCAACGCTTCTGCAAATAACACCGTTATAGATTATGCAATATCCAGATGATCATTTTATTGACAGCTTTGCACTCTTGATGTTTATTCTCAAAATTTTAAATCCAATCCCATGAGAGTAAATGTTGGTAGGAACCTGTGACATTTAACTTCATACATTCTCTTCTTCCACTTCACCAGTCCTCTTCACCTGCTAACCCTCTACACTGCAGTTTAAATTTAATTAGCCATGAAGTCTTTTCTAAGATGAGAGCGAATCTTGCAACTGACAGGTTATACACCCTTGAACATAATTCTGCGTTCCCTCTGTGTGGTTAGCATGTGCTGATCTTCATCAGTATGCTGAAAAGAGTCCCTCACTGCCTTCTAATGCTAATATTCCTACATGTCTGTTCACCTTTGGCTTTTAATTTTGTTCATAAAATGATAATGTGCTGTGTGTTAATATGGTGGTTGTATAACTGTCTCTGGATGTGACTAGCAATTTCTCAACCATGGATTTTTTTCATAGCAAAATGTATGTTTACTGAAACCTAAACCGTTCATGAGAATCCTGCACACTAACAAAATGAAGAATTAGTCAGAAGACAACGTACTGGCCCTTTTTCAAAGGAAAATTTTCATTTTTCACTTGAGAATGACGTGTTTATTCAGCACAATTGATTTATAATGAAAAGCTGCTGTTTATAACCCATTAAAATTGAGAGAAGATATTTTTATATTTTCAAACCAATCATTTGGATTAAATCCAGCTTTATTCAACTGAAAAACATGCATCTTAAGAATATCTTTGAGATTTTTATTTTCTTGTTTTAGCTGATGATGGATAATAAACCTAAAACATCGCTGAGTGGGGAACCCTCTTTCTTGTCAGCCATGATATCTCTTTATACTTCGGATCTCCTTTGGTGTGTTTAATGTCATCCTTTACTAAAATTTCATTGCTGTGCAAAGGCTGGTGTTGTTCTTCGTGTCACTGCCATGTCTGGCCATTGCCATTCTGTGTTTGGGTTACTGAACACTCCTGAATTTTTCTCAACTTGAATTGACCCCCCACCACCACCCCTCCACTTGATTTGACCTCAGGAGGGATCATAGTGACCTAAGAGTTTTCCAGATGCTTTGATTTCTTTCTAACTTTAGCAATAGCATCACTGGAAAATGCAACTGTGACTTTTTTCCATATCACTTCCTCAGTGTGAACCACAGAGGTAAAAACATGTTCTGTTCCCCTGGGTTGCAAGATGGAGTTGTATTTTGTGCTCTCCACTGTTAGACATCTGTCTGGGAAGGTTTTATGTCAGGAAGAAGTTGAGAGTAGTAGCAAGTTAATTGGTGGCAGTAGTTGCAACACTAAGCAATTGGCTCATAGGTCCACCAGGCGAAAGTGGTCTGATTTCAGTCTGCCTCAGCAAATACCTGAAGATCACTGACTGAACTAACCCTTCACATCTTTCCCAAAAATCCACTGTGCCCACTAGGTTATATTGCCCTCCAGAGCCTGACTGTCTCCTAATAGCCACATCCTCACTGTGACCATTCTTGTAGAACAAGTAGGATTGATTCTGAGAGCCATTCACAAGACCCACGTTCTCCAAAGTGAGATAACTGAACCTTCCTAAAGCTAATAACTCTACTATTATGTGCTTCATGTATATTCAATTTAACATTTTCAGTATGAACTGCTTAAAGCATGACCCCTCTTTCCTTGCAATAGAAAGCTGTGTGCCAAATCTGCAAAAATTTACAACTCTGAAATTGCTAACTGTCTCCTCAGGGCACATGTGTGAATGCTAGCTTATATGAAGAATAAAAGAAAAAATATCATTAGGATCCAGCTGACACTGACTCCATAGTCAATCCATTGTTTTACAATGTGCTTATGTTTCTAAATCACTATCGCCATCAGTAAGGAACTGCCATTTCAGCACTAAGTAGCATTTAAAGCTGAGAACGAACTTTGATGTTGTCGGCTTCATTATATCATTTTTAGGAAGCAGTTACATTTCTGATTGTTCTTTTTATTCACATGATTGAGCCAGGACTATTTCTGCTGCAGCTCTAAACCCTGGTGTTTTTGTTGATGTTTGGAGCTAGGTTTCTAATTCTTTATAGCACAATTTTCACAAAAACCTGAGCACAAAACTCATTCCATCTGCAAATTCACCATCTGAAATTGAAACTTAGTGAATTATCTGTTTCTAAACTCAATACAAACTTCTCAACTTTCTATGGAGCTGATGTGAGAGAAGTCCATCTGGCTACACAAATGAGAACAGTAAGGAAGACTGGGCTGCAGATGGAAAACCAGGAGTCCCCTTTCAATGAGGAATCTCACCAGAAGACAAGTCACCTTGGAGATGTGTCGTGCTATATAGGCTGTTGTCTTCTTGAGCATGACTAGATGATGTTAATTATTTCATAGAATCATTGAATGGTTTTGCTTGGAAGGAACCTTAAAGATCAACCCATTCCAGCCCCCCTGTCATGGACAGGGACACCTTCCACTACATCAGGTTGCTCAAAGCCCCATCCAACTTGGCCTTGAACAACTCCCCAAACCTGAGCTGTTGCAGTTTCCTGGCACTTGGGACCAAGTCTCAGCACAGAATCACAATCCTGGTAGGCCATGCAGATATGACCTCAACATTTTCCTCCCTTTGTAAATAACTGAAAGTCCTACCATTACTTAAAGAGGCTTTTCTGATTCTCTGACATTTTCTTTTTTGCCTTTGCAGTTTAAATATTTTGCAAACTCATCTCCTCCTCCATAAAACGCATCCTAACAACTTCAAGGTAGAGTGCTAAAGACAAAAAGCCTCAAGAAAGCATACAAAGAAGTGCACCTAGTTTGTCAAAATACAGCAAAATGTGAGAGGAACAAAACATGGCTTCAATGTGCGTGTAAGGAACTGGAGTATTTATGGTGGAATCACTATTAAACTCAAAATGCCAAGCTCGAGGGTGGTGAGTAGTGTTGGGTGGAGTTTAACAAAGGAAATATGATTGCTCTAAGGCTTAGAAGGTGAATAATTCATCAAGAAATTCAATATAAAATTAGTCTCGCATATGAACCAAGGAAAAGCAGGAGCATAATATTGGAAGTTAATCACAAAGTCCTCCAAAGCAGATACATGAGGTGATCAGAAAGGTGATGAATATCTGTGGGAACTCTCTTTCCACTTCACAGGTGTGCTACAGGTCTGTTTTTCCTAAAGCACTGTCCATTAGCTATATTGTTAAAGCGAACAGAAACTAAATATTAACACAGCTGTGGTGTGGATGGGCTGATTGTGCAGGAAGTTACCTGGGCAGCAGCCAGCTTCTGGAGCTGCAGAGCAAGGCATGGTCAATACAGCCGTGAGGTCCACAAGGGAAAGTAGGGAAGAGAAAACAGCCCCACAGCCACCTGCAGGATGCTCCTGCATCAATGTCCTGATGGTCTGGCAGCTGATCTGGTGCACTTTGCAGTTGCGTAGCTGGCATAAGACCCTTCCTGCTTGTTTGAAGCCACTTGTTCCTGGACCCTTGCTGCCTCTGCAGTCGTGCACTCATCTCTTTCTTTCTCCACCTTCCTGAACTGGACTTTTCCATGATGCTGTTTAAGTAAGAGCAAAATGTATAAATGGGATTTCAGAGAGCCAGGCAGGTGTACAAGCATGTAGATACATACAGTAGAGGGGAAGACAATTTGCAGCAGGGGAAAAATGCTTGGAGGAGGCAGGAGGTGACTAGGAGGACCTCTTAAAATCTGTACTTCAAGGTACCAAGGCAACTAGATGACTAAAATGCAAGTTAAGCCTAGCCCAGAGGGTTCCCACTGGGCTGGTGCTGTACAAACTAAAACTGACAGGTAGTCTTGATCCCAAATTACTGTCAATTAAAAAAACAAAAAAAGCTCCATAGGAAAGCTGAATTTTAAAATATTTGAGCCATAATGATGGGGTATTAATTGTGGTCATGATTTAACTGTAATTTTTTGGCATGGCATTTGACTAGACTTTAAAGAGGTATTCATAACACCTATTTGTCCTCCAAGCCCCATTAACAATATGGATGTCTCTCTTTATAGCAAACACTTTGGCAAAGGACCAAACAGCTGTTAGCCCTCCTGGTTTGAATTTCCCCGATTTTCTTATCCAAAAATTGCAAACTGTTTACTAAAGAGGATAACAGAGCTTTTAGTATTCCTGACTTCACTTTCACAAAGTAGTCCTGCAGGCACCATTCAGTCTTAGAATAAGTCTCTCTTTTACAAAGAGCACTTTTTTTTGTCTATTACTCACCATTTCAGATGCTGACAGTATACAGTCTGACTTGCTGCTTGCTGCATTACCTGTTTTGTTGCTAGGAAACATTTGAACATGAGCAAATTTACCGTTCAGCTATTTGCTTCATGTGCAGTTGCACAGAAGAGGATTTAGGGTGATCATTCTTTTAAATAATTCCCTCCAATTTTTTACAGGGTAGTCCTAGTAGCAGGGGATAGGAGCTATGCAAAAAAACATTGGCTATATGTACGATGAAGATCTCTCAAAGTTCAATAAGACAGGACTCACGTCCAGTTTAGATTTTTGTACAGAGAGCTCATTCATCTGGAAATGGAAAATGCATCTGTATTGTGTTTATCCTCTCATTTTGGGCAGCATTGTACATTTTATACTTTTATTACTTGTAATAGGCATGGCCCCAGCCAGAATCACTGCTCCATTGTGTGACTGAGACCTTGCTTTGAAGAGCCTACAGTCTGACATCGTGCTTCTTGACTTTTATCAAGAAATTATGGTCTTTCACACTTTTTTAGGGAAAGCAATAAACCATTGTTAACAGGGAGGCTGCACACTCTGGGAACTAGAGCTCTCTAGCTACTACACCCCAGCTGCAGTGTAATTTGTTGAGCCAGTGCTTCCCAGTCTGAGTCACCTCAGCTAGCAGGGAAATGGATATGTTGAAGAGCCAGATATCCGAGACTCATGAGGGGGTGACAATCATGAAGGCCTCTGTTCATGATTGTGGTCACTGAGAAAGCCAATAGGTCTGTGTTTTGGAGGATCCATACAAATTCGTAATTGTAATTAAAAACATCTGTACCTTTTTGTACCTAAAATATTATCAAGTATTTGTTTTACTCTTTGGGAAAGGGACAGTTCCTGTGAAGCTGATTTTAAGACCATTTGAATACATGTCTCGTTCTGTGAAACAACTGGCTTTCAAATTAGAGGAATCTTCCCCTAAGTCCACATACAGAGTGATGGCCGAAAAGCCATAATTGGCATCTGGTAAAAAGTAGTTTTATTCTGAAAGCCGCACTCCAGGAAAGGGGAAGAAGAAGGGTAAATAAAACCAGGCTCATCTGTTCCACAAATGTGTGCAGGGTATGAAGATTTTACTCTTCCAACATTTGCATGAGTCTGATAAATTCAGTAAGGTGGAATGGCACTACCTGTTGGTGCAATGATTTGGGTAAGGCTTCCTAACGCTGCCACCATGCCCTCCTTTCTAGAACAAGTCTTCAAACAGGTCACTGGATGTGGTGACTGAAGCTGAATGAGTTTTGGAGAAATAAATGAGAACGTAAAGAAACTGGACAATCTCAGCTGTGAGAAACTGCTTGTCTTAGAGCAGATTTAGATTAAAGTAAGATGATTTCTGTCACCATCTACCATCTACATCAGTTACAGGTCTTTGATTTTATACAGCTGTCTGCCAATTCATCAGATGTCCTTAACCACACGGTTTAGAAAACCAGTTTTTCAATGTCTATGCTAATGTGCTCACCTATCCACACAAACCATTTTAAATTTTGAGGTTCAGCATAGATGCTGGTTAAAAAAATGAATTTATTGAATTATTTTCTTTTTCTCTCTCAATCTTTTCTTTCACACCACCATGATCATAACATCAATGAACATCATACAAAATTTTTTAAATTGCATCTATGAGAATATGTATGTTTAGTTCATTATCTCACTATATATATCTTAAATTCTCCTGAAACAGATTTTGCTGGATATTTTGCATGTTTTACACATGTTTAAATATTCATGTTAAACTACACTTCGTATTTGCCAAGACTTGTACATGCCTTCCTCTCTGGAAGTATAATAATCTTAGTACATAATAAGGTATTATCATTATGGCAAACATCTCTACAGCAACATAACTTCATTTCATGCTTTGTAAAACAGCGATGTTTACCACAAAGAAACTCACAGAATAAGTAAGATAGTGCAAAGAAAAGGGGGAATAACACACAAGAACTAACACCTCAAGAAAATGCTGAAATCCAGTATTCCAGAGCCACTACTAAGGCAAGAGAATAAACATTAATTGGAGGATGCTGGTTCCATTCCATACCAGATTTTCAAAACCATTTTTTTAATTCTGAATTGAATTTAGAAAAAAATAGAAACATGATTGTGTTGGAAAATATATTTTGGCATTAAAATTTAAGAATTTGTGGATGGGAAAGACCGATATTAAAGACCAACTTGTGAAAGCATGCCTATATTCCAAGTGTTTTGCACTCCCGAACTATTCTAGGCAGGTTCAGTGAAGGCAGGGCAGTGCAAGTGGGGATGTCTGTAGAGAGTCACAGAAGCATTGATGGGAGAGAATTTTATCTGGTTGAGACTTCCACTTGAAGCAAGACTGTTGCCAACACAGGGTAAGATCACATGTAGTTTAATTCAGACAACTCTTGAAACCTTCCGAGGGTGGAGAGCCCACAAACTCTACAAGCAACCTCTTCCTACCCTGTACTAGCCACCTAGAGAAAACACTTTCCTAATGCCTACCCTGAACTTCTCAAGCTCATTATGTGACTGATGTCCCGTGCTACAGCATCTGGCACTACTTGGTGGAATTTTTCTCCAGTGTGTTTGTAACTACCTTTTCACTAGTTGTAGATGGCTGTTAGGTCACATCTTTGTCTCCTCTTCATCTGATCAAAGAAGCCCAGCTCCCTGCCTCTCATTGAAAGTCTGTGACCATCTTGGTACCTATTTGCTGAAGGCTTCTGCTGCTTCATCACTTCCTTCTTGAACTGGGTATTCAAAATCAGACACAGATGCGGCCTGGCCATGCCGAGTGGGATGATCACTTCCTTCAATATGCTGGTGACCATCCTCCTATGTAGCGCATACCAGTACAAAAGTACTCCCTTAAGGGTCTTATATCTCCTTTATGTCTGCAGCAAATTAACACCATAAAGGAAAACAATTCATGATGAAGGCATTTCCCAAGAGCTTTATTTTAATGGCCCAAGATGTTTATCACAGCTTTATGTACCTCTATGATTGGCTTCCTTTTTCTTCAGTTTTCTCCTGAGTGGCAAATTGTATTTGCAATGTTGCATTTTAAGAAGTTGTTTTTCACAAATGAATAACTTCAGATTCATCCGTGTTAGAGGAAAAAGTCAAAGCCATGGAGAAGATCATAGAAGTTTGAGGTGATTTATTGGTTCTGAATGGATTGTTCCACCAGTTAAAATTGTTCACTTCAATTAATCAGTCACTAGCTTTAATACCAGTTGACTAGTGTAATGTGGATGTCAATAACAGCAATGAAGACCATTTCAAGCTTCCTTTTCTAAAAGAAAAAAAAATTACCCTGTGTCTACAGGCAAATTTTTAATTCTGGCTTTACAAATCTAAAATAAAATCCCTCAGGGCAAATAGCAGATAGTATGGTTGGAGGGCTTGGACACTACTTTCCCCTAAGTTCTATACACTCAAGTTATCTAATACATGAATGACAAGTCCACATCCTCATAATTTGTCATCTGGATCACACATGCTTCCAGTCCTGACCTCTGTGAGCACTTTTTCAGGATACTTTGTCAGGATACCTAGGAGCTGAGTTCAGTCAAACCTTTGGGCTCACAGCTCCTGAAATCCCGCTCTGATGCTAGATGGAAGGAATGGGGATTAGGTGAGTGTGAGACAGCTGAATCCTTGCTTCAAAGCAACGCTTAATTTTGCAAAACACACCAAACCCAAAACGTTGTGTATTACGGTACAGATACGTTGAGATGAAAGGTTGTAGGAGACCCTAGCTGACAGTTCGAAGGGGAGCATCAGCCTTTTTTGAGCAGCAAAACTGAGAAGAGAGGAAAAGGCAGGAAGAGTTCCATATATTCTGTAGCTGTAGATAAGGAAATTCCATTACCTAAGTCATTGCCTTAAATTACTCTCATCATAGTGATTAATGTATTCTTGCACATATGAAATATATTATTAAATATATCAACCTTATTTGCTAATTGCTTATCAGAAGGTAAAATTGATGATTATCTCATTGAATCCTTCATTTTAATGAGCCCTATAATTTTCTCAATAACAGCCGTAACTAGTGTAGCTTGGTTTCATCTTGTTCTACAAGAAGACCAAATGAATCCCTCTGGACAACAAAACTCCTCAATAATGGTCTGTGTGTACTTCACTTGAAATAAAAGCAGTGTCGGCCTTTTGTGATTTTTGGATTACTTCAGTGTGTGAGAAACCCTAGATCAATATGGTCCGGAATACAAAATAGTCTATGAACAGGAGATTTTTCCAGACATTATGCTAACTGAATCAAGCATATTCAACTTCTATTACATTTCTAACAAAAAGTAAGGAACAAGAACTTCCAGTGCAAAAATACTTAGCACGTTAATTTTACTTAAATACATCAGGAAAAGAAAGTGTGCAGGAAAAGTTGATGTGAGGTACACTCACTGCATGGGTTGTCTTCTAGATGGACTTGCTCCCCCCAGGAACAAAAGGCAGCACATCCCTGCTTCTGCTGTGGTTCTTGTTAGGTATGCCTAAGGCCTTATTAGATATTTATGTTTGAATATCATTGTGAAAGCTGTTGTCACCTCTGGTGTTTCAGTGGCCATCATATTTAGTGGGGAGATCTGCAGGTGAAAATGGGATGAACTCCAACCGCTCATATGAAAGGCTTTAAATTATTTATGCAGTCAACTGAAAGTGTCACGTGAGAGCAACTCCCCACAACATAACCTCCAAAAGGAAGGTTGTTTGCTTAATTAGGACTTACACGGGTGCTACAAGCTGAAAGATGCAATTAACTTGTCTAACTTCTCTCAACCTGCATAATTTGTTTCTTTCATATTAAAATGTCTTAGGCATTTCAGTTACTGGCAGATAAAAGTAATCTGCTCCCCACCACCCCCTTCCAGAGAGGTAAAGGCTTGCAATTCTCATTGGCATTAAGTGCTCAATACCGCACAAGATCAAGCCAGTGACGCCTCTTTGGTTCTTACAGAGCTTGTCTGGGACTCCTGTTGAGAAAGAAACAATGTGAATACGAGTGGCAATTATCCAATAAAAAACAATATATGTTAGTAGCATTTATGATATAAATAACATTCAGGGAAAAAACAACAACTCACAAATATTTCAAAGAACAACCATGCATCATTAAACAAAATGCATGTGTTAGCATTGCAATCATGCAACATCAAGGGTTCATTTAACTACATGGTGTATATCTACTGTTAAATTTCTTGTGACATAGGTCCAAATTTGAAGATGGATTGAGAAAAAGGTAAATTTCAGTTATGAACAGAATTTATTCTGTTATGCTTTTAGGGCAAGTTGAGTCATCAGCTCACAATGAGACTCAAGACAAGCCAGAGTAAATGACTAAAATTTCAGAAGAATTTAAATGCAGCCACACAACCAAGACTCTGACAACCTAGGTCCTCATACTGCTGCTCTGAGGAGACTGAAAAAATAATCAAAATTTAGGAAAGGCTAAAAATTCCAGAGCAAAATATCAATTTTAATTTCAAAACATGCAGCTTTCTTTTGAATATTTATTTCATAGCAGAGCAATATTTTGTCATTTAATATCACACATGTAAATTAATGATTATATCTATAATTTTTTTATATATATATCTGGCATTCATCAGAACTTCTGCAAACTGAGCTCAATCATTTCCTCTCTAAACACAAAAAGCCTGCAGGAAAGCAATAATTCAGGAGTTATGAGTGTTTCAAGAGGTATGACCTGGTAGCTAACCTGAAATTATTTCCCAAGTGATACATCATAAAGATAAAAAAATGCACCAGTAAACTATAATGGAATTTGTAATCTGCTTTGAGGGTGGATTCCTGCTGTTCACTGCACCAGATCTCAGATGGGCAGTTAGGGGTTTTGTAGGGAAGTTACGCACACATATGCACATGGAGGGGGCAGGTTTTCTTCCTGAGGGACAAGTCGCCATCTCATATCCAAAATGCTGAACCAGAAGAGCTCAGGAGACACAAAGATGGCTTGTAGACCAGTTCTACTCCCAGCTCATTCACCTCAAAGGTTTCTGGGAAGAAGAGTATCTTCTGGAAAGAAATACTCAAGATGGAGAGTAGACTAACAATGCTTCAAAGGAAACTTCCCCCTGCCCCAAAGATGAGGCCCATGGTCTCCCATGATAGCAAAACATAGCCAATGGTGGCAGATTCACTTTTCAGACATCTGTAGCTAAATTTGTGATGGCCGTGGCTTTGACTACTTAGTACAAAACTGTTAGACTTCTTCAGATATCTTCCAGAGCATCCTGGGCTAAAGTTGGTTGTCAGGAACCACGTTGATTGCAATGACAAAGAGTATCATTGTGAAGTTCCTGTGTGGCTGTGAAGTTCCTGAGAAAAAATGTGAGCTGTTAGGTAAGGGTTGGGATCAATGCTTCCATGACAGCATTGCTGAAATGCTCCCACATACAGGTTCAGATAGGAGGAAGGTGCAGCATAGACCAGTGCATGGTTTAGAAAGCAATCTCTAGGAAAATCGATTAGATTTACCAGGAAATGGAAAAGATTGTGAATACATGAAGTGAATGCAGCTAATAAAAATTGAATCAGTTAGGAGTTACACTACGACTGAATGACCCCACCTTGCTAACTGGATTACCTTGTATAGCTGCTTTTAACTTGGCTCACAAAATTTAAATTATTGGTATAGTTCTCTCAGCTCTTTTTCAATTGAGCCAACCTTTGCGGCATTTTTAAGTGTTGGTGGCTCTATTTTTTTATCATGACTCAGACAGAATGCTTCTTTTATAGGCAAGCTAAAATTCTGATAAAAACTGATCTCAGCTTCAGAAAGGCAGTTAAATGTTAAAAGTCTCAAAAAACTACGTTTGGTTACATTCCAGTCACTTTGGAGTTAAATTTCTTGAGGAAGACAGATTTAAGCATTGTAAGAATAACAGGAGCCTTTCTACTGACTGCATTGTTTTCCCTAAAAATCCTGAAAGATCTGTTGTTTATAAGCAAAACTATGCTCTTTAGCTATGTGTTTTAAATATCTGAAGTGTGTTAAATATGTTGTTTGTACCTGTAAGTCAAATTTAAAATAAAAAACCTGAGATATAAACAAGTTTTGTATCACTATAATGGAGCCAGTGACCGATGAATTTTTAAGAAACCTCATAGTCAGTAGTTTTGAAAGCACTTTGTTCTTCACATTACTTTAAAATCCCAGGAAGGCTGCTGCCAGCAGAGTGTGCCCTCTGTCCACTCACACTGTGAGAAGATTGCCCAATCAAAGCTCCAGCAGTATGTATTTGCCTTTAGGAAATAAAATGATATCATCCAAGCACAAATGTTAATAAAATACGAAAATTAACAATTCCTTTCTATTATTTTGCAACTGTCCTGATTTACATAAAATTTTCATTTAATTGAACAATGTAAGCGTATGAGGGCATGGAAAAGATGCTGGGTTTAATGGAGTGTGGCATATACCAGAATGTAAAACTCACAGCAGTTTGATTCAGCTCTAAAAAGTTAGTGTGAGATGCTATTGGCATAAAGAAAAAATAATGTAGCCATAACACACTGAAAAATCAGTAGTTGTAAGCCAGCTGCATTTTATAAGCAGTGCTGATTTTTTAAAAAATACATTTTTATCATTTATGTTGGAATAGAAATAGACATATATTTTGTATGTTATACTTCTGGAAATAGTACAAACAAAAGAAGATTGATTTGGGGTGGATACTTAAATATCTCGATGCTGCAAGACTCAAGGCCTTTCAGTTCCATTATTCATTATTTCAGACTCATCAGAATATGGATTTGGGCATCTCAGTCTGAAAAGGGTGACTTGCTTTTTGGGGGTTTAATATATTTGTGGTCCTGTTTTGAACTACTTTGGTTTAGGGTACCTGGGCCACCATGCACTGATAGTTGTGGCTGGTCAGAGCCCATTCATTTCATTCCATAACCATTACAGGAATCTCCTTTGTGCCCCCTGCTGCTGCCAGGACAATCTGTTCCCAGCAGCTGGTACCAGCTGCATATTTGGTGTGTTGATGAACCATAAGAATTCATCAAGGGCAGAGAAGACAGATTTTTATCACTAAACAATTTAAATGTGTTTTTTTGCTTAACTGTTGCAGTCAGCCAATGGCTCAGTGCTTATTATTTCTGTTATGGTAAAGGACCGTAATCTTTTTTTTTTTTTTCCTCATCTCTTAAAAATTCTTTAAAGACTAAAACTCTCCCTCTAAATGTACTTGGGAAAAACTGAGGACCTTGACTTTTTTTTCTTTTTTTAGTTGATCTTTACCTTCAGTGATTTCTTCTCCTATTGTAATCCTACACATTAATACCTTCACACCACTCCAAAATCAAGCTTTCAGCTGTGACTGTGATGTGGGTGGTTGATTAAGTAATCTTTTTTAACCAAGATTTTGATAATAAATATTGAATCTTTATGTTCCAGGTATCAGAGAGGAACCCCCAAAAGATAGAAGAGCATTAAGAATAAAATGTATATCTTAAAAGCATCAGCAAGAAAACTGTTCAACCATTAGCTCACTAAAAGAAGTAATTATTTTATTATTATTCAGAGAGGACCAAAAATTCTGCTGTATTTCTGCAGACCTTGCTCTGCATCTCTTAGTGTCGATCAGAAAGAATATGCATGTTATTTACAAGAATTAAGGACAATTGGAACATGTTCCACTTACCATTTATTCCTTACTCATTTTTTAATGATTGCATGATTCAAATATGCTTGTATAAGTCTTAAATAACGTACAAACTATCCATGCAAATAATTTGTTCATTAAGCCCAAGTGTATTTCCAAATGATAGATAAATTTCTTCCTGAAGATCATTTTTATTAAAAGTGTTGTTAAACTATAGAATTGCATAAACATGGTTAAAGTGCCAACACAAGCGAGCAATGTGGAGGGAGGTTTGGATGTCAAACCATGGATTAGAACAGAGACAGAGTCGAAGTCCAAGCTGGAATTTAGATACACATATTATAACTGTCCTTCAGCCAGTTTTAGCCATTCTTACTTTCATGTGGGTTTAATCATTTGTGTCTGTACATGGCCATGGCTTGACAAGGTTGTTATAACAGAGACTTGGTGGGACAACTTATGTGAACAAATATTATTCTGAATGGGTATGGCTTGTTCAGAAAGAAGAGTCGAGGCAAAAAGGAAGGACTCTGCCCTTTAAGTAAGTCAAGGATGCATAAAAATGCTTTGATTTAGACAGTAGTGCATTCTGCTGAAAGCATCTCAATGGTGGTTAAAGAGGAAAATAGAGACACATCATAACACTGATCACAGTATCACAGCATCACAAGGTTGGAAAAGACCTCCGAGATCATTGAGTCCAACCTATGACCCAACAGTAGCACCCACTCGTCATTTAAACCATGGCACTAAGCACCTCATCCAATCTGTTTTTAAACACCTCCAGGGACGATGACCCCACCACCTCCCTGGGCAGCGCATTCCAATGGCCAATCACCCTTTCAGTGAAAAATTTTTTACTAATATTAAGCCTAAACCTCCCCTGACAAAGCTTGAGACCATGTCCTCTTGTTCTGTCACTGGTCACCTGAGAGAAGAGACCAACCCCTGCCTGCCTACAACCTCCTTTTAGGTAGTTATAGAGGGCAATAACGTCTCCCCTGAGTCTACACTTCTCCAGGCTAAAAAACCCCAGCTCCCTCAGTCGCTCCTCAAGGAAGAATACATGCATGGATATTTTTGTAAGCTTCTGCAGAAACACCCCTATTGTACATATTGTCCTTAGTGGAGATTTTAATTACCCAGATACCAACTAGACAAGAATACAGACTGTCCATCAAACCTCTGAAATGTACTGGTAGTAATCTGTGATGCAGCAGATGGAGAGAGCAGCTAGAAGGGATGGTATTCCATGTGTGGTTCTGATGACAAGCAGAAAATACCTCTCAAAGTAGAAGGTAACTGAAATGAGAATGGCCACTAAATGACAAATTGTGTGATCATTATGATAGGAGAAATGACAGAAAAGCTAGAATTACAGATTTCAGAAATGCAGACACAATTAATTTTAGAAGATTTGCTGATATCATTTTCTGTCATCACTAAAGGCAAAAGTTAAAGGGAGTAAGAATGTTAATTAACATTAAGGACATAAGCTAATTATCCAGTTGTGGAGAGGGCATAGGAAGCATAGTATAAGATCGTTTTGACAAAATAACTAACAATCGTAGAGTTCAGTTGTATGACAGAAACAAAAAGCAAGGCTGAGCTACCAAGTATGAATCCAGAGGGACAGCACAACTGCTTGGAAAGGCAAGGAATAGAATGAGGTGAAATTAACATAAGTCATCCAAAATAAAGGGAAAACTAACACAACACTTCTCATTAATGTGATCTTCACTAAAAAGACTGTTATCATATAAGGTTGTTTTAATTAATATGTAGCAGAAAATAAACACCTCTTCTTTGAGTATTTAATATGTTTGAATCTTCTGGGTCTGAATACTTCATCCCACAGTACTTAAAAAGGTGGGATAATAACTCTCAGCACTGCTAACAATTATCTTTAGTTATTGAGGTAGAAAAGAGATATTCAGCAGTGTACAAGAGGCTTGTATCTGAATAATGAAAAGGGAAGAACTAAGGAACTGAAAACACAGGAACTTATCTTTGGTTAACCTGAAAAAATATCGGTGATGATTCACAACCTTTTTGTAACTATCTACGAAACTATAGGAGACAAATTGCAATCAATCAGCATTAATTAATTCACCAGCTTACTATGCAAGTATAACCTAGATTAAACTACTGGAGGATGAATGGAAAGCCATTATCAGTACATGATTAACTGTAAAGAATGGAAGACTGCATTGGGAGAGGATCTACAGAGGTCTCAGCTGCATCCAAATATACTCAGTACCATCACTAGTGATCTGGATCTGAACACATGACCACTTTGAGAACAGCTCCAGTCACGCTGAAGATCAGAGTTTGATCATATCCTTAAAAGCTGGAGATAAAGCTCTGAAGAATCATGGTGCAAGGACAAGAACAAGGTACTTCATCTGGTCCAGAAAAATTAACCAGGCACACAGAAAAAAATAAGGGAGATATTTTTTAAAAGTGGAAATCTGAATAAAAATTTAAAATATTGAGGAAATACAAATACTACCGTAAGATGAAAAATATAAACAAAGCTAGCAAAGCACAAAAGTCAGTCTGTCTGCTCTGCTTTGCTCAGGGATGTTAAGGCTTCCATCAGAGCACTGAGTTCAGTCGGGGGTGTTATGGACCAACTGTATAAAATTAACAAGAGTATAGTGAAAGTGTAAGGGAAAAAATGTATCTCTAAGTCTAAAGGGACAGGACATTGAGCAAGACTGAGGTTTTGTTTGTTTTTTTTTTTAAAAAAATGAAGAATCCAATGCTAAGTCTAGTGAACCTCTGGAAGAAATTGTTTGAGGAAGTAGGGAAATCTTATTTCTATGTCTTCTTATCTCATCACTCCTGTATTTTTCTCAAACAATTGTCAAGAACACAGAGATAACCTGCAATCACCATTGAGATCCCTCCCAGCCCTCTCTTTCCATACTTCCAAGTTCTCAGTCCCTGACTCTTTCCTTTAATGTACCTGTTAGAAAGCAGCAAATGTCTTATTACTTTCATTACTTGTAATCACTATGCTTCCTCCTTCTTTCCTACTGTGGAAGTGTGGTCAGGTTTCAAAAAAAATCCTCTTTCAAAAAATTTCATTTCACATACCTTCTTTTCTTTCGCACTACAGACACCGTGTGGTGGTTCTGGTAGCTACGCAGCCCTCAATAGCACTTTGCTGGTAGGAATACCATACAGCAGGATTAGAACCAGTGAAGCTATGCACGTACGTTTTCTCTGCATGTCAGGTGGGGGAATACTTCCAGCAAGCGTGTAAGACTGAAAAGAGAAACAAAGCTAGGAATATAATCTGTACAGTTTGAGGTTACTCTGAGTTTCACAAGTTACCCAGTCTGTTGAAAGACTACAATAATGGTTGTAACTTTAGGGATGCTCAGTCAGTCCTTTCTTTCACAAATTGCATTTTCTTTGATATTTAAGCTCTAAAACCAGCTGAGTATCACCCACATGCTTTCTTTAAATCATGTCTTTTCTTAGCTAAAGCAACCAACTTCACAGTTCCTACAGAATGAAGAAACCATAACAGTGCATTTGGTGTCTTACACACAACCCCTGTATGGAGGATTTCTTCATTTTCAACAATTGATGCATTTGTTAGCTAGTTCACTAATGACTTCATTTTTCCTAACATAATAAATATTAGTTGTGTCATGTTACCACAATAACAGTATTTAACATATCACATATTTCCATGCCTTTTCTATTCATTTATGTAATGTCTATATGGAGTAAAGACTGAACAATATTTGAAACTGTATAATTTTAATAGATTAGTTTTCATTTACTTATTAAACAAAAAAAGTCACTACTGATTTATCCATAAAAGGTTTAAAGTGCAGCACTATTCTTTTGCAAAGAATTCTTGCTAATAACAAAGGAAGGCTACACATTTTTACAACAAAAGAGTAATCCGTATTCTTTCATTACTGCAAATGTTCATAGCTATTTGTTTCTATCTTGATGCTGAATGACATCTAGATCTTCATTACATGAGTTAAAACCTGGAATAGCTTCAGTGATTTGTGTTAAATTATTCATGCCTGGACATAAACAGAAAAATACTCCAGACTATGATTTCTGCCATAATAAGTTCCTTATTTAACTCTCTGTAATTTTCACTGGCCTATTACCTATGAGATTGACGCTCTGTACTTTATTTCTGTTAATATTCCTCACATAGACAAAGGAAAACCGTATGCTTCATTCTCAATTATCATAATTCTACATGATGAAAAGGAAGAAAATTACTAAATTTATGAGATAAACCAGAAAAACAAGCAATAGAGACATTTATGTGTGTGTGACAGTTTTTTCCTTTTGGAGAGAGACAGACTGGTTGCCTTTGAAGGTACATTAAACCTCGACCAGTCACAGCTACAAAACAGTGCATTTGTTTTTAGAAAGCAAACACAGAGTGCATACATTCCAACAGCAGCTGTTAAAGCACATCAGTCTGGACTTTCAGTTCCACTAAGATATGATGGCACACAGAGGAAAAGGTCTCTGCTAGGAAGTATCTGGTTGCCCAGTTGCTTTAAATCTGACCTTTGTGGGTTTGCTGCCTTGGAAAGGATGGGGACAGTAGTTTCGGAGGGCAAATTTCTGTGTATTTATTATCTTGTTAATCAGAAGGCCTCATCTCAACTTTGGTGACTGTCATTAGAGGCTAAAGAGGGCCGCTGCAGTAGCCTTCAGGGGCACATAATGCATTCACACATCAAAGGGCAAGATTGCAGCAAAACTACACACATGCAGAGGGAGCTGTACTCCACTGCCTCTTAGCAGAGCTTCCCACCTGCTGTCAACACACACCCCCCCACACTCCCACACAAATACACCACCCCTTTCTTCCTCCTTCTGAGATGCAGGCTTCAGAGACTCTTCTAAAAAAGTATTGTAATGGGTCTGACATGAACGAGGGTCTCTGAACTCAGTCAGTCAACACCTGGAGCTGCCCCTTGTGCCTTATTACTGAAGAATTAGAGACACTACATCTTGTGAAGCAAAGCCACTAAAGAAAGGGCTTTTGCAATAAACTCAAGCTAATTAGAGAGACTTGGGCAGCTAACCCAGCAAATCACAAGCTAGTTTTCAGCTTGCACTTCTCTGTGATCTTGTTCACGAGCCACTTGAGTGCTGGTGCCAGCAGAGGGGTGAAGGAAGAAAGAGAAGATCTCCCATTTAGGCAAGGAGATACACTGGATAAAAGTAATTGTGGGATCTAGACATCAACACGGAGTGCCAGAGCACCTGAATGTCTACCGTGCACTTATCCTTATCCATAGCCAATATTGCACAGTAGACCTTTCTTTGTTAAACTATGATCTTTTTCAATTGTTTTTTCTGTATGTCCCTTTGCCCCAGTAAATTCTGAACTGGTAGCTAATCTCAGCCAAATCTGATGGATCAGTAGCTGTCTCATAGAGGTGGTTCCTGAAAAAAACAGGCATCTGGAGAAAAAAAAATTAAATTGGTGCCTTCATAGACTTCAGTCACATCAGGAGGGCCAGTAAGCATATTTTAGCTAGTCTTGTATGCACTGAGGACTACTTTGCTTCTTGCCTGAAGTGAGATGGCACAGGCAGAGTGTATAAACTGGGCAGAATATACTCATATCTATGCATTATAATATGGCTCAGGCACACCTGCACAAGACCAACAGTACTTGGCCTGTCATTGCTAAGATGGCAAAACCTATGCCAGAAGTTACGAAATAAAGTAACTTTAAGAAGAAAGTAACAGGAATAAAAGTAGTTCATCAAAGAAATAATTTTGAAGAACTGAACTTTACTCTCCAAATAAATCTGTTGTTCATTCTAAGGAAAAATACTTTACTGAAATTATTCTATTTTTCAGACTTTTCCCCCCCATATGTCTTAAAAAAAGCTTGCTATTTTTCCCAAACTATTTCTAAATAACTTTCAGGGTTTTCTGCTAGCCCACACATCACTAATGGGGTCTCATTGATTTTTGTGCTGCAATTAAAGAAGATAATTTGCAGTTTCTTAAACACATATAGTGGAGACATGGGCATTGTCTACAGTAAGACTATATCATATGTTTACTTTTAAGTTTAATAGAATATATTATCATACTACATATATATCCATGATTATGGAACACAAACATTTTGACTAGAACTCAATTAATCAGAGTACGTAAGTTTCCCAGCTCAGGAGCATATACTAGCATAGGGAAGGTTCAGAAAAGTTCGATTCACAAAGCTAAAAAAACCCAACTGTTTTTGAATACTCTTCCAAGATTCTAACCCTTTAGAATAATATTGCTTAAAACTATTCCTTGTACTCTTTGTCCCATCCCATATAGGACAAAGGCTATGCCTTGTTGTCCTGGTGCATGGGTAAGAGACTTTTTTTAGTTAATTACTAATTTCTTCCCACTAATTTCTTCTGTCAGTAGGACACGTCCAGGCTTTCATTCTATCAATGGATTAACACACAAGCAGGGCTTACATTCTAGTCCTAAAAACTGAGATGCAAGTATAGATGTACAAGATGAAAAGTATTTCACAGGATTCCTCTTAATTTAGACAGATATTTGGCTTGATATGAAATAAAATGTTTTATTTAGATTTTGACCTTTTAAGAATTCCTTTGAAATGAGGAAATTTTTATGTACAGTATGAATTATTTTTTTCTCTATTTTCAGAAGGTTTTTTGAAGCTTTTCAAAAGCAAAGAGTTCTTGGTTCAGACAAAAAAATCACACAGATAAAATGCTGTGCACGAGAACCTCCATCAGCCAGATTTGTGGGGATTATGTCCCTCCTTCACTCCCTCCATTGCCTCTAGATGTTCTTTTGATGGACTTTTTATCTGCAAACTAAGATATAGTCAACACCTGAATTTCCTTAAGGCCCTCTGCCTCTTATTTTGCTTTCCAAGTGGGATAAAACAGCTGTGGGATTCTGGCAAGTTAGCATAATTTACTAAAACCTTCTGTCACATTAACTTTTAAATTCTGGGTATAATCAGAAGCGTCCAAACATGGAAACACCCACTGCTACCCTTCTGCCTGGGATCAAACCATAAATGCTTTCGTTCCTAGAAAACATACAGTCCCCAAACCTGCAGCCCTTTGCAGAATCCTGACCCTCTGAGGGGCTGAATTCATGATTGCAAGAAGAGAGCAGCAGGGGACAAGCAGGACCCTGGGGGGAAAGGCAGTGGTGTGTGCTTGTCCCCTGGCCAAGGGTTCCTGTTACAGTGTGGGACTGGATGAGGTATGCAGCAAGCACAGCCTTGACAACCTCAGCCCTGCCTCACAGCACCAGTTTCCACCTTCATTTCCCTTTCATCAGCCCAGATGGAGCCCAGCTTGAAGCCATGCTATGCTCCCCCCATCTCTTCTCCAGCATATCGGAAATCCTCTCTCTCCTCTGTCCCTCAGCTGACCTGGGAGTGTCCTAATTCTTCACTTTATCATTTCTAAATCTCTCAGTGACTCTGTTTTTCTCCCATTGACTCCCTGCCCAGATGTTTTAGCTGCTGCACTCGAAGAACCCAGTGCAGAGAGGAGCACAGGCTGCTGCTCAGGAAACATCAGCCACTGGATGGTCTCAGAGAGGCCTGAAGATACAATTATCAAAGATGGAAACTTTGGACCTTCTGAAGTCAGATCCTTTTGTTCTTGCAACACTCATCAATATTTTAAAAAAATATTAGCAGAAAAGTAGTGACAGATTTTCTTTAGAGCAGAACACCTAAAAAGACCACTCAAAAATGCCTTTCCCATTTTATCAATCAGAACAGTTGCAAAGTGGTTGTTCTGACCTGTAGTATTCAAGCAGTATTTGTTTTTTAAGCTCCAAAGGGTAAAAAAAAAAATAGGAACAGAAGTAGAAATATTTAACCCAGGAGACTGCAGAACATAACAAGCATTGCTGCTGTGGCGGGTGCAGGCTGAGAACACTAGATGGTCCCTGTGATCTAGTTTTACACGTTAGAGCTCTCCACAGTTGACACAGCAAGTGCAATTATGGCATGTCCTTGCAGCCAAGGGTAAAAAAAACAATGTTGGCCATCGGAAGTTACCACCCAGAACCACATCAGAACTGCAAAAGTAACCATGATGGCTTTCTCATTCTTTAAAACTAGGGAGCGACGTGGCACTCAGTCTCCCAAACGAAGTAGCGCAGTCCTTTAGAAAGTTCCTCAAAAACAATTGGTCAGAAGTTTTTCTCTGAATTTGGATACACCCTGTAATACAGAGTGGTTGTTATACTGAAAAAGACTAGATGAGAGAGTTAAAAATAAAGTAGAGAGGTTTTGAAAATAATAGTGTCGTAGGTTTTTTCTACTCTCAGATGAATAAGTTTGAGGCTGTGCTGCACAAAGTAAGGATTCATTAAAGAAAGCAGCAGCTCCACATCTTATTTTTAGAATTAAAACTGTGGAATTTGTGAAGCAATCAACTTATCCTAATTTATTATGCAGATAGACTTTGGGCCATATTTTCAAGATTTATTTGTGGAGTTCCCACTTATGGTTTAGGACATGTTTTTTTCTGCTCTCATCAGCTTTTCACCATGTCAGAAGTTAGAAAAAATGTTATTTTTCAAAGCTATAGTCCTTACAGTAATCAGATACATTTTCCACTCAAAGCCATCCTCTAACTCAGAGGCATTAAATGAATTTAAAGGGTCAATGAGGAACAGGTATCCTAAGGCAACCCTTACAGAAATTTCCTGGATATACCAAAGTGAATCCTGTCAAGGATAAATGGGTCACCATCAAAATTAAAGGAAAAATGTCAGGCAAATGGAGCCTGGAAAGAGATGGAAAAGTCTGCTACCTTGCTGTTAGGGAAGCAAGGGAGCCAGAGGCTGCAAATCACAGAAAGGTGCAGCTAACATTATCAGTTAAAAAAAAAAAAAAATTGGCTATGAAAACAAGTCCACCCTTAGATTGCCTGGCAGTGAGAGGAGTCGGGGAGCAACACTTTTCTTTCTGTGCAGCATAAGTGCCAAGACCTCAGAGCAGGGTGAACACTGCTGTGAACCCCTGCAGTCTATCCCTCCCCTGCTTTCCTGCCTCCCTGTCTGCCTGTGCCCCTCCAGCACAAAACCAGGCCCCCAACACCATGGACACGCTGGTGCTCCGCTGCCTGAAAGGGAGGAGAACTGGGCACCAGCCATGAGAGCTGGCTCCAAAATTTTTTTATTTCCTCAGCTGCAGGCTGCAGCCAACGTGGATGATTTTGGCTCAAGCACCACAGACAGAGGAAAGCCTCGCCTAGAAAGAGCTCTGCCATTTTGCCACAGCCTCACTGGCAGTCAGCACAGTGATCCCCGCTGAGATGCCCACACCACACACCTCACCCAAAGGTGGGGTGCCTTGAACAACATAGGTATCAACGACAGCTGAGATTTCATAACAAACAACAGGAGAGTCCCTCCAGCCTTGGGAGAGGAGAAATTGCTTTGGTCTGTATTACACCCCTGCATACCAGGGAACTGGCAAATGTATGCCGCATCCTGCCACACCATGAATGACCTATCCGCACAAAAAGTTCAGTCCCAATAAATAACTTAAGTATGGTAGGTCTTCTTCAGATGACAATTCTAGTGATATTACATACAGTATTTTTTATGTTGCAACGTCTCAGATTTCTCATCATCATCCCAAGGAAGCACCTAAATGGCACAGCACCCGGCACAGCCTGGTTAAGGATGGTTTGGTTGCTCTGTAGGCTGTCACAACTGCATGTTGGGTAGGAGCCTAGGAAGGCTGGGGAGATGACACTTACAGACTGCATAGCTCTGATCCAGTGCAGGAATTTCAGGTGGGGAGCAGGATGATGAACTACAGCTGAAGCTCAGGTAGTACATGGCATTTCAGAAAGAACATGCAAGACAGAAAAGGTCAAACAACAGCTATTAATGTTTATTATATTTGTCAGGTGTTCATATTAAGTTTTTATCTGCTGAACCTGCGTTTGGTGTGTAAGTACACAGCTCTTTAGGATAATAAGTGCTATGGTGCAAATACACTTCCTCACACATTGTGCACAGAAAAACAGATTTTTTATGTGTGTCTATGCCACGGAAATTGCTAAACTATCATTAAGAACAGAACAAACGCTTGTTTTATTCACATACACTAGAACATGTGAAGTCTCAAAACAAACATTAGAAGTGTTCAGGTTTTTGTCTCATATATCTTTGTCTCTCATATATGTACAAGTACACAACATACATGCATGGACACACAAACAAACATATGCCAACATACTTTACAGAAAATTGGTGTAAAAGCTTTCCATTTAATTAGATATGACCTCATATTTGTCTGTATGTAGCTATTAAGTTCTGACACTTGTTTCTTCTGATCCAGGAAACTGCTGGACCCATAATAGCCAGGCTCTGTGAAATGGAAGAAATCAAAAAAGCCTGACTCAGTCATTCGAGGCATCACTGAAAAGAGAACATCACTCAGAAGCCTGGAGGATTTGTTTGTAGGAAGGGAAGAGGAGACAGAGTGACAGCATAAATGTCGGAGTAGGAGGCCTTGGCTTCATCCTGGGAGGTGTCTGTCATAAGAGGAGGGGGGACAGACAGTACAGGAACAGCACCTTGCCTGTCAGGAACAGATGCTCAGCAGCCTTCAGTTGACCTTGTAACAGAAGCCTGCAAACAGGGGATCACAACTTCCGTGTGATGACATGGTATTAAAATAAGTGAGTGGTATTTAAAAATATATAAACATATTACTCCAAGAATCAACTGATCGATCATGTTGAAAATCAGAAAATGTTTCACTATACTTAAAAGTAAATAAAGGCAAATATTATTTTCTGATTTTTGACAAACTGACTTGATAATATCTGATGGTATCAGAGTCAATGCTCCCACTTACCACTGGGTAAGGTCATTAACTGGATGTTGTGTGAGGCTTTAGCACTGTGTTAGAGTGAAAGAGAGAGAGGAAGACTCCTACAGAGATACTCTGGCTGGCTTCCCAGGAGCAGCTCTGTAATGTAGCTGATCTCCCCCAATACTGGCCTCTGCATTTTTCCAGCATTTTTTCTTCCTTTCCCTTCCCTTCCACCACCCACTCTTCTCAGTTTGGGTTCTGTTATCTCTATTATGTGCTCTCTCACTTTCTTGCTTTCCTCAAGCATTTATTTAGTTATAGTCTGCATTTATCAGCAGCCCACGGCTTTTCATTCAGCATTTCCTCCCCTTTCCTTGTAGAAGCCTAATGTGAGTAGGACCTCTTCAAGGACTGGATCCGTTTGGTATGGAAGTCTCACTTCCCCAGTGGAAAAGGATTCAGCCTCTTTGTGTGTGAGTGCTCCCTGAGGTAGCTTACCTCAGCTGCAAAGTGACCTGGGGTAAAAATGGGGCAACAGCTGAAGGAGGATTTCATTGCAGAAAAGTCACACAATTCCACCAACCACAGCAGGAATATTTAAGAAAATTAAGTGGCCCTAAAACCCAAGTTTGCTTTAGTTTGAGAAGTGGATTGTGTTTATATTACACTAGAGTGAGTGAAAAGATCCTGTGGGCTTTATTTTCCCAGAAAAAAACGAAGCAGCCATAGCTACAGGGCTGAGTGCTTCTTATTTTTACTGGTGCAGGAATATCCTACAGAGACACAGAATTTGGTGTTTTGAAACATCTTTCCTTTCCTCTACCTGTTTCACCCTTTCTCACAATCTTTGAGAAAACTCTGCTGTTGTTCAGTAATTGTTTTGTTTTTTCCAGAGCCTGATGATTCTCCCAGAGGTGCATCAAAAGGCCCCTGCATCTGATAGCACATTATCAATTCTCCCTGGGATACTTGCAAAACTGTTACACTGTTCTTCCTTTTTGGCACCTTCTTAAATCCTCACCAAACATACAACCCCCATTCTGACACATCTTCAGCAGCCTGGAGGGCTCCTTTATGCTTCTACACTGCAAAACCAACAAACTTCTGGCATAATCCTTTCATCACAGATTCATGCCCCATGGTCATCCACAGGCCACTCTCATGTACTCTCTGATTTTCCAAGTACAATTTCCAAGCACTCTGAGATTCCTATGCACATTAATATGCATTGCTGCCTTGAGCATGCAGCACATACATTTTTTGTGACAAAACTAAGCCAAAACAACAGACAGTAATAATTAAAAATGCTTTCAGTGCAACACAAGCTCCATATAAAAGTTTTCACAAAGATCTGTGTGATTTTATGATTATGGGCCAGGCTGATTCCCAAGGCATCTCTGTCCTTGTGTAAAATTAACTATATCAAGCTATATATCAATTAATCAGCAGGGTTTATCAATCACCACTGGGGTATGATCTGAGTTTCCCAAATGTGTTGCCTAAGGGACTAGGAGCTAAGGGAGAACTGCGGAATGGTGCAAATAAAGTGTTCCTGTCACACAGTCAACCTGAAACTATTTGAGGCTGATGATGTGGGAAATCACTACTACTTCAGTGTGATAAATGCTCGTTTGAAGCTCTATTCCTTACATTCTCTCTTTCCCTCTGCTAAATGCGGAGCTGTAAGAAGGATCACTAGACCTGAGATAGCTCTGTGAAAAAAAAAAAAGCTCTGACACAGGACATGCCTTCCTGTGTCCCTTGCCCTAGCTCTCCTCCACGGTGTCCACGTAGTCAGACAGTCTACACCAAAAAAGGAGGGGATGGGGGATGGACCGAGGGAGGAGCCCAACGAAGCAGTTACTGAACTGCATAATTTTTCTTCACCCCATTCTAAGGACAGTGAAAGAAATTCAGGAAAAGCTGTGCGACACAGGACTAACCCCTCTTGGTGATCCCCACTTCCCTCCAGGCACAGTTCTAACAGCGGGCTAGCCACCAGTAGCAGCACTGCCATGAGCTCTGCTGAGCAGCCCCAGGCTCTGGGGACAAGATAGACTAGAAGTATTGGTGTGGTTTAGCTGGGAAAATATCTCCAAATTCTGTCTGTAGAGCCCTGGCATCTCTTTTCAGATGGTTGAGTTTTTGTTTGCTAGAGCCCAGCCAGCACATCAGCCCTTTCCTGCGCTTGAACAATGTGCTGGCCATGCAACTCCTGCTTGTGCATTAGCTTCTCATCCACACCTTTCTGCCTGGGATGAGGACCAGGAAAAGAGTAATGATTTTTCTGTCAATAAAAGGGGGCAAAGAGAATGACTGCACGTTGCTGTTGTGACAACCTACTCGCACAGATACATGGCAAGTCTGTTCTACTGCACAAAACAAAAAATGTTTGAAGAATCGAAGCACACGCAGGTGTAGTTTAATGAAAGCTGCAAAAGGGAAAATCTGGAGGAATTCCTTTCCCCTCCTGCTTCCTCAGCCATGTACTCACTTGCAAGTGATTACAGGCTTGCAGCAGAGAGGTGTTTTCATTGGGAAAGGTCCCAGCAGACTGATTGGGTGGGCTTCTACCCTTTGAATAAATGCCAAATCCAGCAGTCTAGTAAGGAGGAAAGTTTTTAAAAATCTGCCTTCTACGAGCCTAAAACAACAAAAACTGATGTAGCCATCATGAAGGTAGAATTGGCTGGGTTCACGAGGAAACGCAGTTAAAACCACAATCGTTTTCCACTCCCCTCCTCATCTGAAAGCTCTTCTTTCCTATAAAAAACAAAACTATTTTTCAGGAGTCTGTTTCTTTTGCATTCAGCAAAGTTTTCCCGGGTAGAAACTCTGCAATGGAGATTCTGCTAGAGCTCAGAGGGAGGGCATATGGCACCTGCTCCCTCTGCAATCTGCCATTGTAACTTGCCTCAAACAACCCTCAGCTCCCTGCCGTTTGCTTCTTGTTAGGGAATAGGAGAAAAGAAAATATGAGTGGCTAAGTAAGCTGGGGAATCTGACAGGGAAAAGACTGACCACATAATCAAAATGTGGTAAACTGCAATAATAGCAGCAAAATTATTTGTAATTTAACGTTCAACTCTGATTCCTGACTTTCTCACAGCACAGGAAATGTTCAGGACCATCAACAGACGTGTTTCTTGTGCAGTCATTATTTCAGCCTTGAATAGTTTATTTAGACTGCATGGCCTTCCTGCTTCTTGCCTTGTCAATTAATTTTGGATGGACAAGAAACTGGTTCATCAATCTTCCTGTGAAGGTTCGGTGTTTGCTGTTAAAGATGCATTTCTTTTCCTAACATCTTTAAATAAATGCACCTCCAGATATGGGTTTGTTCTGCAGTCTACAGGAACCAGCACAAAACAGACAAGTACCCACATAATTATAGTTGTGGACACAAATGTATTTATAGGACTATGAAGATGCCTAGGCCGTGCTCTCATAAAAAAAATATATATTTCTAATATTTCTCAGTTTTTTGTTCTTACCACTTCAGAAAAAGGTCATTCTGACTGACAATACATACTTGTTGGAATACGGACCAAAATAACAAGAGAAATAATTGTCATACGAAATCTACAAGAAAATTCAAGGATGCCATATAAGTCATACATCCTTATAAGCAGAGTCAAGGCCTCAATGCTCAATTTTTTCTTGCCTGGAAGGAAAAATCAGAAAACATTTGCTTTTTTTCACCTTTTTCTGCATTTCTGGAAAGTTTAATTTCTCTCTGCCAGAGAAGCTGGAGGAGAATACCTTGCTCTCAAAGTCAGGTAGTTTCAACTGCTTTTTTTCCATCTTTTTTGCTTCCTATCTTTTATTATTGTTCTTAAAGCTCACATAAAGCCTTGACTCTTTTAAATTATATTTAAGTTATTTGGATGTGTATTCTTCACATATGGAGAGGGAAAATTGAAAGACAGCCCTACTGAGCACTCTTTTTAAAAAATGTTAATGAAAGGAATGAGCCTGCTATCCTTCCTGTTATTTGTAACTAATTACCTTCTTGTTAAATCATGAAAGGAAAATGCAATCTCGCTGCAGAAGTTGTGTAGCACAGGAATAGGTATAAATCCCTGTCTTGGACTTAGCAGGTTCACCTGTGGTACATATTGTGTATTGCTTGCCGAGAAATAAAAAAGTAGGACCTCCTTAAAGTTTCTGGTAAACCAGCGAAGAGAGACTGTTACAGTACAAGTGCATACACAGGAATCATTCCACCTTGTTGCGTGAGTGAAAGAACATAGATGAAGGTGGGTGAAGTGAGTGAAGCAGGACACTTACTCAAACATGGAATAAGCAAGGTTTGAACAAGAGGGACCTCCCCACTGCTGCCATCTTTTTTTGGTGAGCGTAATTGCCATGCCTCGTGCTGTGGCCCAGTGAGATCGGAGCAGACTGGCCAGAGCCTATTTGGAATTCCCACTCTATCATTTAGAAGAGCTTTATTTGGCATGCTGAGTCTGAGGCTTGAACTCCTCTGGTTGATCCAGAGCTGTTGTTACCAACAGCCACGTCACATCTTATACCTCAGTTGGCGTTTTTTAATTTCAGATAATTCCCTGTCATCTTCATCCCACAGATCATTGCCTTGCTTCAGCAAAGCACTTAGCAAAGATTTTCCATCTTGGTCTGTTTGCATTAGACAACAGTCACATCTCTAAATGAGATGTTAGTTTGATTTTGCAGTTTGCTTTACCTTATAGGCACTGCAGTAACTTCTGTTCTAAGTCATATATAGTCTACACTAGGGTAGCACTGAAGGCAGCCAGTTCTGGAAGTGCTACAGGGACAACTGATATGGTCAACGATCTTCCTAGGCTAAAATTAAATTGTTTTTATAAAGCTGTGAAATATGAAGCTGTTGCATAGGCTTTTAAACTCTGTTCCTTTGTGAAAGGCTAAATTTACAGTAGAGCAAAGTTAGTTATTTTGGCAGTATTTCATTTTCTACATTTCTGCCAATAGCCAAATGTAATTACTGTTGCATTTATGGAAATACTTACCTAACTGGAGGAGCTACATATGAGTTTCATCAGTTTCATATAAAATGAAGCAAATGCTGAGATGTTGGCCTATAGAGAGAATGCAGAGAAGTTTAAAACAGACATTTGCACAATTGCTTCTTGGTTTCATTTCTTTCCCTGAAAATGCAAGATTACACCTGGGGAAAACAAACTTGTCTGTCTGTCTACAGTGAAGTCAGTGGTCTCTCCCATGCTGTAAGAGATGAAGTCATCCTGGGAGAAAAGGTGTTGAAGTTTTCAAAAATAACAAGTGTGAACTGCACCCCCTCTCTCATAGTATCTCTGGCAGTGGGTTTGTGCAAGGAGCACTAGTAGGAGGCATCTTACTCATTCAGCCTTAATTCAAATTCCATCTGTACCATCTCATTTCCCCTCCCTTCAAAAGGTAAAATGGCTTGTACAGAGCTCCACGGTCATAGTCCTACTACCCAAAAGTGAGGCTTCTTGCAACTTCTTTCTGTTAAGGTCATGTTTTGTAGACTTCTTTCAGTTCCATATTCATCTGACACAGTTCTAGAGTATGAAAGCATATGCCTCAGTTATACTGTATTTTGACATGTATTGCAATATAGAATCCTCTAGTCCAGTATCTACAGAGAAATCGTCATACAGGACATGTTCCTGTGATGGCCTGAAAAGCTTTTAATTGCATGTACATAGGTCTTCCTATGTCTGTGTCTGTCCTATAGCTGAATCTATGCCTTTTTATTAGTCTCCAGATTTCTCCCATGCTTGACGTGTACAGTGATGCCGTTACACCCAGGGAAGGGAACAAAGCAAATAGCAGCAGTTTGATTTCATTTTATTTGCAGTATTGGTGCTCTAGAGGACAGCAACTTGATGAAGAAAGTCCTAATGAAAGTGGATTTCTCTGTGGTTTTAAAGTAAGATAGATCACACTTCTTGTCATTTAAAATTGCAGTAGAACTAAAGCAGATTGAGAACACAATTAACTATATGATTGTCATTGGTGGCTTGAGTTAAAGTTATCAAGTTCCAATTATTTAAGGTAGTGAGTCAATACAAACAGTCAAGTGCTGATGTCTCAACATTGATTTTAGCTGGATTTAAATCAACCCTCTAAACTAGGACTCTTTATTCCCAGGAAAAAAAATTAAGTTGTAGGATACAAAAGTTAACTCCCTTCTTCTTGGAAACTCTTCTTCATTTTAATATTTAAACTGGTGAATGAAAAACTGTGTTGCTTTATTGGCATGAAAAATCAGTAATTTTTTATTTTTATTCTTAGAAACAGTGACCATCAATGGTGCATGAGGGAACAACAATGAGCCTAAATAAGATTAATATGAGGACCTGCAGAACAAAACTTCAAGTTTTGCAAAGTGTTCACAGGATCCACAGTTACACAACAATTGTCAGTCCCCTAAGGGATTGCAGATGGTCTTATAGGTATTACTAGATCTAAATGTTCCTAAAAAATGTTATGACAATCAGGTGGGATGGAGGGAATTTAGAATATTCTTTCTACTTGTTTTTTTCAGTGTTTCCACTCTTCTTTAAATGATGCTGACAGCTCCCTTAGAATTGAAAGTATTGTTATGCAGTCACCCATGAAACTAGGTTTATATCTTTTATTAGGCCAGGTGACAGAGCTAGAAAATCATGGACTCTTTTGCAGTATTAATCCTATTTCAGACTTGAAATAAATCAGGATAAATACAGGATTGTCATGGTTTAAGGCTTGGATGGCCACTAAATGAATGACACGTGCTCTCTTTTAAGCCCTATCCCTTTCCAGAAGTTGAAGAGAAAAGGAAGAGAGAGACTCCCTTGTCTTGTGTTGGAAAAAAAAAAGAACAGCTTTGATGAGCCAATAACAATTAAAAGGAAAGATAACCATATTAATAAGAAAATAATGAAATACATACAAATACATACAAAACCAATATTGAACTGCCCTGATGACTATCACGTCACCACTGACACTGCAGGGCAGGCACTGGGAAAGTCCCAGACTGGACTTAGCTGCGGATGGGAACTGGATTTGGTTAACAGATTCAGAAACGCATGGCTTAGGATCGAAGGCAGAAGAATGGACATAGTCCTCCTCAGACATCAGCTGCCAAAGAAGAGAGCTTGACCCTTGTAATCCCTCAGTTTATACTGATCAGGATATATATGGAATGGAATACTTCGTTGGTCAGTTTGAGGTCACCTGTCCTGTCTGCTGCATCCCACCAGTGTCACCCTCTTAGCCCTTTCACCAAGGGCACTCCAATATTGCACATAACAACTTTATCTGTGGCCATGGTTTCTATAGGGATAAGTATAAGCAGCAGCCCCTCTGCATACCATTTGTACTGTTACCTTAGTAATAACTATAAATATCAAGTGTTATCAACTCCAGAAGCACACACTATCTGAAAAACCTCCTTAATAACAGAAAATGCAGTCACTTAGAAATCGCTTAACTTAAAAGTAAAATACAGAAAGGAGAATTGGTTTTGTTTTAGCACAAACTGGGACAAGACAGAAACGTAGCTTAATCAATCAGATAATTTGAAGAAAGAAGGATGGCTGCTGCCTATAGAAAAAGAAGGGTGTTAGCAGGGGAAAAACTAACACAATCTTTAGTCTATATGGAGCACTGGAAGAAGAAGGAAAAAGATTAATTGTGAATAAACAAGGAGCTAAATACATGTGAAGGATAAGAAAAATAATAATGTGCTACCAAAGTCAATATCTCTACTGAGTCCCTCAATACGACAGACAGCAGCATTATGTAGGATAGTTCCACAGCCTATCCTTCAAGGAGATTTTTGTAACCCTCTCGATCAGCCCCCTCAATCATCAGAACTGACAGGTCAAAGATAGAACATCTATTTTTTGAAAAATATTCTCCCAGTGGCTACTGGATGTTCCTCAGTAAGCTCATGATTTTCACTGTACAGCAATTGCTTGGTGTCCAGACAATGTTCTGTAAGGACATTTGGGACACCAGACAAAGTACATAACTCTCTAAGGAACTGCATGCATTTCAGCCATGGGTTCATCACCAAAGACATTTAATGCATGCTGTATTTCCACTTGTTACTGTCACAGAGCCACAAATCTCCTCTCAGTTTTGCCACCCAGCAACAGAGAGGTCCTAGCTATAGGCCAAATCTAACATCCTTTAGATGTGTTCCATTAGGACATCACACACATCTGCCCATGGGGATGAAGGGAAGGTGTGATTTACACAGATCTATAATCTAAGCCTAAATGTCTTAAGGCACATTTAAAAAGCTACAGAGCAAAGATCACTTCCATTGTCACAAATCTACAAAAGTAGATCTGGTGCAGTAGATACCTTCAGGAAATATCACCTAAAACAATTCTGTTCTTCATATTTCTGTTTATTTAGAAACCTAGTCTTATGTATGTAGCTTGTCCTAGTTCAGCTAACATTGAAAATCCGTTGGAGTTTGGAGATATATTACTATTTACATTTACCATGCAAAAGAAATCAGTTTTCTAAAAAGGCAAAAATGTCTAGAATCATGTCAGCTAATATGGCAACCTGTTGGTGGACCTTTCTTTCTCTCCTTGGCTCCACAATTTTTGCTTAAGGAACTCTCCCATGAATGCTACTTCTCTGATGTCCTTGGATGAAGCACTGTAAACATAGTTTGGTTTGGTTTGGCTTTTTGTCAGTTATCACATTCATTCTACAGTCTTGATTTCCAAATCAGCAAATGTGAGATCGTGAGGTTCAATGAGCCCAGTTGCCAAAACATGAATTACAGTCTTATAGATGTCTATTTCAGGCACATCTGCAGCACACCCACTCCACATTACCCTGCTAAGGAAAGCCTGTGCTATTGAATTTTCAGGGGGTTTTGTTTGTAGTATCTGCTGAAAACGTCTTTCAGTAAGCCAAAAGCAATAATGCTGACACACACATATTTTATAGACTTTTTAAAATAAATTAATTGTTTGGGATTTTTATCAATGTAAAACACTCCTTATCACCTTGTGAGGCTTTCAAATGGCAACTTCATCTGCATTGTAATTCGGTTGTACCAACTATGGTACCGAAGAAGACTTTACAGTATTTTGAGACTTCTTTAATGTAACCTAGTAGGATCCATCTTCAGCAGTTTCTTCTTCTTCTGTTTTGTTGCATGGAGTTTCACAAAAGCTGCAGATCTCCATAAGCCTCGGTGTAATAACATGTTGCAGGTAATTGTTGGTTTCTTGGAATGTATTTGCCTCTACTTCAAGCCATAATTAAAGGAATGGCATAACCTTTGGAACAGTCTTTGGAAATCTGAAAATAGGAGTTTAATTTACAAATGTGAGGGTGGAATAGGAAATAAGTGAGCCAAATCAGCACACTACCACGCTCATTTGTAGTACTCTGAACAAGGCATCCCTTTTATTTTGGCCTCTAAGACTTACCCAAGGTGTCTTGAATATACTTTGTGGAAGGAGAACAACAGCAGGTCCTCTCCAAAAAGAGCAGAGTACATTTATTATGAAAACAGGAACACATTGCTTGAAACTGAATGAAAGGTTGCCTTCAAGGAAAGAATATTGCCATAGGGAAACCAAATTATTAGAGACAAGGCCTTTTCTTATCAACAGTGTTCAACAGTGTTGCTCACCGAATCGGTGATGAAGTCTATATTTAAAAGAGGCTTTGGGAAGTGTTTTCTTTTGAACAAACGGCCACCTTCAGGACTGTGAAACGATTATGTGTAAAGATAAGGCTTCTGTAGTGCTGTCTGTACCAATGCCTCCTTTACATCAAGTTGCTTATTTTTGGACAGAAAAGCCTCAAAATCTTGTTAGCAGACCCTTGGCTAAATCCAGGTTACAATTTATTGAGTGTACTATTTTTTTCTAACAGTTCCTGTAGCTTTGTCAGCAATGCTTACTCACGAATATAGGCCTGATATGATCAATAAGGTCAGTCTCAGTAATGATTCTTTGGGGAGTCCTGTTGCCTAAATTAATTATTCTGAGGTAAGTTTCAGTCCCACTAGCAACTCAGTTACCAACATGTTCCCAGAAGCACTCTCCACAATTTGCTTTAAGAGAAAAGAAATAAATCTTTTTTCTCTTTTTCCAAAGTTCTTAAGATATGCTCTATGAATATTTCCCCCTTCCTAAGTGCTGGGTTATATTCAATTCAGAGAAGATGTTGGCAACAATCAGATGTCCAGAATGGTCTCTACAGATATGGGAAGCTTCAGTATGAGATTAGGTGTCCTGACAAGGTAACCCCAGGAAGATGTATGGTACAAATAGCCTGGATTGGAATTGGAATTGGATTTGGAATAAATTTTTATTGTCAAATGGAATTTTTTCTGACTTCTCAGCAAATAAAAGCATAACTTTCCTAATTAAGAATGAAGCAAAGTACACACAGATTTTGATTTACAAATACCTCATTTTTGTCTCTCTTTCACCTTTCACATCTCACCTCCTTCTCACTGCTTACTAGCCCATTTCTTCCTTCCTGCTGCTCTCTTTCATTTATATAGTTGGAGAAAATTTTACCTTTTTTTAGAGTGTAACGTGTTTTCTCTTTTCCCTCCACTTCACTGCTCTCGGGACTCTGAGGTATTTTTGAAGTTCAAATTAGAAGCCTTGTGACATAATGACTTCTCCAGATCTCTCCCCTGCAGTTTTAAACAAAGTTGTCTAACTTGAAGATTCCTCAGAAATTTCTCAGGGCTTTCCTCACACCCAATTCATTCAGTATATGGAAGCCCAAATGTTCATTTTCCTCCATTCCACTTCCCTTCACCTTCTTTACAGGATAAATGTTAAGTTTTGCATAACTTCTATATAATTAATTTTCTTTTAATTAAACACAGTCTCCTACCAGCATCCAGGATGAAACATCCTCTCTTGTGCATCAAGCATATGCTCTCATAGTAGAAGAATCTCTCCCCAAATCCTTCTGTAAAAACATTTTTGCTCAGAAATTTAGGGTGTTCTTTGTAATAGAAATGTGCACAGAAAAATAAAATAAAATCTCAACATCTTGATTTTCTTTTCCCTCATTTCCTGTACTCTGTAAGAGGAGGGAACATTAATGGCTGACCACCAACTGATTCCCAGATCTGCCATTTCCTTCTGAAAAGGGATAATTTAACAGAGAAAATAAAGAATTTGGGGTGCTGAATTCAAACATCTAAGTCTTTGGTTTGACCCTGAGCAAGACTTTGGGTCTGTGTATCCCACATCACAGCTAAATGTCCAGCTCCACTGAACTGTTTTGGAATGTACATCTATGCTTGCAGTACCTTCTTCCTTTTCTTCCTCCCACTTTTGCCCTGCAAAATTTGAAGGGTAATTTCCAGGGTTCTTCAGTAACATTGAGAACAGAAGCAATATCTCAAATTATCAAACATACTCACTCGACAGGCCTGAAGACTGACACCTCCTGATTCTTCAGGAGTGGAAAAGCAGTCCCCACATTTGGTGTGCCTCATTCCTATCATGAAAATCTCACCTCTGGAAAAGAGTGGATAACCTAGGGTAATTAATTTCTGAAATGGTGACAAGATTGCTGGTTCTGTTGGCAAATGGACATTGTTGCTCTGGTTTTCATTTTGTCACTGATGAACTCCGCTCAAATGCAGGAATCTATGTAACCACTTGCTTTTATGATTACTAATACCTGATTACAAAGGTCAGGATGATATCATCAAGGTAATTCACATGAAGCTGTTTGCAAGATGTTTTCTATTTACTTAGAACATATTTCATTTCCTTTCAGAAAGGGCAAAGCATGAAGAATGGGGGAATAAATGAGCATTATGCTAATAAGCTTCTTGTGGCTATCATTTAATTAATTACCTGTTTGCTTTGCCTCATTTGGGCATGCTGACAGAAATACCTTCATTTCATAGGGAATTTCACCCCTAAATGTAATAACAGAGACATTACTCAAGAAGAAGGACTGAAAAATAAAGTTTCAATAAAGAAAATCTCTATCGTATACAGAGCAGAAAAATGGGAAAGTTGTATGTTTTTTTCCTAACATTCAGAAGCTCTGACATTGTCACATCCACATTAGACTGCAGTTCTTTTACTAATATTTGTAAAACCTAGCGTTTTCAACCATTATATTCAAATGCTGATGATAACTGCTGGTCTAGGAGGTTTTACCATAGAACTGAAAACATGTATTCCTAATCATTATTTGGAAAACTACTCTGATCACAATAATGAGCATCAATGTATATTTACCTGTGGTTCTCTTTGTCTTGGGAGGGTTACTTCCTTCACCAGTTTTTAACTGCAGTTCTGACCTTGGTGGTTTGTCTCACATGGGTAAAAAAAAGTGCACAGCAGTGAGAGAAAACAGGAACCCAGCACTTCACAGTACGCGTATATGGGCTCACAGCAAGTCTCATTTCTCTCATGCTTGCTTTGGCGTCACTCTATTATGATGCTCTGGGAGTCTGTATGGAATGAATTCTTCCTGTTCCTGGTTTCTCAATGGTTTCTGCATGCTATTATCAGGGCATGCCAAAAATTCATTTTACCTTCATGAAGCCTCTGGGTTCCACTATTCACGATCCCCACTTTCAGGCGCACAAAGATTTTTTCTTACATCCTTATTTAGCTGCAAATCTTACTATGGCTCATTTATGTGACATACACACTAAGCATCAAAAATTCTATTCCCGTTCATAGTTTAACCTTATTTCTGCTTGAGGAGTTGATGTTTCATGCTCTACTCGTGAAAGTAACTGTACCAATTTTGGTGGAGCTAGTCATGGGAGAAAAGACTCCAGTGCTCTGCCATGAAGAAAGACATCTGGAGTCACTCCTGTGTGGTCAATGTTAATCAAGATCTTCCCCAAGTTTTCAGGCCTCATACTCCACTATATCTTTTACATATCTTACCATTGGAGTTCTTTCACTCATTTTGTGCTCTTTTTTAGAAAATTAAGAGAAATTTAATAGAAACAGGTTCTTATAAACCCTTTTCTCAGCGCTATTGCAGGCTGCACTTATTTTTCTGCTGCATCTGCACCTGGCCTCAAGCAAAATCTCTTCAGCCCCAGGTGGTCAATTTTTAATGGTGCTCACGACAGGAAGCAATATTTTAACAGCTGACCCATTGATTCTATTACTCTTTCTCGATAAAATTGAGAACCCACTCATATGTTTGACTGCCACGGATTCTGACATTACAGTAGATTAGATTTCCTGCTAGAGACAGTTAAAGATGGAATGAAAAAAATGTGGACTTCAGCAAAATAGTAAAGGATGAAGTCTTCAGACCTTTGCATCACCAGATATGCTAAGCAGAAGGAGGTCCTGTGAGGATCTTGGAGGTAGTTAAGAAAGGAGGACACTGGCATTTTGCTGGCTATAATTGCTGCATTCAAGGCATAAATTGGCAGGATCTTCTGGGAGGAGATTCTAACAGTCTGGCCCACAGTACTGATGGCTGTGGGAGGAAAATGTCTACACACAGACAAACAGATCTGTCAGTGGAAGATGCTGAAAAAAGATAAGACCTGCATTTGTAATCTTATTCTTCTAATCATTTACAGGGGTTTGGTTTTAATTATAGCACTGTATTTCATGATGCCAGTATAATTTTCTGGCTGTTGTTTTTTAAGGTAAGAAAGAAGCCAGAATTTTCCAGGCAGAGAAAACCTGAAGCTATTTGAACTCTCCCAAATAGTGCAGGGAACTGTTTTGTGAGGTATTACAGAAGAGATGATTGGAATTGTCTTCAGGAGGAGACAATAAGGGGGGGTGAATTTTCTCGCTTGCATATTCATAAGACTTTAAAAGGAGGGAGGGGGAGGCAGTTTATTGCCTTTAAAGCTGTGTCTGATTGGCTTAAAACTGCAAAGGGAAAAAAAAGTCAAAATTCCATCCTGCTTTAATCACTGCCCACTCCAAGTTCCCTAATGGCTTCCAGATGCATTCTTTTTATGCTGTTGTTTTGGCACAGTTTCCAGACAACTCTTGGGCCTGTTGACATAGGGGGAAAAAGAAAAAAAAGAAAAGGAAAAATTTTACGCTGCCCTCCCCCCCTCCCCTCTCTTCTAACAGAAAACAGATTTCGCTCTAGTTATATAAATGTGTGATGAGCTGGAGAAATAAAATGTCTGTTGCTGCCTCTCTTCAATCTCCAGAAAACCTTCCGATATAAAGTGAAAGAAAAATATTTCCTTAAATTCCTTGTGGGGAATGAGATGAAAGTAGATTCCCTAGAATCTCTTGACATTTATGTAAAATAACATGAAGTTAAATATAAATTAAAAAATCACTTACTCTACAAACCTGAAGTTCCTCATCACAAAACAATTTTCTTGCTTCTGTCAGTGTCACTATTGAGTCGCCTGTTGAGTCACCTGAAGCAAATCGCCTTGCCTCTTAATGCCTCAGTTCCTCAATGTGTGAAATGGAGACATTGGTATAAAAAAACTTTTGTCAAAGTAGGGTCAAAAGGACTGTTGACATGAATAGGGGATGGTAGAAGAACTGTGATGTGTTTGTTAAGTTGGAGAACAAAACAGCAGTCTCCTCTGGGAAAGGCGCATTTGATACCTGTGCAAGGCTGCCATGCATTGAATAGTCGTAATATCTGTAGGGTACTCTACTCCTTTTTGAAAAACATAATTTATTAGTGCTAAGAACTGCTGTCTTTTTGAAAGCTGTCTTTACCTACCCCTTAGGCACCTTACCAGTCCTATATTTTCAGAGGATAAAACTCAACCACATTCAGGCTACATTTATTATATAACTTTTGAAGGAATCCCATCATTCCTCTATGCAGCCATTCTTCATTCCTCTGACACTGAATCCACGTGAAAATGCCCACCTCCGTGTTTCCTGTGTCTTCCAGCCTTCCCATTCGTGATAAGAGGAGAAGGGGTTTTGTTACACTGTGTGAAGAAGATGATGCTCTTCTGTAAGTTCTGGGTTGCCACAGAGCTCTGCCTTCCAGTTGCTGTTATCTTCTGCACTAGCAGAAGTTTATTGGCTACCATGTGGCCAAAAGCCCCATTGAATTCCTGATGACATCAGCAGAGATGCTAAACTACCTTTGTCTTAAATATAGGCAGCTTTCAATCACTTGCTCTGTTCAGTGGTTCCCCCCAGCCCGTGCACCATGTCTATCCCTTCATATTGGTGCCAGAAAAATTTTGCTTATGGATGACAAGTTACTACCAACCACCAGAAGAACAACGACCAGGCTACCTAGCACCCACATGAAGTGGCTGCTTCGCAGTCTTCTGTCAATGGTGGGTCTTTTACTGTCATGTCATGGGCTGTAGAGTACCATTGGTGTGGACAGATTAGAAAGAGGGTACAAGGTAGGCTGTGAAATCTTGAGGGGACTGGACAGGTGGGGGCAAGTCCCATTTGGTGGGTGTCATAAACAGCACCTGGAGCTGAGACTCTGGTGCTTAGAAACCACTTGTAAGCATTTGGCTTCCTAGCTTTGATGTATCTATGTAAGCCAGGCATGGTATAGAGACTTCTACATTTAAGCCAGTCACCTGGACTCCCTTATAATATAATAAACAGGCTTTATAATTTTATTCATAGCTGTATAACCTAGTATTCCAAGTAGACAGTTGCCTTGCCAAGAAAGAGAGACAAGTGTGATCTGTTAGCACAGATGCAAGAACAGGAAGGTCTTGCTGAAAGTTGCTAAGGCCTTTAGCTCCTCTTTGATTTCTTAGGCCAACTGGAAGATTCCAACTAAGATGGTATCAGGCTTCATTTGCAGATATGTCAGGTAGGTATGTAGGTATCTTGGGGAAAAGCACCATCACAGATAACCAATGGCAATGGTCCTCCATGATTTCATGTGAGTGAGTCCTTGCTTTGAACACCAAAGTAGATTTTACTTGTCCAGAAAAGATACATAATTACACTAAGGCTAGTTCCTATCTCTTTCAGAGACACTTTAATCAGTAGTAAAGTAAATAAAGATTATTGCTATAAATACCCTTATAAAATAAATAAAGGAGGCATAGAATACTCTCTGTAACTACCTAAAAGGAGGTTATAGGCAGGCAGGGGTTGGTCTCTTCTCTCAGGAGATCAGTGACAGAACAAGAGGACATGGTCTCAAGCTTCGTCAGGGGAGGAGTAGGCTTGATATTAGGAAAAAAATTTTCACTGAAAGGGTGATTGACCATTGGAATGCGCTGCCCAGGGAGGTGGTGGGGTCATCGTCCCTGGAGGTGTTTAAAAACAGATTGGATGAGGTGCTTAGTGCCATGGTTTAAATGACGAGTGGGTGCTGGTGTTGGGTCATAGATTGGACTAGATGATCTCGCAGGTCTTTTCCAACCTTGTGATACTGTGATACTGTGATACTATCTAGACTGGGACTTAGTTTCATTCTTTTAGATTTGACTGTCAAAAGTGTTACAGAAAAAAAGAGTACGCAAGTCAACGCCCACTCCATGGTTGTTGCTCCTCTCTCACAGACCAACCACTTCTGCTGCCAGTCCTCTAGATCAGGTACAGATCAGTATTCTGAGCAACAGGCACTTTTTGAGAATCAGACCCTTTCAATCTTAAATTCTTTCATGAAATGATTTTTGCAAAAGTACAGCCAGTCGATTCTGATAAGTTAGGAGTGGGAGGAATGCTTTGACAGCTGTCTCTAGAAGACTTTCAGCATGTTGGACAGAATTAGATTGAGCTAATAAAGCTTATAACCCAATTTTTAGTTAGAAGACTTGTAATGGAATAGTTTGATCTGGATGGTATGAAATACTGAGAAAGAGATTATTTCTTTCTAGTGTGCTGATCCATTTTCACTATTCAGCACACTGATAATGTGCAAATGGAAGGTAAATAACTCTCAGCAGGACACTAGCATCAATTACAAGGAAGGCAATTCTGATTTAGCTCTTCTGCTTTGTCTTTAATGAGTTTCTACAAGATAGATGAGACAATAGTTCTTTGTTAAATAAAACCTTCACTAATAAAAGCAACTTTAAAATCACTTGGATTTTACTGCCATTGGAGTATCTAACAAGGTTTTACAAATTCAATAAGAAAAAAAAATAATTTTTCCTTCCTTTGCAACTGCTAGCAGTGATTTGGGTTTAAAAGGAAATGTAGGTGATAGGGAGAGACTTTTCCTGAGGGAATGGCTTAAAAATTCTTGAAGCCCACCAGAAAACACTCTTTGTCTTATTTAAACCGTTTGACTTGGAACCTATATTTATTGTCTCTTAAAATATCTCAACATCTATGCAGTGAAAACATTCTCTTTTCCCTTATTAGAAATATGAACAGGTGTGCATCTTCAGATTCATAACGAAGTCACAGTGCCAGTGTCACTAGTAGTGTGCCAGACCTGCCCAGCAGTGTTCCGTGCACAGAAGTGAGCAGTCAGGTACAGACACGCATCTAGGCCAGCAAACATTTTTTTACTGCTATGCTGCATACAAAGATGATTTGGGGACTGATCCCTGGAATAGGCACAGTACCACAAAATTGTTTGGCAGACTATGAACTGGCATGGACCAAAAGCAGCCCAGGGACCATTCTGACAGTACAGACCATTTATCATGCCGAGGAAGGCCCTCAGGCACTGCTTAATTCACCACTGTAGACATAGCCAGCTTTGGCCCAGACGTAAAGGGAGATGTTGGAATTTTGTTCATATCTAAAGCAACATTTCACATAAAAGTTTTGGACAGCTTTAAGGCAAAACCAGAGATTTCACATCAGAAAATTCACACCATATCTTTGATATGCAAAAGCAACCAATCATTCTCGGGAGGTGTTTCTGAGAGTCAATATTGCCAAATTTTTTAGCCCTTGATCACCAACACTGCTATTGTCAGGAAGAGTTCCCAGCTCATGTCAAGGTTTTGCAAAGCTGGGCTCTTTAGCCAGACATTGAAATTAGTCTTTTAGCTAATTAGTCATTTAAAAATCTAAGAAACTGAGTCTCTTAAATATAATGGAAATGTAGGGCTGAGGAGTCAAAGCAAGAAGTCAACTTCATCTCTTTACTTGTAAGTAAGGGTAAATATTTCTAGACAAATTCTGATACATACTTCATATATTTTTAAAGCTTCTAAGGAAATTATTTCTGTCACCAGTCTTAAAACTGCCATAGCACTACAAGAAAGTTTAGTTTTAATATATAATCCATGTCTTTGCATTTCAGGAATAAAAAAATTACTCGTTCTGGCCCAAATGAACTGTATGCAACTTTTCACATGCTGGAAAAATATGGATTATATGTCCATTCAGTCTTCATTTCCTCAAAACTGAGTTGTTAAACTTCTTATCTACCTTGTTGAATGATTACTTGCTTACTTGCTTGCTCTTTTTCTCTGTAGGTCTCTCCAATTTGTCCCCCATGTATCCCAAGAGTGAAAAAAAAAGCTGAGACATCACAGGTGTTGAAAAAGGCAATGTAACTGCTTGCATGAAATGTTCTTATTAACATACTTCCACCTGACACAGGCAATGCTGCAAAGTGGCCGCACCATTGATGGACATTCAGCTTACCAGATGCTTCTCTGGAGTGTTATTACCCACCTGATAACTATCCATTGTATATTTACACAACTTTTCCTTCCTAAATTTACTTTGCTTGTGTTTGTTTTTATTGAGCTCCACTGTGGTGATTTGCTCTCTGTCTCCAATTTTTCAAGATGATTCTAAGTCCTAATCCTAAATACTGGGTGGAGCAGAACTCACATATAGCTCTTTAGACAATAATGAAATGCCTTGAATTAAACATTTATAATGAAAGGTATTTGATTTTCCATCAGATTGTTTATATTTTTGAAGGCTGTCTCACTGGCAGACCTCTTATCTTAATCTAATTTCTAAAAATTGTCTTCAACTGCTGTGTTTCATCATTCGTGATATGAATTCTTCCTCCAGTGATTTCTCATGAACAAGTGTTTCCCCCTCCCTCAAACCATAAGAATTAAGTTCAGCAATGTAACGTAGACTAGAGCTGTAATGTAGACAAGATCTTCTGATAACACAGCAGGAAACAGCGAATGCCCCTTATGGGTTACTCTTGAGGGAGACTAATCCACTATCTTTTGCAGATGTTCTTGTAAAACTCTTCTTTACATCTTAGCTCCCTATTCATTTGCCCTTTCTTTGTTAAATCACATCATAGAGACGCAAAAAGTAACAGCCCCCAGAGGTGAGTTACCTTTTCACTCATAGCTGACCTGATACAGGGTCTTCAACTCCACCCTTTCAAGAAGGAAGTTGAATCAACTGATTTCCAAAGACCCTGGTCAGCAAAGATTCCCATGGTTCTGTGAACTGGGTACTTGCTACTGATGGAAAGAGTTTTTCAAAAAAATTTGGGCTAACTTTTTTTAGTTTTAAATTAAGATTTTTTTAAATCAGTAAATTTCCATGAAGATTGGCCAGGTTTACTGTAGTGTAAACTTTTCAGTAATGTTTTTATTTAAGAATTTTTTAAAATGTTGCTTATCACACCCTCCCCATGTATCATACTAAATATTGAAGGGATATAGTTAAAAAAGGAGTGTTTAGGGGGTGAAAAGGGTTTTACTAAAAACTTTTTTCAAGCAGTGTAAAATGGATATTTATGAAACTTTGAAAAAGTAGTAGAATTCTCATCATTCCTGAATTTTTATTTTATAATATAATTTCCTCATTTTTTCACTGATGATCCCATATTTTCTAAAATCTTATTAATTTAAGGCATTTGTATTAATCAGCATTAAAGTCTCCTCATCATCTCCTCATCCTGAGATTGGTGCATCTCCTCCTCAAGATCCAGGGGGCAGTTTAACAAAGACTGTTCCTACATTTTGCCTAGGCTTTGTGCTTAGCCTGGATATGGTCTGTCATTTGTGTCTTCCTGACACGTCATGAAGTGAAGAAAGCCAGCTCCTCCTAGCAGAGTTTCTCTATAAGATTCTTTTTATCTTACCCTGCACAGAATCTTTGAAGACCTGCCTCTATCCTGCATGTGTTTTCCAGACTATTTTTTCACTCTTTCATTGCACAGCTACGTGAAACAGCTCAGATTAAGTTAAAAAAATAACACCACTTACAGCGTTTATGTTGTGGCAAGGAGCAGGGAAACTTTTTAGGTGGGTGGGGAGAGCAAGGAAGTTTAGACATTTGCCATTCATTAAAAGTACTTTTCGCAGCGCTGCCGAGGAGTCTGTAGCTCATGCTCTGTGTGTTTTTCTTTATGCTTAGCTGCAAATTGCTAGTGATTGACTTTGCTAGCTCAATGACAAACTATATCCTATTCAAGGAATAGAACTGAGAAGTGTCCTCTAGCTTTATGCTACTACTTTGTGATTTTTTGGAAATATTGATACTACCCTAGAATTGTTTTTTACAACCAAGTACCTTCATATTCAAGAACTGAAAGCTTCCAAGATGAGTACAGATAGAGAGGAGAGGGGAAAAATGTCTTTTTCCATAGTGAAAAATAAAATGTTAACTTCTTTCTTGTTCCAAACAAATCCAGAGGAAGTAGAAAAACTTGGAAACCGATGGGAAGTAAAAATGCACTTGGAACGAGCGTTGGCAAAATGGAAGTGCATGGGTTAAAGATATAAATGCCTTAATGGAGTGCAAGAAAACTTGCAGGTCAAAAAGCAAAGGATTACCTTCCCCCCTGCTCTGCTTGAATATTTCTTCCAGGGATTTGAGAACTGCAGGATGACGTGGAAGGGGGTAATAAAATCCTGCAAGGCTCTGGGTTTTCCACAGCCTGGCCTCACTCTCAGCAGCTCTAGACACTTAAAATTAAAAGTCCCAGGGCATGAGTGAGACATCTTGCCTCCCAGCTTCTCCCCTTCCAGAAGGGGCAGGCAAAAGAGGCTGAAGATTCCCTTGCAAATGCCTCAACTTTGCAAGTTTTAGTCAAATCATAGAAGTAATTTATTTTATGTTACTGAGGTACTGCAACAAAAGAAGCAAAACACAAATCCTGATATCCAGCAATTCTCAGTCTCAATGTGTCAGGCTGCTCCACTACCAAACTTTTTCACTTTTTCTGTGAAAACAGAATGAAAAAACAGAAAGAAAATCTTGGCTTCTATTCTGAACTCCTCACTTTTTTTTTTTTTCTGTGTGGCTGTGGCTCGTAATTTGGAATTGTTGACTCTCCTCTTGTCCTGACTGTCACTAGGGACATACAGTATGCATACTGTATAATTGGGAAGCAGTTCATGAAGCTGCCACGTCTGCAGGGCTGCAGCACACAAAAGGAGGCGGAGGTAAGAGGAATACCTTCTACTTGACAAACTTGGAAATTCTGGTGCCACATCAGCAGGAGCATATCCCAGCATTGCAGAAGTGAAACGCACCACAGAAGTAATTCAAGGCACAAAGCTCTTCCCAAACGCCTGCTAATTTCTGCTCCTCTACGTCTCACACACTTCAGATCTCACAGTTTAAAACAAAGCACTGAATTCCATTTAGGAAACTAGGGACTTACCACCTCTGTATCCAAAAGCTTCACAATTCTCTTCTCTGTGAATTAGGGAAGAACTGAGGCACAGAGAGACTGAGAGTGTATCTACAGCATGTAGTATAATGCCACGTGCAAAAGCCTGAGCTAACTTGGGAAACAAAACGTAACAGACACAACTATCAAATGTTGCTCCTACCCTAATGTGGCGAAACTAAGATTCCCATGGCTTCCGGTTCTTGAATTAATGCAGGCATATCTGGATGACGTTGCAACTCCCATGTTGACATAAATGTCATTCTTAGTTAGCTTTGGTATAACTGTGCTTGCATTCTAAAATCTCATCGTACATGAAAGCTCAAGCTTTTCTATCTGAAGATTTGGTGAAGGACTTTGAGATACCTCACCTGAGTTTGGGCCCACTGGGTTGTTTTTTAATGGAGTGTGTCAAAACCCCTTCATCCTGGAACATTTCATCATGGCATTAGCAAGGCCAGCCAGTGTGTTACATAGTCCACAGTGTTTAGCTGTATGGATGCTCTCTCTTTAGGGATAACAGCAAAAACCTGGGCACCCAATTGGTTTGTTCAGTCCCTAAAAATACCAAAGCAGAGAAATTACAGGAAATCATGTGCTTTTTTGCACATATTTAACTGTATAGCTGGAGTTAAATTGATGCTAACATGGGGTGACTATGCTGTGATAAACATCTGTGGTTTAGCTTATTTGGTACATAGTAAAAGCCCTACAATATTTTCTTCTTACATACCTTTTGTTTGAATTGCACATAGTTTGGCCAAGTACTAACCATTAGGCCTGTTATTAGGGCAGTTGTGTGCCTGCCTCAGAAGCCTTTCTGCAAGTGTTTAGTTAAAATTGTTCAATCGTTCCTTAGAGCCCAGCATGGCAGTTCTGAGCTCCCATATAGCATTTTGCTGCAGGTGCTCTCAGGAAATTTAAAGAGTGGGTGTTCCCTCAGCCATGGCTTTATCTCAGACACAATGGATCTGAGGACAGAAAAGTCTGCTAAATTGCCCACTCTAAAAACATCTTTTGCATTATCATAGCTGGTATCATATGCTGATTATTAAGAATTATAAAGATCCATACTTGGTATGACATGTCAAAATATGCAGAAAAGAGCAGTGACATACATAGACTGGAAAGTGATTGTGAAAACTTATGCTGGGAGCAATAAAGGGAAACAAATTCGAGAACTCAGAGAAAAATGAAAGGAATAAGTGAGGTTTTCCCATAAGCCATGTTTTATTTAGACAGGTACAAGTTGATATGGATGTTTAAAGGTGAACATTAAGGTACCTAAGAACTATTTTTCAAATATTTTGGAAAATTTCAAAGAAATCAGAAAGACAACCACAGATATGAGTGTTGGATCATCTAAAAAATAAATGTAATTATAGACTTTTCTCAGCTGGAGACTGATGTTCAGTCATTTCTTTTGCCTACCCTCAGTGCCTTTTAAAACCACCTGAACATAAGATCCTAGTATGGGGAACAGAGACAGTATCCCATTTTCCAGAATGGAGAGAACTGAATAATTTACACATTATTTACTATATAACTTCTGTGATTGTGTAAAATCTGAATTGAAATTTGTGCCTAAATCCCTCTGATGTCTAATCACTGTATAGACAACTCTGCATATGTACTGAACACTGATATGAACCTAACACCTGTACCTGTACCGTAAAATTGTCTATTTTAAGGTAAAAATCAAAGTGGCATGAAGGACTGAAGTGTCATGGCAGGGTAGCAGCTGATTCTCATCCAACTCTATTATATTAATGCCCCTCCTCTGAAACAGAACAACAGGACTTAGATGCCAGGCTGGAGGTAGTATTTATTTTTCTTGAACAACATCTGGCTCTTTAATGAACTGCACAGGTGGCTATGTTGGTGGTTTCTAGTCTCTTATGTGGTTAGAGCTCTGTGTGAATAGCTTAAAAAGCCCATCACGTCAATGACTGGTTCATTCAGCCTGAACTATTTTTGTTGGACGTAGTGATACTGTGGGATCTGTGTAACCTCACTAAAGCCTCTCCTGAAGTAGGTGCTTAAAAGCACCTACAGTTTAGACCGGAAAAAGAGAGGGTATGTTTGTGTACATAAAGTTTAGCACATGCAAGCTAGCGTCTGACCGTTCTTTCTAAAACAGTTTATCTGGATTATAGCATTTTTGTCCTTAATAAGGAGATTAAACATATTATACATGTAAATTTGAATAATACTTTAAGGTTACAGAGTCAAGGACCCAAATACAAAAAGCAAGAAAAATTAAAACTGTCCATGGGGAAAATGTTCAGTGTCAAACAAACTGGTAAAAGTATACTTTATTCCTCTCTTATCAGAAATGCTTTTGGATACAGTAGGTCTTTGTAAAATTTATTTTTAATTTACCTGACAAATCCAGAAAGTAATTGTTTGCATTCATTCTAATGAATATAGACCTGCTGCTGTACAGGCTTCCTAGGTAACCGTCATAATCTGGATTTTCCTTACACTTCAATATTTTATTGTGTAACTTTAGTATAATTCCTTAGCTTATATTTTGCTGTATTTTACACATTATTAAATGCTCTGATTAAAGCATCTACACTGTATACACAGGATTTTCATGCCTTTTATCTATTGTAGACCAGATATTATACAAAATATAAAAATATTTGACTGGCTTTCTGACAACGTGAAACCTTTTGTCTTTAAAAAAGAAGAAATTTCCGGCTCAATAGTAAACATGAATTCACTCACTGAAATTTGTCTATCTTTACATCCATTTACATCACCTGCTCCTGACTATCCATACTATAAACCTCTTCCAAATATTATTTCTGTAACAATCCAAGACTGTCAGGAAATCAGATTTCACCTTATAGAGAAATCCAATTTTTAGCTTGAAGAAGCTGGAAACTAAACTAGTGGTTTAACAATATAGCAGCATTCCCAAATACTTTTGTGCTGATTCATATAAAGCACAGTGCAGTCTACAAATGCAACAAATATTTTACTTAATCACATTGTATATATTTGTCCTCGTGACATGAGTTGTAGATAGAAAGGTGTTTAATAAATTTAATAAAATTACAGTACCATAGATATTTCACCATCATATGCCTAAATCACTAACTACTTTGCCTAATTGAGGGACACATGTTGGGATGAGATGCACAGAGGACAAATGCAACGATGGGTCCTACTCAATACAGTGACTATCACCTGGCCTGACAAGGGTTTGGAAGTAGCCATCATGCTGAGCATGCCTCTAGCAGCATGTGGTTTGATTGTAGCCTCCTCCTTTGAAGGCCTATTTTTGCTATAAGGAACCTATGATCATTACAATGAAAGCCATGGACTTGAAAATCCAATCCCTTAGAGCTACCAATGAGTTACTTCATCAGTGAAAAGAGGTCAGCTATCGAATACCATATGTAATTTGGAGGCAAAAAGGCTGGATCCATGCCCTGATAAAGGTTCAGAATCTCTCTGGAGACTGGGGGATATACAAAGTGGGATACATCTTACCTGAAATGACTGCAATGTGAGATACAGGGAGTACATCACCTGGTGAATTCAGTGGATGAATTCTAAAACATAAGCCCAGAAAGTCTTCTGATAGATCCATAGGGTTTAATTTCTCTGCCATATACCAGATCTGTGCTGTATTCTGCCTGCAGGAGAAGGGGAAAGCGTTTTCTAGACAAAGGGCTTGAGCCAGGTGTAAAAGACTTTTAGATCTGAAACACCATTTCAATATAAATCCACATTTTGAAAGTGTGCAGCCAAGAAAAGCCTTGAACAGCTTCAGCTTCCACATTTTCCATCTGAGCTAAACACAGTTGTTTATTATGGAATTCTGTACTTTGCAACTCCTTCATGCAACGTAAGACACATAGGCAGATCTCAGAAAAAATTCACAGAGCAACAGCAATCTGGCGCCTGAAAGCTTTTATTTTGCCTTAATAAAAGCCAGCAACAGAGGCCTGTCTTTTTAAAGTGTAAAATCTACTTCAGCCCCTATTAATTAAGACCCATCTGGCCCAACTCCTGGCCACAGTGTCAAGAGCCCAGTTGTCCTCTCAGTGTCTCCTCTTCTGGGCACAGTTCCAGTCGGCCAAGGGGAGAGATCCCTGCACTCTTCTTGCAGCGCTGGTGCCAGGTCATTAGTGGAGCAGGAGCTGCAGGGCTGGGACCTGCTCGTTTTCACCTTTGCCAAAAAAGCAATCCCTAGACCAGAGACAAGATACCCTCGGAGCACTTGAAGGGTGGCAGAGTGGTCACAGACATAGCTTGTCTAAGGAGGTCCAAACTTGGCTACAGCTGATACCATAGTTCACTCTTAAGCTGCCAGGCTAAAATATTTTCTCGTGATTTCTAACTAGGTATTTTTCCCTTTAGTGCAAACTAGGAATAACAATAATCAAAGTAGCTTAGATATATTTCTTTCTCACTCTAAGGTAGTAAAGATAATAGCATCATGAGGACTTACAAAAGAGAATTAAGTATTTTTGTTGTTTCTTTTTTTAAAAAAAAGAACACTTCAAGAAAGCAAGCTAAACTAAGGCAGACTGTAACATGGACATTCTTTCCATAGGGTTTTGTTTATATATTGAAGCATGTCTTTCAGGCAGTGGCATTCAGTTGGCTTCAATTTCTAGGTTAATAAGAAAAATCTTGCACAAATTCCAGCTCTATCAAGTGGCTGTTGATTTTATGGCTATGAAATGGAGGTTAGGGGGTCCCACATTTATCTTTACTTTTTTTCAGCTGGAGGCTGTACAATGTCATTAATTGATAAGGCAAAGTCTCTTCTGACTGGGGACCCAAGCGCACAGAGAAGCATCTAATTTTTTCTTTCTGTATGCATGGAGATTTGTCTAGAGTGAGTTCTCACCAATGCAGAGGATTCTTTACTCTGGAGTGTTTAGTTTTGCTCTGAAGGTAGAGCACTTTGGAGGTAGTGGAGTGCTCTGCAGGTTGTGAAGTGCACAGCTAATAGAGTTGTATGCAGTTACCAGCACTGAATTGCGCTACCTGAGGGCCTCTCACTTCGGTTCTAGTGGCACACATTTAACTTCCATGCACACTTCCTCTTGTCATCCAGACACACTGATGCCTCCAGTGATCAGCTGCAGGCTGGTATAACTCACCCAAGAGCCACTTTCTTCAAATTATTTTTCATGTCAATTTTAGACCAACTAATGACCAGCCCGAATGCATGCTGAGAAAACAAATCAGTAACCACTTTCACTGTCAAAAAAAAAATTATTTCTTGCATTTCTGATTCTTCCTATGATTTCAAAATTGTTTAGTAGTTAGCAGAATGACAAATAAGTGTAATGACATTCTTCAAAGTATTTGGCTTCTTTAGGACTTTCTGTACTTCTCACTCAAGTGGGACACTGAAGTTAAGTGAATAAAACACAGGGATATGGTAACACGATGACACAGGTTCCATAAGGAGAAGAAATATAGTGCAGTTGCAAAAGAGGATACAGTTGTAACTGTGTTGGATTTCATCAGAACACAAAGGATAGTTTCTTCCAATGCAGGGTACCGCAGGAGTCTTTAGTATGTGTGTTCCATTTCTAGATCCCATTAGAGATGTAATACCTCAGCAAATTTTTTCTTTCTTATGACCACTTCTTCTGTTTAGAGAAACTTCCTCTCTCCCTTAGCCAACTATAGTGAAATATGTTGAGATATCACAATACGATAACTCTCGTGTGTTCAAGCCTGGAATTTCCCACAAACCTGCTACTCTAGCTTCTTTTTTTTTTCTTCCATATTCAAACATATATTCGAAATGTTTTAAAGCTCATCTAATAGGAGTTTCCAGAAAGGTAAGAGTGCACGACGGCAACGCAGCAGGCAGAGCCAGGTGCTGGTAATGGTGTCTGTCAAGAGCTGGAGATGCAAGCACACATGGAAAAAGGTCCAACGTCTTCCTGGGTAGTCCAGTCATAAGCAACAGAAGACTGGCTGGAGTCAAGGCTACATTTTGGGTCCAAAGTCCATGCAAGGCACAAGCTACCTACCGCACAGGGCCCGAGTCCACCCGGGAGGAAGGGCCAGAAATAGGGCTGGAGACATTACACCTACAACATAACTCAAGGAAGTACCAATGGCCCCAGACAGAACTGAAATGGGGTTCCTTGACCCATGGGCCAGGGTGAGGTTGGTCACCAGTAAGTCTTATTAGGAACATCTGAGTCCTCACATCTAACTTCTTTATGGATGGTATCTTCTGAACTGGAAAGAATAGCATGGAGAATGCTACTATTACACACTTTTTACATTTAAAAGTCATATTCTAGATACCTCCAGATGCATAAGAGTATAGAATGCTTCTCCTCAGTCTATCTGCAAAGGGCCATGTTCTGATAAAATTTTCATAATTTTGATGAGTTAGACACTACTACTATTGAAGTGCAGTAGGGAATTCTGTTTGGAAGATAATCAATCTGTCTATCTTATTAGCTTTTGCTTTGTACAATCCAACAAGAATCAGGATTATAGAAATATCTCATCTTTCTGACAATACGTGCTCCACAGTCACCTCTGCAGAACAGTTCATTCTTCAGGTGATTTTTGATACTCAAAGGCATTCCCTTTTTCTTCTGCAATAAACAAGGAGAGATGAATGATCTTTTCTGATGTAAAACAGTCTGCAAACTGCCAGTGACACTGTTACACTCCCACAAGCACAGGGAGCCAACACAACTTCTTCACATTCCTATGATCCACACAGAGATGGGACATACGTGGCAGAATGAGCCCTGTGCTGGTACCCTGCCCAGGAAGTGAATTTCAACTTAAAAGATCAGTCAGTAACTTCGGAAGCTGGAAACCTTGGCTGTAAGCTTAGTTCTTTGGACATCCCCTGCAGAACTGTTCTGCAATGGTGAGGACAAGTGGAATAGTGAACAAGTTGACAGATATTTCTCTCAGGATTTTAATATTAAAGCTGCAGAATCCACTGTGGACTGTGAGGACTTAGTGGGAAATGCAGCTATGGAAATTCTTGCAGTGGGAAAGCTGGACTGTCTTTCTCCACCTTCATTTCAGACTGCACAAACATCACAGGGAAAAAATTAGGACCTCTGAACCTTCTCACTCCTGCAATTCAAGGAGTAAACGCAACTGCATTCTCTCTTAATTCAGAATGTTTCTTCCTTTTGAAAAAAAACACAGGAAATCTGGTAGTACATCAATAAACAAGCTAATAACCTAATCAGGTCACAGAGTTAAGGCAAGACAATCTATGGTGATCTAGTCTTGATCTGTAAGTTATTCTATAAAAAAGAACTAAATCATATCCAAAGGCAGCCATTACTTTAGCTTTGTGGTAACCTATTCTTTGCACAATCAATGCAACCCCAGCAATCTGTTTATTCCTATTTTGTTGTTTGTTTGATGTCAAAACACAGTTCCTGGGGTAGGAGGCTGGAAAAGAAAATACAGTCTCTTGCTACAAACTGTTAACAGACTCTTGCTTTGCTTTGCTCACTTTAAGTATTTTGCTTAGTTTGGCACATTGCTCTGTTTTTTCTGGAAACTTCTCATTTTTCTTTTGGTCTGCCTTCCAAAACCACAGTGCACTGAATAAGAATTTTTACTATGGCGCATCTCCGCTTCAAGGAATGCTCACTTTATGGATTCCTATCTACCTGCACCCTACATTTTCAGGACTGTATTTACACGAACAAAAAATATGTATCCACTGTGTTTTTATTTGTTGAAAAGCGAAGGACAGAAGTTTAAGTTAGTTCACAGGGGATGATCCAGCTGGCGTCCCTAATGGAAATGATTACTGCAGAAACATTTGCAATCACTTAAGCATGGGCTCCCATGATGCTTAGCAGAAAACACTGAAAACAATTCAAAATAAATGCAGTGCGATCTAAAGGAAGGCGGAAATGAAAGATAATTTGCAGCAAACAAAGGAGAAGCCTTTCTCACCCTTCAGGGTCCATTAGCTACGAGATTTTTAAAGTTATTTCACCAACCCTGTTACAAATACATGGAAAATTAATATGTGTGGAGCCTATATATATTCTGCAGCTTAGCTACAGTCATCCACATCTGTTTCTTGTTTAAGTTATACCTCACTCTGGCATGGATTCAAAGAGCAGCAGTGGAAGTGAGTCTAGGTCTGGGACTTGACTGGAGTAAATGGATGCAGCTCCACTGAGAAAGCTGAAGTTAAATCAGCCAATAATATGGTGCTACATTTCTAGAGATGTGCATTTCTAGACTCTTCCTCCCTTTCACTCCCCTCTGTGTCTGATCAGCTCTTTGGCACAGGAAAATAAGTCTGTGCCTTAGCCATAGGCTTCAGTCCTATAGCTGTATATGAATTCATTTGTAATTACCCCCCCAAAAAAAAAAGCTTAAACATTATTATAGTTAGAAAACAGTTCGTGTTCCAATCAGATTGCTTTACTTTTTGCATTTAAGGGTATTATTTATATATTTCTAAGTACATAAGCTGCGGATGCCATGTGATACATACGTGTTTGCACGTACATATGTGTGTGTATTATGCATGTGAGAAAAGCATTTCAAATAAAAACAGCTCAATAAACATAAAATGTCCTAGGAAACACTGCCTAAATGCCAGATGGGCCCAAATTACAGAAGTTGCATTAAGATCACCTTGTCTGCACAACTTGAACTAGTATTAGCTCAGTTCAAGGCATAGCAGTCACAGTCTTCACTTAAAAATGCAGGTGTACAGAACTCAAATTGTAATAGGGGATCACAAACCAAATCCTGGGTTCTGGTATCTACTTCAGCAATTGCTCACATCTTTTGCAGATAAGAACGATGCAACAATACTAAAGATACTGAAGTGCCATTATGTAGAGAGCAGCTTTGGATTGGAAATCCCATTTCCACATAGGCTTCAAAACAGAATGGGATACGCTCACTTTTAGAAAAGAGGCAAGTTTTGGGTCCTATCCCTATGTTCTATGTTTCCTACTAGTTGTCTGTAGTAACACCTATACTAGTAAACATAATAAGAAAGGTCTATTGCATGGACCTGTGGGCAAGAGGCACAATGAAGATTATAACTATATGGCTAAGCACTCTTTTCTTTCCCCATTTCCCCAAAAAAACAGAGATATTCCTTGCATACTGTCAATGAAGAACAGATCCTGACCTGCATTATCTTCAAACCTAGCTTTGCCTGGAAGTTGCATTGGTCAAAACCATGAAGATCCAGGGAGCGTGCTAATAGTGAAAGGGTGTGGAGTATCGTGGACCAATGCTCAAGCCCATATCATGGCCTTGTTTAGTTTACACATATAGACAATATTAGGCTTCTTCATGATCAGTGAGGGAACTTAGCCAACCTCTGTGAATGTTAGATATGGCTATGGTCTGAATTGTCACACTAAAATCCCTTTGTGAATATTAACTGAAATGTTATGTCCAAGGCCACGCAGGAGGGTAGGTCTAGCATCTCTAGCCAGTGCCCTAACTGCTGAACATGTCTTCAAGCAGGATATGATCTTTGGGTCTGTCAATCAAATACAGATAGAAGTATGAGGGATGAAAGGGACTTTGTGAACATCTTCCCAGGCTCCTGAATCACCCTCCACACAGCCAAGATTGTACAACAGGCCTGTTTACAGCTGCGTGCATGGGAGCTAAAAATATGCATCTAGTGGGTTTAATGCATTTGAGACACTAGAAACAAGGAGGAAAGCTTTACGTATGCTCCCAGTGAACAAACTCCACAATAAAGATTTTATGCATAATACTTCTCCCTTCTCAGGCAAAGGATTATAATGTCCCTATTTCAGAGAGGACATGACAGCTTTAAAGGACCAGAGATACAAGAAACATGGCGCTCCAACTTTCAAGACTAGATACATGCACCATTCATCATCTTCAAAGTCATGCTGATAATTTTTTCTGCCCAAATAGCACAGCTCCCTGAGCAAGCATTAACTTTGTGACCAATTAGTGCCCTGGTGTGAAAGTAAGCTCTTCCTTAATTTAATTGTTTGGAACAGACAGTAGGGAAAGAAGTAAAAGCACACTGCAACTTAGCCCAGTGGCAGCTGGTTGTTACATAGAAGAGCTTCTGGGAGAAGCTATAGGCAGCAATACAAATTAAATAAGTGTAGGTCACCGGAGCTCAGGTATTTGGGGCTATGCAACTAGTCAAGAAGTCTATAGGAGTTCAGGAATATGACCCATATCTCACTGGTTTCTTAGTTATAGGACAATTCCTCATCTGCTTGCATTTGTTACCTGAACAACTAATCAAAGCAGATTGGGGACTATTTAGACAAATATAGCAGAATTGTTTCTGCTGGAATTCTGCCAGCTTTTGCAGCTAATTTAGACAAACACGTTAAAGGAGCATTTTCTTAACCCAAATAGGGTGAGATTATCTGAGCAAATGAAGACCTAATGGAACTGAGTTTACCACTCCCAGTGTCACCCCAACATGTTCCCTTTACAGCTAAGAACAAAATTCATACTTTCATACTTTTCACCTCGTCCAAAAGTAAGAATCTAAACTCAGATGAGTTACATCCTTAGATCACCTGTTTATCTAAAGGGAACTTGTAAGAATATTTCTAATATAAGTAACTATATTGCAGATTTCTAAAGCTGGGCAGTCTGAAGCTCAGGCTTAGTTCTTGTCTTATGTTCTTAGTAGGATGTGTACCTGCATCTACATAAAATACAGTCCTATCTAGTACAGTATATCTTTCAATGAGGATGCAATTCATGTAGATACCTAATGATATAAGGAGTTCAAGGAAATTTTTAAATGAAAGTTGAGCTATACGCTATGCACAACATAGTCTGGAGGCTTTCTAGATCTGTTTTCCAGCATCTCTGCTTAATCTGGCATCATATATAGTAAAATCATTGAACAATAACCGGCTGAAGAGTACTATGGAGAAAACAATTGATGAGGATTCATATCTGCAATACAATTCGTAATTCTATTCCAGCACTGGTTATTTTACTTTTTGGCAGCCATGTAATTCTGCAGCAAATAATGGATGAGTCAGCTGCAGCAAATGAGTTCATGGACTGCCTAATCCCCAAGCAGTAGGAGCTTAGGCATGAAAGGGTGTTTTTTCTTACTTCTGTTCTTGCACTTTTACATTCACAGTCAACTAAGCTGAAGGTGCAAACAGCAAAAATCAGATCTACAGCAACCTGCTTAGGGTACTTTTTGGCAAACTGTTTGTCTCATTTTAAGTCCAACACAGCATAATGTATTTCAGATTGATTTTAGATCTTCTCGGGTTTTGTTTGTTTGTTTGCAACTCAATATGTCTAAGAAGAAGTCAAAAGAAGGACTGAAAACTGCTGAATACTGAGCAAGAGATTTTTTATTTTTCTTAACAGAGAAGACCTTAATACCGGTGATCTTTGGTTAATTTTAATATAGCAGAAGTAGCAGTGGGATTTGATGGTGACAAATTCAGTAGTAGATTTTGGATATGTAAAATGAAATGGGGAAAGTTGATAAGAAATTATTCTAATAAGAAATCCCAGATTATGTTTTAATAATTTGCTAGTCTGTTTTTTGCAAATGTGAATTAGGCAATGGGAAAAGGATGGACATTTACATGGGGAACTGATTGAAGCTGAGAGCTTACAGCTTGAAAATGGGATTTTTGAAGTCCAAAGTTTGTCTCACTACTTTGTGAGGCAATTCAGCTTACTAAACTGCCAGAAAAACAAACACAAAATTAAAATCAGTTGTCTTCATCTGGTTTAGTGAACAGAGCTGGTTTATCAAAAAGTTAGATGAGAGCTTAGCCTGGCAAAACTGGGATTGTGAAGCCAGGACCACATGGGAATGTAACCGCCATTTTTGGCAGTTGTTGAGATCTCAGACCTCTAATGCAACTGTACCAGAAACAGGAATAGCACTGGGTCCTTCAAATAGTAGTTTCTTTTTAAAATCCAGTAAACCTACCATACAGATGATACAGATACCACATGAAAAGGAGCAGGATCACATAAACAGAAGAACATATAGGTACTACAGAAACAGTAAGGGGCTAGGTTTTTCCCAAAGATTGTCATTTATTTGAACTGGTTAATCCATCCTCATAACAGAAATTCTGTAAAGTCTAGTTCACTAAAAGCAGTAAAGCTCATACCACTTATCCAAATAGCTTATATCATAGAATCATAGAATTACCCAAGTTGGAAGGGACCCAAAAGGATCATTGAGTCCAACTCTTATCCCTACACAGGACACTCACAACATTCACACATTACATGGGTATCTACTGGTGAAAGTAGTCACATGCTGTGTCAATTATTACTGGTATCATTTGTAAATCAAACAAGACAGTTTTGAAAAATCACAAAACCTCCTTTTTTAAAAAAATAAAGTAAATAAACTTTAGATCTTAGTTGGTGTCAGAAGTCAAGACTTGTAATTTGGTCATCTGTAAAAACATTCTGTAGTGTATTTTGGTATTTTAGTAGGATCTGAGAGTTTTGTGGAAGTAGTTAAATACAAATCAAACATATAACCATCAGTCGTTAATGAATTAATTTTTCAACATTTACTAGAATGAGAGGAATAATGGCGTGCTTTTTAATTCAAATCCACCAATTGAAAGGATTTGCACAGAAAGAATTTTTATGCCTCCCTTTTGAAAGAAAAATCTTAGGAAAAAATTATTGCTCTGCAAGTATGTCACTTTTATATAACCAGTCAGCTCCTGCATATTTATGATACAGCTAGTTCAGAATGTGTTCATTTAAATGTTTTTACTAAATTATAACATACAAAGAAATAACATATTTTTCACAGATCAATTGTTTATGTTTAGTTTGCCTTACATAAACACAGATTAAAACACAACCTTCTTTCATGTGTGTATGACACATGCTAAAACACGAGATACCTTCTCCAGTATCATCACTGCCCTAGGAATAACCAAGGATGGTCAGGGTCAATCTGAACATCCATTGGCAACTCTCATGTCATAAAAGAAAAGAAGTCAACAGTTCACTCCCAAGGAGACAACCATAGGAGGTTAAGCCCAGGATGTGACTTCAATCCATTTCTCCTACTACCACTTGGGAGAAGGAAAAAACAAAAACAAACAGGCAAGCTTTTCTCCAGCTTTTCCGCTATGAGCCAGAGTGAGAATCCCCCACACATCATTTTGTGAACAGTGAATCTTACTCAGAAACCAACTCTCCCCAGGCCCTGAGGGAACTTCAGTTCACAGACCCACCAAGCTGGCTATGTGCCTTCTTTAGCACTACAGCCCATCGTAGGGAGAGCCAGAGCCTGCTTTGTGCTTAGTTTAATGCAACAGTCTTCCATCAGCTCAATGGGAACTGTGAGGCTACTGTAAGTGTCATATTCAGACTACTGGGGGGAAGGGCAGAAGAAGGATTTTTTCTTTTTTTCTCAGCGCTCATAATTTTAAGCATAGATTCTGAGAGCTGAACTGCCCATGGAGCCCAAAAAGAAACGTAATGATGAAGGAATCCTGTTGCAGCAACAGCAGCACTGCCACATGGCTAAGTAGCTGGAACAAATCACGCTATTGCTTTCCAGCCCTCTCCCTAAGACACGAGCAAACGTGGCTCAGCAGTAAGTTCTCCAAACCAGGGCTCCAGTTCTCAGATAAAGGAATTTTAAGGAAAATTTGTTGCAGTCCTTTTAGGATTGGTACGCTTTATTACGAAAGTATTTCCTCATCTTTTCTCCCTTATCTTTATACTTCCTAGTCACTTTTCTGAGGCACTGCTTGCCAAAGCACTCCAGGCAGGCTGGCAGGAATCTGAATAATATTTTTAAGGTTTTTTTTTCTCTTCAGGGAGAGAAAAAGGGCCTGTACCACCAGGCCCTTGTGCCTCAGACAGGTGATTCTGACCACGCTCTTCCTTAGAAATCAAAGTATTCTTGGCACGTTTTTCATACTTTTTGGCAATAGTTATGATCCAATTGTATTTACTCCAAACTAATAAGAAGGTAAGAGGAAACAGCATTATCTGCTATGCAATACAATTAAAAGAGGAGGCCCATTAAAACAATTTATCGAAGAATTTCCAATAATTTGCATATCAGCAATAAACCCTCATCTCTATTAAATGCCAGACCACGAAATAAAGCTATGTCCAGCCCTATCAAAGCGCTGAACCTAATTTTCTGAAGAACTAAGCATTTATTATAATTTCCTGCATAAAATATATGGGTTTTTTTCACATGCACAAGATGATTGGACTGGTAAAAAATGGGGGATATCTTTTTCAATAAGAGTTTGTTATCAGCCAAGGTCCTTTGGGTTATAACCTCTGGCACATAGAGTTTAGAACTTTCTAAGGACAGTGAGGTAGGAAAGTTAAGAGGATTAAAGTTTTGAAATGCAATCTCTCTGGAAGCGACCCTACTCCGAGCCATAGGAACCTATGTAATATTAACTGCCAGTGAGTTTCACTAAGACTGATTTTTGTTAGTGCACACACAGAAAGGCACTTTATGATTTCATGATTTAACTCCAGTTTTAAAAACCTTTTGAATTTCTCTTCCATTACAGGTCCTGCAGTCAGGTTCTTAAATGTTCAAGAAGAGCACATGCAATGCAATTATTCTGAATAAATGGCCACTGAAGTCTATAATGAAAGTTTCACTGGACACTGTGTTTAAATACGAGAGGACTGCTAGATACCATGGTCAGATAGAGACTATGGTTTAACCAGTCCTTCCCAGCTGTCTTTCATACATATTTCAGAGTAACAGATATATTTAGCTCTTTAATGTGTCTGGTTCAAAAAAAAAAAAAAACATGAGTCAAGTGGCTTTAACTGAAAGGTAAATAGTTATTATGCTGACCAAAGGGTGTGCGCTTCTCTGAGGTTTCAGCTTCAGGGTCCACTTTTACGGGCTACGAGCTAACAGTCTGTGAAATGCTGCACAACACTGATGAGAATTAAAGGTGCAGGGAAATGGAAAGTTTTTATTATCAAAAGCAGGTTCTAACAAAGCAGGCAACTTGCCCCCGTACTATTTCAAGCTCCCTACTTTTCAGGTAAACCCAAGCTAGTCATTTCCGCTCAGCCTTCAAGACTAGCACCCCTTCTCTTTTTCTGAAGGGCTGCATGAAAGAAAAGAGTGGTTTAAGTACAATTATTTGCAGTCTGTGATGACTGTTTCTTACTTTTCTGTAACACCAAGATGTTCATAGTGGCTTCTCTCCCCTTCCGTTCTTTCTACTCTTTAGAATAAGAATTCTCAAAACGAGACTTTGCAGCCTGAATACTGAAATCAAGGAGTTGCAAGCAGCTTTAGTGAGAGGAAGGAGGGGGAAACGGCTACAGCTATAAAGTGCTCAGAGGGCTGGAGAGATACTGTACTTCCCAACAGCTGCACTGCATCACAGCAAACCACAAAATAGTTTTGCAGCAGCTCCCTAGAGCACAGTGGAAACAAAAGCCAGACAAGGCTGTTTGGAGTGTTGGGTTTGGTTTTTTTTAATGGTGGAGGGTAGGAGGGAGAAAGAGACAGAAAGAAAAAAAAACACAACAAACAAATCCATGCCAAAATACCGCTGTGTATATGTTGCTGTAAATATATAAGTAGCTGGCAATAGTGCATATCATCAGATGTTACCCATATGCTGTGATTTATACGCTGAATTTTTAGGATAGAATACCTAGAGTAGTTAATCACAATATTAATCTACTAATACAAACAGCAGCAAATGTAAAGGAATATCTAAAGATATAGATAATTTTGATTCACAAACTAATGACACTCTGAAGAAATTTAATTTAATTTACTAGTTACACCAGATAAAAACTAACTTAAATAAGACAAAATTTCTGTTCCGTTTCACAAGACTGATGTCACTTATTCTGATTGTGTCTTTATTCTCCTCCCCTGGCTCTCCATGAAAATATAGCCCTTGTTGTAGTATGAAGAAGATGCACTGATTGTCTGAGGCACTGCCTGTAAATATTCAGATATTTAACTTCTAGTGAGAGATTTAAGAGAAATAACTCCTCCTCAGGACCTGAGAAACTTCAGCTGAAATCATAAGGAAGTCTGAGCTGAAGTCCTGTCTCCCTCCCTGCCCCCACTCTTCAGACTGCTCTTTACTTAAATAAACTATTTGGGTTGGAAAAAATTCCTTAGGCCTATTCTGACTCATGATTTCTCTGCTGCTTCAGAATCTTTAAAACTTGTCAGAGGCTTTACTCTACCTAATCTGACGGAGGAAAAAAGGCAGTTCCTCAATTCTTTGAGCACAAGGAGTTCAATCCAAACAAAGACACCACTTTGGGTGATGGCTGTTGCATGACATAGGAGAAGGAAACATGGGCTCTTTCCTAGATTTCCAAATTACGGTCACAGAGGGACATGAGCTGATGCAGAATTGGCTATGGAGAACTCCCACTTTTGCATTCCAGGTTTTTTTTTCGCTTTTATTAGAACAGATTTTGGGACAAATCCATCAAAAGTTAGCCTTCAACCAGTTTTGGCTGACCATTCCATATAAGTACTACAGAAAACTCAGGGTGTAACAGGGAGAGTTGTCCTAGTATTGATACCACAGCAAACCCACAGTTTCAGTAAGATTAACATACATTTACTTCCAAACAGTTCCATGAAGTACAGACTTAGGTTCTCCCTCTCTTAAAGAACACAACAAACTTCCACAGTTATACACTTTCAGATGGAAACAGGAATAGACTTATACACACAATCGAATTACTGGTGTGTGATACATTTACATATCGTTTGTGTTATTGTCTATGTGCACGCACTCAGTTCCTATGAACTGCAAGCTAATATGATTTACCTTGTCCCTTAGGGGAATATAGATAAAGTAATCTCATTTTCTCACGTTTGTCACAGATTTTTCATCATACTCGGAGACACAGATCACAGCTCAGCTGGTGCCAGATCTTTTCTTAAACCAACTCTATACACTAGTTCACATCTTTGTGTTTGTATTGTGTACAAAGACTTGTGAAGACTCACCAGGCTCTGTTCCTTTTTGCTAATCAGTGTGACTACAGACTATTTTATTCCAAGAAATGGTATAAACATCTGCAATTAAAGGGCCCTATAGTAAATAAATTATTCTAACACCTCATACCAGTGAAACACAAGAGTTTCTAGAAAAGAAAATGAAGAACATTCCATACAGATCAGATAAATCAAGCCACTTCACATCCAGGACCTGCCACTCTGTTATTAGTTGTTTAGAGCCAGCTGCATAGGTAACTCATAAAGAACAGCCCAGAAATTCAGCGGAAGATGGTTCTCATTTCACTACAGTGTTTGCATTCACTCCGTGCAAAGCCAGTTCTATCTGCTAGTACACCTCCTGTCATGCCCTACCATAGTCTTTCCACACAGTGCACCACTCCCACTTCTCTCACAGCTGGCACACAACTGCAGTTCCCAGCCCATCAGGAGAGAGGCAGAGTTTTGGTGTCAGATGAACAGCAGCCATTTCACAAAGCTTCTCACCTTTCTGTTGTCTCTTTTCCATGCTATCTGAGTGCTACCTGAGCACTACTTGAGAGGTATTATCTACTGTCCTCCAGACACAGCACCCAGCTTATTCACATCCAGTGCTGAAAGTATACAAGAAACCAGGTCAGCTAAAAACCTAAGAATTATGGGACAAGTCCTGGAACATTCATTATGGGCAATCTAGGAACTGTGGACACTTTTGAAGTGCTTCTTTCTTTGAAAGATGGTATTGTGACCAGGACTGAGTCTTAAGAATAAATTATATCACATATACATACATATATATACATACACACGTATACTTGGGAGGCAGAAAAATTGCCTTAAGCCATCTCCTGACTTTGGCCACAACCCCTTTAGGTCCCTCTCTGCATCTTTTTCCTGTGCTTTTTCTTCTATCCCTGCATTGAAATGCAAGATGTGCTTGCATTCTGCCTACCCAATAGGCTTCAGATCACTGATTAGTATGGTCACATAGGGAAATAGCTGTTACCTGACTCTCCATAAGCACACATGTTGTTCAAATTAGAGCTTGAAGACAAGGGCTTCCTGGTTGCTCTAGTTCTTTTACAACCTTACTTGATGGGTAAAGTCTCTGCAAGTGACAATGTGATCCATTTCTGGCAAACTCATTAAGAAATACGCGTAAGAAATAGAAGGAAGAGCTAGAGCACAGCCACCTCGCTGTGGTTCACAGCTAGTGTCTCAGGCCCTCAGAAACACAAGTGGCCACAAATTTCCCTCCAAAATTTCTTTAGAATTGACTAACAAAGAGCTGGTCATCAAAACAGCACCTTCCAAACGGCATTTTAATGGTCAGACACCTTCCTAGTGTGAAGACTAAAAGGCTGAATTACTTCCACAACTGTATTCAGGTAGTGAAAATGACGTTTACCAGCCTTACTCATAGTTACATCAACTTAGTGACAAATGAGGCCTAACATTCTGCTTGGTGAAAGTATAAAAATTATATTCAGAGATGATATACAATAAAGGTAAATAGTCTAACAGAAGTCATTTTTTGTAGTGTGATTCTTGCACCAGTGAAAATTCTCTGGCGTGGTGTGATAGATTCCCCTAAGTGCAAATACAATCATTATTCATTTCTGGATCTCTAGTGAGTGAGCCCGTGCACCTGCTCTGACCTTAGTTTAAAAGTATTTGTTACTTTGGTGAAATAAGAACTGAGAACCTGAAAATCATGTAAAAATTGGTACAGTTCTATTTTTAATGAACAACTTTGCAACTGCCACATAGAGTTCTGTGTACAAATAACCTGGAAGCTAGAGATTTTTTTTTTAATGTAGAGAAAACAGAACTGAGAAAATTGGTAGAAAGTGGATTGTAGATGTAAGATTAAAAAAAAACTAATTGTGGGGAAACAATGAAGATATTAGGGGTAAGGATTATTAAGTAAAAATAATTTTCATATACCAGTCTAGAGAAGAAGATCAGATTAGGATGTAGTTGGAGACAGTTGTTTCTTCTCATAATTCTGCTTTTCCTGCAGATAATTGCTACCTCCTTTTAGTGCCCTGATAGTTTTCATAGGCAGGCTAATGCCTGTTTGGCATCTTCACTGCCAGTCCCACCTCACAGTCTTTGAGATATCCCTATTGCTTGGTCCAGGAACAAAGGTCCGCAATTAAAAGACTGAATTGCGCCCACTGAATATGGGATATCCCTTGTCAGGTCCTCTACTTTTTGGCAACTTTTAAATGATAATAACTTGGCTTTGAGGTTTCTAATACAGAACTCATCACAACCAGGAATGTTTGAGGTCAAAGTATAATGCTTCCCTTCCTCTTGAGATACTATACTTCATGAAAACCTTAGTTGGAATAGAGAGAGCAAACTTGAATTTTCAGAACTGAAGGATAATAGTGTAAGAATGAATTTACAACAGGTTTTCTTCTTTACCAAATGACACCCTAAAATCAATACTTCCCGTACATTGCCTCTGTGCTTTGGGTTACAATGAGAAAACCTAGTTGCTCACCAAATTATGATGTTAGCTCTACCATGCTGGTCACAGAGCAAGGTTCCCTTGCAAAAGCCTGAAGCATTAACCTGAAAACCCTCTGATTCTTTTTTCTCCTCACATTCCTAATTTTTGGAAGAAGTCAATCACATGCACAAAGGCTAAAGAGACAAAGGTTAACAAGGGAAAGAAGACAAACTCATTTTTGTAGCCCTAATTCTCATGAACACACCACCAAATCAGAACTGGATCGGTGTAGCTCTGTGCACTTATAAAAAAATCTGTGGACTGTAAAGAAGTCTCTTATCCAATACTACAAACCTGGCTGTGTCCCATGACACTAAACATGAATGATTTACATTTTTACTCTGTATACCTGCAAATATTACCTCACATGCGATCAACTTGTTACAATATAAACATCAAGAATGTCATTGCCTTTACCCTAGACTCATGTTTGTGCATAAAAAAGAGATAGCAAGTTTGTGTGTTCCCCTTCAGTAGCACTCTTCTCTGCAATAGGGACAGCAGTTCCAGCAACTTGGAAAGAGCTGAGAAATATGAGAGTCTGGAAACAAAGCAATAAAAGTTCAGCTGGGCAGCTCCAGTCAGAAATCATCTGGAATGTGGCAACACTGGGTTGCAGGGCAAGTTATGAATTTGGAAGCAGCTAAGGAAAATTAAATTAACCTAAATCAAAAAAAAAAAGAGAACTGCACAAGTAAAGAAATACATTCTCTGTTGTAGTTAGCTTTTCCCTTTATTACCACTCAGACTGCTCTGATGATCAGGTATCTGTACAGTGAGGTTGGAATATGCATTTGATTAAATTGTTCTAAATACACAGCCTCAGTAATGACATCAGTTATAGAAATAAAGGAATACAATCAACCTATCTGCTTAAAGAACCCACCTTTCTTCCAGTTCTGTGTATTTTGTTTCTTTCACAAGTGCTTTGGAACACAGGATTTGCTCTACCAGGTCAAATCAAAGGTATATCTAATGCAGTGATTTGTATCTGACAGTGCCCAATAACAGACATTTAGGAAAAAAACCAGAAGAAGTATTTTATTAAAATATTCTCATTGCCTTTAGCTTCTTATGGTGCAGCAACCACAAGCCTCAACTCTCACTGTTTGCCCTTTGCAGAGCTTCAATGAGACCAACGATTTATCGCTTAATGTTTGAAATATTTTATTAATATTTCATACATGAAAATACCATCTTGTGAAAAGAAAAGGAGAGTACACTATTACAGCAAGGATGCTTATCATCTCACGAGCCTATGGACGAATATATCAAGTCAAGAATTAGCAACCATTTTCAAAGATTGGAAAACAGTTCAGGAGAGAGAATGGAGAGCTACAACTCTCTATCCATTAGCTGTATTTCCTAGGGAAGTTAATACTAACAAGTTACTTTGTACTGAAGATTGTCAACAACATTCAGCAAAGATATTCTTGATGTGAAGGCCCAACAGTCTTCATTAGGGAACATCGGCATTCTCTATATTTGCCTGCCCATTGCATCCCCCTCTTAACTCCTAATCTCTTAGCTCATGTCAGTGGAACTGATGGAAGAAGCACAAAGATACTAAGATTCTGCAAGGTTCATGAAGCTGGTGAGCAGGTAGAGTGAAAAGACTAAAATCAGCAACTACAATGCAGCCTTTCCTTGCTGCATTGTCAGTCTGTCCAGTTGGGCTTACCAGTGGGCCACTCAGCACAAACACGCTGAGCTGCTTTTTGCTTCACTGATAGTTGCACAGGAGGGAGCTGAGACTACTGGCAGGGAGGAGGTACAGAGGATTTGAAAGGGTAATCTGGGAGAAGGGCAGAGCTGAGGTTTTTAGGATATATGCCACATCTGCTTGTAAGGTCTATTGATTACATCATTCATTGAATCACCTGGGGTTTTTTTACAAAACTACACCCTATTACAATGAACAATGACTTATTAATCATTATTAAATGCTTTTAACAAAGCATAAACAGCTTTTAAAAAGCTTATAGGGAGAAACAGCACCATACTGCATGCCATTCATTGATTTAACCACTTAAAAATGGGAATGTTGTGGTGTACAAGTAATTCTGGGACACAGCAAAATATTGCACTCAGCCAAGTCTTACACAAGTGATTGTATCTGCAGAGATTTCACATTTGCTGTGTGTGACACGAGCATATGCCATGAGTCCTTGTACTCAGATGCCCTAGGATTTTTTCCTAGTCTATAGCAGGAAATCTTGTCTTCACAGTGAATGAGGAGTAGAAAGTTGTGGGAAGGACATCCAAAAGCAATCAGCATGCAGATGATTTCCTCTGCATCACTCCTCTAGAATGAGGGGTTCTAACTACACATGAAGCAGAACAGATGCCTGTCCGTAGCTGCTGCAGGAGATGAAAGCATTTCAGGCCTGTGCAGGTATTTTTTCTCCGCAGAATGACATGAGGTGAAAAGTTTTAAAGTCATGGAAAAGCTGGACTGACAAGGCAATGTTTTTCTGAATCTTACTTATATCTGCAGGCTGCTTCATTTGTCAAAGTAGGGCTTAGATGCATTTAAAAACTACACCCACTGCCTGTGGGAATGTAGCTACTTCAGAAGACAGCTTCAGTCATGTGCAGTATCTGAAACAAGCCTTTACTTGCACTGCTGCTTATTTTTGACTGTCAGCATGAATACCAAATGGTATACATATAATGAAGGATCAGGCTGAAGGTGCTTCCTTCATTGAGACAGATTTCATTCCATTAAATCATCAGTTACATACGCCTTGTTGTAGCTGGAAATTATCACTTAGTATGGAAAACTATAACTTATTACTACATTCATTGAAACTTAGGGCCTGAAGATAACAAAAAGACTGATTCTTTTTTCAGCTGCTATAAACAGTTCTAGTTTGCAGTTTGTTTTTTTTTTATTCTACCTATGCAGCAAACTTTTTCAATAGTTAATTTCAAGGCAAAGTACCAATGATTTTGCATTCTCCTGTAATATTGCCTGTGTGATTTTGATTGCTATATTAATTGTATTGACTCATAACAAGAGCTTCATATGATACCCTCCACAGCCTTCTGTGCAAATACATTTTCATACAAATCAAATACAACCCATGATCATTTCTGCTTATTTTCAATTATTCCATTGATCTTCTTGCATCTTCCAGTGCTTATTTTATTCATGTACTTTTGAGTCCTTGACCTTATCACTCCCAAGTCTGCTGAGAATGTGAAGGAATGGCCCTATACAGATCCACTCCAAGTAACGTCTGTTGCATTTTCATTTTTCTTTTCTTTGTCTATGATATAAAGAAAGTTCTGAAAGACCCCAGGAGCTGAGGCTCTGTAGCTGTTGCTTCACAGTGTTATGTCGCAAAGATGAAATGGAATCTTTTTAATATTGTTATTTGACCTCCTTTTCAGCCATATGCTGATTAGCAGTGATACAGGCTTAGTATGCCAGAACACACTGCCACAGCAGAGACTTATCAGCTTATTTAGCCTGTCTATACACATACATTAATATTTGAGTCCATATAAAGTTTTGTCACCAGCATTAGTTTAATTTGGTTTCACTAGAATTTACTGACACTTATGATTGTTTTAAAAGGACTGCCTGCCTTAATTTTACCTTGCCTTCTGTTTTTCATTAGAATCTCATGTGCCATATGTAAAGTAGGCTGGAATATTAATAATTGCATTATTTTATTGGATGAATTTCGGTGTCATAGAGCAATAGATTGAGTTGATAATTATCTTAAAATAGTCTATGTGAATCATAGAATCATAGAATAGTTTGGGCTGGAAGGAACGTTAAAGATCATCCAGCTCCAACTCCCCTGCCATGGGCAGGGACACCTCCCACTAGATCAGGTCGCTCAAGGCCACATCCAACCTGGCCTTAAGCTCAATAAATTGGTTTGGCTATAGCAACGACCAACTGAGCCTTCTATCAAATGCGGACTAAGCCTGTGTTTTGACCTCCTCAGTTCCTAAATATGTAATCTTCATGGAACAAAACAGAAAAGGGAAAAAAAAAAAAAGACGAAAACCAGAATATACTTTAAATAAGTAAACACGACCCAGAAATCTTACTGACTGCCACTGCAGAAGTTTTCCATGTTTGAGAAGGACATCTCAGTTCCAGTGAAGCAGCCTTCAGCAGTTCCCTTTTTTGGCTTTACTTAAGCATAATCGAGAAAAATTTTACATTAGCTTCAACTGCTGACCCCTTCAACAGCACTTCCTATGGGCTGCTGAGCTGCTTTGTGCCTATCAGTTGTTCCTTTTTGAGAATCCAAGATCATTGCTCCTGTTGAGAATAACAAATGATGATTTATTTCAACCGTACATAGCCATTGGGGAACAGGAACTAAAGGAAGGAGCAGCCATAGCTGTTCACATAGAACATGTTTGCTTCTCGTTAAAAGTGCATTTGCTGGCCTGTATTAAAAACAGTGTGACCAGCAGGACAAGGGAGGTGATTGTGCCCCTGTACTCGGCACTGGTGAGGCCACACCTTGAGTACTGTGTTCAGTTCTGGGCCCCTCAGTACAAAAAGGATATTGAGGTGTTGGAGCGCATCCAGAGAAGGGTGACGAGGCTGGTGAAGGGGCTGGAAAACAAGTCCTAGAGGGAACGACTGAGGGAACTGGGGTTGTTTAGCTTGGAGAAGAGGAGGCTGAAGGGAGACCTCATTGCTGTCTACGTCTGCCTGAAAGGAGGCTGTGGCAGAGCGAGTGTTGATCTCTTCTATCAAGTGACAGATGATAGGACAAGGGGAAATGGCCATAAGTTGTGCCAGGGGAGGTTCAGACTAGAAGAATTTCTTTACTGAAAGGGTGGTCAGGCACTGGAACAAGCTACCCAGGGAGGTGGTTGAATCACCATCCCTGGAGGTTTTTAAAAAAAGGATAGATGAGTTTTTGACGGACATGATTTAGTGGATAATGGGTGTGTTTGGACTTGATGATCTTAGAGGTCTCTTCCAACCAGAAGATTCTATGATTCTATGATTCCATGACTTCTCAAAAGCTACTTTAAATGATTCTGAAAGAATTATCTTAAAATACCAAAGAAGTATCAGAAGTCAATGGCTATGAGCTAAGAACAATATTCCTGTTTCCATACCATTTACTAGCACCCTACAGACTCACTCTAAATGATGATCCGTGGTCCACACAAGTCATGGCTTTCTTCATGTACCTGTGCCATGCTCTTAGATCTCTGCATACCTTCAGTCCTACATTGGATCAGTGTTCTGACCACGGGAAGTTTGCATACCTGGCCCTTCAACACAGAGTGCAGAGGACTGGTGGAAGTTCCTTGCACTTTCTCTTATCTCCTCAGGATTTTCCTGTAAGAATATAGCACAAGTTTTGTCTACGCTTTTTTTTAACTAAGCAGTCAGGAAATAAAGAGCAAACATGAAAGAATGAACTGCAGTGAGGGGGATATGTTGTATTGTTTCTATATTTTCTCCACTGACAAAGTACTAGTTCCTTGTTACTCAGAGTAAGATACTGGCTACAAGCAAGCTAAGACGTGAAATGCAAAATCATAAAAAAATTTTATTAAAGCTAGCTCTAATAAAGCTGATGTGTCAACATGGGAGACACTAAGTAGAACCCATCTAGGGTTCAACTTAGTGCTGCATTAAATCATTTAGATCCTAGTATCTCTATGTATTCTACAAAAGAAAGACTAAAGCACTGTGCTACAGCCAGATTGTGTCACTTAACCAGTCCCAGTATTCCAAGGAGTCTCCCTGGAAAACTACTTCCCTTATGCAGTTTTATTGCTTATCCTTTACTGACATATAGCTGGGCATGTATCCATTATCCAAGCAAATTTGTGAAGCTTTGTGTTGGAACAGGTGTAAAGAAATCAATAATTATTTGTACTAAGCATAAATCAGACTGAGGAGAAATGGGACCTGAGAGCACATCAAAACTAGTTATCCACTTTGGGGTATTTTGGGGACACCGTAAAAAGATGCAGACCTTTTCCAAACCCCAGCATCGCTCTGTGTTTTCTTGCATCAAGGTACTGGCCAGACAACATTAAAAGTGTTTCATTCAGTGGTTGTGATAAGTTTTGAAGGAGTAGGCAGGCCAAATGCTTCCAGGTGTATGCATTAAAAACAGTTATATTTTTCAGAATTTTAGGTCTGCATTCTAATGAATGAAACTCATCTCTTTCAAAGCTTTCCCTAACAGCAGATTTTCTAGAGGCTATTTTTTTATTGTCATCCATCTCAGTTTAAACTGCGCCATAGGCATTACTGGCTTCAATGTGAAATAGTTCTCTTAAACATATATGATCCAAAGAGAAAATGAGTTCTTAGATGTTTCCTTGTTAAAGCTGACTGATCAAATAATTTCTAGTATGCTAATGGCTCCAAAAGCTGTCATGTTACTTCTGTTAATTTAGGAGTCCCTGCACTAGTAAAGATATTTGCGTAACAGTGACCATTTTTAATAATTGTATTTTAAAGAAAATACATTATCCAAGTTCACACTATAGATCCAAATTCACTGAGAACTCCCCTTTTTCTTTGAAAATAAGTTGATTTTTTTCCCATCTTTCTAATTACTTTTGGATGCTTAGATAGAGTAGATGAGCAACATAGCCTACCTGCACAACAGAAGCTGTGACAGTATCTGTATGTCAGAGATATTTTGCAGGAAGATTAGCTTAACAGATCTTTGTCATTTATCCTAAAATCATTTGGTGTTGCTCAAACTAGTGCTGATGGTAGAGAAAGAATGAGATTCCTCTTTTTCTTCCCTCATCTTTTCTCAAAATATGGAAAAAACAACATGGATGAGTGTTAGCAAAAAAAATAGCAAAGGGCTCCATAGGTTCCAAAGGTCAGGTGTACATCTGGGACTGTTAGGTCACAGCTGCCACTCCTAGAGATTTTCAATTAAAGGTTTTTAGCATAGCAATTTGTTGAAAAGGGAACTGTAGACATAGGAAAAGAGCCATACCAATTAATTATTGTTCAGCATTTCCTCCTCTGTCTTTTCTAGGGAAGGACACCCTCACCCACATACACCAATACTGAAATGGCTGGAGAACACCAAGAAAGTATCTCTCAAACCCTAGAAGCTGCAGTTTCATATCATCACAAGAACTTTTTTGTGTGTTGCCGAGCTTCTGGCAGTATCTCTTCCTCATCCATTTGCTTTATGGGGAAGTGGCACCTAAAAATCCATGCCTTTGAGGGTGGAATACCTTCTTCAGGGTGGATGCTTATCTTTCCTGTGAGAAACTTCATGGGTAGAATGGAGGGGAACGGTGGTTTAGTTTGGTTTGGTAAACAATATTTGCCTGGCATTCTATTTGAGCAATTACATCAGATTTTGTCTCAAAGAGTCTAATTACAATTATAAGCAGGCAATAAATACTCTGCTGATGCTGCAGAGTTAAAAATTCATTTGACAAAATGAAGAAAAATCTCTGGCTAAAGAGTCAAATTATTGATTTGAAAGGATGAGGGTTTTTTTTAAAAAACACCCTTCACTGGAGGTAGAGGTGTCAGGAAATGAAGTTGAGCCTCAGTAATTTGGGTGTGATTTCAATCATTTCAATTTGTTTAAAGTTGAGCTATTGTAAGTTTATGCTGGTATAAACTTTGAAGTAATTGAGTTAACTTTGTTGCTCAGGTTAATTTTAAGTCCTACTTTACTGAAGTTGATACCATTCACATGAAAGATATATTCTTAAACTAATGTTATGCTTATGACATATCCACTTTCAATGTTTTAACATATCATCATCTGTTGGGCTTCTATTTAGTGATCTTCTGCTATATCATCTTTTCCTAATGCTGATGGAGGGGTTTTTTAGCCCAACTACAGGTTTAATTCCACACAGCTTGATTGCATATGTTGTCATGTCCCGTACATGGAAGTAGCTCCAACCAGCCTGTTCATCCTAGATCTGGCGGGCTTTTCCCGACACGCGTGGAGGCGTGGCCCAGGGCTGCTGCACAGTGCCCGGCGCTGGCAATGCCCCTGGGACACAGTGTCTATGGGGTCTGTCCTCACACCAACATCCACATCCCATCTCTTCCCATGCTTTTCTGGACGCAACCCCCGGGGGCGGCTTACGAGGAAGGGTTGGATTCTCCCCCTGCACCTCCCCAAAATGAGGCTGAGGGACAGCTGGTCCCCCAGCGCCCAGGGGTGGGTAGGAGGCGGCTGCCCCGCCCGCCCCGCTGCTGTGTCTGAGCAGACTCCGCCTTCTTGGTGACCCGCAGCCAGGGGCCGGGGGAGGGAAGGGGAGCCGAGCATCGCGTCCCCCTGTGACCCATGCCCACAGGCTGCGGGAGGGAGGGGGAGCGGGCATCGCGTACCGGGGCGACTCGCGCCACGGGGCTGGGGGAGGGAAAGGGAGCGGGCACCGCGTCCCCCTGCGACGCACACCCAGGGGCTGCGGAATGGAAGGGGAGAGAGCAGCGCGTCCCAGGGTGACCCATGCCCAGAGGCTGCGGGAGGGAAGGGGACTGAGGTTCGCATCCCCTAGTGTCCCACACCCAGGGGCTGCGGAACTGAAGGGAAGAGAGCACCGCGTCCCCCTGTGACCCACACACGGGGCTGGGGGAGGGAAGAGGACGAAGCATCGCATCCCTCAGCGACCCGTATCCCAGGGTCTGGGGAGGAAGGGGAGCGGGCATCGCGTCTCCCTGCGCCCTCCTTGCCATGTCGGCCCCGGAGTTGGGGGGGTAGGAGGGAAGAAGGGGGGAGCGCTCTAAGGCGGGGCTCCCATTTTCCTTCGCCGTTACCTCTGCCCGGGACTCCCTTCCCCGAGAAAAAGGGGCCCGGGAGGGGGCGGCCACCGCCCTTGGGTGGGGATGCGGGCTGGCCAGGGCCGCCGCTTGGCCCAGCCGGCGGGAACACGTCAGCTCCACTCAGTCACCGTGGGCGAGCGGCTGGCGGGGGCGAGATGGGCAACCCTGAGTGATGGCAGCGCCCTGATCCCGGACCCTGGGGCAGAGGAGCCTGCGGAGGGCAGATTGGGCTCCCCTGTCCGCCTGTCCCTTGGAGGTACGGGCGGGCACCTCCGTGGGTCGGTCAGCCTCCCACCACTTCCTCCCCCGCGGAAAGGGAGAAGCGGGCCGTAAGAGAAACGTGGAAAGCACCCCCCGCCAGCCCCCACCCCCTCGGCGGGGTGCGCGGGTGGCCGGAGGAAGGGGAGATGCCAGGAGCGCCCTCCCCCCTTCCCACGCCGCGGAGCTGCCGTGGGGGCTCCATGTCCGCTCCTTGGGACGGATAACGGGTCGGGAGGCAGGAAAGGCGCGGGACGGCCGCCCGGACACCCCAGTCTCCCCTCTCGCACACGTACACTCCCCCTGCGGAGCCGGGAGGAGAAACTCGCGGATCACTGTCGGGGAGACCTCCCTGGGGGGCTGCGCCGTGGCAGCTGCGAGCGGGCGGATGGGGCTGGCGGTACCCCTGCTCACACCGGGGCGATGTGGCTGGAGGTGCCTCCTGCTCCCCGCAGGGCCATGAAGCTGGCGGTGACCCTGCTCGCCGCAGGGAGCCGAGCACCCATGCGGGAACACGCGAGGGAGCGCGGTGGCAAGGCTGCCCGCAGCCTGTGCTATGTCAGGACCCCTGACGAGGAGAGTCGCCTCGCTCTCGGGGAGACGGCGGGGAAGGCTTGAGCAGAGGATCCAGGCTTCTCCCGGACGCTTCCCCGCGACGGTGCGAGCGGGACGGGAGGCTCCGCAGGGCCTGGACAGCTCCTGCTTTGAAAGCCCTCGGAGCGCCCTCCCGGCCGCTGCCAACCGGCCGCCCCGGCGAGGCTCCCGGCCACGCATCCCAGAAAAGCGTGGCGAGGGGCGGGGGGGCGGCCTGGAAAAAAAAAGGGGGGGGGGGAATGGAATCAGACGACGAGTCAGATTTTCCTTCCGAAAGCCTCAAAGTGTCCACGTCCTCAAAGCATGGAACCAATTTAACGTCGCCCCCTCCCTCCGCCCCGCTCCCCCGCCGCTGCCAAAGCTGCCGCGAGGGGTCGGAGACGCGGGTCACGTGACCGCCTGGGAGCCGCGCGGGCCCCGCGGCCGCCGCGCTCCCATTGGCTGCGGCGCCGCCCGCGGCTCGCGGCGCCGGGACCCTCCTGCGGTATAAATGGGGCGGAGCGGGGCTTGATTAATTTAGCATCCCGGGCAGCAGGTTCCTGCTAAGTTTGGAGTTACTCCCTTAAGATCTGTATGCCTGCGCCCCGTAGGTCATAGCTAACCGCCGACCGGGGGGCTCTGCACCACAAGGAGTCTGCATGTCTTGCAACTAGACATGCTCAGCTTTGTGGATACGCGGATTTTGTTGCTGCTCGCAGTAACTTCATACCTAGCAACAGGGCAACGTAAGTGCTTTCAGCTTGTTTGTGGCATGGGCGGTGTCAGGGGGCGGCTGTCCTACTCTCTGCGCTCTATCCAGACGCCTTCCCCACGGATGGGGAGCCTGCGGGGCAGCTGCAGCCCCCCATCTCATAGAACTGCCTTCTCCGTCCCAGAACAGAATATTAGCTTTTTTTTTTCTCCTCTCAGAAATAGGAAAGGATGGCAAAAGCCAACGATATTCCCCTAAAAAAAAAAAAAAAAAAGAAAAACTGGCTCGGATCCCAAAGAGAACGCAAAGCCACTGATTCAAAGCACAGATGCTTAAAGGCTGGGAGGAGTGTTCACAGCCAGCAGAAGAATCCAGGCTGCACTTTTGTGGGATTCCAGGACCGCTTTTCGCGGCGGGGGAGCCGGGAAGAGAGGGAGAGCGGCGGCTCGACCCTTCCCCCAGGGGGCTGGAGGGCGGCTCGGTGCGGAACCCGCAGCCCCCGTATTCCCTTCGACTCCGCATCCCCATCGCTCGGCAGCCCCCGCATCCCCGCACGGCGGCGCCCACTGCTGGTGTAGCGCGGCCACTGCAGCGTCCCAGTGCCGCCGGGTGCCCTCCGAGACAGCCCGGCGGAGAGCGGTGTCCGCGCCCCCCCGCCCGCGGAGCCCGCCCTTCCGGTGGTCTCCGGGGAGGCAAAGGGGGGGGGGGGGCAGGAGGAGAGAGGCTACTTAGCTGTAGTGCGGAAAGGGAATGGGGCTCCTCGAAGGTGCAGCGCGGATCTGCGCCACTCGCTGGCATTGAGCTGCCCCCCTCATTGAGAGAGGAGACAGTCACAGAGAGACATAGACCCGCGGTGGGAGAGAACCGCGCCTCACGCACTTGGTTGGGATGAGGAGGGAAGTAGAGCCTTCCGCCTGCCTCCCTGCTGGGCAGCATCCTGCGAAGTCCCTCCTTATCGTCTTCGCAAAGGCTAAGAATCATAAAACCATAGAACCATAGAATCGCTTGTTTGGAAAAGAGTTTTGAGATCTTCGAGTCCAACCATACCTGTCCACTAAGGATACGGAGCGGCTCCTGTGGGGGCCCGCCGTTCCCACCGCCCCCGCTCCTCCCTAAAAATAACAGCATTGTTGCCGGTGTCACCATCCCCTGGTGGCAGCAGGGGGGTTGATTTTACGTTAAGTTAGTATAGGTGTTCTGCCATGGTATTTCAGTGCTTCACAGTGTGCAGCACTTCAGTGCTGTCACCTTTTTGCTAGGCTGTGTGAACCACCTGGATTTAGCGTGGCCATACATTGCCAGAGTGGCACCTCTTGGGAAAGCAGCCAGCAACCTGTCAGGAGTGATGTCAAATTGCTGAGTGATCTGAAATGATTCTAGTGTGGTGTCAGCCCGGTGGATCTTCAATTGCTTGAAATTCAGAAAACAGATTTTAGGAAATCAGTCTCTCCAACTCATGATATCAAGAGCGTACTTAGCAAATAACTTTCTCTGTGTATGATTTTTATACTATTTAGTGTTTAATAGCTACAAACTGTTCTCTCTTACACATTTTTTATGGGAAATTGTTCAAGTTGATATGTTTGGGTAGAATCATTCCCCGTAAAAAGTGAGATGGGGCCATTTATATTCAAATTTAAGAATACTGCTACAGTTTAATATCTTCACATGTGTTAGCCTCGCTGGATTTAATCATCTGTTCCATGCATACGTATGTGAAAATATATATGTGCATTTTTTCATGGAGGTTTGTTTAAGCATATTTAGAGCAGGCTGTATCACCCATATTGCTTATTTTAATTTCATTAGCAAGTCTGGTTTAAATTTGAAATATATAGCCATCTCACCTGCATCTTTACAGTTTAAGATAATCATCTTAAAAATAAGAAATACATTAAGAAACTGTTTCTTGCATTAAGAAAATAAACAAAATTATATTTTTATTATAAAGCATTGAAATGTAAAAATTGTAAAATAACTTAATCCACACTCTAACTATCTTCTTTTTTTTCTTTCCCTTCCTTTCCAGATGTAAGAGAGGTCAGTATAATTATTTTTTGTCTAATATGTAACACAACTTCAGTTAACAGGCTAAACTTCTTTTTCATGGCAGTATTATTTACTAATGTTAATTCCCAAGATGATCATGGAAATACACCAACTAAATCCTGAAGGGACTGCCTGGAAATGTACCCACCCCAATTTCTGAAGTGGGACGGCCTTTTTAAGGGACTGCCTTCATAGGTGTGAGAAGAAAGTAGCGGAGCAGTGGTCTTTGGACACTATACCTGTCAGTCTGGATTGCAGATGACTGTACTTTAAAGCCAGTCTTCCAGTCTAAATTTCATTGCACAGGAGGATTATGAAAGAACTCAGGTGTGACTTTTTAATGCTATTTTTTGTAGCCTGTAATACATATAAAATTGTCTTCAACAGAATGTTCCAGGGTAGTTACATGTATCTTTGCTATGTAATAATCTCTTAGCCTTCATAGTAATTTAAAACCATAGGGCACACTTACGTGTATGGTACTGAGCAAAATTATATTTTGTAAGAAGATGAGTCTGAGTTTGTACATTATTTTAATTTAAAATATTGGGTGAAATTGTTTGGGTTTTTTTTAATTCCTTTCTTTTATCTTTTCCAGGCACCTGCAGGGCGAAAGGTAAGCATTTTTCTTGTGTGGAAATAGAGATTACATCAGATATTCTTAACAGATTAATATGTTTTTGAATATTGGATGACTGGAAAACTGACTGCATTCATTATTTCTAGTGTTTACTGAGAACAGCAGTAGCACTGAAATGAGTGGGAAGTAAAAAGGATGCAAAAATGAGTGCAATGTCTTAAGATCAGGTTAAATTCAAATATTGGATTAAAGGTGATTTACCCAAGAGCAGAATTGAGCCTACCTAGAACTAAACTGCATCAGAGTAGTGTTCTTGTTAACCAGGGTTCCTTTGGAAGATCTTACATGAGTTGAACAGTACAGCAATATCCATACAGGTCTAGAAGGCTGAATAGATTCTATTTTCTTTCTAAAAGTTACTATTGTTAAATTGGAGCCATGTATTCATTAGAGACTAAAAACAACTTTGCAGGTACTTCTGTGGACTGTATACCAATACTTTTAACTGACATAGTAATGACAGTGACTAATTATTTCCAGTAGGTTACTGTGGAAAGAGCATGTGGTCTGCAGAAAATAACTGTTGGACCTGTATATGGAGTCTTCTTTCCCTTTTTCATGTACACTAATTCTTTTCAATGCGTCTGTTTTTCTGTATCGTCCTGGAAAATTTCTACAGTAGCTCATTATATTTTGTTTTCTAGGGCCCTAGAGGAGACAAAGGGCCACGGGGAGAAAGGGTAAGGAATTAGATTGACATTCATTTGTTTGTGATCTTTGAACAACTGTTGTTGGAAGACTAGTAGGAAAAAAATAAGTTTAGGAATTGATGTGAGATTAAATAAATGTGCCTGTAGAATATTGCATGTACAGTTTCATAAAAAAGAAATCAAATTATCTATGTACCAAATTCTGCCCTGACAATACCTCACCAACTTGATTATCGTCATTATGTCTTAGCAGATGTAGTTGAGTTCAGACGGCAGCCTTGACCTCCAAGTGATGGTTTGAAAAACAATTTTCTAAGAGCCCATAGGAGAAATAGTGCATGAAAATACAGAAGGGAGAGTTGTCACAGAAAGATGTAGTCTTTGAACAGTATGGTGTCTGGATAAGCTCTCTACATCAAACCTGAATAGACAAAGCTAGCTTTGAGGATCATTCATTATCTGTGCCTCCAAAGATGACTTGAAAAAACTCTCTTCTTGGCAGCCAGGCATTTGTCATCTGCCTTCTGATATTGTACTGTTAGGGGCTACTGTAAGGCTAACCATAAATAAGGACAGTTGAATAATTGTCATGTTCATTCATATTGCTGATACCTGTTTTTCTGATTTGCTTCTGCATGGTTGCTGCTTTTTGTAAAGTGGTATTCTGAAATTCACATTCTTATCTAGGCACTGTTTAGTTATCAAGTGTCTTTTACATCTTCTGAAAATGAAAATGTGACAGTACTGTTAGGTAGCACTAAAGTTTTCTTAGATCATGATATGCTGACAAGCATGATGGGAACTATTAGGATGAGTGTATCCGTATGGTCAAGTGGATGTTTGCTTTAAGCTACCACTTACTAAATTTGTTTAATGAAATGAGTTATGTGCTTTGTTCTGAAGGCAGCAAGTGTAATGCTGCTCCTTTAGAAAACCATAAGATTTTTATTATAGATTGATTTAATCTAGCACTGAATTGAATCCAAAATACAGACAGACCAAATGAAATACTTCACCTCAGTTGCCACGATGGCAAAACCTGATCAGCTTTGTTCACTGAGGATGAAAGAATATAAGGACAAATATTGCTGGACTGAACACATTGAACACGTAATTTCAAGCTGTTGTCAAAAGCTATGGCAGTGGTAGCAGAGTGATGGCATCAAAAAGCTCTATTGAAAAGCCCTGTTTTATTGTCATTGAATTTGAAATTATACCAGCAGATAGTCTAGACAGATTTAAAACTGGCCTTTGACTTACTCTGTTTGTACCAGTGGGGCTGATGTCTGCCAATCCTCAGTTAGTCAACTTTTAGGCTCTCGCTAATAGAACCTGAGAGGCTGTGTGGGTCCACTGTTGTAGTGTGTGCTGTAGGTGCCTGGTTGTTACTTATTTTTTCACTTCAGAGATTTCTTCAGCCACTTCTAATATTCACTGTATAAATCCTTTTTTTTGACTCTAGGGTCCACCAGGTCCACCAGGCAGAGATGGTGAAGATGGTCTACCAGGTCCTCCAGGTCCCCCTGGTCCTCCAGGTCTTGGCGGAGTAAGGCATCCAAACTTTCTGTTACTGAAACTGATAATCTGTGCTTCATGACTGAGTCTAAATGTTGGAAGACGATGTTGAATCGAAGAGTTGAGGAAACGTTCTCTTGTGATCAGGAAGAAATTGATGGTCCCTGTTCCAATGAAATTCTCCTTGGGATGTATATTTTCGGTGGCAAATTTGGATTCCATAGAGACTTATGCATAGTAGCAAATCAACCCTGTTAATTAGCAGTAAATTTACACAGCCATAATGTGTGTGGTTTGGGAACCAATTAAATGAAAGCTGTGTTGTTAAGCAGATAGGGAAAAGAAATGATGCTTTGTGGTTGGGTTCAGGAGGCAGCAACTGTATTGGAAGAAGACTGCCCTTAAGCTAAAGGTCCATATTTAAGCGTCCTTTAGAGTTTTAGAATATGTTCCTTTAGAATTTTTCATTTCTATCTGTATTCATGCTGCAGAATGTTAGTGGACTGTGTCACATACAGAAATGTCCATCATATATTCTCTGCAGAATGCTGGCTTGAACTCTTTGCTTGACATTAGCTTGCACAGACAGCGAGAAGACATAGAAATTGTTGTGTTGATCAAGTTTAGTAAATCCTCCTGCATGGAAAAATACTCTTATGCCTTCAATATGTATAACAATTATTTCCTTTCCTATTAACAAACCCTACACTTCTTTCATTAATTTATATTATTTTAAAGTTATAATAAAACAAGAAAGAGAAGTGTGTATAGAACTTTTTTCCCATTTTAGTGAAGAGGTAAAATGTACTCTACAAAACTTATATCAATAAAAGATAAAAAAGTGCAATGTTTCTGAGGCTGCACACTCCTCAGCTCTTTTTGAAGCTGAAGGGCCCACCTTATCTGATAGTCAGTCAGGGCTGGTACATGAATTTTACTTAAGCAATGCAGTGAAAAAATAGGCATAAATTCTGTCATAGGAAATGGGGCAGAACGATTTGAAGGTTTCAACAAAGTTTTCAATTTTAAATGAGCACTGGGCTTAGATTCTTAATTTTCAGTTCAAACTGTTGCAATGCCTCTCTATCACTACTGCTTAGGTATTTGAGGCCGTTGGGTGAAAGGGCCTTCCTACTAAAATCAACTCTTTGTGGAAACAAGTGAATAGAAATGTATTTATAATAGGGCAACATTTACTGGGTATTATTTATCCTGCTTTAACCTACTGTATAGCAAGTCAGATTACAGATGTAGAACGATAATTATCAGTACTTTTTAAAATAAATCTTTTAGTATTTTAATTTCAACTTTTTATCACCTACAGAACTTTGCTGCTCAATATGATCCATCTAAAGCAGCTGATTTTGGCCCAGGACCTATGGTAAGTATGTGATTTAGCATATGATAACTTGCATAGATGACATGTTTAGCCTTTTCCTTTGAGTCTAATCCAGCTGTATTAGCACAAAGCATAGTTTTAAAATTAGTGTTTTGATCATATATTGAGCCAGACTGTAAACTCATCGTATGATGTAGGACTATGTGAAGTGTTTGAAATACAGTCTTAGGAGTTTAAATATGGTCTTGGGAGTGTATATTTAACTTGAATATAGCACCGCTGGGTCTTGTGCATTAATTCAGTGTGACCACAGTTTTATGAATCAGTATATCTTATAATCTGATGTCAGATAACACATACACTTTGACATAGTATTGCTTTACCCATATTGAGACAGAAGTTTGTGTTTTAGGAATGATTGTAAAGCTGTTCTCTAAAGCAGACATAAGCCTAGAAAGTATCTCAGTATCTCAGCTCTGGATGATGACCATTTTTCTCCCACAGCTGTACAAGCCTTTTGATATCCTTGGATTGCACAGGTTTGGTAGGAAATTGGCCACCACATTTTGCTCTCAACAACTGAATGTTAGTACTTGCTACTACAAGGCTGTTCTAAGAAGGAAACTTTAGTTACTGTATACTGTGTACAAATGGACATTTAAGGAATCTATTGCCTCTTCACCTGAATTTCTAACCCTTCCTAATGTTAGCAGATATTTTCATTGTACATTGTACATATGAGTTAAATTCACCACACACAATGACATCATAGACTCTGCATCTGATGTGTGGACGGCAGGGTGAAGGCAGCCCAGGATTATTCTGGGTCAAGTGCTTGCTTCCATTCCTGAAAACAGTGTAATATTAAATGATTTTTATAAAAAAATATTTTTGCATTCATTTAGATACTAAACATAGGAAAACAGGAGTATCTTTAATCAAGTTCTGCCCTCAGTGTCTGATAGCAAATCAGAAAATGTAGATGAGGATTTATTTAGGGTGTCACAGTTTCTAAGCTCCAATTTTTGAGTGAGTTAGGGTTCATCTGACAGCAACAGCAATAGGATTTGCCTACTGTGAGGAATTCTTTGATAAAGAAAATGAGAGAGATTTGGAAGATTGCTTTAGCCTCTATAAGTAAATGCCTTTATTTAATATGCACTTGTACCCCTTAATAAAAAGTATACAATCTTATGGGAAAATGGCAGAAGCCATTGAAAAGTTAGTTGTGACTTTAATCTTGTAATGAGAAAATCTAAAACAGTTCCCATGAAATTTTAAAATCAATTAAAAACTTCTGTTGAAATATCTCAAAATGTTTGTTGGACAACAGCATCCTAAATTAAATTCCAGTTCAAAGTTCTTTGCTTGCTTAGTAAAGCTTAAGACAACTGTTAGGAAAGTGCATAGTTAATCTGTGGAAATTCCCTTTTTAAAGTGATTCTTTTGCCTTTTTTTTCCAGATGTATGTAAATTCTAAATTCAGTCAAGGAGAACATGTTAGTGACTTATTTTGGAGGTGAAATGACGAGAATTTAATAAAAGAAATGAAATAATGAAATATTTCAAGTAGAAGTTCATCATTATTTGAAATAGATGTATATACAATATGCATGAGAGTTGTTCAATTTATTTTCCAAAATTATGTGTGAACCTCCCAGTTCATGGTAATACTGCTATTTCTATAAATTTATTTTCCCTTTTACATCTCTACCATTTTATTGGTCTTTTTTCTCTATCTTCTCTTCTTGAATATAACCTCATCTTTAAACTCTGGAAATCCATGCACAGAAAGGGAGAGGGTACACAGAAGAATGAACCAGTGCACTTGCTAACAAGCCAGAATAGATGGAGAAGCCTAATGACAGGGTTTGCAGCCTTATGCTATGTTCCTAATCATCTTACTGGCTTCTGCACTGATTCATTGCCATTAGAAGATGTGTTTGCATTTGGACTGCCCATGCAATTCATGCAGATCTCTTAACTTCATCTATCTTGATTCGAACGTTGCACACTGAAAACTGTAATGTTTACTAATATTTTTAACAGGAATTGCTGTTATAGATGAGTTTAGATTATGGTCATTTTTAAAAAAGATTTTGTAATTTTTCTCCTCTAGGGTTTAATGGGACCCAGAGGCCCACCCGGAGCAGCTGGACCCCCTGTAAGTACAGTCTCATCTCTCCCACTGGCTAACATTATCAGATCTGTAAAATCTCAAAATGCCTTGTTCAAACACTAACAAAGTCTCTCTCCTCCTCTAGGGTCCTCCTGGTTTTCAAGGTATTCCTGGTGAGCCTGGTGAACCTGGTCAAACAGTAAGTACAGGTTTCACATACAGACACTGTTAGCATTAGAAATAGGACACTGAAGTATGCTTGTAACACTTAAGTCCATTTTCCCTGTCCATATGCACATCCTTGAATGCTTGAATTGAATATTCTTACTTAGTCCTGTTGCAGAAATAGAGCTGAACACTCAGATTCGTACTTCTTCGGATAGGAATAATAAAGTGCAAAGTCAATTAGGATGGAAGGGCCTTGCTTCAGTTCAGGCTCCACCTCAGGCTCCAGCTATGCCCCAACTCAAACCAGAAACCAGTGAAGAGGCTTAGCTGAAGAAAGATGCTTTAAATAATCCTCAATCTATTTTTATCAGGGTCCTCAGGGTCCTCGTGGTCCCCCTGGTCCTCCAGGAAAGGCTGGTGAAGACGTAAGTGGTTATTAAATGTTTCTCATCTCTTTTGGGGCTGTAATTCAACTCTAAGATTAGGTTATTGTTAAGCTACGCATTCTATTTATCGTAATTTTTACCTTGTTCCTTAATATTGAATAGAATAAATAAACGCCTGAAATAATTATTTTATAGTACAAGAGATGCTTTATGTTGGAAATGTGCAGAAAAATATGTGACTTCAAAACCTCTTCAAATACATTATTAAACTTTCTGAATACAGGTAGAGGGAAAATGAAAGCTCTGTTATTTATTGAAAATGAAAAACTTTGTGAATACCTTTTCTTTTTTAAATGGCCATAAATTGTTACTTAATAAAATGAGTTTTCCTTCCTAGAGCATTTTTACTGCATTTTTTAGGGTCACCCTGGCAAACCTGGAAGACCTGGTGAGAGAGGTGTTGCTGGCCCTCAGGTATGTAATGATCTACTCTATACAATACAAAGCAGTTCTCTCATCAAAGAAACCAAATTACGTTTTTAAATGCACCACATTAACTGTTCAGCAATATTCCCTGTATGGATTACTCCAATTTCAGTTCTTACCTTCCAGGATATCATATTGTTATCAGATTTTTTTGTGTCCCCCCTCCCCCGCCCTAGTAAAGTTGGTATAATTAGTAACAAAGTGACAGAGTAAGGAGTTACACAGGAGCAGGTGAGCAGGCTGTGCTATCACATATTCGTCCATGAAATTTCTGAGATTCTAAACTGGAAAATCAGGTTGATTACTGTTAGTCTTGGATCAAGTCTGGTCCTGGGAGGTTAAGGAGTGGACTGTGTCCCTCACTTTAGTGATCGTGGCCCAAATCTACTAATTAATTTTATTGAAAGACTTAGGCTTTTTATTTCTTTTTAACAGCAGTTTATATTATGAGAGGCAGTCTTTCATGTGCTGTGTGTTTTTAGGGTGCTCGTGGTTTCCCTGGAACTCCTGGTCTGCCTGGCTTTAAGGGAATTAGGGTGAGTCTACGCATACTTTTTACCTGAATAGTTAAGACTGGCAATGCTTCAGCATACTGAAAACTCCTGGAAATCTGCTCAAAGTTAAAAATATATATTCTAAGTTCATGAATCTCTTTGAAGTTTTTAATATTTCTTGATATGAAAGAGTGATTTAAAAAATCATAAGACTATCTTAGGAAATCATTTTGTATGGAAAAAAAGATTTACCTTACAAGACTTGAGAGTTTGTGTATAGCCATTAGTGGAAAAATATGTACTTAATATTATTTTTCTACTCAATACAGGGACATAATGGTCTGGACGGTCAAAAGGGACAACCCGGTACTCCTGGCACCAAGGTAAAGATGGAATCTGAAAATGTAGGATGCATTTGTGATTCTTTCTAGCAAAAGATATATGAAATCCCCTCCAATTACTCTTCCATGTTGTCATTAAACGTTGCACAGGTGTAATAATCTAGAAGTCAGTGGATCTGTGTAGGACAGATATGTGCACTTTGATGTAAGAAATTATTTCTGGGGCCTTATTCTTTAGTCCTCAGTCAAGTTAGTGCTTTCAGTGAGTCAGAGCTGCGGAATTTGGCTCCTAATGATTGGTTATCCAGCAGCACTTAAGACTCATTTTTGTTATCTCTGCATTTCTATGGGTTGTAGTTGGGGTTTTGGTGTTTTTTTTAAAACACATTAAAATGAACAGATGTCACTTTTCTACAAAATTTTGCTGTGTGAGAAACGTGCTCTAATGTTTTCTGCTAAAACTTTGGATAGATGCAGTGCTCTTCTGAGTTAAAGCTATTTGGCCTTCACAGTCATAAGTATGATTTTCACACTCTTCCTTTTTGCCTTCCTCAGATTAGTGCACATTTGAACAATATCCTCAAAAAATGTTTCTAAACATGGCCTGGAAACATATTTAGCAAACTTTCCCTCTCAGTTTCTTCACTTTCTCCCATTCCACCTCAGTGCTCAATAGCAGTGGTCTTAAACTCTATTGCAGTATTGAGTTGTGATGTAAAGTTCAAATGCTGATTCTTCCTATTGTTTTTTTGTAAGACGTTAGCACTACTTGCTTATAGAGTTATTAATTGTAAAATAGTATTCTCCATTATCACTGCAAGTTATTAATCTCTAGAAGAAGTTTGGTGATGAGGTGGTAAACAGTCTGTCCAGTCTTTGGAGATTAAAAGCAGATAAAGAAATTAAGTAAAAAAAAGAAAAACAGTTATTAGTAAAAGTGCTAATCTGACTGGAAAACACAGGCACAATAAATCAAGTTTGCTTATGATGTAACAGTGATAAAGGCAGTGATGAAGGAAAAACTTGTGCTGTTTGCAGCATTGAAGGCTGCATTCAAAATGCATTCAGTATACCATTGCTCTAGGAAAAAATCTTGTCTCTATAGACCAGCCTAGACCAACTGCAAGCTAGCTGAAAACAACATAATACTAAAAGGAGTCATGTTTTAAAGGCTGTCACTCATCTCTCAGATTTATTGGTCTGAAGTTAAAAATGCCTGAAGCAGATCCCTATTTCCAGCCATTTTGTCACTTTAACTTAAGGCAAAAGAAAGCATGATTCAGCTTCAGCTCTAGCTAAAAAACATCTGCTGATTGATCTGAATTGGTAATTGATTATCCAGGCCCTATCTCTTAGGTGTGTGCTACAGGGTAAATATCAGAATAAAGAAAGGGGGTAAATAAAACTAAGATAAGTACATGAAGCAACTTGCTCTGGTGCTCCTCTTCCAAGTGGATTCCGACTGGCCAGGTCCATGCAGGGACATTCACAGTCTCTGTACACTCAGGACCTGATGTGCTGTTATTGTGTACTGTGTTGTAAGGGCTATAGAAGGCAGGGACTGTAGGATCTAGCAGTTGAATATCTCTGGATGTTGTTGTGCTGACTGTTCAAAGCATCCTTGAAGTAATTTAAGCCTGTGAACTTTCTTTTTCATAGGGAGAACCTGGTGCCCCTGGTGAAAACGGTACCCCAGGACAACCTGTAAGTATTAACTGCTGCTGTCAAATATGACAATGAAAGATATGGTTCAGCCAGCATATTGGTCAGCCTTTGTCATCAGTGACACTCCAGCTAGCTAGATAGCATGTGAATATTTAGAACATAAGTGCCTGGCTGCAACACACTTCTTTATAGACTTAGCAGGATAAAAATATCTATACCTCTTTGTTCAGTGAATAGGTGTAAATAATTTATTTTTTTTTTCAGGGTGCTCGTGGTCTCCCTGGTGAGAGAGGAAGAGTAGGTGCCCCTGGACCAGCTGTAAGTGGCTTCCCATGCATCTCTATTATCATGACCACTTACTGGGGCTTTCTCTGATCTTTTCAAACTCTGTTTATCTCTCCTGACAGGGTGCTCGTGGAAGTGATGGGAGCGCTGGCCCCACCGGACCTGCTGTAAGTTCCAGTCTTGATTTTTGACAATCAGCTTCCATTAGGCCTTGTGTCCCTCTTTCTAGTTATGGAGGATTTCTTGGGTTCCTAAGAAATAGTTCATGTGGAAATTTTTAACAGTTCCTTGTGACATATCAGACCATCACAAAAAAAGAATTATAAACCCTTTGCAGACAATACTCAGAGTCCGAGGATTTATATTAAACACATCTGTATCAAAGAAACCAAATATTCCCTCATTTGCACTGGTGAGTTCATAGGGAACCACCTAATGAACAGAATCTTCATTTCCAACGGTCTAACAGAACAGTTCTCATCCCAAAACTAAGACTTCATACCTTTTAACAGATATATAGCATGGAGATGTTGCAGATCACTACAGTTATATACATCCCGAGATTATTACATGCAGTCCAGGATACAGCTTTGCACCTGCAATGTTGTCCTATCTGACTAACAGGAGTTAAACCTTTTCGTTCACCACTGATAGCTGAGTTATGTGAGCTAGTGTGGAAGGTCAGAAAGATACAAAAGATACAACTGTCCTGATCTAATTGGAAAACAATAACTATTGTCATGAATTCTAATCCAATGCAGACTTGTCCCTTTACAAGTATTGTTGCCATAGTGTACTACTGACTTCAGTAAACCTCATTAACTTCATTGGAATAAATGTATGTACAAGAGTGCAGTTTCAAAGCTGTAAAATAATTCAGAAGTAGCCCAGAATAGTTATTCCTTCCTACCTTCAAAATTTGAGTCAACGATGATGAAATTCTTTATTGTGTCAATTTTGCTAAGGTTGATTTTAATACTCCTTTCACTGCAGTTATCTGTCATACTTTAACAGAATGAAAGGTTAGCAGAAGCATGAATTTCACTTCACTTCATGTTTCATTTAAAAAATATATGTGATTGGGCATTCAAATTGCAAGCAAATAGGGGCTTTATAGCCAAGATCTGATGTTATACTTTGTAGTAGAAGCAAAGTGTTTTAGCTATCTTGGAGGCAAATGAGTTACCATAGCAAAAATATTCAGATATTTGAATGGACAGCAGCAAAGAATTGCATTGGATCTCGGCGTCTATGCCAGGCTATAGTTATTTTACAGATAATTAGGTTATGATGCTATAAACATTGTGTATAGCACTTAACAACACTTTTTTTTTTAAACTAAACTAGAAATATTGTTATCTTCTCCTTGCCACTGGGAATTTAAAAAATATAAAGAGTCACTTTAATGGAAATTCAGAAAGTTTATGTTTTCACACATATGTTATAGGGAATTCAGTCCTTTTTTTTTTCCTTCGCTTTTGCAAAACCAGTGAGAATTCCAGGTACCCAGTTTATAACAACCACAAGAGGTTATAGAATGTCAAAAGCTAATTCCTCTTTGCTACACCAGCTGACCCATTTTATTCCCTTGGATTTGTAAGGCAGTTATTATAATAAGTGTTTATAATTGAAAGATGTTAGTTCACAGAAAAAGCAGATATCAATCCCCAATAGCTATGAATGGTTTGGACATTGCATTAATAATTGAAGAAGAACTATCTATTTATATTCATTAAAGAATAGCAAAGGCTATGAATCCATCAGCATTTTTTCTTTTGGGGTGTCTGGGTCCTGTGTGCAAGAAAGCATGTTGCATCACAATTATAAATCTCACAGCAATAACTAGACACAGTAGAATCCATAAATGAGCCTCTTCAAGCTGACATGCCACAGCCTGTGCCATAAAAAACAGTCTAACAAAAGGACACTGGGGCTGCATGCATTCACTGCCTTAAACTGTACTCTGTGGTTATGAATCAAGATTTGTAATCCATTTGTGTGCTAGAATGAACTCCTGCGCTCAGCTGGTATTAAACCTGATGCAATTTCTAGTACACTCTTAGTGACTTCAGCATAACTTGTGTCAAGCACTGGCTTGTAAGGTGAAGCAGAGACCTTACCAACCCTCTTCCCATGTGTAAAGAAGGACAAATGCTGTCATGAACACAGATTACTTGTGTGTGACCAGTAGTCCAGAAGGAAAAGCATGTACAGTTACCCCTGCACTGTAAATGTGTTGGAAAAAAGCCACCTAAGACTTGTGATTGCAGAAATCGTTCATTGTGGGACTGTACAGCAAGACATCTTGCTCTGCCGGCACCTGTCTCTGCCTGTTCTCTGTTATTCTTCATCAGGTGTCTGGCCTCAAGGCAAGGTTTTACCCATCATTGCTCTAATTCACACTTTTTTAACTGTACTCCAAACGTTTTTCAGTGTTGTCCTCACTCTTAACTGTTTGTAGTGAAACAAATCTGTCAGTTCAGAGTTGCGAAAGGCAACTGATATTCTGAGGTGGTAATAAGTGGAAGTGTCTAAGTAAATGTGCATTCTTTTGATCTGTTTATTTCAGCAAGCAAGATGTTTCTATCATCATTGAATACCTTTACACAACTGCTTCCCTTTCATTTCCTAGGGCCCTATTGGTGCTGCTGGTCCTCCAGGCTTCCCAGGTGCTCCTGGTGCTAAGGTATGAACATCTGCTTCTCCTGGTACATTTGATAGGAAAGATGAAATGTAGTGACTAGTGATACATTCTGGTTATTTTTGTCAAAAAGCAAGACTTTTGGAACCATCTAGTCATTGTAGTAGACTTAGTGAATACAAGAGCTATCCTATAGCATATAGGTATCCTGCGCCCTGATCAAGTGTTGTTTTGTATTCTGCATCAGTGCAAATGATATCTTAAGGTGCCAAATAATGGTCTGTTAGGTTTCATACGCTGTGAGGCATCTCAGACCAATGCTGGAGGCGCATGGCTGCAGATAAAACTGCAATTGTAATTGTGATTTTCTAGGTTAACCTCCTGTGTAATCCTCAGTCATAGCGTAGCTTCTTAGATATGCTGAGCATTCGTTGTTTCTGGGTTAGCTATCAGCTTCAGTGGGGCCTATCTAGGCATCCCAGCTTCAGTGCCTTTAAATACAATAAAACCTTGCAACTCCTTGATTTCATTGCCTCTCAAGTGGGAATATGTGTGTCATAGTTGTCTTCTTACTGTCATGCTAATATAGGGTTGCTACATTGTTGCCTGAACAGTGAGTACGCTAATAGGGGGCTCTATCCTGCTCTCAAACAGGGTGAAATTGGACCTGCTGGTAACGTTGGACCTTCTGGTCCTGCTGGTCCAAGAGGAGAGATTGGACTTCCCGGTTCTAGTGGTCCAGTTGGCCCCCCGGTAAGTATCTTGCCAGACTTTATTGTCAGATGGGTGCACTTGAGACTCTGAATTAACCAGCATTGTTATCTTTCTTAATAGGGCAACCCTGGTGCTAACGGTCTTCCAGGGGCTAAAGGTGCAGCTGTAAGTACAGCCATACTCACACTTGTTTGTGCTTCAGAAAAAACCCAGTAATTCATTTAATGCAGCAGAAAAAATAATGGGCTCATAATACCATTTTTTCCTCTGTTTTGGACAGGGTCTTCCTGGTGTTGCCGGTGCACCTGGTCTGCCTGGTCCCCGTGGTATTCCTGGTCCTCCTGGCCCTGCTGGTCCTAGTGGTGCTAGAGGACTTGTTGTAAGTGACCTTGTATATTGCATGTCTTCATTTGAAAATGGGACACAGTGTCTGCAGTTGTAAAATACTTCCTCTGGCTGTATTTTTGTACTTAATACAGATATTTTTCTTGTTCCACTATAATTAAATATTGTTCTTTGGAGAGGTTCACTTTGCACTCCCTTTCAGTGCAAGGACTGTTAAGCTCTGTCCATGTTGATACTATGAAAAGAGATGTGGCAACAATCTCGTAATCGGGCCCTCAGTGGATATCCTCAGTAGAGGATCCAGCCCTGGATGTTTCACAATTAAATTACTGCCTTTTCTAAGTATCTTTAACATATTTCTTTTTATACCTGTTACGCCAGAAATACAGTTATGTTCACTCACCATTTGTTAAAATAGGAGCAGGCATGGCACTGGATGATTAAAGTGCTTTTTGATTCACAAAAAAAGTAGTTCAGGTAGAGGACATATTTTTTTGAATGATGCTTAATTTTACAATCTCTTTTTGTTTTGGACTCTAGGGTGAACCAGGCCCTGCTGGTGCCAAGGGAGAAAGTGGTAACAAGGGTGAGCCTGTAAGTATAGCTACATGTAATGGTTGTTTCAATGAGTAAAGCATGACAGTATCTGCAACACAGCATCTGATTTTTTTCTTTTTCTCTGTTTGCCTGAAATAGGGTGCTGCTGGACCTCCTGGCCCTCCTGGTCCTAGTGGTGAGGAAGGCAAGAGAGGCGGCACTGGTGAACCTGGCTCTGCTGGTCCCCCAGGCCCTGCTGGTCTAAGAGTAGGTTTTCTTTTCATGTTCCAGAAATAGAAGCAAAACAGAAACTGGAAATAAAGCTAGACTCGCAAAGACAAATTAAGTAATTACAAGTAATTAAATTTTCATTAATGCTGCTTAGCAAAGATCATTTGCCAGTTTCAGCCTTTTGATTAGTTGGGACCAAATCTATTTTTGCTTTGCATTAATGCTGTTTACTGTCTTATCCCTGATATAATGAGATTCCTTTGTTTTATCCATTGTATAATATTTAGTGAATTATCTTTGATTACTCTAAAAACTTTGTGATGCAATTTAAGTGCTTAAATCAGATAATTGGCTTACACGTTGTGTGAGGCCAAAGGTCTCCACTCAGTGTCTTCAAGGGTGCCTAGTACCCTTTTCACTGGTTGAGGAAACAGTTCACTGAATTTCAGAAGGCATGTGACTTCACACGGGAGCAGGGATCCACTAGAGAAGAACAGGAAAAATGGCAATATTTCCACCAGATTTTGTGGTAGAGATAAGGACTCAATATTGTACCTTGGGTAACCTGTACAGACCATAGAGAAAACAGTAAATCTCTGCAGAGTACCGAAGGTGAAACAGTGTGGGCCAGGCTGTGGGATCCTAGTTGCTGACCACTAATAGATTACATTGAACAGTGAAAATGGTCTCATACAAGCAGATTAGAATTCTGAAGGAAATGAGAGAGACTTTTTTCACATCATACATTTACACTGAGGTGTGTGTGCTCGGAGCTGCACTTTCCTCAAATGCAGCAGTCGTGCTTGGAAGGCTTAAATTTATCAAGTACTATACACCTTACAGGAAGAGATTTATTTCTTTCCCTTTCTTGATTTGGTTTTTTGTTCACTTGCAGGGTGTGCCTGGATCTCGTGGTCTCCCTGGAGCTGATGGCAGAGCTGGTGTCATTGTAAGACTTTTTGTCTGGGTCACTATTTCTAAACCCTCTTCTTTTATATACAAGTGTGTGATGCTTTTCGCTAACACTGCCTAATTTTATTTATTTATTCTGGTAGGGACCTGCTGGTAACCGTGGTGCTACTGGTCCTGTTGGTGCTAAGGGTCCTAGTGGTGATGGTGGCCGTCCTGGTGAGCCTGGTCTTATGGGTCCAAGAGTAAGTTTGAAATCTGTGTTATAAGTTTGAACTATGCAAAAAGAAAATTGAGTTTCAATTTAGGAAAAACATCATTCAGAAAGCCAACTACAAAAATTCAACCCACACTAACCATAATAAGGGTATTGCCATCACTTCCACCACTTCTTCCGCATGGAAAAAAGATCCATGAGGAAATTTTTAAGAAACATCAAAATGTTTGAGATTAGTTTCTTTTGTATGTGATAACATTTGATTGTCTTGTTGTGGAGCAGTGCCCCCCTGTACTGAATTCGGCATTGACTTCTGAGAGGGAGTTCTGCTTTTGATTATTTGCAGATTGTGATCATTAAGATTGTAGATGAAGTCTGTGTGTGTCCTCTTTACCCAACTAAAAGAAAAGCAAACCCTGCTAAAATGATGTGAGATGGCTGATCTGAATTACTTCAATTTTGCAAATGATTTACTGAAAACAGCCATTAATTTTAGTGGTGCTGGCTGCAGCCAGATTATGTCCAATATCATTGTCTTTTATCCTCTTCAATCTACTCTTCCTGCCCCAACTCATGAAGTGAAAGAGTTTTCAGTGGACATGTGAACTATTACACATCTGTAAGCCTTTAAGCACATTCTCTGCTGAAGCAGAGCCTAAATGAATTTATCTGAGTGACAGAGGTACTTGTCTATACTGTTTTTCAACTGGCATGGAAGCACATACCACCAAATTAAACTTCACTGTGTTTTAGATGTAAGTTTGACAGGACATACAGTCCTGTTTACACACTGTAGACTGATAACTTGGCATCTGAGTGTGTGTATGCGCACATGTAGAAAAAAATTTTGGATAGCTATTGGGTGAGTTGATTTCCTTTTAATAACATGAAACTTCTCCTTCCTCAGGGTCTCCCAGGTCAACCTGGAAGCCCAGGCCCTGCTGGCAAGGAAGGTCCTGTTGTAAGTACCTTGCTTTTCATTCACTTTCCCCCTTGCATGTGAAACATAGACATAAACAGAAATTTTGAAAAGCAGAGATCTCAGCACTTAGCTCTAATGCAACTCTGTGTAAAACCAGCAAGATTTTACCACTGTATTACTCAGAAGATCAGTGAAAAAGTTTCCATTCATTTCTGTGGGTCTCAGATCTGGCCTGTGCCCTGGAAGGGGAGGAAGAAATACAGTTTTACAAAAGGAGAAAGATGGAGGAATGCGTGAGCAGGCATTGCATAAAAGGTGTTTAAAAGTTAAACGGCATTTGTTTCCTGTCAGTACCCATTTCTCCTAAAATTAAACTCTAATTAAATTACCCCATCCATTTAATAGTGTGATTTTTTTTTCTAGGGTTTCCCTGGAGCAGATGGTAGAGTTGGGCCAATTGGTCCAGCTGGTAATAGAGGTGAGCCTGGCAACATTGGATTCCCTGGACCAAAAGGCCCCACTGTAAGTACAGTACAGAAACTTTCTATTATTATGAAGGCATTTCCAGACTAACCTGTAGGTCTTCAACTTTAACAATCAAACCCGTCTCCCCGTGTCCTTCTGTACTGCTTATTGGATACACTTATGTTTAAGAGTTCTATTTTAAATTATTTTGTAGTTATCTAAAATATGATTAAACAAATGAAAAAAATTAATTCATTAAAGAATATTTGGACATTGAAGTTATTAGAATAGTATAAGTCTATATTGTAATTTGCATTTTATCACTTCTGTATGCACACTTCAGTAAAAGTTCTGTAAATGTTCAGTTCCAGAGTGTTGTTATTTGTGGAGCATAGTCCAAAGCTCACTCACTTTAGAAGAAAAGCTACCAGTGATTTCAGCAGGTCTCTTGACATGTCACACAAAGGCCACAGATAACAGTAATCATCTCCTGAATTTGTAGTGTTGCTACATATACACACACATGCAGATATAGATAGTGTATTGCATGGGATACTATGCAGAGTGTCATGAATTATGATCTCAAAAAACAAAGGAACAGAGTTTTTGAAAGAAAAGACATTTATTTTTGAGATATTGTTTCTAAGTGTTTGAAGAAGGCAGGTGGAATTTGTGGTGGGTGTTTTAATCAGAGTTAAAGAAATATTACAACAGTTTTTCTGGAAAGGAGAGTTATCAGTCTCTGTTTACTAGTTTAAACTGAATATAATATGAAGTCTTGGTTAGCTTTCGTATCTTTTTCTTTCAACTTCAGGGTGAACCTGGCAAGCCTGGTGAAAAAGGCAATGTTGGTCTCGCTGGCCCACGGGTATGTGGATATGTTTTCTTTATCAACCTCCAGAGAGAAAAAAGTAGATTTTCAAAACCTCTGTAATAAGATAGCATTGTCTTGTGCACGCATAAATAGATGACGAAATAAAAAAGCACTTGAGAATGTGTTCATCTAGCCTGAGGTCAATGGGGACTATTACTTAAGGGATAAACGTAAACTACCCTTCTTCATGTTAATTGGGTAATCGATTATGGACTATTATCTTCCTATGGGAAACTAACACTCTCCATGCAAATTTTTGAGGACAGTGTATGGTTTCTAATTTGTCCACTAGATTTCCAGCTTCTTACTGATAGTTGAAACAGAATTTCTTCATCCAAGGGATGAAGTAATTGGTCTGTTGTGGCAAAAAGGCAAGGTTGCTATAATCTACAATTCTAAAATAAGTTTCCTTAAGTTATGAATGTGCTGCAATAACTAAAACTGTCACTAGAATCTAAAATTGTAAGCATCTTTGGTACCCTTTGATAGTGAAGTTCTTTCTTACAAGTCAAAATACACAGCCGGATACCTTTGGTTTCAGCACAGAATCACTTTAGAGAAATATTATTCATAACAAATCAAAACTTTGATAACCACTTTGTACTTGAATATATTTAGGGTGCTCCTGGTCCAGAGGGAAACAACGGTGCTCAAGGTCCTCCTGGAGTCACTGTAAGTAACAGCCTCCACACAGATCCAATTTGTGATTTACTTTTCATTAATGGGACCTCCCATTTTAAAAATCTATTTACCTATATTTTTTCCTCCAAGTTAATAATTTGTTTTTCATTCCATCCAGGGCAACCAAGGTGGAAAGGGTGAACAAGGTCCTGCTGGCCCTCCTGGCTTCCAGGTGAGTAACTATGTGCTCAGCTCAATATTATCTATGGTTTACAAATCGTGAAGTGCTTCTGCCTTAATTTTATTTGTGTTCTTGTTTCTTTACATTTAGGGTCTGCCAGGTCCCTCAGGTCCAGCTGGTGAAGCTGGTAAACCAGGCGAAAGGGTGAGTGACAGATACAGTACTCCATAAGCAGGCAAGCTTTGCATAAGCATTATGTTTACAATTGCACATGTGAAGCAAGAGCCTGTTGGATTAATTTGCCAAAATAAAGCAATCCATGTTACACGCGAAGTTTAACAGTCCCTTTTGTTAAAGTTAGCCACAAATGAAGAAGGTTCGCTGCAGGTTTGCAACCTGCTTCTTTCAAATTTTTAGTATGAAACTAAGCAAAGCTGATCCTTTGCTTTTCAGACCTCAAGCAGCAATAAAATATGCCCCCTCCCCCAAAAGTACATGAAAAGTATTTTACTTCAGATTTCTTTTGAAAACCTCAGGGTGCAATCTAACCTGCATTACTTCAATTATATGCTTTTGCACCTCAGTTGATTTCAGTGAATTTACATTGATATACAACTGAGGTAGCTCAGTGATAATTCAGGCTCTAGGTTCTGCTCAGTTAAAGTGTTTGATATAATCTGCAAATTGTGCATCCTATGTGTCATAACCACCTTTAACATTTATACTTACATCTCTGTGTGCCTATAAAAGAGTTTACATTGCATGTACCTCAAAAATGAGCTTGGAATTTAATAGCTAACTTTTTCATCAAGTGAGTAATTATTATGTTGTGTGCTTTGAGATATTGTGCAGCTATATGAAAAAGGTTTATTTCTGTGTATCTAAAAGACTGGGTTGAGTCTGAAGATTTGCAGTATGCTGCTGCAATTTAAGAAGCATTTCTATTCACTGCTCAGAAACAAAGCAGAATTTAAGCTAATAAGTTTGCTTTAGAAATAAGCTTTACCAATACATCTACTCTCTTCTAGGGTCTTCATGGTGAATTTGGTGTCCCTGGCCCTGCTGGCCCAAGAGTGAGTAACTCTTTTAGCACAGACTGTCTTAAATAATGTGTTCAATAATAATAGTGGCTATATACATCTCCAAGTTTCTCAAGACAAACCGTTCTTCTCAGTTATAGAACACAGTGTATTGCAGCACACTCCCAGGAATGAAGCAGAATTTTCTCTGCTCTTTGCATGTGCCAGTGTTAGAAAACTTCTAGAAAAGCAATATGAGTGTTACCCAAGTAATGATATCCTAATGAGCTGATGTAAATTTTCTTTTGTATTAATGAACCTGACAGTGAGAATGGGAATGACAAAAGACTGGTCCTACAGCGTTACACTGAGGCCTAGTGCAGATGAGCATTTTTAACTCCAGGGTCTGTGCACAGACCTTCCTAGCCTGACCATTTCAGTCACTAATCTTTGCGAGCAGCTCCTACCTCCCATGTAATTTCTTTGTGAACAAATGGTGGGCTGAATCAGAGCCTAGAGCAGTCATTAGAAGATATTTCTCCCCACTTCCCTTTATTCATGCACTATGAATAAACGTGTGGAGGCCTTCCTGCATGGCAGGAATGTCCTATTTATGCAGAGCAATGAGTAGTTTATAAAATGCTTGATTAATTCTTTGCTTTTCAAATCCACCTATAAAGACGTTGATCTTTAAACAACTTCTGTTGCTTTGTCTTTTCTTCTGACTTTCAAACTAAATGTATTCATGAGAAATATTCCTGTTCACCCTTATCAGTTATGTCAATCAGCTTGAACTGCACTCTCTGTATTTAGTGCCCTGAGGCTCTGTCAGTAACCTCTTTAAACTTTCATTTTGTTAATCTATCCAAGCCAAGTTCTCTTTATCATTGCAGTAGCAGTTATCTGTCTCTGCTCTAGCTTGCTTTAGGCAACTTGTACCAAGCCGGAGTGTATTTTATTCAGTATTCCAAACTGGGTCTTACGTATGTTTTGTACAACAAGATTAACACTTCCTAAAAATACCTCACTGCTTGTGCCAGATCACATTTGCAACTTATTGTTGGCTTTCTGTCATTTTCACCAGGTGAAACCCCTATTTACAGCACAAATCCTCATTTTTGGTTCCTAAATAAATGTCCTTGTACTTCAAATTCTTCAGTTTTGTCCCAATTCTATTGTGACAGCCATCCAGAAGGTTATTCACTTCTTCCCCTGTAATATGCCAACCCTTATTCCTGTTAGCAAGAACTTCCACATCTTAGTTCATAAACATCCTTCTTACTTTTCTGCCTCTCTATTAACAAAAATGTATGTAAAAATAATGAAAAATATATTCATTGGGGAACATCACTACAATATAAATTAGCCTTTTGCATCGTTGGCACTTTTTAAGAGCATGCTGTCTCTCCTTGAGTCAGTCCTTTGACTATATTATTGTTCTCATACAAATTTTCAGATTCTCCAGTATAACTAAAAATCTTCATTATGCCTTATCAGATTATTCACTGATGTCCAGCTTGGTCACATTGTGATAATTTGAGATGTCTTTAGTAAAACTGGTCTTTCCATCTTTGATAAATCTATTGTGCATTTAAGCCCAGTTTTTCACTACTCTAGGTGACCTCTAATTTAGAATTTATCCTTATACGTGTTATAATGCATAGGTCGCATTAGTAGGCTTTAGCTGTCACCTTTGTTTTCCAACATTCACCTGGCATTTGCCACTGTAAAAATAATTGTTTGCCAATTACTATGGCTCTAGTTTCACTAGAATCCAATATCTGCTCAAATTGCTATGAGAAGCTCCATTTCACAGTAGAATGCAAGATTGTTACTGGAATGAGCACAGTAGCCAAAATCCATGCTCAAAATGTACTTGTACTTTAATTGTCAGCCCTTATCATGATGCAAGACTTTTTAGTACTTCACTTTGCTGTATTTGTGTCAAAAGCTAGAGACAATTCTTACGACCAGCTTAGTTAATAACTGCACAATTGTAATACAGTTCTTAATAGTTTGTTCAGATAAAAATACATCGCATTGTCATTGCTACTAATCAGTGCTTTTAAACCTCTAAGCTACAGAACAATTCAAGGAAAAACTCAAATCAGACTGTCTCCTGCAGGGTGAACGTGGTCCTCCTGGTGAAAGTGGTGCTGTTGGTCCTGCTGGTCCCATTGGAAGCCGTGGTCCGTCTGGCCCACCAGGCCCCGATGGTAACAAGGTATGTCTTTTCCAACTGCCATTGCTTTACTGTTGAATTCCTGATGAAGGAAATCCAAACCCTTCTTTCCTAAAAGCACAAGTGATTACTGCCAATAGGTAGTTACCTGTAATCCATAGCCCCTGCATCTTTTCTTGAAGTGGTAAAGCTCCATCCCAGCTAGTTCACACTAATATAAAAGGTTTTTATGCTTGGCACTATAGATGATGGGAGAGGAACTCCAGTTTGGATTCAGTTTGTATACAGCTTGTCAGCTGGGTATACTATTATTCTGTTTTGAGGTAGGATCTGAGATTTTGGCTGAAATTCATGCTGACTTCTGCTTATACCCACTTCTATTTAAAACACAGGAAGTTCTTGTATCTAGTAGGCAATATTTTCCCCAAAACACTAGCACAATAATGAATGGTCATCTACCAAGAGAACATTGGCTTGGTGCTAACTGAATATATGCCTTAGTTCTCAAGATTTTCATGAGGAGTATTTTCACAAAAGGTTAGTTTGGTATATAGGATGCCCTATAACTTCAGGACCCCACAAAACCAGAGAGCGTTCAGATATGGCGTCTTCACTAGCTGAAAAAGTAAAATAAGTACAGAAGCTTAAGATAAACTACTACTGCTCACACTGTTTACAAGCAAGCAGAATGATGGCCAAAATAGTAATGATGTAAGTTTGCTTCAAATTGGTTGAATGATTTGACCCAGTCTTACATGATATGTTGTTGCTGCTAGGGTGAGCCTGGCAATGTTGGTCCTGCTGGTGGTCCTGGTCCTGCTGGCCCTGGAGGAATCCCAGGAGAGAGAGGTGTTGCTGGTGTTCCAGGAGGGAAGGGTGAAAAGGTAAGGTGGACAACTTAGTTTATTAATGCATGCACAGGTTTGGGAAATGCTTGAAAAAACCTACAGGTTACTCCAATACAGCTTTCATTTAGTTTCATTTAGTTACATTTAGTTACATTATGACTCATTAGTAGTCAATAAGTAGAGATTTTGTTGGTCTAACAGACTGTCCGTCTTCTGTAAGATTGTATTTTGATCTTTGCTCAGCATTTGGAATTGATACAGTATCAGTAAGTTCTTCACATAACTGGTTAATAATGAGCTTATCTACCAAACAAATACTAAAGCTGTCTTTGAGTACAGATTTTATTGCAGGAATGGGCCTTCTAATCGCAAAGGACTGAGTCTCTGATCAATTTTTGACTGCTCTAGGTGCAGTGACTATGATATAAGTAAATCAGTTATAAAAAAATTATGATTTTATCAGTTTTCTACAAAATCAGAAAACGTTTCAGCCGATGTAAGCCCTTATATAAAGCTTGAAGTCTGGCTGCAAGTCCTGTTGCTGCCTCCACTTTATCCATATAATTATCTATAAAATTGATTTTAATTTTTGTATGTACATCTCATTCCATATGCTATTCTGTTCATTATTTAAACTTTAAACTGAGATTTGTAGAACTGCTTTATTTGCTTTGACTAAAAAAATCCATAGTTGTTTAGCATAAATGGAGCTGTAAGGAAATTACAAAAATTGCTTGCAAATTTTTATAAAACACTATTAATGCAGAAGAGTAGTATGTATTAAAAGAAAGAGATTGAACAGAGTGCTGGTCTGATTTCTTGACACTAGCGATGGCCTGGATATAACTTCTTGTTATATGAAACATATGGCGTTTTGTGTGACTAGTCATATGATGTCATTGTTTTTTAACAGTTGTTTTCCTGCTTCAAATGGAACATATTACATGAATACCCAGAAGAATTTTTATGTATGGGTATTTCTTGGCCAAAAGCAAAGGGATTTTGAGGGAGGATTTATATTCATCATTTGGAATATACATCAACTTGGGTTTTAATTTTTAATTTCATTCAAAATTCTTGCCACCTGAGGGAAATTAAATAGACAAATTCATAATTCTGAAAAGCGTATCAGTCCCCTTTGTCTGCAAATTCTTGCTTTGCAAGTCAGTACATACTCAGCAGTAAAAATCAAGTAACAATCAAAGTCCATTCCCAAAAAACAGTAGCATGATAAGCGTTTCATATGATATGTAATACATGGATGCTCAGCAAACAGTTCAAGACTTCTTTCACATAAACTGTGGTGTTTGTTACCAATGTAATGTATTTTTCCCTCTCTGTGTATTTTAGGGTCCTCCAGGTCTGAGAGGTGAGACTGGTGCAACAGGAAGAGATGGTGCTCGTGTAAGTGTATTTTGGTTCCACTCGAGTTTATTTCACAACATCTCAGAACTTAAGTGACTAAAATGGATGTTCAGGACTTACATTTACTACTGTATTGCATTATCTGCTCACTTGTGATATAAATCAACAATCTTATTGTCTCTTGTCCAAGGATGTTTGAATTTGGGGGCAGAGAGAGAAACATTATTATTTCTCATGCACACAAACAGAGAAATGGCATCAGAAGAGAACATTGTATTTCATAGATGATTGTTTGGTGTGACACTGTCCCTTTAACTTCATGAGCCCAACCTGTACAGATAATTCCAAAAGCAGCCTGCAAAGTCACATGAAATTATCATTAATTTGAAATTTTGAATGCCTATCCTGGAATCGAAACTTTGGAAGAAAAATAACAGAATAGAATTTGTTTTATAAAATCACATGTCCTTTACATTGAAAATATTTGGAAGAAAGTCACCTATCTGTAGGATGAAAAAGAAAAATATTAAAAGCAGTCATTCCTGCTTACATTTTGTTAATGGTGTCCTGTCTCTTGGCCTATAGGGTCTCCCTGGTGCTATCGGTGCTCCTGGCCCTGCTGGTGGTGCTGGTGATCGAGTAAGTCTACTCTTTGAACGAATAAGTTTCTTGTTTGTTTATATGGTTTACCTACACGTGAATGTTTGAGATAAGGAGTTCTGTAAAAAACAATTCCATCTTTCTAGTGTGCATGAGTTTTGCAAGTTTTTCAGATTTGGGAGGCAAGTGTTATTGGGATTGTAGAATTATTCAGTGAAGTTTGCCGTAGCATCCCAAACCTTTTCCTAAAAGGGCGGGGGAAGGATGCCCATCTATATGGCAGTGGGTTACGCAGGGAGAAGATTCTGATTCAGGCTTTGTCTGAACTCTTCTCAGTTGAGGCTAATCTCCACAATCCTCCTTACATGTGAGAAGAGGTTTTGATATGGTGATGAACAACCACACATTAGCTCAGAATGATTTCTTTTATCCTACCCAAATATCATTAGAAATTATTAATACAAGGTGGGTCAAACCAGAAGCATTTTCAGTAACACCCTCTCCACTGGAGACACGGGACAACTCAATATATGCATCTGTACCACGAGATCACCCCTATTTCGACTGCAGTGATGCCTTCCATTGTCATAATGTTTTCTGCCATCTGTTTTAGGGAGAAGCAGGTCCTGCTGGTCCCGCTGGTCCTGCTGGTGCCCGTGGTATCCCTGTAAGTAGCAATTCCTACAACTATTCCTGTGTCAAAGACATGATATTCAGAAAAAATGCCCTTTTAAAGCGCATTCCAAGCAGTCCTCTCTTCTTTGTCCTCTCTTTAGGGTGAACGCGGTGAGCCTGGTCCCGTAGGTCCTAGTGGATTTGCTGGACCTCCTGTGAGTATTGTTGGTGCTTTCCTCTTATTGATTTCCCATCATTCTTCTATTTCTTTTATATGCTTTTTCCAACTCTTTGTTCAGTGTGGTTTTTTCTGCCCATAGGGTGCAGCTGGTCAGCCTGGTGCTAAAGGCGAGCGTGGGCCTAAAGGACCTAAGGGTGAAAGTGGACCAACAGGCGCTGTTGGCCCAATTGGTGCTTCTGGACCACCAGTAAGTGAACTGTGTCTTTGTAAAACGCATGGTTCCTAACTGTCCTATGCGAGCAGTATACCAGCCTGAAGACCTTGAATTTGACACGGTCACTAAAAAAAGAAAAACAACTTCAAAGTAGGCTGTGAAGAAAGTCACCATACTGATTTCTGGATATTATATAAACTTTGTCCACGTATTTATGTGGGCTCAGATCATGAGTCTGGAACTGAAATGAAGATAAAAAAAATAATTTTCAACTTGCCCTGGAGATCAGCCCTGGAGGTCTATCTTAGACCATTCGGGGAGTGATTGTGGGTACGTTCTGAGCTGAGGATGTTGGTACCTGCTTCTCAAAGACAGGATGTGCTGTTGCAGTCTGACTTTCAGATCCAGTCATCCAGAATCATATGTGCAAATTTGTCTGTGCACCCACTTGCACATGGGCTTTTCATATGCTAACAACTTTACAGTGCAAAGGTACATATTATTTCACATGCATGAAGCACAGCTTTGGAGAAGTGGTTGAAATGATGCAGAAAGTTGGGCCCTGGTATTTCAAATAATACCAGTGTCTCAAGACAATACAGCTTGGAGTTCTTACTGTATGCTTCTGATAGAGCAATAGCAGGCCCTTGCACTGAATGGCTGTATTAGTCATACAGTGCAGAGGACTAACTATTCTTTGGCTTACTATGTCTTTCACATTTTAGCTTCCAGATTTGCTTAGACACATGTAACAATGGCAAGGCAAATTCATTTGAAGCATAAATGCCTTATGCAACTTCTCAGTCCTTACTGTACTGATTTAAAATGCCTGTGAGAATTTATTACCCTAGTACCAGGACAGGAATTGTGATTTTGGGCCCAGTCCTTCTTCTGTTAAAGTAAAAAGCAAAATCACTCCTACTTTTCATGAGAGTGAGACTGAGCTCTTATTTTGAATAACATTAATAGTCTTTGCTTATTTCATTTATCGTTTTCAATCCTTTGTACATAGGGTCCCGCTGGTGCTGCTGGTCCTGCTGGCCCTCGTGGTGATGCTGGTCCTCCTGTAAGTCTTTAAGCTTTTGGCATTAACACCGTTGCTTTTCATGAAGTCATTGTTTCCTTTAAACCAAATCTTCCTTTTCACTTTTGTTTTTAGGGCATGACTGGTTTCCCTGGTGCTGCTGGAAGAGTTGGTCCTCCTGGCCCTGCTGTAAGTAACTAGTGAAGAAGTTCTAATGGGAGATAAGTCAGAAATTGCATTCATTAGGGCTAATCCTCATTTTTGTTACATGGACAGAAATTCTAACTGCGCTGGAATCACTCCAGGTGCTTATAGGAATGGATGAGATAAGAAAAGGTCTCTTAACTGTTTAAATTCCCAGAGTGGGAATTATGTATTTAGTTTGTTGGGGTTTTTTTACAATCCATCAAACATCCTTCTGTAACTTGAGATGCCTAAGAATTTGTAAAAATATGTGTTTCTTTTGCTTTTGTTCACCATGAGTAACTCCATAGCCATTAGTTTTAAGTGGAATAAGAAGGTCATGTCCTATTTGAAAAAGATGTTGAGGTTATCTTCTGTCCACACTTCCTGAAGTATCTGCAGTTCCAGCCCTTGTCTCAAGTAGGGCAACCTCTCGTTGTGTTTGAGAATGTGAATCCCTCCTTCTTTATCTTTCAGCCAAAAATTCTCATTTCAAATTGACATTTGTAGTTTTCTTTTCAAACGTGTTTCCAACCTTTACCAAAAAGGCACTTCTTTCCTTAGTTACCATATATTTAAATACATTGTAAATCCCAGTATCCAAAGCAAATAATCCCATTGAATGAGAAGAGATTTTTCTCATAGATTTTATAGTTGGAATTAGTGTTTCCAGAGCGGAATCAATATTTTCCAGCCAAATTTTACCTCTTTCACTTGCACTGAGTAAAAATAAAAGATAAATCACTCGGTTCAATAATTCTGTTCACTCCAGCTATCCACTGCTAACAAAAGCAATAGAAGCTGCCGCTTCAGTACAGCTGCTATCCTGTTATTGTAGAGAACAATTTTTGTACATGGATGTAAAATGAAATTTATCTCTGTTCTCCCCAGTAATGTTATCATATTCACACTCGTTCCTAGGGCATAAGTGGTCCCCCTGGTCCTCCTGGCCCAGCTGGCAAAGATGGTCCTAGAGGTCTCCGTGGTGATGTTGGTCCAGTTGGCCGTACTGGTGAACAAGGTATTGCTGGTCCACCTGGTTTTGCTGGTGAGAAGGGTCCACCTGGAGAAGCTGGTGCTGCTGTAAGTTACTGAGTATCACATCTTGTTAAAAATTTTTCTCTTCGTGTAAATGTTATGGCTTCTAAGATACTTCTGGTGGTATTTGAAGGGCTTTTCTCTTTTATTAACAAACTTAGCAAGGCTTTAAGTAGAAGCTGTGCTGAGACTCAAGAAATTGTTTATAGACACGTTTGACAAACTGGCATAAAAGGTGAACCTGATCTCTGAGTCAGGTTTTTCTCTCCTCTTTTCTTGTGATGAGTTGCAACTTTCTCTGCAAGTGGCCCACCTGAAATCAAGGAGGCGAACTGCAGAAAAAAATGCTTCTTAGTCTGGGAAAAGGAAGCAGAGCCTTCTGCTCTGAAATTGAGCATCACGAGTGGAAAAAGGAGGAATATGTGAACATGCATTTAAGCAATCTCAATTTGTTTCCGCATCAGAAACTCTAATTTGTAGAGAACACAAGGTTAAAGTAGTCTGATCGTTGGGTGATTTGGAGTTATGTAAATAAATAAATTATTTTTTAATGTCTTTAAGCTTGCACATCCAGAATTATTGGCATTTTTAAAGTTAGACATGGTTCTGTCATCTGGAAGTATGCACTCATGTGAATTACCACTCTGTTTCCCAAGAAAATTTTACAGAACTTTCTTCTGTGATCTGCAGAAGTTATAGCTAAAATAAAACCTTCAGTGTCATTGTCAGACATGCATGTTAAAATTTTGTAAGTGACAACTGGAAATTTGTCTTTTAATTTCCAGTATAAAACCATACATTTTCTAATTTTTATGTTCTAATTTAATTTCAATTATGAAAAACATAATTGAACTAGCAGGCCTGACTGTAAGTTAAGATAATAGTTTAGGGTAATCTTTCAAGATGATTACCAAGTTTAGTGACACATATACTCAAATTCCAAGGAAATGGAAAAGTCACTTGACTAAATAACATTTTATTTTCAAATGGCCAGTAGTGAGCTCTAAGGGTTGTTTGGAGATGTGAGATACCACAAGAGATCTTCTAAAGCTGCTTGAGGACCAGTCTCAGATGATCAGTATCTTCGCTGTGGAATCCTCTCACACAATCATCTCTGTTCTGAATACCCCAGTTATGTGGGAAAGAAAAAATCATGTCTGTAGTCTTGTTCAGAAACAGCATTTTCACTGGTAAGCAGTTGTGAGGCGAATATGACTGGCATTACATTCTTACAGAATTTTATCTTTGGAGTTTAAAGTCTTCTGGCTTGGTTGCAACTCCTTCCATTCAGGAGCTAGCACTGACACATATTGGCATCCTTGGAGAGCAGTTGGTGCTGTTGTAGAGCAAAACAAAAGTGGAGGGCCATAAAAATTGATTTTTCTCTGTTAATATAAATAATATTCTCTTCATGTCACAGGGTCCTCCTGGTACCCCAGGTCCTCAGGGTATTCTTGGTGCTCCTGGTATCCTTGGTTTGCCTGGCTCTCGGGGAGAACGTGGTCTTCCAGGCGTCTCTGGAGCAACAGTGAGTATATGACTAGTTAACTGTGTTAAACAGATAGGTGTGAAGAGAAAAGGTGAGGTCTCCTCTTAAGGGAAACCAGGGAAAAGGAGATGTAGATTCTGCTCTTTCCATTGCTGCTGCGAACAGAGGATGCAGACCTAGCAGACATAGAGCAGTGGAAGACATTATTTCTTGCTGCAGGCAAACAGGACTTGTGTCTGCAGGTGAGCACAGTTTTGAATGGCATCAGAGACTTCTGCTAGAAGAGGTAGAAAATTTAGAATGAAGATAGTGTTTGATGTAGTTAGATACATTTCTTATGTTCTGGATCTGTTTCACTTCCAGAATTGATTGCAGAGAAAATGTTTCTCATAGATAAAGCCAAAAGTTTGTGTTGTATTATAATGTCATTTTGTTGCCACTGTTCCTGTGTTAGGGTGAACCTGGTCCCCTGGGTGTTGCTGGTCCTCCTGGTGCCCGTGGTCCCTCTGGTCCTGTGGGTTCTCCTGGTCCCAATGGTGCTCCTGGTGAAGCTGGTCGTGATGTAAGCTATATTTTATTTCCTCTTCAGAATTGCTTTTCATTTATTCTGTGCCAAAGACAAATACACCAAAAAGATGGATGCAAGTGGAGGTTGTTCTTCTAGCAAACTTGTACCTTCCAGTGTCTTTAGGGAAAATTATAGCAGGATTCTAATAGACATGGATTTCCACCCCCATCTAGGAAAAAAATTCTTCAAGGCACAAGTTGTGTCTGAAATATATCCTGGAGTCACTATCAGAATCTTTAGACTTTTTAATTAACTGCCAAGAAAGATGGAATGGGAAAAAGATTACTTCATTGTTGCAGCTCAGAAAAATAGTACATCCCAGGGGATAAGGTTTTGGTTGTAGAGAAGAATATATTAGGAAAGCTTGTTATCAGCAAATTTTCTTGAATTGTTAGATTCAATATACTTAACCTTTCAGGGAAGTATAAAAATTGCAGTAGCTTTTATTTGAGGTAGTGAGCTGCGGTATTAAAGAAAGTGGGTTTTAACCTAAGACCTGCTCAGAAGCACAAGAAGCACATTACACAAAATGTTGCAATTCAGTTATTAGACTTGCGCAACACTCAACACTATTTTTGATACCTAACGAAACAGATATACTTTAACATTGTGGCTGAGCTACATAATGTTTCCCAGTGTTCATTCCCTCACTGTAAAATGTAAAGTATGTTTGTAGGTGAAAAACATCATGGAACAAACTCTGGCCTGTGTGGCAGGTACTGCTGAATTGCAGAGAACAGCGCAGGTTACGACACAGTGGAGGAGCTGAGTCCTGTGCAGAAGAGGGAATGTGGGAACACTGGAGTGGAACAGATTTATTCCACTAATGTCCAGACTTATGGGTGATCACTCAGAGGACGGGACCCTGCTCCCAGTTCTTCATAGAGCAGCAAATAAACTTACCCATCCTATTTAACCACCCAAGTTAGTTGTTCAACTTGAAGAAGGGTATCCATGCAGTGGCTATACGTGAGCTACACTGTAAGAACAGTTAAAGTATTAACATGTTGTCTGGTCTCCTGCACAGATAACTATTTAAAGCTTTCTGTGCGCCTGATCAAGGGAGCTTATTTGATAACCTGAATCATTGTCAATACAGGACTCTCATGAGTCCTGAGACTCACAGGATTTCAAAGAGATACTAATTTTATTATAATATTAGAGAACGATTAGAGCATACTAATTTTATTTTATAAGAATTAAAAATAAATAAACTTCCTGTTCCGTGGAAGTAATTTGAAGGAGAAGGTTTGCTAGTGTACACAGCAAAACAATTGAAGTGAAATTAATGTTCATGAAGGAAGCAATTTAAGCTTGTGAAGTACCACAACAAAGTCATTTAGCTGTGACTATTGTCACAGTCCTTTTCTCACCACTGACAAGCTAGATGATGGCCACTATTGCCTTGACCTTTTCATTTAGAGAAATACAGAAAAACCCAGTATTTTTTTAATACTGAACTTTTAAAACCTAAAATAGGTGAAGAGCATCTTATTTTTCTGAGAACATTAATATATTTAAGAGATTTGAGAGTGGCATCTATAAGGAGGAGTTTGTGATCTTCCAGATTTATGCTAACCCATCTCAATATCTTCTTACTCTCATTGGGAGCAATTAAACTGACACAGAGTTCTGTGTCAGATGAAAGCTGATGGAGTTTAATTCTTTTTCTTGGTATTTTAACAGGGCAATCCTGGAAATGATGGTCCACCAGGCCGTGATGGTGCTCCTGGTTTCAAGGTAACTTGTTCTTTTCTTTTATTTCATAATCATGGAAGAAATGTTCCAATATGTATAAGTCAGTAGTAACACACTGTCTCTCCCTTTGCATTCCTTTGTTCCCAGGGTGAGCGTGGTGCTCCTGGTAGCCCTGGTCCTAGTGGTGCTCTGGGTGCTCCTGGTCCTCATGGCCAAGTTGGTCCTGCTGGAAAGCCTGGAAACCGTGGTGATCCTGTAAGCTGATGAGACCTTATCTTTTATTAACACAGGACTAATATTTGTCTGTCATATATGTACATTATACAGCAAACCCTTACAATGTGTGGAATATTACTTTGCTTCTGCCAGATGTGTTGAGCATAGAACTTTTATTAGGTATAATATACAGCAGTGACATGCATTTTATATTCCTGTTTCAGGGTCCTGTTGGCGCTGTCGGTCCTGCTGGTGCTTTTGGTCCAAGAGGTCTTGCTGTAAGTCTGATTTCTAAATACATTGCCACATTGATGCAAGAAGAGAAAACATGCTTTGTTAATAAGGACTCATAACTGTATTCAAGATATGGGCCCAAAAACTAGTGCTTAAGGAGCTGTAAATTCAGACCTAGAATCTCAGTCAGCATTCTCTTTTATGGGACCAATCCTGAAGCTTTTCAGATTGACCATCTTCCTGGGCGTGTTAATAGTATGTACATATATATATATCAGGGACAACCTATGGTATAATGTAGAATGCTGATGCTTAAGTCTTGATTTGACAGTAGTATATGCTCGAAGCCTTCTTTTTTATTCTTCTTACACCTGTATGCCTTCCTAGGGCCCACAAGGTCCACGTGGTGAGAAGGGTGCACCTGGTGATAAGGGGCCTAGAGGTCTGCCTGGCTTGAAGGGACACAATGGATTGCAGGGTCTTCCTGGTCTTGCTGTAAGTAAATGATTTTCAGTATTTTGAATATAAAGAACAAAAAAGGGAAATAAGGTTACTATAATGTGGAATTACATATGCACAACCCAGCAGGTTAATACTACTTCCTCCATCCTGCATCATCTTTCAAATGCTATAAGATTCTCTTTAGCACTCAATATTCTTCATGTAAAATGGTAAATTTTCATATTGTCCTGAAGCTCTACTGCATTTGGCTAACACAGAATTCAAAAAGCTTTGGCTTTATTTTAATATTATTTCTTATTTTGCCCAGAAATTGTAAAGCCTTTGTGTCACAAAGAAGAAGTTACTTATAGATTTTCTTCCCTTTAAATTCTGGTATCCCCTTTAGGAATTCTATCTTTTATTTTAAAGCTTTCTGTGTCAATCTGAAGAAACAATATAGAGACTTTTATAGGTTATCCCCTTAAAACACCTCTTTACTCTCTCTCCTTCCTCTCCAAAACAGGAATTTTACACTCCAGCTCCACTAATGCCATTAGCCCTTGATTACCATTCTCTGAGCCCAGATACACATGCTGACTATAACTCTGAGCTGGTTTGAGCTTACTTTCCCAAGCTCTCCAACCACTCAGTCTGCCTCTCTCCCAAAACTTCCCCCCTTTCAAAGGAAAAAAAAACTATGGAAGAAACCAAAATCACAATAAATATATCTATTGCTGTATTTTTCTAAATACAAACAACTACACCACAAGGATATGCAAAGGAGCAAGGGAAGAGGGGAAGGGAAATGGGAAAAAGGACAAGAAGGAGCTATATAACACCCGGCACTAACACCCAGTAACTAACAAAGTAAAGAATTAATGAGATCTTACCATGCCACCTCCCCCGTGGAGAGCTGGATGGCCAAATTCGACCCATTAAAAAATTCTCCGCAGGCTTGGCAGCAGACAGGACCAACACAGAGACCTTCTGCTCCCCAGCCTTGCCAGAAGAAGAAGAGAGTGTACTCTCTTATCTACACCCAATTTATATGTCGGGTTATGTTAAGGGAAGATATGGAATATTTCTGTCGATCAAAAGTCAATCCACTACAAACTCCCTCTTGAATCATGCTAATATAAACGTGTGCCACTGCATTTCTTTTAATGATTATCCATGTATATTTCCCAATAGGGCCAACATGGTGATCAAGGTCCTCCTGGTAACACCGGTCCTGCTGGCCCCAGGGTACGTGAATTTAAGAGCATATTTAGATAACTCTCTCATTCCTTTTGTGCAATATATATGTACACTCCCATTTACATGAATCTTTATCTGTAGTGTTTTCTACTGCCATTGAACTTTTTGAGTTTTCTTTTAGGGTCCACCTGGTCCTTCCGGTCCTCCTGGTAAAGATGGTCGCAATGGTCTCCCTGGACCTATTGGCCCTGCTGGTGTGCGTGGCTCTCATGGTAGCCAAGGCCCTGCTGTAAGTATAACTTACTTTTTGTTGATTTAACACATCTATGCCACAGTTATGAGAAAATAACCTCAAAATCCTAACAGTTTAGCAAAAGATGTGGTTTATTAAAAAAAAAAAAGTCTTCCAAGTGTATGTTGTTATTTAACATGAAACATTTCCCTAGTAGGCCTAAACCTGAAGGCTTTGTTCCTTCGCTATGGCCAGACAGCAAATACACAGTGAAGATGCGGTAGTCCTACACTGTGAATCTTCCACTGCTCGAGCCCATAGTCGTCGTCATGGGACAGGTCTCTGTGTGCTGCCTGATATTAGAGCTGTGGGTTCTAGGAGTTAAGTAGGACTATGCATGTGTGGAAGCTTTTAATTTAGAGCACCATATGTCTAACTGAATGCTTCTCATCTTTTGTTTTTGAAAAACTTCAGGGTCCTCCTGGTCCTCCTGGTCCTCCTGGTCCCCCTGGTCCCAATGGTGGTGGATATGAAGTTGGCTTTGATGCAGAATACTACCGGGCTGATCAGCCTTCTCTCAGACCCAAGGATTATGAAGTTGATGCCACTCTGAAAACATTGAACAACCAAATTGAGACCTTGCTGACCCCAGAAGGCTCCAGAAAGAACCCAGCTCGCACCTGCCGTGACCTAAGACTTAGCCACCCAGAATGGACCAGCGGTATGTTAGTGCCAGATATTTGCACTTTCTGGCTCAGGGACTACTTCCAGCTTATTTGTTTTCTTTGATGAATGGTATCCTTGGCCACCCAGTGAAAATACTAAATGAGAAATGAAGACGTTTTCTCTGCCTCCACAGAAAATAGAGGCAAGGACATTCTGAAAAGCTCTTTATAGCTATATTATAGCAATAATTTTTCAGAACAATACAAACATATTTAACCCTAGCTTTCAAATACAGTTTTTATACATTAACAATCTAAAATACGTATTGATCCCCATTATCACCTAGTATTGTATTTAGTTGTGATATTTATGACCCCTCTCTGAGTTCCTTTATCAAACAAGTGAATATAAACTGAATGCAAATGTAAGACCAAGTGAACTATTGTCCACATTTATTTCCTCAATGGCAGGCTACTACTGGATTGATCCTAACCAAGGCTGCTCTGCAGATGCCATTAGAGCATTCTGCAACTTTGCCACTGGTGAGACGTGCATCCATGCCAACCCTGACCATATTCCTGCTAAGAACTGGTATGTCAACAAGAATCCCAAGGATCAGAAGCACATATGGCTTGGTGAAACTATCAATGGTGGCACTCAGGTACGTGGTGTATGGGAAGAGGATTGTTCCCAACAGTACTGTCTGAAAAATTACCAATTCACTGACTCTCAGTAAGGAAACGCATAAATTAAACTCTCTTAGAGGAGAAAGATGAAAAGGGAAATATCTTTTATCTCAAGGGAACAGAGCTCCAATTCTGGTTTGGATCACAATTTGTTGAAAGGATTTCTCAGTATTCTTCCAGTTTTTCTCAATGTCTGCAAATGATCGATTCAGCTTGACTAGTAGCTATTGCTAAGGGAAGCCTGGACTTGAATATGGTGCATTAGTATAGAAAGTCTGAAAAACTAAGGAAAATACCTTTGCTAATTCTTTTCATTGAGATTTTTTACTTATGACACTGTTTCTGGTAAGATATTTATATCGCACGTCATAGATCCTGAGGGTACGCCACTGTTACATTCAGAACTGCCAGTGTAAGCAAACACAATAAATATGTCTACTTGTACTCTAGACACTGTACCATCCAATTGCAAGAAGTCTCTGTTGTACAGCTAAGGAGATCTAATTACATAATTCTTAAAAAGAAATTGAGTTGATCTTACAATGAAATTGCAGTGCCTAAGATCTTTAATATAAGAACATAAGACTCATCACACTGGGTCAGAACAAGGGTCTGGGGTAGTCTAGGGTCCTGTATCTTACAGCAGCTAAAAGTAGATGCTGTAAAAGAATGTAAGAATGAAGTAAACATTTGTAATATCCATTGACACTATTCTATTATAGTAAAAAGAAAAAATCCAGGGTTTTCTTGAGACAGGTATTGTTTCTGTGTATCTGTGGAAACAACAGATTTCTGTTCCTTGAACTTGTCTGATCTTGTCTTTGGATCCACATAAACTGTTAACACCCTGTCTTGGAACAGAATTCTACAATTTAACTACATCAACTCATGTCTGATTCTCAGCCTACCTCCTACTAGTTTTATTTGATGCTCTTTAGTGGCAATACACAAGTGATTGCAGACTTACATGATTATTTTTTTGAATGTTCCTAGAGAAAATGCTACACACTTCCATTACAAACACTCACCTTTCTCCAGTGGTAAAATTGACTGGATTCCTTTCTGTTTTTCAGTTTGAATACAATGATGAAGGAGTGACCTCAAAGGATATGGCCACCCAACTTGCCTTCATGCGTCTGCTGGCCAATCATGCCTCCCAGAACATCACCTACCACTGCAAGAACAGCATTGCTTACCTGGATGAGGAAACTGGCAACCTTAAAAAGGCTGTTATACTGCAGGGATCCAATGATGTTGAACTACGAGCTGAAGGCAACAGCAGATTCACTTACAGTGTTCTTGAGGATGGCTGCTCTGTAAGTAACGCAGAAATCATGGGCACCGTGATTGTCCATGCTTAAGCATGTGATTAGTGACAGAATACTACTTTGATTGAGAATTAGATTATCAGTCAGAGAAGCAAAATTTTACGCAGTGAAGATAAATAGCCTACAGAACCAATGGTATCAGATCTTTAACAAGTGAGAAGGACTAGGTTACAAACAAAGCCTACCTTGTACCGTTCAATGTGGCAAAAAAAGAAAAAGCTTTTCTGAGGGACCAGACCTGAATTCTGTAAGCTGAAGATTGATGAGAAAATAGTACACAAACTATAGGAGGGGCGGGATCTTTTAAGTCCTGAAAAACTCAAGCAGGGTCTCTGAGGATTTCAGATCAGTATGAATAATATGGTAGTTTATGTAGAGCATCACACATATGACTTCAGAAGATTAAAGTAAATACTTTCTCTGTATAAGAGATATGGATAGTTGGATATGGGTATCTAATTTTTAAACAGAGGCCGCAAAATTAATATGAAATTCTTTATGAAATTATCCATTCAGGTGAAACAATTCTCAACACTGTGAATAATGCAATAACAAATATAATGAATCTTCTCTTGCAGAAAAAGAACAATAAATGGGGCAAAACAATCATTGAATACAGAACAAATAAGCCATCTCGCCTGCCCATCCTTGACATTGCACCTTTGGATATTGGCGGCGCTAACCAAGAATTCGGTGTGGACGTTGGCCCAGTCTGTTACAAATGAATGAACTAAAATTAACTTAAAGCCTCTCCCAAATTATTCTTTTGTCATTTCTTTTTATAATGAAAGCTGACTCCTTCCATTTCTTCTGTTCATCTACTTGCTTAAACTCTGGGCAAAAGAGAAGGAGAAGAATTGATTGGAACATTGTGCAATGAAATTTAACACAGCCCCAAAAGGACTTGGAAGTTTTTCAAGAATTAACACCTTGTTTTGGGAAATGTCAACCTTTGTAAAGAAAAAAAAAATAAAAAATCATGAAAGTTTGCACCACTTGTGGCCTTTGAATATCTTCCACAGAGGAAGTTTAAAACCATGGCTTCCAAAGGTTTAAACTACCTCATACACTAAATCAAGTGTGATCCACATTTTTGTAGGTACTTCTCTGTATGATCTGAGGTACTTTCAGTTCCACTCAAAATACAGTGGTGCAAATTGCATTATTACAGAGTATCTGTCCAATACTTGAACTTTGATGGTGCTAGTAGCATTTGAAGTATCACTTCTCTGTTTCTTTGAAGTCTGTCTCAAAACTTAGAATGTCCCGTCTCACCCACAGCTTAAGCATGTGGATCATTTTTCCTCATCTTTGTCCTCTTCCTCAAAAATCAGGTGCTCCTGCTTTCAAATTTCATTTCCATCTTCTACAATGGGTAAAAAAAGGTCATCGTTTCTCAAAAAAAAAAAGAAATAAAATGTATTTTGTATATGTGAGATGTTTAAATAAATTGTGAAAAAATGAAATAAAGCATGTCCGGTGTTCCAAAAGAAACCATTTAATGAGTTAAGTTACTTGTTTAGATGCATTGGCAGATAATCTCACCCAGGATACGTTTGCACTATTGTAACTGTCGTAGCCCGTTGCTTATTTGCTTAGAGCATTCAGAGTCTGCCTACAATTGTCTTATGAGTGTCTTATGGCTATTCAAGTCTTAATTTCACCTTTTGAAGAACCATCTTTTGAAAAGTCCACAAGAAGCTCAGTAACTCAGTGCTCACAAGATGAGACGTTAAAAAGCAGAAATAATTCCTTCCTTTTTTCCAAATGCTAATCAGGATTAATGGCTGAAATAAGGAAAAATGAGGCTTCTGTCTCACATTTGAAGACAGAAAGCTCCTTGGGCTTGAGAGCGCTGTGCAGGCTGACGCTGTGCTGTAAACAGCAGAACTGTGCTATGCATTTTTGAAATGACTGCTATTGTACAGTGCTTTTCTGAAAACCCTAAATGAACTGCAATTCCAACAGCCATGGTTTTGGAATTAGGAAGGCTCTTGGGACAACATACAACAGTCCATGAGGACAACAACAAAAGCAGGTAAGGGGAGGTAAGGAGAGGGGTGATACAGGCTTAGTCAGCAGAAACTCCCAAAGGCAAGCATGAAGAAAATATCCAGAAGAAGGTCCCTGCAAGGTGAAGAAAGCACTACTCTGAAGGTTAGCAGCTGAGAGTCTGAAGGGAGCTCTGAACGGTGCAAGGAGAAATACGCCATAAAACTGTTTCTAAAGAAAGCTTTTCCCATTTTTGCTTGCAATGAATTGATAAGTCAAAAAGTAAATATCAAAATGTGGCCCTAACTGCAGCTCCTATTTGCCCACAGCTACGTGCTTTAAAATGGTAAGAGTTTCTTTTCTCATGTACTTTATCTACACACCAGGAAGTTCCTACAAGAACTAAAAAGATAAAATCTCTCAGTCTATGTAATCCATGAGGATGTATGCAAAGGTTATTGCTAGAGTTAGGAGATGGACTATTGCTGCCTGGGAAAGGAAAAAAACCCCACAGTTAAAGTAAAACTTAAGGTTTAGAAAGGAAACTGCGGAGAGCAAATGCTGTTTCTTTTGTCATCCTCTGATTTCTCCTTTGCTCTCTGTGATCTAGTCAACAGCATGTCCTGCTAGGTAGAGAATGTTCCCTGTCTACCAGCCCATTGGTAACATTCAAAGTATTCTGTGTTTCCAAACCTCGGCCACAAAATTTGGAAATTACACCAGAAAAAAATGCATAGCACCTACCTGCCAACTTCCAGCCTCATCAGCACCGAGAAGATACTCAGTTTGCTCTGTGGGTTTTGAGCTCATCAGAACTTACTGTTCAATCAAGCATTTTGCTTAGGCTATGCACAATATCTTTCTTCTCAGAAAACCACAGCTGAAAATTAGTGATGAACTGCAGACAGCACAGGGACCCTTCATATTGACTAATTTCAGGAATATAAAACGTTGAGTAAACTTTTGGTTAAGTGAACTTAACCATCTTTGGGAGTGGTCTGCCTCCCTATAAGAATTATCTCTGGAGACTAATTATTAGCAGGTAGGCATCAGCAGTAACGCAACTACATGATCAGCATAAATTAGCTAGAACAGTAGGGTTAAAATAGGTTAAAGTTTGCATTCAGAGCAAGAAAGAAACGTGGGAGGAAGGAAAATAACTGGAGTAACTAAGTGGAAGACAAACTTTGCAGCAAGCCCTGGCTGTACTGCATAGGAACAGAATCTCTGGAGAGGCTGTGTGAGGCTGGACAGAGAGACCAAGGGGCCACTGACATGCACAGTGCTCTCGGCTGTGGTATGATTGTGTAAATTAAAGTACTGCAGCATCCCGACCATTTTCCTCCCTGGACTGTGGGACTGACCACCCACTTGTGTGATCAATAAATGCCTGTCAATTCCTTGCACAACCTCCCCAGGAGCTGGATAGAGATGAAAAGGTTTCTGTCAATAGGTGCTTTGAATTGCATCTAAGATGAAGCCTGAAGTCTCCAGTGCAAAAAAATCCTACTGTATCCATAAATCTTACTAAAGTATCTTCAGAAGTGTTTGAAATGCCTCTGTGTGTATGAACTGGGCTTGCTACACAATCCTCTTGACATCTGAATTTACAAGTTGTGATGGGCAACAGCTCTCAGGGTTGGTTTGCACTTTCACAAGCATGTATCTCCATAAGCACAACTCCCTTTCAGTTAACCTGTGATCCAGGGGAATCTGAACTGTGACTAAGTTAACCTGTATGCAGGGGAATCATTCAGAAAATGGGAATCAAACAAAACAGCAGTTGTCAGGAGGTGATGAATTCAGTCTCTCCTTGCCTTGCTCTTCCTGAGCATAACTTGCTCTCCTGGGCCCAGTGTCAGGCTGATATTCACTGTTTCCAGTTTCAGCAGGCTCTGCTGGCACAAGCAGATAAAAAAGAGAGGCAATGTGAACATGGTAAATTCAACCAAGGCAGAGCAAAAAGAAACTTCAAAACCTAGAAAGCTGTTACAGAAGGGACAGTTGTGAATGTGCAGGCTGGGAAGGGAATCATAAGCCACTGACAATTATCTTAAAGATCTCTGTTTATCAGTTTCAATTATGAATACTGTGCCGAAGACTATGAATACTCTGCCAAAGACTATGAATACACAAATTTCCTTTAATACAAGTAAGGAACAAACAACATCAACAGCCCAACAGATCTACATTTCCATGACACAGCTTTAAATTACAGCTTTTGATGTGACTTTTGATTTATTCTGCTGTCGTGCTTAGTTGTTTCAGACAGAATCTCCTAGAAGCTTTCTTTCTACCACTGACTTGATGCAATGTTTTACGTTATCAGACTAATGTATACCAATTTCGGACAATGAGATAATAGCAATTTCAAATAAAGAAATCCTTAGACATGCTACCAGAAGTAATCTCTAATTCATCTAGCTTTACTTAGGCATCATTCCAAGCTCATTAAAACACCACTGACTTATTTTGCTGCTCCCCTATAAATCTCAGATACAAATGAATGCAAGCTACGGTGCATAAAATAAGATCTTCTGCAGAAATTACTGTATTTCTATATTCTCAGACTGGAGGAAATTCGTCCTTTCTTGGAACATAGGTGATTGAATACAGGTGCTACATGAGCAAAACTTCCTAAACATGATTCCACAATTAAGTATACACATGAAATGATGGTTCTCATTGAGCCAAATATAAATATTAAACCAAACAAATAGAACACTTGAATTTAATTTTGAACACAGGCATTTGAAATATATACAATTCATTCCAATAATTATTTTCAACACCATTTTAAAACACACATAAATTTTATTTTCTCTTACTGTGACTGAAATTAGTTCTTAGGGTGAAAATGAAATAAGTTTTCCTAAATGTCAATTCTCCAGACCCTCCGTGAAATACCAAGAGCGGTTCTCCACCACTTTTACAGGGGTAGTGCACCACCTATTGACTCAGACTCCAATTACCAGCTCCTTAAGAGTATTTTTTTTTTCCTGAATTCACTGTCATGGTTACTATCCAAATCTTCTGAGCTTCCTGTGGCCAAGAATATTGCAAGAGTTATTTCTGCAAAATGTCAGCATCACAACTCATCCTGAAAATATCTTATCAGAAGAACATCCATTCAAACCAGGAAAGCTCATGGCAGCAAACTGCAGTCTTCTCTCTCCACAATGATGATAGATTTTTCTGGAAAAATTTGTCACAAAGTGTAGAATTAAAGTGTGTATCATACTCATCTCTCTCAGCTACCTTCATTTCTAAATAAACACGAGATCCTTTGAACCTTTTCAGTTCCATATTTGGTTTTGGGGCCCAGATTTCAAATAATTTATTTCAGGTTGTTCCTGTAACTTTTGAAACTATTGTTTTAGTTAGTAGTCTCCATTTAGTTTAATTTCTTAAGAGTTAGTGTTAAGAATTCCTTCTCCGTGCAAGACAAGCTGGAGGCTTGTGCCTACAGATAAGAATCTTCTTGGCTGGCTCCATTTCCCATGCCTGCTCTCCTTGCCAGTTGAGAGGAATCAACATTTCAGCTCCCTCCTCCTGAGCTGGGATGCCCTCAGCTCCTTTGGGAGTATGAGCTCTTTATCTCCCCTAGAGACTGAGGAATTACATTCATAACCCACTCCCCACAGGAGATTTAACTATTAAATATGCATTTTTACAAGCCAATTTTTACAAGTCCAATAGTAAACAATACTGTTTGTAAGACCTTGCTCATGTTTAAGCCAGTGTTTCTCTGGCCCTGTATACAATGATATTATCATCTCCACAGCCTTTATGGTTTTCTCTATATCAAGATCTCATAGATCACCTCTCTGTGATAAGACTTAGGCCCCCATTCCAGGTGTGAACACTCTTTTAATTAAATTACAGGCCAAGGACTGACCTTTGGATTAACTCAGTTCCTGTATCGCCTTCTTTCCAGGTCCATATCAATGCTCTTATCTTCTCCTTATCCTCTGGTCCAGAAGTTTAGTCTATAAACCTGTTCTCTACATTAATTACACAAATACAGTGGAAATTTCCTATGCGACAACTCAGTGGCTGTTTTCTGTGGGCTTTGTCTAAACAAATCCTTTACCTCTTTGCCACAAATACAATAGTGCACTATTCAAGCACAACATGAAGAATAATTGCATTGATTCCTATTGACTCCTTCATCTATTTCTTAGCATGGTTATGAAATTTAATAGATATTTAAGTTAAACTCATAGCCTTTTACTAGCTCAACCTCTCAAATTTATGATAGCATGATCTTCCAAAAAATAAGAATTTTAAACTGGTTATCTGGTATGATCTAGATCTAGCGTCTTGAAAAACAAGTGGGATTTCTTTTCCATTTTCAAGTTGCTTTGCGCTCTTCTGCCACCCTGAGGGCATCGAACCATCTTCTGAAAACTGGGAGGTGTCTTCAGGACTGTTGCCTTATTTGTAGAGTGAAAGCCCTCTGTCAAAACCACAAGGCAAGACGCTGTTAGTTTTACTAGCTGCTTGCCTGCATCTAGATCAAGGCCAGCATTTCTTCTTGCCTTCAACTTTGAAAACAGCATTTTGATTACCTCTTTCCCAGTATTTAGATACTTAAGCTCGAGCACTATGGGAAGGAAGACATCTCAGAAAGATTAAATTCTTGTATGTACTGTGAAAACAGGCAGATGGGCAGTGGAGAGAGGGCCCTACCAGTTTTCCCTGTGAGAGAAGGGCTGATTCATAAAATGAAAATGAAAGGACTGCTGAAGGAGATAAGACTGCAGTGGTTTCACTGCATATGGATTTGCCCTGGTTTTAGGCCTCTCGGTACAAGTGTTTTTAAAGCATAAGCGAAAAATCACACGGGAGATGTAGATTCACGTGTCTTTAGAGCAGTTACTGAAGTATGCCATGCGCAGGAAATTTAGAAACAAACAATAACAGCTGTCCTGCAGATTCCAGCTCACCAGGCTTTTACACAAAATTTCTGGAAATGGTACAACTACTCAGTTATGTGTTAATTCCTAAATGACAAATCTTTGCTAAGTCTGTGGTGCACAGTAGCCAATGTTGATATTATAGACATATGTTTAAATTTCAATGTCATAAAAAGGCATAGACCCATTGGAGCTTATAGCAGCCCAACAAAGCACCATGTAGACCTAAAGTCGTGGCAGAACAATGTGAACCCTACGGAACACTGCAATATTTTGCTTAAATTAAACTGTTTCTATGCAATTTCATCATCCAATAATGACCCATGAAATTATTTTATTCTCTTAAACCATCACTGATACTTCAGCAAATTATCATTTTAATGAGACTAAGAGAGAATTTGTTTCCCAAGTTTCATAGAATCATAGCACAGTTTAAATTGGAAGGGAACCTTGAAATTACAATCTGCCTCAAGCAGAAGAAAGGTCAGAACCCGTCCCTGGGTGGGCTTGAACCACCAACCTTTTGGTTAACAGCCGAACGCGCTAACCCATTGCGCTACAGAGACTCCTGATGTCCCTGAACAATAAGGAATAACTTTCCTTCCTAAAAATAAAATTACTTTCCTGAAAATATTGATTCCAAGTAGAAGAGATGCTCTGCATTAAATCCTGCTGTATCCTAGAATCTTTCAAAGCTGAAAAAGCCCTTATGACGCAACCTAGTCTAGTGTTTGCTGACCAACCTAGGTATACATAATATTTTACTTTCAGTTCTGGAGAGGTTCTGAAATCCTGAAATGCAAAAAAACAGTGGCAATCATACATGAGTGAAAATGGTCAGTTAGATTTGGGGCCTGAAACCCGGTGGAACATTCTTCTGGTTTCTCATAACCAGTAGGAGATGCCACTTCACTCATCACGAATACTTACATTGTCCTTAATTTTTCTTTAGCTAGATGTCCATTGTGACATTGAAGTTTGCTTCTGCACAGGCTCAAGGATCAAAGGATTTAGTTTTCTATCCCAGCGTTTTCTTATCCACTGGGATATTTTCCTACTCTGGTGTTCCAGGCATTATTGCAGGCAATAATATCTGCTTCACTTCTTTCTTTCCTTTGTAACAGAAAAGCGTCACCTTCTTGATCCAGCTTTTTACCCACCTTCAGCTCTCAAAATGTCACTCCTTCCTTATACTGCTTTTATGCTTGTGAACGTTGTTTTGCCAGGAAATCCAGCCTCTTTATCTAAGCCTCTTCATAATGTTCTTTTGATAAATTTCTAGGTTTTCACAGTTTTCTTGTCAATCATCCTGTTTTCCTTGCTATGTTTTGCCCTATATTGATGGCTGACCCCAGTATGGACTCCAGGGTTGGAAAACCAAACTGATTCTTTGAGAACTAAGGGAATGAAAAGAACTGCTTTACAGAGATGCTTTACCTTCAACCAGCATTCATATCAAGTGTGCCTGAGCCCTCTCTTACTCTCATCAAATATTTTTTCCTCAACCTGTGCCGTTTCCTCAACTTCTGGAAGGCTGCAAGCAGGTCCATGCAAACCTTTTTAGCAGTATTATTAGGTACAAGCCATAAAGAAAGCTGTAAAAGCAGGTGCTGTGCAAGCTCAGAGCAAAATGACTCTTCCTAGAGCAGGAAGAGTGAAACCTATCCAAGGAATGCTAGAGGACAAGTAGTCATGTCAACAGACTTTTGAAGAACTTTTAATAGGACTTCTAAGGTCTTATAAATTATATTTAAGAAGCTACAGCTTCAGGCTTAAAGTATTTCAAGACAATATAATGGGAAAGAGAAACAAAGAAAAGGGAATTCAAGGACAAAACAAGACTACATCGGTCCAGTCTGCACAAAATATAAAAATTAGGCTAAAGACTGTATCTAGTTGGCCTAGAGATAGGATGAAAAGTCATTTCTACATATATATTTGAAGAAATGCAACTTTAGATTAATGACTAGATATTAACCCCCAGAAGGGATGTACACTCGGGCATTGCTCTTCTGGGATGAATCCTATGCTCGTTCAGATGTTTGAACTTCAAGATGCACTGAATTTTTCATCTCTTTACAGCTCATCATCTGTATCTTGGGCAAGACTTATTCCTAACAGCTGGATCACCTGCCAATATTGTTAACATTTCTTTAGCTAATGTTCTTTAACATTTTAAAATGTAAAAACAATCAGTTCTAAGTTGTTTCCTTTTCCATTAAATTTATCAGAACTATTTTCCCTATGTATTTTTTTCATGCAATCTTTTATCACATTGGTTTAGTTCATTTGCTATATTCGCCACTTCGTATCCTGTGTAAAGTTCTTCCTGGAACTTCCTTACCTCTCAGCTTCATGTCAGGGTAATCAATAAATGAAAATCAGCTATCACACACACAGGTACCTGGCCTTTTGTAAGAGTACACTTACTTAACATCTGTGACAAAGGTGACCATTGAGGCAGAGTATGTTATAGCTGCACAATAAACATGAGCTGACTGAGACTTTGATGTAGGACTTTTTGAACTCAAGGCTAAGCATTTTTAATGGACTAGTATTAGTCCACTAATATACTGCTCAGAATGTTAATGATGATTAATGTACATCATTTTTACTAGAGCTCACACAGATAGAAGAGGAAATAATGTTTTCTCTTTGCTTTAAATAGAACATGGTAATTGCAGGATGACATCTGTATTGCTGGTAGCCAGAAGAGAAGGCTTCTAATAATCCAGGAATGTGATACAGCTTGGACAGCGGCTGTGTAGGCTTCCGAAGTCTGCCCCATAAATATAAAGAATTCTTAATTTTAAAGAGACACATCTGGGAGCATAAGAAATGATGTGAAAATGAAGCTTTGATGAAACAAAGAATAACTCAGTTTGACAAGGAACTAACAGTGACTGTCATTTTCTCTTAACCTGGAGTAAAGAAAAGGGGGCGGGGGGGGCAGGGAAATAGTAAAACATTGTACTTACATTCCAAGAAACTCCTCTAAAATGAAAATGTGTAAAAGCAGTAATTTATTATAGAATTTCCAAGATCTTACAGGTTTGGTGGCGTATTTGCTTCACTATTTGGCTCAGATAGTACTCAGGGTACAACTGCTTGACTGAACAAGTCCATTGAGAAAAACCCTTCTCAATCTGTGTACTCCCTCTTCAGTAATGTGATCAAATATTTGCAACAGACAGCTACCATGCATGCACACGCCACATGGAGATGATGACTATAAAAAGATTGATTGCTATTATGAGGTTGAAAACTCAGCAATTAAAATGTCTGATGCCATCATTTGGCAAGTACACAAAAGCTGCTGAAGCAAAATCTGCGCTAGTGACAATATTACTCTGCCCAGGAATCTGCTGGAGATACAGCTTTGTTTCTGGAATTACAGTATTACCAGAGCAATCTGACAATGCTGCACAAATTAAAATATGATGCGATATCATTTGGAGTATGGCAGATCCAAGTGATTAAATATTCAACGCAAACTGTAGGGAATGTTCCAGTAGTATATAATAAGTAGTACATTCCTTATGAACACATGGACATCTTCCTTATGAAATTTACAGATTAAAGGTAAGCCATAATTTTTCTTCCAGTTCTAGCACCTATATTCCTTACTATATATACTTGTGAAAAATAATTCAACTCTTACAAGCATACAAAAACTCTAAAGGGAAAAATATCACATTAGAATGCCATAGTATTTCTCTGACTGAGAATGTTTAAATATCAGCTCTCTATAATGGCTGACTTTATCCTGTAGTAGTCACTTTAATTGTTCTTACATGCTTACAGTCCTTGGGACCGCCTTGTGCCTCTCACTGAGGACAGCAGATCTGACTCCAGAAGATACACGTGGCTGTAATGCTGAAAACAGGAAAATCAAGAGAAGGAGATCTAACTATGCTTATCAGCAAACTTGCATTTGCATACCAGATTAGAGCCACGGCACAAAGTTCTCCTTCAATCTACACTGAGCAAAATCAGGAAGCACCAAAGGAAAATTATCTCACTCAAATTATACCTGTGTAAATGACGTCTGTGCAATTTAAACTTACTATCTAAACTCAACAGAGTTGCCATTCTTAATGGCAAAAATCATCCTCTTATTCTAACTTACGAGTAAATTACCAGTGCCATACTTCTCCCAGTTCCACAGAAGGAGGCTGATGTTTAAAATAGTTTATGTTAATGTTTAAATTTAGTTTAAAATAGGTTGGTTCACTATAAGTGGCTGCAGTTAAGTGAGATCATAGAATCACAGAATTACCTGAGTTGGAAGGGACACAAAAGGATCATCGAGTCCAACTCTTATCCCCACACAGGAAACTCCCAACATTCACACCACGTGACTGAGGGCACTGTCCCAATGCTTCTTGAATGCCGGCAGACTCGGTTCCATGACTACTTCCCTGGGGAGCTGTTCCAGTGCTCCACCATCTGCTGGGTGAAGAACCTCTTCTTAATATCCAAGATGAACCTCCCTCAGAATATCTTCCTGCCAGTACCTCTATTCCTATCATAGGTCACAAGAGAGAAGAGCTCAGCACCTGTTCCACCTTCCTCCCTTGAGAGAAAGCAGTGAACAACTATGAGATCCTCTCTCAGTCTCCTCCAGGCTGAACAGACCAAGCGACTTCAGCGTTCCTCATATGACATCCCCTCTAAACTCTTCACCAGCCTTGTGGCCTCCTCTGGACACACTGCAGTAGTTTTATACTGTGGTGCCCAGAACTGCACACAGTACTTGAGGTGGGACTGCACCAGTGCAGAGCAGAGCTGGACAATCACCTCCCTCAATCGGCTGGCAATGCCGCGCTTGAGGCACCCCAGGATACTGTTGGCTCCCACGGATGAACCCCATTTTCCCAATTGTTTTATTATATTGACACATAGGGGAAATAGTGCAGCCAAAACCTGAAGTAATATTTTTAGCTTGTCATTGATGACCATACATAACACTGCTGCCTCTTACGAACATAATTAATTCAGTTAAGCCAAGGCCACCTCTGTAAAAACCAGAAATGAGAAATCCCTCCTGTGGCTTCCCACTCTTAATATTCATAGCCATCATCCCATGAATGCAGTAGTGTTACATCTGCTCTGCCTCTCAATGGAACTGCTTCTCTGTTCACTGAATCTCCTCTCTGTGGTTGCTCTAAGTGTTCCCCTCCAACTGATGGCCCTTGGTGCTTCTAGCAGAACAAGCAGAAAGCCAAGACAAAGCTTTTTTGCGTACCAAAAGCTGAGGTTTGACTCACCAGATAAGCTGGCAGACTTCTGGTTTACTTGCAGCACGCTAAGTTTATCAGCAGACAGGAAAATAAAGTAGGTAAATAATGGAAATTACAAAGCTGCTTCTAGCTAATAATAATTCTTGTCTAAAGTTTACTTAGCAATCCCTAATTAGCCTTTTATATCAGGTCTTTTAAATGTAGTGGGTTTAGTGTGAATCACTCAAGCATACGTAATGAAGCCAAATTCAAATAGCTTGTGAAAAACCTGTAAGAAGCAACACTGCACTCATGCAGACCTAATTCCTGGCACTTCAGCCAAAAGCTTCTGACTGAAATGAGGGAGATCTCTCTTGTTGAACACGTCTCCAAAGGTTTAATGAAGTAAAAGCAGATGTCTTGCTCACATCCACATGCATGTTTAGAATACACAGGTGGATTGTCTTAATTAAGATATTTAACCTGCAACAGTGCCAGTTTGCATTTGTACAGTCCTACAATAACAGACATGTAATCCACTCATGGAACTTTCAGACATCAGAGAAGGCACTGAAGTTAGTATTTCAGATCAAATGAGGACTGCCCAGGGACTTCCAGGGGCAGGTGGCAGATCTGAGACAGCCCTCCAGAGGCTGTGGGAGAGAGTTACTATTATCCGGACTTTGTAATTTTCTGAGGTACTTACAAACAAAAGTACGGTTGGTTTGATACCTTTTTAATTTCTGCTGTTCTTTCATAGGAAGGCGCTGATTTAACTGTCAATCAGTGAAATTCTCCAGGAAGACTATCCTGCAGTAGACAAATAAATTCTTTTTTAATTTGGGGATTAAAAAACTAATTTTCCTGCTCAGGCATTGCAGTCATTCAACCTGAGAAGCCAAGTCAACACTCCAGGAGCTCCAGTTGAACTCTGTGCTTCCTGCATTTACCCCACTTGGAGCAGCAGCGTTAACTAGGGTAAGTTTTGGAGAGCTACACTTGCAGTCATAAATGCACCTTGCAGCCTTGCAGCACAGCCAACAAATGTAACACAGTTACATTGCAGAATTGCAGAATGTGACAGTCTGACGTAAACACGTTTTCATTGGATGAAAAGTCTGACTTGTTCATGAATAAATTTTGTTGACACAAATGAAGAAGAGTATCTGTGGTCCTCAATGACTGCAGGAAAAAACCACATTCCATAAGACTGTTAAGAATGAAAAAAAGCAACAAAGAATATTCTAGTGAATGCTTTCAGCTATAGAAGCTGTTAAAAATGTTTAAATTGCTTTCTGAAGTGTAAAACTCTTACAGTTGTTACTTGACATATGTGAAATGAGGACAAATTAATTTAAACACTAACAGGAATATTTTAACACATAATAAAGTTTGTTCACAGTAAGAAGGCTTTGAAAATACTTGGCTTTTTGAATGCTGCATGATGAAAAACTAGTGCATAAATGGAATTTTTTTTTCATTTATGGAGTAAAAGAATCCATACTATGACCCGGTTTGGGGTTTGTTTTTTTGTTTGGGATTGTTGTTTGGTTTTTTTAGAAAAAAAAAACTGACTAGGAATCTGTGCACATGGAAGCTCACCTGGTACGTTTTTGTCCTCTCTCCTGAGAGAAAAAGCTGAGCACTTCAAAACAGTGAGGTGTTTTAAAAAAATTTTAAAATTACTCAGAAACTGAACAAATTAACAGACTGAACAGAAAAAATATGGATTACAAGTTGGCAGATAGTATATACATTGGTTGGGTGGAAATAGCATCTACATTGAATGTAGTAACAGTGCACATCAGAAGAACACTCAGAACTCAGCACCTGTATGTACATTGCATTAGGTTTGGATAATGTTCTGAATCCTTCTGTTTTTCAGATAAGATTTAAAAATAAAACTTTGCTTGCAGTGTGTGGGCTTCCTGGTTTCGTTTCAAATGTTTCACTTCAATTTCTTTTCCATTATTTCTTCACATATTGTTAAAGAGACTATTAAATCAAATGATCTGCAGAACTTCCAAGATAGTGGTGTTTGGATGACAGGGAACTAGAAGGACAGTGAAACAAAACCCAGACATTTTTGTGTTCAAAATCCAGATATTTAAATATTATTTACCCGCTTTTCCACTTCTTTTTGGCCAGTCCCAATGAAAAGGGTTCTGCTGGATCTGAGGGAGTATTGCAAAATTTGCCAAGGACAGAAACTTCACAAACTTGTGAAGGCTTGATTGCTTACTGTTTATTTCCCATATTTATGCAATCCATACTGAAGACTTCTCCTGAGTTCTACGCTGGTTCCTATATGGTCACGTTGTTTTGTGGAGGTGCAATTCCCTTGGCAGCCTGCGTAGCTGCAGGCTTGGTGGGTTGGGCCACAGCCTCTCACCACTGCTTCTCGGCAGGGCCAAGTGCTGGACTTACTGCCCAGCACTGGGCCCTGGACATGGCACAAGTAACTGCCTGTGAAATCTCCCTGGAGCCTTCTCTTTCCCAGACTGAAGAATCCCAACTCTCTCAGTAGGTCCCATAGCAGAAGTGCTCTAACCGTCTGATCATCCTCGTAGCCTCCTCTAGACCCTTTCCAACAGTTCCAAATCCTTCTTATGTTAGGAATTCCAGAACTGGACACAATAAGCCAGTACCGCCCAGTGCCGGTGATACTGAAAATGCTGGCAAATAAACTCTCAGACATGTTTTGGAATTTTAGAAAGCATCATCCTTTATTTCAGTGTTGGGCGCCTGAGCAAACGATTTCCATCAATTAAACTTAACGAGACAAGAGCTGGATACACAGTATATTTCTCACTTACATGCATGTGTATAAATTCTCACGGAAATCTTATGCATAGTCTATTACTTTCCAAGGACTAATTTTAATTTTATTATGAACTTCACAACAGCCAAATCTCTGCTAACTGGAACTTTGGAGCTCTGTCCGACCTTGCATTTTAGATGGGGAAAGACTGCCAAGAGGTGATTATAGAAGGAGACTCATCTGTTCAGCATATATTTAACACAAGACGTTATCATTTCTCTTTGAACAGTGTCTGGAAAAACACTATTAAAAACAACATACTATAAAGAAAACATGCTGTCAGAGGGACATTCTGTCTGAAACTTTACTTTAGCTTAAATCAAAATATTCCACTTTGTGTAATAGTAACTGCTCCTTGTACCATTAGCTGTCGCGCACCGCGCAGGGCACAGCCCCAGCCACTCGCGAGGAATCACAGAACCACGGAATCGCTTGGTTGGAAAGGATCTTTGAGATCATCGAGTCCAACAGTACCTGTCCACTACTAAACCATCTCCATGAGCGCTCCATCTACCCGTCTTTTAAACACCTCCAGGGATGGGGACACAAACACCTCCCTGGGCACCTGACAGCCCTTTCGGTGAAGAAATTTCCCCTGATGTCTGATCCGAGCATCCCCTGGCGCAGCCTGAGGAGCAGCCGCCCCCCCGCGCCCGGGAGGCTGGAAACCGGCGGGTCTCCGCCCGCTGGCGGCCGAGGGGAGGTGGCGGCCCCGCCCCGGCAGCGAGGGGTCGGGTTCCGCTCCGCCGCGGTGGTAGGGACGGTGACAACGAGCGGCGGGTTCTGCGCCGGCTGCCAGCGGGGACCCAGTGCTGCCCCGCCGCGCCCGCCCGCTACATCGCACGCTGTTGTCATGGAGGAGCCAAGATGGCGGCGCTGGCCTACATCCTGGGCAAGCGGGAGATCAACCACTACTTCAGCGTGAGAAGCGCCAAGGCGCTCGCGCTGGGCGCCGTCCTGCTCCTCGCCGCCTGCCACGCCGCCTCCCGCCGCTACCGAGGTGAGAGGGGGCGGCCGCGGCCGCCGGCGCGGGGAACGCGGCTGCCGGGCGGCGGGAGGCGGAGTCCCGGCGGGGACCGCGGCGGTGCCCGCTCCCGGAGCTGTCGCGGAGGCACCGAGCGGCGGAGGGGAGGGCAGTGCTCTGGGTGCTGCGCGGGGGGGGCAGCGGAGAGAAGGAGCGCAGAGTTCTGTGCGGAGAGGGCAGTGTCGGGAGGGGGCAGCGCTATGGGTGCAGCACGGGGAGGGGGCGCAGCGCGCTGGGTCGTGCGCGGGGCGGGGCAGCAGGGGGAGCCGCGGAGGGCGAGCAGCAAGGGGGGGGGGAGCAGCTCACTGGGTGCAGCTCGGGGAGGGGGGAGGGTAGCGTGGGAGTGAGCGGGGGGGGGGGGAGGGGGCGGCGGGGACAGTGCGGGGTTCAGATTCTGGGCTTCCAGGAGCTGCGCGGCTGCAGGTGGGGCTGCTGGAGGGGTAGCGGGTGACTCTGTCACTCGTTACCGTACGGGAAGATTAACAACCTGGCGCTTAACGATTAAAATCTTAATTGGTAGAAGGCCTGGCTTGTGTTCTTTCACTGTCAGAACCGTTGCCTCAGGCGTTACACAGCCCAACCTGTAGTGGATGAAGCAAAATAAGGAGTCGTTAGCTTTCTTAACGCTCAAACACGATACAGTCCAGCCTATAGTGGATGAAAGCAAAATAAAGAGTTGTTGGGTTCCGTGTGCTATTGGTGGCATTGGACAGGCCGATAACCAAGGTCTGGAGATGCATAGCTGGTGGATATGACCGGGCTGCATGGCAGTTACCAGGAGCTTTCCTTATTCCTCTTCTTCCAGGTGTTTTTGGCCCTGCAGCCATGCATCTTAACGTGATCGGTAAATGCTAATGCAGCTGCTAAAGGGAGTATTTTCTTGTTTTGGATTCATGCTAAAAAATGACATATGTGTTTGTGGGTTAGCCAAAAAGTTGATTTGAAGATAAATCATCACAGCTCCTTTTATTGTAGGACATCTGGTGTCATCGTGTTCTGACGCTTGCTGCCAGCACCTGCAGAAGCCAGGGCTGAGACAGTTTCTTGTGGAAATGGAAGAGAGGGTAGGGCTGGCATGTCAGCAAGTCCAATAAACTGAGTAGAACCAAGCTGCAAGACATGAAAGTGTTTATTGAATTCTAGAGGAGCTCAAGCATGACATAATTGAACTTGCCTGTTGTGCTGTGTTCCTTAAGGCCCAAATCAGTTGCAAAACTAGGTGGAAGGAGGGTGGCAAATGTGATGCTTTTTTAAAGAGGGATTGTGAGACTGGCCTAAGGAATCAGGGACTGCCATATCAGGCAAATTACAAGGAAACTGGATTGTGCATAAATATGACACATCCTGGAGAGTTAATGAGGAGCTTGAGCCACACATCACAAAACAATGAGAATCTGCAAGTCTTTCTGTAAGTTGACATGGTCTGTATGGGTTGTCACCAAACTTTCAACAAGTTCCTTTGCCTAAGGCTTTTAGTTTCTTTTGTGTGTTCTAGGGTAAAAGAGGGGCTTACTCCAGTAACTGTTTAAAAGATAGGGCATGGAGTGAGAGTTGAACAACTAACATTCAGAAGGAGGGTGGAGCATTTATAGCAAATACAAAAGTTTCCAGGATAGATAAAAGCAGAGGTGCTTGAAAAATCATTCTGCAACCCTTTAGTGATCTCAGACATCTGAAAATCAGAAAATGTAAGGGTATTTTTGGCAGTTAATGAAAAAGCAGAAGATTTCACTATGATATTGAACTACTAAAGCTTACTGTTATCTCGCTGTCAGTGGTGCTGGGCACCCCTTCTTAGCAGAGGTAGAAAAGAGCTTGTAATACGTGTACAAAAGAGCAATGTAAATAGTGGAATAATGAAGCAGCTTTTGGAGAAGAGGTAGTGAAATAGATTAAAATTCTGTGGCCTAGACAGAAAATTAGTAATATGGTAATTGTCTCAAATATGAATTATTGGGAGAAGGTAAATTCATTGTGATTGTGTCATAACACAAAAAGCATCAACTGAAAAATGAAATAAGCAGGTAGTACATTTAAAATAATCAGAGTAAAGCAGATTTTTTTGAACACAAGGCATTTTGAAATACGTTGCCAAGATTTCATACCAAAAATACCCTAAAAGGGTTATCCTGATTTGCAGAGGGTGGGTGAAGTGGGACTGCAAACGTGCTGCATTCCTTAGACTCTCTGGCTTGAAGTTACTGGGCTATGAAAGCCAGGCCATGCCAAGAATTGCTCTGTGTTTGTCATGCTTTTTATACTTTGTGTTTGGGCATCTGCCATGAGCTGCTGCTGGCCAGGAGAGCAGGCAAGACTAGCTCTTTCACATGAGCATATGTTCTGCTACAGTGGCTCAAACAAAAAATTTAACAATGGGTTAACCACCTGTGTGGGTTCTGTCTGTTTCATAGATGCCCAGAAACATGGAGGTAATGAGAGAGCTGCATGTAAACAAAAAGTGGTGAAATCTGTTTTGTGGGAGGTGTGGGTTTTTTCCTCTCCCCCTAAATTGGATCTTTACTATCTGAAGAAATCGCTGACCTAAAGTTTAGTTGAAACGGCAACTGAATAATGGAGAAAATGAGATTGAAATTAGACGCATTGTTTGTGGATTTAGATATGCCTGATGATACAAACAAGATCCTGGTGTATAAGTATCCTGTAGGATGTATCCTGTAGGATCTTGTAGTTTTTCCCTTGGACGATTCAGCCAGAAGGAAAATGCCACAGGTAACGTGTATAACCAGACAGAGAACACTACATCTGAAGAAGGTTTGTCAGTGAATCCTTCTTTCTCTGTGACAAGCATGGGTATGCAGAGACTCCTTGGGAAATAATAGTTATTTTTAAAACTTTAAAGGCACATAAGGCTGCTCCTTTCATACCCTTTTCTTGCTTTTCCCAGGTAGGAGTGAAAGTATTACTATATACATATTCTATGTTTGCAGTGTGTCTGTTCTTTTAAGATTTCAAATAAGTAGCAATTGGATGCTTTAACTTCTTTAGTTAGCCTACTTTATCTCGATTTAGAAACCCATGTTACGCAGATTGCCTTCTATTTTTCTTCTCCCATTGCCATATTGAAAAGTTCACAAGGCATCAATGAAAGTTAAGAATATGCATCTGTTTTATAAAGTGGTTGATTTTGTCTTGGCTTCCTTTGGAGCGATGGAGACATTAGTTAGAGTTCTTTGTTTTGTCCGATTGTCTTTACATGTGAAGTTTCCAGCTAATTTTGGCCTCAGTCATGCAAGTGCATATTACAGAGAGGAGAAGCCCAGTGCACTTCACAGGAAAATTTGCCTACATAAAAGTTTCTTGTATGAAAAAATGCTGGACTGAGGTTGTGGAAGGTCAAATTCATGTTCAGGGAGACCGTCATATTTAGGATTTGTCTACATTTTTTGCAAAACTTAAAGTGAATTAAGAGAAATTAAGGACTGTCTTTAACTTGCATACAGCTTCTGTGAATTGGACTAAATATATACTATGGAGTGCAGTTAGTGCTTGTGTGTTTTTTTCTGTTATCGTATTTCTGGGGTACAGTCGTAACCCTTGTTGGAAATACGTTTTTATTAGAAATTTTGAGTTCTTAAAGTCAGCACTGATAGATCCTGCTTAAAAGTACATTTTTATTTTGAATAATAGAGGACAATTGAGTTTCCATTTCTGTGAAACAGAGTGTGCCTTTTAGAGAAAACATTATCAAATGTAGTTGGTTCTGGTTCTGACTGAAGACTGAGATTCCACAATGTCAATGGAAAAACTGTGATTTTGAGGAACAATAAGTTAGAATAATGAGCATAATAAAATTCAGATAAATTATACTCCGTGTATAACAATACTGTAGTGTATCTAAGTGCAACATTTAATGAAAATAAAAGATAGTACTTTGGAGGGATCATTTACGCAGACCACAAAGGAAGAGCTTAAAAAGAGTGATCTGGTTTTTATATAGAGTAGCACTTAGATTTCTTTTTCTCAAATTTTGGGTGGTTTCTTTTTGTTTTGTTTTGCTTTGGGGTTTTGTTTGTTTGTTTGTTTTTTCTTTTAAGATCTCATTAATGGCTACTAAGAAGATGTGGTGTGTTAAAATGAGAGTGAGTCTTCGGCTGCTCTGTATTTCATCTCCTAAGTAAGACTTTGGCATTTCTGGAAGTGCTATCTTGTTCAGTTTACAGTTTTGGCTGCTGTTTCAGTCTGATTTTATTCTCCTGCCTCGTCTTCCCCTCAAAACTTCCACTGTTGTGTTTAAAGACGGACATCAGAAATGCCCCTGATGAGTTTCAGGAGCTTTGTAATATTGCTCAGGGAAATAATAAGATATTCAGTATCTGGAAGGTGTAACTCCTTGGCCTAAAATATAATCTCTGTGTTGAAAATGTATACAGTTTCTGCTGTTTGGAATGTTATTTCAGTCAACGTACTGTGGGATGGGGGGTAGCTTTAGTAGCTGTAGGTCACCTGTTCTCATAATCTCAATCACAAGCAACATGAGCTTGATAGTATTTTTAATTATTTCTGAAAGGTGCATTTTTTATGCAACTTACTGGAAATGATAGTTTACGAAAGGATATATACTTGAGAATCAAGAAAATTATGTTGCTTGAAAACCAATGTATAGAAACAGGATTTTATTTGAAACAACTAAAAACTGAATTTATGGCCATTTTGAATTTTGAGTTCTACTAGAAAGATGTCTGTCCAGCAAATCTGAGCTATGCCAGCATATTTAAAGGATAGGTAAAGATTCAGCTTTGCATATCACCTGCTGTGTTCTGAGCTACTTATGCAGCAGTTTTGGCAGCAGGATCAGCAGCTGTCTTATAAGTAGCAGCAGTTGAAAGAGGAGCAGAAAGACATTGATAAATTGCTTCTGGAAGATCTTTTGTTTAGTGGGTTCAGAAATTGCATTGTACTGAATAATGGAACAAGCATGGGAAAAAAAGTTGATGTTGCTGACCTGGAGTGACCTGTACTGGCTGAAAAATAGGAGAGTTACAGAGACTACCTTTCTGGAAACCTCTTGAGTTCAGCCTACACCTGTAGTCTCGGCGTGCTTTCGTGAGAGCTCCTTTAAATGTTCAGAATCGTGTGACCCTCTGTGTCCGGCCCATTGCTGCTCTGTAGCAGTTAATCAGTGTGACACGGATACAGCACGTGTTGCAACTGGGAAGAAGGTGTTGATTTGATTTGTGGTGTCTCAAGGATTTTTCTTGGTCAATTTGAGGGAGTTCATGGACTACCCTGGGGTGATTAATACACTCCTGTTGATGATAAAAATAGGATCTTATCACCATATATCTATATTGTATTTAAAATTTGAACACATTTTTGTTCAGTGCATCAAAATCTGCCTGATCAAGAGCTCCCAAACCTGAGAGATAGGAGGTAAAGTTTTAATAAGACCAGTTTATCTTGCAGGTTAGGAGTATGTTGTGTGGATTGGTCATGGAGAACCAACCCAAACCCAGAGTTGTGACTCTGAGGTGTTTATGCAAACCTTTTTCAAGACTTTTTGTAATGTTTTCCCAGTTTTGTAGATGGGAACTTTACCTTTTGTTTTTTCTGTGTTGATTGTGAAGGAGCAAGCAGCTGAGTATCAGCTCACAAAGTAGAGTAGCAACAGCATTGCCAGTGTTAATACGAGAGTTATCTGGAAAGATCTTAGATTGTGCAGGGTTGGAAAGATCTTAGTTCCCAGTTTGTTGGAAACACGGGTATGTTCCCATCATCCAAGTAATTATTAACGCTTTCTAAAATTTATTACCTATCGGTCTAAAATGTTTATAGAAGTTTTTTTAAATATAAATACTATTGTCATTCTTCCCACTATGGGGAAATTATGGAAATAAGTAATTTTTCCAGTTAGCCTATGTCCAACTCACAAAAAACCCCAAAACAAACAAACAAAGAAAAAGTTGATTCAGTGCATACAGAAATTAGTTATTAGTTTTCTCTGTAATCTCAGGACCATAACTACAGAAATGTTTTCCTATTAGAGTGTTGCACAGGAGGTTCTTGATCTGGTTTATACCCTTGTTTTTTTTTTTTTTTTTTTTGTAATTATTGGTTGGACTATAATCTTACGGAAGCCTTTGTTTAAGCACAAGGCAAGTGATGCTATGGCTCTGTCTCTTTGTCCTGAAAGCTTTACAATAGTATTGTTCTTTGAGAACTGTGAGCTTGGGCATCAGTAGGCATCAGGGATACCTTCCAGATTCCCTTTCCTGCAAGCCTCATACCTCACACTACTTGCATCTCTTTCTGTCACTTCATGTAATTTGTAGTTCTAGATGAAACTTAAGATTTTCTCATAATAACCGAAGCTGGAAGTCTGTCTCAATATAATGTGTGGCTCCCAGCAGCCCTGAAAAGTAGGCAGAAGATACCCTATTCTCTAGAATTAATGCAAGTTTCGGTGCGGTAAAAGAGCAGTTCTCCGTTGCTTTTAATGAAGTCAAGGTTTCACAGAAAGTGTTAAGTATGGGCTATGGTGCATTATTTCTGCACAAGCCAGCACAGGTACCTTCATTCACCACTGTTTCCTTGTTTGTCCAGGCACTGAAATGCCAAGTATGACAAAAATGTTGGAGGGCAACTCGCTCTTGCAAGTGAATGATGTTCAGTTGTGTTCAGTTATAAAGCAGCAGAATCTGACGTGGAGTTGGCTGGAAGATAACAGTCATTGATTTCATAACTGAGGTGTTTTATTTATTTGAGCTTAAACTAACCTGAAACATCACTACCTGAAAAGTGATTAATCTTAATTAGCACAAAACTGCTTGGCTGGAGAAGATATTTTCGGTTCACAATGATCATCAAGTTATCGTGTAAATGTTTTTTGTTTCGCATATTAACCCAGCATGTAAATTCACCTATTCTGAGGTGACCACTACGTCTTAAGCAAGGAGATATAACAGACTTTCTTTCAAATCTCATTTTGAGATTCATATTCTATACAAGATACTGTGTATGGTGATTTTGTGTTGAACATTTTTATATTGAACTGCTGTGTGATTGATGTGTTCTCAATAGTAGATAGCACAGTGGGTTGGCATCTTTTGGTGGGAAGATCATTCCAGTTCACAACATCTTTCTGACTGCAGAAATGGGATCATTAACATCTTGTGGATAGAGGAGTGATTTATAGAGAAGTGTTGTTTAGTAAGTAAGAAAGCAATTTGCAGAAACATGCAAGATGATTTTACAGTAAGTTAAATTAGTTTACTGCTCTTGATTGTTTCAGTTTGTGTGTTTCAAATATCATCAATTTATTTTTTAGTAGCAGTGGGGCTATATTTTAACTTTCATGTGACTGAATACCAATCTTAATATAATCTAACATTTTAAAGGTGGTGATACGTGTGAGTATCTTCTGTCCAGTGGAAGATTTCTAGGAGAGAAAGTATGGCAGCCCCACAGTTGTATGATGCACAGATACAAAAATAGGTAAGGAAATACCATAGTTGTATTTATACATAAAAATAGAAATAATTGGTGGTGGTGGTAGTATTTATAGGTGTTATGGAGAGCTGCAGGATAGTGCAAGAGACTGTATAGCTTCATTGCTGAAAGGGAAAATGCTGCCCTTATGTGTAGAATAGCAACTAAAAAAATCCTGAATAAAACTACCAATAACTTTTTTTTTATCTACTAGTAAGAGAACTTTATTAGAATTGCACTGTATATTACAATTTTGAAACTACTGTGTTTGTAGCACGACATACTATGAAAGCCCACTTGGTTGTTAGCCTAATCATATTAGCAGGAGACTTCATTTTCAATTCTAGGCAAATTGCACCTGACTTTTTTTATTTATTCAGCATGTTTAAAAAAGATTCACCATTCCTTAGAGCTGGATATAATGCTTAGAATTGTCTATATCGCTCTATAGATTTTCTAAAGAGTTTTTCCTAAAATAGAAGTTTCCTCTGACATGAATGTTGCTGTTTTGCTTTACAGTGAAACAAAAAATTGCCTTGTAGACAAACATATTGTGTTTATAGGAGATTCTAGGATTCGACAGCTGTTCTATTCATTTATAAAACTCATAAATCCTCAAGTCAAAGAAGAAGGAAATAAGGTGAGATTATTTTGATTATGTTCTTGTTTCTTTCTTCCTAATTTATCTTGTAACTCTGAGCTTAAAAAAAGCAAAAAATTGCATCATTTGCTGGCCTAGCCATCAGGAAGAAGAACCATAGAAATGCCTTTTGGAAAAGACCAAAATTAAACCAAGATAGTTGTCTGGGTGCTTATGAGATGATTGGGAATCTGAAAAGTGAAGTAGGAAGCTCAAGAGAAAGCATGCAGCAGTTTGGGAATAAATTAATGAAACTGACTTGTCCCAAAGCAACTTACACTTCATATTCAACTTCTTGATGAGAAAATGATTGCTCCTTTGTGTGTTTTTAAATAGCAGTAATTCATGATTTACATTTTATCATTTTAAATGTCAGTTAAATTGTCAATCTAATCTGTTCGTAAAAATCCTTGGGGCAATGACAGATTTCCAGGTCTAACTTGAGGCTGAAACTAAAAATAGCTTCTGTCTTACTTTCCTGTTGATTGCAGCTGAAGAGCAGTTTTAATTTTATAAAGTGAAGAATGGAAGCTGCAGCTTGCTGGGTGGAAGCAGTAGGAAAGGATTTAGCTGTGTCATTTGTTTAGTAGACTATTAGTTTATTTTGCTATATCATACTTCTTAGGCGTTCTTATATCATGCTTCCATCCTTTTATGGACCTATGTATGTATGTGAGGGATAAGGTGTTTCGCTTTCAACTGTAGATCAGATTTGTCAATTGTTTAGTACGTCTGTCAATTGGAAGTACAAGCTGGCAGCTTTTTCAGCAGGCAGCCTGCAGGCTTGTTCACTTGTCAAAACAGAATGTTTGATAGAATAACTCTGATTTTCTTTGTCTGTTGGTCAGATCACAGTTGCTGCCCAGAAATGGGCGTGAGATGATAGAGTACTATAATTGATTTTTAAACCAAGAGGTGTCTTTTTGTCAAGTATTTGCGTCTCAGTTTGTGGAAGAGGAATGCACAAATTCTTTTGGACCAGGTTGGAAACTAATATTGTGTTTAGTAATATTTTAAAGAAGGATTGTGGATGTAATATCTGACTCCTTCCTTTTGGATTTCTTAGTCTCACTCAGCAAATTTAATAATGCATTCCAGACTTTATTTCTGCCTGAGATTATTTTCTTGTCTTCTTTAACTGAAGTGTTTCAGTTGTCTTGCACAAAGAAGATGGGCAGACGAAAAGGAAGGTTAGGGGAAAAGAAGTGTAAGAAAAGACAGAAAAAAGTCTTAAGCTTTCTCATTTTAAGAGGCTAAATTAAGGAAAAAAATTATACCTTTGTAACAGAGTGAACAGAAAGCATTTCAGATGCTGTTGGATAGATTTCTTCCAGGAGAAAAACCCCTTCATGTAAATAGCTTGTTTTGTCAAGAAAGTAACATAAACATTTTGCATGAGCATTTTGACAAGTTTATACAAGAAAAATCCTTTCTACTGAAGGTGAACCTTTGGGTGAGGGCAAATTAACATATGAATGTAAATATTCTTTTTCCTTCTGAAAGTTTGTCTTACTTTGGTTTTATTGTTTTGGGCTTTTTTGACAGCATGGAAATATCCCTTTCGAAGATAAATCTGCTTCAATTAAAGTGGTAAGTTTTTCTCTAGTATTAAATTGCAAGCCATTGTAATGCATATTATTATTTCATGCAATGTAATCCAAATTACAGTCAGAGCTGGATTTTTCTTTTTGTCAGATCTTACAATTTGGCTTCCCCAAAAATAACTTTTGCAGGCAAGTTTAGTCTTCCACTGCTGTAAGAGTGTGTATTTGAAGCTGACTTTCTTGGGGTGGTAATTGTCATAATTGCTATCGAGTGCTCCATGCTATCCCAGCAAGTATTCCTTTCACTGGTTTTGCATGGAGAAATAACCACAATGTTGATTATAATGCAGATATTTAAAAAAAGAAAACAAAATGTTCTGCGGTAGGTTTTATGAAGGACTCTGTTCTCCTCTGCCTTGGCAGTTAGAATGGTGTCCTCAATAGCTTTCTTTACTTCCCATGACAGCTGTCAGCAGCCCTGGGATTCTGCTAGTCATGTATTTGTTTATTCCGGGGAGACAAGTCATTCTCTGTTGAGAAAACCAAAGAAGCGGTGTATTTTTTGAGTTGTCAGCAAGCAAGTTTTCAGTACTTGTTTGTGTACATGGTTAAGTTCTAGTGTACAGAATAATATTTTAAGGTGTGAGCCCATGGCAGTTTAAACCTATGCTGTCCACACTCTGTTGCCCTTCACAATACGTTGCCGTGTTTGTGCTGTAACTTGCCCTGATACAGCTGTGGGGGCTGGGCTGGTTTAGGAGTCTATTCAGTCAAAAACTTCCCTTGAAGGGTTCATTTTGGTCAGGTCAGGTGTGGCTCTTCGTATGGTTATGTGAATGCTGGAAAAGAGAGGGCAGAACACAAGGCAGGACAAAGGGGACAAAGCAATGTGATCTGTGTTGGCGTAGCCTGACAGAGAACTACCTTTTCAAAACTCCTTAAGCCTCGGTAGGTGTCTAATGACAAAGATTTGAGATGGCAGGTTTGGGCTTTTGGAAGCTATCTGGGTAGTTTAGAATATATTCCTAGTCTGCTGCTTCCTTGTTTTGATGCTGTATTTCTGTTGTTGCAGCAGTAGCTGAGTTTTCACATTCAGAATGGCTGTGACCCAATAATCTAAATATGGAAAATACTTGGCTGGCAAAAGAGAAAATCACTGAGAACACGTGAAGAGTTTAGTTCTGCCCTTTCTGTTCATCATACTGACCCTTCCGTCCTTTAGCCACTGCAGATGGCTGCTTGATGCTCACAGATTCCTGCCAAATAGTGAATAGTGAGCTATTTTTTGGTCTGTGCAGGTGGAAGATGGAGATTTCCTCTCTGCTGGAAGTGTTTCTGCATTCTGCATGATGAAGTTTCCTACAATAATTTCTGCATATGTACTCCCTGCCATTTCACTTTAATGTGTATTTTTAGTCCTTTCAATAGTTCTGCACTTGAGGAATAACTAGGTGCTAGGTAGTCTCAGCTTTATCTGGGAGACATTATAGCACTAACCAAAGTCTAGACTACCCTCCTAGATGGTTGGGCACTACTCCTGACATCTTAAAAAATATCAATAGGTCATGCATTTCATGTCCACAACACTATTAGGTTTGAACAGCTAATACTTTATGAAGTGGTAATGTAAATTGTTAGGACTTGTTTTTGTTTGAAAATTGTGATTTCAGGCTATCAATCGCATTATGTAAAGTTCTGAAAGAAAAAAAAACTTCTATTGTTAAAACTTTCTGAAGTTGTAATAAACCAGTTGTAGATGTGAGACTGTTTTTAGCCTTCATTGCATTGGAAGCTCAAGGACATCTCATTTGGCAGCAGCTAAAAAATTAACTTGTTTGTGGAATCCCAGCTCCTGATCTAAAAATGAAAACAACTTTTTTTTTTCATGAGAGCAAAGGAGTTCTGTTGTCCCCCCACCCTTTTCTTTCTTTCTGTTTTCTGTGCTAGACTGAGATGTCAGACTTTTCATGCTAACTGTAAAGGAACCCTCACTTCTGGCCAAATGTGTTTCCTTCACAAGTTGAATTGATGGCAATTAGTTTGTTTTTTTAATTTTTTTGTTATTAGTGTACTGCTTGTTTTTAAGTTCACAGGGTAAATCTGCATTTATTTTACAGGATTTCCTGTGGTATCCAGAAGTTAATGGCTCTATGAGGCAACGTATCAAATCTTGGACTGAGGTTTGTCTTGAAAAAACATTTATTCCCTTTTTTTTCATACACACAACTATAATTACTAGGAGTCTAGCAATTGCAGGTTGCCACATAAATTCAGTCAATTATTTACCAGAGAGCTGAAATTTGACATCAAAATAGTGTAAGAAGGATGTTTACTGGTGTATATGCTTCTGGGCTTCTGCTGATCTTGCAAGGATGGCTCACTTGGGCCAAAATCCCCAACCCAAATCAGGAAAACTCTAGATCTTAGGAGTAGATTGATTCATCCTATCAAGAGCTGAAAGGATTTTACTCTGATTTGACGTTTCTCTTTCTCTGTGTCTACGATGGCCCCACTTTTATGTAATCAGACATTTTTGGTTCTTATGAATCTCTTCCAACTTGAGGTATTCTGTGATTCTATGATTTTATATTTATGTTAATTTGAATGTTCCAGTACTGAAGGACAAAGGCAATTTGGAAAGTCAAGAATGCTTTGATTATTATTTTTTCAATATTTCCCACAAATTACATGCTAATTATTTTACATGTTTCAGCATAAAATTATGTATGGAATTCTGATAATGACTAATATGTCTACAGTTTGGCAACCAAGTTTTTCTTGTTTCTTCCTTTGTTGGCCTCTGAAAGCCTTGAGTTATTTAGCATCACCCCCCTGAGATTATTTTGCTACCCTGTCATTATTGTGCAACACCTTCCACCAGGAAGTTATCATTCATTTTCTGTGAATGCTGCAAAAAAATGAGAGCTGCTAAACCCTTGCTGTGTGTGCCAAGGCAAAACTCAGACTGAGACAATCAGCACTGTTTGTTTGCTTGTACTCTTTTGTTTAAGTGCATATTCTGTTCCTTGTCCTAGACAGAACTTCCAGGCTAGGGTAACAAGTGCAGCAACTGTCAGTCATCCTTATTCTGGTTTTGCAGTGGGTTTAAAATAGCTTTTAAAGATAACATGCTGCTAAATTGATGAGGATTATAAGTGCTTAATGATGCTTTGCACTTTTGCAGATTCTGTTGTGAAAATTCTTGATGTTCTCTGTAATACATCTGCAATCTATTCTTTTGTAGTTATTAACTGATGAACAAGTTAAGTCGTAGTCAATTAAGAAATGAGTCTTTATTTACCTGTTCAGTATAATCATAAGTATAATTTGTGTATATTCTAAAACTAATTTCTTTTTACTTTGTGGTAGGGTTCTGTGGCCAAGCCTCACATAATTGTAGCAGGAGCTGCCACGGTAAGTTATACATCTATGGGGTATTTTAGTAAACAAGGAAGTTCTAGTAGGATAACTTTTTAACTTTTATGCTTTCAAGTTAGTTACATCAAATTATTAAACCAAATTTAGAATAAAAAAATATACTCTCAGTGAATTTTCTGTTATAACAAGTATTGAGTTCTAAAATATCATAAATTTTATTATAGCTGTAGAATATACAATACCTGCTTTTTGGAGGCAATATAGGTTAATAAACATTGATTAGCTAATAAATAAATTAGCTTCTTCTAGAGATGCATTTTTAATAAACTCTTCAGTCACAAAATACTACTTTTAAGCATGGCCCAGTCTGGAATGCTCTTTTGTAGTGCACATTTTTCTTCTAGACTTATGTTGGCAAACCCCTGAATTTTACAAGAATAAACAACAACTGAAGAGATTGCACTTCCTGGATTTTGTTCCACTGGAAGTTTCCACTGCTGCTGTGTGCTGCAGCATCTCAGAAAACAGGGCTGGCAAGGACCTGAAGAGGTCTTGTGACCCATCGGTATCACGGTTGACAAGAGTCAACCAATTCTTTAAAACTTAAGGGATGGAATTCAACAGCCCCACTCTTAAGTGACCCTTTCCAGTAGTTGGCTGATTCTGGGAGTCAAGAGTTGAACAACTGCTCATCTCATTAATTACAGATTTAATGTCCCTTACTTCCAGATATTTTGAAACTGGAATTTGAAAGGAATTAGCTATTATAAATTCACACCAGCTCAAATATAGAGTTGGAAAAATGTGTTCCATTTTAAACAAAGTCCCTTTGATAGCAGTTTGGTTTAGAGACAGTTCAGGCACTCTACCAATGTGGATGTACCAATCTAGGGTGAATTCCCCTGGTTTAAGGGAAGGTCATATGTGTATGCAGACCTCCTCAAATTTCCTGAGGAATCTGAAATTCTGGTTCCTTATAGGTGAACCCCCCAAATTCTCTTCCTTTGTAGGATACACATAAATATTTGAGCTTTAGGAATCTTAGTAAGCCTAGAATATCTCTGCTTAGTGTGAGAGTCTGGCATGTCTTACTAGCACGAGTCATTATATTTCAAACAGAAAATGCCTTATATATGGGTAGTGTTCTGGCACACAGAAGGTCAGGTTGCAAAACTACAGGACTTTCAGCTAAGTAGTTAATTTACTCATATGTATACACATTAGCCATAGCTCGTTGTCCTTTGTGGACGGAAGGAGATACGAACCAAGAACATGTATGTGATGCTCAGCAATATATTTACGCAAAACGTTATTAGTGTTACCTGGGGTTGGCTAAAGATAGACATCCCCTTGCAGAAAAATGAAGTGCTTCAGAAATCTTGTGCATCAGTAACGTTGCCATTGCTAGCAGTAGTGTAGTAACCTGGTATGAGGTTAAACTGTTGTGTGCCCTTGGACTTCTCGGCATTTTGAAACTTTTGAAACTCTGAATCTTTAACTTAGTTCTCCTTTTGGTCATGCTGCTTTGGTGTGGACATGTCTGCCTTAAGATGTCAGCTGCATAACAATTTATACATGAAGTAAAGTCTTACAAACTGGAGAAGCTCCAGCTAATACAAAACTCAGTTGTTTGCGTATTTTGGGAAAATGTCTGAGAATGTCATCGCAGTGCTCCGCTTCTTGGTTCCTGAGTTCCTTGAACAGCATATGCTTCGTAAAACGTCTGTTTAAAAACTGTTGGTATTTGATGAGTAAAGGTTTAGCTGCTGCGATAAACTGCTTCTTTTCCAGAGTGTGAGTTCTCGGGTTCTCGGAGCAGCTGCATGTTATTTGGTTTCATGAAGTATTTGCTTGTATTCAGTAATATTCTCAGGAAGGAGATTAATCAGAGTGCTTGGTTTACATCAAAATTTTTATGTAGATATTTAGAAATAGCTAGAGAGTTCACTACATTCAGGCTAATTTTTTTTTTACAGATTTTGACACAATCTGTGTAGATAGAGTAATACTTTAAAAAATGCTAAATAAATTTTTCCTACAGTTTAGCAGATTCTTTTCAGAAGTTAGGAGAACTTCTTGGGTGGATCTAGCATTCTCCCGATCGTTTAATATGAAAGATTAAATTAAAATGACTCTTTTTCTTTTCTTTTTTTTCCCCTCATTTTTTTTTCTGTTGTGGATATCTGCAAAGCAGATGGAAATACTGGAACTCGATACCCATGTCAAGTTTTGCTTGTACGCATCTCTTGCTATATTCAGTTTTCCTAGAGTAAAATTGACCAAATTGACCATGGTTTTTATGAAATGTGACTGGCTTTGCTATGTCATCATTTCTCAAATCAAGGGGCTTTTAATTAAAACACCTTGCATTATTTAATCAAATGTACATTAAGTTGAATATTGCATTTAAATGGCCTGTTTGAATGTAGTTATCTGTTTAGACAGCTGCTTGCTCCAAAAGATTTTTCTTATCATTTTAAAAGTGAAGCCTAAAGAAATAATCTAGCTTTATAGAAATAATGAAAAATAGCTACTGATGAAGCAATGAAATCAGTTAATTAAGGGTTCTCAGACATACAGGTTCTGAATCTCTTTCTTTGTTTCCCTAGTGGTCTATCAAGATTCACAATGGCAGCAACGAAGCCCTCACCCAATATAAACTCAATATCACTTCAATTGCACCTCTTTTGGAAAAATTAGCCAAAACTAGTGATGTTTATTGGGTTTTACAAGGTAAAGTAATGAACAGTAGGTAACAATTTGTGTTGTCACTGTCTATTGAATCATTATCTTGTAGGATATGGAAAACTTAGTCTGTACTGCTTACTTGCAATGTAAAAAGGATGTTGGTTTGATTCCAACCTGACCTTTCTTGAAGCCTTAACTAGCTAGTACCTAATTTGCTGTTACTAGTGATAGAGTTTTTGAAACTCTCTCAGGAAGATATTTTACCTTCTGAACTCTTAATTCATAGTATCATAGAATAGTTTGGGTTTGGAAGGGACCTTAAAGATCATTTAGTTCCAATCCCCCTGCCTTGGGCAGTTGCTTCTTCCACTGGATCAGGTTTCTCATAGGCTCATCCAACCTGGTCTTGGAACACTTTTGGGGATGGGGCAGCCATGACTTCTCTGGGCAACTTGTTCTGGTGCCTCACCACCCTCACAGTAAAACATCTTTTCCTAATATCTAATTGAAATTTCCCTTCTTTCAGCTTAGAACCGTTACCCCTCATCCTGTCACTGTACTCACTGATAAAGAGCCCCTCCCCAGCTTTCCTGCAGGCCCCCTTTAAGTACTGGAAGGCTGCCATAAGGTCTCCCTGGAACCTTCTTCATGCTGAACAATCCCAATGCTCTCAGCTTGTCCTCATATGGGAGGTGCTCTGCCCTCTGATCATTTTCATGGCCATCCTCTGGACTCACTCTAGTGGATCTTTGTCTTTCCCGTGTTGAGAACTGAACATAGTCCTCCAGGTGAAGTCTCATGAGAGAAGAGTAGAGGGGCAGAATCACCTCTCTTGACCTGCTGGTTACACCCAGGGTATGGTTGGCTTTCTTTGTTAGCCTACTCTCAGCCTTAGTAAGCCAGGTATATTCTTCCTCTGCTGTGCTCCATGTGTGCCTTCTGGGAGTCAAGAACACAAGTGCATAAAACAGTTGTATTTCTGTGTTTATGTGCAGTTACATTTTCAGATTGCATAAATAACAGGAGAGGTTCAACAAGTGCATCCTCTGTGTGTGTCTAGAATGAACAGGCATACTGTAGAGAATACAGAGAATTTAACTCTCCAGAATGAAACTTGCTTCTGTACCCTGAGCACTGATCAGTAAAAATAAGGAGTCAGAAATCATGGTTCAAAGTAAGTCTGATATTTTTATTATAGCACCAACCTTATGTTCTTTCGCTTTTCTTCAATAAGGCTAAAGTAGGTTTATAACACTGGACAATGGGTGTAGGTAGAATCTGCTGCTGGTTTATCTGCCGTAGAATACAGCTTTTTAGGTTTTCTTACTTCAGTTAGAAACATAGGCAGATTTTGAGCCCCGATAGGAATATACCAGGCTGTACTCTTACAGTAATATCCAAATTCCTATCAGAGATGGTTCAAGTGGTTAACTTGCATCAGCAGATTCATCTTCTCACATTCCTTTCAAAGCTGTGTTGATCTGTAACAGACACAGTTAACTGTCAGACATGTCCCAGCATTCTGTTGGTAAAGATCCAGTCCATTTAAATCAACTCTGTGCTTTTTAATAGAATGCTCTTTAATGGAACAAGTAAGAGGAAAAGCAGCCTGTACACAGAGTTATCTAGACATTAATTGCCTAAAGGGAGGCATTGAGGTAGCTAAAGTAGATCGCCTTAGAGCTCGTAGAGTGCGTTTCACATAAGTTATGAACGTCAGTAGCTTTTCATTGCAACTTACTGATCTCCAAACTGACCTTTTGATTTAGAACCCTGCACAGCTTTGTGCTAAGCTCTACATAATTTCTGAAGCCTGCAGGCAATTGAGAGATGTTATGTTCTTCTGAAAAACTGACATTCTGCCATCAGTTAAACTGGAATCAACAGGAGGAAGTGGAATATGCTTGTGGACTATGACTTAGAAAAATGAGAAGGTGGTTTCTTCCGCAGTAACTAGAGGGTTTGAGAGACTTTCTTTTTTCACGTCTGTTCTGCTGCCTGTCTCTGTACTCATGGCTTTGGAGTCTCCTCGGGGAATTCTGTTACTGAGAGAGGGCATAAGCAGTTCCAGCATTATACATTCTTCATGGTTTCGGGGAAATTAAACAGGCATTCATGTCTGGCTAAAGCTTTCTAATCTATAAGTATGTGTGCATGACTAGGGAATGGCGATGACATTTCCTCACAAGCAACTCTCGTTACTACTCTAGTTACTGTAACAGCCTCTCATTCCCCATTGTACATTTTTTCTGTACCATTAAAGAATTGCGACTACCTAAATGAAAGCAGCCTGTGCAACTTGAGCTCTGTACAGCTTGAACTAAGTATTTGTCAAGTGGAAGATTAATGTGCCCGTTCTTTCTCCTTTCAAATTCAGACCCTGTTTATGAAGATCTGCTGAGTGAAAGTCGGAAAATGATCACGAATGACAAAATAGATGCTTATAATGAAGCAGCTGTTCGTATTCTGAACAGCAGCTCCCGAAATTCCAAAGCTAAAGTTAAAGTGTTCAGTGTATCAAAACTGATAGCACAAGAAACTATCATGAAGTCTGCAGATGGCCTGCATCTCCCTGAGTCCAGCAGAGATACAGTAAGTGTTTTTATCACTGGTTAACATTAGAAGTAATAATACTAAAACAAGATTGTAAGTGAATGTTCTGAAATGGCAGACGATATGAATGTATTGAGGACCTGCATATTCTTCAGGAGGTTTTGTTCAAAAGATCTCAGTAGATGAGGAGGCAGTCAGTTTTATAGGCTGTTTGAAAAACATAATAGCAAACACATTAGTGTGTAGCTACTTTAAGATAGCTGTTAATCCGCTATATCTTCTAGATCCTGAGTGTAAACTTTGTGCCTTCTTCTGCGTGAATGAGTTAGAGCAATAATGATTTGTAAAGCACTGCTAAGAAATAAGTCTTAAATTTTTCCCTATGTGCCTATATGATTTTGTTTAGTAAGGAATATGAAAAGGATAAGAAAACACACAGTATACACCTTCCTGGTTGGATGGATTGCCACTGACTTTATTTCTTATTTTATTTTTAACCTACCGATACATGTGTATGTACACATGCAGTAAGCCCCTCTGAGCTTTTTCAGTTTGCCCTTCTTGGGACTGAACTCTTCCACCATGCCACTTTTAGTTTCACTCCTTTGGAGATTTCAGTTGCTTTCAAGTAGTGAATGAACTAAATACCATCTCAGCACGCATTTCAGTCTCATTGTCATGTTTTAGAGACTTTCAGTACTGCTTTAGGACCCAAGTTTGTGAGCTGGTATGCATTTATAGTCCATTTAGCTCTTCAGAGCTCCTTTTACAGCCAGCAGAGAGAGCCCTTTTGTTGTGAGGGTTAGGATTACCTCTTTTTCCTTACCTCAAGAAGCTCAAGGGTTTTGTATTTGGAAGAGGTATTTTGACTGTACTGTTGAATGCAACTAGGTATATGGGGGTACTGTGCAATTTTATCTGTGTGATGATAAGGAAGGATTGTCTGTGGTTTATGTCAATGCATTATCTAGAAGAAAATTTCTTACTAATGAAAATGTTAACTTTTTTATTAGAGATTAATTGACAAAACTGCCTATTTCTTTGACAGAATGCGATGATTCTTATGAATGTCTACTGCAATAAGATATTGAAGCCCATTGATGGCTCCTGCTGCCAGCCTCAGCCTCCTCTCACTCTTATACAGAAGTTAGCTTTCTGTTTTTTTACTTTGTCCATTATTGGATATTTAATTATCAGTTTAATTCATCGGAATAATTTTCGGAAGAACAAATCATGCACTGATTTGGAAAGTGGAGAGGAGAAGAAACCTGCCATCAGCACTCCTAATGTTTCTACTTTAGAGATGCTCTTGCACTCCTTCTGCAAACTTGGTCTAATCATGACTTATTTTTATCTATGTGACAGAGCAAATCTTTTCATGAAGGAAAATAAATTTTATACGCATTCATCTTTCTTCATACCAATCATCTATGTCTTGGTTTTGGGGGTATTTTATACCGAAAATACCAAAGAGGTAATCATCATGTTGACATCCTACTTACAATGTTGTTTCTCAGTTTTAGTGTAAATAACTCGCTGCTGAATATTGAAAGTTAAATTTTTAATGCCAGTATAACTGATCTGCAAAAAATGCACTCACAAGCAATATAACATTGGCATGGCATTAAATGCAAAAGCTTTTTGAAAGCATGTGGGCATGAGCGCTTTTTTGCCATTGTCTCTCAGTCAAGTTTGAGGTGCAGATAGCTCAGATACAAAAGAATGTAGAACACATTAAAGTCTGGTAGACTTATGTCCACTGACAGGTCTTTTACAATTGACACCTCTTTACGCATGAAGTGGTTTATTGTTTTGAATTTCTCCTCATTTTGTAGATGTTCATTGTAGTTTTTGGAATAGCAACACTCTTGTTTTGTTTTGCATTAGACTAAAGTGTTAAATAGAGAACAGACTGATGAGTGGAAGGGCTGGATGCAACTTGTTATTTTGATTTATCATATCTCTGGAGCAAGCACTGTAAGTGATTTGAATTACGTATCTTTTTTTTTTAAGTGGGAGTGCAGTTTGAGTTTATTGCTTCAAAAGATAGATAGTGCAAATACTTATTAGGAGTTCAATAGAAGGAATAACCAATGCTGTTGTGGATGAAATTTTAAAAATGGTATTAGCAGAATTAGTTTTTCTCTCTATTTAAGTATAGATTTCGTTGTTAAGTGCATTTTATGCGTGACTTAGCCAATGAAAAAACATACTTATTTCGTTCATGTTGGATATTACATTATTTTTCGTTGCTAGCAATACTTTATTTTTATGTTCAGAACTTAAAAATGCCGAGCTTTGAAAGTTCCTATCTTAAATGTCTCTTAACTGGTAACAGAATATGGGAAATGTAAAGCAATAAATACCAGAAATTCATTTTAGTATCAGGGAAGTTAGGGCAACAAATAGCTTGGTAAGAAACAGGGAAATGAAGCATAATGTTTCCTTTCTTAGTTAAACCAGACTTATTGTAATGCAGAAAAAGAATAAAGTGGGGGAGGGGAAGAAATGAAAATAAAAACGATTTACGTGGCCATTCATAAAAAGTACTTTATTTTTCTCAACAGTTTTTGCCTGTGTACATGCACATTCGTGTTCTGGTTGCTGCGTATCTGTTCCAAACAGGTTATGGACATTTCTCGTATTTTTGGATAAAAGGGGACTTTGGCATATACAGGGTGTGTCAGGTAAGAATATCTACTTACTATTTTTATATAGATAATTAGAAAATTGTTCACATAACAAAATATCCATGGTATATCTGCACTCCCTAAATAATGTGATACAAGTTTACTTAACAAAGGTTTGCATATTAAAAGTGGCTGTTGTTTCTATGTCATCTGACCTGTTTAACTGGTAAGTTTATGTACTATAGATGTACTGCATATAAGTGTTACTTGCAATGTCAAAATTGTAAGCATGTAGCCTTTAAAAGATCAAGACAAGTATTTTCCAAAATACAGCAATGGAGTTTTCATTGCAGTAGCAATTTAAAATTAATAGCAATATATAGGTAATGGTTCGGTGAGGCTGGCTAGCAATAAAGAGGGAGATCATTGACAACAAGTTTATTTGCTTAATCCTCCTGGATTTATTCTGTAGGCACTGGTAAGTGAGATGTTTATGTGGATAGCAGTGATGTTCTCAATCGCCCTCTTGAACAGCTTTTCTCCAGTTACTGTTGAGAATAGGTAGTTGGTGTGAATGTTCTCATCTGCTCTCCTCTGTTGGCAAAAAAAAAAGCGATACTTTTCCTAAATTAGCCAGTAGGTAGACTTCATTTTGCTTCCTTTACCTTGTTCTTAAAAACATCTGTCTGTTTCATGTTGATATTTTCCTGTGTGTTTGCGTTCTTTTAGTATCTTTCTATTAGAGTTTTCGTTATACAAATAGATAAACTTTTGGTGAATCCAAGAGACAGTTGTGTACAGAATTTTGTTCTGGCCTCTTCTGTGAATAAAGGTAATTATTCAGCAAGGTACTCAGCACATTGGTTTCCTTGCTCCCAGCATGGCAAGTCATTATGTAGATGGAACAAAAGCTGGCTTGTCTGTGATTTAAATTGAAGTCCTTTCCACTTGTTTAAATTGTGAAAGCTTCTAACTTTTGTATGCATTTTGGATTTTTTCCTCACTTATTGGAGAAATGAAAAACTTCTTGGCTGATTAGTTGGAGTCATTAATGGTGTCCCAGAGCGCTTGTGGTATCTTTCTTTTCCTTCAGCTGAGTGATCTTTTGGATCTGTTAAAGAAACTCTTCGCGTTGCTATTTTATGAAATATCCAACTGGTTTACATTGAAATAGATTACTAATACATGAACAAGAGGCATTCCTGTAGTATTTGTTACCTCTTTCAAGATGTAGCAAAATGTTGCTAAGTATTGTACATTACATTTTTTTTCATTCTCAACCATGAATTTGTTGGCTTGCATCTTTTTTTCAGTTGGAACAGTTAAGTTCTGAGTAATAGTGTGTTTAACCATTTGATATATAGAATATGGTCAGCAATACCACGCTCCTCTACTGTTTTTCTTTAGAAACAGTTGAAAATTTCACAAATGTATCAGAGGTATCTGCTTCCTTTGAAAACCAAATAAGTACATTTTGATTTTTTTTTCTATGTAAAACCTGGTATTTTCTTGGTCCAAAAGTCTTTTCAGTTATGCATTTGAGTTTTCAAGTCAAAATGCAAAATAGGGAGAAAACCAATACTTTTCCAGTCAGCTATATTGATTCTGTGGGTTGCTTTCTTTTCCAAAGACAGTGAATTGGAGCCCACATTTGTTAATAAAGAAAAGGAATTTTTGCACCATAACAGTACTAGAGAACATACCTAATTTGGGGGTTTCCTTCCCAGGTTTTGCCGTGTGTGCTGTAGCAGTTTAAAAAAAACATAAATCTTCAATTGCTGTTAAATGTTATATTGTCATTGTGCTTATTTAACATGTTGCTGCAGCCTGACTGAAGCACTGGTAAGGACATTACCCTGGCTTTAACTGAGCCAGCTCAGGTGTTCAGGGAGCAAAAGCAAAGAGACATTAACAAGAACTGGAATATTCAGCCCCCAGCCTGGAGTCAGTTCTGTTTTACCCTGCTTTCATTGCTATCTCTACACAAGAAGGCCAGCGTAGGGCAGGTCCAGTACTACATAATCAGCCTGCAGTCTTACATTGCATTGTTAATGTTCCCTGAGATGCTTACCTGTGTATCAACTGAAATATGATCAGCATTATGGAGATATAAAATCCTTAGATTCTTTGTATAGTGCTAATGAAGCATGTCCCCCGTCTCTCTTAGCTTTGCCTCCTAGTTAATATATCCTCTGACTCCTTCCAGGTTTTATTTCGTCTCAATTTCTTGGTCGTGGTACTCTGCGTAGTGATGGACCGACCTTACCAGTTCTACTACTTTGTGCCCTTAGTCACGGTATGGTTTGTGATCATTTATGCCACCTTAGCTGTATGGCCTCAGATAGTCCAGAAGAAAGCAAATGGTAAGATTGGTTTGTTCCCCTTCTGCTGTAAAACATTTGCGTGGTGTTACAAAACGTTTGCTTGATACTATAAGTGATAACCATACAGCGAACAGTGCTGTTAGTACATCTCAGTCTCTTTGTAACGTATTCAAAATGTGTTAACATCTGTTCACAGAAATATGATTGTCATGGATGAATTATCTGTCAGTTGAAAAATGTAACAGCTGATAACGAAAGTGTGTCTCAGGTTACAGTCGTATTAGAATACTTTTTAATAGATTTTGACCATCAGAAATGTGCCTTCTATCAAGAGCTGTAATATTACTGAATGCAAACTTAAACCAGAGGTGGTGCTGTCCGTGCTAGCTGAGATTGTTGCTGTAGCGTGCTAATGCGTATGGCATGAACAGTGAGCTTTTAGACTTTCCCATTCTGCATTGCCAACGTGTCTCATCAGTCTTGAACGCTAATTCTGCCACATCCTGCCGAATAAGAACTTGGGCTTTGTTTTCTCAGTATCTTAGATTAAGTGAACTATCAGAAGTATATCTTATGATACAGATACTTTAAATAAAAACTGAAGTGAAATCTGAGTTTATTTTATGTATTGCACCTCATTGAAGAGATGTCATTGTGTGGTAAATGCTTATTATTATTTCATTCACCTAAATTAGAACTAAAACCTTAAGAGTGTTTGATCCTCATTCCCTATTGATGGAGTAATATCCAAATTTTATAGTCTGCAGATATGGCAATGAAATACAACCAGTGCATGCTAGGAATAGATGCTGCAAAAATACAATTAGAGAATAGTTTTAAAAGATATCTTGAAGGCAATATTTTTTTTTTCTACAAAGGCACTTCTGTTCCAGGTAAGAGAAGTGAAGTGCATATTGCGTGCTTCAGGACGATAGTGTACTGTGAAACTCAGAAGTCTTTCAATGATAGCTTTCGCTTGTTTATTGTCCGTGTTTACAGCTGCCTGTTTGTATGGTGAGAGAAGGGGATGATCTCTGCAATGTTGAGGCGTGGGTAGAGTTGAATATCAGTGGACAGCTTTGAGGAGCAGTTCGTCAGACTCTTCTTGAAAACATGCTTGTCCTTAATGACGTGCAAAGTTTAGCTTTGGAGTACAGCTGGTACGCCAAAGTTTAATAGTATATGCTCTACTTATTTCACATGACAAAAGCTGTTTAGCATTTTGTTTTATTTGTTTATTTACATTTACCTAGAATAAGGAGCATCTCTGCAGAGTGTTTGGGAAAGCAGGGACTTCAAAATAGGCCTTCTGTGTGAACACCTAAATTCTCTTTTTCTTTCTGTGTTTTAGATGTGAGGCTTAATTTAGCATTAATAGGTTGTTAATGGCTGTGAATGTTTATTTTAAATGCTTGAAGTAAAAATTTAGTATGTAAAATGTAGATAGTGAGGAAATATTGCTGGTAGTAGTTGAACATTTATGAATGTATCTGTTATTAAGCATAACTACACTAAATGATTTAATGTGTCATGGCTTCTGCTATTGAAAAATTGGTGATTGTATACTGATAATTTATTTCTTCCTCAGGGAGCTGCTTATGGCACTTTGGTTTACTCTTGAAACTGATTTCCTTACTGACATGTATATATTTTCTATCATATTCTCAGGTTTGTAAATTTTGACGATTTTTATCCATAACGACCTAAGAGCATATTGCCTGTCTCTACATTTTAATGTGCTCATAAGTTGTAAATTTGCTCCTGTGTCATAAATTCAGAAGAAACAAAACGGAACCTTTCAGTTTTTCATGTTTGAATGCAGGAAAAACCACAATTCTTTAGCTTGCTCATTTGTTGGTAAAGCTTGACATGTTTTCAGTGGACCACTACAAATGTAATAAGTACAAAGGTTTATGTTTTGGTTTTGGGGTGGATTTTTTTGATGTACATGAAGTTTCTGGGTTTTGCTAGCATAGGGTGATACATGTGTTGATATGAAGATCTGTGTCTCTTAGAGACCTGCTGTTGGCTTTGATACCTTATCAAAAGATTGGTTCTCATGCTAAATGAGCAAATTACTGCACGTTGGAAGCGCAACTGACGGAAATAAGGGCAGAGTTTGTCACTCTAGGATTTTACAGGGGGTTGTGTGATTTTAGTCCCTCGTTGGTTTTAAGCCTGTTGAACTGTAGTCCTCTGTAGAGTAAGCGTTTGTTATCCCAACACATGCGTGGATCTCTGACTTTAAGCCGGCAATACAAAATGAAAGGAATGCCAGTACCTTTATTGGAAACAAACCTGAAGCCTTCTGTCATCTGAAGAACTATTTTTTGATTTGTTTTTTTTCTTTTTAGGGGGAATGCCTTTCAAGAAAGCCTGTTATTTTGATACTGTCACATAGCTAGTGAAATAGGGATGCAATAATATTGAAAGACAGCATACTGATTTAAATTTAGTAAACGTGATTGACATCAGTGTTAATGCTTCTGCCGTGTTTATTTTTTACAGGGTGCGTTCGAGAAGATATTTTCTTTTTGGCCACTGTCCAAGTGCTTTGAACTGAATGGGAATGTCTATGAATGGTGGTTTAGGTGGAAGTTGGATCGCTATGTATGTATCATTTGCATGAGTTTATACTGGTCTTTTAAGTGTATTTGTTTAATTTGGGGGGAGGGAGGGTTGTTTTCCTGGCCTCCAGAAAAAGCCAGAGTTTGTCCCAGGGGATTGTTTAATAGACGACTAAGCTGTATTCACCTTACTTCTGCAGTTGTTTGTCAAAGCCTTACTTAAAATATGGATATTGGTTTATTTGCTGCTGGATTCTACTTAATTTGCTTTTAAAAAATAAAATCATAAAGTGATGTTGATTTGTCTTTTCTCAAAAATGTTACTGCCAAAATCTAACACCTGTAGCGCTGCAGACTATTGAAATACAAGGCAAATTATTGAGGTGGCATTCTTAAAATTTTGGAAAGTTGTAGTAATTAAGGATATATTTCTTTAAAACACTTCTAGAATCAGGGTCTTGATGCCCAAACCAAACTATTCTTGCACATATTTGTAAATGATTTTCTGGTGAGAAAGTGCTTTCTTTCCAGTTACTGGTGCTACAGTGTGGGGGCAGAACAGGCAGACACTGGTTGGTTGGTTTGGGTTTTTTTGCCTTCTTGGTAAGGGAAGTGGAGTTTCTGCCAAACTTATCCTTAACGGGATCACTTGCACGCTTCTTCCTCCAGCATCCTTCAGTAACTGAAACTTGCAGAGCACACAGTTGTCCTGCCCCAGGCTGCTCCCATCAGCAACGTGCACTGCGTTGCGACATTGCAGACTTGGAACTTTGTTGCTTGTGAACAGTGTGTGTTCTGTGGTGCCACTGAAGAGGAAGTCCCAGAATAAATAGAGAAGACAAGCACCGCATGGGCCTGAAACAGCATCATGTTGCTAGCTAATGAGAACTTGGCATAAAATCATAAGTGCTGTGTTGCAGAGTTGTGTCTGTGAGTGAGGGAAGCACTTGTGGTGCTTCTTAAACGTTTTCACCTGCCAGGCTGGGAGAAGGCCAGAGATGCATGGTTTTTTTTCCCCAGAGAAAGCCTATTTCAATGCTGGCGTAGATGGCAGAGGGAATAGTAGGTAGCTGAAAACTTGAAATTTCTTTGTCATGTCTTTAGCGCTCTGTGTAGCATTAGTAGGAGTACTTTATTTTAGTTTTTGAGTTGAGTTAAAAAATGCAGCTTATGACAACCTAGTGTAGAAAGCCTATTTTGTTTGCTTCAGGAAATCTGGGAAAGGACTTTTCACACCTAGGTTTTGGAATTACAAATAGTTTATCCTGTAGCATTTCTGTTAAGAATTTCAACCTGCAGTACTTGTAAAAGCCATGAAATATTAATTGCATTCTGTTTGTCTCTTATAGGTGGTTTTTCATGGGATGCTGTTTGCTTTTATTTATCTGGCATTGCAGAAACGTCAGATGATAACAGAAGGAAAAGGAGATACTCTTTTTTCCAGCAGAGTTTCAAATGTTTTATTATTTATTTCAGTTGTGGCCTTTTTGGTAAGTACGTAACATAACTACTATAATCAGATTGATCTCTAAAGAATAAATTTTCTGAAGTTCTTGTTCAGGAAATATATTGATTTAAAAACTTAAATCTTGATCTGGAGATATGTCAGCTGTGTTTTTGTACACAGCCCTATGTATCTACTTACTAAAATATTTTTTCTTTCAGTCAACTGTTGAAAACATCATCACTCTTTCAGTTCATTGCAATGATTATAGGAATATTGGACCATAAAAATAATATGGTAGATAATGCAGCTCTTCACTGGTGATTGCTTGTCTATTTGTGATGAAAAAGTCACCTGCACTATGGCTGTATCTTAGTGTATGAACAAGTGTGCTATTCATCAATTGCAGAGAAGAGCTTGAGAGAAACACAAAACTAAGCACAATGTAGTTTTTTCTATTACTGTCCCAATCTTAGTGAACCAACTACTGCTGAAGCACTTCGAAATATCTTACCTCATTTAATTTTTAAATGTTACATATAATTGCTACACAGACAGATTTTTGTGTCTTTTAGACCTACTCTATTTGGGCTAGTAGCTGTAAAAACAAGACGGAGTGCAATGAACTGCATCCTTCTGTTTCTGTGGTACAGGTAATTATAATTACAATCCTTTTCCTCACAGTGATAGAATCTGGTGTGTTTGTGCTTTTAAAAAAATATTTTTGCTATACATGGAATATCAGATTTTGAGCTTTTTTCTCATGTCTGAAAGTGAAAAAGGGTTTAACTACATTGCTTGCTGTTTTTCATTGCCTTTAAGTGCTGAAATCACATGCTGTGATTATTTTTGATTAACCTTTATATCTTTAAGTGTAGGTTTTGTGTGCACTGTTTAAGTCCGGACTGAACTTCTGATTAATTGCATAGCTGTGGAAAAAGAAAGCTGTAGGGAAGAGTGAGTGTTTGGGAGGAGTTAGGAGGCAGCCAATGGGACCCTGTGGTCACTCTTAGGCAGAGAAGAGGTGGGGTACAGGGGCATCCCTGTGGTTTTTTAAAATATAGATTTTCCTCTAGCTGTGTCCCCTGCCCCACTATACCCCAGCTCTCTGATTGTGTTCCCTCTCTGCTTCCCTGTTTTTTAATGGTTTGCCCTGCTCTCTTGAGGGGCAGAGTGTCTGACATTTTTTTTTATATTAATTTGTCCATCTTGACACCTTCTCTTTAAAAACTGAGGGTTAATTCAGATTTGCGGCCACTTTCATTTTAGGCTGGCATGGTACAACGTTTTGTGACCGTGCCTAGTAAGTGTATAATAACATCTCTCAACATCAAGGCCATGATCCTACTGCAGATGTAAATGTGACTTGCTGTGCTATAATAATACATGTAAGCGATTTGCTATTTCAAGGTCTACTTTGTTAAGTACAGACTGCATGGGGTTTTGTTTGGTTTGTATATTATTAGATTTTAAAGAAAATCTAATGCATGATGCACTTCAATTTAGACAGTGAAAATGAATAAACCTTTCTGTGTGTGTAATCTGCTTGTCATCCACAGTCACTTTTTTAAAACTTTTTTTTTAAAGATACTAGCTTTTGTCCTCATCAGGAACATCCCTGGATACGTGCGATCTGTGTATAGCTCATTCTTTGCCTGGTTTGGCAAAATTTCTCTAGAGGTAAGAGGAATGATTAGAAGTGCAGGGAATTGAAGCTTAGAAATATCAGGTGGTTTGATTACCTGGCTGTACTATAACACATAAATACGGAAATATTTATTGACATATTTAATAATAATGCTGTTGTATTCAACCTCTTTTAGCACTGTAGCTTCCATCTACATTTAAAAATCATAGCTGAAATAGCAGTCTCACAGAAGCAAACTTGTTTCTTATGGCTGTTTTAGGAGGGGAGTTTAGGGTTGTGAGAGTGGGGATTTAATGCTGGAGTAAGCTGTGGTGCGTACGCAGCTGGAAGATAAAAATTTAAGCCAGTTAAGAATCAGCATGAATTATACTTTTATTAAGTACACTTATAAACGTGTTTGCTCTAGAAATCTTTCCTGTATTAATAAATAAATGTAACTTTACAAGCAAAACCCATCTTAGTGCAAATATTCTCTTGTTCCACTAAGTGTATATTTTGAAACAGTAGGAATTATCTTACTTTCCATTTTATTTGCTGTCTAATAATTATATGTTCAATTTTATTGTATTGCTCAAATATATTTTAAAAAGGGAAAGGAACTTATAGGAGAAACTGATTGTAACACAATGCATACGTAGTATGTGATTTTGAATTTATTTTTAAGAGACCACATTTTCCTGTTCTGATTCCTGGTGAATGTTAAGGTGCTGATCAGCTCCAGGGACCTTTGTGTTTATTGACAGTTCAAGCACTATCTTTGTTTGCAGGCAGGTTACTTCAGTCCCTCACCAGAGACACAGTAACCAGGCAGAGGCTTCTTTCTCATCTGTTCTGGCATAACGTGAACGATGCGCCCCAGTGCCATGTGTGGTTAGGGGCTAAAGAAACCCTTTTACTGTGCACTGTAACAGACCAATAGTGTTGTCTTAGAGCAAAAACGTGTGGAAAGCAGCTTCTCAAAGTGTGTTAGTTCATCATAAATGTCTGACTTCAGCAGAAGTACAGCGTGTCTGTTGATGCAATAGTAATAATTATTTTTTTATATAAGTAAAAATGTTTTCATATAAGTGTTATTAAACACATTCTTTTTTCTTTTAGCTTTTCATTTGCCAATACCATATTTGGCTGGCAGCAGACACGAAGGGGATCTTGGTGCTTATTCCCGGATATCCAATGTTTAACATTATTGTCAGCACTTTTATATTTGTCTGTGTGGCACATGAAATTTCTCAGATCACTAATGATCTAGCACAGATCGTGGTTCCTAAGGATAATTCGACTCTGCTGAAAAGGTCGCTGTGCATAGCTGGATTTTTTTCTGGACTACTCCTCTTCTCAGCAGTGCAAGATCAGTCAAGGCATTAACTTGAAAAGATTCTTGGAAACTTTCTTCAGGTTTACTTTGTGTCTGCCTGAACAAAAATTCTCAACTGGATGTACAAGAAGACATTTAAATTAAGTGTGTGGAAAATGTATATAGTGCAAATGTACATATTTTGTGTGGAAATAGCCTTCTCAAAGTATCTGAGAAACAAGAATGCACTGTACAGAACTGCATGTGAAAATGAGTCTTTTCTACTGGATATATGTTCCTGTTTACATGTCTGGTAAAACCTGACACGAAGAAGTGAAGGTGAATGGTTTAGCAATATCATGTGCATATCATGGAGTTAAGCTTTACCTTGGGTCAGCCGAATGAAGAGTGGACATTACTAAAAGTATTGCCTACACATAACACAAGCTGTAGTCTTCCTCATCAAGGAACAAAACAGAGCCGACCTTGTTGGCCTCATTAATGGTCACCTTTAACTGATATGAATCATGAAGTTACTGGTAAACCAGGGCATTTTCCTGAACAAAATGGTAATTTTTTTGTTTAGAAATCAGTATTTTGGGTGGAGATAGTATTTGTTATATGAAACCCTTTATACGTGGAAATAGTGTCATCACAGGTTCAGTGATTTAAGATTACATACAAGTTTACATAATGCTTTATGTTTTTTTTAAATAAGATGTTTTCACCAAATATGGTGAATTTTGAGGTGAAATTTTTGTTACAAAGAAAATTTTATTTTCTTCTCCTACAATTATTTGCATTTTCCTAAATTTTCCACTAATTAATTTAATGATGCACAGTTCTGTGTACAATTCTACTAAACAAGCAGATGAATAGTTTGCAGAGACTCAGCGCAAGATGGAGAAATTTTGGAAGACCTCCAGCTTTTTCCAGTCAGATGAAATCGCACCATATCCACTTCACATCCTAAAGAAAGGGGGAGAACAGGAGAACAGTGATCTAGGAACCTCTCTCTGAGCTTGTAGGTGGCCTTGAACTGGGTCGCATCAGGGAACTGCTGCCATATTCTATCCTGTAATAATGTTTCCATTTAAAAGGATGCGAGTCAAATACGCAGGTTTGATATCACAAGGAGGAGGGATTGAGTGGTTGTACTGTTGCATGCAGACAGTTCAGTCTCAGAATTACAAATGAGATCAGAGCTGTTGGGAGGAACCTTTTTTACCAACCTTTTTAGCAGTGCGCATCTTTCTTATCAACTCTTTCCTTCAGCATAAAAAGTAAAGTGGAAGGAATCTGTCCCTCAGTGTGGCTGTAATTTATATTCCACTTGCTCAGTGAAGTAACCATCGTTTCTTTGCTGTTTGTGGTTTTGGTTCAACATTTACGTGATAGTACATACAGTACAAATCAGGATTCGTATTATTTTTTTATCTTATCTCAGTTAAAAAATATGAATTCAAACTTCCAGCCACCAAGGAGTGCAAAAAAGTTGTGAAAATAATGGTTTCAATTTGGGGTTTTGGTGTAGAACTGCTTCTTTGAAAGAATGAACAGTCATTCATCAGGGAAAAAAAACCCAAATCATTAATTTCACCCCCAAATCAGCAGTTTTACTGTGTCTGCCAGCTATTTTGAAGCTATTGGAAAGATGCTTTTTGTTCTTTGCATGCATTACTTCCAGTGCTTGGAGTTACCCGCCTTGGTCAGAGCATGTGAGTGGCTGACAGAAGTGGTGTAGCAGGGAACAGGATGTGTAACCGTCATCTATGCCAGTATTAGGAGCAATGGGGAACTGTGAGCTTGAAGGATAATTTTCCTTTTGTTCTTTACAACTTAAGTATTGTAGATATAATTTTATTTATCTCTTGTACAGACTTGGTTAAAAGATTTATTTTTAATGTTTGAAATAATGCACTTGTTTACTGTATGTGGGATAAATATATTTTCTTTTCAGGTTATGTAAAAATATGAAGTAATTTAAACATCAAATAAATGTGCTGTGGATGCTTCTTTTTGTAATGGGAGCAGCATCAATTAAGTAAAAACTTTTTATTGCTTGACACCAGTTGTTTGCTCTACAGTTCACTACTGTGCCTACCTTAAATTACAGATCAGTACTGCAATTTCTCCAAAGTGATACTCTGGGTACTGTAACTTCAAGTGAAGGGCAGATATTCACTTGTATCACAAACAATTCCAGATGCTGTGCAGGAAGAATGATTCTTCTGCGGTAAATCGCACTGTCCAAGGTCTGATGAACTTCCAGCCAAACCCACCCCTGGTGCTCAGGGGACTTCAGCAGAACTCCGTAGCAGTGGAGGGGGAGTGAATGCTTTTTCCCACTGGGTTATAAGCTAGAAACTCCGCAGCAGAGCTCTGCATGAAACCAGAGGAACTGATTTGGGTTTTCCCAAGTCTGGCAACATCAAGAAACCCATTCTTAAGATTTTTTTGGGTTAAGGAGTTTAGCTTTTAATTTAGGTATTGAAGTCCCGCACTAAAGAGAAGGGGCTCCTTACGCAAAGGATTCGGAATGGTAATTCCTATCCCCAAAGCTCCTTATGTAATCAGGAAGATTCTATCTAATGTGGGCACCTGAAGTAAGTGGTGCAAATACTCTCCATCCTTTCCAGTTACAACACCTATTCAGGCATCTCCCCCAGTAAACAGAAACCCTGCACAATCAGCTCCACGGCAGTTCTTGGACACTTATCCAGAATCACTGTCCATGTCATTAACAACTGTAACACAAAGTTGTTCAGGCATCATTATGTAAAATAACCAGGCAGCAGTGTCACTACTTAATGCTTTCGTGTTTATTAGATTTTATATTTCATAAATTTACAGAGACATCAGTAGTGCTTTCTATTTATTACAATTTGGTTGCCAAGTGTCATTTAATACAGCATCAGTTCATACTGTCATTGTACACCATTAAAAGAGGCTGTGAATTTACTGCTTTAACTATCAGCACTTTTAACTATTATTAATTCTTGTGTCTTTTGCCAGCTTTATAAATCTATGCTTCCATAGTAATTAATAAGTAAAAATAAATAATTTGTTATTAAACTTACCTCAAGTGAATGAAGCTTTCAATCAAAAAATAGTTCAGGTGTGCTCAACTCCCAGGCCACCTACATCACTGGATTCTTTTCAGAAGTAGGGGAGCACCCCCATTGGTACAAAGTGATTCTTTATGCACATACATAATCATTTTCAGAAATCTCCTTATATATATTGGCACTGTTACATATTAATACAAATAAGATGGGAGCAGCTTTAATTTAATTAAATTGATTGTCATGTCATCCTCATGTTATCAGAAATTGTTATGATACAAAACCAATACTATTTATAAAATTGAGTCTTACATTGCATTAAAACCCTTCATTTAAAATCAATTCCATTCCATTCATTTGTTTCAAACAACTGACAGCTCATATGTTTGAAAACAGTTGTGAAAACGCGTAGAAGTTGGCAGAAACTGAATGCTGATTGTAGTTAAATTTTTCACATCTTGGATAAGAGTGGTAAATTTGTAATTTACTGTAAGTCTCAGTGTGTAGTTTTCTAATTCACTTTTCACCAATAAACATCCAAGCTGCTGGAAAAAAAGGAGGGGTCTGTTAGGAGGCCGATGGACTAACGAAAGCTCTTCTCGTCCCTTTTGGATGAGGTAGGTGTAACACATGCCACTTGGAAAGTAAGCAGGAATGGCTCTGTATTCCAACTATTTCAGAAACTGCAAGACTGCAGCTTGAGCAACCTCTGGGTCGTGTAAAAACCACCAGCACTGACCATATGGCCAGATGCACTTAAATGTATTCTGTGGGTTGTGCTTAGCATTCAGTGCAGCCTTGCAGACTCTCGACTTTTAAGTCTTGACAATGCACAAGTACATGCAATGTCCTGAGCACTGATAGACACTTGGAGCAATAGATACCGTACTTGTTGCACGAAAAGTGTCCCTAAAAAGCAGCTCAGGACTTGTTTTAACTGCCTACTGAAGTGCTGCGTTCAGGTTGACTCCCAAAAACACAACATTCTGTTCATTTTTAAGCAAACAAACCAAGGTTTTGTGTTTTGAGGGAACAGGGTCATAACGGTAAAATGAGGAAAAAAAAGAAAAAGCCAGTGACTACTTTGGTCTTTCTACAAACTCAATTAATAAACTTATTTTACAGTTTCTTTTTAGCCTCAGTCTTAAATTCCTAAATTACTCAGAATTACTCTTAGCAGAGACCTCAGTAACCTCAGCTAAGAAAATGTAGCCAGCATTTAGCAATTTTAAAGCAGATGCAGGTTTTTGCTTACAATGTGATGTCCTTATGAGCACACAGCTTCCAGAAGAGAAAACATTACAGAAGGAAGACGAAGTTAAGTGTCAGCTTAAAACAGTCTGAGGTAAAACCCCAAGAAGTGCTGGCGTGAGCTGTTACAGCTGGAGACCCTGAGGTCCTGTTTTATGCTGTATTTGAGCATTTAAAAGAAGCATCAGAAAAGTTAAATTAAAATTAATTTAAAATCTGCACTGTTATGTCAGGAGATAGGTAAATTATCACTGCCTACTGAAATAAGGAAACTTCATTTCCTTTTAACAAAGTCCAATATTATTAAGCTTTCAGCTGCACAAATGCCTCAAAGTAGCCTCCACTCAGGAAATTTGGTAATTAATCAACTCTTATTTTAAGATGCTAGAAAATAATCCTTGGTTTATTAGATACTTAGTTCTGCAACAACTGTTTTTGCTCCAAACAGAACAAAGAATGTGGAGGATATAAAAAACAAACCACATCAGGAATATCGCAAAAATAAATAAAGCGTTATTTTTAAAGAATCAAAAGTCTCAGTTCATGTGCACCAAAATAAAATGTACCCTTCCTTGCTTGCAGACATGAATTTCTGTCTGCAGTAGTTTGTGACAGTTTCTTCTAACAACCAGATGAAGGAATGGATAGATTTTAAATGTTTTATTGCTTACAAGCTGTCAAATAGGTTAAATATCTGGTAAAGGAACAGAAATCCCATTTTGAACAGGAATAGTTTCAGGGTTTTGGGTTTTTTTCAAAAAATAATTTTTCTCATTACACTTTTATAATCTCTACAAAATTAATGTCCCATAAATCTCAAATACAATTTCTGAGCCTCATTATATTGCACGAGTTTTCATGCTTATACACTACTGCTTTTCGTGTGCAAATGTAAGGCAATGGTACCATTCCAATGAATGGAGTCTGAAATCATTTGAACCTGGTGCCTGTTTTGAAGTTTTGATTTCCCTGTTAAAACTTTCAGGAGAGATCACAGGATGGAATAAAGTTTGCTATTTATTAATACATATATTTGAAATATTATTTTTGGAATGTAACAAATATAAAAAGTTATCAATGTTTACAAATTCTCAGAAATGTCCAAAGTACAAAAGGATACAGTACATTAGCTATGTGGGAGTGACTGTACTCTCTGGCACTGAAATCACCTTAATACTGTGGGCATGCATAATATACACCAGAAAAACTCATGCATCGATCAGAACAAATAAGGAAATAAGACATTTTGCTGCTTTCTCTGATTACAAATTCATTGCTTCTGTTAGTTTTCTTTCCTCAGGGATACCATTTACCTGCAAACAGATGAGAATTTATATAATCCATCAGTGGCAGATGATGCTTCAACAATATTGAACCGTTACTTGCTAGCACAGCACATAAATAGTATTTACAAGTCCTTTATCAACAACCACAATGGAGAAACACGACATGTACAACCTGGACCAAAAGACAACATATATGTGAAAAAGCTTTGCTTGCTTTCTACTGGGAAAAGAGATCTGGGTAAAGGTTGTTTAATTGGGAATTTATCTCTCTATTTGAGATCTAACAGACCTCATATGGAGGCTGGGAAGCTCAAAATGGAAAATGCCATATATAGTGCCCACGTATTATTTAGTCTTTTGCATTATAGGAATATCTATAAACTTTTTCATTTTAAGTGCCTTAAAGTCCTCATCACATTTGCCAATTGACAGAGACAATTATAAAATTTAATATGCTTTTTAATATGGGAGACCAGAAGCAATTTTCAGCAATGTAATATAAATGTTAGATATCAATTGTCATCTTTCATACAATTCTTTCCCAATTATGTTTTAACTTCGTGAAGTAGACGAGCATTATGTCAGCTATTAAATCTGCATTTTTATATAAGGAGAAAAACATTTGTTTCATATTGGGGATTCAGTTCCTGTAGAAGACAGCGGTTATTAGACATGGTCTGCTCTTCATATTACTAAGTATGGTCTTCTGAAGCTTTAAAATAGAAATATCTTCTTATTCGTGGTGTTGTGTTAATAATCCTGAATATATTATTGGGAAATCTCTGTAGGAAAGGCAGAAAGTTAAAACAATGAATGTTTAACTCTCTAGTTCTTCTGGCCTTAAGTGGTTTAGTTCTGTAAATTTCTTATTTAAACAGATCGATAAAATTCATTGCTGTTTGTATTGATGCTATTAAAAATCTTAGGAGCTCCTGAATTTTGTTTTAAATCATAACATTCTACAAATCTGTATCTAGATACCGAGATTTTCTTTCCCCCCAATTTCTGACAGCTTGTCACAGGCAGAGTCAGGGATGAATATAAAAGACGAGGTGTATCCTACCAAAATAACCTCCTACAGAAAATACAGACACTGGACGATTTTTAAGATCTATTTTTATGGCAGTTCCTCACTTGGAAGTGACAAGGCCCTGCTGGCTTCTCTTTGATACCTTTTCAAAAATTTCACGCTGCATCTTTTAACTGCAAGAGAGACTGGAATTCTTGTAACAGAACCATCATAAGAGAGCTGAACTGTGTGATGTTTTTATTCTGCCTTCAAAATGCCTGCAGTACTGAGTGTTAAGAGCTACGCTAAATGTCAACCCAAACCAGCACTGGAGGCTCTTCAGGGATACTGCAGGGTCATCCACCATTTCCAGGATATGTGTAATAAAGCACACAAACAGCCAAGCTAGCAGAACTGCAATCAGTTTTTTTTATAAACGTGTTTTTAATTTCCAGATAACAAAAAAAACCACGTGGGCAGAAGCATCTATTATATACTTGCCTCAAATCTTTGAAATGTTGTCATACGAAATTCTCCTTTAATCCCCGAAAGCAGTAATGAAGAAGAAGGATTTTGAATGAAAAGAAAGAGTTGCTTATGTAACTCCTACATTAAAACAAGTCTTCCTCTTGGAGCTGAAGTTCCAGTATTAGGTTCAATACATATATATATGGAGTTTTGTCTAAGTACCTCTTTGAATATTCAAAAATTATACTTTGGCCTCTACATTTTCCTTGTATGATCATTAACCCCTTTCACATTGCTATGGCTGTCGCTTTTTCTCAGACCTGATACACTAACTAGAGAGAACAATCAAACTCTGCTCTGACAAGATCACTCACAACCTCAGTCAGTACATTAGCACCTCTGAAAATGATGTACGAGTGCTACTAAGACAAAGGAAACCGGCAGCATGGATATTGCCTCCACTGCAGATTCCTCAGTATCAGCTCTCTACGTTTAGTTACAGCAATAAAGAGCTACTTCATCAGAGCTTAACGAGTATTGGTGGATATTAGAAACTTTCATTTCCTATCAAGTTTTAGAGAATCTGAAGAGTGTAACCACATTTGGGAATCTGGCTGTAGCGTCATGTGTGTTATTCCTACAAGAACATTTCTAACTTAGTTGTCCCAGATTCCAGTGTCTCATGCTGAGTCCTAATGTAGCATCTCTCCTACTTGTTCAACCAATCCAATCTCAAATTTTTCACAGATGTATCAAAACAACTCTGGAATGATAATGCTGTAGTACTTTACTGTATTTGAAAATGGTTTCCCCTGTCCATAGATGTAAGTGTTTTCACTAGCAATTCCTCTGCACTGGTCACTTAATAGTCACAGTTTCTCAGTACTGACCTGCACTCTGCTGCTGGGGAATCTGAGTCTGATGTGGCAGGTTCCTATAAAAAAACCCCACAATTTAATATCTTTAATGCTTCCATAAGTGTATCATGCATGAAAGTATAGTACTTCAAATTAATTTTTTGCTCATGAAGCATAATCCATTTTCACTACACAAATACAAACTGTCAAATACTGTTGTCAAAAAGATAGCCAAGTCAATGAAAGAAAGCAAATCAGTGCTAAAGGGTAGTTACTATAATTTCACTTAGGTCCTAGGTTCAAAAGCTCAGATGTGTTGAAATGCCAGGGGTAACAAGAGTCACTACAGCTTTCTGATGTTCTGCAAAGTTTGGTTTCCATAAGTGATGAATACAGAACAGTGACAAGTTTTCTCAACTTCATTATAGACTGTAGAATGAATGAGTGCTCAACTAGTTTATACATCAGATTAGTTTACTTATCAAGGCATAGTAGCATTTTTGCATCCTGCTTAAGTGTCTGTTTGTACAGGTACCATATTTTAAGGCCGTTTTTACAGAAAGGAATTAGGGGTTGGCATGTAGGTGAAGTGGATAAATAAGAACAACATAAAAAAGCAAAGACAGGCTTTGACACACGTCATAAAAAATAGCTATTCTGAACAGAGAAGAAACTGTAAAATACAGGGTAGAGTACTTTGCAGCAATTGCACAAGGGATAATTTATATAGCTGTACTTTGTCTAGAGAATTTAGCTTTGGGACAGGGAGAAGAAAACAGTCTTCTAGCATGCACATACATACATAATGAAGGGAAATCAGGGCAGGTATGTGTAAATTAGGGCCAAGTTAGTGCTGGCTGTGGACCAGTACCATGGGAGCCATGCATGCTGGCCCGCTGAGGAGCTACCGACTGGAGCCGGTGTCACAGCACAGCACTGAAAAACAACAGCAGCCACTTCAGAGAGCAGAGACTCAGATCTGCTCAACTCCAGACACCTCAGCCAAACCTTGCCAGCAAGGCCGTTTTCCTACAGCACTACCGACCTGCCTGAACCAGAACATGTGCACAGCACTAGGTCCACCTCAATAGTTTCATTAAGTTGCCGATAAATGAACTTTAAGGAATAGAAATGAATATTTTTCTGGTTTCTGTCTTGGAGAGAGCCTGGCAACAATGGAAATGGCTGGGAGCTCTGAGCGTTTTCATTGGCAAGTTTGTATTTATTACCTGTGTAATGGAATATGCTCTTCTGTTCAATGTTAACATTTCAAACATAAACCATGTGTGACAGGTACATGACTAAATACATGAAGAGTCTAGATTTTCTGGTATGAAATTACCACTAACCTGGTGTTTAGTTTTATATCAGAACTCCAAAGACATGGGTTAGAACGCAGTAAGTCTAAAATAGAAGAGTTTTAATTGATTCCTCTGTCAAAATACTTTTAGTACTTTTTTCCTGAAATATTCAGAAATGTAACTGTTCCACGCAAACCTTCTTGCCAAGTCTGCAGACCAAAACCCAGCCATTTAATTTATAACAGAAGGCCTTTCTTCCTACTTGTAAAGCAAACATCAGAACAATCTTGAATTACAGAGCCGTTACTGACACCTCCATAAAAAATACATTTCAGATGACAAACATTGGAATCTGTAATTAAATTGTGCAAAATAATGAGTTTCAAAAAATGAAATGAAATCTAAATACTTACTGCTGCGTTTGCATCAGCGGCATACTGGTATTGTCATAGCTGTCTGTGTGCAGGGGTGGCACAATCTCACCAGTAACGGGGTGAAACACCGGAAGCGTGGAAAGAGGCCACGCTATCTCTCTGTTTTTAGACATGTCACGAAGCTCTTTGGTCGATTTCTGTATAGCACTGTGGTGAACCAACTGGATGCTACATCAAAAGGAAATAAAACAGTAAATATATATATATTTAAGTCCTCTGTCAAAATAGATAGACTTCTACAATTATTATTTTTCTAAAAAATATAAGGACTTTGATGCATGCTACTGACTTTATAGTGCAGCAATTACAGTAAACTTTTACATAGTTAATTTGATAAATACTGGATTTATTTAATTTTTAAGGCAGTAATTATCCCATTAGATTTTGCTGTCTGGATAAGTATTTTTCATAGGATCCAAGACTGTGCAACTTATGGCTAATTTTCCATTTATTTGCTGCAGTTAAAAGTTTGATTTTTCTTGGTAGATTTATAAAAACTTATAGATTAATTTTAAATCACCCCATTGTAGGGGCACCAGAAACCTTCCAGCATATTTGGTCTCCTGTTCACTGCCTTTAAGTTATAGGCTGGGAAGTCCAATAAGCAGGAGTATAAATGGCATATTAACATTTTTATTCTAACAGCACTACTTTATTTTGAATTGACAGTTGTTAATTTCAAACCCTTTTTATTCTGGTCTTCTATCCTTGCCAAGACTCTGATTTAAAAGCAGCTTTCACATTTATGAATTAAACCATGGATTAGAGAGAATGAAAAAAGATTATGACACACATGTATGAAGCATGACAAGCTACTGAGAATGAAAATTAAATGGTAAAAGAAAAACAACAGTAAAGAAGAAGACACTTACTCTGGTGTTTGCATGTTTCTCTTTTCCCTAAAAACAAAACAAAATTTATGAATTAAATAATAGCATTGATAGTTGGAACATTAAATCTATCTGATGATGAAAATAGTACATGATGTAGAAATGCTGACAAGGTAATTGCTAAATGCAACTTGGCAGCATTTGCAACTGGGTTTATGATGAGACCTCAATGAACGCACGTATAGAGATGCCATAGTGATGACAGACACACACACAGACACACACACAGAGAAATGAAAATGCAAGTTAAAGAACAAGCTTCTGGCTAAAATAAATTCTGTGACAAAATGAAATTGTAGTTTGTGTAAGAAATGGCAGAAATTACGTTACTTGCTGCTTTCTTTTTATGTGTTTAGCTTTTATGTCTAAATTCAGAATCTCCTCAACCAGATTTATTTTACAGAAGTCAGCATTTTAGAAATTACTTAGTATTGTCCTGAACCAATGATCCTTTATTACTATTTTATTTGTTTGGGGCAGTTTGAAGAGTTGTGCACATGTGAAGATTTTATGGAGTTTTGTGTGCGTGTTGAGATTTTTAACACTTTCAACTAGAACAACTAAAGTCCCTATAACCCTTCTCTTAGAAATTACTGTGCTTAGATGAAAAATTGTTCAGTATTTCAAGCAGATATTTTTTCGCCTGTTTTAAATACTTTTAATGAACTGAATGGAATTGTTTAAACAAATAGTCTTCTATGCAGTACAACCTTAGAAATATCTACAATTACTTATTAGTGTGTTAAAGTACTCACACTCCTTCCCGTCGGCAGCACATGATATAGGCAAGTATTAGAAAAAGCACCAGTGCTATTGCCGAGGGCACTGCCAATGTAATTAGGAAATCCGAGTAATAGTCTCTGCTTTTCAATGTATCAGAAGGTGGCTTGTATTCTCCACCATCAGGCAAGATCCCCTCTCCACGAATCACTTCCTGAAAGGTGGAAACTTGTTTTGTATTGTCAACCTGATGCCCAGAAGAAAAAAAAAAGAAAAAAAGACAATTAAATAACAAAGTAACAGAATGTAAAACGAGGCAGTATTTAACCAAGCATAACATACAGAAGAACCCATATTACACACTTGACAAATTCTATACAATTTCAAACAATTACTGTTTTTTAGGCAATAAAACCTTACGTTTTATTGAAAGCTTCTTATCAATGTGATCAGTAATACTAAAATATTATATTTTGTGCCTACTGAAGATACTATGTTTTTTCAAATAGTATTTGAGTAAAAATTCAGTAAACATTATTATTGCAAATTATTTGATACTGATTTGTTTTAATGAATGAATCCAGTTCTTACTAGTCTTCCCAAATAACAACACTGCACTCTCTTGTATGAAGGTGGTAGAGATGAGGAGTGCAGTACCTACAACTTTAATCCTCCTCCTTTCTCTGAGCTCCACATCCAGTGCTCAAAAAACCCAAAAGGCATGAACTCAGCTGCTGAGGACTGAGCTGCTCTATTGCCTCCCAACCCCGCTGCAGGGAGCACCCTGATACAAGATGTGCCTTTAGTTGATCAGAGCCAGAATTCCAAGGCTTTTTCTACCTCCCAATTCAACGAACCTCCAGAAGGCTGCAGTCCTGGTCACAAGTAATTTTATTTTTTTTTTATGTCTGCATCTAACGCTTCTGGAAATGAAATGTTTTTTCACAACTGAGTTTCATACTGCACTGAATTCCTGCATGACTTTTCAATATTCTGCCTTAATTTTCTTACTATCTTCAGTTAGATACTACTTTTAAATGTTATCAGTGTTAATTTTAAAAACTCTCTCCAAATTATTAATGAAAATAAATAATATTTGCCTACACTCTTGACCTTTTGCCTGACACCGTTCACTGAGAAATCTTACAACTGATAGCCATTTCTTTATAATTTACACCTTAAAGCACAAGTCTAAACTAAAACTATGCAATGGATGAACAGGTTTTCATAGAATGCTAGAAATGGTGTTTTGTTGAACTTCAAATGCATAAATATATAAGGGCAAGACAGTCAGACAAAAAAATAATGTATGTATTCCACACTCATTAATTCCACAGTATCTTTTACATTAGGTACCACCTGGTTACTTAACTGAATCTCAAAGCCTAAGCAATACACAAAACATTGGTGTGATCAACAGAAGCTCATACACAGCGTGAGAACAAGCTATCAGAGAGCAGTATTAAGAGGAAATGTGTATTACATTGGCCCTCTTTTCAGAATTTGGGACCCACAAACTTAAATCCACTCTTTAATTTAGGTGCTAACCACCCCTGTCACCTCATAAAGAGTGGGAGGAAGAGGATATCATAGTTGTATTTTCACTCACTGGTCTATGTTGTGGATATGGGAAACAGAGCATTGGAAGTTATCTAATCAAAGCGTATGAATATCTTTTCTCATATTCAATACATTTTTTACATTGTATAAAAGCCTTTCATATCTCTCTTTCAGTTTCCTCTTGGGAGTCTGAAGAAGCTCAACAACTATCCAAGTTTATTTTATGTACCTTCACCATTGTTGTTCAAACTTATCTGCAATGTTCTTTTCCAATACTGTATCATTTCTTGATTTTCCTTACCAGAACTACACGAAAATAACCATAAAAAGCCTCTTTGGGAATCGTACTCCTTCCATGGCAAACAGTCTAGTGTCTGGTTATCACTTTTCTCAAATTCAACTTAGAAGAATGTTTCCATTTATTTTTATTTCATTAGTCAACACTATTATCTTTTCTTTTCTATTTCATTTTTAAGATGAAATATGGTTTTAGGCAATTTTCAGAAAGATTTTCTAACACCATAGAAATACTATTTAACTGTTCAGTGCTTTTGACTCAGTATTCGAGAAAATGTATATATAGACACACACTTTTTAGCAAAGCAAGCATAACTAGCAGTATCAGCACAATGAACTAATGAACTACACCTACCTAAATAATTCTCTCATTACTTTAAGTTCTGTAAGCACTGGAATTCTCTGGCCATTTATATAAATCACTGCCAATGAAAACCAATAGTGATTTCACTGATACTCAACACCAAGAGTATTTAACATACATAAGAAAACCCTGACACAATCTTAAGAGTGTTTGCTAGATGGAAAACAATGTCAATGAGTCATGACAAAATAGTATTAGGTAGAGCTATCTGGTTGAACTGCCAAAACTTTTACCCTAATCATGTCTGGCATAAAATATTGTACTTGCACATTTTTATGCAATAATAAAATAACTCACCAGAGAGATTTTACACCAGTCAATATGGAACTGAGTACGAAATTTTTTATCACAGGTTATTACAGGCTCCATTTCTTGACTGCATCTCAGCTGATTTTGTGGATTTTCCACTTCTCGTAAGCATGAAGAGAACGGAACATCTGCCCCAACCATAACATACACACTGCAAAAAAAGATGCGTGACAGATTGTCAAGGACAATGACATACGCTTCCAAATATTATTATTCTTCACAGTAACATTCAGCTGTGCTTTAAAGACAAAAACTACTTCTTAAAATTATTTTTGATAGTATACCTTATCTAAGCATATGCATAACTGACTGAAATCAAAAGGATGTTTCTAGCTATTTATTACAATGTATTCTGTTTTGCTGCATAAAGTAAATGTTTGATTACCACCAGCACTGTCAATGTAAGTAAATGAATACTACTTTTGAAAATGACATTAGAATAGTGTATTTTTGTCTTAAGGAAATCTTCAGTCTTGCTCAGCATAGTTTTTTTAAAGGGTTTCTTCCCAGGTTTTCAAATAAAATCCGTAAGGACGAGTTATTTCTAAACCTATTATTAATATGAACATGCCAAAATCCCTAGCTTCTCCTAAAAGATTCCATACTGTAGCTAAGGCCTGCCAACAAAATTTGCAGAATACTGGAAGCTGATTGTAAACATACTACTTCCCTTGCATTACAGTAGAGAAAATAAGAGCTTCTGTCCTAATTGTATTATTCATTTTCGTATTTAAATATGTAGAATGTTGCTGAAAACACAGTCTGTTGCACCAGGTAATAATGCATCAACAGATCTTGCAACAGAAATTAGGTCCTGGTTGCCATTTGGTATATGGGGCATTATCTAACTAAACATTCCAAATGTAGCCACATGTATTATGCAGCTCTGCTATTATTCTGGCTAGTACAGAAGTTGCTTTCCTTCTTTAGATGTGCTCAGAAACTCCAGATGTATAAACGGGCTCTAAACAACATTTTCTGCACATATCTCAGATTTTGAACCCTCAGCCCTTTCTTAGACACCATCTCACCCTAAAATATTTAAAAATATCTAAAAATGACTAGGCATCTTTATTTTTGCCATGGAAAAGCACTACCACAATCACACTTCTGAAAAGACTGAATCCTTATTAGTTTCTAAGCGAAGTACCGTATTTCAGAACAGAATTTATGGTTACAAATCACAACGGGAAACAGTGCATGCCTGCAGTTTACATTCAATAACCTAAATTTGCCAGACACCCCAGCTTATCGCTTTCAGGTGAAAGTCCACAGAGCTCCTGAAGCATGTAACTAAATTGCACTAAGTAAGAATGCAGCTATAAACGACACCGTTACCACTAAATGCTCTTAGCAATCTAAGTGTCTTTGTAACCCCTGCTCTATCAGACCTTGTTTCAAAATTTTGAGTTTTATTTTGAGACTTAGGAATTATTAAACTTGAAAAGCATGCCAAACAACTACTGAGAAGTAAGAGTGAAATTAAAAAAAAAGCATATTTACTACCAACTGTTTTATAATTGATGGCATTCATTAGTATTCCTTAGATTGTAAAATATATGTAGAGAAACTGTTGCCTGTTGAAAAGGTATCTAACACAATAAATCCATGGTATCTTGGCACATCAGTAAACTTCTCATATCCAATTCCAAAATATAAAACAATAATTGCAAAGTTTAGAGAAAACCTGGAAAAATATTAAGCTTTTTAGTAAGAGTTAAGCAAAAACATTAGACTGACACGTGTGCCTACCCCTCTTTCATGTCATTAATAGGAAGTGGAACTCGCCCGCCCCTGTCGAGGGCTGAAGTGATGTTGATCGCGTTCAAGCGTTCTGGCTGCCAAACATTTTTCACTGCTCCGAGAAAGTCGCCCAGAACTTCACTTGCTAACATTTCTTCTACGTTCATATTCCTTATGAAGAACTCCGCTTGATATGGTAAAGGAAAATCTAGTTGTGATGAGAAGGGAAGAGTTTTGCCTTAAACAGAGGCTCCATAACAAATAAACTGATGTAAGGATTACCATAACACCACTTTAAGACTGACACACCTTTCCAAAACTCTTGTATTTGAACCAGCTCATTATGAATCTAATGTGATTACGCTGAATCAAGCAGATGATAGCACCATTAGCTGTTACTTAGGCTGGAAACCACTGGCTATTTATAAAAACAACTGGAAGATGCTGGAGTGGACTAAAGTGAAAGAGCCTCAGCTGGTACACCTTCATTGAACAGATGAAATTCCATTCATGCTAATTTGGGGGTCAAAACTGATCTGCAATGACAACAGATTCCAATCTGCAATATTTCAGACTAAAAATATGTAAATATGATGAAAAGAACTAATTTTAAGGGCACAAACATCCATATATGCCATAATATGTTGCTTTATGAACGTTCCTATAAAACTGTTCTCTGCATAAAGAACATGCAGAACTAAGAAAACTAGACATGCAGGAAAAGATTAAAACTCTTCATGTAAAGTCCAACTGACAAGACAGGGAAAATCAAATTGATTTTTTAAAAAAGCAAATAGACTTTTTTTTTATGAATAAGGAATAACAGTCCTACCTGACAGAAACAATCTGAATAAAAATAACAAACTGAATCAAAACACAGAAGATTCCTCTACTTCTCTTTTGTGCCCCTACATTTGGCTGGAACACCAGACAATTTTACAGGACTTTTTATCTTAAAAGAACAGGGGCCCATGAGACCGTTTTGTTTATTCAGTTCAAAACACAACAAGCTTTGTTCTGTACGTACCTTCTGCTGACATTATATTAATGATCAAATTATGTCTTGCTGTCTCAAAGGTACGTCTGTTGTATGCAGTGATCTAGAGTGAAAAAGATATGATTGCAGAACAAAAAAGCAAATATGAAAACCAGGTAAATGAAACTTCAATAAAAATTAAAATGATGATTTAGAAATACTTATCGACTCTTTATTTTGAAATGCATGAACATTCATTTGTTAATATAAAATTTGAAAGGTAAGGTCAATTTATTTGATGCAGTACTACCTTCAAGTCAGGATACTGGCATTTTCTTTACCAGTCTATAGCCAAATACAATTATCCAAGGGATATATATGAAAATAATACATTTTAGTCCAGCTGTTCTGCCATACATCTTTGATTTAAACACCACAAGTAATGAGCAGTTTCTCTACTACCCTGTCCACCCTCTACCCCCCCTCCATCAATAGTATTAAGATCTAAATTCCTTGATAGCTCCTAGGGAACTAAACTAGATGGAGATATTTACAGGAAAGAGTGTCAAGATCCCAGCAATTCTAATCTGTCGGACTAGGACTTTGTTTTACCCCAGTGAAGTCATGCTCCATAAATGGACACTCCTAGTGTTGCCCCAACACAAGGAGTACTTCTTTAAAAAACTGGAATCTGTAACTGTAAGGGAACTGAAAACCAGTAGGTAGATGCAACATTCACTACTCTTATTTTTGGAAACTTATGCCTTCATGATTGAATTACACAAGGCTACCAATCTTACAGTTTAAATGTGTAGGATGCCTGAAATGGTCACAAGTGGTTACTCCTAAGTGGTGACTTACAGTCACTTAAAGTTGTACTATGATATGTGCTTGTTCATAAAAAATACAGAAAGCGGCTGAATGTCAGTATAATCATGTATTCTTTTCTCTCCTACTTTTTTCCTGAAAGGTGATAAATATTTCATGAAACAAATGAAAAAAAAGACTAGCTCTCTTCCTAATTTTAGACTTTAGCTCATTCATTTCAGACAGAAAAGAGGCAGAGGAGTGGCAACAGTGATAGAACTATGTTGTTTCTCAGCAACAAAGCTTCTAAGCATTGTGACATTGATTATAAAACAAACAGAAGTAGCAGACGTTGCACTTCTTTTAAAGGATACAAATGAAAAGGAAAAGTGCTCCAAAGAATCTTCTGCAGATTCATTTAAGTATAGAGATAAAAGCTTACCTGACACAATTACATCTCACGTAATGTAACAATTTCATTATAAAATTAATAGAAAATAAATTTGAGATTTTTCTGATTCTTGATTCTGTTCATTTCTCAAAGGGTTATTTCAACAATAGTTTAAGCATTAATATTTCTAAAACCTAACTCACTGGTTGTACAACCTCTATGTGGAAACATGACAGTATCCACTTTGAGTCTGCACCCCAGCAGTGAGCACTGCCAGGGTGGACCGTGCACCTGCACATGGTCCTGTAAGGTGGTGGAGACTGCCTTTGTACTGAATAGCCCTTCGAACACAAACTGTCTTTGCAGAACTTTCAAAGGCATTTGACGAGCTCAAGAACGCTACCTGCTCTACTGCAGTGCTGTGCATAATGTTAGGCTCTTCTAATCATGAGGTCTCCTCCAATCAATTGACCTACCCATGACATCACCTCAGGAACGACGACTTGAGGACTTATATTCAGGCTAGGAATATACAACTGCTCTTCCCAGATGGCACTTGGAAGTGGATCAAATGCAATCTGCCCTCCTCGCATACTACAGAATTAATTCAAAAGCCACATCTCAGAGTGAGACTGTAAGGAATTAATTTGTATGCTAGGCAAGATTTAGTTCAAATATAGGCTTGGGGTCATGCTTAGAATGGAGGTCTTGATGTAGATCATAGAATCTAAAAGCACTTGCCATTTAAGAAAGAGCAATTTAAAGTAACGGTTTCCTATACAGAAAGTGAAGCTGAGTCTGCAACTACTTCTGCACATGATTAATTTTACAGATGTGATTAGCCCCGCTGAAATCAAAACTGAACCATGTATATAAAATTAAGTGTGGGTAAAATTATCTACAGTAAACTTAACACTTAGAGATGTCATTCTTGAAGAAGAAAAACTGTATCACATGCAATTTAGAAAAATGGACTGCTGAAGCAGCAAAACGGCTGGAGTCAATTAATGAGCAGATTTCCCCTTAAAACTGTGAACCACAAGGTGTCTGATTCAATCTGTTGCCTACATGGTGAAAAATATAGTCCTTTTTTTCCTTTCAATGTCTGCTCAATGAATAATTAGTGCTTTTAAACATTTGGATAGCTAATTGTCAAAAATGAAGTAGTGGGTTTTGCCATTGCTACACTTAGAAGAACAGAACTAAATACATGCAAGTGCTAATTAAAATAAAATCTATCAATAAACATTAATAATGAACCAGGGAATATTTGATGAAAAATAACTTTTTTTAAAAAACAAAACACAACCAAAAACACCAAAAACCTGTTTATTGAGTGAACACTCTATTTTCCATTGGAGAAAGATTTGATCCATATTTAGGATTGGACATTACAAAGTTCAAAATTCAGTTATTCTCCAAATACAGTTGTTTACAAAGTTTTTTTGCCATGTGTTTCCAACAAAATTTTAATATAATCATAACTTACTGAAATTAAATGCCTCTTACAAAGACCATAGCATCATACAATCAAAAGGTGTTGCATCTCGGAATATTACACTTAACTGGTTATTGCTACTCACTAGTTACACCTAAAAAGTAAAACATGAAATATCATAGAGCTTGGCTTTTTCTCCCCTAAGAGAACATAATAATAAGAAATGTTAATGTCACAATTCCCTGTCCCTGCCTTATAATCTTTTTTTAATTACTGTAACTAACTTTTCAAAAATAAGATATAACAATTGTTGACAGTTCTTCATCTTTTACTCTAAAACAAAATACATAAATTTCAACTTTTGAAAGCAAATACCTCAATGATGGTTGGCTTGCCCACATTCTCTACAGTTGGTGAGCCGTAGAGCACTCCATCACTGTATGGTGTCCTTTGTATATAGCGTAGCCATCCAGGTCTGTCAGGGTAACCCATTAAATTTGTATTAAATGTTATAGGATCGTTACTTATTTCACCTAGATAAGAAAAAATATGTTAGAATATCTGCAAGAAAATGCCTTGATTTTGACATTTCCACTAGAAAGTCTTACTCTGACTTCAAGTTAAAGTTTTCTGAAGCTTTCCAAAGGGAAAAAAAATAAATTATTAACCTGTACCATATCAGAAATATGTAAACTCCTACTTAGTACTTGTAAGTTTAAAGAAATTCATATCTAAAAAGTGTAATCAACTGCAGAGATGTACACACTGGTACTCCTAGATTCCTGGCTAACTGAGTGCTCACACTCTTCATCTAGTAGGTCTGATTTTTAGAGCTCAGTTCTAACTAGAAGAGAAGCATCTAACCTCCTTTCTGACAAAAGCACAAAGGTCTCGGTCCTTTAATTCCAAAATAACTTTTATTTATGTTTTTAATGATGGCTCCAGAGACTCAGTGTACCTTGGCTAACTGTAAAGAGTGGCTGTGTAATCATCAATGCCTGAAAGCTTCTGTTAGCATCAGGACATACATACAGGTCTTTAGTACCAACACCCTGGCAGGAGTTTTCTTTAGAGACCAAACTAATTCAAAAAAAGGATGATGCATTCCTGCAAAACAGATCCATTGCTGACTACTAAACACAATGGGCCAGATGCAATCTCTAAAAGCCCCTCAAGTCAACCAGTACAAAAGTTCTCATGGTACTCTTATAGTCTGGATTTGACTTCAGTTTATTTTAACTTTAGAAGGTGAAGTGCAGACACCTCTGCACTGTGCTCCTCCAACTCAGCTTGGAAATGCCAACAGCAGCCACTGTAGGACAAGTGACAAGAGAATATAACAGGCAGAAACGGAGCCCAGTTAAAAAAGAGCAGCTGAGAGGAACAAAGAGACTGAGACCTGTTGCCAAAGGGTAACTAGTTTTCAGGTACACATTTACACATCTTGGCTGCGTGTAAAAGGGACCAGAACCACGTCAAACCAGCACCAGGGTGTAATGCACCTCACAGTTCCCCCAGGACATCTCAGTATCTGAATCTTCTGGATTCGTAATAAAATTGCCAGCATCACAAAATATTTTGGGAAAGTTCTGAAAGCCACCTGTGATGCATTCTGGTCTGCCCTTCATCAAGGCAGGCCATGCTAATGATCCAGCACCGTAGCCAAAAATAAAAAGACCAATGGAAACATCCATCACCTATGGATACAGCCATTTTAGCAGTCTGAAATCATACCCAAACTGCATTTGAATCACATGAAAGTCAGGACAGGCTGGGGCTGTAACAATGTGAAAGACAATTCATCATTAGTAAAATTTCCAGGTTCCTCCCATCTATGTCCAAAACCGTGAGAAAACTGGGACAGAGGCGAACTCCACTCTGCCAGTCACATGAAATGAAGACTCAGGTACCCATGGCAGGAAACCCATCCATTTTTCAAGATGAAATTTTAAAACATTTGGTTTTATTCATTAAAAAAATTATCCAATGCTAACAGAAGCTTTTTTTTTCCTTTAAAGTGAGTTTTGAAAATAGTAATCTCAAGTCAATTCCAAAGCTTATTAATGAAACAGGGATTGCTTATGCGCGCACTGTACTTGTATTACAGGCTTTTCCTATTTTTATAGGAAAATAGGTTAGTTATATTTATATTAATAGGATATATTTATCATTTCTTTTCATTGTTGATAAGCATGTGGGGCATAATGTTCTCTCCTCCTCTTCCTAGCCCCTAGATTGCTTATACATATTCTAATTTTCCAGTGATTGCTCCTTTAGCTTTACCTTATTGTACATCAAAACACCACACTTAGGAAATCACAGTCCTTTCTTTAAAAACAAACTGCTAACATTAAACTGTTCCTAAATATAGGAAGAAGGTTGAATCCAAAGGATTGTGTTTTAAATGAAAGAAAACATTGTTACAGAGTCTCGTATTTGAATTGATCTATTTTGCCTCATGCTTTCAAAGTGCTCCTGCATATATCCTGACATATTATGTCTGAAACAGTGATCAGATGTTTTCTTTTAACAGGCACAATTATTAAACTTCCACAATTTCATATTTAATGCAATAGTAAATAAAATGTGTATTTCCTAATCTCAGATAACATGTTCTTTAGCCTTCCCACATTAGGTAGATTTTTCACAATACACAATTACATGCAGCTTTCCCAAATGACAATCACAAATGAGAACATTTTAAACTTATAGGGACAAATATTTTATTTCATTTTGAAAATAGTTCAATAGAAACTAAAAACTGTTCTTTGTGTGTTATAGGCTGAAGCACACAGTATGCTAAATAGACTTGAATTTTTTTTTTTCTACATTTTTATATAATACAGAAGATCTTTGTATCCCATACCAGGCTTTGGGTAAGGAGGAAATTCCCCCTTAAAGTACTCTCTCTCCAATACATGAACAAAAAGAACTCCAGCAGAAGGGTATACATTCCGATCAGAGTGCACCTTAGACAGAATCGTGTACACTGAAAAGCAGAAGGAAAGATAAGAGACAGAAAAAAGCAAAAATGAGACATGCTTTAGATCATACAGCATGCATTTCAACAGCAGCACAGGCATCAGGGAGAAGGAAAGCAACAAATATTAGATACCTGTTAATAAGTGTTTTATAAGGTTGCATAGATTTAAGAACAGAACGCAGAGCAATCCCCCTGTCTCCCCAGCAGGATCCCTTCCAACATTGCAATAAGCAAAACCAGCCATGTTAGGATTTCATAAGTTGTACAAGCTCTTTATTTTTTTGCGATTACAAAAAAAAAGAACAAAAGAAGGCACTGTAATTTTATATGTGGTTTATTTGTAATATTACATGAATAAAAATGGATTAAGTGAACGATACAATCATGTTTGCTTGATATTCTACATAAAAATCAGGAACATACGGAATACAGAGGAACCTTACCAATCAATGGCACTGATTCCTCATGCAGTGAGGAATGGAAATGGCAGATTTTTCAGTTCTCTCTGAAAGAGACTTCAGAGTCCTTTGTAACAAACTCATAGGAACAAAGTCCTACCTCTTAGAAGATAAAAGGGCTAATTTCTAAACAATAAGCAAGATACAGTTGAAATGTGGATCAAGCTCATGCAATTTTCTAATCCTGGTAAAATTTCTCCAGCCTTATCATTATACCAACCCTCTTACTCGAGACCCGCTTAAAAAGTCAGTGCTAATTAGGCATTAATCACAGACATTCCATCTCTCGCACCACGTACTCCGTGTGGAATCTATCTCACCTAATTTTAGATGTCTACAGAAACAACATCCACCACTGAGTTAGTCAGGCTCCTTTTATAGTCAGTGGAGAAGAAACAGATGCTTCTAGGGGTTGATTAATTTGATTTCTCCTGTAAAATGAGATGAATCATGTCCTAGATTCCTGACTACACAGACTAGGCCTCCACTGACAGCAGAGGCAGCTGAGAGGAGATGCAGACATCTAATGTAGACCTCTACATTTAGTTAGATACTTCCCACTCTTCAAGTCTGATATTGCAGAATTAACAGCCTCAAGCGCTGGAAATACTATTGATCAAATTCCACTGCAGATGCTTTTTCCCACTTTTGAAAATTGTTTTTAACCCAGTACTGAACAGAATATCTTTTTAATAATTGTACCTTAAAAATAAAATTAATATGTATCCTGAAATTTAAATAATTTATTACAATTTTGTGTAGTTAATAAATCAGTTGCTGTAATTTTAATTATATGGACTAATTTAAGTACAGTAACATAGGTATTTGATTTGTATAATTAAAACCAGTAAACTGATGACCCAAAAAGCTTTGTCACTCACTTCTGTGAATGAGCTGTAAATAGAGCAAGGAAACTAATCAATTTCCTTTAATATATTTTAAGAATATCTGAAAAATTAATTTCTAACATTAATAGAGTAGAAAAGCTAATAAAAATATGGCGCCGGCTGAAAATGCGTCAAATATCTAGAAAAATCCATTTTTCCATTTGTGATGTTTGGAATCTTCAATGAAAATCCATTTCAGGAAGAGCAGTGAAAAAGTAATGTACATTTTCCCCATAAGCAATAGATTTAGAAAGGAAGAAGGTCAATAAAGTCAGCATTCACTTAAAAAACCCATATAACATATTTCTTTTGACTGTTAGAGGAAATCTATTGCCACCACTAAATGCCTGCCCATTCCTAGCAAAGAGAAGTTCTCTGTTGCTGAAGTAAACACAGCAATCAGGATTTCATGCAGATACACAACAATGATCTTGCTGGAAGTCTAAACATGCCTCTCAGCAGGAAAAACTCCACAAACCTATTCTATCTTATAATGACAAATGCACTGTAATGACACAAGTATGGAACTAAGAATTCAAAAGTTCTCGCCCCCTTCCTTGACAGAGAACTCTTCTTCTTCTCCAATGAAGTTCCTTCAAAATCAGAATGAAAATGGCGAGTCTTCAGCCCACTACAGCAATCACAGCTTTTCAATAACAAAACGAGTGAAAAGCTATTTTCTTCAGAAGCTTTTAAAACCCACAATCATTTTCATAAGACTGCCTGAGACTGGAGATGAATGTGTAATCATTTTAGGTGATCTAGGGATGAAACAATATACTTACCAACTTCTAGGTACTAATCCAATAGAGCAGGCTGCCAGATGTGAATTGCCTGGGCAAATTCTCTGTGGTAGATAAAAATCTCACGGACTGTGAAAGGTTTAGGTAAAACTAATCATGGGAAAATAATCTCCACATAAGATCACAACCAACCCATGCTGGAATAAAAGACAGTTTCAGCTACCTCAACAGCACTGTTTTCTTCTTTCTTGTTCCCAGATCCCTTGGAGGACCTTCTGTAGATGCCAGGATATAACTGTACAGAAAGGTACAAAGTTCTGGAGACTGGGAAAGAAGTAAATTAAATGGAAACTGAAGGTTGGAAAATACACATCACTCTTTTCGAAACGTACAGAAACTGTCCCAGTTCTTCTTCTTGTAGGTCTTTCACATGGGCACAGCCAGGAATTCAGCTGGGATTACATCAGTCTCTGGCCCAGAGCCTGTTATCAGATGCAGATGATCACTGTCTCCAGATTTACCATGTTGGTTGAAGCCTGTATGTTTACAATCTTCAGAAAAAAATCCACCTGGAATTTTTTTCCGGGAATGTCAATGGGTTCTCTCCCCATTTAGTTTTAAGAGATGAAGCACAATCCCAGAAGTAACTTGATTTGGGGCCAATCCAGATTGCCTGCCTGGATGGGCAATCAGTGTAAAGCCCTTCCTCAGCCAGTGTATACTAGCTACAATACTTTGTGTGTACTTGCAAAAACAACAGTAAAATAATCTTTTTACATATGCCTATGAAAAGATTTTTTTATACTGTTACAGACAAGTTATTGTATTAAGCAAACTGCAGATGTATCTCCAAGCAACCAGCCACAATAAGAACATATGCAATATTAGGTATATAAACAGGTATTATTTCAAGCAAAGCTATAGGAACAGGAAAAGTTGAGAAAGACTCACAAAGACACGCAGGTCTGTGAATGTTTAAAAGACTGAAAAATGTAATTTTTTCCGAATTACTTACCTTGAAATACCACCTTATCCCTAAACAAGGACATGACTGAAAAAGCAAGAGTAATATTAAAAGCAGATTTGACTGAAACAACATGGGATTTAAATTTACAACCTAAACTCACCATTCTTCTCAACAGCCTTTTTTCTGCTGATAAAATAACTGTGGGCTCGCTTAGTCGTCCAGTTAACCGTTCCATTATTGCCATCAGCAGAGCTTAACAAAAAAGCTTTTCAGAATAAAACAAATGCAAAAAAATTAGTCAGATGAACTCCCATGAACCAAGTATCAGATGGGATCAGATGCCTTCTAAACCAGGTCTTGGGTTTAGTCAGAGTTTAGGAACCTCGGGTTAAAAAAAAGGTGGCGTCTGATTTGAATCTTTAAATATATAATAATCTGACAGTCACCTTTTTGACACTCATTTTTCCACATAAGCTAAGTTTACACTAAATGCTTGATCCTCTGCAAATGTTTCTGCTGACATAATTGTACTGACAATAAAGAACATTCTCTTATAAATTTATTTGCACTGGCAAAACCTCATATATAGGCAAAAACATACCTAACATTACTTTCACTGACTCTTCGTAGCATATTTTGGCCAAGGTAGGGAAAGTGGTATAACCAAGAACACAACTTTTTTAATATAAAGCCACTTTGCTTATATAAAGACACATGGGGCTGATCAACTTGTCTTGCAGGCATAATCAATAATTAATTTTGGAAGTAGAACCAGTAAAAATGGTCATCTTCATCCCAAGTAGACAGAAAACAGCTTGAAAACAGCTGGATCACTGCAGCTGAAAGTGCAAGAAGGCTTAAACATGGTGAGGAGCAAATGATTACAGGAGACAGAAAGCAGCTTGGAGCTGCTCCATTTCACCAGCAGCAGAACTGCCTGAGAAAGCTCCCTCTTCGTCTCCCACTTTTTGTTCTTTTTTTCCCTTTCCTCTGTGATGAATAATAGAACTATCAGCTGTTTGTATAGTTACATGTCACTTGAAAGTATAGAGGGAAGGAACTGCCTTCAGATGCTATGAACGAGAAAGTGGCCATAATAAACAGTCTTCCTTTCTAAATAGTTTGGGAATGAGAACTCGTGCCAAACCTCAGTTAAAAGCTGTTACCAGATTAGCATCTTAACTTCTTTGTAAAAATAGCAGTATCAGAAACAAACAAATAGTGGCACTTGCATTCAGATACACCAATTTGTGGGAAGAGACAAGCACTTGGCAAACACTCAAAGTATACAAAAATCATTTACACTAGAAGCTTGAACACCTGTGGAAACTTCTGCTGACACAGTTACACCAGTCAGCTATTACACTACTGTTATAGCATTCTCTGATCAGAATTTAGGAGGCTGAACAGGTCTAGCTTAAGCAGTAGTCACGATACACAAATAATCTATGAAAGTGAATGAGGCATTTAGTAATGATAATTTACTCAAAACACCTAAAATAGAATTGGAGATGAACTGTAACAAAAAAATATGTGCTCAAATTACCTTATTAACAAAGTAACATTGCTAAATTATAAATTTGTTACATTTCTTTAGCTGTTCAGTATACACAAAGGATTTGATTGAACAAAAAAGTACTCTTCGCATCCACTGTTTTACATCTTTCTTGCAAGATCGACAACTTTCTCTCTGCTAAATTGATCTTAATACAATACCAACCTAGGGATTATCCAACTCAGTACTGCATATGACCTTTAGTTTAATTTTATATAATTCTTGAATCATTCAAGAAATTCCAATATGGTAAAATAAAGTTGTTCCAACAGGATGACCTGGGCAATTAGAAGCTTGTCAGCTACAAACCAACAGGATTAAAAGCAACTAATACAAAATGCGGTTACTGAATTATTAAACAGGGAATAGTATTATACTTATCACAGTCAACAAGGATTTAATGCATCTTTTCTGACACTTGATGAACCCACTAGTTTTTTCTGATAAACATAGCAATAACAGCATGTAACGCTTCAATATACACCATATCACCTAGCACTTTGAGAAACTAGATACAAAATCATGGTAGCATATTTAAATTGAATAAAAAGAGAAAAATGAATTCCAAGATGTATTTTTAAATACAAATTATCATTAAAGTCTCTGATTTGGGTTCACAAGTTGTGCTAGGTTTAGTTGTGCAGATTAAAGGTTACCCACCCACCTCTCCACCCTGCACTGCCTTTTGCAGGGAAACTGGAAAAGTAACCAGTGTGGCCATTTTCAGATCCTAGAGTTCACAGTGTGATGTTTTAATATAAACATATATCCACATCTATTTAATTTCAAATGACAGGTGCAACATGAAACAACACTGCTCATTCAACAGCCTTCACCACAGGAATGACAGTCTCAAGCAAGAGAACAGAGCTGCTGGACAGTTGATTAATTAACTAAGTGGGCCTCACAAGGTTCTAGCACTGGCCTTTGCAATTTGACTATATGTATGTATGTATATATAAAATTACCTGGATGAACAGTACATACTCAGGCAAAAACAAAGGCAAGAAACTGATGAATAATGGAGATGACATGCCAGTAACACAGAACAGTCTGTGTTGTTTGGCAAAAAGGTGAACAGTGATGTGCACTTCAACAGAATAAAATGTAAATGCACACCCAGGAACAAAGAAGGGACGTCATATGCACACCACAGAGCAGACACTTCTGGGATGCTGAACTCTGATAAAAAAAAACAGGGAGATATGTGAGGTAATAACTGGTTGAACAGAAGCTTTCAGCAGGAGGCTGGTTAGAACGGCTGATAGGTGAACAGCAACATCAGAGAGGAGCTTGGAGACTCTATTTTTGTCCTTTACGCAGATTTGATCACTGCTCAAATGCTGTGTCTATTACTGACACAGAGCTTTCAAGAAGAACAGTGACAATATGAAGAAAGATCAGGGAAGATCTGTGAATATAATTAAAGGATTACAAAAGAGACCTTATACTACAGAATATAGGGATCCAAGTTATGCATTTTATCAAAGAGACGGTTTAGTATTAATTTAATCAGTCTTGTACTCATGTTGAAAAAAAAATGTTAATAGTGTCAGGCTCTTCAGTTTGTTACACGTTGCCGCAGTTGCTGGAGCACCCACCAGTGCTCATAACACCAGAAGCAACTCACAGCTCTGTGCCTGGGACTTGAAGTACAAGCCCAGGTCAAGCACATCTACCGTGTTTGCTATTTTCTTTTTTTAAAAAATATATCTGTATTTAATATTCTATTTCCCTTTTATTAATATTTTTATTCTTTACTATTTCATTTTATTATATTTGTGTTATTTTATACATACAAAATATAATTATGTGATTTTATGCCATCTTTCCTTTTTAATTATATTTTCATAGGTTTTATGTAAAGGTTTTGAATATTAATATTCGACAGCAGAATATTTAACAGAGAAGATATCCATGACAATTTCTGCCTACCTTGCAATCCAAAAAAGACCTAAGTATCATGGACCAACTTCACCTTCCCCATTTCTTTACTTAAGTCGAACATCCACACACCACCCTGCACCCTTACCCATCATCTTTATTGCTTGAGTAGGATCTCAAGCCCACCTTTCCCACTACTACTGCACCACACAGCTCCACCTCTCAAAACCCATCATCTCCCCTCTCTCCCACTCCTGGGATCCTGATCTAAGCACGTGTTCCTTACCGTCATGCCACAGATCAGGTCCCTTACTCTCTTACCACACAACCCTGCTCCTAAAAACTACCCTTGCATCATCCCATCTGGCTCAGAGCCCTTCCTGCATTCTGAGCTGGAAGCACAGGTCCACACAGAGGATTTCCAACAGGCTGCTGAGAACTGCGGAGCTGAACAACCCGAAAGTGACATCACTGAGTTACAACAAAACACCCATCAAGCAAGCACCTGCATCAAGGTGCTTAGGCCAGAGCACAAATCAGAGCTTGCATGCAGCAGTTATTGAGGACCCACTGACATCTGCACACAGATATTTGTCCTGTGGGTCACATCTTTTGCTAGCAAAGGTCAAAGTTGCACCACTGCCGCCTACTTTCCCTCCTCTTTCAATCTCCACACCCATTCCTCTTACCTAACATGCAGTAAATTTATTATGAACTAAAGTAGATTCTCTTAGTGGAAATTCACATTGAGACTGGGTATTTTCTAACAGATAAGATCATCTTCAACAACAGCTTCTACATAAGAAATAAGAATTAATTTGTGTTATGTGGAATGTGCAGGTCCCTCCACACTCTATTTATTATAACTATGTAAAAGTTCAAATCAAACTCAGAAATGTTTCTAAGCTCTACATTTATTAATCTTTGTTCAGTAGGCAATGTTTTTTCTGCTTGTTTCTATGCCACCCATTGGTTACTCTAACATCTGAATATTCCTCCAAGGTCATTCAAATAAAGCATTGTGTCAGTCTCACCATGAAACTTCAGCATTTGCATATTTGGGAACGCTGCAAATTAAGTACTGGAAGAATAAAAACCCCATGCTTTATTAATAGTAACATTTGCCCACCACCATTCTCCCTTCTACTGCAAGCCTGACAAGAGAACCAAATTAGATTGGCTCTTTCATGAAGGCAAGAAAAACATTGCTAGCTCCTGTAGTCCGGTCCCAAGCCCACCAGCGTAACCAAGGGGTATGGCCAGGTCACCCTGGAAGCCTGCTATTTCAGGATGCCCTCTGTATTTCTATCATCTCTTGATACAAATTATCAGAGTATCCCTGCAATTATATTCCACATTTATGAGGTGTATAATGATTTAAAAGACTAAAGAAACCCAGAGAAGTCATAGATATCAAGACACTGGGATTTCTGTCTGATCGCTCGATTGCTAATTTCTCATCTCTGTGGCTCAGAGTGCCACTAAAACCAACCTACATTCAAAGGGTATTTTGGTGGTTTGTGTTGCAATTATAACAACATTTAGACACAGTCTAGGTTTACATAAATACATATTTTTTTAGTTTACATAATCAGCACCGTTAACTATTCTGTTAAAAAAACAATGTCTACTTTCGACCTATGTAACACGTTCGTGCTAATTCCAACACAGCAACACTTATCACTGAACACTGAAATCTGTACCTTCAGCTCTCCATCTGCAGCACCCTGTTTCACATTGAGAACACTTCAGCAAGACAGTGATGCAGGAACTTGTATCAGGTTAGAGCTGGGTGCTACTACTTCTTGCTACAACTTGCTTGAAAAGCATTTCAGCTGACTACAAGGGAAAGTAATGCAAGTTCTCTGGTTTATGGCTCTTCTGTTTCTTTTAAATTCCTATGGAAGTAATCAAAACTAACAACTCCCTCTTTTTTTCCTCTAGAGTTCTGCCAAAAGAAGGCACTCTACGCTGAGAGTGTCTGCTGTAGATTTATCAATATCTATTCAAGAACAGCCCAAAAGCTGTACCAAAATAAATATTCTTGCCTAGGTCTGAAACTCTTTCTTCTTAGTTTAATTGCAAACGAGCTTTCTTATAAAGAAAGGGTTTTACTTTGGTGGCTGTAACTCCTGAAGGACTTCAATGAACTTCTAACCAAATCTGAAGTAACATGAAGGAGCAAAAATAAGCCTCTCTTTACATACTAAAAGTTACATCTACAGCAGGAATTCATCTTCTAAAGCTGACTCTTATTGTCTGGCTTTAGGACCTCTAAGATATCTCCATGTAAACAATACTATCTATAAATAATGCGCTTCTGTAATGAAAAGCACACTAAGGGAATGGCTAGATTTTCCCTCCTGTAATTATTTATTCAAGCAAGTACTTACTGACAATAGATTTTAGTTATTGATCTGGGTCAGATTAGTACAAAGACTTGGCAGGCATCATCTTCACAGAGCAGAGATTTGGATCCCTGTTTGAAGAAAAACTGTTTCTTTGCCCTAACAGTTGCACTCACAAAAGAAAAAAGGGCAGGTACACTAAAGCATTAGTTTGAAAACACCTAAAGAGCAGATCATCTGTGAAATGTTCTGCCTCCCTCTATTTGTGTGGCCCAGAAGCTGTGAACAGCGGGACAAGCCAGGGATCTAATTCAGTCCCCTGAATACCCGTCCTGGTCCAGGATTTCACAGTTGTTTTACACTAGTATATATTTGCAGCCCTGCTGAAAGGCAGGTATTCCCAGCACATTCTTGGCCACTTTGCACGCACCAGTGTAAATAATCCCATGCCAGTAAACTGATTTTAGTAAACAATTTTTGTTTGTGGGCAGAGAAGCTTTCATGCAGATGACCCAATTCACAGTATCACTGTACAAGTTTTTCAATGCCCACAAGGGAAGCAGTGAAAAATGCTTGGCCGTGGAAGGGCAGGAGAATGGTTTCTGGCAGCAATGCAGCTTTATGACAGATTAATGTGACCATGTAATCACAGCTTCCCAAGTGAGAAATAACGAGCTCCTTCCCCATTTTGACCCCTTTAAAGGGAAGGGGGAATATTACTTAGTTGCTCTACAACTCCCTATTCCTATACAAAATAGGGGCTCCACGGACAACAAGGACACCGACAACTAATTCTTTAAGTGTAGAAACTCAGGGCAACAACTGCAAAATGGTCACAGTCATTCACACAACATTTCAATGACATCTCTCTCTGCAGAAGCAGACTATGGGGGCAACGCATTGGTCTGCAAACTCTAACACGGCAGACACCTCTACTACATTCATCTAGCAAATTTCTACCATACCTGTCACTGTGAAGCTGAAGTCCAAGAATTACCTAGTTTGTAATATAAATGTTTAACCCTAAGAATCACTTCTCACAACATCAAGCTGCATTTTTTCTAGTAGTGGAGAAAGTTATCATTATTTAGTCTTTAAGACTCAGTACCTTCAATCTGACTACTACATTAGCGCACTAGAAGAAAATGCTGGACTTCCGAAATCACTCTTCTAGCCTTTGAAGACTTAAATCTCTTGAAATCCCTGGATTTTGAGCTAATGTTTTGCCATGGGGAAGACAGAGAGGAGTGTAGGGGGTACAATAACCCTGACCTCTAACAGCAAACAGCCTCTTCCAAAAAGCCTTTAAGTATATGTTTCATAAAACTTTAAGAAGTGCAAGAAGCCTACGTCAAGTTCTGTCTATAGATCAAGTGCTACAACAGAACTGGAAAAAACTAATCTCTATTAATAGAGAAATCTGTTTACAGAAGTTGTGCTACTTCTTATGTTCTACTTGGTCTATAAGATGCCTTTTTTCTACTTAAGTAATGCTTCTGCACTGTAGAGTCTATTTAAGAACAGGATGCAAAAGAAAGGATAGTTGTGCAGGGCTGTGGCTCAACTCAGAGCCTGCAGTCCAGGCTGGAAGTTCTTTCATATAATCATAGTTGAGATGTTAAGTTCTGGGAAAGCAAGAAGATGCTACCATGAAAACTAAAGGTTTTGTTTGGGATGGCTTGGTTTCAGGGTTTTTTGCTTAAGGAGGGGTAGCGGGGCGCTCAAGTGAGCTCCTGGGACAGTTTTCACCATTCAGCTTCTACAGACTTTCTGGTACCTGAATTCAGACCAGGGTCATACTCAATAACTCCACCTTCAGGAAGAATAAATCATAGAATCACAGAATATCTCAAACTGGAAGGGATCCATAAGGATCATCAAGTCCAACTCCCTGCTCCTCGCAAGACTACCTGAAACTAAACCATACGACCAAGAAGCATGGTCCAGATGCTCCTTGAACTCTGACAGGCTTGGTGCTGTGACCACTTCCCTGGGGAGCCTGTTCCAGTGACAGACCACCCTCTCAGTGAAGAACCTTTTCCTAACGTCCATTTCAAACTTCCCCTGATGCAGCTTCATTTCACTTCCTCGTGTCCTATCATAGGTCACCAGAGAGAGATCAGCATCTTTCAGCCTTTCCACTGTCCTCCAAATGTCAGATAGATACCACTTAAGAGAACTTAACTGAACTTAAGTTCATAAAATCACAGAACGGTTTGGATTGGAAGGGACCACGAAGGTCATCTAGTCCACCCCTCGTGCAGTAAGCACGGACAACTTCAACTAGATAAGGTTGCTCAGAGCCCCATCCAACCTGACCAGGAATGGGGCATCCACCACCTCTCTGGGCAACCTGTGCCAGTGTTTTATCACCCTCAGAGAAAAAAATTTCCTCCTAATACCTAGTCTAAGCTTCTCCTCTTTTAGTTTAAAATCATTACCCCTTGTCCTATTGCTACAGAGCCCACTAAAAAGTTCTTCCCCATCTTAAAGTATTGAAAGGTGTCACTCAGTTCATATAGGCAACAATAAGTTCACATTTCTTTTTTTACATTGGTCTCAAACTGCATATTCTGCTGTTTTAAGCAACGAAATCCAACTGAACCAGGCTTAAAAGGGTCTAAATTTAATCTAGAAGACTAAATACTAAAAAACCTTAAGACCTCTTCCCTTTGCATGTAGCCCACAACTCAGATTCCAGAAGCTCGTTTCAGCTGAACTGTTTTAAACTTAACTCTTAGTTGATACTGAAGCCTACCCTTACTGAAAGACTGTCCTAGCTCTTTGTTGGTTGCTATCTCACAACTGATCTTGGGAGAGGGAGACAGAAGAGGCAGGAAGAATTTCCACATCAGGAGAAAGTAGAATCTTTCATTAAACAAGTGCAAAGCGTTATCCACCCGCTGAACTACTTAATACTCATGTGCTAATTGCATCTTTAATATTTTCAATGAGTCGTATCCCTTCTGCTACCAGCATCCTATGACAAGTATGGCCATAGATTTAAAGAAGTATGAGAAATGTACCTAGATGTTACTGGAGAAGACACAGAGCACACTGTTAGCTTCCAGATGACATACCATTGACCGCTCAGTCTGCAAAACAACCTAAAGAAACAGATTTCTGGCCATTAACGTGCTCTTAGGGCAGGAAGAGTCTAATGAAGGCACCCGTGGCGGGGCTGCTGGTGTTACCAGTTTGTAGTGCTCCGCTGCGAAGAACCACGTCAGTAAAACCTGCCTGCTGCGTGACAGCTAATAATTACATCCATCAGGGAGCAGGACTAAGATTCTTTCTGCAGTCTTAATTCTGGCACAGCGGGATTAAGAGCTCAAACTGGAAAACAGTTTTCGAGAGAGGGAGTGGGGCGGAGCAGAGAGAATATGAAAGCTAACCCCGTACCGCAAACAGCACAGCCCTGGTGGACAGTCACCAGCCCTGCCCTGTGGGGCAAGCGGAGGGGAGCAGTGGGCTCTGCTGCCCGGCCCGACCCTGGCCCGGATAGTGGAGCCGCCTCCACCATCCAGCGGCTCCGGGCCAGGCCCCGCTCCCGTCCCGGGAGGCTGCGACCCCCGTCCCTACCCAGCCACCCTGGCCACGGCGCGGGAGTCGCTCGGCCACAGTGGAGCTCGCTGGGCGCGGGGCTCTCTCAGCGAGGGACTCGCTCAGAGACGGGGCGCACTGGGCGCGGGGTTCGCTCGGATCCGGGACTCCCTCAACGCGGGGCTCAACTGGTGCGGAGCTCGCTTGGCCGGAGCCCAAGGTCCCTCAGTGCGGGGCTTGCTCGCGGCCGGGGCTCCCTTCGGCGAGGGCCTCGCTCGGCGCGAAGCTCGCTCTGCCGGAGCCGGGACACCGCACCCGCGGCGCCGCGCCGGGCGGGCCGGGATGCGGCGCTGCCCTCCACAGAGGCAGAGGCGGGGGGCGAACAAAGCCGCCATCCCTCCACCGTCTGCGCGGAGCCCGCTCCGCGCCGGGAAGTCGCTGGAGCCGCGGGGAGGCTCGGACCCTGCAGCGACGGGGGGCATAGCGAGCCGCAGCCAGAGGGCACCGCGGGGGCGGAGCGGCGCCCCCGGGCAGGACCACGGACCCCGCAGAGAGGGGGGCACCGGGGGCACCGCGGCCAAACGACCGACCTGTCAGCAGGAGAGTTGCGAGGGCGCCGCTACCGTGCGGCCAGGGCCCCGCCGCGCAGCACCGCATCGTTCCCCGCTCCTCCGCCGCCGCCGCCTGCTGCCGCCGCCACCGCCGCTGCATCCTCCGCGCCCTGCCGTGCCGCCGCCCAGCCCCGCGGCGGCCGCAGCAGCATCCGAGCCGCCCCGCCCCGGTCTCCAGGCAGCGCCGCGGGGCACGACGGGAGGACCCGCCGCCATATTGGGAGATCGCGGGGCTGCCCGGGACGCGTGGTCTGGGGGGCGGGGTCTGTGGGACCCGTTAACCTCTGGGGGAGGGAGCGTGGAGTAGACACCGTAGTATCGTAGAATCGCGTGGTTGGAAAAGACGTCTGAGTTCATCGAGTCCAACTGTACCTGTCCACTACTAAACCAGATCCCTGGGTGCTTCATCTTCCAGTTTTTTAAACTCCGCCAGGGATGGTGACTCAACCACCTCCCTGGGCAGCCTGACAACCCTTTTGGTGATGAATTTTTCCTGATGTCTAGTCTGAACCTCCCCTGGCACAACTTGAGGCCATTTCCTCATGTCTTATCATCTGTCACTGGGGAGAAGAGATCAACTTCCACTTCCCTACAGCCTCCTTCCAGGCAGTTGCAGGCAGTGATGAGGTCTCCCATCAGCCTCCTTTTGTCCAGGCTAAACAACCTCAGTTCTCTCAGTTGCTCCTAGCCTTGTGCTCCAGCCCTTTCACCAGCTTTGTTGCCCTTCTCTGGATGTGCTCCAGCACCTCAATTGCTTTCTTGCAGTGAGAGGCACAAAACTGAACACAGGATTTGAGGTGTGGCCTCACTAATGCAGCATACAGGGCCACAATCACTTCACTGGCCCTTCTGGCCACACTGGTTTTGATACAGGCCAAGATACCAATGGCCTTCTCGGCAATCTGGGCACACTGCTGGCTCATATTCAGCCAGCTGTCAACCAACACCCCCAGATCCTTCTCTGACCAGCAGCTTTCCACCCAGTTGTCCCCAAGCTTCTAGCACGGCACAAAATTGTTGTGTCCTAAGTGCAGGACCTGGCATTTTGCCTTGTTGGATCTCACCCTGTTGCTCTCAGCCCATTGATCCAGCCTGTCCAGATCCCTCTGCAGAGCCTCCCTACCCTCAAGCAGATCAACACTTCCACCCAGCTTAGTGTCATCCGCAAATTTGCTAAGGGTACACTTAGTGCCCTCATCCAGACTGTTGATATTGAACAGGACTGGACCCAATACTGAGCCCTGGGGAACACCGCTTGTGACCGCCCTCCAACCAGATTTAGCAGCATTTACCATGACTCTTTGGGCCCGACCATCCACCCAGTTTTTACCTGGCAGTGAGGCAGGACGGGACAGGATACCCTACTAGCTTGCCTAGTGCTCTTGGTGGATGTCATGGCCACAGTCTTTGCAACATCTGTTGCCTGTTTTTAAGCTTGTATCCATATTCTACATGCAAATCCAAAGTGGCTCTTTTTTAAAATAAATTCTCCGCAGCTGCACCTGCAACAAATGGAGTTGTGGTCAGGGGTCCAAGCCCCAGCCTCGTGTATGTATGAGGGCTTGTTACTCCTCTTGCATTGCTGTCTGGCAGCTTTGTGGCCTCCCTTAAAGGTTGTTCCCAATTTCCCAAGTCAGATTTGATCATTCTGGGGAAAACTTATAGCAGCCCTCCAGTACTTAAAGGGGGCCTACAGGGAAGCTGGGCAGAGGGGCTCTTTATTAGGAAGTGCAGTGACAGGATTAGGGTTATGGTTTAACCTGAAAAAGAGTTGATTTAGATTAGATATTAGGAAGAATGTTTTTACTGTGAGGATGGTGAGACACTGGAACAGATTTCCCAAAGAAGTTGTGGATGCCCTCTCCATGTAGGTGTTCAAGGCCAGGCTGGATGAAGCTTTGAGCAACATGATCCAGTGGAAGGTGTACTGGCCTGTGACAGAGGATTGGAACTAGATGATCTTTAAGGTCCCTCCCAACTCAAACCATTCTATGATTCCATGCTTTCTTCATACTATCTGCACTATGCTTTCAGACTAAATATTGATTTTTTTTACTTCCATTTAATGCCTGTGGCATAGCCCAACAGCTATGACAGTATTTGTTCCACTGTGGAAGCAAACTTCCTGTGTAGGAAGGAAGAATATTGTCAAATACAGTTCTTGGCCATGGTGATGTATTTTATGAGTAGGTGTATGTATATCTCATATACAGCCACTTAAGATGCAGCGCTATGTAAATACAGCATTTTCTTTTAGGGAGCAACACTCTCTCAGCTTTAATAGAGTAGTCCTTGTGCTAGAACTACATGTAGAACCACATCTAGAGCCGTACTGTTTTTATGTATTATTTAGTAGGTTTGATTGACTCGTTATTTAAACCTGCAATATCTTAGGGCAGTTATGCATGGACAGGTAGATTTTTTTACAGCTACTTTGTAAATGTGTTGCTATTTAGGCTAGTATAGAAGTATATTTAAGTAGGGACAAAACTTGGATGGATCGTTTCTGTGAAATATTTGCTTGGAATTGCATAGAAGGCAGTTGAAGGGGGTTTTTGTTTGTTTGAGGGGTTTTTTTTGCCTTCTACAACTCAACCTCCAGCTCAACAAATACATCAGTTTCAACTTTTATTTTTTCCTTCTGGTGGACTGTCATGTTTGATATTTGCAAATTACAGTAAGTCTTCCATTATCCATGGAAATTATCTAACTTACTTTGTTCCGCATACAGAATTTTGATTTCTTATGAAGTTTCATAACCATTTCCATTCTTGCAAGTCAAATGTATTTGCAAAGTAATACTAATACTACTACTACTGATAATAATAATAATAATAATAATAATAATAGTGTGCTTTTGAGGTTTGGAAGGAAGAAACATAATCTGGCTTACTCAAATGTTATTGACCTTGTTGAACTCTTTATAAGCAGATGTTATAAAAACAACTGTAGAAGACTTTACCCTGTCTGACTTTAGTCTTGTTGCAGCTCTAAATTTCCATTAATCCATCTCTTGAATGGGAACTTCACATAGTAAGAGGCTCTTTGATATAGCAGTTCTGCCTGACATTAAGGTGTTTTAGTCTGCCAGCTCATTATCCCAGATAATGGATTTTTGGTTCTTTCACTGATTCTTTCACAATATATTCATATTTTTAATTTGACTACATAGATATTTATGAGCAGAAATCCCACTCCTTCATTTACCTCTGTCTAGAAGTACTCTTCTGTTGCATGGCACATTATCCTTTTGAGTAGACCTACTTCCACTGTCAGGTTGTATGTGATCTTTGGATATTATGAAAACATATGCAGCCATCCAGGTGCAGCTGTGCCATAACCATCTTGGTAATGTTTAGACTAATGAGTGAGAATTCTGGTGGCTTTCCAACAATAATTCTTATGCTAGCAAAGTATCTGATTTTTGTAAACATCTGTACTGTTATTGGCTTATTAATTAACATTTTATTTTAAAGTAATGTCGTATTAAGATGTTATTCCTATAGACACTATAAAACTGTCAGCGGCACTTTTTTAATGTAGTAGCAGCAGTGTGGTAGTGTCGAGTGCTCTGCCCCCTCTGCACAGAAAGGAAGCTCCATCTATCTAAATGGTGTTTGTGAGATGCACTGCCTGAGGAGAAATGGTGATGTGTCATTCATAGGTAAAGTGTTGCAAGGGCCTGCTTTGTTGCTCTACTCCCCTCATAGCAGCCCCTGTGCATGGGTGAGTATCTGTGTCTTTTTTGTTAGCCTTATCTTGAGGCTGGGATTCCAAAGCAATCAGCATTGACCCAGCCCTGCGGAGACTTCCTTTCAATTGCCTGAGAAACTTTGGCTAATGCTGTGCACTTCTTAAGAATTCCACGCTTCCATTCATAAAATGAAGAGATATGGACAAAACAAATTGTTTAAATCAGCCACTAATGACTTGATATTGGTTAGAAATACTCCATCTTGTTACAGTTTAGCCCCAGCCTGGCCTGATTTGGCAGCTAAAACGTGAGCAGTTGGGCTCCTAATTTCCTTCCCCCCCCCCCCCCTCCAGGAAAAGGGAAATGAGAGAAAAAAAACTTGTGGGTTGGAAACTAAAACTGAGACAGCTTTAATGAAATAATAATACCAAAAAATACTATTAATACTAAAATATAATAATAAAATATATACAAATATACAGGATTGTCTTTCCCTCTCCTGATGACTACATCACCACAGATGCTGCAAAGCAGATATGAGGAAAAGGTCCCAGGCTAGGAGAAAGCTGGGCTCAGGATCTGGATTTAGGAATGCATGGATCCGGAATCAGGGGCAAAAAGACAAATGAGGTCCTCACTGGACGTCAGCCATCAAAGAAGAGAGCTCGACCCTCGTGATCCCTCATCTTTATACTGAGTATGACGTATATGGGATCGGTCAGTTTGGAATCGTCTGTCCTATCCACTTCTCCCTGCAGATGCAACCATTTTTTGCCTCTTTGACTTATGGCTTTCCACTAGCTTGAAGATGACCTTGGTTTCTATAGGAATAAGTATAACTAGTGGCCTTCCTGCATACCTATGCCCCATGTTATCACTTCTAGAAAGAAACACTATCTGAAAAAACATGCATTAGTTAACTTTCAGAAAACTAAGTTACTCAGACGAGACTTGGCTGAAGTTAGAAAACTGATTCTACTTTAGCTCAAACCACAATAACTCTGTAAGGAGTTATTTCTCCAACTACTGTACTTTAACAGACTGTAACAAATTAATGGAAAAGGATGCACAGATAAGACATTTTTACAGAAATTGCTCCATGTTCCATATAAAGTTCATTTGCTTTGGTGAGTGGAAGAGCTCGCTTCTAAAACTTACTACAGTAGGTTTTAGCTAAAGCTTGTCAATTCCGTAGTATAAACCCCTCATTTTTTAGCCATGCAGTAGTGGCAATGACTGTTTCCCCATGCATTCTGCAGACTTGTTTCAAAGTTTTATTTTGTTCTTCAGACACATTTGAAAGTCAGCATTCATGCAAAATAAATACCACCTAACCATTTGCCTCTGTCTTCTAGAGCACAGGTGCTTCCAGCTTGATAACACTTACAAGTGTTCAGCACTTTGGAAGACCTAAAAAAAAAAGAAAGAGGCATAGTCTCTTTTTGTTTAACTTCCCTTTTTTTTAGGGCACTCTTGTGGGGAAAATGCTTTTATATTTGTACATAGGTTTTATTAAGGTTAGCCACTACTGTATCAAGTTATTGTGTAAGACATAAAAAGAACAACTACAATTCTTGTTCTTCTTTGCAAGTCCTGAAGAGTTTATAATGCAACCTTTCATTACATTCCAAGGATTCTTATTTCTTTTATTCATCCGTCTTTCTAATATTTACTGGAATACTTTTGGCATATTAATGGGGATAATTTGTGACTGCTGTATGTTACTAGTTTTTATGCAGTGTTTAACTGCAAGTTTTATATGCAGCAGTGCTACAGGACTCTATGTACAATAAACACTTCTTCAAAAATTAGGGTTTTAAGAATTTTAATTTTATGTGAATTGCACCCAGCAGATGCTTATGGAAACAAAGCACATTATTCAAAATTAACTTACAGGGTTGAACAGAAATAGATTTTTATGGGCTGATTTAGCTCATGTATTTTATCTTTTCCTCTAATTTTAAATGATTTAGAAGAGCTCAAAAGATTGAATTATGTAATGCGATAGGTTTCTCTAGAATTTGGCATCTATTTCAGAAAATACCATGTGTTTGGAGAAAAATGTTGGCTATGTCCAAATATGGAAGTGATAAACAAGAACAAATGAAAAAAACTGAACTTGGAAGAAACAAGAAGTATTCTGTAAGTTAAACCAGCCCACAGACAACTTCAGTTTGCTGAACCAGCACTTGTAGAGCCAGTAGCCCTGTGTGTCAGTGATTTTTGCTTTATTATAGAGGTTATAGTTTCACATATCTGAGCAGTTCTTGCAGCTTTTCAGACATGCTGTACCACACCTGACATATTGGTTCTTGTTAGCATTATAGGAGAGCTTTCATTTCCTTTATATGTACAAATGGCCTGGTTTTGCCCCTCTCTCCCTCTTTAGGCTACTGTTGGGCAGCAGTGAGTGAAACAATATTGAGAGTGTTTTTCTTTTATGAAAGACTTCAATTTCAAACATACTTGCAGCTGGGTGCTCCCTGATGGCTCATACCTTAGTTTAAAAGAAAAAAGTATTGACTGTGATGTCCATCACACAATTTTTCCTGTGGTCAAAGCTTTTAGGGAGCATGTTGGTTCAAAGAATTAACACTTCTGTCTCTGTTTCTAACTGCTATTCTAGAAAGGTACAAAAATAGCTAGACAGTGGTAAGTTTGACCTTTCTCCCCTTACTCTGTATCGGGAAAGGCTGCATCTTGTAGAATGACACAGAGAATAAATACTATATATATACTGACTCATCATGGGGGGAAATTGAGTACCAGAACCATTATCTGAATGTCTTAAAATGTCTCTCGGTAGTACTCCGATTAGTAGGTTACTTAGTCCAGTGTAAGTATCTGTAAATTAATATTTTCCTCCTCTTTCTATGAGCTCTGCCCTTCCTAAATCTCTAGGTTTTAATTTGGCTTAATTTCTTGTAAATTCTGCATAGATAAGTTAGTCTGGTGACTAAATTAATTAGAAATTCTGAACTAATACTTATGTCTTCATTGTTCTTCCATTCCTTGTTAGAGCCTTTTTTGTAATCCACGTCAAGGCAAACCTCCCCCACCTGGGATGGTAAGAGTGGGTGTCTGTTCAAAAGCATTTGTGAAATACAATTATCAGAGTTAATGACTGAAAAATGAGAACTTCTAAATTCTGCTAATGTGACTGCCTAAAGCTATGCACCTTTTGTGGATAATGCAACTAAGGTCGGTCCTCTGTACTTCAGAGGTCCTGCTTGTGGAAACAAGAGAATATTTACACACTGAATTAACTTTTTTTTTCTTTGTACCAGAGCATAGGCCCTGGAGTACGGCTGCATGATGATATACACTGTCTAGGTGCACAGAAGTAGCTCAAAAGGAATTGCTAGAGAAAACAATGGGATAGATGAGCACATATTCAAATGCAAGCTGAGTGAGTAAATCCTCATCTCTGGCAAAAAAATTTTGTTGTTGTTGTTGTTGTTGTTGTTGTACATTAATGTCCATCTCTTCTGCCTTGACCAAATAATTTATTACATAATTTATTGGAAAGGGATGACAGTATCCTAGAATGAGGACTTGTAGCAAATGTAACTTGGCACCTGTGAAATGTGATCTAGATTGCATGCTGCACATTCTGTTTATGGGTTTTATGTGCATTTCCATACATAGGTGAGATCACCTATGTCCACAAACTTAGATCTTGTAGTATGTATTATGTTTGGTGCAATAAATCCATGGTGCTTTGGAGAACTGGTTGCCATGTCAAGATGGAGTCTATGAATAAATTGGCAGATGAAACACATCTGGCAGAAACTCTTGCAGGTTGCCAAGCTTTGGATGTCAGTGTCATGTTGGCCAGGTTATGCAATGCACAGATTCTACTTCATTATGAATTCTCAGCCCAAAGAAGTGGAAACATGACCTAACTGAGAACAAGGTGTAGTTCCTCATATGGGGGTAGTCAACACCCAGAGCTTTAGGCAACAACTTTGAGAAAGCAAGTTAATCATACATCCTATATGATGAATAAAGGAGGGTGTTGGATTTGTACCTGGAGTAATTTCTTGCCAAGAGTGTGGGAGTTGCAGAAACACCTCAAAGGAGCAGAGCAAAAGCTTGTGACAGATGTGAGTGTTATGTGCTGATTTAAGAAAATGGTTCAATGAAAAATGGAATGTTTTCAGCCTGAAGGCACGACATTTGAAAGTGATGATAGGAAGAAGGGCCGATGTTTTCACGGAACAAAGAACAAGTTTTCTTTCTGTTCCAGAACAAGTTTTGCTTGGAGGAACAGTGAAATACTCGTATGTTTTCTTTTAAATGAGTATCATGTTCTCTGTAATGTGTTAGTGTGAGGTATTACCTTAGGAGGAGAGAGCCAGGTTTCGCTGTTTAAAGGGTTGCAGTTAGGAAAGATTAAACAAATAAAGAGCATGCTACAGAGTACAATAATCAGATTTCTAGCAAGGAGAAAATGGAGGGTGGAATGCAGCTGTAGTTTCAGGATTATTGAATGTGATTCTGTTTAAACTGAGATCCAAAGGTGTGCCTTATCTAAACATATCTGAACTACCTTTGAGTAGTGTGGATCTTTTAGGCTAGGTTTGTCTTTTATACATGTGCCTTTGTGAGATGCATATTGCTTGAGAGCAGCAGACATTATAATTTTTTCCCCAGAGAATAAGTACCAAGAGAGCCAAATGTGTTTAATTTTGAGGAGAAATGCCACAGACTGTGCTCAGGTGACTGTTGTTTAACCGCCATGCCTTTGCACATGGAGTGTTTATGTCTTCTGGCAAGTAAACCATATTTTGTTTAGGAGAAACTAATCCTGTATCATTGTGTTGCGTTTTTGTCTGACTGGTAAAGTAAATAAGCAGCAGCTGCCAGACGTCTCAGCTTACGAAATATCACAGATCATGAAGGGGAAAATGTAACATAAAGAGTTATTGAAATGCGAGGTTGCATCTGGAGAGATGGAGGACCAGCCAGCTAAAGGCAAGTGATCTGAGAAGCTAAAAGTGAATTGAAGAAGGAGCAGCCTACACAGGATCTTGTTCTTCACCACTCTCATTGACTTCAGTAGGAACTGAGAATTTATCACCCTGGTAAATCAGATCATTTCAAATTTGGGGACCCATATAATTAATGCGTTATTCTTTTCTGGGCATTCATGTTTCAAGATTTTTACTTGGCAAATCTTGGACAGGTTGTTTGCTTTCTTTGGGTAAGGTTTTCACATCTGATGATGGTAAATCATGTGAATGCCGAGTTATCCAAGGTAGACGAAGGATATAGTTATTGTAGCAGACTGCAAATAGTGCTTTTATCTGGTGATTGAAGGAGGGCATGACCACCATGAACTGGGAATGCTGTTAAGTCTAGGCCTATAATAATAGGGAGGAGAATGAAGGGGCAATATGGAAATTGAGTCCTGTGACACTCCTATTTAGAAGGGTCTTGCACATAATTGAAAATATGGCAAAGTTTTTCTTAATAGACAGATTTCTGGATCTAGTCCTTTCCGTACATGCTGCTGGCATGTTCACCTCCAGATCTGAGTGACTCAAAATTCATCTTTTCAGCTTCTTCTGCAATAGAAGGAAGGTGTTTTCTGACTCTTCTAGCTTTGCTCCTCTGACTTTCACATGGAAATAAGCTACAGCTTCCTGGCAGCCCACTGGATTTGCCTTCATACACATGTAAATATTTGGGATTTTGTGGACCTGTATTATTATACATAATTTTTCTGAAATTTTTTTTTATGCCGAAAGCTGAATATTGTAAACTCTTATGACAATATCAGATTAATAAAATCTGACCACTAAACATCATTAGTACCCAAATGTCCTGGTTTCACAAGTGTTGTCATGTAGTAGTTCCAAATAAGACCTGTCATGGATTCCTCACGTTTTTATAAGAATTCTTTTAAGCATCTTCATATTATTTTCTAATAGACCCTAGCTGTCTTTTGATTTGAAGTAATTTGCAGGAGATTGAACTTTAGAACAGCATTATTACAGATTTTTTAAGTCAAATTGTGGTTGTGGTCTGTCATTTCCATAATTTTTTGCATTGTGAGCAAATCTGGATTTTAAATGAAGTTGAGTTTCATTGTTCTGAAGTGTTGTTCTGCACAATGAAAAATCTTGATCTATGCTATTTTCTCCTGCAAAATAAATTCTGTGTCAAACACAGACCATAGATATAAAGCTTTAATATTTAATATTGCAGGTTGTTTTGGTTGACATTCTGAATGTTTTGCATGCTTTAACTGTACAGTAAGGACTCCATTTCCCATAGGAACTCTGAATTGTTATGAAGATTTGGTTTAAGTCTTTGTTTAGCTTTGTATCTTCCTCTCCCATCTGATTAGAACTTTTACCTTTAAATCTCTCAGTTTCTTCTCTTCAAATATTTAAAACTCAACCTTAATTTACGCATAAAATTTTTGTACAGAAATATTCAAAATAATATTCCAATTTGTAATTATGGGTTCCTTGTCAAACTTTTCCTTCTTTAACTCTGCATACAGTGTATGTACTGCATTTCCTCAAAGGTATTAAATGTACCCTGCTCTCTTCAACATGTTCTGCAGAAATGGTTTTTGTACAGATTTGTGAAAACTGCAGAACAGTATTTAGACCACTCTGTTTGTCTGTGTACAATCTCTCATGCTCTTTATTGCCACTTTTTCTGCTTTCATTTTAAAGGATTGTCTTTGCTTTTGTCTGTGTGGTTCTCTGGTTTGTGGAATAGTAATGCTGTCCACTGGCGGGAGATCAACACAGTGCTATAAAACTTAATGCATTCTACCTACAGTCCACCACATGATGAATACTTACAGTGTTTCTGAGTTTAAATTTTGCTTCTGTGCTACTGGCTGAGCACTTAGCCTAGAGCAGGCAACACATCCAGAGTCTGCATGAGAAGTACCTCAGTGTAGACTCTGGGCCGAACCACACCGATCATCTTCATTGTGCCTTGCAGGTCAGCGTTACAGACACATATGTACCTGGTGGTGTTTGAGCCCTCACAGTTACTTGGTTGTAGTCAGGACATGATTCGGGGTGACTCTCTCTCACTGTGCTTTGGAGGCCAGCTCAGATGAGTTTTGAACTGATGGTAGCATAACTGCCTCTGGTTTTCGGAAATCCAAAGGCAGAAGAGAGAAGCAGGAGCTGCTTTTAATCCTCTATAAAACGTTTCCCAGACCACAGTCTGACACCCTAGCCTGCATTTCCTGTCTGTGAATGACCATTCCCTCCAGGATGCTTATAAATGCTTGAGGTTTTTTTCCCTTTGCTCTTGATCCTCCTCTCCCTTCCTCCTTCTCTTAGAGGTAACCAAACCATCTTGCCACATCAGGATTTCCCAGTGAGACTGGAGTCTCTTGGGCTTGTCATTGTGCTGTTATGTTAAGACAGGGAGAGCCCTTTTCTCAGTACTGACCTAGCTCTGACCTTTTAATGAATGCCTGCAGCAAGTAGAAGATTTTGGCAAGCAATGCAAGAGGCTGGCCTTGCATGGTTGTTTGCAGGGTGTGTGTTGCAGATGAATGTGATGCTGTTCACAGTTTGTGGATCCTGAGCTGGAAGGGAGACACCTTGGCCAGAAATGGAAAACAGACTGCCTGTTTTCCCATCTGCTGCACACTGGGTGAGAGAGAGTGTGAAGATGGCACCTTCTGTGAGAGCAATGCAAATTGCATGATTAGGAGAAGCTGGAGTGTGGGGTAGGACATGCAATGGAAGGAGTAAGGGTGGTAGCAGGATCCTTGTACCATGAGGGAGACAGGAAAGCTGCTGAGTAAGCACTGGGCCAGGTTGCCTCCAAGATGATAAGGAAGAAGAGATTTTAAAGGAGCATGGGGACAAGGTGGAGAACAAGATGGAGGTTAAAATGGAAAAGCGTGTCCATATGCTCCCTTCAAAAAAGCAGATGATGTGCTGTTTCCACATAGGGGACAGGCTGATTTCAGGTCCTTAACACTGACCTGCAGATCCATTCTTGAACCTACCTAGGTGATGTAGTACTGATCATAACAAAAGCATGGAAATTTCTTCTGAAGTCTGATGCTACTGCTGATTAAAACACTTTGAGTTGAAGACTTTTAACAGTATATGCAATTTGCTTGATCCAAAATTTCTTTCACTATGCTACTGCTGTTTCCTGACCTCGTGAGATGGCACTGGGTGGGAGCTACACACTTCACATGCAATTCCAAAAGATGGCAACCTTAGGCTTCCAAACTGGGGCCTCTGCTGAACAGCTCTGCTGCTCTTAGCAGTTCACAGTGGTGAATGTTAGAAAATTCTGGGTTCTCCCAGACAGAGCTTATTTTTATCCATCTATCCTGTTTTCCATATTTTTCTGCATATAAGACATAATTTATATGACTCAGTTAAAAAATGGGCAACTTCCCAAAGGTATTTCTGTGCCTGAAGGAAGGGGAGGATAGGAAACATTACATCTACTATCTCTGGATTTCAGACTGTGACATCTGTTATCTTCAGGAGTGAGGTTCTGGTATCAGTCTGTGCTGAAAGGATGGTCCTGTGGCACAGTGATAAAGCACAGACAGTTCAGCAGCAACATCAGAAAGGAACTATTTAATTTGATGAACTGAAGTATATTTGCTCTTGTCTTACTGAATTATTAAAGCTTTATCTGCACAGTCCACTAGTCTTCTCCATATCCGTGTAGTTTAAATGGCAAACACTACCATTTTGAAACCCTGGATAACTCCAGATAGATATACTCTCTCACTTGAGCCTTCATACTGCATTCATTCTTATGTCTTCAAAAATCCATATTTTTTTCCTTGGTTTGTACTTATTTTCTGCTTTGATCTTTATGTCCAGTTTCTGCTTTTTTGTGGTTTTGTTTTCATCATGAACTTTATTTCTGAATAAGCAAGGACAGAACTTCACAAACCATTTCATCAAAAAATGCATTATTTTAGAATGTTTTATTAAATCACATAGATTTGACTGAAGCTGCATTGACAAAAATAGAAAATTCTGTGTTTTTATAACAAATGCTCCTTTTGTATTACAGGATCATTTCTTGATAAAAAAATCAAGCATCTTGCTTATTTTCCAAAAGTCACGCTCGGAAACCATTAGCTTGGAAAATTCCATCTTGGTTTGGCTTAAAGCCAGGTTTTGAAATTTCAGCTTTTGTGAAGCAGAAATGTCTTTCTCCAGGCAACCCTAGCAGCAGGGTCAAAATCTGGGCCCGGCTCTGTTTTATGCCACAGATTTTCACTTCTACAGTTCATCATCTTCTTCTCCTCCCCAGTCCAGAGATAAAAATTTATATTTCATTTTGATTTTGCCAGTTCCTTATGATTTCCCCTTCCTTCCTTCTGCTGCACCACTGTGGAATGGATAAGTACTGGCTTAGGCTATTACTGCCTTTCCTCCATGTAGGCAGCAGAACTGGGAGAGAATTTTGAGGTTGGTTTGTTGCTTTTTGTGTTTGAACTGAAAGTTTGTGATTTTAGTGTAGCCTGTAGGGATATTTTCCGTCCACAGTGTTGGCTGATCAGTCTTTTTTTAATCAACTCAATATGCTAATCGTTTTTTCACTTCATATTGCTCTTCTTGATGAGGTTTGTTGTCTGCATATGTAAGATTTCAGACAGGAATCTTACTTCTGTGAGGTTTATCCAGTGCCACAACCCTCATTACTGTGGTGTCTGAGCATCTCAATCTTCAGTACATTTATCCTTCCAACCCTTGTTCAATAGAAAGCTTATTTTCTATCTGCTTTTAACAAATGAAAAACAGGGGCCCATGGAGATTGAAGTCTAGATGAAATAGAGTGAATAAATGGAAAACAGGCTTCCGCACATAACCTTCAGGTGTTTGGCACCCTAATTACCTCTGTTAAACAGTTGGAATTTAAACAGAGGTTGCATTTGGGGAAGAGTGATCTGAAAGAGTCAGCATTCTCAGCAGGAAACCACTCTGAGCCAATTAAAGAGAACGGGAATGTCTCTGAAATCCTGCCTCATTCTGCAGCTTTGGCATTTAGCTTTGTGTGGGCAATAGGCATCTCCTTCCCTTGGCACACTGCCTCTCCTGCCAGTGCATGCGAGGCTTGTTCTCTGAACTCTGGTCCACGCTTTTATCCTTCTATGTCTTTCGTTTAAAAAAAAAAAAAACAGAAAAAACCCCACAAAAACACCAAACCTATGGTGATTTCCCTCTTCCTTGCACCCCTTATATGTGAATCAGTAGTTTGAGCATTAACCTGAGAAGTTTTTGAGGGCTTGCTGCTAACTTGGGCGTGTTGAAGTTTCATCTCCCAGCTCCTGAGGGAGTGCCCAACCAAGCCAGCTGCCCAGGAGTCTGGAGCTGGGGAGGGAGCAATGTTGCCGAGGCTGTGTGAGTAGGCTAGGAGGAATGCAGGAGTCCTGGGGCTGGGAGGAGAATGACTCCTGCCCTGGCTCTTCTGGCAGGAGGGGTAACTTCTGGACTCCATTCCCAGCATCCAAACTTTTTTGTGCATTTTAAATACAACTTGAAAACCAGTCCAAGGGATGCAGTGTCTATTTTTTGTCATTCAGATGACAGTCCTAACTACTCAGGGTAAAGATACTCCCCTTCACATCTTCTGCTCCCTTCTCCCTGCTCAGTCTCCTTTCCAGCCTGGTGTTTAACCATGCTTTTGAGGCAGGAGAGGAACCTGCTCTTGCTGAAAAGAACTTCAGCTGAGGCATCTCCTTTTTTTCCAGTGAGTATTCTAACCGGCAGGATACTGTGTGAAAATAAATGCTTGCAACGATTTCTTCCTCTCTGACTGTGTTTTAAAAGAAAACGTTCACCTCTTCATTTTGTGAAGTACTCTGGGCTCCTGCTGTAGGCTGGGTTTGTTCCGAGTACAGGTACTGGGCTCTTTGGGGGCCAAAGTGACACCGGTGTGTTTGGGTCTTCAGTGACAATAGACAAGTGACACAGCTGCCAAGATACTTAATTTTCTCCTTGCACAGAAGCAAAATTTTTAGAAATTTTCAGGTTTAAGTGAGAGCTGCCTAGCTTATGGTTTTGGAATTGCTATACAATTACATAGGTATTTAAGTTTTGTGTAGAATGTCACCTTAACTGAGTAGGCCCCTTGTTAGTGCCTTCAATCCTTTTCCCATCTCTTTGCCTCTTCTATTTCCAAATCTGTAAAAAAAGATATAGTTACTAATCATAATTTCTGTAATACTTTACTTGATAATGTCTCTGTTATTTTGCTCATCATTATAATCGCTTCTTTCAATCATACAGCTTGTTTTAATTCTGTATAACTTCTTTCTAAAGAAGATAATTAGATTTAATTTTAAGCATAAGACTTTTTTGTGCAGTACTGTCATTATTGAACCTACTGCTTTTCATTCATCAAGGATCAAACTTAATAAAGCTCTCATGCATTTTACAAAATTTTATATATAAGTGAATGCTTTTTTTCCTCTCGTTTTTCTTACTGTATCACCTTACCTCTGTATTTTTATGATGAGGATGCTGGGCCAGTTCCAACTGTAATGTATTGCTTCTTGCTGCAGCAAATTGATCTATAGTACAGGTTCGGTGAAACAGTCTCACTGTTTCAGGGGAGACTATAGATGTACCTTTGCTAACAGAATTTTATCCCTAAATTTAGGTACAAAATCTCTCAGAAAACATTGTCTGCTAGTGGACTTATTTAAGTCAAATAGTATACCCTTTATTTTATGTTGATTACATTGGTTTCTGTTCAGAAAAAAATACACTTCCTCATTCCAATACCTTTTTCCCCTAAAAATCTCATGAGCTAAAAATCAACATGGCAAAATACTCATTTCTACTTTTTTTTTTATTTGGCAAAAATTTAAATAACAGATGATTTGCCATCAAAGGCCTGGAGAAAATTTGAAAAGGACTTAAGATTTTCCCTTGCAGAAACTTAATTCTCTCCATTATTATCGGCATTTCTGCTGCACACATAGCCCCTCTCAAACTTAACTGGGGATAGTTTCCATGGGAACCAGAGAATGAGAACTGATGAGTCTTGAAACAGTCAAATAATAATCTTGCTTTTTACCAGTGGGCAAAGATTTACTTCTCCAGTGTTTAATGGAAGGTACTAGAGCTTATTATGTTTTGAAGGAGAGTAAAAAAAAAAAAAGACATCTGGAAGGAGGCCAAGTCTGCTTTGTATACCTGTAAGTTCATGCTAGCTGTATTAAAATGGAAACCCACTCTCTTTCTCTGTGCCTTTAGACTTTCTGAACATTAGAAAGAGAACCTCTAGGTTAAATCCAAACATTCATAGTCCAGTGAAGATGAGGGAGTAACGGTCACTAGGAGGTGAATTGATTACATGTGTGGCAGAGGTACAGAGCCACTTCATGAATGGAGCATTTTAAGAGCTATTGAATGATCCTGCAGAAAACAGGACCAGGAAAGCTGTCCCCAGGACTAGCATTGACTTGTCCCCAGAAGTGAACTGCCCAGGTTTTTGCCCAATGTTGGGGGCACCTTGCTGTGAGAGTCATTTACTGTGGTTCCACGAGATGGAGCAGGCTCCCTCCAGGGTGATAAGAGGTAACGAATAAGTTCACACTGAAGTCCTGTTTAAAAATATATATACTTTCTCTTAAAATAATTTTTATGTTCTTTACCATCATTTGATTTTTATAGTTGTTTTGAGCTTAATTTATTTAATCTACACTTTTCTGTAATGATTTTGATCTCTGTTGCATAAAGAGAGAAAAAAGAAAAGTACATACATATAGCATTATTACAGCATTTAGAAAAACTGGTGGGGTTTTTTGCAATTAGTTGAAATAATAGATCCTAAGGGAGAATAGCTATTTCTGCATTATATAAGATATCAAATATAGATGTGAGTAATGATTTAATCCAGTGATTAAATTAAGAAGTCGCATTTCTGTCTCTTACCAGTAATTAGCTTGTTATAAACACTGAAGGCTATTACTGTATTTAAAAATCAAGGCTCGAATTTCAAAATATTTTTTCTTAGCTTTTGCATGAAGCTAAAATACAATGAGATTCTTGCACTAAAAAAATCCAAACATGTAGAAAGGATTTTCTGCATTGAAGAAGCATTTTGGTAGGCTTGCGAGATAAAAAATGCAGTTGTATTACTAACCTAATACAGGAGGAGGATGGGGCGGCACAGTCAGAGAATACACGAGGCTGGTGAACTGTTATGCTCTATCTTTGAGTCACTTTATTTGGGCACCCTTAGCCATGTGCAAAAAAATCCTGCAAGCAAGAGGTATGCAGTTTAAGTGTAAAGTAGTGCACATTTTGTTCCTGAATTGTAGTATCAGATTTCCTACTCTATGTTTTAAATTACTGCCCTTTACAGGTCTGGTGATCAAAGGTAAACACAAGTGAAAAATATTTCCGTGTTTTTAATGCCTAGAAGAGTTTATTCACTTCTTACTGCTTGAGACAAGTGTTTACTGGTTCTTAAATTTGCTACTGGCCCTATACAGTATGCCCACCTCAACTTCCAGGAGCAAAGGGCATCACCAAAATTCTTCATTCCTGTGACCACCTGACCTAACTGAAGTTATGCTGTGAAAAAGACTGCTTTTTCTCTTCCCTAAAGTCTGTAAAACAGGTTCGTTGTGGATGTAGAGGATAATAAGCCACCAAATGCTAATATTGGTAGGTTGATTAACAGTGTGTTCCCTGCTGTTCTCTGAGCTAGATCCCTAATTGCTGACCAAAGACAGTGGGCAAGATGACTTTTAGTGGAGAAACTGCAGTCTCTTACCACTGATGAGTCGTAAGTCTCAAGTACTTATTCTTCCAGAGAAAAGGCATCAGGGCTGCTGCTGATCTTGAAGGTCTGGGTGGTGCAGTGAGAGAGAATGTAATGATAATCATGTAGGAACAGCAGAGATGGTGGTGGTTCCTAAACATCTGATAGGAGACAGTGGAACAAAGGACAGGGCTGATACAACTGCCATTGCATCACAGCATGCCCAAATCAAACAGCATCGTTTCCTGGGAGATCGAACAATGCTGCATGCTTATTAATCAGGAGAGAAGCTCTCTGCTGTTCTTACAACTCCTCCAAAACCTGTCTAACTCAAGTAGGTGAGGAACAGCCCACCCATGACAAACTGCTGCAGCTTTATCCTACGTACTGTATATTATCAAAAATGTTATGTCTGCTCTGAACAAAATGTCCAAGTGTGATAAATGTGGGCAACACTCCAAGAAAGTGGGCTTGTATTCATGCAAAAATTGTACTTAAAATGAAACTTTGAGTTGGTTAATTCATTTTAATTAGATTAATCTTCAGACCTGCATGACACTCATTTTTTTGTCAACGTTGCTGTCATGCTCACTGAAATAAGTGTTTTGTACTGGTTAGTGTGCTGCTAACTAAACTGGTCTGAAATCAAGCCCAAAATTTTCAGTGTCTTTCTCTAGTACCTATGGTTCTGTGCTGTGGTCTTCTTTACACTGGACCCTTAGTTCTCACTGTTTCTTTTACCAATATGGGTGCTTTAGGAAAGCTTTCACTGAAGCAGTAGGCATCTTTCTCCCCCAGAGGGCTTGTATTTTCACTAGGTTAAAGAACAGCTTGTGCAGTCCTGGCTGCTGAATGTGCAGCCACACTATTCTCAAACTGCACGTGGAATTTACTGTTGGAATTCATCTTATTTTGATACAGTACAAGTCAGGGTTAATGACACATCTCTATTGCTGAAAATTTTGGTAAAACGATACTAATGGAAAATTCACTCTCTTGTAAAGTGTATTATATCAGCAGAAGGCAAAACTATCAGGTATACTTTTTTTTCTTACCTACCCAAGGAAGAAATGTTTTCCCGGTAAGAAAACTATGATCTAAGATTCTTTGAAGAAATACAAGCATCAACTAATCTAGAATCACTAAAAATCTGTTTACTGTGTGTTTACTCTCTAATAGGATGCTCAATTGTCAGTCATCTTTGTTTTACTGTGTTCTGTTTGAACTTCATTACGAGATGAAAAGCTTGAAGGAGCTTTTAAAATGTAAACTAGCTTATAAAAGGGTCTGTAGAGAATGTTGAAAAGAGTCATTTAGACAAAGCTCGTTACTGTGACATTCATGTCTAACATCAAAACACTGGGGCAAGTTTTTATCAGCAAGAATAACACTAGTCATTTTAAACAAAAAAAAAGTCTGATTCCCAGTGAAGGGCAGGAGCATGAAAATATTACAGAATTCAATGACCCAGCCAGCCAGGTCTGCCAGCAGGTTCTTGCATACTTGTTTCTGTAGTTTTGGGTAAACCAGTAGTATTTTAATTGTTTATTTAAAGGATGCAATGTATGCTTTATTTTGTGTCTTTCAATTATGCATGACAAATATATTTTACTTCACATAACCTTTGAGGTGACTATTCAAGAATTTGGCAAGTAGTCATTCACCCAAGATGTCTCTATTTCTGGAATTTGTTGAAACTGTGTAATATAAACCTAAAATTGTAAGTAAGGAAGGTTAGGTAAGAGGGGAAAAGAATACACTTAGTATTGAAATAGTTTGACTCCAACTTTTACAATGGTGGGAAGCAGCTCAAAAATAACAACCCATCTATCATTAATCCAGGTACTGCTCGAACCGAATTCCTTTTTCGTATCTAAGGTAGATATTATAATGTGCATGAAATATCCCAGCATTATTTTTATTACATAAGCTGTATCTGAAAAAAATATCAAGTCCTCCCTTTATCATACCACTTCTTGAGTTAAACTTGCTGAAGTCTTTTTTTTTAAGGAAAGAAAGGACTGCTAGACCGAAAGATCCTAGAGCAACTGGCAAGGATTTGTTCAGGACCAAGTAAAAGCAGCACCCAAGTAAAAACTGCGATTTGGTATATTGGTAGCATAAACTGCCCCAGGACTGATCTGTTCTCGATTTCACTAAAATTAAAGGCTGTCTTCTGTTCCGTTTTTGTGGCAGAGGAGTTAGGCTTAGAGGGACTCAGCAGATGGCCTGGTGATATGCTAGTTAAGCTGCTGCAGACTCAAGCAATGCTGACTTAGGCTGAAAGAGGATCTAGTCTAATATGTAGGGTTACATTTTTGTCGTTGGTAACATGGCTGTGACTTACACAGCAGTCTGCCAGGGATTTATACTGTGCTCTTTTCAATGGGGAAAATGTTCCCACAGGCACACCCACACGAGCTGTAGGAAGACTGAGTCCATGACTCTGTTTTGGGAGACTTGTACCACTCAGTGTCAGGTCTCCTTGACCTCGCAAAACAAAGGCACTGGGGAAAGATACTCTGAGCACTTCCTCTCCTCATCTGCTTATCCTTCCGTGGCCCTATGTACCTAACCCTTGTCTGTGTGCATGGGTAAACAGAAGAGAACAAGGCTGGGAGCTCTGCTGCCTCTTGTATGGGCAAGCAAAGCTACAGGCTCTGTAGTCAAGCGGCACAGAGATGACCTCCTTGTTGTCTTCTCTACATAAACATGACATCCCAATGTGGGAGGTGCAGAAGCTTTTCTCATGCTGCTCTCCGCTCTGTAACCGTGTAGAGCAAGACTGCTGTGTGTGCTGGAGGGGTAAGGTTATGTCACAGGACGTGCTTAGTTGTTACCTTTCCCCTGTGGGTTTACTATGAGCAGTGATTAGCTCAACCAAGAAGTAGCAGGGAATAAAGGAGAGTTCCTACACTTATGTACTGTGAAGAAGCTTATGTCTTTTTTGCTGTTGTTGATGGGGGGTTTACCACTATACTGTGTCTATCTACATGGGCACAGCCCTCCAGGAAAACTTATGATTTTGGTCTATGTCCTTTTTCATTGAGGAAGTTTAAAACAAGTTAAAAATACACATAGGATTCTGGTTTGAACTTCCCTGAATTTATTGGTACAGGCTTAGTTCAACAAAGAAATAAGCATGTAAAAATTAGTACCATCTCTGTAATTTCCTACTTCTTGCCATTGCTTAAATATACAAAATCAGCTTTCAAAATGTACATGGAAGTAATTACAGCATAGCCCAATATTTAAGACTTCTGCTTTTTTAGAAAATACTAGCTTCTATCACCTTGTCAATTTATACACTTAATTTTGCACAGGTTTGAAATAAGAATCAATTACACCCAAGTACGGCATGTAAAATAAATAAATAAATACAAATTCAATTCCTGTCTCCAAAAAGCAACTCAGAACAAGCAGTAGTGCATGAGACATGAGCAGCTTTCTAATTAACGTGTCTCTACTTTTATACTATTTTAAGTCACTTTAGTCTGCAACAATTACTTTACAAACAGTTTCTGTTTTGTGATGAGTTATGGTCTGCTCTCAGAAGGCAAAAAGTTAAACAAACATTCTCTTAATCGTGCCCAAGATTAGCACACTAATTTAAAAAATCTAATTCCCTTCTGTAGCATCTATTTTTCTTCTCCAATTTTGAGGCTTCCCTAAAGAACACAGACTGTTCTGTATGTGTCCTCTTTAAAATTTCTTGTGTTACAGATGAATCAGTTAGTGAAGAATTCATGACTCATTCCTACAAAACAATTTCTTGAACTTCCCCACCTATGTGGCCTCGGGATCTTACCCCTACTGAGTTACCTCCTACTGAACTTTCTCATTTCTTCAGCAAGTAGTTCTTCATTTTCTTTTTGATATTGCATCCATGAGGACCTCGTTATTGATGTATCGTTAAAGTGGAAGGCACGATCAAACTCAAGATTTTTAGGTCTCTGACTTCAAGGACGCTGGTACGTATCATGGGTAATCCTATATTCTGTTGTGCACGTATTAGTGGTAGTTTTAATCTGAAAAAATACTGTATATCTTGGTAATGGTATTAATTACAGATGGTTGGATATTTGATTTCAAGTTTGTCCTTTTCAAGCTCACTTCAAATGAAATGGAGAAAGCAAAAAATTAAACAGGACTACATGGTCAGTGATTTCCATTCAGTGCTGAATCAAATGATTTACATCTACCAAGACAGTGTGAAGGAATGGGAAAGAATAGAGGTGGGCAGACGGCTGATCTTCTCTAAGTGCTACTTATCAGCAGTCATGCCTGGCTATGAGATGGTTTGATAGAGCCAAGGTTTTAGTGAAAAAAAGAAGAAAAATCTAAAGGCCTCACTCAAGATTCTGAAATTCCTTCTAGCATTGGTTGCCAGACTGCAGATTAGAAGGGCAGAAAGGATAATTGCCATGTATAAAAGTGTTGGAAAAGAGTATAAGCTTGCTTTTATTCAAACTAAGCAATTTTTCTAAAACATAAATGTATGAGCAGACCTATAAGGAGTGGAGGGGAAAATGGGATTACTTGCACTTAGATATTCTAACATGACTTGTCAAGACTGTCTTTTGATCATAATAGGGTTTTTTCTCTTTTTGCTTCATAATAGCATGCACACTCTTCTTTGAAGGATGCTTTATTTACCATTTTGTACTGCTACTGAACCCCAGTTTTACTCAGTATATTAAAAGAAATGTCCGAGTGGCAATAGATAGATTTGTATTTCCCTAAAACACCTCTTCCTTTTTCTGTTTTGCCCCCCTACTATTCAACATTCTTTCCCATTTTTATTCTATTGCCAACACATAGTTCTGCTGGCTTTTTAGTGACTTTGCTATTATACCAGCTCTGAATGGAAGCTTCAGCATATCTGCTTAAAAGAAAACTAAGAAGCATTTGGGGCATTTAAGAGCAATAGGAAGTGCTCTAGGCAGCAATCAGAAAGGCTGCCTAAAAATAAGTAGTGTAGCCTTATGCATGTATTGTCCATATTTGTACCTTTACAGTGTAGGTTCAGAGTCCTGAACTTAACTTTCAAACAATCCAGTGCTCTCTGCAGCTTGGGAGGCTTACAGACATTTCCTTTTCTAGTGACCAGGATGGTTCAATATAGTCAGAGTGACATTCCCCGTTCTGCTTACCGGTCCACAGTATTACTGAGTGTCCCATAATTTCTAAACATAAAAAATTCAAAGAAGTAGAATAATTTCATGACTTAATAAACTTCATCCTGATAAAAAACAGAATTTAGTGCCTTGGTACAATGTAAATTTACAGTAGTTAACATAGCAGAATTTAATTCAGTGTTTTCTCTTTACAATGGAAAATATTTTTTCCCATTTTTTTTTCTGATATCTCAGTTGTCCTTTTAAATTTAAAAAGTTAATACACCAGGCCAACCTGGTGTGCCCTCTGGTTTTGACACTTAGATGATTTTCATATTGAGAACTCATGAGAATATCCTTGTTAACAAATAACCCATCCATGATAATGCCACCATCTGGTGTCCGGGGAGGAGGGAGAGCAATGAAAACCAGAAAAGGCAAAATCTCAAACTCCCTTACTTGGTGCAGACTCCCTCCAGCAATCCACAAATCTTATTCAGGCATCTGGCAGGGACTTGGCAGCTTTGCAGTTGTGGGAAGTGAAAAATGATGGTAGTTAAACTTATGCCTTGCATCCTCTTATTTTTTACAAAGATAGTAAAATAGTAACGTGGTACCCGTTTGCAGGCACACATCTATGTATAGCTTTAGATGGCCCCTCCAAAGCACTAACAAACTGCCTAGAACATCATGCATGGGCGAACTGTAGTGGTAGTGAATTTAGGTTTGATCTAAACTCCCACTCTCTCAGCTGTTTCTGAAGACTTGGTGCACTGTGTTCTTTTTCCTTCTCTGAATGGCACTATGCATTACTAGTAGTAGCACCATGACTTACTACTACCTCATAGTATATTAAATAACCATTTTTTTTCCTTGCAATGAAATAACAAAATAATTTATTTACCTGATGAGATTAGTCTCTTCGCAGCTTTTATATGCTCTTCTAGAGCAGTTGTGCAAAGGTAAGCTCTCAAATACAGGAGACTAGGAAAATGCTCTTTTTTTCCTCCCCCTCTCCAACTCCCGTTATTTCTCTGTTCTTTCTTGGATTTTGCCCTTTAGTTGGTCCTCTGTGCAATCTGGGAGGAGCACTGCCATGCAAGATAATCATTCCCACAATGTTCTGCCTGAGCCGCTTCCTTCCTTTTCAAAAAATTCTTTCCCTGTTCCAATTATAAGACAAGCTAGAGCTGCTGTATTACAACTTTAAACTTTTTACCTACAGCTAGGATTATTTTGGGACTGATTAGATAGTGTCTCTACCATACAACCTACACCAGCCAGAGCCAGTGATTTCATGCCTGATAGGAAAGTAAGACATTGCAGAGAATATTTGTATTCTGGGCAGAACTTCGGTAGAGATATAAATATATATAACTCTATTTTTTCTTTTTATTAGAATCTACATAATATCAAGATACTTACCAGATAGACAGTACATGATGCATTCCAGTATTTTATTGCTTATGTGCCATTGCTGGTTAGCTTGGTTTTCATCATCACAGTCAAGGTATTGGTGGGACTCTTGAAGCTGCGTGTATAAAGGCACGGGCACCTGCAGCTACTTTATCTTCTTCTTTTTAGGTAATTTATTCCCTATCTGAAAATTCCACCACATCCACAACAGATAAATAAAAAGGGACAAGTTCTTTTGCTCCTCCTTACAACTTCCCTCTTCTCAGATCTGACACGTTGTTGGCAGTTTTGTACCCATCTGTACTTCCCTTCTGCCTCCACCTCCTCATCATCTATTACTAAACACTGTTTTCTCTTTCACGCAGTACAGCATGAAACTAATGCAGACTGCTGGGTAGTAGGTCTAAACTAGCTTAGACCCCTGTAATCTCACTTTCCCTTCTTCACCTTGCTGTTCAGCCCTTTCTCCCCCCCATTTCTTTCCAACCATTTTTCTTAGACCACAAGATGATGCTTGGAAGAGAGGTTGGTCATTTGGAAGAGGTCTATTACGTACATCAGTGCGAACACAATACAGAGGAAAAAATACTTATATGACTGCATATAAAGAATTTTACCATAACTATTGAATTTATGCAAAGCCTTTGGTAAAACAGGTAAAATTCTGCATCCTGTTTCTTCTTGGTTCTGCATTCCCTTTCGTTCACTCTTGTAGACTCTTAATTTTGGTATGTTTGCTTCTATTAGGCCCTCAGGCAGTCTGCTTGCAGGACCTACTTTCGCTGCCCATACAGTAGCATGTACAAATATTTAGGTCCAAGCACTACTATCAGCTTAGTGATTTACTAAATGGTCTTGTTATTGTGCTACAGTGTGCATGAGTCCATGCCTGAATGAATGAAAATAGTCACCCTTAACAGGAGGCACTTGAATAATCAATGGCCCTTTCAGACTTGAGCGCCATTCACCAGATGCATCCTGGAGCTCTTCATTCTCTTTGTCATTTCACAGTAAAGTTACAAATGACCAGAACAGACAAACTTGTTTGGTGAAAATGGATGGGCAGTTTGTGGGTAAATATACCTTTCCCTGGTAGCGAGAGTCTCTGGTTTAGACAGAAACTTCTCCTCTTGGAGAACCAAGGGTCCACTGCCTAAATTTATTGTGCAGGCCTATTCCAGCACTTGCTAATACAAGTTACAGCTTCTCATGTTCTTCTAGAGATGGGTCACTTTGGTTCTGAGAGAGCGTGCATCTACTTTGTTATTTTCAGAAATATATATTGCGTCAGAGTAAATATAACACAGGTTTCCAGAATGTAATCCTTTTCTTGAAGGATGGGATATGGAGCTTCCAAGTAATGGAATTTTTTGTTTTCCAGGTATCTTATGTGCCTGCTTGCTTGCACCTACTCAGCACGTCAACTGAATTTTTATTTAAGAAGCAAAGACCTTTTTGTCACTGGTCTCGCTTTTGGATTTAGCCACTGACTTAATAGTGAAATGGCAAGATGTTCCCCTTTTCATTTGTACTTACAGAGCTAATGGAAAATAACTTTTCAGAGCAATAAGGAAACGCAGGGTCTTTTTCTCCTTTCAGTCGTTGCTCAAAAAGGCACTGACGGGTCCGCCACAATCACGGCATTGCCCCTTTCATCCCACAGGGAGAGCCAAAGAGCTTCTTGTCACTGACCTCGGTCATCCCATTTAACTCTTTTTAGCTATTACACACCTGAAAGTTTAAGATTAGAACCGTTATTTGGCATGTAGAGTTGTGATCTTTCTTTTCTCTGTTTTCTTGGCAGCTCGATGGTTTTGCTTGTGCAAAGCTGGCTACCTTATAGCTGCTATTTCTGGGTATTTTTGTCTTGGGCAATGGCCTAGATCCTTCAAAAGCTTGTCTCTTCTGACTCATGCAATTGCTTTTTCTGTTTTATGCAAATATTTCTGCAATCCTGGTCCTCTGTAATTCTGTAATGATATATGTGAGTGTTTCTTCCCTTTCCTAAAGATGCTGTTGTAAATTTGTGGACTTTGATTCATTAATTTTTACATTTTATATTTCAAAATGATGTCAGCGTTCTCATTTTCCTTTTTAATGGTCTAATGAGGGGGTCACCCTTCTTGATTTCTCTTGCTCTTTACACAGGTGCTTTATTGTTAGCACAGAACTATTTATAGACAACTCTAACTAGTAACTTGTATTCCTACAGTGACTGCACCACAGTGATTTTTCTACGCTTTGGCAAAGAGCACAACTTTTCCAAAATAACTGAATATTTTTAGCTGGCTTATATTCATTATCTGATGCCATACAGAACACAATAATCAAGTATTTAATGCTCTCATGCACTAAACTAAACTTACTACCAAATTTAGATTTAAGAGAATTTTCGCTGAGGGTGTATGAACAAGACAGTACTTGTAAGGTAGGGGGAAATATAATCAAAGTTCGTGACATGTAACCAAGGTATGGGAAATCTATGTTTGGTTCTATGTTCTGTAAGTGACAGATTACTGGTCTGAGCTAAATAGCTGTTTCTCATTTGTATTTATTCTAATTACTAGATTTTTTTTTAAAGGAAAAAGGAGAAATAAATTCTACTAATGCAACTGTAAGCAGCTCACATTCAAGTTAAAAGGAGGGCTCGGGACACAGATTGCTATGATGTGAGCTCAAATAGAGGCATACATATGCATCAGCTTCAGGGTGGAGCAATCCAGACACATATTTTTCCCACTTGCCAATAAACTGCACACTGCAAGGCAGCAGGATGCTCTGTTTTGTGTACTCTGGCCTCTGTTTCTCTCTCAAAAAACTCATCTGTTGCTGTTTCCTGAATTGGAATATAGGCTCCAAAGTGCCACTGAATTTGAATAGGCAGTCAGTTGGAAAACGTGAAAGTCGAACTTGCTGTCTTCTCTTCTTCATGGCACAAAACATTACTAGATTTGGCAAGGTAATGAATACTAAACTCGGTACACAGATTTGCTTGTGTGTTATACATGGACAGTATCAAGTACACTTGTAAGCTCTGAGGATCAAGTGTACTTCTGCCTCTTCTCCCAGTTCTCCTCTGGCTCACTAAGTGTTCTTTAAGAATGATAATGGATATTTACTGTGCAAGAAGTACTCTGAGATAATGCTTTTGCACAGACTGGCAAACCCCATTATTTTCTGTATTCTAGATTCTGACTGTTAAGAAAAAAATTTTTTTTTAACAGAAAATGAATTTTGTTGTAATAAGAAAGTACTTCCACTAGGAAATCATATTAACTACTAAATTATTATGAGGCTTTCAACTATTTCTTATTTCTACTTTTCCAAGTCTGAATCTTTTTCATTGATGTTGGAAAGGCATATTTTCTATACCATGTATCTACATATGATACTTATCTGACAAATCAAGGTATGTGACAGGTACCATTCACCTTGGACTATATTACTCATTTTGTCAACTAATGCGGTTTCTGGAATCTTTCCTAATAATTTCCCCACCTGAACAGCTTAACATGAAATGAGTTTTGCCAGCATTTGATTCTTGGCAAATTCCTAACACGCCAAACATTTATTCTTTTCCTTTCCCATGAGATCATATATTTTCTGCAACTAGCTGCTATCATTCTAGCTAGGCTGGTAACTAATAACTGTCTGTGTTGTGCTATAAATTCAGAGTGGAGGGCCCATGGGAGGAAGCTGTGTGCAGCTCTTTTGACCCGTCTCAAGATTTCAAGCTTTTAATATAGGCAAAGCTGCTATTTCAGTGTAAGTAGTTGTATGCAGTGTATAATTAATATCTTTCATTTTTGAAAATTCTATTTATTCTAGCCATAACCATGCATTTCTTGAATAATTTAAAAGCAGAATTTTGAGAATGGATGCGGTAGGCTTCTCACTATAACTGAGAAAAGGCTATTACTAGCCTGAGTTTAGGCCTTCATAATGGTAATATTTGCCTTTCTGATAAACTGCTAGAACATGTGGGCTTGTTATCATTAGCAGAGATTTTCTTTGGATCTTTCAGGACAAAGTTCTTTTTTTGACACTATTCTTGAGCTTTCAAGTAGTTTGACATGTTCTTTGTAAAAACAGCACAATCTTCTGAAGTTGCCAAATTAGTGATATTAATGAGATCCCTTTTTAAAATATTAGTGGCTTCCTATAAAGAACAATTTGCTTATTGCAATCTCAGATCACTAATATTTGAAATGAAAGGTTATCAACTCATTGTTACATCTATTTGCTGTTTATTATAGTCTCCTGCTACTCTGATAACAGGGGAGTCCTACCTTAAACATTCCTTATCTGCCAAAATGCATGTATCTTGTTCAGACAAGATCTTTTTCTTTAAACTGGATTATGTAATAAGAATTTTGGCTGAGCATTAAAAAAAAAACCCCACATTTCTGTTTATGCTGTTATATGTATAAGGACGAAAAACATCCTCCCTGCCAGTGGTTTGGCAGGATAGGAGACAGAGGCTTTCTTAGCCAAAGATCAGAACAGGTAAATAGTTTCCATTTGTACGTGTACATGCAGATATTATCTTGCAAGACTTGAAAGCCACTGACAGGGAGACAGATGTTGGAATGACTTTCTTCTTTTGCCTGAGCCATGTGGAAAAACTTGCATTGCTGCTCTGCTGCGTAAATAAATCGCTATTTCAAAACCTGAGTGACTTAGAAGCACAGAAGTTACTTAAATCAACCCATCAGTGACATCCAAATAGTCATGCTAGTATAATTTACACATCTAGAATACTCAGAAAATCAGTTATATTCAGTGTTGGAGGACTGCATCAAAACAGGTTTTAAAAGATACTGATATAATTTAAAGTGATGCTGTCAGGTTAAACAACCTGGGTCTCTCTCCCTATCATATGTGCAAATTCAGAATTGTTTGAATGGAGTTGCTACTCCACTACAAGTAAAATGACAGTCATACTCTATCATATGTAAATATTAAGCTGAACAGATTTTAAATTCCCATTGGTTGGGAAGCAGAGTAATTCTGTAACTTCAGTGAACTTACTCTGAATTTATACTAACATAATAAGGAGGCCCTTGGTCTCTTGATTTTCCCTGAAGTATGGTGTGCAGCTTTTTAATGTTGCTCAGGAATTAACAGAAATGTCAGTCGTGCTTTAGCAGAGCCTAAAATAGTTTCTAGTCAAACGGATTGTCACAGAAATACTGGAAATGTAAAAGGACCTGCAATTCAGATTTTTATAGTTAGGTCCCTGGCCATGCTTAGATATGAAGAGTCTGTCTTGAAAAGTGCCACACCAATCAAAGCAAAATACAATTTCTTATCCTAGAGACTATAATAATATTCTTTAACACAGGCATGGTGTAAATATGGATGTAGACTAAAATTTTTATTACGTGATTAGTAAGTTTGAATACGTTAAATGTCATTGACCGAAGTTGAACCCCTAAATAAGGTCCAAACTGTCTCTGCTTGAGCAGCCAAAATTGCAGTAGTTTCTGCAGATCTTGGCTGTTCTGAATCTGAGGTGGCACCAAAGGAATGTGAAATTACTTAAAATAATTTTGCATTCAATTCTGTGTCAAAGCTGGGTATTGTCTACTTGAATGTCTATGCTGTCTACTTACAACACATTTAAGAAGAACACAGATATCTCTCATCACGAAAAACTTGAGATTTCTCGTATGCTTCTATCAGCATCACCAAGTCATCTCATTTCCTTACTTTCTACTAAAGTACAATACAGAGATAGTTTGTACTATTCTGCCATGAAATAATACAAATGTTTTCTTGGGTACAATGCTTAAAATATATATTAGGGATCAGAAGTTGCCATTTTGTTCTCAAAACTTCTGTTAGAAAAAGTATTTAATAATATTTATGGGTCTGGTTATGTAGATATGGTAGTGGATACTTTCCTAATTATAATGAGATGTGAATTAATCACTCTTAAACTGTCTTCAGTTGTCTCATACATTGTTTAATGTTTGCTTGTGCCCTTTTTTTGCTTGTATATATGAATTATAAAACTCTTCCAGATACTAAGCTCTTCATCCACTCCGCAGGCTTAGCCTAAAATAAAGGAAATAAAATGCTTAAATTTCTGCTTGATGTCTCTATTCTTCTTCAATGACACGTGATAGTCTGTTAATGTATTTTTATCTTCAAAAGTCAAGCAGCTTTCTAAGTGTTCTTACAGCTTCATGTCTGCAGAACCATACCAGTAGAAAGGCTCTGCCAGAGAGGCTGGGTCTCAGATCTGGTGTGTTATCTGATGTTTAGGATTTAATAGGGAATGTCCTGGTTAGTTGCAATATTTTTAGTCCTTGTGCAGAAATCACCTGTAGGACTCCTCACGCAGCAGCCATGAACCAGTTGTTCCCTCATTCCTCTGCTTTGGGAAGTGGTCTCAGGAGGGGAGATTTCTGTACCTGCTTTTGAATCATAGAATCACTTGGTTGGAAAACCTTTGAGATCATAGAGTCCAATAGTACATGTCCACTACTAAACCATATCCCTGAGTACTTCATCTACACATCTCTGAAAAACCTACAGGGATGGGGACTCATCCCTTTCCCTGTGCAGCAAGCTCAGGTGCTGACTGTATCCTCGCTCGTCTTGTACTGCCCAATCACCTCAGTGCTCTGTGTGCCGGCAGGGTCGGCATTGCCCTGCTCAGCATCTGCGGGGGCCGGGCACTGCTCTGGGATGGGCTCCCTGCCGGCACCAGCTCACCGCTCATGCTAGCCTCCTGCCCGTCTGTGTAGCAAAACGCTGCTCTGAAGGGGGCCTACAGGAAAGCTGTAGGACGAGGGGGAGTGGCTTTAAATTGGAAGGTGGAAGATTTAAATTAGACATTAGGAAGAAATTCTTCATGATGAGGGTGGTGAGACACTGGAATAGGTTGCCCAGGGAAGCTGTGGATGCCTCCTCCCTGGAGGTGTTCAAGGCCAGGCTGGATGAGGCTTTGAGCAGCCTGGTCTGGTGGGAGATGTCCCTGCCCATGGCAGAGGGTTTGGAACCAGATGATCTTTAAGGACCCTTCCAACCCAAACCATTCTACGATTTGCTGTTTGCCAATCACTACTAATGCATTGGTTATTTAAACTACTCTGAGATGAACCTTTTGAGCTGTAAAACCTTGACACAAATTAGACCAAGCAGACACACCTGTGACCATTCCAAGTGGTGCACAGCACCATACTTCACCTGCATTAAAGCAGTTTGTGAACCAATACACCTCATGTCTTTATTTTCAGTCACTGCTATCTCCATTCTGTATGCATGATAATTGGTTTTCAGAATTTGCAGCATGCATCCCCAGGCTGTATTTGTGGATATTTATGCAATTAGTTTAATGAACTTTGCTTAGGGGTTGCTATGTGATTATCAGTCATTACCTTCTTGGATTGCCAATTTTACAAATTACCTAGAGATTTCATGTTCCACAATTAAGTTTTTGTATTCACCACATAAAGCCAAAACATTTTTGTGGTTGGCTTGCTCAGCTTACACACACAACAAAGTCGCATTGGCTGTGGCCGTGCACCCAGGGTAGCCCAGCGTCACCTCTCCCCGGGGGAGGGAATACACTGGGACTTCACACCTCTCCCAGGGTAAAGCACAGAATCACAGAATGACCTGAGTGGGAAGGGACCCACAAGGATCATTGAGCCCTACTCCTACCCCTGCATTGGACAACCCCAGCATTCATACCGTCTGTCTGAGAGCATTGAAGGAACCTTACTAATGTTCTATTAAAATGTTGTGTGTTATGGGCTTGTTGTTATCAATTCCAGCTAAAGCACCTTTCCCTTTTATTCTTATTAATATCTGCTTTGGAAGCTTATCATGCAGTATGCAACATTCCTCCAGATTGTCCCCTCCCTGGAGGCGTTCAAGGCCGGGTTGGAAAGGACCTTGAGCAGCCTCGTCTGGTGGGAGGTTTCCCTTGCCCGTGGCAGGGGGGTTGGAACTGGATGATTTTTAAGGTCCCTTCCTACCCAAATCACTCTACGATTGTCCAAGTGCCTCTCGAACGTTGTCAGGGTTGGCGCCCTGACTGCTTCCCTGGGGAGCCGTTCCAATGCTCCACCGCCCTCTGAGTGAAGAACCTTTTCCTGATATCCGACCGAAACCTCCCCCGTGGCCCCGAGAGAGGGAGGGAATGCAGTGGGGCTCCATCCTTAGCATGTTCCCGGTGCTACGCCCGCCCTGCACGCTCCCTGGGGCGGAAAGCAGCAGGAGTCTCCCAGCCGCTGGACCTGCCTGCTCCCAGGCGGAGGCGGGAACCGAGCTGGCCCGCTGGGAACACGCGCTCCCGGCGGGAGGAGGCGGGGGCAGACGGCGGCGCTCGGCGCTGGCCCCGTGGCGGAGCGGCTCGCGCCCACCCGCGCGCGGAGGCGCCACTCTGACCGCGCGGAGCCGCACCGCAGCGGGCGCACGGCTCGCCGCCCTCCGCACCCGCCCCGGCCCCAGCGGCGGAGCGAACCACTGCGGCGCACCGGGGAGGTGAGGCACCTGTCACCCAACCGCGGCGGCAGCTCCGCGGCGAAGGGGCGGGTGGGGGGCGCGCGGCTTCGGCGGGGGGCGCGGCGGGGGCTCTACCCCGGCGCTACCGCGGGTGTGCGAGCGCGGAGGCGCCGCCGCTGCCTGCAATGGCGTTGGGGCGCCGCGGCGGTTGCTGCCTCCGGTCCGGCGGGCGGCGGCAGCGGCCGCGCTGCGCGGAGGCGCCGCGCGGGCCGGAGGAGGAGCAGCGGCAGCGCTGAGGCCGGCGGAGACGCCGCCGCGGCTCTCGGCTGAGTAAGGACGGCAGGAGCGGCGCTGTCACCGGGCTTTTGTTGCGCGGGGGCGGCTGCGGGATCTGCCCCACCGCGAGGTGCTGCCGCCCGGGGAGGAGCCGCTGCGGGAGCTCCCGGCGCTGCCCCCGCGGGTGAAGTTTATCGCCTTCTGCGAGACCGGCGGCGCTTTGCGGTCGCCTGCGGCGATCGGACCGGGGCGCGGAGGTTGCGCGGGGACGGCGGGGAGGGGGGGCGGTTCCTGCTCGGTGCGAGCTCCATGCGCTGCAGCGGCCGGAGGCTCTGCTCGGTACGGGCAACGAGGGTTGCAGCGGAGGGGTCCTTGCGTTGGTGCGAGCTCTATGCGCCGCAGCGGAGGGGGGGGTGTCCCTGCTCGGTACCGAGCATCGTACGCGGAGCGGGGGGAGTCCCTGCTTGGTGCGAGCTCCGAGCGTTGCGGCGCCCGGACCGAGGCGTCCCCATGGCGGGGGGGAGCGGCGCGGGCTGGGGAGGAGAAGAGGGATGGAAGGGAGTGATGAAAGGGAGAAGGGTTCGGCTCTCGGGGAGCCCCGTGCTGCAGGGCACGGCACGGCGGCCCCTGCTAGTCCCCGGGGTCAAGGAGCGGATCCAGCCCCGGGCTCCGTTTGTGCAGCTTCTCCTGAGGCACTTCCAGGCTCTTCCATGTAGTAAAAGTGCTGAGCGTGGCAAGGGGCAACTTTCTCAGGCTGGATCTCACTTTCTTTACGTGCCAGCTGGGGATGTTAACTTTGGGTGTAGTTTTTCTTATTCCCTGGAGCTGCTCTTTCATTTTCCCTTTCTAAATGTGTTGTGTTTGATGGTATTTGTGCCCTTATGTTCTCCAAGACAGAAAGGATTGTCGTGCCATGCCTTAGGGAAGCAGAACAGTCAGTTGCATGGATTACTTTATAGGTAGATATCAGTGACTCAGAGGTTTGATTTGGGGAGGTATTTTTTATCATGTTTTTAGAAAAGTTCAGTAACGCAGAAGTGGTGTTCTTGTCAGGTTGCCTTTCCTTTGCATGCATGTTTATGGAATGATAGGGTAAAATGCAATAATCCATTCTTTCACTATGCAATGATACTACAGGTTGCAAATCATGCCCAAATCCATTTGAAAAAGTTTGTAATGACAATTTCTCATGTGTCTGTGCAGTATTAGGTTGGGGTTTTTTTACTTTTTTTTTTGTAAGCACATCATATAATGGTAAATGGAAATTGTGGTGTAGATTTAAGACTACAAGTACTTGATGTGATTCAGAAAACAACTCCTCCTTTCTATTGCAGGTTAAATCAACCCTTGTTCTTGAGAGTCCTCAGTTGTGCTGCTTTGTCAGAATTGACCGCATGTGTTTAGATACTTGCCTCCAAATCTTCTGTTGAGTATGGCACTGCTGAAGGGCAGTGCCCCCTGAGAAAAACACTCCTCAAGCAGAATCTCAGCTGTGTCAAACTGCTCAGAGTGGTACCACAGAAACTATGTAAGCTGGTTTTGTGCTCCTGGCGTAAACATGATGAAAACTGAGTCTTCAGGAGAAAGATCAACCCTCCGAAGTGCCTCTCCTCACAGGAATGCTTACAGAACTGAGTTCCAGGCACTGAAAAGCACCTTTGACAAACCAAAATCAGATGGAGACCCAAAAACGAAAGAGGAAGGAGAGACCTCGCAGAGCAGGGGAAGGAAATACGGCTCAAATGTCAATAGAATTAAGAATTTATTTATGCAGATGGGCATGGAACCCACTGAAAGTGGTGGAGCTACCCCAAGAAACAGGGGGAAGGGTGGCCCTCCATCACCTCAGAGACGAATTAGGCCCAAAGAATTTGTAGAAAAAGCAGATGGTTCAATTGTAAAATTGGAGTCATCCGTCTCGGAAAGGATTAGTAGGTTTGATACTATCCATGATGGTCCTTCCTATTCCAAGTTTACTGAAACTCGGAAGATGTTTGAGCGAAATGCTCATGAAACAGGACATTCAAATCGCTATTCCCCAAAGAAAGAGAAAGTCATTTCCAATGAGCTTCCAGATGATTGGTGCAGTTCTAAGTCTCACAGAGGCAGCACTGATTCACTGGACAGTCTTAGCCCAAGGACAGAGACCGTCTCTCCGACTGTGAGTCAGCTCAGTGCAGTTTTTGAGAACACTGACTCACACAACGTAATCGTAGAAAAGTCAGAGAACAATGAGGAGTACTCTGTAACTGGTCACTACCCACTGAACCTCTCATCTACTGTTTCAAGTATCTCCTCCCCAGTTGCAAACCTTGAGGGTTTCAGTCCTTTGAAAGAAGCCAGCACGTGGTCTCCACCAGCCAAACACAGTTCGGGCCTGGCGCCTACTGAGAACTCTCAGCAGAATAGCACTCCTTCAGCACCGAGACAGAAAACTTCCACAGGCACTTCAGCAAGTTTGAAACCAACCGAAGAAATAAAGAGTCCAGAGGCAAGTGCTGATTCTGTTGAGAAACCTGCAGCAAGTCAACAGGATTTGGTGAGCACACCTGACAGTGAGAGGTCTGTGGACAGCCTTGCTAGGAGTAAGGCAAAAACAGAGACGGAAGTTTTGTTGCAACAAAAGGAACAGTCAGAGAATGCAGAGTGTATCTTTGATAGACCCGAAGATGCAGAAGTACCAAAAAATGTAGCTTCAGGTGGTGATTTTGCCGTAGGTACTGTTTCAGACGCTACCGAGTCCCATTATGATGAGGCAAGTGAAAAAGAAGTGCAGGAAGATGTGAATAATTTTCAGAGTTCCCACGTGTACATGCACTCTGACTACAATGTGTATCGGGTACGATCAAGATATAATTCTGACTGGGGAGAGACAGGTACTGAACAGGATGATCAGGATGACAGTGATGAAAATAACTGTTATGAGCCTGATATGGAATATTCTGAAATTAGTGGATTGCCAGATGAAGATGAAATCCCAGCCAACAGAAAAATACAGTTTAGCCGTGCTCCAATTAAGGTAAAGTTTGCTATATTCTTTTTCTACAGTTTGGTTTGTTTTCAAGTGCAGCTTTATCTGAAGTAGGTTTTGACAGCTGATCCCAGCTCTGAAAAGGTTGCAGAGGATCTTTTGATCGCATTTTTATTACAGTCAGCCAGTGAGCATAATCTTAAATGAATCAAGGAAGCTGAGCTCTGATCAGCTTGTGTCATTTCCTAGACTACCTGATAACTGAATAAGCCAGCAGAAATTGAGAATGACAGCTGAGTTTGTGAAGTCTGAGAATTTAACATATATGTTTTGACTTTTATGACTGAACTGTAGTCACGTGGTGAAATGTAGAAGTGGGATTTTGTTAGCCTTTGTGCTGTTTTTTCATTTAAAATCGCAGAGTGGATTTTTCATTTAAAATCATGGGAGTCTTCAGCTCTCATCAGATATTTTTTAAATTCCCTTTGTTTAAACACTGTATTTAAACCTATGCAATGGGGTTCTGTCACAGTAGTAACAGTAGACTGTTAATGTTCTGTGTTGGAATTAGTATAATCTTTTCTAGTAGCATCTTCATTTCTTTAAAATTTTGTTAAACATTAATATACATATCTAGTATAGCTCAGTGCTACAGAAGAGCCAGGGTCAGTTGACTGAAATATCTAATGAGTAGGTTTCCTGCAGAGTTTTCTTTTTTTTGTTTAACTCCCTTGAAATTACAGCTAAGAATGTTGTTTCAAGTATTTTCAGTTCAGGAAGGAATAACTAGTCGTGTTTTGTTCTACCAGCTTTTCACTGCTAAATCTCCGAGTTAAGTATAGAAGTGTTTTACTTCCAAGTTGCTTTAATTCACCTGGTGTCAAATGGGCAGTTCAGAATTGTAGTAATTTTTTTCCAGAAAAGGGTTTTGAAAGAGACATATATGGTGGAGTACTGAAATCAAAACATGGTTTAATTAATAATCTCTAGTCAACTGTATTTTCTTTTTGTGAGTTTAGTGATAAGAAATGTTAAATCAGCAAACAGAAGTTTCACTATTGAACTTGAAGTAATGTGATTTACAAAATCTGCATTTACACCACCCTTGCTTTAAGTTAGGTTAAGATGTATATTTGTATTGAGACATTTTAATCTGAATAGAGCAACCAGGTTTTCATATTTGTTTATTGGATGGTGGAGGGAGGAGAACAACCTTATGTTTTCCATGCTTCTAAAAGACCAATTTTTACACTGAAACAAAATATTCTGAACCAAGATAATGGATTTTTGTTTTGGCTTGTTGGTATTTTATTCAGGCTTGCGTCATGGACCAAAAATTCTAAGTGTTTGCCTCCCTTTAGGTTATTCCCATAATTAAACTAGCTGCTTTTCCATAATTATTTTTGGAGATGAAATAGAGAAAACTTCTGTTCCAAAAGATGGTGAACATTGTCCCTCCACTGCCTTCCCTGTACAGACAAGATATTCTCTCTTCTGAAAGACCTACCAGTTATGTGCAGAGGTTTGTTTTATCACATTTGTTATGGTTCAAAAAAATAAAGATTTGGAAGGTGGTTCCACTGATTTTATTCTTGAGATGGGCAGATTTTTCTGCTATTTCTGCTTTGAAAGAGCTGACAGTGACATCCTTACTTCAGGATACTGCTTTCATCTACCTGAAACATGCTGTAACATGCCAAGTGCTGTAACAGTATTCTCTCAGTTATTTAGTTGTAGAATTTTTCTTTTCTTCTCAAGTTTTACATGCTATGATCATTTCAGATTACACGTTATTGAGTAATAATAATAGTCCATCAGGAAAATCCTCTAAAAGAGTACATTTGTCATGGTTTTAAGCATAAAGCACTCTTAACAAGCTTATCCAAAGTAAAAGAATCGTTGCTGTAGTTATGTTAGTGTCTTTATTGTAGATAGGAAGAAAACAGAATAAAAGCTGCATGGAGAGAGAACGTTGTAGGAGGGACTGGGAGATCCCCTGCTTTTTGTTCTGGGTGCCTCCAGTGCATGCAATCTGTTAGTCATGTGGGGAAGCAGAAGTGAGACCATGTGGAAAGCTTGCACCAGGAGGAAGAAGTGCAACGAAAGTTGTCGAAAATTTAAAGCTGCTTGCTGAGCCTTCCTTCTTTTTCTTTCCACAGTGCCCTGCAATTCCCTCAGCAGTGTAAACCTGGGTGGGCTTCCAGTAGCATCAGGTCACTGCCCAGCCATGCTGCATGGGTGAAGACCTGGGAAGGGCAGCTGGAGCATCCCCCAGTGGGTCTGCAGAGGGTTGTGAGGGTCTCTGCGCTCTTGCGCTGCCTCTCTGACTGCACTGCCAGTTCATCACACTGCCAGGAGTTTGTGAACTGGTTCTGGCAGACAATTTCTGCCCAGCAGGTAGATGCCAATGAGCAGCCCAGAGGACAAATGGGACCCGCGTTCTGTCCCCTCGCTCAGTGCTAGTGGATGAACTTACCTGGTCGCTCCCTGTACCCATCCATTCTTTGGGGATGGTGCTTTCCACTGAATAGACAGCAACTATTGAAGATTTTTCTGTTCTGGACAGTTTTGTGTGTTAGTGGCATAACTGGTTTCATTAATTCTTTCCTAAATGACATCTAATGCACAGCATAACAGAGAGAGAGGAAAATACAAAGCAATGTAGGAGCATTTTCTGATTAAAGGAAGCAATTTGTGCTTAACTGCTCTGCTAGATAGTGGTGTAAAAAGTCCAACCCAAACTCTAGGTGTTTATTGCTGATTTCACAGTGCCATACCTCCACTCTCCTCCTACAGGTGAGCTCTGAAATAATTAGTAAAATTAGCATTTCAATATGTAGCCTATGAAATAAGTAGATATTGATTGCCATAAAGTTGTTACTTGCAGGTCTCAGCAGGTTTAGATGATTGAAAAGAGTGCTGAGACTGAAGAGCAAAGAGATTTTGGTTACTATGAAGGGGAATCCTTTCTGTCCCTTCAGGAGAAGTAATGAAGTGTAGACAGAAGGATGAATAAATAAAGTCTTACTCATCAAACTGATAAAGAGTGAGTTCTGCTCATCTCTCAAGCAGGAAAGAGACCCAGTTATTGAGAAACTCACTATAAAGAGAAAAACTCGAGTCAACAGATACAGGAAATTTTACTCCGTTATGGTCTGTAATTTCGCTATCACAGTTCCCATGCTCCGTGGACCATTTACTCTGCTCTAGGATTATGGGATACTTTTGCTGATCTCATCTCTGTTGAAAGCTTCCTTAGGAGTAGGTGGCTGTCTAAGGGCCATTGCAGGCTTGGAGAGTTTTTAGGTATTTGGCAAGTGGCATCACTGACATGAGCAGTTGAGCATGTCTGTGGGAGCTGAAGTCAACTTGGTGCTGTTCAGTAAAAAATATCCAAGAAGGGCTCAAGAGTCAGTGTCATGAGTGTGTTGCTGAACAAGGGATGTGCATGTTGATATGGCAGTTGATATGAGTATTTATATAGCGATATAGAGGTCTTCATCAAGACCTGGCCCATTCTTTTGTTGAGGTGTTGTGTTTCTGCTCAGGGATAGAACTAAAATCTCCAAGGCAAGTGTAAGAGGTGAAAAAAATAAGTAAACTTGATTAGGAAAAACATGTCCTGGTTTTGCTGGTTTTGCTGGTTTTCTATTATACACAAAAAAAGCAGAAACTCTGTGGTTTATTGGCCTTTTGTTGAGTTTTTCAGGGTTTCCTGAGGGTTGGGGTTTATGCCACTTCCCAGACTTTGTGGGCAGATTGAACCAGGTGCAAAACTCATTAGCTCATGGTTTTCTACACTCTATCAAATGGAAATGTATTGATTGTCCAAATCATAGTCCTTTTTGAGCCATGCTTCCTACATCCTGGATAGGATTAGGGTGAGGGTGGAAGACTAAAGTTCACGTCTTGTCCTCTCTCCAAGTCCAGAATGTCTGGTGTCTTGGTAGCTGATGGCTGCATCTTCAGCCCTTAACGTGTACCTGGTGCCCTGTTTCTGGCACACGTTAAACCACTTAGAGCTGTTAGCAGTAGTTGGTATCTCCTGCTGAGAATCCTTTTGCCATTTTCAGCTCTTCTGACTTGGCCCGATCCGGCTGAGGGGTTGGAGAGGATTAGGTAGACTGTGATCAGGCCGTATGGCAGACCACAGATAACTTGTGGTGCTATGAGGAGTTTTAGCCCAAGTTGCTGTTGCAGTTTTCAGGTTCCATGAAGCTTTCTTAGGGTGCAGTGGTGATGAATGGACCTCTCCAGAACTCTCTTAAGTTTTGTGGTAAGTGGGAGAGAGGGTAACAAGAATAGAAGGGATATAGCAAATGGCTCTTCCATGTTTCAGGTAATTGCATACGAAGGGATTATGATCACTCATGTCCATGGCTCGTAAGTTCTTCCTCTTATTGTCATATAGCGTGACCAAATTTGGTACTCTATAACACTTCAGTTTTCCAGATTGTTTTGTTCAGATGCTCTTCAGGAACCGGAATACATGCTTCTCTCTCTCTTTCTCTTTTTTGAAGTGAGCCTTTGAAGAGGTTTTACAAGAAATGCTTTGACTGTAGCTCAGTGTAAAATATGAATGACATTTGTATTTAACAGTTGTTTTCAAATTTCTTATGAACTATATGGTGATTTTTCTTATTAAAAATTAGTTCATGGAGGAAGTCTTTCTTTTAGTTATTCCTCATTTCTCTCACTAAAATGTATTCGAGAGTGTAAATAGTGGTGAACAAAGACTCCGTGTAATTACTTAGGAAATTTCTGCTCTCTAAAATAATATTATTCTTTGTCTGGTAAGCAACAAAATAAAGTGTGCTGGAAAAGTTTTAAAGTTTTAGGGTTAAGAAAGGTATTTCTTTGCCTGATTCAGTATTTGACATAGTGTTTACATGTTGTTAAAATGTCGATCAACTATTTTGGATCATAGTTGTCATAAGTGAAGATTACCCATTGCCAAGCACTGTACAGTCCCTGGCTCCAAACTTGCCACCACCTCTATTCATGTTTTACTTAAATAAATACAGAGTTGGATTCAGATGACCTCTGCATCTCCCTTCCAACCTCAGTGAGCCTATGACTCTAGAAATAAAATAGTTCCATGGACTGTTAGGACACTTGTTGAAGGCAGATGTGGAAGACAGGACTTGAAGAAAGATCCTTAGGATGTATGGGATTTAAAATTATTACAGAATCTGAGAAATTAATCTTCTTTGAATCAGTTAATTAAGAAACCTTACAGATAGCTTCCTTCTGAAATCACTGAAAGAATAGTTCCCTTTCCTTAAATTTGGTTGTCTGTTCTAGGTCCTGTGCCCATGCATGTTTACAACATTAAGAGTGGATGGTAGTTTTGACTGAAGCATGAAACTAAGTATGAAGTGGGTTTAAGTTCTTTCTTCTGTAGTGTTAATAAATCGCTGAACCTTCATGCTGCTATATGAATTCTGTAAAATGGGCAGCAAGTTGGTAATTAATTCCACTTATCTCGACTTGTGTTTGATATACTGCGCTACTGCTTGGTTAGCTTGAAACGTGTATTCTTCTACATAAAATGACCTTATACTTTTTCAGGTATTGTAAAGTATGGGAAATTCTACAGATTTAAGTAGTAATAAAATATGTTGTTCTGCAAGGATTCTGTGATGCTAACTTTGGTTATTTGTAAAAGTTGACAGTGTAAAACCAGATTCTTTGTCCTTGTGGTAGGATATATGGAGTATTTCAGCCAGCTGAATATGAGCCAGCATGTGCCCAGGTGGCCAGGAAGGCCAATGGCATCTTGGCCTGTATCAAAAACAGCATGGCCAGCAGGACAAGGGAGATTATTGTACCCCTGTACTCAACACTGGTGAGGCCACACCTCGAGTACTGTGTTCAGTTCTGGGCCCCTCAGTATAGGAAGGACATTATGTTAAAGTTTCAAAAACTGAATGCTCTTAGATAAAGAACAATGGTGAAGGGATAAAGTGTTCCACAACAACTTGCTATTTTAATTATTAAAAGGTGAGAGTGTTTTATGTGGTTATCTCGTATATGAAGTGTATTACTGAGTTGAAATTGTGTACTGTCTTTAACACATGGTAATTACAAATGCAAAAGAGTTTTCTTGTATTAAGCATACATGTTATTATTGGAATACATTAGATGGAATGAAGTTATTTTTTCTGCCACGATATGCTGTGGAGACTTTAACTCTTGTATGGGTTATAATTTCACTGCTAATTCTAGGGACCAGTCATTCCTGAATGCGATATTCCCACACAGTTACTGAACTAAAAAGAAGTAATGTTGCTTTCAATAGGGTTTTATAAGCATTGAGGACATTCTAGAAGAGCCATTTGCAGAAACCAAGTTTGGATTGAGTAATTGGCACCAGAAGTTTATACAGTTTAGATTGAAAGGAGTTTCCAATTAAAGGTTTTGAATTTCAAAACTGTAACCTGAGAAGCTGTAGGAAAATGGTTTGAAATTAGTTGAAACAAAGAGCTAAGGGAGATAACGGTGAGATTCTTGGAACCTCTTTGATTGAGAATTAGAAACAGTGCGTAGGATTTGCATCCCAAGAAAAAGCAGAATAATTGCAGACTTAATCAGAAGAGAAGCTGGCCAAAGAGAACATCAGAAGCTAGCCAAGAACTTGCAAGGAGTGGCAAACGGGGTTATTGGAAAAATGAAGACTGTCATAGAGTGTGAATAAGGTATTGCCAGAAGTCAAGCTGAGTTTGACCTTGTAAAGGAAAATAATCCAACTAGTGAAAAGCTATTTATCCCTTAAAAATGAAACAAGAAGGGAAGCTGGGCTTTGCACAGTTAGCATGAGATTACAGTTAGGGTTATCTCCCCTAGTTTATATTAACATTTTGCCTTAATTTTTGGTACAGTTGGTCTTGTTGAACATGGAATCTGGAAGAGTGAAACAGATTTATGCAGGTGGAAATTCTTACAATGGAGCTTCTAGGTTTCATCTTCATTTCATTCTAAGAAGTTCCTAGTGCTCAGGTTTATAGAGGGCTGGGTGGAAGAAGTCTTCTAGAAAGTCTTGCAGCAAACGTTTCAAAACAAACAAAACACTGTCTAAATAGATGGTATTTAACTGCAAAGAACAAATGCAGTAGGTATTTTTCAGAACGTGGAGAAGAAGTAGTTCTGGCAGCTTGAAAGTTATTTTATTGTTTTGGTACTATAGCAAAGCAATAGAAGAAACACTTTTAAAAGAATCAAAGCAGGGAGGAAAATGGAAAAGTGGAATACATGTAGATGGATTTATGAGAGGCAGCATATGTCAGATTAAATTAGTGTCTGCCTTTGATAAGATAGAAGACCTCGTTAAAAATTTCAGTAGCTCTGTCTCAGAAAGTTGCAGCACGCTAATGACACTTGCTTTTAATGGGAAGCCTTATCATTGTGCAGGAGTACAGTAAAAGATGGGTGACTGGGAGGACTTGAGTAGTGGGGATGGGTTTATGAGCCAGGAAGTGGTAAACTAGTGACTCATTTGTAGGGGGTGACAGCAAAGGATAAAGCCACTCTTGTGCGGAATGACAGCAGTAACCCATGGTGCGATGCAGCTGTGAGAAAGGGAAATGGTATTCTAGATACATGAAGCAAAATATTTTGGTAGCAGTAGGGAATTGTGAGTGTCATTTTATAACTCACTAAGGAGACTTATCTGGAACATGCCTGGTGGATTCTGCTTAAAGCAAGTGGGTTTGCAGGAAACGCTGCGGCAACTTGCTACTCTTAATCTATCTTTTTCTTGGTTAATTCTATGATAAAACGGGGCTTAATAAATTTATCTTGCTCAGTGAGGGATGATAAAGCCTGAAAAAGAGCATAATTGCATCTCTGGTACATTCATAAAGAAAAAAGCACCTGAAGGCTAAGAGGCAGCGTTCTACTTTTAAGGTGGACTTGAGCATTTTCCAACTAAGGTTAAGGAATTGTAATAGCAGGCAATGACACAGGCAATTTGCTTCTCTTTTCCTGTGTTCCTAGTAGATTACTCTATTGTCTAACAATATCTATTAATTCTGTTACGGGTTGGAGTTTCCTTCAACACTGTTGAACTTGCAGGCCACAAATAATGTATTGAAGAACTACCTTATGTTCCTGTAGTTAAGTGGTACGAAGTGATAGCTGTTACTCTGTGGTGTCCTTTTTTATACAGAAAGTATTCTAGTGAGAGCGGATGCTAATTTTACTTGCTAGAGTTGATTCAAGAGACCTGTCAGATCACTCAGATATTTTCATATGAAAAAGTCAGTGGAAGATGTGAATGCAGTATTTATCGCCGAGACCCCTTTGCTGTGTGTTATTACACATGCAGCTGCACTTCATAGTCTATGCACATCTGTAACTTTTTATATTCCTTTCTACAGTTTCCATCTGCCTCAGTATTCAGTGCATAATGTCAAGGGCATAAGATGCTGGTTCATGTTGAAAGGATATCTTTTAATATTCAAGCTGTGCTGCATGTAGACCTAGTGCCTTTTAGTTGATAAAATACCTATATTTCAAATTTAGTATTTACATTATTATTTGTTTAAAAGCAATAAGCTACAGAGTCTTTTAAAAGTCATGCTATCAAACTCCTGTCTTATTCATCTAGATCATGGCCTTTGTGATAAAAAGAGAGTCCCAAAGTTTTATCCAGCTTGTAATAGTCTTTACGTCTGTGTAAGCTTGCAGTTGTCTTTAAGATGGACTCTGACATAGTTAGATACTGACATATTTAGATTATGTAGAGTCTAACATATCTAAATATTTGCCTGTTAGCTCTGTTGCCTTAGAAGCCCAAAGATACCTCTTCATTAATGTTGGCTTGGGCAATTGTCCAGTAGATTTTATGGTGCTTAAACAAAAAACTGAGAATATTTTAATAATGTATTTTTTTTTGCAAGGGCAAACCAGAGAGAACTCATGAATCTAGAGATTTAGAGCACTCTTCAAACAGATTGTAATTTAGAAGCGTGGCAAATAACACTAAGACAAATGAGAATGTTTCAGTGTAGTGTTTGGGAGCCTGAGACCACCAGACCAGGTAGCTCTTTATTCCTTTTTGTTCAGTCTTTTTCTCTGAAGTAGTTACTCAGTTTTATCTCCCCTCTGTTAATGTGGTAAGTTGACTAAGAACTGCCACCCTGATGTTTTGCACATTTATTTCATGTTTATTTAAGATGAGGGGGGAGAAATACCGCTAAACAGACAGTTTTTTTCTGTCTTTCTGTTTTGTTTTGTTTTTCTATGTGGCAAATAAAGCAATTTCCAACCTTAACAGCCGCAGATCCAGAATAACAGCTAAGACTTACTGTGGTTTACTACAAATGCATGACACAGTCATTATCAGTAAGTCTTGGTTGTTAGAAAGGGGAAGTTAGGTTTGACCAATCTCATAACCTTCTACAATAAAATGACTGGCTTGACAGATGATGGGAGAGCAATGGATCTTGTATACGTTCACTTCAGTAGAGCTTTTGACTTAACCTCATAGAGAAGCAGACAGAGTAGGGGCTGGATGAGCTGACAGTGAGGTGGATTGGAAACTGGCTGAACAGAGAAGTGGGCAGACAGAAGCCCAATGAAGTATAACAGGGACAAGTGCCAAGTTCTGAACCTGGGGAGAAACAACTCCATGAACCAGTACATGCTGGAGGCCACGCAGCTGGAAAGCAGCTTTGCAGGAGAGTATCTGAAGTCCTGGAGAACACAAAGTTGAACATGAGCCAGCAACATCCCCCTGTAGCAAGGAAAACTAGGGGCATGCTGGGCTGCATTAGAAGGAGTGTTGCCAGGGAGGTCGAAGAGAGTGATCCTTGCCCTCTGCTTGTTGCTGGTGAAGCGACACCCAGAGTCCTGGGTCCTGTTCTGGGCTCCCCAGTACAAGAAACTGGAGAGTCTGATGAAGGCCCATGAAGATTATGAAGAGTCTGGAGCATCTCTCCCATGAGGAAGGGCTGAGGGACCTGGGACTGTTGAGCTTAGAGAAGGCTCAGGGGGTTTTTACTAATATATATCAAAACCTGAAGGGAGAGTACAAAGAAGATGGAACCAGGCTTTTTTCACTGATGCCCAGTTACAGAACCAGAAGCAGTGGGTACAAATGGAAGCATGGGAGGTTCCCTCTGAATATCAGGAAACAATTTTTCCCCTGTGAGAGTGACTGAGCTCTGGTACAGATTGTCCAGAGAGCTTTTGGAGACTCCGTCCTTGAAGATCCTCAGAAATTGTCTGGACTTGGTCCTGGGCAACCAGTTCTAGGTGACCCTGCTTGAGCAGGGGGAGTTGGACTGCATGATCTCTAGAGGTCGCTTCCAACCTCAATCATCCTGTGGTTCTGTGCCTTTATTTAAATCAGAAAAAGGTATTCCTGATAGTGAACTTTGGTTTCAATTTTATTGTTTGTAAGGTATACTAAGTAACCTCTCATTTTATTTGTCAATTTACAAGAGTGCATGCTTTTGCAAATCCAGAGGTAGTGTGGCAGCTTCAGTGGGTTTTCCCTAATTGTAACAGTTAACATTATTTAAATATATGTAAGTATTTTGACAAGAGTTCGTTAAATACAGCTTGAATTTTTACCTGTAACTACAAATAGTTTAGTTTGGGGATTGATAGTAGCCTTTTAATGTTTCATGGTAATGAGAACTTAGAGCCACTAGAATTAGTGGCTCAATTAGAATAGCTGTCTAAGAAGGCATTTTAAGGGTGGATTTAGATGTATATTATTGTATTATTGCATGAGCAGGATGACTGCACCTTAAAAGCAACAGTTAACAATGCAAAAAAATTTTGGGGAAATGTTTAAACAAATGTTATTAATTAAATATTTATGATTAAGAGGAGAAATTAAAAACAGCCTGTGCAAAAAATAAAGCTATTGCGAGATAGAGTTCATTTGCAGCAGAAGCAAAGCCTGCTAACATTTTACATATGGCAGTAGCCAAAGTCTGCATGGCTGTTGGTGTCCCACAGCTGGGTGAGCCCTGCGTGGGACAGGAATGTGAGCTGAGTGCTCGATTGAGGCAAAAAACCTCAAAAATTCTCTTCAGACCTGTAAATAATTCCACACTGTGCTGTACACTTCCTGTGCTATCTCAGAATTATTCACTGTGTAGCACAGTATCACAGTATCACAAGGTTGGAAAGGACCTCTGAGATCATCAAGTCCAACCTATAACCCAACACTAACACCAACCATCATCTAAACCATGGCACTCAGTGCCACATCCAATCTCCCCTTAAACACCTCCAGGGTCGGCGACTCCACCACCTCCCTGGGCAACGCATTCCAATGGCCGATCACCCTTTCAGTAAAGAACTTCTTCCTCACATCAAGCCTAAACTTTCCCTGACGAAGCTTGAGTCCATGCCCTCTAGTTCTGTCACTGGTCACCTGAGAGAAGAGACCAACCCCTGCCCGACTACAACTTCCTTTTAGGTAGTTGTAGAGAGCAATGAGGTCTCCCCTGAGCCTCGTCTTCTTTAGACTAAACAGCCCCAACTCCCTCAGTCGCTCCTCATAGGGCTTATGCTCCAGCCCCTTTACCATCTTCGTTGCCCTCCTCTGAACACATTCCAGTATCCTAAAATCTTTCCCAAACTGGGGGGCCCAGAACTGTACACAGTATTCCAGATGAGGCCTGACTAGTGCCGAGTACAGCGGGACAATAACTTCTCTGGTCCTCCTCGCCACACTATTCCTGATGCAGGCCAGAATGCCATTGGCCTTCTTGGCCACCTGGGCACACTGCTGGCTCATGTTGAGCTTCCTGTCAACCAGCACTCCCAGGTCCTTTTCTGCCTGACTACTCTCCAGCCACTCTGTCCCCAGCCTGTAGCTCTGCATGGGATTGTTGTGTCCAAAATGAAGTACCCGACATTTGGACTTATTAAATATCATCCCATTGGAATCAGCCCATCTCTCCAATCTGTCCAGGTCCCTCTGCAGGGCCATCCTACCCTCTAATAGATCAACCCTTCTTCCCAGCTTGGTATCATCTGCAAACTTGCTGATGATGGACTCTATCCCCTCATCCAGATCATCAATAAAGATATTAAACAGGACCGGACCCAACACCGATCCCTGGGGGACACCACTGGTGACCGGCCGCCAACTGGATGAGACACCATTCACCACCACTCTCTGGGCTCGGCCATCCAGCCACTTCCTAACCCAGCACAGAGTGCTCCCATCTAAGCCACGGGCTGACAGCTTCCCTAGGAGTCTACTGTGGGGGACAGTGTCAAAGGCCTTGCTAAAGTCCAGGTATACCACATCCACAGCCTTCCTCTCATCCACCAGGCGAGTCACATGGTCATAAAAGGAGATCAGGTTGGTCAGGCAGGACCTGCCCCTCCTAAACCCATGCTGGCTGGGCCTGATCTCTTGACCGTTCTGCAGGTGCCGCATGTAAAATATATGAAGCTGCTATCTTTCTCTAGCTTATCTATGAAATCCTTCTGATAATAGTGGGAGAAAGGCATTTTGCTGATTTTGTAAAGCTCAGGATCTCCCAGAAGAGAAGCCAATGCTTATTGCTGAAAATGGCCAACAGCAATTTATAAAGCATGAGAGAGATTAGTGGGAAGGTTTTTGAGTACCACTTTGAATAAAAGAATTAAAATGGAAAGACAGCGAATAGTATAAAGTAAATGGTTCTTCACTGTTTTGGCTTAAGGGTGGATCTGTTAAAATAGGCTGCCTGTGACCGTATGTGGTTTTTATTTTATTTTCCTGGTCCAGAGGCTTGCTTGTGTCTCTTAAGCCCCGGAGACACCCTGTAGTTAATCCATGCCATTAAGAACTGCACATTTCTGAGCTTGAGAAAGCTGGATTTAGCTTTCAGCACCACAGGGATGAGACCGATGGGCGCTTGGTCAGGGGCGATGGTGGAAAGGTGGGGGGTCTCCTTCCCCAACAGGGTGGTGGAGTGGGAGTGCAGGCTGAGCCAGAGCCTCGTCAGCACCCAGCACTCTGCCCTGCCTGTGTCCTGTGCGTTGTAAACCAATGCAGCTCGTACACAGTAGTGCTGCACTTGCAGCATTTAGGGCTTAAAGAAGCCATAGGGCAGGTTTGCGGCCTATTTTATTAGAGCTAAGCGCTTAACCCTGCTTCAGTAGTCCCACAGTATAGCATTAGCTGAGATATGCAATTGAACCCTTTCTTCACCATTTTGCCTCAGTTGACTTCTTGACGTTATCTGAAAACTGCGGTCTGCCTCATGGATTCTTGTGGGGGATTTTTGGTTGTTGTTTGGTTTGGATTTTGGGGTTTTGTTGTTGTTGGGTTTTTAAAAATGTTTCTTCTCCCCTCTCCATGAATTCTGGACACTTCCCAGGCTGCGGTTAGTTTTGTTGGTGGCCTAAGACATAATTTCCTTTTTTATCCTAAGTTTTCTTGTTTTCTATGGCTACATTCTTGATATTCTGCATTACATGAAAAAAATAGAAAGAATAAAAAAGAAGCTGCTTTTGTAATTCTTAGTTTAAGAATTTTTGTCATTGTTTTATATAGAGCATATTCATCACTTGAAAGACTGAAGAATTTGCTATGGGGTTTTTTTTCCACTGAATTTATTTGATTACAGCATTATCTGTGGATTTTGTTTATTGTGTTTTATTATTTATAATAAATAATGTGTGAAATATTTATCCATAGAAGCTCTGTAAATGCTGTTCATTCTCTAGTTGCTCTCTTCACAGATCTTTCTATCTGATCTCGCTCTTTGCTTTCGATAGCTTGCCTCTTTATTGTGTGAGACAGTGAAATCTAGATGTGCCGTATGGTCCATCACAGTTTTCCATAAAACTGTGGCTGACACCTGAGAGGAGAGGAAGCATTTTCTCTGGGCCGTGTTGCGTGGAGTATCTACTTCACCTGGCACACTTTGGGGTGGATCTACTGCCCCCCCCCTTTTTAGAGGACGCATTTGTACACCTGGAAAAGTAAGAACTGAAAGAACAAACTTAATTGTGTATGCAACTACTAATAAAATGTTGTAGTGGTAATTAATCAAAAGGCTTTAAAAGAGAAATTTTTGCTCCCAGGGTGTGGGGCTTGCTTCAGCTGCAAGAATTTTTGCAGTACAAGGTAAACCTTCCAGGAGGGTGTAGCAAAAATGTCTGCTAAGGGTAAACATGGCATTACTTCTCCCTGGTATGAGGTGGTTTTTGTTCTCTTTGACATGGTACGATAGGCATGAAACACTAGATCACATTCTTTGTCTTTTATTAGCACTGGAATTCCCAGATAAAACATTACTTGGTGACTTTCTGAATAACAGTTGTTATTTTAGTGACTGACTTGGATTACTTTACTCTGAAAGTGAAGGTCAAAATTTTATTTTTTATCCCACTTACCTGAAAAAAATGCCAGCACAAGAGGAAAATGAGGACTACCCTTTGTCCTCCTTTTGAAAACTCAGATTTACTTTTCTGAAGTGAAAAAAGTACGATTGTAGAATAACTTACGTTTCAAGTCTTTGAGTTATATGCTTCTGCTAATATCCATGTCCATGTATTCAGTGCAGACATCAGTGTTGCCATCAGAAATAAGATATTTTGGGGACTTTGTGACATCATGCAGCCCTTTGTCATGCTAGCACCATGACTTGGTCAGTAAATTAGCTTAGTAGTGCTAATAGCAGATTTTCATGGTGGAAGAATTTCTGATGGCACATGAAGGGATATCAAAACTGACCTGTACTGTACTATACTATGCAAACTATACTGTACTTGATTGGCAGATGACCATACTGGAAACTGTCGTTACACCACCATGAGTCGTGTGTCATCTTCTGCACCATTTGGTAAGCACATAGGGAATAGAATATAAGCTATCAACAAGCACTGATAACAGGGCAGATGGACAGACATGATGATGGCAATGACCTGAAGAAGCACACAGATACTAATTTTTTTGTTCTTACGCCATATTTGGCAGTGCTGAATGGAGTGGGCATCAGGCAAGCTGCAAAACTGACAGGCAGCGCTCCCTTTTCTCATGGGTGAGTGGCAAGTGAACTCCAAAAAAGCAAATGTGAAAAGGAAGGTTTGAAATGTACAAAACTTGAGAGAGGTGTGATACTGCAAAATAAGGTGACACTTAATGTTAAAAAGCTTGTCAAATAAAGATAACTTAGGGAGTTTTTTTTAAAGATGGAAGCATAGTTATGACTATTAAAAGTGAAGGAGAGCTTTAACATGACTTGCCAGTACACTGGCCACCTCTGCTAAAAGTCTAGCAATGAGATTGTAGGGTATTTTCTGGCTGAGATCGTAACAACATCCACATTGTGGAATAGAGAATTTTCAAGTGATTTTTTTCTGTGTTGTCACAGCAATGTGGTAGTTTTCATGTGAACATGTCTGCAGAACCACTTCAGTGACTTAGCTATGTTTTACCTATTTTACAGTGTCACCTTACTGATGCACTGATCTGCACTACAAAGACAATTCTTGATTTCATAACATGTTTCAGGAAAAATGTATAGCTTTGCCTGCAGTCTGCTCCAAGAGAAAGATTCAACAGTGCATCAGGTGGAAGAGAATGAACCAAAAAAAAAGGGACCTACACCAAACGGTCTGTGATGAAAAAAACAAAATCTGAGGGTTGTGGGTAGTGCTGACCTTTACCCTTTGCTCTGTTTTCCTAAAGCAGCCAGCCCTGGGAGTTGCAGTCTGTTCTGCAAGGAGCCTGAAAGTGTGCTGAACATGCAGTCTGCTGTCTAAACTATGCTAAGTGCTGCTGGGATAGTCCTGTCATCCAGTAGCAAAAATTGTGTCAGAAAACTTCTGCTTCAGGTGGATCTTGTACCAAAACCGTGAACTGATGTTTTGCTGAAAACATTTTCAGTATCTGTTAGTACTTAAAGAAAGGCAAAGCTACTTTTTGGGTGACAATTTCTAACAAATGGCATCAGCTTCGTGACAGAGAGTGTAATACCTTAAGCTGAGAGCAGTTCTTGAGACTAATTACTGTCAACAGACTCGTTTGTGTGATCCCATCGAAACTGTATAAGCTGATCAAGATGCTCAGAAAACCTTTGCTACTGCTTAACAGGGTTTCTTACTGAACTTGGTGTTCGTGTATGTCATCTCATGGAGGCTGGCAACTCCTTCAGAACTCCCTCCATCATTTTCTGGGACAGCACCCACCTAAACATTATGGTGTAGGTTACATTGTGTGCTCTTCCACTCTTTCTGTTCAACATGGGACCAAAAGAACCGTCTATACGGAAAGAATTTGCAGGTCCTGACTCTGTAAAAGGGGAAATAGAATTGTGTAGGTTAATATTTAGTCTGTTCCCCTTCAGCACTGAGGGCAGCTTTGGGATCTGAGCTGTGCTGAAAGACTTGTTAAAATGAAATAGATAAGGAGCTATTAGATATAAAAAGAGATTCTTTGACTTAAAGGGAATTGAATTCTCACATAGCAGAGGAGTGGTATAACCACTTGGCCTTTTATACGAATTGCACTGCTGTCATCTCTTCCTTTTGTGGATGGGCTTTCACAAAGAAAATTGAGTTTTCCTGGGTTTTTTTTTGATCAAATGCGACAGTTTCCTGTCTTCAGGAGGCAGTTGTAGGCTTTGAGCTCTGAGTAAAGGGAGGCATCTGTTTGCAGCCCTTGTTAGAGCTGTAAGCTAGAAGAAGTCAGAGAGACTACAGTACTTAATAAATGGATTCTTGACTCTAGACAAGGTCTTGGTCAGTGTTTGTGCTTACTTTGTGGAGCACCACTCCTAATGCAACTTAATTTCCCTTCAGTTTATGTGAGGATTTTAAGTGCTCAACTCTGGATTTCTAATTTAGTTAGTACATAGATGTGTTTTCCTTCGACCAACTGAAAAGGCTTGATCTTAGGAAAAAGTTCTTCATTGAAAGGGTGATTGGCCATTGGAATGCGCTGCCCAGGGAGGTGGTGGAGTCGCCGACCCTGGAGGTGTATAAGGGGAGACTGGATGAGGCACTGAGTGCCATGGTTTAGATGATGGGTTGGTGTTGTGTTGGGTTATAGGTTGGACTTGATGATCTCAGAGGTCCTGTCCAACCTTATGATACTGTGATACTGTGAAAAGACCCTAAATACTTCACTGGATTGTAGTCCCCAGTTAGTGATTTGTTTCTCAAACTTGTTAGTATTTGTTTCTCAAACGAGGCTCCTCTTCTGCATGCTTTTCTCTCCTGTTTTCTTCAGTTACAGTATCAGTTGAAACTGACTTTTTCCCTTCAGTTGTCTCTCGCTTTATGCTATTTGAAAGTGGTGGTTGAGAGGTAGCAAAAGACTAACATTTAACTTCACTACGCTAAAGCAATTTGAATGTGGAGCATAACCCCAAGGGGGAAAAAAGATAAATAAGACATCAGTGTGTAAATAGGATAAAATAATTTTAAACCCAAGATAACCAGGATAGACTTTTTTATTCGTGTCTTGAAGCTGCTCTGGTTTTAATACACAGTCAGGCCCTTATCGAGGTATTCACTTTGTGGCTAGAATGCCTCTTTGTCTGCAAAATGAATATGAATAAGCCCAACAGATAACATAGTAGGGAGAGAAACAGGGGGAGGAAGATCAGATAATGTTCAGTTATTCAACTGGGATTAGTGGAAGAGAGCGGAGTAGATCTGAGACCTTCAAATTTTAATGGAAAATAAAAATTGTAAAATTTAAATAACTGCTTTTGGGGAATCTGATGGTACTGATTAATTGGTATCATAATATTACATTTCAGAAGGAAAATATAATTTCCTGTTTGTGTTCTGTGCACACTGAGGTACAGGTAAATGACGTACAGTTGAAATCTGGGGAAAGAGCCCGGAGCTGCAGCTGCCTGTGTTGGAACATTTGTCTCCTGTCTGCACTGCAGCTCTGCTCTGTCCTTCACCACTTTGATTTGTGAGAACTTCTGTGCAGTCTTCAACATCTCCAAAACACACCTCCTGCATTGTCTTACTTAACTGTGAAACCAGTTTTCAAAAATTAAAAAAAGATGGGTGAGGTACTGTGGACAGAATTATGTGGTAACTCTGGCTGACAAGAGTGGGTTTGTTGTCAATGATATTTTCAGCAGAACTGAAACTGAAATTAATTTAGAGGAAGTAAAAGAAAGCAGCTTCAACTTGTGCTTTGAGTTCCTAGTGGTTTTATGATAGTGCTAGCTTTCTTCTCTGCAGCAGTCCAGCGTGACTTGATACTTGTTTGAAAATATTATCTGTCATGGATGTAATAATATGCTTGGCCAATAGAAGTGCGAAGCAAATTACAGTTCCCAGAATCCCTACTCCTTTCCTTTGCATAACAGTATCAAGCTGTGTTCGGGAAACAAGAGTTTTGAGAGTGGGGGGAACGGTCATGGGGAGTATGTATATATACTGCTGCAGGCAGTAGTTTGAATTAGGTCTACCTGAATTAAAATTAACCAAGACAGTTTGGTACCAAATGCATCTACTTGTAGCTACTTGGTGCTCAGTAAAAGACTGATTTGCTTTGCCATGTAGTCATATACTTTGTCTTATTTTGTGTGTTACACAAAATAAGCCAAGCAAATTCTTCTTACTGAGCCTTCCTGTCCAAACACTAATTGCTGATGGATGGTTATAGAATTTCATAATAATTTTGTGTTCCTCACAACAAGAGATTGTGAACTTGTTTGACGCTTTCACAGAGTTTTATTTACGGTAACTCAAGGATGTAATTTAGAAAGCTTCCGATTTGAACACAAAATTCCTTTCATGATTGAACTGAGAGCCTAGGATCCTGTGTGCCATTAAATAAATGTCTGTTCTTCATATTCCAAAGGACACAGGTGCAGACTTCTGGTAAGCTTTTTTCCCAGAATGCAACATTTAAAGAATCAGAATTTTTTTTTCTTGCGGTTGGGGGGGATGTCTGGTTCATCTTTATGTCATTCTATAGAGGCAGCTATTTGTTGCTTTATGTCTTCTATAAATGATGGCCTTTTTTCTTTTTCCTGTGGTGGTTTAAATCATGTTTACACAGCAAGTACAGTGACTCTTCCTGTGCTAACCTATGACTGAAGGTGGTGGGAAGCTTGATGCAGAGCTGTTAAGCTAACAAAATTTTCCCATCTCATTGGGAAGTTCCCTGAACTTCCAATCTTATAAGTATATTACAGGAAAATAAAAGCTAGAGGCTTTTTTCTGTTGCTCTGTGCCATGGACATGGTTTGGTTTTTTTGCTTCTATTCTTCTACATTGTAGGTAGATACAGAAGGACAGTAGAATCCGGCTATTAGTGGGACACAAATTAACACTTCCCCCCCAGTGTAGTGAATTCTCCATAGCCAAGCTAAAAATTTGGAGTTGTTTTTTTTTTCCCCTTCTCTGTGGTTAACTTAAGAAAATGTGTTCTTTATTGTGTTCTTTAAGTAGTTTTTGGAGTCATTATGTATTATGAATGATTTTGTATTTGAATCTGCACAAAATATTTTTGCCATTATGGGGGTTAATCTTGCTGGTGTATTGAACTTTTTCCTGGTACTGCAAATTAAGAAATTTGTACATATGAAGCACGTAACGGCATGTGAGAATTTGATGTGATGTAGGACTATTTGCACTGAGTGCAAAGCTGTGCAAAGCTATTCCAGTTTATATTCTTACTGAAGCCTCCTGAACTTTTACAATAGGTGGTGGTATTTCCAGTTGAGAAGCAGCTTACAGGACTGAGCTCTGAGAAGTATTTCAGATATTACGAGCTGGTCTTTTCAAAAGCTTTCAGAAATGCTATTTGGAGCACTGGAAAAAAAAGTAACGTACTTTCCCAGAGTGTAGGGTAACAAAAGTTAATCCATTGCATATAATAACATCATGGTGATGTATTTAACATAAATAAAGTGAACTTCCCAGTTAAGGTTTTAACACAAAAACTAACTTAGTCCCTCATGTGTGCTCCGTGTTGAGGTCTTAGGCCCTGGCAGAGTTTCTGCCCCATCTGGGAAATGAGATGCTTGATCACATTGGAAAGCGCCTCTTCCACCTCTGCAGAAGAAAATCGTCCTCTCTTCCCTGTGCCTTCAGTTAAAACTTTGTATGCAAAAACGTAGTGTTCATGTTTTGCCTTTGCCACACTATAGTGTGGATTGGTATTGCTTGTAGATACCTGTTGTGCAATTCGTGCAAGAGGGAAAAGTCAACAACACCTAGAAGGCACTGTGTAAAAATGACTATTCTTATTTCTCCGTAATGTGTTAATTTGCTCCAAATGAAGGGTTTCTCTGTGGCTGAAACACTCATGCCTTCTAGTTTGCAGAGTCAATTTACACATTTGTGGAATCATGGCATCCAAATAAAAAATTGCAAATGTCAAGTACTGTATTTAGTGATACTTAACTCTGCAAACATGAATTAAACAAAAATAAGCAAATATTTTGCTGCATTACTACCTAACTGTTTCTAGAGATAGCATTTCCTAAAGCTCTAAAACCTGAAATAAACCCTCATCTGGCTTCAGAAGTTCAGTGTTGTTGCACTCACAGCATGTTTGGAAACATTTGTAGGGGAACTTCGCTGGGGATCTGTGAAAGCCTAAAACTCATACTTCAGCCATCTCACTTGTTTTAAACAATTTTCAGGTTTCTTGTTATTGCTGGGGTCCGTGTCCCTGATTTGCCATACCCGATAACAATACAGCCAAAACCTGAGAGGCAGTTTGGGTTGCATGAGCGCTGAAGGACTTGGGTCTCCTACTCATACTTGTAGTGTTCAATGAGAAGTAACATCTCCTTTGGACTCATGTCAGATTTTCAGACACTGTTCATGACCTGGCAATTTAGACATTAGAAACACTGTTCTGAATTATCCTATCCTACTTTGTGTAAAATAAGTAAATCTTAGGCTTATCTGAATAGCTACAATTCAGCAACTTCTGTTTCTGCATGGTACCTTCTAAATTTTTGAGTGAGTTACCACCCTGATGGCTTCCCCATGGTTAGGCCAGTTACCTTGGAACCCAGTTTAAACTGATGAAATAATATGTACTGCCTGCAAATCAATTTGGAGAAAGCTTTCTCCTGTCTTAATTGAAGAATACTAATCCCTTTGTTCCAGAATTACCAGAATTTCAGAGCGGTTTTTTTAGATTCAAGCAAAATGTTGTGCTCATTTTTCATTTTAGTCCTTGAAAACATGGCAAAGGGGATTAACCTTATCATATATTGTGAAAAGATGTAAATATCTCTTCTGAGCAAATGCTTGGAAATAAAAATTAAAAAATGAGGAGAGGCACAAAGCCATTTACTAATGGTTGTGCAGCTTTTGAATCAGCATAGCAGCTGAATTTAACTGCATACTGGCAGTTCAGAAATGTCTACATGAACAGTTGTGGCATAGCTGCTGCAGAGTCACTAAGAAGAGTTTGCTCCTGCCCTGGCACTGCTAAAGAGCACGGGCTGTGCCTCTGCTTCATTATCCACATCAGTCCAGGCTTCCTTGGAACACATTATCCTGAAAATGGTATTTTTCTTGTCTACAATGAGATAAGGAAAAAAAAAAGAACAAAAAGGTACTCCTTCCCCCCCCCCCCCCACTTTTTTAGTTTTCGCTGTTTACATGCTGGTCTTGTGTTCATCTCCACACTATTAAGATTTCATAGTTTAACTTACGTAACAAATGAACTCTAAAAGCTGCATCCAGTTTTGTGAGCGTATCAGAGAAACCCTGATTGTCGTCATTATCTTCTGTTAGTTATTACTATTTTTTTCAGATATTATTTGAAACTTGGAAGCTGAATAATGTTATTCTGAAAATCAGAATAGTATTTTCTTTTGAGTGTAAACTTATTTATCTGTTATTTCTGGGAACCTTTCCTAAAAATTAAACTATTGATAAGAGAAAGCTCTGTCTCCCACCAGACTTCATTATGGTATCAGGCTTTCTAAGCAGAACTATCTATGCTTTTGTTTTCCAGTGTATTAGAGATGATGCTTTTTGACAGTTTATATAAAAAAATCATGTATTGTGTGACACAAGTGATTTTTTTAAAAGTAATTTCATCACTTTTAAGCATATGCTGAATTGTGTAAAAAAAAATTCTATTTGCAGTAGTACAATAAGTGATCTACTTTTTTCTCATTTGTGTTTTTTCTGCAGTATGGTCATTTGCTTCTCCCTCTTTCTGACACATTCAGGTCATTGAAGCATTTTCCTGAGGGTGATCAGGGCTTTCATATGTTGTTAGGTATGTTTATTCCAAAATTCAGGTAGCAAAGTTTCATTGTGAAAATTTATGTAGAGTCAAAGAGTTTCTAGACGGTTTAGTAGATTTTCTTTTTTCCCAAAAAAAAGCTTTATTAAGTTTACAAACTGCTTAATTGGGAGAAAAAAACATTAGAGAGCAGGATTTATATACTCAGCTGGAAAGAAATGCAAGTTTTCTTGTTTGATTAGTCTACTTATGGTTACGCCCTAAGATTCTAATAATTAGAGACCAAAGATTTGGGGACAGGATTTAAGAGGGAATTTTGTTCATAGAAAATCTCTTGAAAAATGAAGATGTTAATGGAAATTGTTTATAGACTCTATTGTGTTTAATCACTTTTGTCACTGTTTAAGTGGGTGAATTGCATGACTTGTGCTTTGATACTTAGAAAAAAACCCCAAGATGTCTGAAATTGGGAGAAAACAGATGGAAATAAGGGATTCTCAGTTGGTGCAAATTTGCACTAAAGCAGATTTTAACTATGGTAATTTTTATCTGCTAAAGTCTTGATTGTGGATGTGGTGTTTTCCAGTATTTTAAAAGCATTTAAATATAAAAGAAATTCGTCAGGAGTAGTTAGCATAGATTCACCAAGAGGAAGCCATGCTTGACCAATGGAGTACCATCTATGATGAAGTCATTGGCCTTGTAGATGAGGGGAGAGCAGTGTTTCTTTCTATCTTGGTTTCATTCAGGCTTTCAACACAATCTCCCATAACATCTTTACAAAGAATCTGATGAGGTGTGGGCTAGATGAGCGGACAGTGAGGGCTGAAAACTGGCAGAATGCCTGAGCTCAGAGGCACAGAGTCTAATTCAAGTTCAGAAACTGAAGATGTACTCCTGCTGGGTCCAGTCTTGTTGAACATCTTCATTAACAATCTGAGTGATGGGGCACCCTCTGCAAGGTTGCTAATGACACAAATCTAGGAGGAGTGACTGATACACCAGAAGATCGTGCTGCCATCCAGAAGAGCCTTGGCAGGAGAAACGGATAGACAGGGACCTCGTGAAGCTCTACAAGGAGAAGTGCGAAGTCCTGCACCCAGGGAGAAACCGCCCCATGCACCAGTATATGCAGAGGCCGCTCGGCTGGAAAGCAGCTTTGCAGAAGAGGACTTGGGGGTCCTGGAGTACACAAAGTTGAACATAAGCCAATGATGTGCCATTTGTCTGTGCACAGGGAAAAACGGTTGCGCTTTGAGTGTCACTGAGCAGAGAGATTGTGTTTCTGCTCAGAGATATTCAAAAGCCATCTGGGCATGGTCTTGGGCAACTGGCCCTAGGTGGCCTTACCTGAGCAGGAAGGGCTGGACCAGGTAACATCCAGAGGTTCTTACCAATATCAGCCATTCTGTGAAACTTGTTTGGAGCATTTCTGTAACTTCGGTCTAAACAGATGACAGCAGTTTTTTCCTGCCTATGCTGTAGAATTGTAAGTTAGGTAGCAAATTGGGCAAACAGTTCACATCAGTGAGTATGTTGAAAGCAGGGCAGTCAGGCTAATGAGATAGATAGTCCCTGGATAGACTTTCCCAAGTGTTAAAGATTGTTTTGTGTAAAATTTGGGGATGTGAACAGTGTAGAAAAAGAAGAACCAGTTGACCTTGAAGATCATAGAATCATAGAATTATCTGGGTTGGAAGAGACCTCCAAGATCATCAAGTCCAACCCTTAATCCAACACTATCATGATTACTAGATCATGGCACTAAGTGCCACAACCAGTCTTATTTTAAAAACCTCCAGGGGTGGTGAATCCACCACCTCTCTGGGCAGGCCATTCCAATGCCTGATTACTCATTCTGTGAAGAACTTTTTTCTGATATCCAGCCTAAACCTTCCCTGACAGAGTCTAAGCTCGTGCCCTCTTGTTCTGTTGCTGGATGCCTGGGAGAAGAGTCCGACCCCCACCTGTCTACAACCTCCTTTCAGATAGTTGTAGAGAGCGATGAGATCACCCCGAGCCTCCTCTTCTCCAGGCTAAACAACCCCAGTTCCCTCAGCCTCTCTTCAAAGGACTTGTGCTCAAGTCCCTTCACCAGTTTTGCTGCTCTTCTCTGGACCCTCTCCAGCACCTCAATATCTTTCTTGAACTGAGGGGCCCAGAACTGAACACAATACTCAAGGTGTGGCCTCACCAATGCCGAGTACAGGGGAAGGATCGCTTCCCTCGTCCTGCTGGCCACACTATTCCTGATACAGGCCAGGATGCCATTGGCCTTCTTGGCCACCTGAGCACACTGCTGGCTTGTGTTTAGCCTCCTGTCAATCAGTACCCCCATGTCCCTTTCCACCTGACTGCTCGCCAGCCACTCTGTCCCCAGCCTGTAGCGCTGCATGGGGTTGTTGTGGCTAAAGTGCAGGACCCGGCACTTGGCCTTGTTGAACTTCATCCTGTTGGATTCAGCCCATCTCTCCAGCTTATCCAGGTCCCTCTGCAGAGCCCTCCTGCTTTCCAGCAGGTCGACACTCCCTCCCAACTTGCTGTCATCCACAAATTTACTTATGATGGACTCAATCCCCTCATCTAAATCATCGATGAAGATGTTAAACAGAACTGGACCCAACACTGATCCCTGGGGGACACCACTGGTGACCGGCTGCCAGCTGGATGCAGCCCCATTCACCAGCACTCTCTGGGCCCAGCCATCCAGCCAGTTCTTAACCCAGCTGAGAGTGCACCTGTCCAAACCATGGGATACCAGTTTATCCGTGAGTATGCCGTGGGAGACAGTGTCAAAGGCTTTGCTCAAGTCCAGATAGACTACATCCACAGGCTTCCATTCATCCACCGGGCGGGTTACCTGATCATAAAAGGAAATCAGGTTGGTCAGACAAGACCTGCCCCTCACAAAGCCGTGCTGGCTGGGTCGGATCCCATGTCCATCCTGAAGATGCTGTGTGATTGCACTCAGGATGATCTGTTCCATAACCTTGCCAGGCACTGAGGTCAGGCTGACAGGCCTATAGTTACCTATAGATGGTGTAACAGAGGTGAGATTACAGGCAACCAGAAGGACAATGAAGTCATGCAAGCATGTATTCAGCAAGGTATAGTGAGGTGTTTCTAGCACAGGTAATGAAGTGCAGGGGAAACCTATCCTGAGCAACTGTTTGCAGTTTCAGTGTCTTACATTTAAGAAACTTGACTTTGCACTGAAATGAACAGAGCTGGCAGTAATGGGATCTGAGAAAGCCATGATTGCATTTAGGCGGGAAAGTAGAGGACAGTTGTTAACACCAGACCAGTCTGCCTTGACTCTTCGTTTTGGTGTAAAAGGCATAGAAATAATGTTAAGGCAGACTTCAGTAAATTCATGAAAGAGATGATAAAGTACCCCATAGGAGCAGAGTTTTGTCTAAGAATTAGAAGGGACCTCCTGTTTTTTTGTTCATGTTGCAATGTCCTAAATGAAATGTCTTAGCTTCTGTGTGCTGCATCAAGCCAGTGACAGAAGACATTAATGCTTGCAGAAGCATGCTTTTCCACTTTGTTTTGGCAGGTTTATCACACAAGAGCTATAGATTTTTCTAACGTGTTAGAACTGACAAACTTGTCAGCTATAAAATGCCACTGATACCAAGTACAGTTCTGTTTGCATAGCAAAGCTCATTCTCTATGAAAAAACTACAGTAAAGCTGTCCTGCTTTGTGTCAGAGGAATTAATTAAATTGAAGTGAGAAACGTGGAACTTCAGATTTCTGATGTGATGACACCAGTGGATGCTGCCTCAAAGTACAGGGCTAAATACTTCAGTTGTGCAGCTAGGCCCCTTGCCTTCTTTTGCTGCGTTCTTCCCTGTATGCATTTCTAGGCAAACACATCATGAGCCAGTTTTCTATTGTGAACAGTGATTCACAGTCTCTCCAGGACACAGACAAGCCTAAAATATGAGAAAAAGAAACCCTGTTAGTAAAGAAGGAAAGAAGTTTTTCTTCATTGATATTTCAGGGTTTTCACATATTTATGGGTAAACTGCCTCTGAAGTTCATCTGGGTGTCATGCCTTCATTTTTGATTGAGATGCTCCTCAGCCACCCAGTTTTGTAGTGTGGACTGAAGTACAGAAAAAGAACCCTCCGTATTGTTAAATAATCTATCTGAATGTTACCCCGCACTAAGAACAGATACAGTAGAAAAGTAGGTAAAACTGATGTGAGGTAGTCACCTTGAAGTTTATGGTCAAAGAGAATCTAGTCAGTATAGTCAGTGTAATTAACATCATCCTAAGGGAGATGCCTGAAACAGATGGATGAATTAGTTTGCAAATGAGCCTGTTTCTTCTCTACACTGTCTGTGAGGTTGGCCTTGGCTATTAAAATAGTGAAAATTAAAGAAAACTGAACTGCAGCGGGACAGGTGACCTGAGACAAGACTCTGCCATTACTTGACTCATAGTATTTCTGTAAGCTGAATTTCTGATGCATTAGGGCTCTGGTTTTAATAGCATTTGTAACTGAAATAAAATTGTGAATTGTAGAAACACCTCTCTCTAGCGTTATTAAATTCAGTATCTGGATACATAAGAACTAAAAATTAACATTATGTCATTAACAACCCTGAGCCTTGGTTTTGGGTCTCAAGTCACAGCTGTGTTGAAAAGATAGTCCATCTTTTCTTGTTCTTGGACCATACCTATTCAATCCCTAGGTTCTTGTTGGAAAAGTGTCTTTTAGTATATGGCCATCTTATTGATTATCTCCAATATGAACAAGGAAATGGAAGTCATGCTCTGCTGGTCTTTATAAATGCCAATTGCTTGTCAGAGCACTCACAACAGTGGGATTATTACATGTAGTATTTAATGGCATATTTCTGCACAACTTCAGACCTTTGGGGTAATTGGAACCATTCATTGTTTTTATTTCATAAAACACCAAAGTGGTTGAACAGGTTTAGATGTACATTGTAAAATGTGAAACAGCATTTGAGAAGATGTAACAAAAAAAAAGGTAGTGTTAAATTAATGTTAGTAATTTGGGAGGAGTTTTCTCTCATGTGTTTCACAAGCCATTCAGTTCTTCATAAAATTATTTTAATGTGTTTCAAGATTGAGAGAGTTTTTTCTCATTAGTATGCTTTATTACATTACCACATAATTGCATTTATTTTACTTCTCTTGCAAAGTGCTATGTGTCTGAACAAATTATATACTGAATTGTCACAGAATCCCAGAATCCCAGGTTGGAAGAGTCATCAAGGATTATCTGGTCCAACCTTTTTTGTAAAAGCATGGTCTAGACAAGATGGCCCAGAACTCCCCTGCTGAATCTTAAAAGGGTCCAGTGTTGGGGAATCCACTGCTTCCCTGGGGAGATACTTCCAATGGCTTCATTGTTGTCGTTTTTCAAAATTTTCCTCTTATGTGCAATTGAAATCTCCCCAGGAGTAACTTGTACCATTATCCCTCATCTTTTGCGTGTGGCTCCTTGTAAGAAGGGAGTCTCCATCCTCTTTGTAGCCACCTTTTATATACTGGAACACGGTGATAAGGACTCCCCCAAGCCTTGTTTTCTCAAGGCTGAATAAACTGTTCTCTCAGCATTTCTTCATTTGGCAGGCTTCCCAGTCCTTTGGTTATCTTTGTTGCCCTTCTCTGGACCCTCTCCAGACTGTCCACATCTTTTCTGTATAGCGCAGACTTAAAGTGAACGCTGTATTCCAGGTGTGGCCTGACAAGCGTCAAGTAGGTTGGGATAATTACTTCTTCATTTGTAGGTGGCTCTGAGGTCAAGCACAGGTCTCCACTTAATATAGGTAGGCACAGACATTGTAAGAAAATGAAAAAATAGAGTGAAAATACAAAGCAGATTCAGTAGAAATCCTTTTTTATGTATGTGTGCTCCAGAAAGCTACAGATTCTGCGTATCAAATGATAGAAGCCGTAACAGGTGCTGGGGAAGACTGTTCACACCAACTAAGACTGTGATCAATCTAAAGGCAGTCTGGAGTGGACTGTAAATTGATGGTAGGTTTGTAAAGTGTCTGGATTGTGTTTCTTCAATGACATCTTCTGGTGGACAACGGATTTCTTCTGATAAAGTGCGCCTTTGCTTATTGATAGTCTTAATCAGTGCTAGTTTTAAAATGACAGAACATTAATCTCAGAAAGGTGAATGGTTTTGGAAGGCCGTTTTTAGAAATATGCTAATATTCTAGATGATGACATAAACACAACTATTTATTGTGTATCAAAGAATTCATAATTTTGCATTGTGAACTGGCTTTATTATATTTTTTATGAAATTATAAATTTTTTGGCCAACAGTAGTTCCTTTCTTTGATAAATGGGAACTACTTCTCCTCCACAAAAAATAATCTTCAGTAGTTTTGATGAAAACAGTGTATAGCTGAAAAAAACAGTCTGTGAGACACTGAAATGTTCAGTCTTGAGTCAAAGTATCAGAATGTTGTATTAGTTGCAGATAAAAATGTTTTGAGTCAATTTGGCATTAAATCAACCTTTTTTAGTGTCCCAAAGAACTGCAATTAGATGTTTCATATCTTCCTATTCCCTTACGGCTTAGGCTACACAGCTGGACTATATGTATAATAATTCACCGCTGCCAAGTAATTTGTTTGTGGTGAGTCAGGAAGTGGGAAGACAAAGTGTCATGGGAGATCTTCTGCCACGGAATATTAAATTGCACATTATAGTTTTGATTTTTTTTCATTTGAATTATGTAGGTGAAAATAAGTATTTTTTAGCTACATTTTGCATAATCTTCACTAAGGAAATGTTGATATTTGTCCTTCTTCCCAGTGCTCAAAATCCAAACAATGTCTAATAGTTTAAAATGTTGTTTCTTGACCTCTGTTACTGTGTTAGGGTTAAAATAAGCATATGTTGGACATTATTTTGATTTCAGGAATTGACATTGAGAAGACAAAATGTCTAGCACAAGATGTCTTATGGGAGACCTTCCTTGCATCCTTCCTGGTAGTTTTGAATATAGCATCAAATTCTTGCAGTGCAGTATACAGCAATGTGCCACGTATCAGTATTCAGTGCCTCCAGTGCCGTTTAATTTAAGGAAATCTTCATCAAATAATCTTCCTGACTGCCGCCTTTCTGTGTTCATCTTGCCTGTGAATGAAGAGGCTTGTGTCTCCCACTGTCTAGATTTCTTTCCTGTTCTACTGCCGATTTTGTAAGATTCAAGAGTTTTTAAAACTTCAGTTTGAGCTGAATTCTGTCTTCATTTTGGCAGGTGTTTTACATTGCACTGACAACATAAAAGGATCAATAGAGCTGGCAGAAATGACCCTGCTCTATAAATTGAGTGTATGATGTTCTTGTTGATGTAACTGTATTTGCAGCAATTCAAATATGAACTTTTCATTGCTACAAGTATTTTTTTTCAGTCTCTGGGGACAAAAGTAGTCTCTAACCATGGACTCAGCTCTTGAATTCAGTGCTAAGCCTGAAGAAAGTCTAGTTAATACTGTATGTATGAGCAGAACATAACCTGTGTTTCTCACACTGTAATTTTAGTTCATTCCTGGTTCAGGCATTTCACAGTAACTTCTCCTAACAAATTATCTCAATAAATTTAGTAAATAAGACCTGTTCCACTTGGCCGCATGCACCGTTGGGTATATTTAATAAGTAATTAGATGCACAAGCAATTTAATTAAAAAAAAAATGCACTCTCTCCCAGTTCCATAACCCAAACAATCTGACAGTTTGTGTAGCAGTGGTAAAGTGAAAATAGCTTGAAGCACTGGGAAGATGCACCTCATCTGCTATACAGTGGCTTCTAATGGCCTTGTCAATGAAATATTTGGAAGCTTGGAATTCATAAAGATTGCAAAGTTTGCTTATTAATTTACTTCACTACAGCTATTTGAAAGGCACACTCTCCTTTTCAGTGAATGAAAATTGTAACCGGCATTTGAATCCTTGTCATTTTGTGGGTTTAAGCTTTTGTTTGGATCCTTCTCCTGATGGATTAAGCAAGCAGCTGCTCTTTGATCATAGCATCTGTGCCCCTTGTTTTGACTTGAAGTTTCAAAATCTACCGTTCATAAAAGGGCTGAACAAATTGGTTTCTTTTGTTTGTCTTGTTCAAAAGAAGGCAGTTTGAAGACTATTAAGGGTATTGCTTTGGTAATGTAAAATGCTGTTACAGTTTAGGATGTATCATTGTTTTCACATGTCGGTACATGGATGCAGGGTTCTTGGCAAGTGACAAGAAGCATTACTACCTGAGAGAAATCGTTATTTAGTTGTCTATTAATGAAAAGGCTTTGGAGTAATTTTGCTAACTGAAATACCAGTATAGATGGGCCTGATCGCTAGCAGAGAGTATAGAAATACAAGTGGATTATGGTGATGCCATTTTTTGATAGTAACAGAAGAAACAAGACGCAAAAGAAAAATAGCAGCCATCTACCTACCATCAAGTCCAGAGGGTAGTGAAAATGAGGACTTTGTAGGCCAACTGTTATAACCATGCTGTTATAACCATGCTAACATCTATTTCTTTTATTTTTTTTATTTGTTGTTTTCCTAGACTTGTGTCCTACGTGGTTACAATTTGTAGTTTGACACATTAAATTGTACCGCAATAAAACAGACACAAGCAAATTTAGGTGCTAATGCTAAATTGCATAATACACAATTTACTAGCTTTTAGAATAAATATTATAGTTCTACCTGTGCATTGGCTTAGAGGTTTAAATGTGCAAATTCCTGGATTTGGTTTTATTTGCTATTATCACCAAAAAGTTGCAAAAAATGGTGAATGTTGGGACTTCCCCTCTTTTCCAAAGCTCTCTGTACCTCTGAGTGTTCATACCACAGGGGTAAAGAAAGATTAAATATTCCTTGTCCATCCAGCAATGACTGAATTCTGCTTGTCTTGAAATCAGCATGAAGGGGATCCTGTCAGTGATCTCTTTGTCCTGTTTTTTCCTGATGTCTGAAGGAAGCAGCAGTTAGAGGCTTTTGTTCCTTTTGTTGTACTTATGAACAATATCATTAACATGTTTAGGTAACCATCTAACATCTACAGGAGGCAGAACTGGGCAAGACCCAGGGTACCTGGGAGCTTACATGGACCAAGTTGCCCCTCTGGGGAGAAAAGGGCGTGTAGAAGCAGTTCTGGTTTATGCTCTGTGCCTGTGAATGAAATATTTGTTGCCTTTCTACTTGTATTCAGATTTTACCTCAGTGGTCACTACTGTTGGTTTAAGCCCTTTACTGACTGACCAGAAATCTCTTTACGTGTTTTTTTTTTCCTTACATCTGTTAAGAGACGATCCCAGAAGCGTGACTAACCATCCACAAAATAGGGCATTTTCTTTTACAATGAAGATTCACCCTCTCCATTTCTAACCTTGATGCCAGTTCAAGTCAAATCAAGCCTGCGTTTATTGACTTGCCAGAGTTTACTGACGGAAAACATTACTCTTGGCAAATTACAAAAGGGCTAGAAGTATCAGACAAAATAACTGACGCTTCACTGCAGTAATATAAATGACCTAAATACCCAGTTCTAGTGGAGCTTTTTGGTGTCTTGAAATAGATGTTTTGTAGAGTACAAATAGCACATGATGTAGAAATGTTACTGTAACAAAATATCTAACAGTCTTTTAAGGAACTCTGTTAATCAAACATGCTCTTAAATAATTGTAAAGCTGTTGTAATTACTATTTTATTGATGGTTAGTAGCATGTTGTTTGTGTGACCTCTTTGGAATAATGTTATCTTTCATCTTTTCAACATGCTGGCACATCCCCAAGGCTATGAAAAATCAAGAGTCTGGGGATGTAGGAATTAAATGCATTTCCAAATGCTGCTTTGTTCCTACATTTTCTTTTGAGTTAATTTAGCTTTTTTTTCTCTTAATTCCAAGACCTTATTTTTTTACGTCGTTTCTAAAATTGGATGGCACCTTAGGAGGTGCATTGTAAGTGATTCAGTTCCTTTGCAAAAGCACTGCTGTGGCTTGCCGAGCTGCTGAGCACCCACCTCACTTGCTAATTTCCACGGGAGCTGGAAGTGTTCAGCTTTCATGGAAATAGCACTCAAGATGTCTCAAGTGAAGGACTGAAAAGCTGTTGCTCCAAAAATGGCAGACTGCTTTTGAAAATACAACCCTATATTTGAAGTGATTTTTTTCTGCATTAGTTTTCTCCATTTTAGTTTGATTCTGAATCAGCTTCTCTGAGAGAACTGGGGTCGGGGTGAGGGGTGGATTCCAGGCACAGATGCACCAAGGGAGATGTGGAGGATAGGGGAAGGATTAAAGCCCAGGGCCGGCACCCAGGGCCATAATTGTTAGATTTGATATCCCCCGCATGACTGTGTGCTATGACAGCACTCTGCGGCTGTGTCTGCTGAGGATGATCCAGCACAGAGGGGGTTTAACACTGGTCTTGCATCCAGCAGAGATGAGCACAGAGAACCTACGTTTAAGATCCCGTATTTTAATATGGTGATGTGTAGAGGTGAGAGAGGTTCAAATTTGAGGCAGGCCTGGGGTTTTTTTGTAAATTGTACTGATCAGAGGCTCTGTGTCTATTAGGACTATCTGAACCATTTAACTATGAACTAGAACAATTACAGCGTTGAGCTTCTTGGGCAGATTGACTCTGTCAATGCAAAGCAATGTTTATTGAGAACTGCAATATGGTAACATGCAAGGGAATAGCATTGCTTTGAAATCCTGCCTGGCATTGTTGTAGTGTGCCTAGATAAGATGATCTTCTAACGTAGTTGCTTTAGTTATCAAAAGGAGAGTTTCAGTAATGGAGACAGGGCTGCACCTTTTTCTGAGGAAGATAGGTAAGCAGCTGCCATTCAGGTTCTTCTGCTTTTACTTACCACTTTTTCAATAATTAATTGTATAGAATTGCTACTTAGCAAGATCATACACTTGCAAATGTCATTACTTTGGTTCTTAAAGAATACATTTAGGTGTCATTTGGAATAAAACAACTTTCAAATGCTGAAAAGAGAAGGAACAAAAGGAGAGTACTGAATGTAGAATTGAAAAACGTAAGGTTAGGGATCAAGTTGATGCCCAGGCAGTTAGTCCAGTGTGCTTGCCTTTCTTCCTGCTTGAAGGTGCAATGGAGAGGAGGTAATACGACTAGTACAGCTTCACTGCTGTTTTGCCCTCAGAACACTTCTGAGTCATAAACGGAGGTGCCAAACATCTATCAATTTTGACATAATGGGACAAGATTTTTTACCAAAAGATTTCCTGTGGGTATTCTTTTTTTTTTTTCAGTCTTCAAATTGCTTTTTTTTTATCATTCAAATTTTCAGTTCTTTTTCTAGGTTTAATGTGTGCCTTTTAACTTGCATTTGTAACCTTGTAACCTTTTTTTGATGCTTGTTTAGCCATACATCTTATGGAAATTCCTATACCTCATTACTTGTATGGAGTTGTATATGTGCCACTGTAATGGGATTTTTAATTTGCGTTTCCTCCTGCTCTGGTCAGACAACCATAATATCATGGAGGAATGCTCTGTCTTGAGGGCAGGAATAAAATTTATGGAAATAAATTTGATATCTGAGATCTGTTCTTGAAGGTCATCTCTGCTTACATCTGCCCTCTGCCTACTGAAATGATGGGGATGTGTGTGCATAAAAAGGAGAGTGAAACTCTGTGACTGCATCCTTTCCAAGCAAATACTATTTAACAGCCTGTGTCTGACTGTTTTAAAGGCCTGCTGAGCTGCATTACTGAAACTGCAGGTCACAACTAACAAAAATGCAAGTTAATTACTCTTTCCTCAATTGTGAAAGGATTATGCAAGGGTTTCTTTTTAAAATGTATAATTGCCTTGAAGGGAAAACTGCTATTATTTGTGGGAGAGTACATTGTATAATAGAAGTCAAAGCAAGGATCTACCCTGAAGCTTGCTCTCACAGGCGCAATTTAGCCCAGATCCCCTAAATACAACGTCCTGAGGGGCAGGTTCATTGGGTACTTCAAACTCAGCTGCATAACTGGGAACTTGCACATTTTGAAACATTTATACTTTATTTCAGGGAGCTAAAGTATTTCATGTAACAAACAAACAAACAAGAGAGTTCTTTAGATATCTAAGTACTAATCTTCAACTAAAAATAGTACTACATTTGTAGAGCAGTGGGGAATATTCAGAATCCAAAGTAACTGGGAAAATTAAAAACATGGCTCCTGTGAAACATGTATTTTAACATAGCACAAATAGTTTAAGATACAGTTGTTTCCGGCTTCAGTTTTGGAACTGTAAAGTGGTTAAAAAAAAGCCACTATATTCAGTACAAAAGCAGTAATTACATTCCCTCTGGAGCCAAGCTGGTGTGTAACACAGCTCCTTTTGACTTTTACTATCTGTGGGTTTTAATGTAGGCGGAAAACTTGCCACAAAATGATAATCGGATAGTACTCGACATTTCTAAAAAATGGGTTTTTTTCCCACCAGATTTGCAGCCTACACAGTGAAGTTATGTACTTGTATCATGACACGGAGTCATTTAGGAAGGCAGGAATTTACTGAATATGAAGTCTCAAATGGTAGAGGGGAATGGAGTTTCAGTATTTTGTAAAAAGAAAAATGTTAGTAATCTCGTATTCGTACAATTGTATCTTGAATATTTACAAATTCATATGGAGTAGAATGTACCACACAGATGTATTTTTCTGTACAAAGCAGTAGGTACCAAAATCGTAAGATGAAGCAGAATAGAGGTAAAAGCTTTTCTCATCTATACGGGAAAAGCTCTTTTCATGACCACTGGTAATGTCCAAAATAGATGGTAGTACAGAATCGGAATAATACCACCGGTAGGAAGGAAAGAGTTTTCATCCCTTCCCTGTAACTGCAATGACTGTAGTGCTAAAGATATTTTAAAATCTAAACCAAAAGAGAGTAATAGGATTTTTAAAAATCCATGTGTATTTAAATGTAAGGTCTTAAAATAGAACTGAATTATGAGGGAGGGTTTTTTTTAAACAAATGGCGTTATTTTGGAAAGTGTCTTGTTAAGGCTTCCTGATTCGGAGTATTCAGCTGGTTTTAGTTTGATTTTGCATGATTTTTAGCTCAGATTTGCTGTTCTTCACTGTATGTGTCAAAAAATGTAATTGTTTTATTAAACTGGCTATTCTGTTGATAAGGAGATGTGGATACCTTTATGCTTGAGCAAGATAAATTTACTGTGCCTATTGTAAACATATTATTAGGTACTATTGATGAGGAGTCTCTGATGATAGTTGCTGAATCTGCATGCTTCTACAAACCCAGTTTAACAGGGCCTTTGTCTCGTTAGGCCAGCATGCTCACCAGCTGTCTCCATAGAATAATCAGCAATTCTTGAATTAGGGATATACGTAAATAAAATAATGGCTTTAAAATGCTGTATTGTCATTTGATTGTTTTAAGGAATTCAAAACAACTGCTCTGTTACAAAGCCTTTGAGGAGTGGAGTGTGTAACTGCAGCTTACTGCTGTTTCAGCCTTGTCTCAAGGGTACAATGAAGCAAAAAGTTCATTAAATTAATGATTAGTATAAAAACCTTTAAATTTAATTCACGTATTGCTGGAGGAGATGCTGGAAGAAGCAACTATATAGCTCCAGGTTGTGTGTGCCTATAATTATTATTTAGTATTTATCATATAACGTGTGAAAAGCCTGCTCTCATAGCTCCAAAGGGCGGTGACAGCAGCAATTTATTCCAGTCACAGGACAGGTACCACGGATTTATGTTAGCAGAAAGTGGGTGCACCTTCCACTACTTCCAGTAGTATATTCTGATCAAGTTGCATGAAATCAGTGCCCAGATATTGCCAGAAAGAGCAGAATAGAATAAACTTTTACAATATTATTGAGTTTGTCTTGAGAAGCAACTGAGGGAGTTGGGGCTGTTTAGTCTAAAGAAGAGGAGGCTTAGGGGAGACCTCATTGCTCTCTACAACTACCTAAAAGGAGGTTGTAGTCGGGCAGGGGTTGGTCTCTTCTCTCAGGTGACCAGTGACAGAACTAGAGGGCATGGACTCAAGCTTCGTCAGGGAAAGTTTAGGCTTGATGTGAGGAAGAAGTTCTTCACTGAAAGGGTGATTGGCCATTGGAATGCGCTGCCCAGGGAGGTGGTGGAGTCGCCGACCCTGGAGGTGTTTAAGGGGAGACTGGATGAGGCACTGCGTGCCATGGTTTAGATGATGGTTGGTGTTAGTGTTGGTGTTAGTGTTGGGTTATAGGTTGAACTTGATGATCTCAGAGGTCCTTTCCAACCTTGTGAAACTGTGATACTGTGATACTGTGATAAAATATTTCGTTAGGATTCTTGTTAACATATCTGTTCAGATGTCTTGAAGTTTATTTGCAATTCAGAGCCATTCTAATAGAATGTGTTTATTTGACAGTAAGGTTTTTGTTTTATTGGGGTATTTTTGTTCTTTCTGGATATCTTGCTAATTACTTTGAATAATTTTTAAATTGCTATCTGTAGTTGACTAAATGCTTTTTGATTAATCTTTGAACTGCTATGTACACCTAACAGCTTTTCCTCTTCTTTGATTTATTTGGATCTGCATTGTTATCAGAATCTTGATAAAAGTTGTATGCAAGGCTGTGTTTTGTCTTGAATCTCCCCTAGACCTGAGATATAATGCAAGTTTTAAGACAGGTTGGTGATAAACCATGATATTAGTGGTGCAGCTGTCATTTGCCAGAAATGAGAGTAGACAAGCTACTTACACTTGCTCTTTTGTCTCCTAGAGGTATTAAATCAAGCAGGCCTCCAAGAAGGAACTTCCTGGAAAACACAGAAAGAGTAGCTAAGGAAAGGAGAAGTATATTCATTATGTCCAGCTCTAAAGTTATTACCACTTTCTTACATCTTAGTGGGAGGAAATAACTGGAGTTAATAAAACCAGCTCAGGTTCCTAAACTATAATAGATCAGGACCTTCAGAGAGAACGAGCTGTTTGCCAAGTACTGTAATTTATCACCTTATAAAGTCATTCTTCTTTCTGAGTTGTTGATATCTGATCAGACAATTGCATAGTTGCCTGTTTGAATGCAAAGGGAACAGTGAGAAGTACACAACCCTAGGAGGAAGAGAATGGCAGCGAATCTTCATCAGCCTTGTCTAGAAGAATCACCCAAGCTTCAACTTCATTCCTCTGCAGAAGAAATTTGAAAACGTTGCATTTAGGGTTTTTGTTGAATTTGTCTTAAGTTATGAAGAGAGATTATTTCTGTAAGAGGGAAGGTAATTTTGGAGAGATGAGAAATTCGTTATCAACACTTCCCCAGGGAGTTTGTTTAAAAAAATTGCAAAAATGCAACACAGTTTTATTACATTTTTTCTTCAAAACTGCCTTTTGCTAGTTATAGAGCAGTTATTGATTTTAAAGGAAGAGGTTAGCTCTAAATCAAACTTTCAATTAAAAACAAAAGGCATTTGCAAACTATGACCAGAAAATTTTGGCTTGCTTGGTTTAACTATTGGCTTTCGGGAGATGAATAAAAGAAGACAAGCGCTATGTAGAGTGCAAACCTAATCTCAAAGAGTAGAGTACAGCTATTCATCATTTTTAAGGTTTTACAGCTGGTTTTATGAGTGATGCTTCTGATAAATGACGTCTGTAGTGTTGTTCAGCCATTTGGGAAACACAGCCTTTTCTTCTAGAATGTTTCTTCTTTAATAATTGAAAATGTGAAAATAGATCTGGCTGCCTGTATTTGTCCAGAGTGGCTCTTTTATTTCAAAATGAAAGGTTGACATCTTTTTCGCTTTCTCTAGAAAGAATTTGGATGATTTCTTCAAAAGGTGTATCAAAAGAAGGAAGAATCATGAACTTTCTAATTTCTTTAAAAGTATACCCAGCCTATTTTTGAATACTGGAGTGACTCTTAATGTGAATCAGATGTGTTTCCCTGGATTTTGCTATTTGACTGGTTCTTAATAGCTCCTGGTAGACATGTAATGATGTACTATTATCTTGATATCTTAATTGTTTTAAAAGGAAGAACACTTTAAATGCAGTGGATGGCACAGCAGGAAGCAGAACAAACTCTTTCACTGACATTTTTCCAAATAAGGACTAACACGATACCAGTTTCTCTACATACTATGTTGAAAAAACTATTCTTAAACCTTCCACTGACAAAGAAGACCTACAGAATGGCCTTCCATGTTGTGAAGCAGTGCTGGTGCCCCTCTGCGTCCATGGATGAGCCAAGGCCTGAGGGGAGGTGGATCAGCACCGCGCTCCTGGTCAGCCCGCAGGTGGTGCCTGGACCAGCTGGTGTCGAGAGCAATGGCAGTGCTGTCCCATGGCTTGGGCCGTTGCATTCATGTGGTGAGGGGCTGGGATGAAGCGAATGTGCATGTGAAATATTCTCTCCAAGAAGATTTTAGGTTTGTTCAATTCTCTGATATATTTTATTTGAAGATGGAAAAATTAACACAAGGAGCCTGTAATAGAGAAACTAGTATCAAAGAAAAGGAATAATGCAGTCCTTGAGAAGAGAGATAAGAGGGATTTGTTGCTGGAAACTTCCAGGAACTTTAAACACATGGTAATTAGGAAGCTAAAAAAACCTAAATAACTCTTTAAGGCTATTTGGAAGAATATTGAATGAAACAATAAAAGTTTTCTTCTTCAATGTTGAAAGACCTTAGTTGGAACACTAAGAATTGCATTGGGAAATTAAGCACAGGAAGTAATGTACATGCTCATGGTCACACCTAGTTGTATATAATAAGTATATATATAAAAATTAATTTAAGCATTAGGTGTAATTTCGGTAAGAGAACAATTTGTGATTACATCCCCTTGGGCAAATATATCTGCAATTCAGGAGCTATATGCAGCTTATGCTTTAAAACAGGTGGAAAAATGGTATCAGGATCTTACCAGAATCTCTGTATAGCTCATACAGAATTCTCTGCATTAAACTCAAGACTGAATATTTACTACTTTTTATGGTATTCAACCCTATAAAAAGCTCCTGACCATTCTGTCCTTAATGACTTTGCATGGAGACAAAATGTCTTTGGGCAAGCCCAACAACTGTTACTACTTAAATAATGTGATCTTGCTTAAATTAGATGTGTCCTGTATACACCAGACAAAAAATTATATTTACCACCAGGTAAAATTTATCACTTTTTAGGGGGGAGGGTCAACGGAGAAGGATGTTCCTTTTACCTCTATTTCTATTAATTTTTATATTGTTCAGTACAGGAGAAAAACTAATCATATGGAGGAAAATATTTTACATTTTTACTTAAGATATTTGTGTTTTGAAATGTAAATCTGGTATTCTGTGTAGCAAAAAAATTGTCTTTGTTAATGAAGACAAAATAGCTGCATAAAACAATGTGTTTTTTCTGTCTTATTTTAATTGCAAGCAAATTTGCCTTTAAATCAGAAGCACATTACTTGTGGTAAGAGGAAAACATTAGTTTAAGAATCACTTTCATATAATAGTAATAACTCTGTAAAACTAGCACATGTAGGCCAAACAGGGTTTGGAAATCACTGAACTTTGAGAATATGGTCAGATCACTTATTAGCAAAAGCTTTGCAGAAAGGCTCAGATACTGTTGGGAGCTTAACCTTGGTATTTATGCTGTAGTTCATGTCAGATTTTTCGATTTTAAGCTCTGTCCAGGAGCTATTAAAACTTGCTACAAACTGCAGTTTTTAATGCAGTATGTCAGGGTGGAAAACCAACAGAAATTGGTTCATCAGGTTTTGAGTTCCAGGATTCTCAAAAAAGCCGCTGAGACCAGGAAATCTGTAAAGGCCTGGTTGAAATTCAGTAGAATCAGACATTAAATGGATTTCAGTTCAGACCTGTTGTTGTACAAATGAGCAGATGAAAATTATTTTTAACTAAAAATTAGGGAATATATTTCTTATGATTTCAGGTAAATCTCTGGAGTACATGCTACACTAAGAAAAAATCCTTCTAAGGTCTAAGTGTGTGGTGCTCCATGCTTGCTCAGCATGTTCTTAGAGGGAAACAAGTAGGAAAGAGTAACTACCTTTAAATTAGTAGTCCAAGAGTCCAAGTAAGCTCCTCCAGTGTGCTTTGAACAGCAGTTTAGAATAGTCTGAGCAGTTTGCTATGGAGTTGGCTGAATATGAACTGTTCTTTCTTGTGATTACTTTATAATGAAGACTTTGAAGCAGACTTTTAACTTGTTCTGAATAAATTTCTGATCTTGGAGTACCATATATGTTGTTCAGAACTTTTCTTGCCCTCTGCCCCTGTAAAAAAAAGAGGGAAGGGGATGTATGCTTTATCCTGCCTTGGATTATTGACTGAATAGTTGCGTTTCCTCCACTTGCCCTGTGGTAAAAAGGAGCATGTTCAACATGCAGTGTCTGTGTCTACCTAGAAATCTCTCATCTTGGTTGCAGCTCCTGTGTACTGTACAGCCACCTTCAGCCCCACACAACACTTTTCCCAGTCCTTGTCCCATAATTCTCCCCTGCTGCTGCATCAGGCTGAGTTTTATCTGTAGGGTTTAGTGTGCCTGGTAGCGAACTGGCATAGTGTCCTTCCTTTGTTAATTCAAATACAGTTCTGATGCTGCATGGGAAGCAAGCACTCAGCTCACCTCTGCTTCTGGGCAGTAGAAGGTGGTGAGACTGTCAAGTAAGCCCTTCATTTGAAGGATTATACAGTAGTTAATAAAATTTATGTTTCAACAGTATTTCCCTTTTTAGGTTTTATTTGTTCAAAAAGGTTTAAATACTGCTCCAAGAGTAGGCTTGAAGTGTGGGAGGTTTCCTGCTTGCCTTCGGGTATCAGAGAGCAGGCTCGTCTGCCTGCGGGGCTGGGGCTGTGTGACAGCCTGCTTGGGGCGTGGGTTTCCATTTCTGCTCCTAAGGAGGTTTCTCTCCTCTAGTATGGGGTGCAGATGCTCCAGCCATTGTTTAAATAGGAAATCTGGTTTCCTAACCTGAAATTATGTGGTATGAACACTGTTCCCCTGTAATGTCATATAAGGAGAACAGGAAAATGTAGGGCAATAGAAGAGATGCACGAAGACTTCAAGGGAGGTGACTGGTGCAAGTAATGCAGATGAAAGAACAGTAGTAGAATAGAAGCAAAGTGGTTTTCACAAGGGTTTCTCTTTCTGGCATCCCATCACACTAATATCCAAAAACATCTTAGCAATCTTAGGTGCAGCTTTGTCAAAAATAGTTGTAACACTGGTTCACAGTTGGGATTTTTGAAAGATCAGCTGAATTGATTACTTAATTGTTTTTAAACATCAGGGTTAAACAGCTGAAGAAATGAATACCTTCCAAAGAAATTGATATTTTCATTAAGGGTGGGGGGGATAACCTGTGCATGCACTCAGTAATTTCAGTAAGTGCTGCAGTGTTTTGTCGTGATTTAGATTTTGGATGGTGTTGATTTTATCAAGTCACATAAGTCAATTTAACATTATTCCTCTAAATCCTGTTTACACAAGGGTTTGGATAAATCAGTCATCATCTCCCCATTCTTATTGTCACTATTTTTTAGAAATCAGGCTTATTAATGTAGTCTGTGCTGCAGCATGGTGAAAGGTTTAGTTTGTGCTGTAAAAAGCATTTTCCCTGCTTCTCCAAGAGTGCTGTAGCCCACACTGCTATCGTCTCTGAAGCAGATAACGCAACTGATAGAGTGTTATGTAAGACTTCAGTAAGTATACCAGAAATAGCGATTCTTTTAATGGAGATAGGTCTTCCCAGTGGGAGCCCGGAGCGCCTGAGGCACTGCTTGGGTTGCTCTCGCAGATGCCGTGCAACGGGTAAGAAGGAGCTTCTCCTTTCTCTCTCTCCACTCTGGCAGTCATTTCAGCCCACCTTTGTGGGGGTGCAGCTGTGTGCCCCTGCCCCTTACCTCCCACAACACTGATCTGGATAAAAAGTAACCTTGCAATAAAGGGTGTTAGTTACTACAGATGCTTAGAGATCGGGTTTACCTGGCACAAAGAAGCAAATTCCTCATCTGTCAGTCTTTCGGATGGTTCTGAGCTCGCAGAGCACAACTGCAGAAATCAGGTGGTGTTTCTGCTCTATCTGCCGGAAACACACAGGATCAGATGCTGCTGATATTAAAATCACAGTCCCTTCTCAGGAAATCTGACTTGGTATCTTTCCAGGCCACCAAATGCTATTTAAAGCACAAGCAGACAGGAAAGGAAAGAAATCAAAATACTACAGAAATTAAGGAAAATATCCTCAGTTAAATGCAAAGCTAGCAAGCTTCAAGGTTGTTCCCTTGTAAGTAAAACAGCAATTATCAAAGCTGTGCAGGAATTCATTCCCTTGAGACGTTTCTGTGGATTTCATTCTATGCATGGTTTTTTGCTAATAATACTTCTGCAGCTTTACATTTTTGTGTTAAGTCGTAGAATCATAGAGTCATAGAATGGTTTGGGTTGGAAGGGACCTTTGAATGTCATCTAGTCCAACACCCCTGCAATAATCAGAGACATCTTCCATTCAATCAGGTAGCTCTGAGCCCCATCCAACATGACTGTAAATGTTTCCAGGGACAAGGCATCTACCACATCTGGGCAACTTGTTCCTGTCTTTCACCACCCTCATCATAAAGCATTTTTTCCTTATATCTAGTCTGAATCTACCCTCTTCTAGTTCAAAACCATTACCCCTTGTCCTATCACAAAAGGCCCTGCTAAAAAGTTTGTTCCTGTCATTGTTGTAGGTCCCGTTTAAGTACTGAAAGGCCACAAGGTCTTCTTGGAGCCTGGTCTTCTTCAGGCTGAACAACCCCAACTCTTGCTGCCTGTCCACCCCTCTGTTGATTTTCATGGCCCTTTGGACCCACTGCAACAGATCCATGTCTTGTGCTGAGGGCCTCAGAGGTGGATGCAGTACTCCAAGTGGGGTCTCACTGGCGCGGAGCAGAGGGGTAGAATCACCTCCCTTGACCTGCTGGCCATGCTTCTTTTGATGCAATCCAGGATACAGTTTAATTGTTTTCTTTATAACTTTTCCACGAGACCAGTGGATTTTACAGAACTATTAGAGAAGAAGGATGTTGAGTGTATCTGTTTATCCTGCGTGGAGAGTCCTGTTTTGTTTTGCTTTTCTGCAATAATTCCCACTTCTCAAAAATATCAGAGCAGAAGCCAAATACAGGATATACAGGAAGCATTAGAAAATAATTACTTTTTGCTAAAGATATGATTGCATTACTAAATTGTCACAGTAGGTTTTCCCAGTTGCTTTTGCAATGAAGTTTGACTAATCAGTAAGACTCTTAAACCTCAGAACATGAAGTTTCAGTATATTGAATGGCAATTAGCTTGTAAAAAATGCCTTTCAAGAGCAGCAGCAGAGATCATGGCACATTCCTTCTCTGTGTGTGTTAAGGAAGAACCGTCAAATATGTGTGAAATTATTTAATCTTTTCAAATTAGGAAAAAAGAACCCTGTCTGCTTGGGAAAATCTAGAGCCCATGTGCATAGCCAAAGCTAGATGCATAAGATCTTGAAGGTGTATTGTATGGGAAGTAAACTCTCCCAAATGGTTAAATCTGTTTTTTACTGGAAACTGATTTTCTAAATTAGCTTTCTAGTGTGCTGTTGTTATTTCATTGACGTAATGAGAAGTGTGAGATTTGCCTGCACTGAAGTACGCATAGCTCAGAATTGCAATTAATTTAGAAACGGGCTTAAGCAACACCCAAAACTGGGATGTTAATTAAAACATTTGAAAAATAAAAGCCATTTTAGTGACTGTTTTTGTAGTGTTGCTTCCGAGTATCTACAGTGCTAAGGTAATAGCTATAATCTAGCGACAGCTGTCAGAAAGAATTAATTATTATTTGTCTTTATTCACTATTTATAGTGTGTTAAGTTGCTTGTGAGTATAATTACTCCTGTTTATAAATTCCACTTGCCCTCCTGCCAAAAGTTTAATGACGTATTTTGTTTTGGAAATAATATCTTAGTCTTTCACTTTCTGCATCTAAGTTTGTACCTGATAATTTGATTGTCTCATCATCTCCTTAAACACAAGTATAGTTCATTGTTAAAAGGTTTTGAGGTGTCTTTGCTGCTTTGCTTCTTTCTGTTGTGTGTTGTACTTCCTTGTGTTTTTTTTATCTACCTTAAAAGACCAGCTACATACCTTATACTTCCTCTGGCACATATTTCTGGTTTTGTGATTTTTTTTTTTTAATGGCTGATAATAGAATGAAAGAAAATGTGGGGTGTGTAGCCTCCACCAGCAGTTTTGCAGCAGTTACAGCAATACAAGCGTGGGCTGTTTCTAGACATTTTAACATGTCTATCAGCCTGGTTAGATGCGTGACTATACTGGCTTTAAAAACCAAAGATTCTGGAAGAAGGGTAGATAGGGGAAATGACTAGAGCTGGGGCATTTCTCAGCTACTCGAGTATTATTATCTTCATGAGAGTCATCAGACTGATAAGCGAGAGGACTCTGCTGAGATACTGAACCACTGATGGAAAATTAGAGCCAGTAAAGCTCTTTTCATAGAATTATAGAATCATTAAGGTTGGAAAAGACCTCTAAGATCGTCCAGCTGTCAGCCCAAGACCACCATGCATACTAAACCATGTCCTGCAGTGCCATATCTACATGCTTTTTGAACAAAATGGACATTCCATCACTTCCCTGGGCAGCCTGTTCCAATGCTTGACCACTCCTTCATTAAATACATTTTTCCTAATATCTAATCTGAACCTTCCCTTGTGCAATTTGAGGCCATTTCCTCTCATCCTATCACTTGTTACTTGAGGGAAGAGACCAGCACCCACCTCACTTTCAGGTATTCGTAGAGAGCAATAAAATCTTTCCTTAGCCTCCTCTTCTCCAGGCTAAACCAGCTTAGTTCCCTCAGCTGCTTCTCATAAGACTGAGTTAAGGTATTACTGATTGTGGAAAGTCCTTTGTGATGATATCATTGGTTCGCTGAAGTGGAAAGAATGGTCAGGGTTACCACCTTTATATGGGCTTTTGGTATGATACACACTTGCAAAATCTTTTTATTTCAACCTTATGCTGCTGCTAAGATTGAATAACACATTTATGCAGACCTATGATTTAAAGCCAGTTTCTACCTGTTTGAATATGGGTGTGTCTGGCCAGTATTTGAGAAACTGTAGCCCAGCTCCCTCCCTAGGACACAGCAGCAGTAGCGCAGCATCCAGATGTGTTCCCCAGCAGCATCCCTGCAGAGGAGCCGCTCTCCCTGGTTATCTTCCATTGCACCAAATGTCACTACTAGAAGTTTGCTGTAAAGCAGCATTTGGTCTGTTACTTCAGGATGGAGAAAAGCATTAAAAGAGAAAAGACAGCAAAAACTGGACTGTGCAGAAGGAATGAGGAGAGGATGGAGCATAAGGTGAAATTATGGCAAAATTGCTGTTGTCTTGCTAAAATTGTTGATATTTTGCGTAATTGTGGTCCTTCTTACACTGTACTGAGAGACAGCCAGCAACCTTCCAGCCTATGATGTGATTTCTAGTTTGCTGATTACCACTTTTTGGTACTTTTGATATAAAGTGAAATTCGCAATGAAGTGCAGTTAATGCGTATGACAAGAAAATACTGTTTGCAGGGTTTAGTAATTCAGTACATCAGAGAGAATTCCTTTTAACTGTATGCTTTTTTTTAAATAGCAAACTATCCTTCGTTTTATCTCTGATGTGTAATATCTGCTACTAGACTTGAGCAATCAGTGGACTTCCTTTGCATCTCTGTGCTTAGGGCAGAAAAAAATTCTAAAGTCGGGATCTAATTTAGAATAAAGTGATTAAAAATAAAAAGCAGAAATTAAGCAACCTTTCCATTCCTGGGAAGTTTCCCATTGACTTGGAATGGAAACTGAGTTGACTTATCAGGGAGAAAATGTGCTTTACAGGTGTTTTGTCTGTCTCAATCTCACCAAAGTCTCTTTCATAAGGAGTTTTTCTGCCTCCTGTGGCCAGCAGCCCTTCTCCTTCCACAGCGTCCCTACCCAAGAGCGTGAGCAGTGTTGCCCATGGCAGTCAGTAAGGGTAGGCTTCTTTCTACATTAAAGGACCCGTAAAGCCTAGTAGAAATTTTCAGTAAAGTTTTGCTGTTGTTTTATGTACATGTTGTATAAAGTGAGAGTAGTCCCCTCATTTTTGTTGCTCATTGCTGTAATTATTCTGGAAGTCATAACTGGCTATTGTCTTGGATTTGATTGTGATGTGGTTTATCCATTTAAAATACCTTAAGTGCTGTTTACTTCCAGACTTTGAATGTTAATACTTATGTGCAGAGCTTGCTATTGTCCCTTGAGAAGAGGAAATGAGACCATGCAGGCTCTTCGTTGCATTCCAGATGTTTGAACGATCATAGAAGAGGTTGGGTTCAGCCTGACATGGAAGCATAGCACCTCAGATTGCTCTCCCTTTGCTCTGCCAGGAAGGATCCTTGCATGTGGAAAAAACATCTTAGAAGTCCATTTCAGTCTTTTTTCGCTTTTTGTTACAACTACTTTTTTTTGTTGTGGCACTATGTAAATAAGTCTAGCAAGGTTATCACAAATTATGAAGGAATACAAACCTCTAATACAAGTTCTACAGTGTTAGTCTTTCAGTTTTGCTTTCATATTAATTTACAGACTTGTTGGCGCCATGATAGCTGCTTTTATTTTGTCATAGGCAGTTCAGTTGCAAGTCAACTAGATGTTTTATTTCTGTCCATACTTAATTAGGACTGTATTCATTTTAGAGGAATTGGCATCATTTAGATGGTAACTCCTGTTTTAAGTATTGAGCCAAATCTTTAGCATGGTTGTGCTGACGTCAGTCAGTGAGGTTCTGCCAGGGTGATGTACATGGTATCAGTTTTGTTGTCTGTAATGGGAACGACAGGAAAGATTAGTTGAGTTAAACCTCGGATGGCATTCCAAGATGGCATTCCATTAAATTGGAACTCACCAGTTAATAGTAAAGGGTGTTTTTGCTGTTGTTACTTTTTCATCTTTCAAGACTGCAAAGAGCACTGTTTAATTTAAAACAAGAGTCCTAGACTTCCCTAAATGATATTTTTTGAAGCAAAATCAGAGTAACAATACTACAGATGCAAGCAGGGGAAAAAAATTAATCCTGCTGTGAGCTACCTTTTTCAGGTGTTAAAGCATCCCTGGGAAAATAAAGCCTTTAGGAGGATATTTCTTAAGCTTGTTCTAATACTAGTGATCATTTATTTGGGATTGAGTTTAGAATAAGTGAAATAAGCATCTAAAGAACATTGAAGAAATTCCAAATAGTGTCATTTTCTTGAATTAATTAAATATGCATATAACGATTCAGATTTCAAAGCGTGTAAGCTCTTTGGCCTGCTTGCAGTGAGAAATATTTATCTACAGCCTCTAAATTCCATTTCAGGCTCTTTTTCATAACAATATGAAGATAAGAATGCATATAAATTTATGTATGTGAATAAATGAAAATTTATTATATTTTCTCTCTCCAGTAGATTTGAAATGTGATTTTAAAATGTCATTTAAGTTGTTGTGCAAATAGAATATTTATAAACATAAAACCAACAAAGCAGTTCTGTGTTATTTTAGCAATAACTGCCTCACATCTGTACATGGAACCTACATTAACAGCCCTTTCCAAAAAGCAATGTGGTGAATAAGTATCAACACGGTATAGGTGTGTCCTTGCTTGCTTGCTTGAAGATTTACAGTGGTTAGGTTATATTCATGTAACACAACAAAGTATTTAGATACTTTTCTGCGGCAGGGGCTTCTGTAATGACACCAAAAAAAGTTTGCTAAAGGTAGACTTGAAAACACAATGATTTGATTCTGATGTGAGGGAAGTGGAGAAGGAATAAGATCATCATCAGAGTCCTCTTGTGTTATTACTTGGAATGTATTTTTATGGTTTGTCTATTTTAATAATTAAGGGGATCATACTGCCTTGAGGCGATTCCCAGTAAGATTTTTCATGTAAGCTTCCTTTTCTGCTCTCAGGCGAGTTTCTGAAGCCTTTCTCCACTGTCCTCCAGGCAGTACTGAACTGACACTCAGCACAGACTTGTGTGAAGGAGAGAGAGTTCAAAGAACAGCTATTAATCAGTCTAATGAATAAAATCCTTTGTAAGCACCATAACATTTTGAAAAGGAGCGAGTTCCTGCATACTCAACAGATCTGATTACCATGTGACAATTACAGTAGACTATTGTAGAGGGTGAAAAGGACTTTTGAGATATTGAAGCATATAATAATGTACTAGAAGTCGCCTTTAGTTTATTGGTAATATTCAGTTCAAAGTTAGTTTTTATGGCATCTCTTCTTTCTGTATGTGTTCAGCTCTTATTTTGTCTTATAGTGCTAGCTTTTATGAAAGTTAATTGTATTTCATTTGACTTTTGCCTGACCCATCCTTTTATTAGAACAAGTCTTAAGTTGATTTCTGGTGTCTTTGTTTCCTTTAAATGTCTGTGTCCTATTATACGTTTGTAGGAACATTTCTCTGCAAAACTGTATCAGCCCTTTGAAACTGAGCGGGACTGATGTATAGGTGCGAGCTCTGTCTTGCAGTCATCCATACTGTTGAATGGATGGGTTTGGTTATGCACTGATAGAGATGCAGGCTGAAATCTCAGCCCTTTTGTGAGTACCGGCTCTAGTGTGAGTGTGGAAATCAACAGTGGCAGCTCAGGTCACCAGCCTGTATCTGCAGTGGTTTTGGAGAGCTGAGAGGTAGGGAAGGGGGAATGCGCTCTGTGTTTCTGGCCCAGAAAGGGTTCCAGATTGAGAAGGATACAAAGAAAACTTTTTGAGAGTTGTCTTAGAGAAGGGAAGTTCCTGTATCAGCTCATGAAAATGAACGAGTGTTGTTCTTTACCCAAAGATCCTTTGCCCTGTCACTAAGTATGTCTACATCCTTTTCTGGCAGTCTTGTGTTTAGACAGGAGAGGAACCTCACGAACCTCCTCCCCTCTTCACATTCTGTTTCCCAGCCTTGTCTTGAGCTGATGATGGTGTAGAAACACAGCAATGGCCATGCAAGCTGCAACTTCAGTCTTGGTTTAAACAGTAAACCTGCACTAGCCACAAGTCAGGTAGCCATGAATACATCCAGATTTCAGAGCGGGCAGGAGTTTTTAAAAACAGAGGTAGTCTGGTTTACTGCTTTCAGACCATTTTGTTAGAGGTTGAGGTGTTCTGGTGGTTCTTCTGGACATTGGCACTTGCAGTTGGTATTCAAACCACCGGGGTACAAACCACTCTGGGGACTATTGCTGAGACTGTTCGTAACCATGGCACAGTAGGAAGCTGATTGCAGGTTTCCATATCTGCTTCTAATCTTCTTGTGTTACTTTGACAAGAAGAGAATACCATCGTAAGTACAGTGAGTTTTGAATAAAATATGATACTTCCTGTAACGGATCAGAATCTTAATTACAGTCCAAGGATTTCTACCACACTCTGGTTTAGCGATGTGTCTGGAATGGGCGGTCAGAAGCTCTGGAGTAGCCACTGTAATTAACTGTAATCTGGGTTATTTATGTTGCTTATTATCTGCATAGAAGTAGATAATTCTTTCAATAAAGAAGGAGGCTTGTTTTATTCTTATGAAATTAATTTTAGGCAGATGATAAACTTCTTTGTATGAGAAGTTATTTGAAATAGGTACTTTTTATAGCTTGGCAAAAATAACTAGGAACACTGTAAATGGGAAAATTGGCAGATAGAGTGTGAGGACCTGGGATTTTTTAGGAGCTTAATGCTTTGTGCTCTCTCCATACATCTTGAGAGGACTCGCTTCTGCAGGTTCTGCACAAGGGGAAGTTTTGCTCTGAGAAGTAGCAGGTAAAAAAGCTGTAGTGATGCATGGAACAGAAGCTCTGTGCCGAGGGGCTCAGGGGACCTGCATGGGGATTTATATGGGACGTAACCAATGTGTGCAGTGCAAAGGACTTCTCCTAATGAAATATATTCAAACATTGAGCAGGTTGAAAAAGTTGCCTTCGGACTTTTCTAGGTGTTTTAACCACAGAGGTCTGCCCACATAATGCAAATATCTTTCAGCAGCAATCTTTACATTACCAATATGAGATTCTCCATCTATTTCAGTGTTTTAGTCTGTCTCGATTCAATGTCCAAATTTTTATTTTATAGTTTTCACTTTCTATTTCTCAAGGAAAATGCCCTTCTCACTTTTTATCCCACTATCTCCTTTAAATATCTTAGTCTGGATAGGGTATTGCTTACATTTTGCTTTATTTCTGAACGATTTTCTGAATAAACCAGTGAAACAGATTAAAGCTCTTGTGCTTCCTCTGTGCTGCTTGCAGAAAGCACATCAATGATGATGTGAAATACCTGCTTTTGGAAACGGCCTAAAATTTTACATGGAACACTTGACCCTTCAGTTTCTGTGATGTCAAGATGGGGTGGTAGTAGATGACTGTGATGAGATTTGAAAAGGCACAGTGTTTGTGTGAGTAGTGATGGTGTAAAATGCAGATTGGGAGACTGCAGAAAGGTTAGAAATAATAATGTCATCACCCACAACCTCACATACCTCTTGTCTTTCAAACAGCCAGGCAGAGGAGAGAAGTAAGAGAATACCTGCACTGGGTAATTCAGAATAACAATGTCCTGAATTCACATCTTTTTTCCTCTGTACATACAAAGACCAAGAACAAATGCAGAAATTCCTTCTTTCCATTTATTGTCAAAACTTAATCTATAGCTTAGATAACTTCTTGCTTGAAATTATTATGAAGAATTAGAGCTAATGTATGATAACCAATGTAACACTGCCCTGTGTTTAGGAAAGGAAGGCAACTCAGACAATACCTGTAGTCATTTACTGCTATTGATCTGTCAGTTTTAATATTCTTGCAATCTAGTCATCTGTTAATGTTTAGGAGAGTATGACCCAAAGAGATTATCGACTTCTTTCTGGTTTTAGCTGGATTACAGATAATTAGCAATCTTTAGATTCCTGTGTATAAGGAAGTGCAATGAGAACTGCATACGAACACGATATTTAATACTGCGCTTCTGGAAAGAACTAAGTTGCTAAGCCACTTAGGTACTCAGCAGGTCGGGGGACTAGGATAAGCCTTTCCTCATATATCATAGCCTTTCACTGAACGCAGAGGGTTCACTTCAGGCTAAAGATAGCCTTCTGTTTATTATGTATCTGATTAGAACACAGCAACCCACAGGTTACAAATACAAATTTTTCTAGGGCTAATCTAATCAGTCTTCTGATTTGGATAATATGCAGTCTGTAATGTTGAATGTTCTTTGTATGAAGACCACCTAAAATTGAAGACTCTAAAATTAGCATATTTTAATTCCAGTAATACCTATTCAAAAATTAAAAATGTTTTTTTTTAAGACAGAGTTCAGGTTTCCTTATGCGTGATGTTGAAGAACCTTCGTACTTGACTTCTGTTTCAGGACCTACTTGTGTCTTGCAGAATGCTATTTAACAACAGCCAAGGTATAGTGTTTATGTGATTATGAATCCCTCATTATATTACAGTAAAAATATGATATCATGATAAAGAATTGTCCGAGAGAGCTCACAGGTGGAAAAATGGGTCAAATAGGAAAGTCCTACAGGAGGTGATGAGTTCATTCACCACAGTATTAAGTATAGTTCATAGATAAGCCTTTTTAATGGCTTTGGGACTTACTCTTTTTCATTGAGTATAATGCAAGAACTGTGCATAGTAGTTTGTGCACAGTAATGGGCAGAGAAATAAAATACATGAATAAGCATGATGTTTCTTTAATGAGAAGTAATAATGGCATTTACTTTAGTGAGAAGTTGTCAGGGAGAATTATGCTGTACTGTGCAGTGAATGTCACTTTTCCATTCCTTGTGGTCTTCCAAAAACACTTAGGCTTCCTACTTCCAAAAGAACTTCTAGTGTTGAAGGTAGGAAATTGGGGTTTTTTTCGGTTGCACAAGTATAATATTTACAAACTGACTGTCTCGTTTCCCTCACAATTAAGGTACTTCTCTATCTAAATCTGCCTGGTTGCTTGCAAATCTGTAACAGAGAAGGTCAGCAGGAGGAGGAGCCACATTTGGGAGGAGCCACCGTTGCACAGCAGGGGCCAAAATGCCCATGTGTATTGAGGAAACAGGGCAGAGAATCGAGCTCTGTGTCACACTCCATCAGCCCGATTTCAGAAGTGGGAGGGAAGATGTAGGAGCAGGACTGTGGAGATGTGTTACAGAGGTAGGGACCAAGTAATGAAAAATTGCAAAATGTGGTACCTTATGCTTGGGAAACGCTTCAGAAAAAGGTTTTAAAGTTCTTACTTGGCGATTTATCTCAATCTTGGCCATCAATGTGCTAATAAATGCTGATTACCTGATGCACTGATATGGAATTATACTGTGCCCCTGTCCACAGAAGCACAGAAGCATTTCAGCTCCAAAGGGACATGAGGATATCCTCTTATCGAGTGCCCGGTTTAGAGCAGGTGGCAGCAGACCAGGCTGCTCAAGGCTCTGCCCATTTCCGTTTTTTCATCTCTCCATAACCAGGGAGGCTCCACAGTCTTCCTAGACAGCCTGTTCCTGTGTTTGGGCATCTTTATGGGGAAAAATTTTTCCTTGTTTCTAACAGAGGTCTCCCACATGCAGGCTTGTGACTTTGGCTTCTCATCTTTCCCTTGAGAGCTCCCATCCCTCTTTAATCTCTTCCTCAAGGCAGATGAAGACAGTGGCAAGGTCTGCCCTTGTCTGCTCTCAGGCATTGTGTAGTTCAGATGTAATCCCACACGTAGGAGGGACAAGGTGCTGGATACCGCCAGCCAAGGTCCTTTCAGCACAGGTGTAGGCCTCTGACCTGCTGGGAGTGCACCTTGCTGGTTGGGAAGGATCATTCTTTTCCACCTTGGATGCTCCATGAACATTGTGGGAAACTCTTCAAATGATCACTTTTTAAGTTAAAAAGCCCCACTCTTCCACTGAGGAAGAGTATAGCATCTTCTTTATTTTTAGATGTATTACGGATTTATTAGTGTCTTATCCGAATTTTCATCCACTTTAAAAGTTAACTGTATTTTATGTATAATATAATTATTTATCATTTTAATGTAATCATCCCATGTTTTAATAGTAAAATATAAACATACAAATGGTGAATATTTATACATAGTATATAAATATATGAAATTGAAATCAAAGCACAAAAAATAAACATATGTATAAAATACTGAGCTATATGATACAGTAAACCTATATCATGTTGCCATAGATTCGGTATAACAAAACGTAGTTTTTTGAAGAAGGGGATTATTTTCTAAATTCAGCTTGTTGAATGTCGTTTTCCTTCTTCCGCTTAATAAATATGCAACCTTATGGATTTTAATGTGAGACAGCTGAATGTTGAACATAAAAGCACGGTCAAAAATTGGTAGATGCAATGAAAGAGTCACACAGTTTGCTCTAGGATCCTCCCTGAGTAAAGGTGATCCGCTGGCATTTTTAGCATACCAAATAAATTAATCAGTGCACTAGGGAATAATAGGATTAGCTAATAATCGATACCCCAGAAAAGAATAAAGTTATGCAATTTTAACTTAATCCTGAAGCCCTTTTTCCTTCAATAAAAATGTCTGTTGGAGGAGGTTTGTCCAATGTTTTACAGTAGAGAGGCATGTTGAAGGATGGGTAACTAGAATTATCAGTTGTTTTCCCACATGAAGGCTAAATAAATCTCCTATTCATAACAGGAAATGCTGAGGTTATTTTTCTATAATGTATAAATATGTCATTATGTCTTGGAAACAAATGTTTTCCTTAAAAGCTAGCAGAATAAAAAGGGAGTGATGTGATACTGGGAATATATAATGAAGAAAGCTTGTGTAATAGAGATCATCTCAGAGTTCAGTTTGCTGTGCAGATACATGATGCATTTTAACTGAAGTATTTCTTCCCCCACCAGGTTCTTGCATGTTCTTTAAAAGTTCTTGAATGTGAAGCAGAAGCTCAGTGTATGAGGGCTATTTGCTTTTGATGTCTGAGCAATATTTGGGAATTAAGTTTATGCCTATGACTGAGATAACTATTGTTAAGTTGAGAAATTAAGTTTGTTTCACCTGTTATGTATAATACATATATAACATTCATAATATGAAAGCACAGTGACTTAAATTATGAAATTATAAAACAACTTTGCATTTCATTGATTTTGAGAATCAGTATTTAAGTCATTATTTCTTTGTTTTCAAAAGTCTGCACTACAGAATTTAGCCATGCAGGTTTTTATGTGCAATATTCCCACACATCAGAGTAAGAAAAAAACCAAAATAACAAAGTAAAAGAGTATGTGGTTAACATATAAATGTGATACTCAGGGTACTGTATGCAGATATTTAATTAAGGGATTATCTGAATAACTGAAGAACACAAGTAACATCTGTTTCAAAGTGCATAAAGTTAATATTAACTTACGCTTCTTAAACATTTAAGAGAGAAGAGTTAAAAAAAAGAAAGAAAACCAGGAAATGTTCCTGTGTCAGACTCTAAAGGAGGAAATTGCATGGTGCCTTATAAAAGAGTAGCTTTTTCTCTTTATTTGTTAACAAAGAGAATGAACAGTGGCACGGCCTTCCTTAAGTGTTCTTTGCAGTAAATATACAGCAAATAATTCTGAATTAGAAATCACTAATGGTTTCAGGAGTACGTAATTTGTAGTGGTCCCTTTGTGTGTTTGGGTCAGGTAGCATGACAGAGCAAAAAGGAGTTTGTCAAGATCTTTGTGCTGCTCTTGTTTGTGTATCAACATTCTTGCCTTTCCTGAGCATCGGTTGCCTATTACCTTGTCTTTGTGTCTTTGTGGGAAATTTATGAGCCAGCAAAGCCCGATTACACTTCAGAGGAGACATTGCATTGGAAGAGGTACAGCTATACCTTACCTCGGAACCTTTGGGGTAGTTTTTGATGAATTAAGAGGTGATGAACCTTTGGAAGAGCCTCAGCATTTTCTAGTTCAGCATGTATCTGTGATTCCAGAATAGGAACCATTTTTTGTGCTAGGGTAGTAGGCATTTTCAGCCACTGGGTATTGGCCTGATATTGATTGTGTTGAAATGAATTGGAGATGTCTCTGTGACTTGTTTGGAAAGCAGCTCTGAGTGCCTTTAAACTTGCCATGATGTTAATGGGTTTTCAGGGCATTGAGCTTATCGCAGTGTGCTTGCATTAGTACCTCAGTACAAGAGCACTCTGAGTGGGGATAGAAGTGATAATCTGACTCTCTCCTTACACTCTCATCGCTGTATTGGGACTACTTTCTGTATTTCAGCTGTTGAGAGCCTCAGGGACTGCAAATAGCAGTGATTCAGTGATATTCAGTGATTGTCACTTAAATTTCATATATACTAAGAAGGGGTGGGCCTGGGATTGCCCTCGTAGAAATTCCATATAGGCTGAACATGATTTTTTTAAACCATTTTCTTGGTAATATTTCATTTGCCTGATCTATTTTTTTTTCTCCAGTCATTTTGTTTCCTTAAAGATCAGTCTAGGTTTGCTAATGAAAAGTCTCATTCATTTTGTTTCAGTGTATTTTATACTCTTGCATACTAAGCAAAGCAATTTGAGAAGCAGCAAAAAGGCAACAAATGAAGATTTCAGATCTATGAATTCTTGTCTGTTTTTTCCTTTTCTATGAACCTACGTTTGTCCAGCTCCCTCAGGGCTCTAAGGGCACCCTCTGGAGATCCCTCTGGGCCCCTCCAGCTAAGACTGGAGCTCTCTAGTAACTGCCAGTTTGTCAGTTTTCTGTCAGCAGAGGTTTGTTGATTCCAGGTACCTATAATTTTTTAACTTAAATGTGCACCACTGACAATTTGCTTTTAATATAAATTTGGATTTTGGTGTTTCTGTTAGTTAGGTCTTTTACTTTATACTTCTAATGGTTTCTTCTTCCTGGACTACTCACCTACACTCTGTATTTTTAGGCTGCCTACATTTTTTTAGAAGCATTTGAGAAACAGGTGAAGAAGTGTACACTTTGAACAGTTTTTTTAATGTTCTTGGGCCCATAGACCAAAATGAGATAGTAGGTGATTTGTGTGTATGTTTGTAAATAGTTTAAGCAGTAGTTCAGTTTACCTTGGAACATATAGTACATAAGTATCTTCAAACCAAGTATCTCAGTGTGCCTTGGGGACTTCCAAAATACCTTTTCTCTACAGTCTATTGTTCAGTTGTCCTTGTGTTGAAAGAACTTTTTAGATATAGTTCACACTAAAACTTCCTTAACAAGTGTCTCTGACACTTTTAATTTTGTTTTTATCAGAGGTGAACTTATATCAACTGTATTCTTATATATAATGACAATATTTCATTCTTTCTAAGGCTTTCTGATGTACTTTTATATGTATCAGTACTTACAGTGATGAGCTTGCAGAGTGAAGATTGCCAAGCTCTTGACTGCCTCAAGGGCAGTCAGATTTGAAATAATGTTTTATCTTTTCTTCTGAAAAATAATTTGTTTGTAAAAAAAAAAATTTAAAAAGATAAGCTTTCATTTTACAGAGGCAAAAATGTAATTCCTAACTGCTAGTAGACTATGATTGACCAGCAGCCACATTGTAGGCTTTAAAAAGTCATGTTCTTATGAAGAAACACTGGTGTATTTTTCCTTCTTAGATATCGTGGTAGGGAAGATCTACAAAAATGTTTTAAATTGGGTTCATTTGACTGTTCTAAAGGAAAAAAAGATCAAAATCAGTTCTGATGAACCTTTATGCCTACCTGCCTTTTGAAATCTAGCTCTCTAGGTAGCCTCATTCACTCGCCTATTCTAAGCATGGACAAAACTTGTTTCAGACATGGTAAATGTAATGGATTGCTCATAGTGCACTGCATGCCAGACGTTCCTTTGTAATGCTTTTATTTCACAATGTAAAACTTTGAAAATCGTAAAAGTGATAATATTTCAGGTTGATAGATCTCCTTGTGTAATAGGGTTAACTTTTTGACACTTATTTGAATAAACACAATGGATTTTTTTGCCCTTGTTTCAGGTTGCCCAGAAACATAATTTTGGTTTTGTTTCTTGCACATTAGGCGATGAAGTGTTTCCTCCTGCTCTGTCTGTGGTCAGCTCCAGGAGCATGTCTTTTGCCTGGAGGAGAGGTGGGCAGACGGTGGCTGAGACAAACTTTCGAGGCAGCATTGCTTTCCTCTCCCTGCTCATAGTCTGCCAGAGCTTTCCATCAGCAAGGGGTGCAGTGGGTCCTCGAGCGAGTTGAAGAGTGTCCTTGGCCTTTGTATGTACTTGTGGTGTGCCTTAGTTAAACCAGGGCTGTTCTTTGTATCTTCTGTAAGTATTGAATACCTTTTCGTGGGTAGGGTAGAATGTGGCACCTTGACAGGTTTTTAAGTAATGGAGAATATAATTAATGAAATGTTTATTTTGGAAATAATATTTATATATTACATTTCTGAAACTACTTAGATTTATTTGAGCTATGCAGTTTTGACCTAGAATACAAAATATGATTGATAACTTTGCAACTTTGGATGAAAACATTTTTGTAACTTTCAGTCATTTTCCTCTTAGATGATACTCATTGTTTCCATCTGCCAGACTTAAATTAGATAAACCTAAGTACTATTTTTTCTCCTATGTAATTTCTTTTGAAATTACTGCTAAATATTATCCCCCAGAAACACCATTGCTGTTCTTCTTTTGAAGTTATGATTTTGGCTTTCAGATTTGTAAGCTTCGTGCAACAAATTGAGCTCTTACATCCCTCGCTGGCCAAAACTGACTTCTGCAGCTGTGATCTTTAATTTTCTGTGGTCCTGAGTAGTATGCAAGGTGTGTCCTGTACTAGCTGTCTACCTTCAGTCTTGCTGTTAGCTGGTAACCCAGATGCTTATTTGATAGATATACTGGATCTCTCCTCACCGTAGTTTGTGGTGTGGTCAGGCAGAGTTTGGGTGGCTTGCTGAGTGTTCCAGAAACAGCACAACACTGAACTGCTGGGAAACTTCGTCCCACCTGAAGACCCAAACTGCAGTCTCAAAATTTGTTCAAAACTGTAAAATCATGCTGTAGGATTTTCAGCGCTTACAAGATTGTTGCGAGAATGTTTCGCTTTGAAGTGGATTAAATTTTCCTTATTTTTATAAACATAATTTAAGACCTCATTGAAGACAGACAACTGGGACTGAGCCCAAGCAGAGTGCCGATATTTCTCTTACTTGATCCGTTAATATCTGCAAGCTGCCAGATTTGAGACATCGTTACCTTTCTGCTACATTGATGTGTCTGAAAGTTAACACCTGCAACGTATTTTATCTGTTAGTAATAGATTAGAAAGTAATAAAGACATGAGTTTACTGTAAAATTTATGCTTGTTAAGTAGCGTTGTACTGGATTTTTTCATAGCCGTTATTTGAGAAGAGCGTTACCCAGTCTTTCAGGTTGTTTCTAACATGTCAGGACCGTACACAGTGGCTGCCCTGGATACAAGACTCACCACGTTTGTTTTACTTGAGAGGGCTTTGTTACTAAATGGGAGCTTTTGGTGTCATATTGTGGGATTGTCAAAGTTTAATGAATGTGACGAGGGGCTTCAGGCATAGACGAGGGGCAATGTTTCCATTGCTCAGTTACAGGTCGTCTGTTCAGCAGACTGCATTAAGGATCTTACACAGTAACAGCGTGCCAGGGAGATGGTAGGCAGATTTATTTGTTGTAGCTGGCAGTGACAGTCTTTTACAGAAGTAAGACAGCAGTTTGAGGTAGTTTCCATGAAGGAGGGTTAACCTGGATTCAGTTATCTAGCATTGCACACAAAGGATTTTTCAGTACGTGATCATCATGTAGTAGTAGTCTCTTGTTGACTACTTTCTGGTTCCCTACGTATGTCCTCAGTTAATCAAGCATTTTTTGAAAGGTAAATTGAGAACTTTAAATTGTTCTTACTACTCAGTGGAAGGATTTTTGTCCTTGTGTTTTGACAGAAATCAATACAAGTCATAAGACAACTAAAATTTTGGTAGAACAACAAAAAACTTGATTATGAAGAACCACTCTGTTATCTAAAAATAATTTGTGAACATGTAATGAAACCCATTTGTGCATCTGGTTTTTAAGCAACTCCCCTGGAAAAAGTCTGCTGGGTTAATAAAATACAAGTTCTTTCCTAAGCAGAGACATGATGACTTTTCCATAAATCTGCCTCTTGTTAACTAAAAGTCACAACATAAAAGGACATAACAATTACAGTTTGTACTTTTATTGTGCCTGCTCTATTGAGTTACAGTATGACATTTATCAGAAACAAAATTAAGCTTAGGAAATGGAAGACAGTGTATATTCCTCATTTGAAAGCTTGCATTTAAGGCAGGGTATGACAGTTGCCTTTTTGGCAAGACAAACAGGCTTTTAACCTAAAAGTAGGAAAAGAAAGATTACTTTAATACTGTTTTTATGAGGCATGCCTGATCAGATACTTTTTAAAACTTGAGTTGCAGCAATGTCTCATACCTTTCAGGATAAATAGTCAAAAACATGCATGTTATAGTTGAGTCGCTTTTAATATGAAGTACTGTCAGGTAGTTTTTAGTTAACTCTCATCCAAAGATCACCAACTCTCTACATCATCTTCTGTGACAATCGCCTACCGTTGATGTTCTGTGTAGTACCAAAACTGTTTAGTCATTTGGGTTAAAACATCATTTGGAAAGTTAAGTAAAATGATGAACTCACTACACTGTCCAGTCTTGCAGTTGTAATTTAAGACTTGTCTGCCTTTTTCTCTTCCAGTATTTTATGTGCTGCTCTCCCTTTTTACAGTAACTCTGTGCTTTTTGCAATAGGGTTGCTCATGCTTCTGGAGATTCTTGAATTCTAAAGAGACAAAATTTTCCTCTTTCTTTGGAAAAAATAGTGGAAGGAATCCATTTTATATTTTCAGAATCCTTCTGTCAAAACTGTACAGTATTTGGTCCAGACACAGGAGGGGTACCTGTGTAACCCACTTGTGCCTGTTTTGCCCAGCTTTCTTACTCAAGAGGGGTGGACTCGTGCTCAAGCAGAAACAATGCATTCATGCAGCTGCTTTATATCTGTGGCTAATCCTGTTGGTCTTGAGCAATAAATATGTTTGGATACTTTTTTACTGTCTAGCATGCACTTTTATTAGTTTTACTCTTGAATAATCTGTGAAAACCTTTCCTTCAAGACTAAAAACATTAATAGCATTCTTTTAAACACTGTGGCTTCTATTCTAACTTATTGCAAGGAAATAAAAGCTAAAACTTGATGTGACTTATAGACAGACCTATGTTTGTGGTTATTCAGTTTACTAGTACAATAGAAAAGGCTTTTTAAAATAGTCATTCCACGCCATGTTTTGAAATATTTTATTTGCAAGCAAAAGGTGCTCTTTTGTTAAGTTTGGATTTTTTTATTATTCTTGGAGCGTTTAATCAATAACAGTAAGGTTAAAATTACAGTTTTCAAGATTAAAGTTTTACCAACTTGGCAGACTGGTTTGATGTCTAACCACGTATTTATTTTCCCACACTACCTGTATCTATCAAATTCCGTCATCCAAGGCAGTGATTTTATTTTTGGTTGTTTTTTTAGGGGTAAAAAGCCACCAGGAGTTACACATGCCTTGTACCAGGTGTCTGTTCTACACAGTCTCCCAGTGAGCATTAACATTATTGCTTGTAGTTTTCTTGAGCTAAAACTAACTTTTGTTCATAATATTAAAGAAGGACTTGCAAAGGTTGCTTCAAATTGTTTTGTATTTTTCCTTATGTTTGATCCACAGAGGTTCAATTAAAAGTAGTAGTAGTAGTGCCAAAAAAAGCAACCTGTTGGCATTGATTGGTATCCTTGAAACCATAACTATCAAATAATAATTTAGAAGGTGTACTTTACAAAAACATGGATGTGTACTTTTTTTGTTCTTAGGGATTCTTAAAAATAGCTAAGGTTATATGTGTATTTTAGTGAAGTTCTCTAAGGTTACTTCACTCTCTTGCTGTGGTTGATTATTCACAACCCTTAGTTCAGGCAAGAATCACAGTCTCGCCAATTTATTTAGACAGTGAAAACTAGCTGACATAAATATTTGAATGTGAGGATTTTTTAGAGATTTTGGGGTATGTTCTCTTTATTTATTCTATTAGACAGAAGTAACCATTAAAATCATGCTAAGATTATTGAAAGGCTTACTGTATTTGGTTTATAGCCCATCATACACAGATTACACCCATTTTAATTTGTTATCTGGAGTGCATTCAGCTTCCAGTAAATGACGTCTGTTTAACTTTTAAAAGAAGTGCACAGCTGTTTGTAAACATAATCCAATTACTGTGAGTGGCAGCGATACCAACCAAGGGCTGCACACTTCAACTTGTGCAGTAGTCAAACAGCGCTCTCATAGATGCCCTCACTCAATATATAGAGGCATCCTTCCATCTTCTTTTCTAGTTCCCCATCTCTGCACATAATAAACAGCACTTTCTCCTCCTCCACTTGAGCAAATACGAACAGAAAGCTAAGCCTCTTATTTTAGTTTCTCTCACAAAGACGGAAGGTTTTTCTTGAGCTTTGGTTGTTTCTGTCTGAAGCAGGTCAAGAAGTTGCATCTGGAAGACAGAAAGCTCAGAGGACCCAAGTCACTGCTAAGGTCCAGGAGTTTGTTTGCCATACATTTGCTTCCGTGGCCGCCTCCACAGCTGCTGTTTGGCAGGGCACCAGTGGGTTCACATTTATTCCCCTGTCCTTCTTTATATCCAGTAATGGACATGGTGCCACACCTGTAGCCTAAATGTAAACATACGTGCCGCAGCTAGTAAGGATATACACAGGGAGATGATTGGTCAACCCCAGAATAATAAAGCAACACGTTCCTGTAGGGAAAAAACACCAAAATTCTTTTGGGAGTGTGTGGGGGGAAACCAACCCTCAAAACCAAAATGCACGTGCACAGTGTTCCCCATGTCCCACAGCAGCCAAGCTGAAACCATTTTCTTTCTAGGAGAGAGAGAAAGCGAAAAGTCTAGATTTTCCCAGTCTTAACTGATTTTACTCCTGAAGCTTCTGTAAGTTGTATTCCTCCATAGTGAATGATAGCAGCAAGTCAGGAATCAGGACTGTCCTCTCAGATCAGGTGTCGGTGGCGAGGGTTCACATTCAATCTCCAACAGAAGGAGGTGGTATCGATGGGACCAGAAAATGTATTTTGCTTTGCTTTTTGGAGAGAGAGCAATAACAGCCCTGCAGATAGCATCGCTAATCCTTACCTCAGCCTTACCTTACCTCTATGCCACAGACACAGAAAGCCTGGTGAAAGAATGAGGGAGTTGCACCAACAGCAGGGGTGCCCCAGCCTGGGGCTCCCCAGCGCCTTCTAAGTATGGACAACACTGAGTGCTTGGCTTTGCATTTGACCACTCAGAATTTCAAATCCATCACAGGCTGGTATGTAGGAAACATCTATCACTGAATTTATGCAGTAAATTTGGGCACAAAGAGTAGAATTGTGTAAATAATTTATGTGAGCAAAACTTGTTTTAGTTTCTATGCGCATTTAGTTTTTCCACAATATAAAAGGTAGAGTGAAAAAGAATCGTGATATAGACTCCCACCTCTTGGGGCTGATGAGGTCAGTTTTGCTGTTGAATTTCAAGACAGTAATGTCAGACTTTTATGCTTGATGTCATAGCAAGCGCTGGAGTTGAAAAATGTCCAGAAATAGTGTTGAATAGAATCACTTTAAATGTATTTATCCTGGATCCCTGCTTTGTAACATTATTGTTGTAGTCTCATCCCAAGATAGTGTTATTCATTAATACCAGCTTATCCCCATGATCCTTCTTTCTCTTTGTCTATTCAGTCGAATATACTGTGTGCACACATTTGTAACCTTCTGTTTCTTGCTCCGTTAATACCATGTTGTAAATTGCACTTAGAACTGGTGCGTTTAAACCAGTTACACGGTCAGACCAAGGAACCTCTTATTTTGGCTTGTGTTAGAGTCTCTTTTACCCTTTTAGGAGGCCTTAGGAAGACTAAATTTTTCTAGAAATTCAGACTGTCTGATTTTTGAAGCATTGGTGTGATTAACTGTAATGTAATACACTTGGTGTGAATGCTTAATGGATCAACATTCTTTTGCTTACTCTAGGCAGTTTTACATCTTACTCGGATGCAATTCATTGTGCTAAACAGTGTGAATGTGAAACTATCATTAGAAAAAATGCAGTCAGCCAAAATGAATTCTGCCTGCAGGTGCAGTTAAGGGATTGGTAAATTTACAATGTGAAGTAATTGAGTAGTGACCTGGCACTGAGAATGCTGCATTGCACTTTCCATTTAAAAGATGTTTACAAAATATGGCAAACCCTTTGCTGTATTACAGAAGCTTTTCCGTTAATCCTCTTACCCTCTGCCTGTTTGTCCATTTTTATATACAAGCAATGGCATTAAGTGGCTGAACGGCTGGGTTTTGGTGGGAGCGAGTGCCACACTCCTACCAAATTAAAGCAACACCCCATTAATTGGTCTCTTTTATATTGCTGCATGGTAACGTTAATGTGAATATAGCAGTCAGCTGCCAAAGGCTTTAGATTCCTTAGAATCCAAGTATTTTAGCTGATGAAGAAAAATACCTACTTGTACTAGAAACCAAATAAATACCCTCTGTAGCGTGTACTACCTTAAACTGGGGGATTGTGTTTACCTTTTACAGAAGGGCAGTTCAAGGGCTCCCTGATATCTAGTGTCATACTTAAGCTATGCTTCAACTCGTAAGCCATGTACTTAAGTAGTGAATAGGCCATGCGCTAGCACTCTGCAAGAGAGGAGTTTGACGTGTCTCTTGAGTTTTTCTTAATAGAATATAATAGAATTCCCCACAGTCATCTTAGATGGTGGGATTATCTTTAATAATCCAATCCCAGTTAAAGAATTCATTAAGTAAAAATTTCTTCTTTAAAAAAAGCAAGCATTTCTTAATTTAAGATTTTTGTATGAACTTAGCTGTGAAAGGTGATGGTGAGACTGCTTTACCGATTCAGAAGGGCTCCCTCTATGGTCTCGTGTGGAAGTACATTTGCTTTTTGTCCCTCGGTTTGAGGCAAGGCTGTGAAGTCTTCTGGCCCTGGAAATCCTTCTCCCTGGCTCACTCAGTCTCTGCTGCACCTGCAGCAGTATTAGTAAGATGACCAACTAGTACTCAATGCAGCAGCTGCTAGGAATGGGACAAAGTATGTGAGAGAGTCGTAAGAAGCCTTCAGGGCAGTTGCAACTTTGCACCTCAAAAAAAGCAGAACAGGATTTGCATTGATGGTGTAATGCTGAGAAAATTGGACACCAAGTCAGACTGTTTGCACCTGTCTCTTTTCTCTCTCTCTTTTCTGCCTTAAGTAAAGGGATAGATAGAATGTGTACTATTTATAGAGCATTTTTAATATATATACCTCCGTATAAAAGCATTGTACTCGGTTTTGTTCAGTTTATAAAATATGTCAAAAGTTCACAATAAAACTGGAGTTGGATGAATTATCTCTCTATAACTTACCCAACAAATCTTCTGTCAACAAATCTTTTCCTCTTTGAAATTTTTTTAACAGTTCTGATATCTGTAAATGAATAAAAGGAATTGCTTGTGATTGTTTTTTGTTGTAGATTAATTTTTAGTGAGTATGCAGGTTACACAGTTTATCTCTGATGAGATTTATTATAAATAGAAATAAGAATGTTTTATGAGTAGTCAGTATTTCAAGTGTTTACCTCCGAGAACATTTGTTGCATCTTTGTGTGGGCATCTTGACTCGTAGGCTGAGGAGGCTGAGAGAGACTGTGACTGCTGGGAGAAGAAACACTGACATGTTGATTCATGGTGACATTGCTACTGTATGGCAGGCTGTACTAATTGGTACCAGAAGCAGCATTTACTCTTGGCGTGCTCACGTGTCACCATCTTGAAGGCAGAAGAAAAATTGCACCCTCAGTTGCGATGTAGATTGGCAGTGATGCAAGGATATGGAAGAAAAAACTGCAGCAGGTTCAGGAATAAATGTCTAGGGACAGAAACCGCAACTTTGCTTTGTGCTCTCCTATCAGTTTGAACTTGTTTAGACACTAAAGGTCCAGACTCGAGGCTGTACTGTATTATAATTCATTTGTCAAACTCGGCTCACTACAAACATTCTCATTTGCATTCTTATTTTGATGTTCAAAGACAGAATGAGTTCTCGAGCATGCTAGTTTGTTACCTTGGCAATAGAGGGGCCTGCCAGAGGAGTGTTAAATATATCTGCATTCTCATTGGAAAGGAATTTTCTTCTTAAATGTTCTTGTTGATACTTTTATATTTTTTTTTGTATAGTGTGGCTATGTGTGCTTTTGTTGCAACTGTTGCTATATATATGTGCTTTTGTTGCAACTGCTTCTTTGTTCTGGATGGACACATTCTCAAAGGTGTAGGCCAAAGTTTTTACTTTGCCCTGAACTGAATGTGCAGTTATAGTCAGCCAAAGCCGTTCAGGTTTAAAGGTCAGTACTACACTGCTATAGGCAGCAAGGTGTTAAATTGCTGCACCCAGATCTCTAATCTGTCTGGGATCTGTCAGAGAAGTCTGGCAAGAGAGACTTTCTGAGGAACCCTGAGCTTTTTGGGAACACAATACAATGGAGCTTGGTTCTTGGCTCTATTCCCTGCAATTGTCAAGCTACTGTCATGAAAAAATACAAGGGCTTTTTCTCCTGTTTTTTAGTCTCTGTTTCTAAACTGTGGATTACACACCAAAAATAGACAGTAGTAGGTTTAAACAATTGCAAAGTAAATTTTTTGTCAGTAACTTCCAGTAATACAACCTAGAGTTAAAAAAAAGGCAAGGTCAGGGCAAAGGAACGAATTACTTATGAAGTGTGCCTGTGAAGTACTCAAAAAGTCTCCTTAGGATTCATATATGATCAGTAAGGCTCAGGGGAATCACCTCATTTATTCATCCCATTATACTGCTGCTTCCTAGCTACTGAGTTAAAGTAAAAATGACCCACTGCCCAAGAAGACTCAGGTCTGTAAAACTCATCAAACAGAATTCAATGAAAATCATTTAGCGCGTACCATTAGAGAAAAACAGGACAGTATTGGAATTTCCCATTTTTAGTAATGGTTATGACAAAAAAAATAATGAGAAGGATGGAAAGAAAAAACCCTCATGGAATCATAACCAGTCATTGTATGCAACAAAAGCAGGAATATTCGGATAAGACTATTATTGAATTATTGTCCCAGCACTTGCTGCTTTGCAGAGATCTGTGTCAGCTCCAGGTTTCGGTGCACCAGGCTGTTTTACTTGCTTACTGGAACCAAACTGAGACACAGCAACCCTAATAGCTGTGTAAGTTGCAAATTCCATGTGAGCTATGTTTTGATACCAGTGAATATTTTTCAGTCTGACTGGGGTAACCCTTTCAGGATAATCAAACTTGAGTTATGAAAATTGTCTTCCCACAAAAGGTAAGTCTGATGTTCAGCTACTCTACAAAGGGTTACATGCTGTAAGTATGGAAAATGAGTTTAATAAAAACAGAACAGAGAAATATGCTCAAACTTTTTGTGTTGAAGTAATTCAATATTTGCCAGTGAGTGAACTGTTTGAGTCTGTAGGGTTGCCATGGGAAAATAGCTGATGTTTTTCCAGGGTTGGTTTAGAGGCCTATTTGCCCTCAACAACCTAGGGACCATAATTTTTTGCCTGTGTAGAAAAGAAAGAAATTATTTGTGTCATCTGTTTCTTGTGACACCATCTTCCTAAAGTTTCACGTCAGTAGGATTGCTGCTCCAAAGGGCAAGCTTGGTCTACAAGGACTTGTGCACATGGGAGATGGTTCAGTCTCTACTTCCTATTATTAAATTGTGCACTATATCAAGATTGTGAACAAGGACATTGAGTGTTGTATAATGAAGTGTGCCCAGTGCTTATGACACCAGCATTGCATTTTGTATGGTTTCTTAAGTGTGTAAGTATTAATTTGTTTTCAAAGGAGCTTAACTTGATCTCAGGTCCCTTGAAAAGTATGAAGGGACAGTGGTGCAGGGCTGTGGTCCCACTTGCTTCCAGCAGGATTTGGACCCTAAATCCAGCCTAAATGGATGCAGTGTGGGAAAGTTCACATTCTACCACTGCAAAGTTTATTTTAGTCAAAGTTACAGCCTATGAGAAACTCCCTTTCAGCAGGAGTTTACTGTCAGTTAAAGCAGTTGGTGTAACTCATTCTTGAACTGCAGGACACCTTCTCTCTTTCCATGGTTTTGAACTGCTGTTGGCAGTAGTGGTGGGGCAAGCTGCATCTCGGATGGTTTTGTTTTGTTAAATGCTTTATTGAATTGTTGTCCCAGCACTTGTTGCTTTGCAGAGATCTCATGTTCCAAAGTCTCTGAAGGAGGAGTGTTGCTTGGCAATGGCTTTAAATGTAATAAGCAGCTGAAGGGAGATATCCATATCAGGGTAGCTGTAGACTAGGTCAGTGATACATGCTGCTGTGGAGGAAGGAGGCAGAGACTTTGAGAAATACACTACATTAAAAAAGCACAGGTGAAGTCAGAGAGGTGTCCCTCCCCATGAAGGAGGCAGCAGCTCTGCTGGCTCACTGATGGAGTCAAAACAAGAGCCACTGTTTAGAGAACAGGAGTTTCTTAGAACTCATGGTTTTTTTGTAAGACTTGAACTGCTGGATTTCTTGTTAGGTTCTTTTTAAGATTGAATATTTTCAGAAGGGAAAGAGGGCTTTCATAAAGAGTGAGGAAAACCAACCTCAGCATCTTTTACCTCCTCACCGATCCTCCTTAGAGTAGAACACACAGTATAGGATGTTTCAACTAAGAGAGTGTTACTTTACTTAACTACTATAAAAGAATTTTACTTACCTTCCTCACTCATCTAGGTTAAAAATTAACTTACCTTCCAGGAGCAAGATTTCAGATAGCAACTTAGTATTTTCAAGAGATCTTAATCTCCTTTATCATATGATTCATGCATAATGACACAATAGTAGCCAAACAATGATTAGGAAAATTTTTTATGTTCTTAGAAATTACACTGTTATACCAGATCTGTATTAGCTTTTGTTTTATTCTTCAGTACCATGCCTTATTTTTACTTGCTAATTACTCTGACATATCTTAAACAAGAGTAAGAGCATGAAATTTTCACATGGGGCACCCATCTTGTTTCCAGCTACAGTGATTTTGTATTTTTCCACTATGTAGACAAGTAGCGACATAAGTAATAAAACTAGTACAAGAAGTACAAACTGAATAAATAATAAATGGTAGGGTAACTACTTTCACTGACTATAGGAATTTACTTGGTGAGAACAGGTGTTTTAAAGAAGTCACAAATGAAACTGAGCCAAGTAGCAGAAAGACAGGGTAAAAATTGTATTTGTATGCAGAAAATCTGCGTTGACAGAGAGAAAAAAGGAATCTGAAAATTTGGCCTTCTGCTTGAGTTAAAGTGCCAAGAAGGCCACATTTTTATACAAATATGTTAGTGTTGAGCTGCACAGAACTTAAAACGCTCTGGTAACAGTTTTGTAGTGGAAAAGCAGTTTGATGCACTGCTACATTGGTGCACCCTTTTTGGAAAGACTTGAGCGTTAGCTGGGTTGCTTTCAGTCCCTGCAGTGCCTTCGAACTGAAGCAGTAGAACCTTCTGGTTTAACAGCAGTGAATGCAGCGAAGAGGTCAGAGAGAGTGAGCACGTCTGTCCTCTCATTGTTGATACCAGGAATATCCATCAGTACTACCAAAGCAAGTTCCACTTTTAGGCCTGAAACTATGCTTTATAAAAATTAAGATACTACTTTCAGTCAAATGAACTTAAAAGGAAACCTTGCCTGGTTGTTTAACTGCTTACACTGGGGAGCAAACCTACACTCAAGTCTCAGACCTAATGAATGTGTGTGGTTAGTCCATGCATTTGAATGCATGTGTCCTACTGGGCAGTGCGACTGTGGCACGTTTTGGGGTTGGTGTCAGTCAGGTACCTCTCCCAGTAGGTGGGCCAGGTGCAGGACATGCTGTAGTGGGTGGACCTATACGGATATGAGCTGAGATGTGTTGGCTCTGCTGCAGGATGGTGACACTGTGGGTTTTTACTAGAGGTGGTCTTTATGACTGTGCCAAGGGACAGAAGACGTGTTAATGTGTGCTAATTAAAAAGGGAGTTCTTGAGATAATACTTCCCAGTTTGTATAAGCAAATTGAGCAGTTTGGTTATGCATGGCAGCTCCTGGCCCTCTGTCGTGTGTCAGAAGAAGTCTCTGTGGAACGGAGAAGTCTAGGGCCCAGATACTTCTAGGATTTTAGAAACTGAAACCTGCTGTGCATTTCTTTTTGCTAGAGTTTTGGGCTGGTTCAGTCAAATCTTCTTCCTACCAAGTTTTCAGAGGGAAACCCTAAGCTTGGTTTTGGTGTTAGATGATCAGTTTCTTTCAATATTGCAACTAACTGATTGCCATCTGTGCCTCATCCCAGAAATTGCTTCTTGGGGAGATTTGTCTACTCTGTGCTTCCTTACTGAAGTATTAGTGACAGCTTATGCCCACGCAGGCTTTAGGAGGGTGCAAAGCCACGAAAGCTGGAGGGAGCCCGTAGGGGCTCCTCCTCACTGACTCCATCCCTTTGACTGTGACAGAGACACCACATTTCGCAGTGGTGGTCAGTCTGATTCTTCCCATGGCACTCCTACAGCTCTTTCTCACTTCTCTCCCGACGAGAGACTTTTTCATCTATTCAGAACAAGAGCTGATTGTAAAACTGTTCTGAAAAAATAGGCAGCTGCCCTGGAAACATATCTGTTTCTCCTCACAGAGGGCAGGGTGATGCTGTTGTGTGCTTTTCTGGACTGAAAGACCTAAGAAAGTACTGAAGACATCATCCACAACTTATAATGTTTTTCTCAATATCTTATATCAAAATGACTTAGCGACTGTGTTTCCTTACTTGGACTTTTGCTAACAAACATGACAAAACTTGTCTGAAATTCCAGCTCATACTGTAATTAATAATAATAATGCTTCTTGTACAAATTATTTATGATTTCCATCCATGTCTGTGTTAAAGACAACCTCTGGGTTTTCATCTTTCCTAAAGTCAACAGAGGGTATATATCAGAACCAGCCAAAGGAAATTGTTATTACTGTCATTATAATTAAGATTGCCAAAGGATGCATCCATAGTGTCAAGTTGATTAGTTCGCTTTAGTGTTCTCACATTTCTTTTTTCTCCCAGTTTCAATGCAGGACAAACAAGTTTATTCACTTGGGGAATAAAATCAGTGATAGGAAGATTACAGTTTGTGCTCTAAGGTCCACACTCTCCAAATGCAGACACTGTCAGCACCAAGTCCTCTATGAATCTCCCCCAACCAAACACATATCATAACCTGGGGGTGGGTTATAACAGATAAAAATGTATGGTAGTTCTGCATCTGTTTACATTCCCACACAGGATGTTTGCACAGTAATGATGTATGGCGGAAAGACTTCTTTGTTCACAGGGCATCTCACTAGGATATACGCGGTGGTGACCCATTTGGTTGCTGGTGCTGTCTGCAAAGAAGACATGGAACAAAGGTGTTCCAGATTTTTAAAAGTTTAAAAAAGTTTTAAAGGTGTTTAAAGGGATACAAGAATGGTCATAATGCCAGTTACCACTCTGACTGGGTTTGCCATATGTACTAAAACAATGAGCATCGCGTGTTCCTCTGAGTTCCTCTGGACTCAAGAAACCCAAATTCTGGTCTTAGTCTTTGCCTTGTTAGCTGTGGAAAAAAGTAAAGAAGTTTGGATTATCCCAAATGGCTAATGCCATTGTTTTTCATGCCTGCAAATGTGCCTAAAATCTCATTTCTCCACAGTGGGACAGGAGGTGCCTCTGATGTCTTGGTTGTTCTTGCCCAAGGACAGTGATGAACGGATAAGAGGAGGTAGATAGATAAGTTGTTCTGCAAGTTTGAGGAGAGGTTTCAGTGCTGTTTACTCTTTGCACAAGCCTCACCAGTCTCTTTAGCTGGCAGGTGCTATTCTCTGCTCACTGGCAACTCTACATCAGCTAGAGAATACTCCTGAAGATTAGCCAGTGATGTCAAACTTAGCTTGTTGGTGGCGAGCAATAGCAGTGATGGGGTCAGGAAGACAGGTAGTAATAATTACTCCATGATCTAGTGTCACTTTCAAAGTGGCCTCTTGCACATCAGAGTTACAAAATCTTTACTTTGAATTTTCAGGAATAAAAAACTGCTGGGGAAAAGTAGCAGTTTATTGGTCTCACATGGCATCGTTACAGTGAGTTAGTGGCTGTGATGCCTACTCCCCTGCCCAGAATGGATGCCAGAGGCATGGCAAATGTTCCCTTTAAGTGTTTGTGCCAGTTTCTGCAGCACTGCTTTTCTGTGCTTGGAGATCTACCTGCATGGAAATACCTCACCAAGATGTCTGGGTCAGATCTTAGGTGTTGTTTTTACTTTCTGAACAGAGGTATGAGGAGCAGGTTTTATGACAGCAGTAGCAATAGCGGGTGGAAGGCGTGGTTTCATAAAAGGTATTACACAGTAATCACAGCTTGTGTTGGCTGTGGCCCCTGACCTGGAGTGGCTTGATGTAAACAAGAGTTGTGCATGAGACTATTTAGGAGTGTAGTAGAGACTCTTGGGTAACTGAGGGTGTGTTAAAATTGCTGTTGCAATAAGGTGTCCTCCACCAATATACAGTTCTTGCACAGTTCATTCCCTTTAGCAGGCAGTGGTCATTGAAGGGATAAAAAGCATAGATGGCAAGGCGGTCAGTAGCAGCTGGAGCTGGAATCAGGGGATGTTCCTTGGCACAACTGGCAAAGACATAGACATAGTCAGGGTATAGTCATAGTGTTTGGGACTTTCTTAAAACATGAGATGTTTTTATGTTGCAGAGCTTATAGTATGCAATACTAATGACAAGGTTAATGTAGCCCCAAGCTAGTCAGCCTATGAGGGAGGATAGTCCATGTTATTCTTAATAGTTCATCTCCTTTCCCTGCCTTCTACTTATTGCCAGCAAAATTCTGTGAAGATTTGTGGTAGTTTAGAGCTGTGAGAAAATGCCCCAAACATATAAAACTTTTCCTTTTTCCAAGAGTAATCAGTTCCTATGTACTGCTGTATTTTTCTAGTAGTATTCATAAAGTGGAATATTAGAACCAAAATGTGTGAAGGGGGTGTTCTGAGTTAGAGTTTGCAACATATTTTATCATCAGTGGTACGTCTCTTCTACACTGTGCTCCGTCACTGCTCTCTGAAAGAGAAGCAAGTAGTTTTGTTTGAATACGTGTGGTTTCCCTGGGGATGTCACCCAGGGTGCCTAACAATCGTACTTGCTTCTTTGGTCATACAGTTTGTCTTCACTGTGGTGCTGGATGAATCTCTGATGACCCTTTTTCTTTCACTTTAGAGAAGACAGAAGTATGTTCTGTTAACAACAGCACTGGAGTGAGCCCGTCAGTTCTTTGGGGTTTGTTTGGTTTGATGTACACACTGACCTTTAGAATCTGTTCTTTTCCTCTGTTGCTGCATTACGATTGTTAATGTCATAGTTGAATTCCATGGCAACTTATTTTTTCTAATGGAGAGATACAACCAGAGTTTCAGATGATGTAGTCGATTTTTCTTACAAAGAGTTTTCTTCAAGTAATGTCTCAGGAGACTTTATTTTAGTGCTTACTTGGCCAGTGTGAGGGCAAACCCAAATCTTTTAAATCACAGGGAGAAATACCGCAAACCTGCAATCCCACACATGCTCTGGGAAACATAGCAGCAACAGACTTGGTGAAGTAGGTCTACTTAAATCAATTTAAGTATACTTCGAAGAAGAAGTTATAACCGTTTCTTTTATTTTTAGCAAAGTAAAATCTTGAGTGACAGTTCTCATGACTGTACTGAGCAAGCAGTTTGTTCCTGTGGTGGATAGACTGTTTCACAAAAAAAAGAAGTTTTCCAAGCACAAATTTTCTTTTCTTTGTTTTAACAGCCAGACATTCATTTAATAGAATCAGTCAGCCATTAAATGGGATTGTGCAAAATGAGGTAAATGGCATAAAAGAATAGATAGCTTCTTCCCCTAGCCAAAACACACGTTGAAGGCAGTGGGCAAGATGATATGACCAGTGTATAAAAGTTAATGCCAGGTAGGAAAAATACACTTTTACCTTAATGCTCTCAGTGATCCTTCCATCTCAGATTGAATGCTTAGATAAGATAGTAGATAAAAGTGACATGATATATTTGGAAATACAATGATAACTGTATTCACCAACAGTACTTTAGTTCCCTTCTCACGTGCAAATCTAAATATTCCAAAACAGTGAGCAAGGCCAAAGAAGTTGTCTCTTCTATCTAATCTGGTTCAAGAAAGATCATCCCAAGCAAGAAGTCGCTATATGATTTGATGCTTTGCAGAAAGGTTATCCTGAAGCACGTCCAGTCACTTTGCAACAAATCTGAAGCTGCTGCCCCATATACCGATGCCAGTCTCTGAACAAAAGGGAAAGAATAGGGCCAGTTAACGTGATGAAAAGGAATCCAGAAATAAATTTACTCATTTTGTGACATAGTTTTTCCCTTTACCTCACCCTCATCTGTTGTCTTCAGCAACCAATATTTGTCTGCCTCTCTCGACATCCTTCAACAGCTAGTGACAGTATCTCCATTTTCCGTTGTAACATTCGTCTCTGTTCCACATTTGAAACAGGTCTCTCTCATGGTATTGACAAATGAGATAATCCAAGCTAAACTCACAGATGTGGTTTTTAACCTGTGCTTGCTTGCGTGACTGCTGCATTTGAGACCTAAAGGTTTGTGGTCAAACTTTAGCTCAGTAGTGTTTTAGATGGGTTCAGCTCTACTGATTAATCCTTATTTTGGTTGGTGTCAGCATGAATGAGGTTGGGTTTGGATATAGAACCCTTAGTGGGAATAGTCACCTTTGACAGAAGATCACAGAGGAGGGAAGCTGCCCGCGATAGTTACCCACCAGTCTGTGGCAGGGCCTTGCATAGCTGTTGAGTGGGATCTTCTGACTGGTTTGATCTGTTCTTGTGTCAGTGGAGAGATTGTTGCCACGAGTTGTACATCTCAATTGAAAGATAAATGAGATGGCCTTCTGTCCTGTATCTGCTGCTTTTTACTACATACAGGCTGGCATCATTAGATCTGTGGGCTGTTTCCTAGCTTGATATAGCCTGCATAGGAAACCCATGATCTTGATTCTTCCTACCTTCAAGTGTTTTGAGAAGAAGCAGGCAGGGTACATAACATGAAGATGGCATTTGTCCTGTGTAAAAGAGGTCCGTGAAAGACATGGTGTAACAAAGAACTGTTCAGAACTCCTCTTTCATGCTTTTAAGCAGGTGTGGTCACCTTTGATTTTGTTTTCCGTTTTAAGTGGGAGTTAACAACGGGAGCAGAAATTAATGTATTGTTCCAGGCTTTTACAAAATACTAGATGCAGATGCAGTTATTGCATCCACAAACAGAAGCTTAGGGGAGGAGTTAAAGGTGATGACTTACTTTTTGAAAGGGTTGGCTGTTTGCAGCATTTCTCTATTTTTTGCAGGTAATTTTAATTCAATTACATTGTAAGGTTTCCTTATGCCAATTTCTGCATTGGTGTCTTTTCTTCAATCATATTCATACAAAACCAGCATAAAAAGTTCAGCAGCATTGGATGGTGTTTAGTATGTGACTTATTTAACTTAGCTTTTGGATATATTTATGAAGGCTTCTTAGGAACATGATTTAGTTGAAATAGCCTTTTTCCTGCATCAATATCACTAAAAATCAATGTGCTATAGGTATATGGATTCTTGTAAAATGTTTATCGTCTCAGTCTTCTCGAAAGAGGCAATTTATTAAGTGTTTTACAATGATGTAAAATACAGGAGTTAAAATTTCCATAGAGTGACTAACATCTTTTCTGTTTCAACCACTATTTATATAAAGCTGGGAGCATTTTGCAGTAGTTTTATGGTAGCCGTAACACAATTAGTATAGTATTTAGTAGGATTTTTGTATTGCAGCTTTAATGTATTTACTATTTAAAAGAAATTAATCTGCACTAATAGCTTTCTGGGCAGGTGAAACCTCAGTTGGGAATGAGCCCAGCTCCTGGCATTGCACTGTGCAGAAAGCTGGCGTGCTTGCTCCAGGGGCAGTTATTAAGGAGCCTCCAACAAGGCTGTAAGAGAGCAGGTTTCTTGAGACTTTCTGAATATACATGTAGCGTGGTGCAATATTTTATGTTGTAAGAGAAACAGTGATATAGAAAAATGTATCTACATAATTGAATCTTCTGTATGGTGCCTGTAAAAGAGGAAGAGGAGATATGGGAATTTCTTTTTCTTTATTTGAAGTAATGAACATGATACATGTGTGGGACTAAATTTTGGAGAAATTATTACCACTAATAATATGTATTCTTTCATTACTACCAAATGTGGACAGTTAAGTGAATTAGGCTGGCAAACTCGTGACCAAATATGAAAATTTGCTTTTCCTGTTTAAAATTCCTCAAGGTCTGAATAATCTCTTGTTGAAGGCCATATTCATGTTGAAAGTATGACAGAAAGTAGCATAGATAATGTAATCAGGTGAATGCAGTCAATGTCAAATTACTGCTTTAGAGCTGAAATAAACCTGGAAGCCTGGTTAGTTTAAAAAATGCCCATGACTGTGTCTATTGCGCTCCTAAAAAGTTAATACATGGTGTCCATAAGCAGCATAAATGTAGATTAGTAACCTTCAAGTCTAGCTTTGGTTGGATGAATCCAAACTGTAATTTCATTGGGAGAAAAAACTGAAACAGAGACTATTTGTAGATCATGATTTCAATGTATTTTGCTTTTTCCCATCTGTGAGTCTTTGCTAATAGTGCACTCTTAATGAGTTGAATTAAAAATTTTAAGTATTGACGTGCACGGACCAACTTAGTCATTCAGGATCACCTTCTACATTTGTAATTATAAACAATAAAAATCAGTCATTTATAATCAATTGACTTTGCAACAATACTTGGACTTTAGATGAATGGAAAAGCACTGAGGCTTGATTGAACAGGAGACAGTTTTCTTTTAGAATCCTTTTCAAACTCTGTGACATGACAGGACAAGAGCAATAACTTTTCATAAGTTGAAGGTCTTTCTGGAGTAGGTAGTTGAGTGATTTCTGGTCTGTTTCTACAGGTTTTCAATACATACTCCAATGAAGACTATGACAGGAGAAATGATGAAGTTGACCCGGTGGCTGCATCAGCTGAATATGAACTTGAGAAGCGTGTAGAAAAGCTGGAGCTTTTCCCAGTTGAACTAGAAAAAGGTATGGAGTCTGCCATTTCCAGTTCCTGTGACACTGATCTGCAAGACTGAGGAAGCCTACACGTGCCTAGGGAGCCTGTCTTGAATTTCCATGAAAATCTTGTACTCACCTTGGCTTTTTGGATTTCAACAATTGTTTTATAAGGAATTAAATAAGCAGTTCAGAGACAGGCAGTTCTTTATTTCACTGAAGAAGTTATTTTTTGTTACTCTGTTAACACATGATTTTACACAGTGTTTGACTTGATGTTTTTGTTCTCCACTGAAAGAGTAAAAGTCTTGGTTTTTGTTCTGAGCTCCTTGTAAGGGTGAATTTGATACTTTTTGTGTGTAATTAAAAAAGGAGAATAATGACGTTTTTAAAAGAAAGCAAAAGGATATGAATGTTATTGACATGGAAAACCAAGAACCAAAGTATAAATGTTTACAAAATAATTATATAAATGAAATCTAAGAAGCTCCTGCTTTCACTTTCCTTTTTCACAGATGAAGATGGACTTGGCATAAGCATTATTGGGATGGGAGTTGGAGCAGATGCAGGCCTTGAAAAACTGGGAATATTTGTCAAAACAGTAACAGAAGGTGGAGCAGCAGAAAGAGACAGCAGGTAAACCACACTCAGTATTTGGAAATTTTTCCCAGCAATGGTTACTATGAAATATGATTTTTATAGGAAATAGTTGGTTGCTTAATGTATGTCATGACAACTGGAAGCTGTGAAATTCAAAGACTTAATTGGTAAGGCCCAAATACCTGATGTAATTATGAGAAGACAGCAGTTTGGTGCTCTGAGTTTAAACCATTACAGGAGAACAGATTTGCCAAAGATGTGTCTTTGTGACTAGCTGAAAACCCGGATGCTTTAGCAGTGGTAAAGCTGGAGGTTTCAGTGATTATGTATCATCTCTGAAGGTAGTTTAGATTTTGAAGGTGTGGAACTTCCATGCGTTCTTTAGGCTCTAAACCAACTTTTAAACAAGCAGTACTTACGAAAAAGAGTTCTGCTCACCATTTTATTAGGAAAATTATTAGTATTATCTAAATGCTTTGACTCGCTAAGTACACCTCCTTTCAACTTTACTGACACAGGCTGTTGCTTTGTATTTCTTATTATGCCTAGTCTTCTGCTCCAGAATTCAGTTTTCCCCTTTGCAGCACTGGAAGTATTTTAATCAACTGAAATAGGAAACTACACCATAAGTCCTGCCCACTAAAGAAATGAGTTGGTGTTTGTAGTCTTATACGATGCACATATAAAACCTGGTTGCTTCTGGTATTGCTTACGTGGTATCTGCAGGTTAAAGAATTCCTTTTGAACATACAGTATTTCCTATCATATAGGACAGTAGTGATCTGTGTATTACGTGATACCTGCCACAGCCAGACCAGTATTTCTTATCGAAAGATAAAAAAGCACTTTACTATGTAATCATTTAATAATGAAAAGTATTCTTAAACTTCTTCTAAACCATATATTTTGTTGTTTTGTCCCAGTGCGTACCCTTTGTAAATTTGCACACAAATAAAATATTACCTTTCTGATACATTAGCAATTAAATCTAATTGTATGTATTCTCTACTTCTGTTTTTAACCATTAGTGATTTGTTATATTAACTCTAAATAATGCCAAAAACAAACACATGTAAATAGAGTAAGAATAAACTCTAAAAAGTTGATGCAGTCTTCTAAAAATTGTATTATAGTAACATGGTCTTTATCGATGAACACTTACAGCTTTTCAGCCAGGCAAATGTTGTTCTGCTGTGGAAGCTCTGCACAAATTGAATCAGAAGGCTCTATATGCCGGACGTTACAAAGTTTAATAACAGTGCTCTGAACCTTCTGAAATATACCATCCTCCAGATTGGGCTTGCAGGTATCTTTACAAATCAGATATTTACAGGTACCAGGTTGAAGGTCAAGTATCGATTTATCATAGGGTTAAAAATTATGAAGGGAAGTGAAGAAGCTGACACTTCAAGATGTCATGACTTCATCCATTACTTTAAATTTAAATGCCAGAAGACATTAAGCTCTGTGTGATACAGTGTGAAATTCTGTCGTTGAAAATCGGAGTCACTCACTACTGCTCTATCATGATTTGTATTTTCTGTTCCTCTCGTTATTCACATATTTGAGTGGGCTACAGAAATTAATGTTCAATCACAAGCATCTTTCCTTTCCCTAGACAACATCTGAAAAGAACTTGGCAGCTGTGAAGGAATAATGTCTTTCTTTGGCCATTCTAATATTTGTGTTAGTTTTCAACTGGGTGAATGTTCAGTCAGCTGAGAAATACTCTTTATTTTCTCTTTGAGAGCCTGACTCACTTGAGAAAGGAATATATAATCCTCTCAGTCATAAGCAGACAGTTCTGTAATGAAGTACATCAACTGTAAAGGGTCCTGTTAACCATGTCTGTGAAAAACCTAGTTAATCATTAACACTGTTAGCAAAACAAAGTCTCTTAACAGAAAATAAATTTCAGCAATTGCATCAGATATTCTGAATAACCACATAGCAATCTTCAAGCAGGCTCTTCTGAAACTACAATTTGAAACATTACAATATCTGGAGGATAACTCCCATCTTTGATTGAAAGACCCATTGAACCATGATATAAAGTTAATAAGTAATACGATAGTTCATTAATAGTGTGTAAAATATGAAATCAATCATTAGACTGAATATGCAAAATAAAATCTTTTCATGGATGAATTCCTATCTTATTCCAGATCATTATATGAATGAGTCATTCACATTTTAAAGTATTTTTGTAACATTGAGAACAACAGTTTTGAAACATGACACAATTCTTAACTTGAAAAATACTCTAAACTTTGTCTCTGCACGGGTTAAATTTTTGAGTTCATCATACAGAGAAGTAATTATGCAAGTAATTTGTTCAACTTTAGTTGGTTCACTTCTGTATTTGCTACTTCATTGAAGTGCTGCTTTACATATGCAAAGATTTATCACATGACCATTAGAAACTAATTATCAGAAGAATTACCTGTTTCATTAATGGTAAAAAGAGTTAAACCACTATAATTCAGGCCTTGCCAACCTGAGCCTAGTTTTTCATTCACGTTTGAAATTGCATGTGAGAGACAGAGGAAGCTTACAGCTTCCCTCTAAAGGGGGGGCTGCCCAGAGAAGATGGCTGTGAGGAGCTTTTGGTGTGGGTGGTGCCTGGGATGGATTCTCTGCTGGTTACAGCTGGGCTACAGGTATAGAGCTGTGGTGGGAGTGAAGCTGGAGAGGGGATGCCCGAGGAAGAGGAGGGCAGCCAGGAGAATATGGCTGTCAAGAGTGTTTTAATCTGGGCACTATAGAATGTACATGGCAACAAAACAGGTAGCTTCTTTTTAATTACATGTAATAACAGTTATGTTAATAGTATTCTTTTTGTATGTATGTATGTTTATATATAATTAAAATATAGGTATGTATAGGAAGAGAGAGGGTTTGGAGAAAAACTGCCATAAAAATAAGACTTGGAAACGGATGTCAGAGCTGTACAAACAAGAAATAATGAGGTACCAAATATGGCTGGAGAGCAAAAGGAATCAGAGTGCCTTACAGTAGATAAAATAGAGAGTCTTATGAAAGTTGCAGGCAACAGTTCTCTAATAAGACATTTCATCACCTGAAATTCTATAACTGTATCAAGTATGAACACTGCTAGTCCACTGCATAGTGAAGTATGTAAATGTTGTAGCTAAACTGCTGTCAGAAAGGAATCTGTTCTTCCACCATTTAGTTTTCAGCCAAGAGGGTGATAACTTCCCACTCAGTGGGCATCAACTTCTTAAACTTCCTTTCTTGGAACTCCTGCAGCCATCTGACTGCATCTCCTGTTTGCTAAAGTTAAAAAAAAATAATTCTTAGATTATAGAAATACAAAATATTGATGTAATTGGTGTATTTGTTACATTCTTCAGTGAAAACTGAAATAAAATTCTGAGATTAAAATGCCTGGTGTGATTTTCAAGATAGGAATTTATAGGCTGTTACAAAAGTAATTTTTTCAAGGTTTCTTACATACAGAAGGAAGATCCTGCCCAGAACATAGTGACGTTCTGTAGTGTGAGGCTGCCAAAGAATAAATCTTCTATTTCTTACTCATTAGTGAAGTCCAAAGAACTGAAACTAGTTCTTGAATGCACATAGAACTGCATAGCATTTCCTCAGATTTGACAGTGAAATTCACACCCCAAGTCAAAATACTTTAGTTCTCTATTTAAACCTCTGTTGTTCTTTGGGTAGAAATCTTGTCACTAAGGTATATTAAATATCTTAATTTAGGTATTTTCTTGTAATGGAAATGGGATTTCTTCATAGTTGTTTCTTGGTTCCTTTGCAGACTGTAGGTTCATTCAATGACATCCAGGTAAGGACTTGAAATTTGGTCCTTTGGCTAGTTCTGAATACTGATTTTATTTTTTTCATTTTTGGAACTATAGGAGTTTGGGCATTTCGAGAGTTCATTTTAGTATAGCAGTCCTCCTTCCAAGCATTTGTAATCTACAATCTAATGCCTGCTCTAGGGATTTTGTAGCAATGCTCACTTCAGATAAAAGTGGCATGTTTTTATTCTGCCTAACTTTTCTTGCACTGAACAGACTGTAAATAGGTATTTGGTTGCAAAGCCTTATTATTCTGTGTTGGCAGATCCGACTTACATTGGGAATTCATCTTTTTGGAGCAAGTTAGATGAAATATTTTAAGAGAGTAGGTCACAATTAAGTCTGATGCACAAGCTCTTTTATCCACAGATGAGCAGGTTGTTTTAGTTAAATAATACATTTTTTTCCATTAGCGTGAAATACCAGAGCTATGTCCTATGCTGTTTTTCAAGACTGACTTAGGAAAAAATGATACAAGAACTGTTCAAGTTCATTTAATTTAAGTCATGACAAGGGAAGTGACTGAATGACCGGTGCAGTTGATTGTAATGGTAAGTTTGATGCCGGATTTATGAGAGGTCTGTGTGCAATGACTGATGTATTTTTCTTATTTACCTTGATCATTTTAGGGCTGAGTTTTTGTTAAAATCTTTTTTTTTAATTAAAAAAAAATCTCTGTATGCTAAGTTTTGTTGAAAATTTGCCAGTAATTGATACAATTATTTATATATTTGTGGTTTTCCCTTGATAGGATCCAAGTGAATGACCAAATTGTGGAAGTTGATGGCATCAGTCTAGTTGGTGTTACCCAAAATTTTGCTGCAACTGTTCTTAGAAACACCAAAGGGAAAGTCAGGTGAGTGTTTCAGAAGGAAAAAAAAGAAGTGATTGAATACTTAAAATTACCTTGCTTCTTTCACAGAAGTCTCAATATGCCCAGATGGAAGCAGAGTTTTTTGGCCTCTTTGTGCCTTCTCTGCTTTTGTTAGGGATGAACTTACAGGGATGAGTACTACATATTTTTGTTTTGATTCTAGTTTTAAAATATTACTACTGAATGAAGCTGGAATTACTCACGAAACATCACTCTTTACTGATATAGATCTCCATGCACCTCAGACTGTTTGTATGACCTGGAATTAGGAAAGGCCCTGGGTGTGGATCAGATGGAAACTGTGTTGCTACTGGTTTCCTCCCTGTTCTTCCATTGGGGAGCTCCATTACTGCCTCGGGATTGGGAAGTGAGGCAGTGAGCACTGTGCTACTGAAGATGTTCCTAAGCACAAAGAAGAGAGTATGGGATTGTCATGAATGAGTTTTTCTAGATAAAACTTATTTGAATAAAAGTGTGACTGAACAGAGTTTGTTTATAAGGTCATGCTTTTACTGCATGGAGGAAACATATGAAGGGAAAAGGGAGTTATATGTGTTTATAGCCAAAGGATTATATAAGTGCACACACAATTCCCTGTGTCACTTAGAAAAGGTTTCAAAGTTTTGTCATGCTTATCTCCAATTCACTTACCTCCCATCTGAGCATCTGTCGTCAGTTCACTCTGGAGTTCAAATCCAAGGTTTTGCTAAGCAGACTCTCAGGCATCAGACACTCCTGTCTGGATGTCCGGTGTTAGTTTGCACTGCAGTTTGAATCTGAGAAAGCAGACTCCCGGGCACTGGATTTTAGAAAATATATAATTTAATAGAGGGGTGCAGCAGCACAGTCAACTTTGGGGAGAGAGGCTGACATAAACAAAGAAATATCTGGCCAATTATACCCTTACAGACTGTTTTACCTGCCCTTCACGCAATGGTTCGATCCAGTAGAAATATTTGAGTCTGTGCCTCATTGGATTTCTTACCTGTCTTTCAGACAGTTTGTTTTCTTCTGTCTGTGCAGCTGTTGTTGATGGTCTGCATACCTGGTGCCTCTCTGTTTTCCTGTTTGTTGATTCCATGTTTTGACTGAACAGGTTGTAGACACTGGGAAAGTTTTTAACTCAAAATTCCCAGCTTGTGGCCTTGTGCTTCAGATCAGGTCTCACTGCTCGTGCTAAGCCACACTACCCAGAAGGACAGGCTCAAAGAAGGCTCACTTAGCCTGTCATATTTATGCGATAAAACTGGTTGACTTGTAGTCCACTATATAATAGATATATGCGCGAGGCTCCTTGTACCTACAGCTTATCAGTGTTTACTGTGTCCCTCTGCTCCTTATGGGTTTGCTGGAGGACTTCTTGGCCCAACTGCAGGCAGACCTTTACCTCCTCTGGAGCCTGAACCAAACTACTACTGGTTTGTTTAAGGGGGGATTGAGTGCATTGTTACATGGATACAGTAGTGTTAACAGCTTCCGATTTGCTGAAAGTAACATCCCAGTATTAATTTATTGAGCTACCTGAGTCCCTGAACCATCTCTAGGTTTCATTCTATTTCTATGCTGCGGTTCATTGACAGGTATCCGTGTAAAATACATAAAATAATTAATAGGCTAGAAAATGTAACGTATACTGCAAGTAAAAGTCTAAGCTAATATATAATAGTATGTAAATGTAAATTAATAAGAACTGTGTTTCCTTCAAAATGAACTGGTTTGCCATTTAAAAACCTATGCAGTCACATAATTTTCTGCTTAATAGATTATTAACTTCTGCAAAGATTTAACTCTTTTTTATTATTTCATATTGCAAAGTAGCAGGCGTTCTGTAGTCACCCTTTGAGTTTCTCTCAAAATCCTCTTTAGCAAAAACAGCCAAATTCTTTAAATAACAAGTTTAGGGCTGCCTTCTTTTCAACCATGACTAAACTACTGGTGGTAATATATGCAGTCCCCCTCAGACAGTGGTATTGTGTGCTGGCATGCACATTTCCATAGTAGTTCTGTAGTTGTTCCCGCATGACAGTCAGGAATAATGGTGGCATGTAGATTCTGCAAAGAATCTTGGGGGCAGTTGATCAGTTATTTAGGAAAAGAGTTGTTAGAAATTGTAGTGTAATTACAAGTGAATATATTTTTGTGTAACATTTACAGTATTATTTCTGCAAAGATTCACGTGTGATGTGAATGTTCCTGCTGAGTTAACTATAAAAATGAGCATATACTTTATTAGGTTTTCTGCAGAGCTTAGACCTTCAAGCATAAAATCCATATGACAGACAATAATGTATTCCTGCATTTCAGTATACAAAGCAAATGCTGTGTATATTTTGTGTTTAATGTTTTAGCTCAAAAAAGATAAAAAGAAAATGTTCACGTATGCAATATGTACAATTTATAACCAGCTTAGTTTGTGTAATTATTATTGCATAAGTTACAGAATAGAATACTTTCTTCCATGGAAAAATAATGGGTGTGCAGGAAGGAAGAAACATAAAATTATTTTCTCACAGAATGCTCCCAGAATCTTCTCTTAGGAAGTAAATTGCAGTCAGACTAGTTGCAATATAGACCCTTTTGTCGTAAAATATTGGACTGTGAAAATTATTTCTTCATTCTTGTGGAGTTCACGTTGTTGAGTGTACTATGTATCCCATGCAGAGGCATCATTGGCTTCTGACCGGTCTCATTTGTCAAGGAGAGGTGTATGAGCTTCTACATTTTTCCTTGTAAGTAAGCTTAAGATATTGAGCTTTCATGGGAAAAAAATGACCCAGTGCATTACTGTCACAACTACATAAGAAAACGCATAAAAATATTAAATTAAAAATAAACATAAATTATAATATGGATTCTAATATAGAATTATATTAAGCAAAAGACATGTATACGTATCTATATGCACACTGCCATACTACACATTTAACAACCTCTTACTAATGTATTTGTCTAATTAGAGGAAAAGAATGGGTAGAATTTGAGGCAACTTTCCTTATTTTCAATTCATTTAAAACTTCATGGAGAAAAAACCTCAGAGAGACTACTTGTTTGCGTTACACAGACCAGCTGTAAAATGAGTTGCTTTTCCTGGTTTGTGGTGAGCTGGGAGTGTAACTTGAGGTGACCAAGCATTGTGTGTTGCAGGCTTACTGTAGGTTTAAACATTTCCTTGTAAAGTAAACAAGAGCTAATATTGACAAATTTAGGTATGAAAGAAAATAACACGTTTGTATCGTGGTGATTGTTTTTCTTTCTCTTATGACACAAGGGCCCTGACTGCTGCTTGTTTGGTGGAGAGAATTGTTGTTTTCTGTCAGATCCTTTTTTCCAGTTACACCTGAGTTAGAGCTGGGATCTAATCCCTTGTCTCCTCTCTATTTGGTGAACAGCGCTCATCTCTGCACCTGAACGGCTCCAGAACCTTTGGGACAGCATAAGAGGCATCTTCTAGGGCAAAATCCCTTGCGTGCCCCTGGCCGTCAGCTTCTGCCTGTTGGCAGTGAAAAGCGTGGTGCTTCGAACCTTTGAGTGCACCATTCCCGTGACAGCTGCCATTAATGATCCGTATCGCTGTGGGAGGCAGGAGTGGTGAAAAATGTTGCTGCTAAATAAATGCCTTCTGCCATTCTTGCAATAGGTTTCCCAGCTGAACTGCAAGTGTGTAGGTCATGTACAGTCTCAAAACCTGCCTAATTCGAGGCAAGGAAACTTCATGTGTCCTTTCACAGGAGAAATCACAAACATAGTTATGTCTGCTATTTAACAGTGTCGGCTTAATGGATTTTATAGAATTACATTAATAAGCATCTTTGTGAACATAGCATAAACTGTGTGCACCTTTCTTCTGCCTGATGTCCTGTACACACAGAGATTTGTCTGTTTTTCACTGGCATTTCTTCATGTTTATAACCCGTGGCATTGCATATGAACAGTCATTTTGTCCTTTATCTAGTCAAAGTGGTGCTTTGTAGCAGGTTTTATTATGTGAGCTCAGTTGCAAAGAAAGGACAATTCATGAATAGACTGACATTCAATCTACTTTCTAATTCTTTGCAATAAATGCAGTCAGTACCTCTTCAGGGAGCTTTCATGATACCGATACTTAGTGATTTATTTTTCTCCTTTGAGCATTCTGAACACTTTGAATGATCCTGACAGTGGAAGCTGTTGACCTAGAATAGTTTTTTGCAACATTTCTGCGAGAAAAATGTGTCCAGACTGTCTGTAGCTGACACAGTAAGAAATCTTGGAAAATGAAGACATGGCTTTTACCTTTTGAACTGTTCTAGATGAGAGTGAGAAGGGAAAAAAGAATAAATAGAAGCATCTGTGATTATTTTGTCTACTGTTCGAAGAATTGAACTGTTCAGAAACGTCGTCGTACATAATGGAAGATCATTGACCTAACCAATTTGGCTTCTCCAGTGATAGTAAATTCAGTTATTCTTCCTTATAATGGTTTTTATGTATATAATCAGCACCCACCAGATGCACTCTGGTAACCTGTAAGACAAAGGAAGGAGTGGGAGTTCATTTATAATCCCAGCTGGCAATCAACTTCTGGTTTTAGGGATGAGAATTAGTGTCCTCGTGACTCTAATCTGGTAAATACAACTATGAATGTTATTTAAATTGATGTAAATATCAAGTCTTCTTTATAATTTTGGTTAACTCTTTAGTTTACTAATATCTTTCATTAATGGATTTCAGAATTTGATTATATAAGGAGGGGTTTTCTGTTGACATATGTGTGTTTTTTTAATTTTGTTGAGTGTTGTCCCTGATTGAAGATTAATGGATCAGTCAGAGGGCAGTGCCAGACTAATATCACTAATTGTTTAGTGCTCTTCTGACCGCATTTAGGATGTAATCCATCATCTTGAGGCTTGCAAGTGATGCCTATAGTCATAAAAGGTAGGATAAGGAGGCAACTTGACAGTAGGAATCCTTTCCTGTAACAGAGCTTCTCCTAGGTTATTCTGCCTTATAGCTTGCAGTCCCATAGGGTGTGGTGCTGACTAGCAGACCTGAAGTTCTCAGAAGTTGCTTTGGTGATGTTGAACCTCTGTAACCCCGCTCTTTCCCCTGTTCTTCGTCATTATGAAAGAGGTCTAGGGGTCCTAATGTCTTCACCAGAGAAAACTCACTTGGAGAGTGGCCTTTCTACAGGAAATTTTACTTTTACAGATAAAACAAAATTTATTTTACCCTACTCACCTGGTCTCTGTCCATCCCATAAGAAATACGGGACCTTTCAGTGGGAACTGCACTTCTCTGCCTCACTGGATAGAAAGATTCATGCCTATGCAGTTCTGGGTAGCACAGGCCCTCAGGAGAGGAAGACTTGCTGCACTGATAAGTAGAAGGGATCCTGCGTAAGCGAGTCTTTGGGAAATCCCAGTCATTCGATTGCTGCTTGTATGCTTTTATCATTATTGCTTGTCCCTGAAAGGTTTTCTTTAAAGAAGTTGACCGAATTCAGTGTTCTGTTGGAGAGGCAGATTTTGAATTCTGTGTCCTCCTTCTGTATCCTGTCTTCTGAATGTGACTAAGCATTTTCTCAGCTTTCCAGACTGTTGCTAGGCACTGAGCGGATGCTCTCATGGTGCTTTCTGAGTCAGTTCGTGAGTTCTCAGTGAACCACAGAGAACCTGTGGTGCAAAACCTGTTTAATTTCTCATGAATTGCACCACCCTGAAAGTAATCACATTAATTCTACCCTACAGTGAGTTTACTGGTTTTTGTTTAATTAAATTCTGCTGAAATTCCTCTTAGTCTTCCTACCTTAATGAAGAATCTAAATAATTAGTTAGCAAATTTTGCTGTCTTTAATTAATCTTCAAGATCATTGATGATTAAGTTCTAACAGTAGCAGTGTAACTGTCAGACCCTGGGGCTTCCCACTATTAACTGTTCTCTGTTCTAATGAAGAATTATTTATTACTGTTTTGTGTTTTTTCTTATCAGAGAAGTTTAATTCAAAGCAGGATTTTGTCTTAATTCCCACTCCCAATTCACGGCCTACTTTCTCTCTTACTCTGCTGTAAATGTAATCTTTGAGAAGAAATTAAGTTTTTTCTATTTTTTTAGATGACTCTTCTACAAGGAAAAGTTAAAGAGCAAGAACTGAAAATATTAGCTTCTTAATTACACCAACTTGATATGTCATTTCTTGTTTCTTCAGGTAATTCCTCACCCCATCTTGAGCTGATTTCTTTCTGGAAAAGACACTGTCTCAGAAATCAGTGTTTTCATTCCTGGTGTTACTTTTCGTTAGTGTCACAACATCTGAAAAGGTGCTTTATATATAGAGTCATATCTATGCAAGCACTAAAACAGTGTAGAGGACAAATGAAGTCAACCACGGGATCTAGGCAGCAGCAGCATTCCCCAGTGGGAATGCTGTTTGTGCACAGTAACAGTGAACAACATCACTATCTTTGTGACTCCTTCCTCGAGATAATCATCATCTCTTCACAGTGTGCATGCTGTTTCTTACTTTCCCTGCCTCTGCTCTTATCCTATGAAACACCGGTGTCCTTTAAACATTTGCAGGCATTCTCCATACCACAGATCCATGTTGTGGAAGAGGCAGGAGAGATTTCTACTTCTTCCCAGTCTTGGGTAACAAGACAGGACCCAAACACAAAAGGCACCACACTCCCATGTCTGATTCAGAGAATTCAATTGTATTGTCTTTTTTTCTGTTTGGAGGTGTTGGTTTTGTTCACGTTTCCTTGTCTTTTTCTTATTCCTCGAATCCAAGTGCCAGAACCCCAGAGAGAAAAAGGCGAGGAAAGAAGAGCCCTTTGCTCTGCAGTGCTAATTGCCAAGCTGGGGCTTGATGAAGGGCTGCTTAAAAAGCCATGTGTGCTTGGTGCACATTCTGCTTCTTTGACAAACCTGAATTATGGACCTGGCAGAAACTTGATTCATGATGCCATGTACCAAAACACTTGTGAATTTCTCCTGTTCACTCTACTATGGTTATACTAAAGATTATGTAGCATGAGCTGGTTTCTTCTTTCTAGTCTCTGCAAAGAACTCCTACAAGTGCTATTAGTTGTTCTATAAGAGTACCAGGAATAGTGTGCTGACCTTAATGTGAAAAATTGCTTGTGAGCACTGTGGCCACTTAGCACGGGTGAGTTAAGACTGCATTCATCACTGCTTTGCTATTTTATATTCCTTGGCTGTGCCTGTTGTAGTACATGATCGGTGCTTCACACTGTTCTTCAGCACTGAGGCCAGCTGGCAGCAGTGATCAGTGCTCGTACTATTAAACTTTCTTACCTTTCAAAGCAAGGGGGACAAATTCTTCATTGGAAACATTCAAGCTAAATCCTGGGTTGTTTCTGAGCATTATTTGGTAGAATATTAGTCAGCTTGAGTCAAACCATTTCAGAAACTGTTTCAGTGATTTAATAATGTAGAAGATCAGTTACTGGTACTTGGGAGCATTCCCTAGTACTGTTTAATTTGTTGGCATAAACATAGCCCCTGTGTCCTGAGGTCTTGCTAATTTTATAGCATGGTATATCTTGAAATATTTGCACATTTGGGCAAGAAATGATTTGGGCTTGTGTGAAATACATAAAGAAATCTTAATTTAAAAGATTATGGCTGAATTATAAGCCATTCTACTGGATATGTAGGGCATGATTTTTTGAATTAAATGTAACATGAATTAATAAGATTAGACAGGACTGGATTTTCATGAGAAATGGCTTTTCTTTTCCTTTCTTGGAAAAAGGAATAGCGTGCCAGGTTTGGAATCACTTCATCCTCAAGGTGATTAGGTGTAGACATAAACTCCTACCCCTACAACTGAAATATCATAATAAATGTTTATTTAGCTAATCTTTCTATTCTTTAAAAATACAAGATACTATGTTACGGAAGCTCCCACCCAGTTTTGGTGCACCTTGATTAATGTGATATAACATTGTGTCAGCTGGGCAGCAGTACCCGCCATTCATTCTTGCGGCATAACTCACCAAGCAACAGGGATGATTCTGAAGGAGCATTTAGCTACCCCTGGACTGTACTGTAAAGGTGGTCCTGTTTGCCTAGAATCTGGATCACCTAATCATCCAGATTACGGACATAGTCTGAACTCAGCAGCTTGCTTGTGACCCATCTGGATTTCCTTCCTGGATTTCCTTCCCACAGATGCCAGCAAGGGTGAGGGTGAGGGAAGGCAGATCTCACCTAAAAATACAGTAAGGTTTTAGAAGCATTCCCAGGTATCACTTGTACCTTTTGAACAGAGCTGATATATGTGTTTCACTTGCATTCAGGTATGTTAAAGCATAGATTTACAAATGTGTTTCTTTGAGCTGGCCGTTCCCATAAAATTGAATGCTGATTAAATGATCATCATGTATTCAATGAAACCTTTTATGCAAGCATTGTGTTAGGATACTGTCAGGCTGTCTGGAAGAGATGGAGGAGATGCTTTACCTGTGCTCTCAGAAGAGCAGAGCAATGTAAAGACCAGAACCTGGAAAGATGCCCAGACATTGAATCCCTCGGCTAATTTTGAAGTACTCTTGAATAAAGCTAATGTGTCAGTGAGGCCCTAGACTAGAATTGATTTCTATGGGAATAATTAATCCAAAAGGGTGTGTGCTTTTTTTTACATGACTTCCTAATCATCTGATTCTGTATCTATTCAGTGTTGATAGTAGCATCATGTGTCAGGGCTTGTATCCAAGATGCTGTAGAGAGACTGCTGAGGCTTTTCTGGTGCTTAAGCTATACTTTGCTGCTCGTCCATCAGCACCATGGATACTGCTGAGGAAGACCTTGAGTATGGCTCTGAGGGTTAGCCATGAGCAGGTTGAAAGCTTATGGGTAGGTATTGGAGATCAATGCAACAAAGGGGATCTTATTGTTAGTGCCTGATCAAGGGGAGCTTATAGGTTTTGATTGCCTTATAGGTTTTGATTGTGAGAGTGGTGAAACACTGGCACAGGTCACCCAGAGAAGCAGTAGATGCCGCTTCCCTGGAAACTTTCAGGGTCATGTTGGATGAGACTCTGAGCAGCCTGATCTAGTTGAAGATGTCCCTGCTCACCGAATGGGGGTTGGACTAGATGACCTTTAAAGGTCCCTTTCAACCCAGATTATTCTATGATTCTGTAATTCCATGACTATGTCATGGAACTGGGGCGGGAGGGGATGGGGGGGGGGGGGCGTAAGAACTAGTCTTCTTGATCATGCCAGTCAGGCAGGGTTTGATGCAGGACAGCCCCTGGTTGTGCACCTGGTGTTGCAAGGGGGTCACTGTTTTTTTTTATAGTCCTTCTATAATATAAATAAAAAATGCTGTGGAGAGAAGGGAGCCACCTGACAAAGTGGGGCAAGAGCATCTTTGCCAACAGGTCTCATGATCTGGTTGGGAAGGAGGGTAATGTAGCCCTTGCTTTGGAACAAGTGACAAACGAGTCCAGATGTTAAGGACTTAACAGAGTATTTACACTACTCCAGCATCTACTGTAAGGGTAACATGGTTTGGTGTAAGTAATCCAGGGGATTTTTGGAATCTGTCAAAAATAACTTGACACGAGTATTCAGTGAGCCAGCTAAAGGAGGGACTCTGCCAGATCTATTACTCACAAACAGGTGTATGATCATTTGGGGACTGATAAGTTCTTCAATGAATGTTGATTGCGTCTTTAGGAGCATTAACCATGAAATAGGGGAGTTTAAGGTCTGGAGAGAAATGAAGACCAACATTAGAATTACAACCCTGGATTTCAGGGGAGCAACTTTTGCCTTGTTCAGGGATCTGCTTGACAAGGTACTATGGGACCACTGCCCTGACAGATAGAAGATCTGCTTGATCTGTAAGAATATAAGGATACAGAGTAGACCATACCTAAAGTCTTGCGAAAGTCTGTTTAATCACTGACCTGCTGCTCAGTGGGGCAGGAGACCTTGTTGCAAAGGGCACAGAAAAGTCTGTGGTGCTGTGCGGTTTCTCAAACATTGGAACAGGTTATATCGCATCATTAGATTCAAAATTGACCAAGGCCATGACAAATTTGGCCCTGCTTTGCTGCGGGGACTTGGGGTGGACCAGAGCTGTCTTCCAACCTAAAGTATTCAATGATTCAAAGAGTCTTTATGACTCAAGTTTCAGATCATTTTATCTAAAAAAGTGTAATGGAAGCTCATAGGCTGTGAATTCCGTATGCGCAGTCAGTGACCTCTTCATTTGAGGCCAGTGTCCTTGCAGAGAGCTTGATCTTGTTCGTGAAAACCTGAGAAGTTCCAGCTTGCACTTCTGCAACTTAATACAACTGCATTCTTAAAGGGTTTGCACTACTTTTTGTACTTTAAATTAATTATATGGCTGTTTACCCTGATGGAAGCAGCCAGAGTAGGTAAGTGGAGACATCTTGAAATAAACTAGATAAAGTGGAAGCTTTGTGCTTTAAAGTTCAGAGGAAAACCATTTTTAAAATCCAGCTGTAAAACTTCCCCAAATACAGTGACATTTGCTGTACATTTTTATTGGCCAAACTGTATTTTAGGAAAGGTTAGAAGAAAAAAAACTGTGAATCCTGTTGCAGTAACCCCCCGATTTTTTATTTCTTAGAATGAGTCTGCTGTATTCTTACTTGATTTTTGTTGAATTTAAGGAATCCATGTTAAATTAGTTTTAACTGAGCACTTAATGACTGAAGTATTTTTAGGAGGAATCATCAACTCATGTCACTAAATCTCCACTCTGCAGAACTACAGTGTTGTGTTACGGAGTTTGGTGTCTTTGCCCCTTTTTTAGTACCAAAGTTCTTTTCAAAATGGAAATATTTTTAGATTTAATGAAATTTTATTATATTGTTTCTGGTTCCCATGTTTGGTAAAAATATCAATAAATTATTTTTTGTAATTTCAAGGAGCACAGGTCTGCAGATTCTCATTTAATAAAAACTGGAAACGTGCAGAAACCATTATCAGGTGTGCTTTAAAATCACTAAATCATGACTGCATTGCAGGAGATAGAGGAGTCACTACCAATTTCAGCAGAATGCAGTAGAATGTTTTTCTTACCTACCATTACTGCAGTTTAATTTGTGATCTCTCCAGTTATTGTATTCTTTTAGATCTTCTTAAATTCAAAATAGACTCAAATATCAATTGTATACTTAGCTCTGTCTTTGTTTATTTTAACCACATCCAAAGAGAGTATTTCACAGCTGCTACTTCAGCTAGATTGTTTGTAACTCTCAATGTCAAGGTCAGTTCATGCCTTGCTACTCTGTGATGTTGTCACGGTTTAGTCCCAGTTCACTCCAGGAAATCTCCTCTCTCTTTTTAGGGACATCAGAAATAATGAGCAATGACCTGAGAATTAGTGATGGCTTGTAATACAGTGTCACAGATACTCTGGGTTTTCTTTTACAGTTACTGACCTTAATTATTAAGGGGAATATTACCATGATGAGGCTTAAAGGCTTTAAACCCCTCATTTATCTCATATCCAGAAACATGACCAGCTTCTTAAATATATTATTGGTGATAAAATTTGTAGTTCTTTGTTGTAATACTTTTGGCCCTTGAGTCTAACTAATCAGGTCTGAAATGCATGTGCTTAATTTTGGTGAGGCAGTGTGATGTGAAATAGGTAATTAGCCACTTTGTTGGAGTGTGCATATTGTGGTTCAGTGACTAATTTTCTGGCCAGTGAATCACAACCTTATGTCTCCTTTTCATATTTAAACACTTCAGATTATGATAGGTCTTGTATTTAAAGCCATTCTGGGCGTAAAGATCTAACTCCTGCTTAGCATATTAATAACTGCTTCTGCTTTACAGTTTTCTAAGAGAGAAATATTTATTCATCTTTCGTTAAATTATAAAATTGATAATTTATGGCTTATTTTAGTTACAAGTTAAACAATTATACGCAGCATGATTCTTAAGGTCATAGAATGTAACATGACAAGTGTTTGGTTTAGTTTGTAAAACCTGTAATTATTTGCAATGTAATACTCCATTTTGCGAATTTACAGTTCTTTATCTAGAACTGACATCAACTGCAGATGGAATACTTCTAAATATTTAATTTCAGACACTTTGGACATGTCTCACTTTAAAGCATTAAATTGCAGGCAAATAAATTTCACGTTTCTGTTTTGGAAAATATTTGCTTTAAACTTTGTCATTGCTTTGAGGCTTTTATTCATGTCTAACAGCGTCAGGAATCATTGAGGAACTTCATTTTGACGTGATTCAAGCCTTGAAAAATCATGTCACTATAAACTGAGTGACTTTGGCATTATAAGAAAAATTCAATTAATAAGCTTTTACATTTTTACATGCTGCCTAAACTTGTTTGTCTATATGAAAGTATTATTGCATTACAGCCTAATGTGTCAAACCCACTCCTAAATAATCAGGAGTTACTGGACTTCAGATGCATTACATATTGTCTGTTCTAGGTTTTCATTGTACAAAAATGATTGTATGAAGCATTTTGAATCTTATTTTGCAAGCAAGATGAATTACAAGGCAAAGGGCGGGAGGGAATATGATATTTACAGTCCTTTGTGTGGTTCTGTAATTTACCACATTGGCAATCTCCCTCATGTGTTTACAAATGTGATGCTCTCTCTACTGTGTCTAAATAATACACTCATGCATAATGTTGCTTAAAATGTGTGGTTAAAATAGAAGGGGTATTTTTGTGTTTTCTGTTATTTATTTTTACATTAGAGGAGACATACTTAACAAATATGGGTTGAGTCCTTTTTTACTTCATGTTATAATATCAAAAGTTCATTGTTCCTCCCAGTTGAGAGTGAAAACACAGCTGGTGTAGTCTTTGTAATACTTGGCCCCAAAATTAAAATGCAGAGGAAACAAGATCCGACTATGAGTCAGTATGGAGAACAGATGAAGTATAGGGGCTATGAAGAAACATTCTTTTTCTTTCAGTCCAAGGTCTTTATCATTACTGAGAAACAGTGTCATATTTCGTAATAGTAGAATATGAGTACCAGAATGTGATCTGTTGAGATTGGGATCAAACTGCTGATGTTGTTTCCTTGATTTTGTTCTAGTTCTTCTGTATTTTCTATATGTTCTTAAAATAAGAAATGTTCTTGCTAATTATTTTCAGAGCCCTTTGTGTCATTATTTTAAGTGGAATCACTCATGCACACCTTTCTTATCCTTTTGGAAGTAACAACTGACTTGCATGTTTTGGTGATGTTGAAATAATCTCAAAATTGTATTCCCTTCTGTAGTGCCTGACTTCATGGAGTCTGACAATTTTTTTGGCATGGGAAATGGACTCAGGTTCATCCACACATGGGAAACTGGCTTACACATGGATGCCAAATCCCAAATGACTGTAACAGTCATAGGTAGTACCAATCAAAATAATTTTCTTACATGGGTTATAACGCACATTTCTATTCTCATTCCAATAATAAGTTAAATTCATCGTTTGATCCGAATGTTGTGGAAACAAATAATTTACCATATGCAGTATCTGTGTCACCTGATCGTACTTTTCAGCTCTGAGTACTATTTTTTTCACATCTAATTACTGAATTGTCTTTCTAACCTTCTAAGAAAATATTCCTTCAGCTTGACACCTTTAAATTGTTCTTTTTTTCAGTAGTTTACAGTGTGTTCATATTGTATAATGGTATAATTATCATTAATGCTATAGATAGCAAAATATCTAATGTTTATGCCACTGTGCTGAAAAAAGTGTTACAATACAAGCCAATTCTGACTTTCAGTTGCTGACACCAAGATTGGGAACAAGTATTGTAAGTCTCAACCAAGAAAAAGGCACTTCTCTTGTCTTTTGTTAAGCCAAAGAAATGTGCTCCCGGTCTTCAGCAGTAGCTAACAGTGGAGAAAAAACACTTCTTAGCAACAGCAGTTCATAAAATAAAAGAAAGATGAAAATGAAGCTTAAAATTCAGGAAATATCATCTGTCAGATTTAAAAATGTGGAAATAGAGCCTCTGTTATAGACAGGAGGAAAGCAAATATAAATTGTCAGAAATATCTTCTAAGTCAGAATGGAGAAAGAGGTTACTCTGGTTCACGTACCTTGCACTCTGAGCTGCCAGAAGCGTGTCCATGCTTTTACTGTGCATCTGGTCTTCTGTAGGCTTCTTGAAAATACATTGCTATAAAGAAAATGCAAGTGATTATACATTTTTCAAAAATTGCCCTGCTCTGTGTCTGTGTCCGTAAAGTTAAAACTCAGAAAATCTTTTTTACTGAGATTTGGAGTGAAGGCTTTAGTGCTCATATTGGAGAAAAAGGCTACCTTCTGTACAAGACAGAGCTAAAAATAAAGAAAATGGGTAGATCAATAGGAGTAATATTGTTTCACTAATGTTTTGTATAGGTTTGTAATTGGACGAGAAAAACCAGGACAAGTGAGCGAAGTTGCGCAGCTGATTAGCCAAACTCTAGAACAAGAACGCCGCCAAAGAGAGCTGCTGGAGCAGCATTATGCACAGTACGATGCAGATGATGATGAGGTAACAGACTGCCCAGTGTTTCAGTCTTCGGTGTTTTTTAATGTTCTGTTTTCTATTCCGAATTCCTGTTTTTTAATTGTCGCTCAGAGGACAACTTCTGGCCCTTTCCATTATGTCTGCTGCTGATTTTTACAGATTTTGATGATGAGCTTTAGTTGAAGAACAAAGTAACTGAACAGCTTTTCAGCAGGGATTTAAAATATTTGTTTTGTTCCAGAAGAGCAAATATCAAATTAGTCAATACTTATGTAATCATTGCTCTTCTTTAAAGATGTAAGCTTTATATGAAATAAGGGAATAAAGTTGGCTTGTTTGTGCCCTGAAAGATTAGGGTTGTGTGAAAACTGGTAAAGGTCACCTTCTAAGTTTTAGGAGTTTGAGGCAGTTTCAGACTTTTTTTTTTCCTGGAAGAACTGATGTTCTTCTTAATTCAAAACATTAAGAAATTTTGTGAAAATTCCAGGTAAGACCCCTCCTTCCACAGACTGCTTTTTGTTACTGTGTGAACAGGTATTCCATACAATGGAGAACTACTCTACCTTGTCTGAAGCACATATCAATGTTTGCATTTAATACCTGGTGTCCCTATACAAAGTTTTTGAAACTATTAGCTTTATACACTAAATTGTCCATATTTTCTTCTCATTCTCTTAGAATTCCTAATAAGCCTAAATACCATGAAACTTGGAAAGATTAATGAGAGAGCTTTTTCAGAGATTGCTGTCTGTCTACTCCCTAGATTAGTTGCTGGGTTAAGGTAAAAGGCAACTGCTGTAACAAACTGCCTCCACATAGTCTAAGCATACCACCATCATTTCACATCATCTTGAACAGTATTGTTTGAAATGCCAGAGTCCATGTATTAATGTGTTTTCATCCCAGGACAAATATATTTCTTTTATTTGCAGGAGGCAGTAAGAGAGAGGGGACATAGAGAATTCATGCTATGCATTTATTTCAGGTTTTTAGGAACTAAGACAAGGCTTCTAAACAGCGAAGTAGAGAAAAAAAAGTGCTTGGAGATAAAATCAGGGTACACTCAGATTTATAAATACGCTGTTAAACCAGCAATATGTCAGAACAATCAGAAATATCCAGAAGCCTAAGTAAAAATCCTGTCATCTAGCCCCAGTGAAGCTTCACTGTAATTTCCACTGATACTAAAAATAAAAATACTTTAACACATTTTAGAATGAGTCCTGTCATAGGTGCATTTTCAACTGCATTGGGGATGCATGTGTATGTGTACCTGTGTGAGACCATAAAGGCTAGGACAACCCTGTTCTCTCCTCAAACTATAGAAACACGCAAGTCTTCTAACTTCTGTTTAGTCTAGAATTAAAATTCAAGATCTTGACTAATTTCTTGAAGGAGCTGTTTCATCTCCTCCAAAACAACAAAAAAGAAGCACTCTCTCTCACAAGTCATCACAGTGTGCTGTAGACATGAGGGTCTGAAGACCTGTGACATCATTTTGTAGTAACCATAGTCTAATAGCATTCCTAATGGCAGGAGAGCTGTGTCTTAAATGGCTGATGTTCAAATCCTTCTCACTGTATACTCACACGTAGGGGAATGTGTGGCTGAAGGCAGACCTGTGTGATTGATGCATTACACCCTTTACCAAGAGGGCACATCCATCTGCAAAAAATCTGAAAGGTTTGTGTCACTTATCTTCATGCACCACACGTCATAACTAGAGATCTGACAGTAAAGGAAATGTTTAAACCATATAGATCAATACTCATTCTGGTAGTACCTGAGCCTTCAGTAGGGATTGTCCTTGTGTTGATGCTGATAGTGATGCTTTTGTACTGGTGACCATGCAAGTGTTTCATAGCACAATAATGAAAGAGGACAGGGATGAGTAAGTATCAGATACTTTTTTGTCATACAACTTGTTGTCCTTTGTGCAATTCAGTGAAACAGTGCAACTCTTAAATCGTCTTCACCACATACGTTTTTAACACAAAAAAATACTAAAAGCACAGAGTGTTTTCTGTCGGTAGTACCTTTGGATGATAGAGAGAAGTCAAGGCAGGGCAAAGTAATGAACAGTCTTAAGGGCATCTTTTCTTATCGTACCACTTCCTTGAGGATGATGCCCACCTCTCTGACCATCACAAGTGCTATTTGGCCATCAGTTTATGCAGTGCAAAAGGGACTTTGATGCAATATGCAAGGAAAGGAAGAAGAAAGAAAAGACATCCACCAGGGGAGATCCAGAATATCACTGAACATCTCTTTTGGAAGGAGAAGAAATTAGGCTTCAGAACAAATGCGGTACTTCAGTTCTCAAACCACTGGGATCTCTGAAGATCATTCATACCCATTTCCTACATGATACCATGCATATATGTGGGAGGGGTGTGGTAAACCTTATACTCAAAATAGATAGCTGGAGTGTAGTTACTGACGTATGCAATGAGGCATGTTCCCTTTCTTAATTAACAGACTTATCAGAAGTAGATTTTATTGGAAACCTGCAGCAATCCTGAATTTTTTTCTTTTTGCCACCCGACTGCCATCCAAGTAAACTCCTGTAACCATTCCCAGGCAATTGACATGATGGAAGCTGTGATCTAAATCACATTCGGCATAGTTCAGAGATGTTGTTGGTTACCACAAGCAGTTCTGCTCCATTTACTATGAAATTTGAGCATTACTATTTTGGGCTCGCCTTACTTTGTTAGGGCAAATATGGCTGGGTTTATTTAGCTGTACACCTGACACCACTGCCAGCCCTGCGTTCTTTGGCTCTGCTAAACAGGTCATCTTTCAGGCAAGAAAATCACAATTTACACTGTCTGAATGAATATCCACAAATGTACAAAAAACCTACGCCTTCAAGTCCACTTCCTCAAAATGATACTGAATTCTGACTGTGTGAAATTCAGGAATGTTTGGATTGCTGAAGGATTTTCATGTTAAGGTGGCATGGAATTATACTGGAGTTGCTCAGTCTCAGAGCTGTCAAACTGTCCTATACATTTTCATTCAGTTCTTAAAATATGGTAAAATAAATCTCCAGCTACAACGCTGCATAAATAAACAAGAAAATGATCTTTTTTCAACCCTCCATTGAAGCTGTCAAATTGAGCCTCGGAGACTGTACCACAAAGACAACAATAACATATAAGGTTTCCAGAGCAGGAAATCAGTGATCTGTGTTTGAGTCCTGGAGTCACTGCTCATAACTGTGCTTGGTAAAGCTGGTCAAAGCACAGGAAGAGAATGCATGCCAGATATGTGCAAGGCCGGCTGGTTTATCTTGCTATGCCATCAGCTGGCTGGGTTTCCTCTGTTTTGAAACTTAGGACAGTCTTCATCATGGCCCAAGCAGCATCTAGCTATATAAGAAGGTCTGAGTTCTTTAAAATAGCACCATTTATTGGAGGCAATTTTGACTTCTGACAGCCAGTGTGCACTGTACTTCAGTGGAATGCTACATTAGAGATACTCTTGTTAGCCTGCTGTAACCTCCCGTTCCATTGCCTTGTAGAAGTGTTACATGACAGTTGGTGGGGAAGATTCAAGCTAATACACATTTCCAAAAGATAAACCATTTACTATATAAGTAATCCTGAATGGATTTGTAAGTAATACATTTCTATGTAAATGCCCTGCATCCCTGCTCTTCAAAATCTGCCTTTATCTTGGGCTGCAGGTTTTCATGGAGTTGCAACATGTTGTCATATGCTCCGTTATTTAAGTCTTTGCATGGACATGCAAGACAAACACTAAAAGAAAAGGGATGCGCACAATGGGGACCGTGCAAAGAGAAGCGGGATATACTTGCATCAACTCACAATTTGTTCTTAAGCTCCCACGAGCTAAGCAGAACCAGTAGTATCAGTTATTTCTCAGGTACTGCTTAACAATATCCACTGTTGGCATTTCCTGATGATCCTGTGGTAACTACAATAAAGCTGGGAGAGTATGTTGTTCACGTACTGCCTCTAGATAGCCTGCTGCAGAGTTTACCCGTCTCCAGTTCATCTAGCTTCCTAAAATCCCACATCCTTTTAATTTGGAAGGCTTTGAAGTAGGCTTTGTGTTTGTGTTTCCTACTTAGTGTGTTAAGTACAACCCGAATCTGTGTCCTTGATGGAAACTTTTTGACTTTTCTGTGTTAACAGTTTTCTGTGTACATTTTTGTCAAATTCTGACATTTCTCAGAATTTTGATTTGAACGTGGTATTAACTTCTTCATGTTCTAAAGTGGATGACAGAAGTCGCATAAAACAGATCACCTGTTCTGTGAAGGCTGCGTATCATGATGCAGGATGTGAAATTAATAGCATATTGCAGAATTCTATTCATTCCGTGGCCACGGACAAATAGCTTCATGCCTGTAATGTTTCTAATGTATTTTAATATCAAGAGTAGTAATCTGAATATTTTTCAGTTTTAATTCTCATTTTTCAGAACATTCTGAGAGCAAACCAACATTAGAACCATTCAAGAAAATCTTGAGACACACAAAAAGAAAAATGCCACAATGTGCTTGAATATCTAACACCTAAAGAATACATATTAAAGATCTTTCAGACTGAGAGTACACTTTTTCCAGCATCATTAATATAAAGCATACTTGTAAAAACAATGATTGACACTATACCTTTATATTTTTCTTTGCTCTTTTGAAAGAATTTAGTATAAACTATCAAAAAGTCAAATGAAGAGGTGGGTTTCAGTTATTTCTATACTTCTTCAAGTGGCAATCCCTGATTGTGGGAGAGTTTCAGCACGAGCAAAAGATTTAGTTTGATGCAGCCTTTGTTATGGTGATTTGGGGAAGGTCTGTCTGCATTATCCTGGCTGGTGCTGCTGCTCCTTCTTTCTGCTTGGGATTATTAGGCCAATTCAAGAATTTACAAGGCAGTTAAACAATGTGAGTAATGCATTTTTCCTTTTAATGGGGGAAATTTCAGTTAATGTTTCTAAAGATAATTCCATGCTATTAGCTGTGGTAGCGTATAGCAAAACTGAGTGTCTAATAGCAGAAGCTGTTGCTGTGGATAGAATAAGCTTAAACCCTAGGTGCTACTGAAATGAGAAAGCAATCTTTTGCCTGGATCAATTTTACTTACCAATACAGATTGAAGAGACCAAGATTCAAGAATATGTAAGTTTTCATTGGTTATTAAGTAAAATTATCTTGAATTGCAAGGAACCTCAGGTAGCTACGATAACTACTGTTACCTTACAAGCTTTTATTATTTTGAAGTAAAAATAACTTTTGTCTCTGCCTTGCTGTTGCTTGTAGAACACCGAATTTGCCATTCCTAGCTTTCTGGTGCAGAGTCTGAACAACCTTCTGGTAGCCATGTGAAGTAAAAGTCAACAGAGAGGATTTTTTTCAGGGAAAGTATGTTTCGTGTAGTTTAGGATACATTTCCTTAAAGCACACATTGGTTCTTTTGAACCTGTAATTTGTGTTTTGTGTGGTTATAAGACTAGATCCCTTTTCTTTTGAAGAGGAAACCAAAAGTCTCATTTATTTCAATGGTCTGTAATATGTTTGTGTCATCCTGCTGTCTTGTTTACTTGAGCAAACTGCTGTGCTTTGCTTTGATAACTACTTTTTTGCATTAATTGAAACAAATACCAGCACTCACTATGTACAATTTGAAACAAAATTTTCCTTTGTGTTCATTTTAAGCTGTCTAATGTTCCTCTTCCAACAGTCTGACTCCTGAGGCTGGCAGAATAGTGCCTGCTCTTGATTTTTTTCCCAGTATAACTTAGTCTTTTGTATGTGCTTGATTTTCTTTTTGTGTGAAGTACTTCCTTTTAGTATGTCTTTGGCAGAATCTGCTTTAACTAAACTAGTCTGTTTTTTTCTTTTACTAAAATTGGCAAATATAATTAAGATTTCGCACAAAATTAATGTGTTCCTTTAAAAAGCACATGTAGCTGAGCCAGATCCGGTTTTTTACGTGAACTGGGCATGGGTTTGCTAGTTAATGATCCGTTTTCTGCCTCCTCTTTGCATGCTGCAGAGATTTCCTTGCCTCTTCTGGTGGACCTGCCAGAATGTGCTTTTTTTCATGTAGAAATTAAAACTGTATCACCTTACAGTTTTTTCAGGGATAATGACTGCAATATTGACAGTACAGGGATTGTGTTAGTATTCTGTCCCCACAAGAATTCATTTCATTGAAATCTTGCTGGGTTTTTAGAGTTAGTTGTTCCGCTTCTCTCCACTTTGATAGTGTGAAGGTGTCCTTACAAGCTCTTGGAGAAGCATAATTTTCTGTTTAGATAGTAACTGCACATAGCTATGGGGAATAAAATAAAAAGAGAAGTTTCTACAAGTGTGGCGTAACGGAAGATTGTGTGTATGTGAGTTCTAGATATACAGGCTGATAAATCTAATTTTGAGTGTTGTTTTGTTTAGCTGTAGTGCTAACAGGCCTGAAAATTCCACTGAGATGTTATGCTGTGTTCTTTGCTTCTGTTTAAGTAAGGAAAATGAAGCAAAACCAGCTGTTATTTTTTTCAGTTTAAGACTACAGAGATTTTTAATCTTAGTACTTATACAGTATGTAAAATAAATAGTTACTGTTTATTTCATTGAGGAATATGTATGTATTTGTTTGTAGAGAGAGAGATAGCTCTCCTAAGAAGTGACTTGCATTAACAATAACATTTTAAGTATGGATGGGTCGTGCACACTGGTGGCTTACCTTCTTTTTGATAGTTGATATAGCATCAGAATGTTTTACCAAATTAGTCTAAGCTTTCTGTGTGTTCAGGCTTTGCTTTTTAAAACTTCAGTGGTTTTAAGAAAGAGGAATATAAATTTTTCATGATCTCTAAAAGCCCCTTCCAACCCAAATTGTTCTTTGATTCTAGGTGTTATTTATCGAGGAAATGGTGATGTTTTATTGCAAGTATATCACCGTGTTGTTGGATGCATATGTAAACCTTTTCTGTCTGTATGTACTTTGCACTTAGACTTAACGTGCTTCCATGCGCTGCTTTTTAATTGAGAGAGATTTACATAAGCCTAAACAACAGCTGGGAAACTGAATTAAGGTAGGAAGTTGAGTCTCAAACTGTTGTTCTTTAGACATCTGAAATCTTAAATCTTGTTTTGATAAGCACTTCTGACAAAAAATGACATGAATAGATAATCCTAGCACTACTGGGAATATTCTTCAGGGAATATTCTTGGGAACTAAAAGCTCATGAACAAAACTTCGAGTAGTTCTGTCAAAATTTTGATGTTATTACTGTATTAATATGAGAAGGACTGCACCCCGTTCGCCTGCCCTTCCTTTTCCATGTCTGGCTTTATAAAGCCAGAAGTGGGCCTGAAGGAACTGCTTGCCTAGTCATTTGCATAGCCTGCAGCCTGTTTGTGATCCATATGCAATGTGCTCCAGCTTCCAGAGGGAGTCTCACTGAGGTGAAGCGGTACCCAGCCACCTCAAGCATGGGGAGAAATGAGCACGGGTGCATGTGCAAAAGATTCTCTGAGCAACTTGGGGTTTAATATTGCAGGTTCTTCCTTTCAATATTATTGGTTTATTTTGTTTAATCTTGAGATACAAATTGTAGCTTAGGATTTTTTTTAATTTTGCTTTGTCAGTGAATTGTTCACATCTCATGTTTTACCAGCCCAAGAAATACCCACATTTTTCTCTTTAAAACTAGCTAGAAGCAGCTTCTTTGTCAGGATGAAAATTTGGTAAGCTCTGACTTCAATCTGTGAACTTGTCTTTGACATTTGGTTTCTTTTTCCTGCTGTTTTGTTTCTGTGTGTGACTTTTCTGTTGTTAATAAAGAGCAAACCAGTAGATTATGGAATATCGCTGGAGAATTACTACATCCAGATGGCTTACAAAAGAGTAACCAAGGTCTTGTCAATCATATTCTGCTTTTGTTTCTGTTTGAAAGAGGTTTCTTGTTGAATTTGAGATAAATTTGGAGAGGTCTTCCTATGAAAAAGAGGGCCTCACTTGAAAAAGGATGAAAACCATTGAACTATACAACCAGTACTGCTTAAGCACTATAAATTCTTAGTTACTGCTTAATGTTCTGAAATACTGTGGTGGATTTGTGTTTTTCTTCTGGTGGAATTCATGAGTGCAGGGATTATAACTAATGGAAAAGGTAAACTTTTTTTTATGCAGTATGTTTTATTTACATAGTAGCTTAATTATTCTTTGAACAGTTTCTGGTTCGTAAGAGGATAACTAGAATTTCTTAAATGCTGTCAAATTAAGACAGGGGAGTATGCTACAGATGAAGAAGATGAAGACATGGGACCTGTCCTTCCAGGAGGTGACATGGCTATTGAAGTGTTTGATCTCCCTGAAAATGATGATATGTTCTCCCCCAGTGATGTGGACACCAGCAAACTTGCTCACAAATTCAAAGAGGTAAGTTACAGACCAGAAAATAATCCTGAAATATCTCACTGGAATTAGATTTCTAGTCATCTCAGTGCTTGTTTTTTCTCTTGAATACTAGAGTTCGTGTCTCACTGTTTGTATATTTGGTGTTGTTGATTGACTCCAAAAGTTCTGCTTAGAAAAAGTGGAACTGTTCATCACAGTTGTTTTAACATCAGCTTTCAGGTGACTGTTACATTGATGGAGAGTAATGTACAAGTTTTCGTCACAGAAGTTATTCTACCTCAGCACTTAGTTTCCATTTTTTGACCAGGAAGACAATTGCAACTTATTTCATTGTTAGCAAATTGCTTTTTCTTTTTTTTCTTTTTTCTTTTTTTTTAATTTTCTTTTTCGTTTTTTCCTTTCTTTTCCCTTCTTTTTCCTTTTTTTTTCTTCCTTTTCTTTCTTTTTTTTTTGTAAGATTCCAATCAAAAGTAATGGAAATGAAAGGAAAATGAAACAGCTCTTCTTATAGCATTACACAGCAGCTTGTGGTGTCACATGTTTGGCCATCTGTACAGAAAGATGCTGTATCAGGGAAGTGGACACCTTTCAAGCTGGTGTTTTGCCAGACCTCTGTGGTTGTTGAGTTTGCGTAGCAAGGTACTGAGGCTTGAATCAGTGATGTTTGTTGTGGTCATTGAATTCATGTAACTTCACTTACCAAAGTACCGAGAAACATTTCTGCTATATTTTAGGTTGTGCTTTTGATTTGTTGAACTTTACTGAATTCTGATACAAATAAAGACATGAAAGAGTTGGATTTATATAAGCGCACAGTAATGGGATGAGTGATGACAATAAAGAACATTTTTCTTTTTAAATGCATTGAAGATGGAAGGGGTGAAAGTAACCTGAACCTCGTAGGAGACGTTCTGGCTCCAGATTGGCCAGAAGTTTTAAAATAAAGAGGCTCCCGTTTATTCTTCTTTCCTTGTCCTCTCCCCTACCTTTCCCTCCACACAAACTAGGTATTTCACTAGATATTTAATTTTCTGTGAATATATGTTGTTATAACTCTCCAGTGAGAATAATGTATGGAAAACGATCAGTCACTGAGCAACCTGTCTTCCCCTTTTCTGCTGATACCATTTTCAGCCTTTGGAGGCCTACTGTGCAGTGTACCAAGGCTGTGTGAAGTACAGATGCAGTGATGGGAAACACACTGGCCTTGGAATAAATTATCCGTAAAAACGTTCTTGAATACAATTTCTATCAACTCAGGCAATTGCTGTACTGTTTTGAAGCTCTTTGCAGTCCTGTCTGTATTAATGGCCACAAAATGCTGTTGTAGAGGAGATCACGTTAAGGGACTTTGGGATCTTCCAGTTTAAGTGCAGATGAGAGCCTGAGAAGAAAACATGAAATGCTCCTGCATGAGTGGACTCTTTCACTAACCCACACAGTTACTGCTGTTAGGAGCGTGCCTCTTTTGATTCACTGATTGTATTTAACAGTAGACAGCTGCATTTTTTTGGCTGTTGCAGAGTGAGTACATGTACTTTTCTTGGTATTTGCCCTGAATTCTTTCAACACTAGAGGACTTGTTCACAATCATGCTGCATAAGCCCACACAGTGTTTTCTGAAATTGTATTTAAAGAATAACTGTTCTTTCTTGTTCTTACTGCAGAGATTAATGAAAGTATTAAACAAGTAGGTTGGTCATAATCTTTAAGCAAAATAGTTTGACCTAATTAGTTGAATTCAGTCTTTGCAATGAAAAAATGTGCTCAAATACTTTGAGAGCAATCTTATTTGAAATGTCTTGCTTTTGGAATGGAGGTAAGAAGAGGCATTCCTGGATGTATCACTGTAATTCTATAATTCTGGCTGTAAAACAGGAAAATGACACTGATTTTCCTTCACTGCTTTGAGAGAAAGAGCTAGAAGCTTAATTTTAATTGTGATGATTGAAGAGAGACAAGATCTATAGGGAGAAGGGATATCTTATATAAGAATGAGGTATTGTATTGCACATCTTAATGAAATCTATGAAAAATTGGTTACTATGCAAGAAATATAATGATTATATACAAATTTCATTGGGATTACTAGATTACGTTGTGTACTTTCTTTCACACTGTATTCTAGGTATTTAACATTTGCTAGCTTTCCATCCCATTCTACCTTTTGCGGTCTTAGATGAATTCAAGCTATTTTCTCTATAAACCTTATATTTAAAAAGAGTTTTATAGTCTTGAAGAAAATTAATTGGCTTTTCAAGACATTTTTGAAAGGAAATGTGCCAAAAAGTATTCAAAATATCTTTTGCTAAAATGAAGCCTTCACAGTTTTATATTGACTTAGAAAATACAAAATAATATCTGCCAAGAATTTGTCTGGCATTATATGTGACATGGAATAAGATATTTCTGTTCCTCCTGTTAGAAAATTTGCTTTAAAATTTTTAACTATAGAGGCCAGATTTGCTTGCCAAAGAACTGACCTTGCTTGTTGTTCAGTCTGACCCGTAAATGTGTTAGTATTTCTTGTCTGTTCTGCAAGCATAATTAGTTCTGTTAAAAAAAATAAGCAAAAAAGGAAAAAAGTAGATGTCCAGCTACACATTTGTCTGTCGGCAGGAAAGTGTGTTTTTCCTTCTGCTTCTGGGATCTGCTGTACCGTGTACTGATTCAATGATCTGACTGGGTGCTCAGTATTCGTTTTTATTAGCTTAATAACAAAGAGTATAAAAATAACTGTTAAAACCATCTGTACCTGAGCAGATTGTCATTTAAGCAACAATTTGGAGCGTATTTGTATGTAGTAATAAGCTGTTTAAGCGCTGCTTACTTGATTTGTGGGGTTTTTAGAGGAGATGAGAATGGACTGTAAGCAGGTAGCTTTGAGTCTTAGCCTTTGGCTTTCATTATTAACTCTGCAAAGGGCAAAGCCTAACTCATCCATCCTCCCCTGATTTTAGCTCACTCCAAAACAATGAGGTAGCAGAAATAAACAAAGGCCTGGGCACATCATAAATAATGTGATATTTTGAGGTGGCTTTTCTGTAATTTTTCACTACCAATAGAAATGGAATGATGATAAAAAGCAGTTCTTGGTCTCTGAAAATTGCAGATCAGAGATTGGATTGAGTGAACTCAAAAATTGCAAGAAACTTCTCGCAAGTAATGATTCAAATATCTCCTTAGTTGCCTCTACTATGATTGATTACAAAAAGGTATATAACCTTTTCGGCTTCCCGGTGTACTGGGTGGAGTAGCATCACTACTCATTCTTGCAGCTAACACCAGCTCCAGGGATGCTGAATGCCCTGTTCCCAGCTACACTGGCATCCCTCCGTCCTGGACCAGTAGACCTGCTCTCCTGTGGCACTTCCTCAGGAACACCATGTGATCCATGGGTTAGCTGCATGCATGGGGCACATTCAGTCTGGACCCATGGGCATTCCACCTGCTAGTGTGCCTCCACATTTTACATATTACTCCAAGCAGTTAGAGTCAATGACTGGTTTCATTTGAAATGAGATCTCCCATCAGCTTTCACTAATCACATGAAGATTTGTTACACTTCAGTGCCAACTCAAAAAGTGAGCATGAGTAACAGGACGAGAAGTTCTTAGTCTCCTCTGGAGACAGTGACCAAGCAACAAGGAGAAACAAGAAGATTCCTAAACTGTTCGTCAGGTAGAACTGTTTGCATCAGTGTCTGTTCCTTCTAACCTATATTCAGTAATACTGCACCAGAAAGGAGTAAATTTATTCACTAGATCAGTTAAGGCTGATTTGCAGACCAAACTGCATCCGAGAGCGTGCATTTCCTGTGCCACGAAAAGTGTGTTCCTAGAGTTCCCAAGAAAATGAAATTTCAAAAGTAGCTAAGCTGGTACCAGTCAGCTCTTTGATGGCACCTGTTATTTTGAAAACTACTCCTCTCCACCAGAAGGACTTCTGTATTGAATTATTTGTACATTTTTTTGCTAAGTGCCTGATCCTCAAGAGTGTAGCCGTTGCTTCACCAGAGATGATAATTTCTGGTTCAGTACTACTACCTCATGTACTCCATTAGCTCAACCAAAGGCATTCCCAATGGCTTCTGTTAGTCTTGTAAGAGAAATAACCCCTATGTAAAACGTGTTTTTCCGTAACTATTCCTGGTATTCATAAATAATGGAAGAAGGCTTTGACTCCACTCCCATGCTGGCTCAGGCTGTAATTCAGGTTTTGCCCTTGCCCTCAACCCAACACACAGGAGTCACTGATTCAGATTAAACAGTGCTTTAGATTTAAGGTGTTGGAACCTGTCAGAAGTTTGTCCCTGCTGCCTGCTTTAAAAAAACAGCAGGGATTCAGGTGCAGACCAGTATTGGGTGATCGTTTCCATTTGGATTAGGGTCATGCTGTTGAAGCTGTGGTTCAGTTTGTACTTCAGGGTGTTCTTGCAGACTGCAAATAGCAGACTTTTGGGGTGAAACTAAGGGTATTTCAGGACATCGCCTAATACTCTCAAATAGCTAATGAATGTTCGCTCCACAGGATCAGAGTAATGGAGGTTAGTCCAAAAGAAAGTGGGCAGATGGAGGCTGAGTTCTCAGCACCAAACCTTTCAGTGTGCAGATCAACTGTTATTGTGGTGCGCTGCTTGGTAATGTCACTACAACCTTTAGCACACTGCCTGGGCTGTTAATCTCCTTGCAATCATTTTGTGTGCTTGAATGCCATTTCCTGTTTTTTAGTTTCCCCATCTGACTGCTCTCAACTGAGATTAGCTGGTTTAAGCAGAGTAACTCCAGCTAATAGTGCAGAAGGATAGCATCGGTTTACGTTTTCTCTTGCGTGAAATAAACGTGTGGAATGTTCCTTCAAGGTTTTCCTGACTTCTTGAGTTGTTAAATCAAGTACTTTTACTTCCGTGTTAGCTTTTTTGTAACATGCCTGCTGTAATCAATGCAGTAGGACTTTCTGACAGCACTGGGACGTATTTTACATTCATATCAGAGGAGAGCAAAGCCCAGCAGGATAACATTTTTTTTTCTTTAAAGCATAAGACATTTGGTTTTGCTAAACAGATTGGATGTTCTGATTTGAAATTATGAGTGGTTAGACGGCATCCTATCTTTAATTAGGTTGCACAGACTGAGTCATTTTGCAAGCTAGACATTTTAATTTACAATCTACTGCACTGCAGCACTCTTCAAGGCCTTCTGCTATGCAATAAGGTATTCAGCTTGCAGCACAGGCTTTAAAAATACTGGAGTACTCTCTGTGACTTCACTTGTTTATTTTATATTTTCAATTTTAGTTGCAAATCAAACATGCAGTTACAGAAGCTGAAATTCAGAAGCTGAAGACGAAGGTAAGAATCAATATAAGGTTAATACACGCTTTTTTTCCTCTCATGCAAAATCAAATCTAAAGACGTATCTTTATGTGGGTGGAGAAGTCAATGTCCTTCTTAAAGGCTGATTAAGAAGCACTGTGGCTCAGCTAAATTTTGTCTTGGTGTATATTTTCTATTCAAAGTTTCAAGTCAAATCTTAAGTGCTGCTATTAAGAGAAACTGCCAACTTGTGTAGCTTCAATTAAACATACATTTTAAGAGGTACCATAATGACTAAATGGCAGATTCCTAGTTTTACAATTCTAATGCATTTTCTCGGGTTCTTAAATTATATTTGTATTGAATATTAAAGAATAAGTTAGTAGATTTTTTTTATTTACCAGTGATGTTAAAGTATTCTGTTTATGCTAGTTTCCTTTTTTTTGACATTTTTAAAAAACCTAATTTTTTAAAGATATCGAATAGAAATTAGTTTTTATATATAGAATACTATATATATGTTTTGTGTCATTGCAGTTTTCTTTAAAAGATGCTCTAGAAAGGAAAAAGCTTATTAGTTTAACAGAAAACATCGTCTCACAATTGGTTGCTAGTTATTAGATTTAAATTGCTATAGCAATAAAAAGAAATTATGTTTTTTGTACTATGATAACCTTTATGGGAAGGCAGCTGATAATTCAATTATTGAATAATATTAGGTTTTATAATGCCATCTTTCTCTTTGAGTACATTATAAAGGAAATAAAAAAGAGAAAATTTTACTTCAGAAAAAGATTTTAGATTAGTTCTGGCAACCATTAGCAGTCACTAAGTATTTTGTGTAGTGCTCATCAAATCTGCATAAATAATTGTTTAAAACAAATTCAGAGTGCAACTGTTTTCTCTAATGACAGTTTCTGTTGTATTCTTGTAGTTCAGAAGGAGAAATCTTTTCTTCCTCTGTTTTCCAGTTCCAATCTAGCAATCAGAGCCTCATGGTCAATCCCTTGGGGTTGTGCCGAGCCCCATTGACTTCATGGCAATGGTGCATGGTGTAAACACTCGTCTGTGCAAATCCATTTCCAGTATGAGGATTAATGTGTCAGCTTGTGTTGGACTCATTTACCTGGTATTTTGAATAGAGCTGGAGAAAACGTGTCTGGGTTAGGTATATTTCTACTAAAACTGCAAACAAATTATTTTCTTTTTGTGTTCATCATCCTTCATGCTAGCAGAACTGCCTGGAGCAAATTAAACAGTCTTAATAAGTAAACAGAAATGTAAAGACATTTTGTGTTTTCCATAAATTCTGGGAGCTAAAATATACAAGCTGCTGAACAACTCTACCCTTATCCAGCACCAACATTCAAACCTGCAGCGAGCTTCAAGCTGGGAAGTCAGAAGCATAACACTCACAAAGAAAATCTAACAAAAAATGAACAGAAGAGCTAAGGTTTATTGTAAACTCAGCAGTAAAGTTCAGACTTCTTCGAGGTTACTTGGGAAAAGTCATTGGACTTCATTGGTGCCAAGCAGTGGAACTGACAGTGAAACCGCACTGGTCATGGAGCTAAGCAGCGCCGATGTGTTTGGCAGAATTAACACTCGAAATCTTCAACAGCTAGAACATATTTTCCTTTTTTGTATTGTCTCCTTACAACTTCGTAAACAAGCTTAAAGAAAACAAGAGTAATGTATTTCTAACAGGTTCTCTTTATCCTTTTAATAGTTCTGGCATTATTTCAGTATTGGATGCAAAACTCTGTGCTTGTTTATATGAAAAAAGATTCTAGGTTATGACCCAATGTTAGATTTCGAATTATGCTCCAACCTCTTTTGTTTGGCTTTCCAGATTAAGCAAGATCATGACATGAAAACAGACGATGTAATAATTCAATAGAATGTCTAATTTGGGTAAAATGCAGTTAGATTAGACACAATTGGCTTTTTCCTGTTGTTTTCTAAATTGTTCTTAAATCAACTATTGATCCCATAAATCAGATTCCCCCTGTTTTATGAAAGTGTATGAATACCTTATAACACCTGAGCCGCATGCATAGAGCAAAATGCATCCCCAATGCTGACTGATTAACCTTGACTATTATCTGAAGACTACACTATTGACGGTGTGTTTAGTGTAACCAGAGAAGCATAAAGGCTGCTCTGGAACACAGAGCAAAGGCTCTCAAACGATGTGTGTGTTGGCCTGTTTTCTTTGTCCTGGAATGCTCTTTTCACTGCCAGTGTATTACTATTACAGTTGTTGATTCACTGATTTTCACTAATCCTGTTGTTTGAATTAATCCTAAACGATTAGGCTGCACTTTGCAGTGTTTACTGACTGCATCTCCACTCTCTTGTTCAGCTGCAGGCTGCTGAGAATGAGAAGGTGAGGTGGGAATTGGAGAAGACCCAACTCCAGCAGAACATTGAGGAGAATAAGGAAAGGATGATGAAATTAGAGAGTTACTGGATTGAGGCACAAACCCTGTGTCACACAGTGAATGAGCACCTCAAGGAGACGCAAAGCCAGTATCAGGCTCTGGAGAAGAAATATAACAAGGCAAAGAAATTAATCAAGGATTTTCAGCAAAAGTAAGCAGCTACGCCAGGCTCAGCAAATGAATTAGTGGCCAGATAGGAAACATATATGTGATATATTTTGAAACATGAAACCCACTATTAAACAACTGTAAGGTAAACACTGTTTTTCATTTTTTTTTCATGAAAAACACAACCTCTTTATTATGGAAAAGTGTTAGTAATATTCAAGTGTTAGTTCAGTATTGCTGATAACAAAATCACCAAATAAAGATTTGGTCTGTAGTATTCCAGGTTGGAATGTTTCAAAATTACTAGATAGCTCGATATGATTCTAAACAACCAAGAGTAATCATAATAAAGCATTTTTTTATGAAGGTTTACAGTAATTTTTAGTGGTATTGTGTCAACTGGATTCGCTTCTGCTGTGTACTAATGTAACATAAAAAAGAAAATTGTTTTGTTACATTTTACACTTTTTCTTCTTCTCGTAGATGCCACGAATGTTTGGGCTGAGTTGAGCTAACTGATGATTACCTGGCCCCCTCTGTTTCATGTGGTCCCCTCTCCCTGATGGCTAGCAAGAAAAATAACATCTTACATTTCTGTAGCATCTTCCATTCCCCCAAATTTCTTTTTTTGCAGAAACTTTTAAATTTCCTAATGAAATATAGTCATTTAAAGAAGAAAAGTCAAAACCATACGGCAATGTTAAGTGACAACTGGGAGTACAGAAGTTAATATCCTGTCCCATTAAAAAGGGGTTTAATTAGTCAAAATGTCATTACACATCTTGGAATTCTGTGCCTGTTCCAGAACTATCTAGCATCTTGTGTACATTCTAGCACAAATGTCTTAGATTTTCAGAATAAAAACAAATAGGGAAAATTACTAGAATGAACATGCATAGTCTTTCTGTTATTATTTTGCTTTGTATTAGTAAAAGATCTAGTCAGTTGTTTTTAACTGTCTTGGACTCCTAAAATCACCTATCACGTTTTTCTTATAGTTTACTATACCTGGAAACTTAAGGATGTCCTTTCTGTAAAAGAGTGCACTGATATTCTAATAAAACAGATATTTTGCTCCATTTCCTACAACAGAACACAGCATAAACTAAGCTAATGTTTTCATTTTAAATATAGATTATAAAAAAATTAGCTTGATTTTTACTGATTTGAGCAACTGAGATTTTTTTTTTTTCAGATATATTCCTCTTATCATTTTTGCATCTTCTCCCAGAAAATTCATTTAGACTAAATGAATGTTTAGGGGTTTGCCCTAATTGCAGTTTCATACTTCTTACTAAGTTAGTAATAAAATGTTTGTTAAGGACAGATTTTTCTGATGCGTAACTTAATATATATCAGAACTTTTTTTTTCTATTTGAATCTGATTGCTTTGATGACAGCAAATACATCTTTCTTTTTTCCCTAAGAGAACTTGACTTCATCAAACGCCAGGAAGCTGAACGAAAGAAAATAGAAGACTTGGAGAAAGCACACCTTGCTGAAGTTCAAGGCTTACAAGCTCGTGTGAGTAGTATTTACTCTCAAATTTGAAGAACGAGACAATCGTGTATGCTATTATGGGAAAAAAAACCCCAAACAGTCGAAACATAGATGTGTGTGTTATGGGTAACACTGTGTTGTATTTCTTTCAGATACGAGACTTGGAAGCTGAAGTTTTCAGGCTAATGAAACAAAATGGGAGTCAGGTTAACAATAACAACAACATTTTTGAAAGGCAGACATCTTTTGGAGAAGTTTCTAGAGGAGAGCCAGTGGAAAACCTAGATACTAAGCAAGTGTCCTGCCTGGATGGCTTAAGTCAAGGTTTGTTTGAACCAAACCATAACTCCTATTAATATTTTTGTAAACAGCATGGTTATAATTTAGGATTTAAAAGAAACAGTAATGCAAGGATGTTGTTATTTTTCTGTAGTTCAGTATCTAATGGCAGCTGTATCAGGGTTATACCAAATAATGCCAGTATGGACTCCCAGAATAGCTGTACAATATGTATTCTTATAGAAATGGAAGTGACTAAGTGCTAATAAAGCAAAGACCATTACTGAATTCTTAGAGCTTTCAGTGGGATGCCATAATCATTTAGCTTTAATTTGATGCTTTTATTATGTTAATAAATTAGGAGAAAATGGTGTTTTCTCCTTTGTTCCTAAATCTGCCCTTAATTACCCAACCACCAAAGATCACACAAGAACAAAGTTACCAGAAAGAGAAAAAAAAATGCTAAATCTTCCATTTTGAATGGATCTCTGCAGATTCTGATTCCACCTTGGTACAGACATCAAAAGGAACAATGCAGGTGGCACTCATCATTTCTCAGGATGTAGCCTTTTGTTAATAAAATGTAAATTCTTTACTGGCACATCAATTAAAAATCTTATTTGGCTATAGCACAGCTTGATTTGCAACATAAGACTTGTAAGACTTTGTTCTACATTACCAAAAGCCAAAACAATTTGTGGCAACACTGAGACCTAGATAGATTCTGTCAGCAGGGTGATTGTAACCCTTCTTTGTTTTACACAGAAATGATAATTCACAATTTTCAGGCTATGTCAGTGAAAATATACAGATAAATTCCACAGCTTTAGTTAAAATTCTGTAATTGCAAGTGGCTCCTCACTGTTGAAGTATATGCAGAATTAAAGCCAATTTTATGTCCATGGCCTTGGAACAAAATTGTTTGGTGCAGGAGCAATACATACAGTGTATTTAGTAATATCTCTAACATCAGGTGGCCGAGGTGTTGGGATTCTGACAAGGGAGCACCAGATGCTGTTCGTATATGGGTTGTCATTTTAAATCAATTATAATATTATTTATTTCTCTGATGAAAAAAGAATACATTACATTATCAAATAAATTCATTTCTAGCAAGCACACAGATGTTTTATTAAAATCGGTGTTTTAGCAGTTATTTTATATGTGGACCCAAGCTGAATATCACTCCACAAACAAATCAATATGAATTACATTTTTAACAAACTATGTGTAAAATAGAGAGCTAGTCCTGCTGAAGTCGTGTTTGGGTGATATGCAGACTTTGTGGAATTAATTTCTCAGAGATGTTTCTTTCTTGCAAGTGAAATCTATAAAGTACAGAATAATTTATACTGAAATCTCTGAAGTACCAAAAAAGTGCTCAGGATTAATTTCTCCCATAGAGACTCAGTAAGTGTTACAAAATATTTAATACTTAGCCACACTGTTAACAGAAGACCTTTCAGTAGTTTGCATCAGGAAAGTTTATGTTCTTTACCTGGTTCATAATTCATGTTTACACTTATTGTTCTAACAATGTCAACATGCATCTGTGGCTCAAGAATCCATCTTTTCTGAAGTCCAGGAATTATACATGAAAGAAAAAAATTCTTTGTCAAATTATTTCTAAAACTTTGAAAATGCTTTGTATAGGATTAAAGCTCTGCCTGTCAGTAGTTTCAGATTATATTTTTCAATTCTATATTTGTATGATATTTTTCATTTTCCAAGAGCTGCTGTTTTTAATTGCAGAAATGTTCCCCTGGAGAAATGCTACCGGTGGTTAGCACCCATATTTAACCACCTGAGTAGAAACACAAATTATTTGCGAGGAAAAACAGACTACCAGCAGTGATTTTTTTTAAAGCAAAAAAATGCATAGTTAGACCTTAGATTCAGGGCTGGATTTGCATTTTTAACAAGAGAAAAAGAAAAGCCCTGTTTTTAAATTAAGAGATCCCTAAGCATGCCATAGAACTCCTTGACCTCCATATACTTACTCCAGTGAATTCTCTGTCAGAGTCTCTCAATTGTGTATCAGATGGTAATGTAGTGATACTTGCTCTGCAGATAAAGAGCCTATGTCTCCATTTCACCCTTGTGTAAATCTTTTAAGAAGAGGACTTGCCATTTTCTAGTAATAATAGTTGCTAATAATTAGTGTATTTACTGGTCAACCTGTGGATGTTTGCAGAGGAGCAATAAAGGGTGGGGGAGATGTCCGCAATGTCTCTGAAGAGTGAGCAGAGTTCCTCCAGGTGCAGGGTGTTGTGCACATCATCTTTGTAACATTGATGCAAGCACTCCAGTCACTTTTCTGGCCTTTTTTTGGCAAGCAGAGCACACGCTTCTTTATCAAGCCTCAGCATCAGGCTTGTGGGGTGGAACTGCATGTACGCAGCCACATCCTGTAATTTTTATTATGAAGTTTGCAGGTCTGTCTTCCCTCAAAAAATCAGGCTATATAGGAATATATATTTTTATTAAAATCATACTAAATATGTTTTTTGCTTCAATGTGGTCTGAAGTGTTTATTACATTCTCATGTGGCAATAGATTTGAGAAGAACTAATGGATGTGACTTGACATATGTCCAAGCATAACTGTCCCTGCAACTGCAGGTGCTCTGGCCATGCTTTAACATTGTGCCAGACTGCACGACTCCTTAGGCTGTAACATAACCTCATACTGAGCTTGAGGAGCTGCCCAGTAACATTAGTGGAAGTCAGAAAATCAAAACCATTATGGCCCAAAGAGTTCTTTTTTTACATTAATGGGTAATACTGAAAGGATGAGAATTGTGGTTTTTTTTACAAATATATGATTTATTTCAAGAGTCCAGAAAAATAGAAAAAATGCATTGTAGCTTTCTTGTTTAGTGGTCGTGAGATGTGTCTGCCATAGAGAATCAAACTGTCTACTGGAAGGAGTCAGTGATTTGAAATCTAAACAGTTCAGTGCTGATGCTGACTTTTGACAGTATTTGCTCATCTCTGTGCAAATGTCTGTTCAGGCCACTTTGATGGCTGTCCTTTCTGGGTGCCTTGATATACCCAGGGATGCCTCAGTTCACAGAAGGAGACTTTGAAATCTATCAGCCTGTATAATGGAAAAACAGTAGGAGGACAGGTGAGCTCTTTCCTACTCTGCGGTGGTACTGAAATAATTCAGATGGAAGCCCACTGGAGTCAAGTGGTTCAACGCCTGCTGGAAGAAAGTCTGATTACATTGTGTCTGAGGGCAAAATAAAGCCTCTTATGACTTTTACATGAGAGATTTATCAGGCTCCCCTGTGGGTTGGGAGCTCCCTAGACTAAAAGGTGGGGTGCATGTTTGTGCTGGGGAGCAGCGAGGGCTGGCAGCTCTCTGCAGAAGAGGAAAGGGACTGAGGGTGACAGCAAGCGTGGCCAGGGTAGAAACGACCCAACAGCAGCCTAGTTCCAGTGCACCTAAAGGTGGCAAGCAGGGCAGGTCCAGTGATGAGAACTGGGGTCAGTCAGGAGCCTGAGCAAGTTCTAGTGGTGAGGCAGGTTCTAGGGCAAGCTGGGAGGTCTGTCTTGTGGGCGGTGGCTCCAGGTCCAGATGCACAGGCTGCAGTGGCCTGAGGGCGGGAGCCCAACTTAAAGGCAGCCTCTGATGGGGAAGGGGCTCCCACTGATGCTGCATGAGCTCTCTCTTTGCAGCATGCTGAACCGTGGTTAGGTAACTGCACACAACAGAGAGCTGCCATTTGAGTGCAAACAGCCCGGCTCTGGGGTGGAGGGAGCAGTAAGCTCCAGGACCGGATGGTATTTTGCTTAAACAAGGCCAGTATGACCACTCTGTAAGAATAAGCGTTTGCAGTCCTACGTTGATTTTTTGCATGATTCAGCCTGTGAAAGGAAGTAATGTATGGAAGTGTGTGCACCTGTAAGAATAAATATAAGCAGTTCAAGTCATGACAACGTGCAGTTATCCTGCCGAGTACTTACAGCTGAAGTATAATTACAAGCCAGAAAATGCTAACGATTTCATAGTGTCATCAGTATAGAGAGTGGAACTCTTACAGAAGCAAAACATGGTATAAAGATCTTTGCAGTGCTTTAAGAAAACACAGATCTGCAAAAATAAAAATGAGTTTGAGTGAGTCTTACCCCTTATTTAGCAGCAGGCATGCTAACTCAAAATGTGGCTGTGGTTTTGAGAGGCAGTTTGAGATGTACTGACAGATCATTACTGCTGAAATGGGTGATTTCACACCATCCCTGCCTTTGTCCAGTCGCCTCATTCTGCCTCTTCCATTGCCCTCTGCTAGTACTTAGACACTTCTGTGCACACACCTATTTACTGATGTAATAGAAAACTGACCCGAGAGGCAAAAAGATTGGAGTGTCAGACTAAACTTGGATAGTTTCTGCTGGGTCAATCATTTGCTATGAGGACTGCAAAAAAAAGCAGTTGAAACCGTAAAGAATGTTTATTACTTTTCTGAGATAAAGTGTGAAGACATCTTTTTAAAATGTGTTTGGTCTTACTGCTGCTTTGCAAAATATTAAATTTGCTGAAATACTCAGATGTCATTTGAGTGGATGATTGATAGGTAAGAGAACTGCAGTTTTGTTAACTCTGTAGAGACAAGTCATATATGAAGTGTGTGTATACCTTGCACACAAGACATTCTTGAGCAGGGTGACTTTGATCTCAGGCAGGTCAGATTGTTTCTTAATTCAATTTTTTATATGAAATATGTCTCCATGACATAATGGTGCTTGGGCATTACATGAAAGAGGAAAGATCTAAAACTGCTTTGTCTTCAAAACCGAAGTAAAAGGTTTTCATTATTTTTACGGCAAAAAGTTATATGTCCAAATACAATAGTGAGTCTGTGCAAGAATGACAACGCCCATCTCTTTTATGATGTTATATGAAAATAACATAGCTCTGGGATTTTGGGTATTATTTCATTTTGGGTTTTTTTAAAATGCATAGGGTAGAAAATGACATCTTCTGCACAAACCCCAGATGTTTCGGAAGTACAACATTGTAGAAGTGTGAAGAATTGGAAGAGTAGAATACATCCCCCAGCTTTCACCCAGGTTTTTTGATGGCTTTTTGTTGGGTATTGTTGGGATAATTACTGGTGTCTTGTAAGTCTCTCAGGGAGTTTTTGAGCTGTTAGATCATCCTGTAATGACAGATCTAACAGTCCATGTCCTGCTCCACGCAGTATAGCTGTTCCTCTAGTTAATCAGGGTAAAGTCCTTTCTTTCTTGTACAGATCATGGTTTTCCATTCCTGCGTTGAATGGTGGTCATACAGGGTGCCTTTCATAGACCTTCTGGGTTTTTACTTTCATGCTAAACTTTATACAACATCACTGACAGTTGCAGTGAAAATTTTTTTCAGCACCCTTGCATTCTTCCTGCAAAGCTGTTAACAATACTGTACTAATGATTCTGCTAAAACATGTTGGAAAGATGAAACCAAGCAACTACAGTAGATGGTGATAATTGCAGTAATGGTCACGTCCTCTAGACTTCTGCTTAAGGAAGGGGGCTTAGCAGAATGTCTTCTGATGTGATACAAGTGCCAGTGAGGCAAGGCTGTATTTGTGTCAGGGTGTTCATATTAATCTCTTTGTATGAGGGACTATGATGGTTGGTGAAGACAGATGTTCTAGTGAAGTTTATCAAGTTTATGTAAGCTTTATGGGTTTGAAGGAACTCTGAATAAAAGAGAGAAGGACCAACAAGAGGAGGTAATTGTTCTGACTGTGCAGCAAGGGAAGAAGTAACAAATGTGATTGCCAAGTACTAATAAAAAGTTGCTTTTACTTGCAGAAGAATTAAGGCATACAATTGAGGCAACGTATTTTTATTGTCACATACAACCTCATCATCCAGAGCAGGATTGGGATTCCTCTCCGTTGTCCTTCCCGAGAGGGATAAAGTTGTAGAACAAGCAGCCTATTTCACTGTAGATCCATAGGAATGAGTTTAACGCTTGTTTCGTAATTCTTTGAAAGGCTGTCTGTCAAGCAATCCAGTCACAAAGGGTTGATTATTTGGATACAACCCATATCACTCATTGTGTGCTGCTGACTAAACACATTGCTTGTTCATGACCTGTACATATTGTAGAAGGTTGTTTTGGGGATACTTAGTACAGGAGAGAGCAACTCATGTTGTTTACAATTGTAAACCATTCTGGTTATCATCAAATACAGAGCAGCCTGGGGACTGCTTGAGCTACTTCTGTAATTTGGTGGGCAGCTTGCAAAACTGGTGAAGTTACAAGGGAAATGAGTAATAGGGCAGGTGTGGGAAAAAGTGGCCGTCCAGTACCATCTTCTCAAGTGCCTTTAAAGGGCAGGATTGAGGATAAATTAATTGATGCTCTGGGTCTAAATTGGTATATTCATGCAGATCCTGGGAAATGTTTGCCAGTAAGTAATGAGATGAGGATTCCTTTATGCCCTGATGGAGAACTTTTTGTAGGCCAAGCATATGCAAGTCTTTTTGAGGGAGTCTAAGTGAATCTGCTTTCTGGGATAGTACAACTATGTTTGCAACTATGTTTGACAGCTTTTTTTTCTATTTTTTTGGTTGTGTGTGGTCACTGATATAACAGTGTAAATCATCTGTTGAATTTTTAAATATTTGCAGTTGATTTGTCACAATCAGTTACTGGATGTGTGCAGATAAACTAGTTAATGCTTTATATAAATAACCACTTTTTTGCACGTGTACTTCAGCAGTGAATAAGATACAGGTACAAGTAAAACATATGAAGTGCATGTACTCACAATTGCATGTTCTATCATACGAAAAAGTAGGAAAGAGTCTTCCATTAAGTAGCTTCAAATCATATTTCAATACAGATTTCAATGAAGCAGTGCCAGAAACAGAGAGACTGGACTCCAAAGCTCTGAAGACTCGAGCTCAGCTTTCGGTAAAGAACAAGCGACAGAGGCCTTCTAGAACAAGGCTGTACGATAGCATCAGTTCGACTGATGGAGAGGACAGCCTAGAACGAAAGGTGAGAAGGACTCTACCCTCTCTCTCAGGCTTCCTGTGGAGTGCTAGATTGCCCCTGTAAGTCATTGCAATCTCTGTCTTTGTCCTTCTGTTGTAGCACAGGCAGTATTTTTTCCTCTGTGGCCAAGTACGCTGTGAATGGCCTTGAGTGATGTGCGAGTCTGGTCTCATTTGAGTCAGCACACCTATTTCTTTGAGTTTATTGTTTGCTTTTTTTAACAGGAATCCTGGGCTTTCTGATATATGTGTGCTTTATAATGCAGAGTGAGTCCTTTCATTTATGCAGAAGGTGATAGGAACTTGAATCGTGCATTTCTCTTTTTAGTGATATGTTAACACAATTGATATGATGCTTACTTGTTGTTTTGTCTGTTTCTGACTTCCATCTGAAAGCAAATATCAATAAACAACACTCTGTGTGGTATCTAAAGGTAATGGCATGAATTGCTAAAGTGTTGCTTACAAACAGAAGGCTAAGTAATGAATAAAAGAATTGCATGTTCAAAGTAAACCTTGCTCTGATTGGTTACTAAATGGTATAACCTGCTTTATAATCTCTTATATCAACAGCCATCAAACAGTTACAGTAGTCCCATTCACATTTCAAAATCACCACTGCCCTTATGCATAAGAGCATCCTCACCGGCATCAGATTCTGGTGCTTCCTCCCTCTCCCCTGTGGCTACCAGTGCAGCAATCTCACTTGACAACTTAACTGAAAACCAAGAAGAAGGACAGCACCACAAAGGAGATGCCCTTTCCCCGCATGCTCGGGGAGACACTCCGCTTTCCTCTCCTTCAAAATCTGGGCACAGCTCTGAAGCATCTCCTTTGCATCATCCAGCTGGCAGGAATATTTTACAAGATAAAGGTATTACAATTTTTTACAATAAATTGATGCATCATTTTGCTCACGTACATCTATTTTATGAAGTTCTGTTGTGCAGCAGGACCTTAGCAACTAGAACTCTGTCATCTCATAACTTCTTCTGTCTACCTCGAAGTAAAAAAAATGCAATTAGCCTTGCATGATGTAAAAGTGTAAAGTGTAAACTGAGATCAGGAACTGCTTTCTTTCTTTTTTCCCGTTCTTAGAACTCACTGAAAAAGACATGGGAAAGTTGCCTTTAAGAAAATCCTATCCTTTGGACCTTAGGACATTTCTCTATTAGAAGCATGCTTAACACAGTGTACTTAGTCAAATATGTGATTTTGGCACTGCTAGATGCTTTTTTTGGAGGGTGGGGAAAGGAATGTAAAGCAAGAATAACAGATCATAGCTTTTAATTGCTGAGAGGCAGCACAGGATAGATGAAACAAGATCAGTGTCTAGGGTGGTCTTCATTTAAAGGAAAAAAATCAAGTAATTTGTTGAGGAGGTGGGCCACAGTGTTATTTATTTAATTCAGATTCTTTAAATGTAAGTTTGATGCATGATGCAAACATGATGCAATCATACCTAGCTCAGGTGCATTTCTCAGATACTAATTTATTCAGTGCATTAACATCTCTTATTCAGATGTCTTCTGAAGTCAAAATTAACATTTTACACAACTTTAGCGTTCTTAGCTGTGCACTTTGCATTCCTTGCCTGTGATGTAAGATAAGTTATAAAATTGTCAGTAAGTGAGGACTGCAGGAATAGGTGTGGGCAGATTCACAACAGACTTTGGCCTGCTTAAATTAACGTTGAGGATTTCAGATTATCTGTGTAGCTGGAAAGACTTGCCATTCATTTTCAACCTGTTTTTTCTTAATCTTCATACCGGACTTTCACACAGATTTTTGAAAGACAGAGTAATGAAGCTTTTTTAATTTAAGCTCAGCTATTCTATGCTACTATTTTTACGTAGGTTCTGAAATTGCTAGCCTAATTGTGCAGTTGCTACTTGTGTAGTTGTTATTGAATCAAAATTAGATTCAAAGATTGAGTTTGGCAAGTAAAAGTAAGGGTGTGAACAGAAGACTGTGACTTTCCAGTCTTACTTCAGCTTGAATGTATGACTAGTTTATCAGTGAAGTCATAAATTCTGCTTGATAAAAATTTGCTGCAGACTGGCCTTGTAGTGTAAGGAATAGGGTAATATATTTCACTCACAGTGTTGCGCTTTCCTTCCTAATTTAGGTTTAGGAAGGAATTATTTAGTAAAAATAATCTGTCTAAATATTGGTGTCATGCTTTCCTCACTGTGGCTGTTAAGCAAAGAACCAGTGCTTTTGGGTGCATCCAGATTCTGATGAGCATATGAAAATTAAACCAGATCAATGTAGTTTCAAATGGAAAATTTTCTCATAATAAGTCCGACAAAAAATAAATATCCTAAAGCAGTTGTTGTATGGAAGCAAGTGTTGTAGTGATACTATTTGAATTGAGTATTAATTTGGATGTCAAAGTCTTGCAGGTCAGACAATAAGAACTGCCAGTGTTTGTTCTGTGTTTTGAAGTAGGATTTTTTAGAGATGGAAAGAGAGCACGTGTGTGGATGTATTTATCCGTTGACTAGTCCATGATTAGCAAAAGTGAGCATTAGCAGGTTCATACTTGCCTTTTTTTCTTTCTTATGAGAGCCTGCAATGTTGTGGAAGAGATCTGTCTCCTCATCATTTCAAAATGATGAGGCATTTTCCTTGTTTGTCTTTTAGGCACAACTTTTTCATGTATGTGCATGATAAATTACTTTTCTTCAGTTCTGCCTGTTGTGTGCAACAGCATCCTTTGATAAGGCAGCTGAGGTGACCCCTATGGGCAATCCTCTGCTGATGTGAGAGGCTGGCTGCAACTGTGTTGTGACCTTCAGGAAGAAAGTTAGGTCTAGTCTCCTTTCACATCCATCAGCCTGAAATTACCTGCACCAGATCTTTGAGGCTGAAAGCGATGGATTAAATGGCTTTTGTGTGATTTATTCTGAGGAACCAGCTCTCCCTCACCCTGTCTGAGGAACTACAAGGAAAGAGGGAAAATGCACCTTTCCAGGGTGGTGGAAGTCCCTTCATGCTCAGGGCATCTGCAGCCCTCGTTCATGACCACTGCTGTGGGCCAAGCACTGTGTACCTCTGTGTATTCAAGCCACTGTAGAGTCAAACCTAGTTCACCACTGAAGCTGATTTGGGGACCTAGTCCACCCATCTTCCACTGTGTCCCATAGCCAACGTGAGCGCTTTCCCCAGAAAATTGTCATTATTCAGAGGGCTCCAGCTGGGTCCAGCTGCATGGCAGTGGGAGCACACAAGTAAAAGAGCCTGAGCAGAAATTTCTCCTACCAAGTAGCTGCTGTGATTCCCTGCTGAGCTCTCCAGATTAGTTCTTCTACTACACCAGCAAAAGCTCCAACTACTAAATGCTTTTATTTATTTGCCGACCACGAAAGCAGTGCATCTTACAGTTTCATTTACTTTTATTAAGAAGTTTCTCAAAAAAGCCCACCTTCCCGCAGCACCCAAGCCCTGTGAGTAGCTGGTGTGAAAATAGACATTGTGACCTTTTATTCTTTACAGTGGCAATTTTTACATTGTTAAATGTAAATATGCATTAAAGCTGAAAGGGAAACCATAAGAGGAGAAAGGAGAGGAGTATGCACAGGGTTGATGCAAAGTGTGGGTTGCCTAAAGCTCTCCTCAACCTCCCTGGCGGATAGATTTCTTCTCAGGAGACTTTTTTTTGTCATTCTTTCTTTTGCTGGTTTTTATTTTATTTTTTTTGTACATGAGGTTACTTGTCACTGGTTCTTGAATACTTTTTTTAACATATGGACTTATTTTAGAATAAGTAATATAGATTTGGGGGGGGGGGGTATTGCAAAAGACTTGTTTTCCTGCACATTGAATTTTTTACTTGAATGAAAACCTGGCCTAATTTTTATCCACAAAGCAACATACAAAGTTCTTCTATACCCACAGTGGACTATCCTGTGATAGTGCTGTGGTTTTTGAGTTAATTCTGAGGGCTTAATTTATGTCAGCTACAGTAGGAGAAATCCACTAAACCAGCAGTGCTTTCACTTTATAGTGACTCTACATCTGAGGTCACAATGTAAAAAGTCACCGACCGAACAACAAGTGGCAAGAATGACTGACCTTCATTTGCTTCCTCTGGAGTATTTGGAGATACTCTTTATGCTTAAGAATTGCAGAAAGTTGGTCTGGATTTTTCAGCTGTTGTATGTTTTCTTTTAGCTTCCATGTAGATTTCACAGGATGTTTTGCAGACTCAGATTCATTGTTTTGGCTTTATAGGTACTGCAGGCCGTTTCCTCTTTAGGCTTTTATGCTGTTTGTAGAAAAGATCAAAAATTGGTAGAGATCTTAGGGCAAATTTATTAACTAAGTTACTTTTAATTCTTTCTTTCTGCTTTTAATTTGGAATGGTTGGATGTCAAGTTAAATGTTTATTTTAACAAAAATATAAAAGCTAAACAGATAACCGTTGACCTAGCATGTCTGTCATAAAAGATACCCTTTGCTCGAAAGTTCAAGGAAGTTTATTCAGGAATCGTTTTGGAGGTAAAGCATACATACCAGATTAATTCTGTAAAAGGAAACTTAAGCAGCTGCTGCTGAGTTTAAAAATTGATTCACTGTAATGTTTACTTGTAAATCTCTTGTGGTGTTTGGCTTAACTACATGTTCATTAAAACTCAATCAAAATTAACTTTTTGTTTTCTTCACTTAAAATAAGATTTCTTCTTGTGTATTTTCAAATTTTGAAAGTATTTATCTGTTTTCACTCCTTTTCACACTATCTTCTTGAAAGTGAGAATTCACCTAATTAAATCATATGCTCACACAGATGTACATGTATGCATATCTCATTATGAAAAGATACATAAACTGTTCTAAATGGAAACTGGAATAACCATCAGTAACAACTTAATAATAATAATGTACATTCTTCCATGTACAAATGTATCCTAGATGGTGCCACATGTGCTCAGGCAGCAAGAACATCTAGCCCTACTATAGGGCATGCAGAAAAACTAAAGCGAAAACTTGCAGATCTTGGGTAAGCATTTTGTTCTTTAAAATACTTATTCTTTTAAATAAAAGGATCAGAATTAAAATTTCAAAGATTTTTCCTGATGTTTTCTAATATTGTTATAGGGCTCCCTTGAGAAGGAGTTCAAACAAGGGCAAGAAGCGGAAAGAGAAAGAAGCTCTTAGGGTGACCTGTGGCAGTAGGTATGGGTAAAAGATTGAGGATGTATGAAATTATATGCCAGAAACATTGGAAAAACCTGATCATCCTAGCAGATGGGAACATTAACAGTCCCACTGACTTCATATAAATAAGTATTAACCTTTGAGGTAACCTTATGAGCTTAAAAATCTTGATTTCTTCACTAATGAAAGACTAACAAACAATCTAAAAATGCTTGGAGGTGTGTAATATCATGGCATCATTACCGCTGTTGCATCCACTGGTGGGATTTGCAGAAAGAGGTTATCAGACCTGACCTACAAGAGGCACACATAGTCAGTTAGTAATACCTGTGATCCAGAAATCTTGACACAATTCCACATATTTTTTGTAAAAAGCCTCCAGAGCGTGGATGGGCAGCAGCTGTTCACTGCAGCTTCACGGCAGCCGTGTCAGGAACGCCTTCAGAAGGGTTTGTTTCTGAAAATGGGCATAAGTGGAAAGCAGATAGGAAAAATGCTGACTGCATTAGTCGCACCGCAAGCTTTCAGGGAAGGATTTGTAAATACCTTGTGAGATCTGGTAAGACCAGCCTCTGGACTCTGAATAAATAAATGGATGTTCGAAATAGTGGGAAACAGTCTTCTCTGCAAAAGCTAGTATAGATTTTTACTGAAGGTCTCTCCTCATACTGATGAGTATGACAAGATCGTGACTGAAGGGGGTTATCCCTAGTTCCAGGTGGGATGTGTGGTTCAGTCATATGTCAGGAGTGCTAAGCAAACTTAATACCTTCCAAAAGTCTAGAAAGGATATAGCAACTCAAAAACACTCCACGTGAAACAATGCAAAAGAAAACCTATATGATAAAAGAGCTATCTAAAGAAAGCAGACTTTCAGTGCTGATCAGAAAATCATTGTGGTGGAAGAATGAGTATGTAGCCATTCATGGAGTTTTGTTGACAGTCTAATATATGGAGCCCCAGTGACAAGAATGTTGTGTAGCTCCCCAAAACCAGAAAAGCAAAAGAAAGCTTAGACTTCTGACTTACTATTTCAAGCACACTGTACTGAAGTGCAGTGTTCTGTCTCAGCATACATTTGTACATTCGTATCCTGCAAATATCTGACAGGATCTTCAGTGACCCGAGGCAGCAGTCGTCGCCTCTACGCTGGTGTCAGAAAACCTGTTCCACATGGTTCCACTGTTGTACCTGATTGCAGTGTACCTTGGAGTTAATGATAGTCATTGCTGAATTTCCCTAGTGGCAGGCAGAGATTTGTTAAAGCAAATTCTCTACACCTCTTTGTAGCTTTAAGGCAGATAGTGTCCTCAGGAGGGTATTAAACATCACATAGTGTTTAAATACTAAGCCAGAGGGTGGTTGGAATGAAGATATACTTGTTTGTAAGAACTTGATACGTTCTGTATACCAACATAATATTTTACAGATGTTTGAAAGATCCCATAGGTATCTTCCTTGGAGAGCGCAGGTCTTGATGTAGAAATATCAGTTGCTTATTAGACCATTTGGCAAATCAGTTATTTGTATTGTTTGTCAATGTGTCTGAATTTGGATGCAGTTACTAAAAGCAAAGTTTAATACTGCTTTCAGAGTCAAAATTCGTAAGTGTTAACTGGGATGTTATTACTTCAGTATAATCTTTTAAATTCCTCTTGTCACTGACTCCAAAGAATTTGTTTCAGAAAAAATTGTGAGGATGTTTTCTCTACAGTCCAAAGCTATATAAGTTCTTTGAAAGAAGAAAGATGATGATCTAAAGTCAGATTTATGTCCTTTACAGCAACTGATTGATATAGAATTAATCATATTGTCAAATGGATGTTACGTGCATCATTTTGCCATTGCCAAAAACTCACACTCAAGATGTGTAAATGAAATCCTGAATTACTTCCTAAAACTACCACTAATGTTACATATATAAAAAATTCCCTGTTTAATTAAACAGCATATATTCCCCTGCTTGAAGCTAATCTGTTTAATCACGCTGATACCAGTGGTGCTCAGAAAAGCACCAACACAACATGCAGCTTCTTGACTGGAGCTGTTTCACATCTCAACAACAGGAGTACAGGCAGTTTTAGCTGGCATGTGTCTCCATTTGCTGGGTGTATGTCATCTAAGAGAGCCTCAGTTAGAAAAAGAATAAAGAGAACCCACTTTTTTCTTTTGCTGAAAGAGATTTCAGGTGTGCCTCTGCCAGCTGCATGCCACTCAGTTCTTTAGTCACAGTTACAGAGAATGCCACTCTTTTTACAATAAACTGCCTCTGTAGCATTTTGTTTTCTCTTATTTTATAATCTAACACATGTTCCTGCTCCTTTCTCTTAAACAGGACTGCCAGAGAGATGCTGCAGAAATCATCAAACACTAAATCTTTAGCAGAGCGGTCCTCCTCTCTCCCACACTTTGTACCATTCACATGGTATGGAGAGAGTGGCAAGGGATCCAATTCTTCTAGCAACCTGCCATCACCTACCAGCTCAACTGAACCTTCCTCTGAAAATATAAGCCCAGCTAAAAAAGGGTCAAAGGTAGAAAACAAAAACTACCTTATTCCCACTGTGTTGAGTGGCATAATTGGCTTCATGTTTCTGGAAAAAGAACAGGCCAATATGTTAATACTACAATAAACAGTGCATGGTGTTCATTGTAAGGTAAAAGCTCATCTCCACAGAGCATCTGTCATTGTACCATCCCAGACTTTACCTTTATACTGTCTTAATGTACATGAATTCAGTAAACTAACTGTGGTGTGCTGTACCATTACAAAAAGAAATGGTGCCAGTGGAAATTAGCATTTGGATCCACTAAACAAATGCTAGATTTGTGTATTCAATTATAGATATTTTTTAGAATTCTTCAGGACTGAGTGAGGGAATACCTACCCATGTTCAAATGAAGTGTTTGCAAGTGAAAAAATGCTGTGTGCCATCAGTTGTCTGCCTTTTCCTTCCCCCCCAGTATTGAAAACTGTTTGTCATGCATGCTCGATGTTGGATTTAATTCTATATATGAAGATGCTTGAACTGTAAATAATAACTGTTGCAATTTAATACATCTGTGTGATTCCTTTCTATGTGCATGAATGTTCCAGCATGGTAACTCCTTAAATAACCCTTACTTGCAGTAATATACTTAGCTTTTTCATGTTTATTTTCACTTCTGGAAAATATTTCTCTGCCTGTATTTTCTTAAAACTTGTAGGATCTTATATTGGTCTGGTAAAAAGGAACAGATACTATTTTCAACTTTATGTTTAGGAATATGAATCGGAAATATAATTTCTCTCTCTTCTACGAACACATGCATGTGCATAATGTCAGTTTCCACAGTCATTTCTTACTCTTGTGGTGCCAAAGCTGGTGATCTCTCTGCTATGTATGAGGCTATGCCAGGTGATAGCCGTGATTGTGTTACTTGGTAGGTAGAGCAACATCAGGCTGATCAGTCCAAGTCAGACTGCTAGAGAAGGCCACAGATGAAATCTCTGAAGATGAAAGAGAAGCTAATCAGTTATCTGGCTTCTTTTGGGGGAAAAAAAAAGAGATGAGGATTTGATAATGTAAATCCTATTAGTGCCTTTAAACAAACATTGTGTAAAAATAATTTTTAAATGGGGAAAAAAGCACTTCCTTTTAGAGGTAGTATTAGGTTGAGATTTTGGGTTCTTTTGTCCTGCTGTTGTAATTATTAGCAAGCCTTGGCTATCTTGTATTTTTCATATAGGAAATTAGATTTAAAAGACTTAAATTCATCGTAAGGCTAAAGCTTGCACAAAATAGAGCTGGAAAGAAAATCATAGTACTTAAAAAAGAAAAAGATGTTCTTCACACAACAGGAGATAGAGCTGTTGAACTCTTGGCCTAGGAATGCTGTGGGGGCTAAAAGTTCTTCTCTATAAAGAGAGGGGAAAAGCAGAACAGGAAAGCTAAATGTAGGTGTGAAAAAAATTATCACAGAAATATTTTGATGTTCTCTGCCAAATTTTCAAGCTCTTAAATTAACAGTACCTGTACTGCTATTCAGGATATAAAGCACAGTACGATACCAATATTTACTTGGATTTCCAGCAAAAGTAAGAGGACCAACACAATATTTTTTGAAGACTTCTCATTTTGAGGAAAGATAAGTCAAATATCTTTGGAGGGAGATAAAAGGTTACATTTTTTTGTGTTTTTTTTTTTTAATTCTATATTTGGATCCAGTTTTTAAATTGAATGTGAATTTAATTTGATTTTCATTTGAATTGTGCATTCATTTAGATGCTAGATTAGAGTAGAGATTTGAGGTCTCTGTATCATCAACTACGCATTCAATTTAAATGGAATATCACCATATCTTTAATTTTTCTCAGATTTTTTTAATGGTTCTTACTCTGATATGAAATAGTTGTTAATTTTTGTCTTCTTCTAATGGTAATTCTGCTGTATTCCTGAAAAATATGTGCACACTTTTGCTATTCCTTGTTCTAAGGTGTGATGTCTGTCATTGCATTGTTAAGAAAAAAACAGTGTTTGTTTTATGGGTATTATTTCAGTAAATAACATTCAATATACAAAGTTCTCTTTTACTTTCAATTTCTTTCAGTTTTTCTAAAGGTATAGGCAAAGAGGGAAGATCCTTTCGCTTTTCTAGGAGATTATTTGGGACTCAGAAATGGATTCACAGGATATTTTCCTTGTTTTTTCAATAGTAATTTTCACTTCTCTCTGCTAATTAATCCTTTTCCTATTTTGTGTGCTACTGCCTGTGCTACGCGTGTCCTAAATATTTGGAGGACAGTAAAGTGCTAGTGATTAAGCCACGGAAGCTGTAATTTAGCTCCAGGATGAGAGCCAGCATCTTAAGAGGGAGTCTGGAAGTTGTTTTCAGACCCATTTGCTGCTTATTCACTGAAGCATTAAGATGGCGAAGGTGTGTCTTGAAGTACACAGTGGTAAAAATACTGTGTATTCTATAAATATTAACAATACCAAAAATTAGGCTTCCTCATGTATATTGTAACTGGTTTGGTAAATGATTGAAATCACTCTTGCACAATGCCAACCTGGAAGACTGAAAGCCAGTTTCCTTTTTAGATGCCTTTGTTCATTCTAGCTTACCTTTTTCTCCACAGAATTTCACACTCAACGATGATTTCAGTCCCAGCAGCACAAGTTCAGCTGATTTGAGTGGTTTAGGAGCAGAACCTAAAAACCCTGGTTTCTCGCACACGTTAGCACTGTCGTCAGATGAGGTACGCTGATGAAATTGTTTAAGGTGGGAATGAGTTGTTTTCTTTCTCCCATAGCATTTTGCTTGATAATTGCTCAGATAACAAAGGGATATTTTTTTAGGCAGGAGAATGGGAGAAATAAATGAATCTTGGTTTCTGGATTATAATTTTTCTTGTTCATATAGTGATTACTTGAAATAAGGTCCTATGGAATTATCATAGGAGAGTAGAATGCAGCTGATTTCCTAAGAGATGCTATATCCTCACACACTTCAGTACATTCTTCCTACAATCTAAATGTCTACATATATATATACACACATGCACTAAAATAGACATAATTGAGGCAGTTTTGAGATAATAAAGATGCAGTATAGTTTGGTAAATATAGTTGAGATGTAAGGCACCTTCACCTGAACTAATTTTACCCTAATACATTAAAATAATATTGACCTTGCACACAGTTAATTGTGTATTAGTCTTCCTGAATGTATATATATAGATTAGAATGTATATGCGTTACACCACTTTGCATTCTCTTTGTGCTTTCTTTGCACAGTGGATTTGAATTCAGTTACCTCAAACCAGAGATTTTTTTGTACAATGATAATGCGAAAAAGCTTTCCTAACCCTGTAAACTGGTGACATAAACCAGCCCAATATAATAATGAAATACTTTTCTTAAGATACTGGTTTTGTAACTCAATTGTCAGTGAAGCCGCACAATTTGACAATAGTTGACAATGTGTCCCATGAACTCAAGAAACCCATGGCTTTGTTCTCTGAAATACACTCAGTAAGAACTTCAGATTTTTCATGTGAGTGCTGGGACAGTTTTTTTTCTAGAGAGGAGAAACTTGAAGTATTTATGTCTTTTTTTGTTTTAATGATAGTTAGGTTTGTACTATTATTGCTTGCATACTTTGTATGGGTTTAAAGAATGAGAGCCGTTCCATGCAACCCATTTGCCAAAGTCCAGGTCTAGAAAACCAGACGTTTAGAGGTTACTTATCACAAAAAAATTGTAAAGAGAGTGTAGGCAGGAGTCTGTATATTCTCTCAATTACTGAAAAGAACAAAGTCGTCTTTTATACTTTAGTTAGTATTAATAGTCTCTTGATAATGCATTTCATTCTCTTACCATGTTTCTTTCCCTTTATGTTATGTATTTTATTGTGACAATGCCCTGTTCCCAGTGGTATTGAATTAAAAGCTTGGAAATGCTTTCATTTTGCTTATTCGGCTCTCTGCTTTATCACTTCTAAAATATCAAGCCTGAACAGGTCTATAAAAACAAATGTGTTTTCTCCGACCTCTGCTGTGTGTCCACGTTGCAGCCTCTGAATCTGGCAGTGTGTTCAGCAAGAGCTGCAGTGGAAACGTCCAAAGCCGCTCCGGCAGTGGGTTAGGTCAGTGTTGCTCTTCAGCTTTCCACAGTGTATTGCTGCGAGCACTCCTTTGCTCAGGCTTCTCTGGCAGATCTAACATGATTATTTGAAGGAGATTAGAAAAATGAAAGAGTGGCGAGAGAAATGAGTTTCTGCAGATTGTCCTCCTCTAATGAAGGAGGTTTTGCTCTTACAATTAAAGCCACCAGGAGGGTTTCCACCAACTCTAGGATGTCGAAACCAGGAACTCCAAGGGGCTTTCAGTGACACAGTCTCAGATTTAGCTGCCAAATCATGTGTGTGCTGAGCTTTCAACATAATCTCTCTGCTTATGGAAGTAATTTTCTTTAAAGAAATCTCTTTGGTTTTGAGTAGCCGTATGTGTTTGCAAATCTTGGTGCTGCCCTTGCCTGAACTTTTACATGCTGTTACATGTTCTGTATTTTGTTTCTATAATGCTTTTCTTTCCCATTTCTTTGTTGCTCCCTCACTCAGAGCCTGGATATGATTGATGATGAGGTGAGATACTGGTGTGCTGTTGTGGTGAATCATGTGACCATCGCGTGACAATGTATTGTCTCATTTGGAGATTCACATTTCTTGTCCTACAGTGGTGTTTGGCAAACCCTCTTGTTTGAGCAAACATGCAGATGTCACCGGCTTCTCTCTCCTTGTCTTCAGTTCCCCTCTCCTTTCTGCTAACAGTTTTCAAGACAGTTTTTGCAGTATGCTGGAAGGGGGAGGAAGGTCAGTGTCAGAGCAAATCCACCAGGCCAAGCATCAGCTGCACGGAGCTCCTGCTGGAGAGGAAGAGATAGTGCTTAATCCGTCTTTTCCCCTTCCCTGAGAACTGCACAGCCAGAATGTGGGAGAGCTCCCGGCATTGTCTAACCCAGTGTAAAAGCTGCTCTAATGTCAGACAGCTGCTGCTGACTGTAGCAGCTGCTTTGCTGACCAGAGCTGGGACAGAGTAGCTTTTGTTTCAGGCCCAGTGGCATACCCTTGGGTGGAATAAAGTCGCAGAGGGGGACACGGAGCTGCCCCCAACAGCGACTCCCCACTTGACCCTCCTGATGCTGTGCTTGTGCTCTCCTCCACAGCAGCACAATGTGATGAGAGCAGGACCAGGGCTGTGGGGTCACTGTGTGTTCCTTACTGCTCTCTGTGTCATCTCATAGTCTTTCATAGATAGTATCAGTCTCACTGGCTGTTTGATGTCATCACTCTGAACTTTAGAGTGATTTTCTGAGGGCTTTTTCCACCTCAATTTCTTCTTTTACAGCTTAAATACAGGATAAAGATATATGAATGAGCCTGTGAAGTGGAATACAGAATTCATAGCATCCTTTAGAAACATTCTAATTTGAAGGATAAAAATCTTGCAAAGGAGTGGGAGCATACCTGTTTTGAATTGTGCCACATGGCCATTTCAGTCCCTCTGCGGGCTAAAAGGAATACCAGTTCCTTTTTCTTCTTCTGTTTATAGATAGAAGACTTTTTGAGTACGTTGTAGCGATTCTGAGGTATTTGGCTAGATATAGATACACTATAGCAGTGTGAAATTGTTATTGTAGTGTAAAGATAGTACAGGTACCTCTGCTCTGATGCTGGCAGTTTGTACAGAAAAACGTTATTACTCATCCATGTTACCCTCTTCATAATAACACAGCATGTTTTTGCCACAGATCCTTGACGACGGACAGTCTCCTAAACACAGTCAGTGTCAGAGTCGTGCTGTTCAGGAGTGGAGCGTGCAGCAGGTTTCCCACTGGTTAATGAGCCTGAACCTTGAACAGTATGTTTCCGAATTCAGTGCCCAAAATATTAACGGAGAGCATCTCCTTCAGCTGGATGGGAGTAAGCTCAAGGTAATTGTCTGAGATTTCAAGACTAACTGTAGTATTTATTATCACTTCAGGTGATCTTAAAGGAAGTAAGAATTCAGCCAGAAATCAATGAATCCCTGTTTGGGGAGTGCAGATAGAGCAGAATAATAAACACAGAGTATAAAGGCACAGCTATGCTTCAAGAGATTCCCATATGCTCTTGGATTCAGAAGTTTCAGCAATAGAGGGCATTTGCTTTGTGAAAACTCCTGTTGTATATAATGTACCCATATTCTGCATGCGTAAATCATATAGCAACAGGTATCAGTGGCATTTGCATTCCTTACCTAGCTGTTTGTGAAACAGTGATTCAGAAAGGACAGTAAGTAGAAATACATCAGAAGTAGCAACTGAAAAATGGATTACTGAGATACTGGATACCAACTGTACTATCTTAGAACTATATACAGTTTTAATGTATAAAGTATGCATTGTTTCTTGTAGTGAAAATATGAGCCTACTTTTGTCAAAAATAATTGCAGGAAGAAGTTGCAGGAGGCTCAGCATATCTGAACGTCAAAGTTTGGTGGTTTTGCTGACATTTCACTAACTCTAGGGGATTTAGAAGTGAGCAAAGGAACTTCTGGCTAAGGCATAGTAGTGAGAATTGGGAATCCTTGTTCTGTGTAGACTTAGGTGACTTCTCTGGCTCATTTGATCAATGATATCAACATAGTCAAACTGTGGTTGCAATGACATCTGATTTTTTAATAGAGGTGGAAAGCATCAAAAGTAGTATAGAAGTGTAAAATGCTATTAGTTAAGCTTCAGTAATATATCTGAGCTTGTCTCAGGTTTGCTTAGTTATGATAGTCTTCTACCTGCGAAGAGTTATTATTGGGATATGAAAAATTTTGTGATAGATGACTTTCCTTTTCTTTTTTTAATTTTGTTTTCCCCACCGCAGGCTCTTGGTATGACATCTTCCCAGGACAGAGGAATCATTAAAAAAAAGCTAAAGGAAATGAAAGCATCTTTGGAGAAAGCTCGCAAAGCTCAAGAAAAAATGGAAAAGCAAAGGGAAAAGCTTCGGAAGAAGGAACAAGAACAACTGCAGAGGAAATTGAAGAAAACAGACAAATCTTCATCAGATGCAACAGAGGGCACTCATGAGCAGTGATAAGCAGAAGTGCTGCTTATTAGGAAAGTGGAAGCACATCAAGGGAAGAGAAACTCCTATCCACTCTGGTGCCCTTCAGCTTTCTTGCATACATTACACAAGAGTGTGCTCAGAGAAATGGGGCTATACATAGAATGACTAGGGAAATTTGTATTGTGTAGTTTTATTTTCCTGCATATCCAGTTCACACTCGTTGTTGTTGCCATCTGAAACAACCCCAGCCCCTCGGTTTGTTCTGTTGTTGTTGACAGCTAACAGATTCCATATTTGTGTGGCAGTGTTTCCTTGAAGACTACTCTTCTCTATTGAGCTCTGTGCGTTCGGTCACTTCAGTAACCAGCATGATGCCGAGAAGCATGGTCCACTGCTACACCTCTTCGGAATAGGATGGCCAGTCGGAACAATTGGTGGACATTTCTTCAGCTGGGTAAAAGGAGTTGTGCTCTGCCTGATAAGAATTGACTTGACTTAACTTTCTCACTGGAAATTCAGCTTCTTTATGGTGTTTGGATACTCAGTTCTGTCTACTGGAGTAAGTTTCGTCTTGTGTCAGTATTTGAAGCGACACTGCTCTGGAATCACAACTGTTCAATGACTTCTTATTATACACTGGAGATAAAGACAGGAGAGTTGATATTCCCCGGGGTGAAAGACAGGAGGTGAAACTCTTTCTGTTAACTGTACAATACTTAATCCAGGAAGGAGGCAAAGCCTTAAATGATTATGTGGGTTTACACAGAAATCAGAGGATAACATTTATCCTTTAGATATCTGAGCAAGGATGAATTTCTAACTAGAGCACGGCATATAGATCTGTATAAATTTCCTTGTGCTCCCAGTGTGTAGGCAGCTTTCTTAATAGCACACTCTGCTTTCTTTTTCATGTGTTTTGAACAGGAAACTGAGCTTATTTTGTTTTCTTTTGGAGTTTTTGTTCCAAGAAAAACACCACATGTTCAGAGTAATTCTCCAGTAAGCATTGGGAGAATAAGCTGTTATGAAGCTGTTGGTGGAAAGGATTATCAAACTTGAGTCTGCTGAAGATTTTCATTTTTTACAGAAGTGCACTTTAAGGAGAGGAAGACGATGGATTCTGGTTACAATTAAACTCAGTACATGGCTGTTAATGCTGCCATGGAGATGTCGGTTCCTAAATCCAAAGCTGCCATATATTATCTGTTTTGATTGATGTGTTTAAAGAATATCGCCACCAAAACATGAATTTTTGGGCATAAGCTGTAGAATTTTTTGATGGCTTAGCAGTGGTCATATTCAGAGATTTCTGTTCTCCTGGTATATGAAGCCATCAGCAAAGCCTTCTGTGTAGTTTTACTATGACAGAAGCAGTGTATAGCTGGCTCTGCCTGGTGTTATTGCATCTTAAGAGCATTATTAACATGTGCAGTTATTTCCTCAAAAGAATGGACAGACAGCAGGCAAATACCCACAGTGAGAAGGTGGAGGTGCAAGCTTACTGCCTTATAGTGAATGCTAACTACACAGCAGCATTTACAGTTGAGAAACTACACTTCCCTTTTGTGAATCCTGGTAGCTCCACTCATCATCTAGTGATGCCACCCCATCATTGAGATGTGGATGTGAATTTAGAATCTCAAACTTAAAAATTTGCCAGCCTAAAAAAATGCAAATATTCTTTTGAAAATTTCTGGTTTAGTTTGGCACGGCTTCTTTTCTGCTCTGTACTCTATGGCATTCAGGTTTGTGTATGTAAAGTTCTCTGAAGTTCATATTTGAAACAGTTGGGGTGCAATGTTTATAGTTAAATTACTTTTGGTCCTAATCATTTCTTTGACATGTAAAATGGTCTGTAAAATGAGAAATTAGTTCCTTCAAAACTAATACACAACAGATCTATTTAGCATTAGCTCTATTTTTCCTCCCAAATCCAATTTCTACAAGTTGCTATTGTATATTTTATTCAGATCTAAAAATGAAATTGCTGTAAAGGATACTTCCTGATATTTCTAAAGGCTTGCGATATTTTTCTTGAGATAGACCACCAGCAAAAAAATACACCTGCTAACGAGAATTCCACATTGCAGTGAATCTTTCTGCGCTCTTTGCAGGAGATAAATTATACAGATGTTTAAAAGCCTCATAAAACTTGCATTCTGTTACTTAGGAGGTTATCAATTTATACTTGAGTAAGAGAAGTTATCTGGAAAAAACTGGAAATTTAATATTTTAAATACAACATTGAGAAATGTATTCGATGATAGTTTTCTTTTTAAATTATGTTTATGTAACATTTAAGTGGTTATAGATGGTAATCTAAGGTGGTGTCCGTGTTTTATGTTCTTTGTTTTCTTAGAAACCTGAGCAGACTGCTTGGCATTATACATTGAAGTTTCATTCTTGCTGCTTAGAACAGTGCCTAGTTAATCTCTTTGTAAATCAGATTCTTATACAGAATAACTAATGGGACTTAAGTCCTTTAAGTATTACGGGGGGTTTTATTGGTTTTGGTAATACGATTTTGTTTTTCTTGAACAAAAAAAAACCACCAAACCAACAAAACCCTAGCTTAAAAAAAAGTGGCTTAAATTTAAATTAAAAACGTAAATGGATTTTGATCAACACATGAAAACTAAGCAAACCAAGCAATGTCAAGAGTTTTGCTCCTTTTTCTATGAGAAAAGAGATTTATGTGATTGCTTTTATTAAATATGGTAACTGATTTTTGGGATGTGCAGCAATGTCACTGGATAACAGGTGTAAACACCAGTGCAGTTCAGAATTTTTGTTATTGTTCTATAGGACCTTTAAAGTTGTGTTGCGTTTTTTCCACTTGTACTGCGTAGTGACATAGATATGAAACAAGATATGGGTGTCTCATCATTCCTAACAACAGCTTCCTGTAAACCAATGCTGTCAGACTAATGTGGGTGTTTGTGTAATAAGAACAAACAAATGCTCCATGCTAAATGACTGGAAAGACTTTCTCTATTGGCTCACTCGCAAATGTAACTTGCCTACTTTTGCATATTGAGTTGTGGAGCTAAAGGAGTTTTGAGAATACTGACTTGCCTGGCCTCCTGTAAACAGCTGTGCAGGAGGCATGGTGTTTCCATGCCTCTAGCCCTGCCGTGTCATCTTTACACCTAGGTGGCCACAGCAGGCTGGTGAGATTAACTTCTCCCTGGTTACGATGGTGGGCCAGTTCTGTAAATGCTGGTTCTGCTTATTGCCGTGGTATTGCCAGGTTAGGGATATATCAAGCCTCTGAAAGGCTGAAGAAAGGAGAGTTAACAAAAAAAATGGAACTATGGAAAACAAAAAATAAAAGACTGCAAGTCACTTTAGTCCAAAAAAACTCTAACGTTTATACTGAGATTGTGGAGAGGGTGGTGTCTCCTTGCTGTGTGCAGATCAGCCAAACACACCGATGTTACTCATTTTCAGGTAGTATTTTCCCATGTGGGGTGCTGCACCCATGCAACTTCATGTTAAAACTCCCAATTCAGTTTCAGTCTGCCCGGGCAGATGAAGAGCAGGAGGTGAGGCAGGAGCCCAATCTGTTTATTGCAATGCAGAGTATTACACACTACTGTTTGTATTTCACCCACCACTCAGAGCAGGTCTGGTGGTGGTGACTGTAAGTAGAGCCTCTTCTTGGTCATCAGTTAGAATTTCACACTGGAACAGAAGCCATTAATAAAAAGCTAAACAGAGCTAGGTGATGTTTGTATCCAGTGTATACAAATGCTTTTGTATTCTTTTAGCTTTTAATATTTTTTTGTAAAGTCATCTGTTGTGCTGTGACTCTGTTCTGCTGCAGGGATACCACAAGAATTGAGCTCTTACTGCATTCACTGAGCAGCTTTTCTATGAAGCTTGCCTGTCATCAGCTCTCATTGACATTCAGAGGTGCTTGACACTGAGCATTGGGGTTCGTAGTTAATTGCTTCTATCAAAGCCTCCTGTCCTCCCGAGCTGTTCCACCTTCACCTCCTGGCTCATGTGCTGGCGAATGATAGGTGGGTGATGTGTGATTTTTTTGTGAATGAATTGTGTTACACTTCTAAGTCCGAGAAAGAAATGCCACTGTTGTTAATTGTGCAGAATCCAGTTCCACAGTAGGAAGGAAGAGGATTATCATTTAGTTATGTCTGTCCAAGAAGGACCATTCCAAGTATCATCACAGTACTGAAAATAAAAAGGAAGTGTTTGCCCAGATTCAACTGTAGTTCTTGACAGAATCTGCAGTGCAGTCTGAACTGTTTCTCGGTGCTGAAATTTAGGGGAAGTTTGCCAGAATAAAGTCCTATGTTGATTTAATGTACTGTTTATAGAGAGAAAACATTGTGAAAGCAAAAGCAAGACCTGATCTTGCTTGTTTTTGGTGTGGCCTTGTCCCTTGCACTATCATCAAACTAAGTGATAGAGGTTCTGGACCTTTTTAATAACACCTCCATCATTCCATGGTCCCCATCACTTGTAAACCTCAGTAAATCTAGGTTGTAGTCCAAAACACTGAAAAAACAGATGCTTGAAAATAGCAACACATTTAATTAAGTTGTAACTCTTTTAACAGTCAAAATGGGCAGAGGGCACAGAGCTGTTAAATGGTTTAGGTTTAGTTTTGTTACATAAATGATTCAAAATAATGAAATCAGTCTTTCTATAAATGTTTCGGTGATTTTTGGCTTGATTCCTCTTTATATAAATGTGTGTGGGTTTGTGTGTGTACATACCTATGTGCATACATGCACATCCATGCAGATTTACACCGCAGCAGCAGCAGCAGTTAGCACAGGGGTGACTGTGCATTGCGGGGCTGCGCAGAAGGCAGAGGGCGCCGGGACTGTCCGCAAGCTCAGAGGAGCAATGCACTACCCCTTGGTCTCACCAGCATGGTCACCCCCGGCCATGCTGGTGGCTTTGCTCACTCTTCTTTTGGGGCTTAATGGATTTTGCAGATCAAAAAAATGTAAAGTTTTGTTAAAAATCACACACCGAATGGTCCTCTGCAAGTTCTTCTGCACATTGTCCTTGGTTTGCTTTTTAGGGGTGGAAGACTGGCAGGATAGATTTATCAGAATGTCAGTATTTCAGGAAGGAAACTCTTTTTATATTTTTTACCCTTTGATGTCTGTTGAGTGCTTTAAGCAGCTCATTTTTCAAGCAGGATTGTGAGTGATACCTGCGATGGCTTACCCACTCACCACAGTGGAGCGTGGATCATCTGCAGCTTGCACAAGCCCTTTTGTTAACCTCACGTATGGATTCCACTGTGGTTTTTTCACCTGTTTTTTCACCACAGGCTTTTCAAAGCTGTTGACACCTTAGTCATGACTCTGAGCCCTCCGGTCCCTCATGATAAAATGAGCTTTCTGTTTCTAACTGGCAGTACGAACCATGGTACTTTGGCTGTTGGCATTAAGTAATGATTTAAAAGGTGCAAACAGTAAGAACTGGAAGGTTTGGCAGCAGTTTCTTGAGCTTTCTCTTTCTTTGGGAAGTTTGAACTGTGTTAGGAACAAGCCGCAGTGTTTGTGAAACCTGGTGTGCTGAGTTGAGCAGGTGTCTTCTCCCAGAGAGGAGGGCTCACAGGTGATGAGATCAGGTCCAGCCTCAGCCTGAGCCTCCTACTGGATTTTCAGTGGGAGCTTTGTCACTGACACCAGTGGAAGTGGGTTCAGGGCCTGGTGCAGAAGGATCTGAAGGAAAAGGGGATCCCAGAGCACCAGTAATAAGGAGTAACCAGCCCATTTGGAAGTGGGGATTGCACAGTAAACTTCCTGCCTCTACTCTTCCCATACACATTGACTGTCTGAATGACTGCTTTTGTATTTTTCAGTCACCTTGCAATGGTAACTCACTGGTCACTGACAAGTGTTATACACATTGCTAGAAGACCAGGCAGCTAAAAGACTAAAATGCACTGTGCTCACTGTAAAAATTGGCTTCTTACATTGTTTTTTATATGGTTGAAGAGGTGGTTGCGATTCAGATTTTTTCCTTTTCCTTTTCTTTTTTCAAAGAGGTCAAATGTATATGAAGTGCATGTTATCCTGAACTTTTTGTTTGTACATCTTGATGTCTGATCATCTGCATGAAAGACGTAGTAGTGCCACGTCTGAGCTTGTTCTCTTGTGCTTGGTTGATATGAACTTCTCTAGATTGTTGAGTTTTCCCGAAAATAAATTTGGTTAATATTTAGTTATTGGGAGACATCAAAACAAAATGTCATGGTGGCCCTTTGTTTTCTTACAGTTTAAATACAAACAACAAAGCCTCGTGGTTTAATTTGTTAGTGTAAATAAATTTCTTGCCGATGAGTATTATTGTTGTTAGACAACGAATGCAATAAAATGAGAAATCCTGAATCTTTATTAGAATTTTTATCGAGTCCTCACTTTCCTGCGCATTTGTTGTTCATTACAGAAGAAATAATAAATGTTGAGCACAACTGGACAGGTGTTGCTGCATGGGTCAGACCTGGGGGGTGGTGACATGGACCTTGCCCTGCTTGTTCTTTCCTTCTGCTCAGTGCTGATGATTATTTTAATCCCAGCTGATGGCCAAATTGGGTTGATTCACAGCCCTCCAAGCAGATCTCATTTACTATCTGTAATTATGTTAAAAAAAAAAGAGTAAGGAAAGACAATGGCATTTTTTCTTCATATGCAGATGAAATGTAGCATGCAATGTTTTGCTCCAGGTTCACGTAAAACAGGCTGCCTTCACACTGATGCTGATCAATGGATTAGTTCTGGTGTATAAAAACATTTTACCATTTTACACTCAAGTGTAGTTTAATTATAATGGGCATTTTATACATTCAAAGTACAGCTGTCCTGAACGTGTTTAATATATCTTATTCTTTATTCTTATTTATTCAGTTTTAGGAAGGCATTAAATTAGGGAAGAGCAGAGGGCACAGGCTGTCCAATTTGTGTAGTCATTTCAGTGGATTTACATCTGGCAAAATCTAGGCCAAATGCTCTGTGCTTAATCTGTCTAACCCAGTCTGTGCTTCCCAGCACCTGGATCATAAAGCTTACTCTCCACTAATGTGGCCACCGCCTGTGAGAAGATAAAAGACTCCTTGGTCCATAAAATTATTATCTTAATTAAAATGGGTTGTATTTAGAGCCTGTAACTCCACGATTGCCATGTAAAATGTCTCCTTGGCAGCTTCCTATGCCTGGAGCCATCTATACACATGTACCTGTTTATGCAAGTTGTCTCAGATAGGTAGGTACCTGCAGTTTGGTTTCTGAAATGCCCAGAACCACTGCAAACTCTACAGCTTGACAAAGATGATGGATTATGCTCTCCTCTGGGTCACAAGCACACATTTCCTATGCAGGTTACCTTGTAATGGGAAGATCAGGCTCGAGGCATCTTCTTCTGTGCTCGATCTGCACAGAAGCTGCTGGTGTGTTTTATTAAGTGGTGGTTTCATGAGGGGCAGAAGCTGTAACCCAACATTGCTTTTGCTGCGGAACGTGTGTTTGCTGTCCCTGTCCTGCCCAGCACCACTTTAATGCACAGTGGCCCAGCTTGAATTCCTACCTCTGTACTGCAAGACTGGGACACCCTCAGGGGAGCTTGGCAACAGGCTTTCAACCCTCCTTACCTCAGCCTGAAATTCAAAATTTTAGTAGTGTTAATAGCAGGGACTAAATCCTACCTATGATCTCCCTCCTCTCAAATGCTTTAGGAGAAGTTAAGGCCTGTTGCTTGCATGTGCAGACGCTGGGGAACCTTCAGTGAAAAAAAAAAAGGCCAGTGACAAGTGCACGCATTCTTTATTTTCTGAAAGGCCAAAACCAACCAAAAAAAGTAGTTGTTGTTGAACAAGATCAACAACTTGTACATCTACTCATATGAAGATATTCTAGGCTACTGGAAATGGGAAATTAATGTTTGATAGGTTACTTCTACCAGTGCTGAGGGAAATGCTCAACCACAGAGCAAATGCAGGAGCAGCGGAGAGACTGGTCAGTGTTACTGTGTTACTTCCACTGCTGCCAAACTGTTAACTCTTCAGAAGATGGCACTTAATTTACTTGAGAAACAAATAGTGGCACAAGGCTAACATAATTATTTTAAAATGCTAGTACAGGGTGTTGATGGATAATCATCAACAAGTTAATACTCCAGCCTCTCCTTATTGTAAGAACCTCCTTCAGAGCAGTTTTTTTTTTCTGCCTGGGCTCTGGGAACAACGTCTGTTCCTTAAGATTGAATTTGATATGAGTTTCTGCAGGAAAACATCTTTCTTCCCAGGGAAACTGGAAATGTCCTGCAGGTAGAGAAGTTGCTAAGGAAGGAGCAGCAAAGCTAGAGTTAGGGTAAATTATGTTCCTGAGTGCTTGGTGCAGTTGCCTGATGCCAAAGAGAAGTCCAGCAAAGGGATAACACAAGAGCTGCACTCATTCAGGGCCAGCTCTGCTCTGTGGAAGGGCTGTCTACATGCTGTGCTTAACAAAAGACTTGAAACCATGATCTGAATGGATGAGTCCCTGGTCACCAAAGCCTTCATAGCAGACGGTAAACTCTGGGCAGTGCTGAAGTTCCCAGACCAACTGTGGGCATTTTAGAGAGGAGCGATGAATGGAGTTTGTGCACAGACCCACTCGGGCAGGGCTGTGCCCAAGAGACAAAGGTCTATTAACCACACGGTTAGAGCCTAAAGCTCATCTCCCCCTGCAGCTATCCTGCACCCCTGCAACCTGTGCTATTTGTATTCAAAGCACCGCAAATACCAGCAGCCACTATTGCCATGTAGGGATGAAAGAGTTGTCTGGCACAGCAGCATCGGGAAGCTGCTGGCACTGGAGCTGCCAGCTCAGTTCTCAAACCTTGCACAACTTCTTGTGCCCAGGGAGGGGTCTTAGGCCACACTATTGCTGCCAATTGCACTATGGGGGCTCGGGATGGAGCAGGTGCTCTCCGGGAGTGGGAGGTGATGTGGCAAGACCCACAGCCCATGCAGCTGTGCAAAGGAAGGGGGATGGCATCATCCCTCCTGTACAGCAATGCAGCCCCAGCCATGAGTCCTGCCCCCAGCTCTGTGCTTTAGTTAGAACTGCCCCTCTTCCCTCAGAGAAAGAGCACTAACCCCTTTGCATAAGCGGGTGAAAGCCATTAGGCTTATTTGTGTTAGAACAAAAGGCTCAGGAGCCAAGAGGTGCCAGCACACATTTGCTGTTCAGGGCCACTGCTCACCCAAACCTTGTCCTGCAGTGACACTTCCTCTCAGCCAGAACAGCAAAGCCCAAAGACAGACAAAGGCTTGCACATACTCTGGCTCCTGTCTCAGTGTTCTGGCTGCTAGTAAGAAGCCCTCCTGTGTTTTCAAGGTACTGAACTCCCTAGGCACTCTCCAAATTAGAGGGATCATAGAATCGTAGAATCATCTGGTTGGAAAAGACCTCTGAGATCATCAAGTCCAACCATACCTGTCCCTAGGATGGTGGTGAAACAAGTTGCAGCAGTTGCAGTGGGGAACCGCAACACCAGAATAGCAATTAGTACCCAGGGACTGGCATTTTTCCTCCTCAACTCACGCCTCATGAGCTGCCTGCTTTTTTTCTCCACACAGTGGTGGAAGAACAGCAGTGAGGAAAGGCTACCACATCAGCTGAAGGATGCAGAGTAGACGGTGGCCCAGAGCAGGTCTGTCTGGTGACACCGTACAGCAGGGCAGCCAAACTGCTGAGACGTGCAGGCAGGCACAGGCAGCACCTCCATCAGGAGAGCAGCAACCCCATCAGGGAAGCTACCATCGATCACACAGAGACTTTACCTGGATGTCAGCATCTCTCACAAAACCAGAGCAGTGCTCAGAGGTGGGAACTCAAAGGACAATAAGAGCAGCAGGAGCTGCTCTGTGAGTCAGGACATTTACAGTAATGAAAGAAGAGCTCACTCCACAGGCAGGAAACCAAATGGTGGTTCAAAAGGGGCTTCTGCAAGGCTAGAGTCTTGCTGTACGCACTGTAAAGTTGATTCCCAACTTCAAAGGACCCTCAATTCAGTTTATTCCAAGTGATTGCTAACTAACACTATGCTAAAAATATCAGTCGATAGAAACCTGGATAGGTCTTTTAGCAGTGCAAAATGTTATCAGTAAAACTGCTGCTGGGTAAACATGAAGCAAAGCGGGTGCCTGCTGCACAGAAGCAAACTGGGAATCAGCTCCATACAGACTGGAAGTTGAACGCAGAAGACGCATGAACCACACTTGCAGGCAGTCACTGTGGCAAAGCACTCAGAAATGCTCCCCTTGCTGTGACAGACGAGTAATTGCTAATGCACTTTTCACTGAAGGTGCACAGGAGTTGTTCTCCATTCTTTAAGGCAAAAAAGGCTTTTTTGAATCTCCCTTTGGAAGACTCATTAAGAAACCACTCCGACGTGATGCTCCCCTCTTTTCTCAGTAGGATTAAGACAAATTTATGAAACTGAAGTAACGCTAGGAAATGGCTTAAAGGGGGAAGGGGGAAGAAATGAGACTGAATTAATATTTATTCTTCTTCCAGTGATTTCAAAAGCACTAGGGAAAGCCAACAGGATAGTTTGGAAGAACCCTCAGAATAGTCCCTGGGAAAGCCCAGGGGTTGGTGACAAGAAAACACACAACACTGGTAGTTAGCAATTCTCATTAACAAGATCAGTTTTCTCTGGGCGGAGAACACAGAAACCCAGTTGCATCAGATAATTCAATATCTGACAGTTTAGTTATTTGTAATCTGAATTTGAACTTTGAGGTTACCCTTTGTACTGACATAGGGTCCTCTCCATTACACAAATAAACCCTAATTGCTCACCTCCAGTTCCATGTCCTTTACTATTGCATAAAATTCTCATTTTGGAGAGGAAGGCTAAAGTACATTTCCACAGCTCTAGTTAACCTTTATTAGAACAGTCTTGTTAGCAAATCTAGCAGAAATTGAGTGAGTTCCCAAAGAATTAAATCCCTTCCACTGCAGTAGAGCTTACCCACAAGATGAGCTATAGCTCACAGTAGAGAGCTCTGTGGAAGACTGTGCCGATGAGCAGTTTTCCCTCGTAGATGGATGCCACAGAGGTTCCCTGCAGCACAGAGCCATTGTCAGCGTAGACACGTGTCACCACAGGCTCCTCTGAGAGGATTTTCTGGATGCGCAAGACCTACCAGAGAAGCAGGATACATCTGCTGAATTGGACATGGGTGAAAATCCTCCAAGGATGGAGGCAACATCAGTATGCTAATTTAAACAAATCAGTTGTGCTGATCAGCTGCTGGTAATTGCAACCAAGTGGTCCCTGTGATAGGGCCACAATTTCTGCTTCAATGAAGCCTGATCCCTGAAGACCGATTTTTTTTTAAGAGGGTGTGCAACAGAGTCTCCACCTCAGTAAGTGAGCAGACAGTCAACCCCAGCACTAGGCATTCACACAACTTTTCTCTAGCTTAAGAGTTACTTGCCATCTTCTTATTTTCATGCTTTTTCCAGACTGAGTAAACAACTGCCTACTGTCATATCCTACTTCTACTGAACATGATAATTCTGAAACCTGTCTCATGGGAAGCTTCAGATAAGGCTGAAATCAAACGGACACCAATCAGCCACCTGCACTCGCAGCCATTAGCACGCTGGTGCCAGTATCTCATTGATTTCAAACGGAAAGAAGAACTGCAGTGTCAACTACTGATGAACCACACTTGCACAGATAAATCATTCCAGTGTGAATGTTTCTGGTTATGCTTTGCACTCAGGCAATTATTTTTTGTTTGGCAAAGAGGTGCTGGCTCGCTAATTAACACAGTTCATCAAAATCTGATTGCACAGCGACACAGAAAGCAGCCTGAGGAGTACAAAATGAGCTACTAGGTGGGGATTAGTCAGTTGTCTCCTAAGGATCTGAATAGGTGTTTGTTGGTAAGAATATGCTATTCAGGTTTTCCATGTGAGAGCAGAAGGTATAGGCTGGAGGCCAGCTCAGTCTTTGCTTTCACAGAGGCTGACCAGTCTCTTCTCTATGTAGCGTAGAGTTAAGTTATACCAGGGCATCTCTCAAAAGGCACCTCAGAGGCAGGCGGATTTTCAGGATCGTCATGGAACAGCTTCATCCCATTGGGATGAGCTCCTATCCAGATGTCTCCAGTGTGAGGGTCAATAGACAAGTTGTCAACTAGAGTGTCCAGCTGCAGTGTCTATCCATCACAGAAGGAAAAGGAAGAAAAAGAGAGAAGTTAAAATAACCAGAAGTCTTGGAAGTAAACTATAACATAAGTAACAGACCTGTCCAAGACTCTCATCTGACATAACTTTGATTTTTAAAAAATATTTTCTCCCCTGTGCTATTCTTCTTTTCCCCCAGTATGTTTTATCCCCTCCTCTGCACAGTGAGAAACCACCTTGCTGCTCTGAGCTTTCCCAATCAGCTACATTCACACCTATGCTCATGTTGATTACTTCAGTGCTTTGTGGAAGGACCCACACTGACTGAGGCAGACTTCCTCTGTGGCTCCACAGCATGCCTGAGGAGCATCCCTCTCTGGTTGCTGGTGTGAGGGTGGAAGACCTGAAGCTCTGCGATGGGGTGCAACAGCACCTCTGCAAACCCACAGCAGGAGCCATCCAGAACAGAATTTCACATGATCAGGCTGATATCTCAAGCATTCATGGGAACTAATCTGTCCAAATTTCATATATGCCTCTTTTTTATGAAATATCAGCACCTTACCTTCACGTGGGTTAAACTCCAATTAGCATGTTTTTCCATAACATGGACATTATGATCAAATACATCTGCAACATAGATGTACCTTCAAAAGAAACCACCTCTTAGCAATGTGTATGAGTAAAACATCAAACCCAGCCAGTTCCTCCTGTGCAAGCCCAGCTCTTCCCATGAGGAATTCTCGCTCACAGTTCTCACACAGCAACAGACATTGCAAGTGGGCCATAGGGCACTGAACAGAAGCCAACCTGCTGAGACACTAATGTAGCTTCACACTGCCAGCTCTTCTATTGCAACACTGAATCAGGCCTTGGATTGTGAGAACCACAAATACGATTGTTTTAAAACTTAAGTTCATCTGTCTATACCACAGGGTTGGTTAATTCAGTCAAACAGACTTTAAGACTGCAGAGCGTTTCCCACTTGCACAAATCCTGCCCCGTTAATCCTTACAAGTAATATATACAAACTTCTGTATCAGCTGGTTAAAATGCAGCAACCTTCGATCTTATTGCATACAAGCTACGATACAAAGCAGCAAACATTGCCTCTAGTTAAAGACCGAAACACAACTTCTGTTGTACAAAGACTTCTGTTCTACAACCCTCTATCACTTACGCTGTACAGGAGGCACCTTGCCTCACCTTAGCCAGTTCAGAGACTTGACCACAGAAGGTACCGTATGTAGTAATTAGGATTTCAGGATTATTTTGTCTGATTAAATGAAATTTAAAGCAAAGTGAAACTTACTTTCTGTCAGGCGAAATGTTAATTCCATTGGCTGAATAAAACCCAGCTGCTACTTCTTTAACTTCTTTTGGACTGTAGTAAACAACATTGGACCAAGTTAAACCCAAGAACATCTCCAAGAACATAAAGATGAAGTCAGAGAAGTAGTGGTCATTGGTAGCATAGAAGCTGTCTGGTCCCATAGCCACTATATCATTCATGCTAAAGAAAACAAAAAAAATAAATAAAAGAATGAAATTAGAGCTATTAAGGAGCATTGTAGGACTTCCCAGAATCCAACCAGGACATGGTCATCCCATAGACATAAAGGAGCTTCAGATAGACACCGAGTTACTTAGATCCTTTTTACTTCTATTTTCTTTCACATGAGCCAGGACTGCACAGTGCTGAGACCTGACCATAGGGCATCAGCTTGAGATCAGGCTACCTGTCCATAAGTCTCTCTGGAAATGTTTCTCTCTCTTGTGATTACATTCACCTGGAAGCCAGAGAACAGGTAGGAGTTGTGACAACTTTATCAATCAGACTCTGTTTATCTTACAGTTATTTTGCAGTAGCACAGAACAAATTTTACATGCAACAAAAAAACCCGAAAAGGCTAAAAGTATGTTTATTTTTACAGTGTAGCAAATTCAGAATAATAGACTATCTGAAGATTCACATCTGCAATGACCTGAGAGTGGGTGACATGAGAGGAGAAACGGATGCCAAGCTAAGTCATTGGCATCAATCACAGCCACAATTAAGACTGCTTTAGTGATACAACTATTATATAACTCATTTACAGAGAGACTACAGAAACACAGTTTCTGATTACACAGATAAGAAAATCAATAAGAGAAATGGGAAATCTCGTTAAAGAGAAAATATCTCATTAATAATAGCCTAAACCCCAAATCATCCTACTTTGGATTTTACCAAAGCAGCCTGTTCTTCTAGAGGAAGATGGTATTTGGCTCCAATACCTTGTCAGAAGGTCGTGTCGAATGGTTTTCAGGTGTACAAGAGAATTGTCATCTTCTACAAATTTAAACAATTCTACTGTGCTCTTCTGATGGGGATGGTTCACAACAAAGAGGTAAACGGTGTCATCTTAAAAAAAGAAATGGCAACAGCTGAATTCTCTGCAACAGTTTGCGTGGCTGAGCACTCACAGCTGTGACGTGGCCTCTGGTACAGAGCACACGTTGGGTTTGGTGCATTTGTCTCATGGCTCTTCAGAGGCAGAAGGACAAGTACCAAAGTAGTGCAGGATGCCACTGCAACAGGATCCAGATCTCCAGCTACTGTTCTCGCAGGCTTGCTCTGCAGGGAACTGCTGTGTAAACTACATTTTTGCTATTTCTACCAAGGAAGACAGAAATCATGGCTTCATCCTTGTGCCCAAGCCACTGAGTTTTGCCATGGGGTACACTATAGAGACTGGTTGTTTGAAATAGCCACAGTCAGCTGGGAAGGAGAGCTTGTAACCCAGCCATTTTGGGCTCTTTGGTTTATTTACTGCATCCCTGGAGAAAGCTGAAGGAGCATCCTCCTCCTGTACTCTGTGCAAGGCTGCAGTCCTTCTGCCCAGCAGTCTGGGCTTCACCTCTCTCTTCTGGTGAGACCACAAATCAGTCACCACCATTTTCTCTTAACGCCTTCCCCTAAAGGGTAAATGTATGGAGCTGCAGGTCAAGCTGTAGCATTGTTTCTCCTTCTCTTAACAGCTGCAGACTTTTAATTGCCCTGCTAAAATCCCCAGTAAAAGCACTTGGAAAAAGAGAGGAAGGGGAGCACGAAGGCTATTTTATTGGTAGTCAGAGCCTGTCATAGGAGATCAGGTCTTGGAGAGGAAAACATCGTTTGGCCACAGAGTACTAGAGATTTTGGTAATTTATCGAGATTTGATAATTTACTATTTAGTCAAAAAAACAATTTCTGGATATCTGGTCCCTGTTAGTTGGTGAAGCGTGTGTCTCCTCAAAACCCTTAACCTCAGGGTGAGACAGATACAAATTGGTAAAATAAACTGTGCGGTAATTAACCCCTGAAACTTTTCCCATGCTTTCTCTCCTTCAATATATAGGACATTTTTCTGTTTCAGAGAGCCTGAGGTGATGTGCAAAGGTGTTTGCTTTAGCAGCTGACATCTAGAAAAGGGCCCAACAAAGAAAAAATCCCGAAAACCTTTTTCTCTCCCAGCAAGTGCAAACTATTACGGGTGCAATGCAAGGCCACAAAGGAATTTCCATTTCTGGTCTTTAGGCTGAGATCTGCCATCACATTAGGTTAAAGGTCTCTTTACCTCTGTCTATGTAGGTGCTGATTCCATGAGGGTTAAACGATGCCAGATCAAACCCTCGGCTGATTCTCAGTTCCACTGCTTTAGGACTGTCTTCATTCAAATCCATCAAATATATTGCACCTGGCTTGTCGAGTGCAAGACTCTTTAATCCTGGATATTTCAAGCCCTGTAAAATCAAAACTTAAGAAAATCATTCCTGAATAAAAGACAAAGGGAAGTATCACAGGGTTGTAAATGCTAGAGCCTTGTTTGGGCGTGCAAGCACATATCCGGATGTCCCTCCGTTTCAGCCTGCCGTGCCACAATGGAGGTAGAGGGATAGGCCCTGCTCTCCCTAGCGAGCTCTTAATCACTGTGCAAGCTGCGTGGAGGGCACAAGGAGCTATGCCCAAGGCAGGACCTACCAGCTAGGCAGTGGCACTAGTGCCACCCACTGCAGTCATGACCTGGGTGGGTGCTTCCTCTATGTCAGACATGCTGGGGGAGACAAACTGGAAGTACAGCACCCCTGGATGCATCCAATGTGGTAAAGCCACGGGGAACAGAAGCAACACCACAGTTCACAATTTCTGGCATGAATTTTGCAACGTTATCATTCCCTGGGTGTCCCCTGAGCATGCAGATGAAAACATCAGTTTTTGTTTTAGAAAATAATCACTAGCCATCACAATGGCAAAGAAAAGCTTTAAAATCTATGTCCTAAAGGCTAAAAAAATCAGGAACAATAAAAACAACACACAAATCTGGTTTTTTTAAAGGCAGGGAATTAACACATCTTCTTAAAAAGGGAGTGGTTTGACATTTCAGCATTTCAAGGAAGCAGCATGAAAGAAATTCAAGGTTACGTGAGCAGATAAAGCAGCACAAGAGGATACAGTGTCAGAGCTGCCACCACCATTTCACTGTCAAGAAGTGCACTTGCTCATGCGGAAGGAAACGCCAGCTAAACTGACACAAGTCCAGGCCACTCCTAGGGAGCCAGTCAGCCTTCTGGAAAAAAGTCCATACTGCAGTTTTCACCTATGACTTCTGGAGGTAAGCACGCAAGCCCCTGCATGGGGATGGGATGTGGGCACTTACGGAGCTGATGAAAGCCAATCCATTGGGAAGTATGTCAATGTCTTCTGAACCAGTTTCTGCAAGACGGAGATAAATGGTTTTTCAGACAACATGAAGTATTTCCCATGGATAACCCTCCTTTTTAGTACAATTCCAGCTCTCATGAATATCCCTTTCTGATATGACTGCACAAGTGATGAAGTTCAGTGGAAAAGTTCACATCGTAATAAAAGCGGCAGCAGAAGGCAACAACACGCCAGGTTAGAAAATGGTACTGGGTTCACCTCTTCCTGGGAGTTTTGGGGTGCCCCTGCAGTGGCAAGCAGTCTCCCGTCCAGCTTGCATGCCCTGGGGTAGTACGGGATGAATCTCACATAGTGTTCTAATGCAAGCAATTATTACAGAACCCGAGATTTTCAGGACAGAACCCTACCCATCACTCAGCCCACACACTTGCCTAAGGCAGCTCAGGGAATTACGCACAGTAATTCTTCTAGTTGAGCTGGGACACTTCACTATGATGGATTGCCAAATATTTAGTTTAAGCTCTCAAGTGACAGAGAACCTACTGTATCTCTAACAGCTAAGGGCTTTAATAGTTAGACCACACTTTTAACTGTGGGTAATCATTTCCAATATTGCCAGTTCCTGTAGTTTCTGTAGTATTTTTCCTGCTAGGAAAAAATAAAATAAATAAAGTAAAATAAAATAAAATAAAATAATAAAATCCCTTTAGTAAGAACACTAGAGCAATATTAAGCTTTTATCAAGCACTCCCCACAGAGCTTTTAGTCCAATGCTGAAACATGTTCCATCCCACATTTTCATCACTCTCTTGAGAAGCCTTCCCTCTCTTCTCCAAATCACCAGCAAAAACAGTATTCCCCACAAGCCACTTTACAGATCGGATTAAACCCACTGAGGAGCACTTGCTTAAAGGAGGAAATGGTTCTGCAGGTTTCCTTTAACAGAACCACCAACACAAAGGTTTTCCACCCAACTTGTCTCATCTCTCCACATCCCACCCTGCTTGGCCACAGACCACCTGTGTGACCCTATGTGGGTCATACCATCCTTGGCACCTCAGTACCTCCTCCTGAGGAAGTGCCTGCAAATTCAAGGTGTGTCTATTATTTACTTTGATATGAGTCCTGTTTATCTTGGCACTAATTTGGCCGCTTGTAATTTATATTGGGGCTGCTGACCTGCAACTGAGGGGAGCAAGCAGATCCCCAAACTCACTTGTCCATGCAAGTTACTCTCCAGCTTAGCCCTGGGGAGATGTGGTGGCATGACTTCTCCAGGAAGGACAGGGGAGATGGACAGGGCCAGCTCCTCCTCAACATCAGCAAGTCTCTGCTCCACTCCATCGCAGTAACAAATGGGGCATCCCAGCCTTCTGAAGAGCAAAAGGTCTGACAATGCATTTTGTGAGGAGCCAGCCTGTTATCTCACTTCCTGGGTTTTGTTTCTGAATTTTGACTGGGCTCAGGTAAGAGGCAAACATCTGCACTGACATGCTGGGAGAGCACATTTAAAGCCTGCATTTTCCAATTAAAACTTGGAATTTAGCTTTTTTTTTCAGCTTGGCTCACGCCTTGGTTTAACCAACAAACTCCTTTTCTTTGTCCCAGCTCTTGGTCTCTCCAAGTCTGGGTTCATTGATAAGATGGGGCTAACAGTGATTCCCTGCTTCCCAGGATTGCTGCAAAGATAACAACATAAATGCTGAGAGGCTCAATTACCATGGTGACGTGAGCTGGACAGCTTTTATGGCAGGACACGAAGCTGAGCAAATAAACAAACAGATAAAAACATTTATCGCTACTGAATTAGTGGGGCTGCCAAGCAGGCAGGCTGATTGGAAGCATAAAATAAAAAAGTGAAAGCTTCTGGTGGAAGGAGCATAACAAGAGCCCTGCACCCAACTACTTCAAAAGGAAGTGCCCACCAAAGAACATTTTGGCCAATTCTCAGCCGGGTCCTGCTATGTGTGGAAGAGAGTGAGAGCTGTTAGAAGAGCAGTGAAATCTGATTTAGTGTGATCCTGCTGAGCTAGCACCGCCAAGGCAGAGAGGAGGGCATGGAGACAAACAGCTGGACGCAGGGAGGCTCCCGGGCTCTCCTACGGGATCCCATTTTTGGAGGACTCGGGGCTGCTGTCACAGGCACCGTTTGGGGCAGGAGAGTTAGGAACTCCACTATATCATTTAATTCTATCACTAAGCCTAGCTTGTCTGTGGCATTACAGGAATAGGTAGTATTTAAAAGAAAATGAAAGATATTGAGAAAAATTACTGTCTAGCCTAAAAATGTGATGGGTTTTTTCTTTATTTTATCTTATTGTTATAAATTCTGCAGATGCATCCAACAAAAAAGAAACCCCACATCTATTTCATGTTCAAAGACAAGTGACTATTTCACCTATATCCCATGAATTGTTCCAAGCTGCAAGTATATCTAGCAATTTCCATAGTAGTTCTTGAACTTCAGGAATTAGTTCAGGACATATAGTTAGTTTATCATAAACCAGTAAGATGAGTAGACACTTCTATAATTCAGAATTGTTTATTCTACAAATATAGCCTTTCCTATATATTGAAAATGACCTTTAGGACAAGGTGCAGTTTTTTATTGGTTTGTTCAATATTTGCATCTATGCTCACATTGCACAATATTTGAAAAGCTGAAAAGATCGAAGTCTTAAAAAAAAAAGAGACACAGAAAGGAATAAATTGTGCAGAAAGAAAAAGGTCCACTAGAGAATTTTTCCATTTACTCTGGTTTTGCTTCCTTTACTATGGATGCATCGCTTTTAACATCATTACAACAGACTGTATGAGATGCCTGTTCTTCTATGTACATAATGGCTAGTTTAATATTATTTTGCTCAGAGCTGATCCAGCTCATTACCTATGTCCACTTATGAGGTCAGAAGAACTGTTTTAAAGATTAAAATAAAGACAGACCATTTATTCAAATTTATCATAGCATTGTAAAGAAAAAAGGTCCAGGAGGACAAAGATGCCCATGTAGAAAGACAGCTTTACAGCAAGTCACCTACAGGAGCAATCGTACAGATCTGAGTACAGGATAATCCCTGGTCTGAATAGTGATATCTAGGCAGCATCTAGACATTAGGCTCCTTGGTCTCCCTGAGTAATATAACCCCCCAGCCATATTAAATTAATTTGTGAAGACACTTGTGTGGACATGCCAATTTTTAAGTTTGCACAAATCCCTTGTTATTTCTCTTTCTGCCACATTGGACCTGCTGAATTAATTTTTGGCATTTCAATTTTTCTAAAGAGCAGCAAACACCAGAGCAGAGGCAATGCAAGGTGTAAAGCTCCATGTGAAGGGAGTGTTACAGGAGCACTGGGAGAAGCAGAAATGAAGCTCTGTAAATTGATCTGCTGCCGCATCTGAGCAGAGCCACGTTCCCAGAATTCACCTAATCTCCATGCAAATGTCAGGCACCAAAAATGAGATATCGTTTGGAAATTAAAAACAACTGTATTTGCGATTTCCAGCTTTCCTTCTTTCCTCAGCAGAGCAATCACATTGCAGAAAGTCTTGTAAAGATTGCAATAGCGATGTGCTTAAAATAATTACTCAGAAATTATTTTATATGAATCACCATCAAACTAGCATTATTCAGTTTTGTATGAGTAAATTACAGCTCAATCCAGAAGATCTGGAAAGTTTTTTCGAATACTATTTCTTCTGCACATAACCTCAGGCAAAGGAACTCTGCACACACTCATTCATGGTATTAACCTCACTTGACAAAGACGTTTGACTCCTGACACAAGGAAGAAGTGAGATTCATGAAACCAATGCAGTGACTCAGCAAGCTCAAAGGCAAAGTTCTCAAAACTATTACTTTTTACATAAGCAAAATGCAGACAAATTTGAACAGAAGGCATTTCCGAAAATACTACAGAAGAGAAAACCCCCAATCACAAATCCTGTATTAAGTTTAAATATTGTAAATTGGGAGAAAGTGAGACACATAAAAGCGATCAATTTTAAAGGGATTCACTTTATATAAGTTATCCTAAAGAGAGAGAAAAAGCAAGAGAAACATTGCCATGTGCTAAGCACATGACCCAAAGTACAAAGTCAACATTTCAGCCACTCTGTTAAACCTCTTTGCAAACCAGACTACGATGACAAATATGACCCCTTGTTCTTTGAAACCACACAGCTGAATTGTGCAACCGCACTGAGCTCCTGCCCCGCTGGCTGCATGGCGCAGTACCAGCCTGCTCCTCAATCTCCATGAAATGAGGTGCTAAGGTGGATGATCCTGGTTGGCATTCAGCAGCTGCTCTTTCACCACATGCCTGTGGTCTTTCCCCAAAGCTTCCAGCCTTGCAGCATGTCCTCTCTTCAAGATGTCACCATCTGACAGCCACCTGTAGATGCCTACTTGAAGGGCCAGCACACCCTCATCTAAAAGCCACATAGTTTTCTTAGTGGCTGAGCAAAGGAGAAGTGCTTGCAAGGTATTTATTTTCAAGAAAAGGAACAGAAACATTGAATACCAAAGTATTATACCAAACTAGCTAGTTTTTCAGTATGATTTTCTTCCTGCAGCTTCTCCCTATCTTGAAGTCCAAGTAACAAATGAAAGTCAAATTTACACTTTATTTTCAGGATTAGGCTTGGAAGCTGGCTTTCAGAAGCCGTTGCAAGATAAGGCTGGACAACATCAATGCACTCAGTGCACTCTATTGAGCACTTACCAATTCCTTTAATGAGCCGGCAGTTTGGGAGGGTTACTGGGGCTATTTCCCGTGAAGCATTGAGTCTGTTTCTGCAAAAAGAAAGATGAGGGTTAACAGCACACAGCCAGTTTTAAAACAGGCAACATTCCTAGCGTAGCTTTATCTTGGTTTTAATGTCTGCCATATCACAGCAACAAATCATCCATAAAACACCGAATAAGCAAAACTCAGAACTGACAAACAGCAAATTGCTCCACATCACTGTGATGGTTACACACATCTAGGGCTTAAGTGATTCTCCTATACTAATTATCTTCAGGAACCTGACTTTCTTCATGAGCTTCTGGAATAAGCTTTCTTCAGGTTTCAGCCATCTAAATATAGTAGCACCCCGTCCTTAGGATCCAGCAGTTCAGATGAGGAGAGGGCAACCTTCTATCCCAACCCACTGGCTATTTTCGGTGACCAGGCCACCAGCAGTCTCACTTTCTTCATTTCTTAGTCCACATTCCAAAATAGCGATAGTGTTACTGCGAGGCAGGATTACCCGCTTACTAACAACAGGCAGGACTTGGTAGTACAATTTTCAGCAATTACCCTGTCCTTTCACCTCGTGCATTATCCTTCAGCAGTGCTTATTTCATTCCTGAACACCCACAAAATTCAATATCTGGCTCACACGTTACTGGACAAGCAGATACAGGCAGGTGCCTGCACTTGAGTTTCTATTTCTCCATCTCCTCCATTCCAAGTCATTAACTTATCTATGTGAAAGGCAACTCACTACCAGGAGTGCTGTGTTTGGCCATGGTGGTCCACAGTGCCGTAAGCAAATACGTTGTGATTCTATGTAAAAATGTCAAGCTACTATACTAGAATATTCTTACTTTTCATTTTTTTCTCTCAAAAGAAAGCTTTAAACTAACATGGTTAGTCCTTTGCATTGCGTATCATACACACGTGTGGAGGCTGTACTTGCTCCAGCCACAGGAAATTCTGAATGCAAAGATCCCATAGCAAAACCTAGCTATGTTTATGTTATAATTTTAAGCATAAACTAAACAGTGGTATCAGTCGGTGGTATGAAAAATATGCAGTACAGCGGAGGACTGTACGGTATGTCAGTCCTGTATTTTTTTTAATCACTTAATTCTGAATTCTAAATTGCTTCAATGTTGTATCATTGACACAGGTTGTTAATATAAGGCCAGGAAAAAAAAAAGAAGAAAAAAGGTCAAAACTGGCAGAGGACAGCAAGGGAAAGGAGCCAAGTTAAACTCTCCTAAGCCCGCTCCCCCAGCTCAGGGGTCCTGACAGCAAATTACAGCAGCTCCCTGCCCACAAGCAGCAGAGGAGGGATATCAGCTCCCCCCTCAGCCTCCAGCATAGCTGAACCCACTGGGCCCCTGAGGCTGGCTTCGAGCCATCATGCCTAAAGTTTGCACTGCTGTCTGCTTAGGGCTTTTCCCTCTCCTATTTGCATCAGCTTTTCCTGATGGTGGCAGACTGCAAGCCACCCAGTGCCCAAAGAACAGCAGGAACTCAGCCAGCAGCCAATGAGGGATGACGATACCCCAACAGCATTTCCAGGGAAACACTTCATGGGCTGGAATGAGAGTAATTCAAAAGGACACTGGTCAGAAGCCTGCGGGATATATAGTGGCTTTTCCAAAATGTGTCAGTTTATCTAACCCAGCCAGCCTTAGCTACTAAGCCAGATGGCCTAGATAACTAACTGGCCTTACTAAAAACACAGTGGACCTGCAAACCGGGGGGGATGCAACTTCAAAAAACACAGGAATTTTGCTATTTGGTGCAACCCCAGTGCGCAGCACCTTTCCCACCCAGTTCTTCTTTCCAGTTTCAGTCCTCTACCCGCTGTCCCACTTCACGGAATACAGGCTCCAGGCATTCCCTTTTCTACAGCAGTAACCTGCTGCATATTCAAAGGCCTCTCTCTCTTTCAATTTTCCTCTTCTCTAGACTAACAAGTCCCAGACCTCTGTTAGTTTGTTTTGCTTTTTCCTGGCAGGACTGAAAATCACCTCTTATTTTGGTTTTTGCTCTCAATTTTTTTCAAGCTGTTAGCTTGAAAGCACATTTCTGGAAACACATTGTTGTTTTCCACACAGTATGCAAGCTGAGGATCATATCAGTACAGAGTGTTATGAAATTATAACATTGTGTGTGTACATATATATTTATAAATGAACATTAATATATACATATTGTTCTAAGAAAAACATTAACACAGTATAGCTCACATTCAAGTTTTACAAATTAGTTTGGACCTTTCTTCAGTGAAGAATTAGCAATTAAAAATGCCAATAGGGGAATTGGTGTAATTTCAGTTGGTAAACACATAAGAACTGCTGCACAAGCCCTACTCAACTCCATTTGGTAGCTATCAAAAGTGTAATAGATGCATTAAAAATTATTTAAGAATAATTAAGTTTGTGTGAGATATGTAATAATTCCACAAGCCTTCTCTTTTACACATTTAGTGGATTCCTGTGTCATACTATCTAGATACAATATACCCAACTCAGAACTGCAAAAATCTTTGCTGTATTCCTGCCTTCTGGGTGGGGGATGGATAACAGAGAGGGCTAACAAAAGATAACACTGCCCAGTTTCTCCCATCAAGGCTGTGTACCTTGTTACATCAAGTTGCGTGTTACCAAACTTTGCAGCCATCTTAGTACCAGTGCTGCACTGCAACTTGCTGGAAACACAGCACATAGCAAAAACCCACGCACAGCTACAATGACAGGGGGGATCCTTCCATTCATACAAATACCATTTCCATCAGGACATTCTGCTTTATCAGATTCCAAATACTGTACTTGTTCATTCAGTTTGGAGGGATGTGAGGTAGTGCTTTGAAATCGCTCACCCCACTAAAGCCCAGGAGTATTTTCCAGCTCTGCCATCCAGCTTATGCAACTTCACGTCAGGAGGCCCCTCTTACAGCCACGATTATAACTAAAGCTTGCAGTGGATTTGATGCAAGATGCAGATGCACCCATGAGAAGTACCTGAGTCCAGGGAGTATAGCCCTCCTTCTGTAATTAGCTGCAATTATTATCTATCCAAAGATGAACTAACTGAATGTCATTGCTTTAAAGTCTGGCATTTGGAGTCCTTATAGACGTGAGCAAAATTATAATAATGTAGCTGCCCTGCAACACAGTAGTTCACCACCACTTTTCTGGCCTGAAACAACCAGTTACGGGTTTAGTAGCTCTCAGGGCAGAAGCTGCTGTAAAACCAGTGCTCACATTTACACCTCATGATATGAGGTATATGATACGGAGCATGATATGGCTAGGTATTTTAGCTCACAGTGACTGGGTCCCAACTTAGGATCACAGAAGTCTGTGCCTCCTCAGAGGAAACCTTATGTACACAGGGGCTATTGTTACCCAGACGCTTTGGTAGAAAATAACACAAGCTTCCAGCAATCCGATTGTCACTTGCTGTTTGGCTGATAGACAGGAGATGAGCTAAATTCACAGGCAATCAGTTTTAGCACATCCCTGTTAACTGCAACCTCTAGAAAAACAAAGGTACCAGCCCACCTGCCCAGGGCAACCTCTCCCTTTGGCCCCTGCACCCTTCTGGGGAGGATTTCATATTCCCCTTACTGCAAAGGGCATTTCTGCTGGAGAAATGCTCCTGAAGTTCGTTTATCCCTCACTGAGGATGAGAAGGGCACTGCTGAGCAAGCCAGCGTCTACTTTCACTCTCGGGAAAACCAGTTCCCTTGATGATGATGATAGTGATGATGATGATGATTAAACCTGGCTGCAACCCCGCTTGCACAAGGACAGCTGTTTGGGGGAGTTACATCCCAGACAGGGAGCTGAAGTGCCCCACATTCAGAGGGAGAAGGAGTGCACCCCCAGACTCTGCCCAGCTTGATCCCCGGCTACCACCCCCCCTGCAGGGTCCGCTCAGCCACATCCTGCACATTCAGCACTGGAGCACTCAGCTCCAAGACCTGGCACAGAATCAGAGACTGACCCGAGTGGGAAGCGACCCACAAGGACCATCGAGTCCAACTCCTATCCCCGCACAGGACAACCCCAACACTCACACTGCGTCCGAGTGCGTTGTCCCCAACTGCCCAACCTAATCCTCCCTTGGTACATCCTCCTTCCATTCCCTCGAGTCCTTTCGTCGCTCATCAGCCTATCCCGCAGCTCCAGAACCCCGCAACCCGTCCCGCCCAGTGTCCCCCGCCTGCCCGCAGCCCCGTTACACCCAGGCCCGGGTCCCGCGGTCGCAGGGCGCCTCACCGAAAGGACAGCAGCCGCTCTACTGCCAAGGCTGCCGCTATCCCGACCAGAGCCAGTGCCAACACCTTCCCCATGGCCGCGCTCCCGCTCCCTCTCCGTCCCGTCCCGCCCCGGCGCCGCACACCCCGCGGCAGCGCCCCCGCCCCGGGCACCGCGGCCCGGCCCCCTAACCGAGGGCGGGAGACACGAAACCTGCCCGGGAAACGCCGCTCTGCTGATACCGAAAATGCCGGCAAGTAAACTGTCTAAGACTCGTTGTGGGGTTCTAGATCTCAGCACCCTTTATTTCAGCGCTGGATACATGAGGGAATGATTTCCATTAATCATGCGCAACGAGGCAAGAGCTGGTCACACAGTATATTTCCCACTTACATGCATAGGTATAAACTCTCCCAGAAATCTCAGGCATATTCTACTGTTTTCCAAAGACTAATCTTAGTTTTATTATGAACTTCACAACAGCCAAGTCTCTGCTCATTAGAGCTTTGAAGACAGTTCTCTGTCCGACCTTGCATGCTTAGATAAAGAAAGAAGTATTGCTGGGAGCAGCACTATTTAAAAAAACATAGGATCAGAAGAACAGCCCGCGTCTGACTAACTTTCAAAAAAATACTGTTACTTAGAGCTTAACTGAAGTTAGTTAGAAAACCAATTCTACAGAAAAATAATCCTACTTAAAATATTCCACTTTTTGTAATACTAACTACTTCTTGTATCATTGTCAGCCTGCTGCCACCGCCAACAAGGGGCAGGGACTGGAAGAGCAGAAAGAATTAGAGTCAGCACTGCTCTGTAGGGTCTGTGCTACAGCATCCAAGTGGGACAAGTTCCACATTCTCTTCTATGTATAAGAAAACACGTGTTTATATTATATATATAAGAAAACACGAAGATTGCATGTTGTACAATGTACAAGTAGTCCATGCTGCCTTTCTGCTGTGAAGACAGGCTGAGGGAGTTGGGGTTGTTCAGCCTGGAGAAGAGAAAGTTCCAGGGACACCTTATACTGGCCTCTCAGTACCTAAAGGGGGCCTGCAGGAAAGCTGGGGAGTGACTTTTTACAAGGGCTTGTAGTGAGGGAACGAGGCAGAATGGCTTTAAATTGGAAGAGGGAAGATTGAGATTAGACATTAATAAGAAATTCTTCATGATGAGGGTGGTGAGGCACTGGAACAGGTTGCCCAGAGAAGTCGTGGGTGCCCCCTCCCTGGAGGTGTTCAAGGCCAGGCTGGATGAGGCTTTGAGCAGCCTGATCCAGTGGAAGGCGTCCCTGCTTATGGCAGGGAGATTGGAACTGGATGATCTTTAAGGTCGCCCCCAACCCAAACTATGGTTCTATGAAGTCTGCTTCAGTCCTAGAAGTACACAATGGGATGGGTGGGAAGTAGCGCTTAAAGTTTTGGAATATTGAGATGACAAAATAAAGCTCAATAGCCACTGTTCAGAACTAGCATTTATCAATATATAGCCACGGGCTTTGCCTTCCCTATGAACACATTGTACATTTTGAAAATACATTCCATGGCAAAGAGAAGATGGTGAATCATAGTGTGCCTTATTTCAAATGTATCATTCAATATTGTGAAAAAGTTTACTGAAGAATGATTTCTTATCACAGATTGCTGCAGCACTGCTTTGTTGGAATTTGTTTCATTTATTTGTTTACACCACAGTGGAATCATAGAATCATAGAATGATCTGGTTGGAAAAGACCTCTGAGATCATCAATTCCAACCATACCTGTCGCCTTACTAAACCATGTCCCTAAGAAACTCATCTACCCACCTTTTAAGCACCTCCAGGGATGGTGACTCAAACACCTCCCTGGGCAGCCTGTTCTAATGACTGAACACCATTTCAGTGAAGAAATTTTTCCTGATGTCTAGTCTGAATCTCCCCTGAAGCAACTTGTGGCCATTTCCTCTCATCCTATCACCTGTCACTTGCAAGCACCCATCTCGCCACAACTTCCTTTCAGGTATTTGCAGACAGCGATGAGGTCTCCCCTCAGCCTCTGTTCTCTAGGCTAAACAACCCCAGTTCCCTCAGCTGCTCCTCATAGGACTTGTTGTCCAGCCCCTTCATCAGCCTTGTCGCCTTTCTCTGGACATGCTCCAACACCTCAATGCCAGTCTTCCCCAAGCCTGTAACGCTGCATGGGGTTGTTGTGTCCCAAGTGTAGGACCCGGCACTTGGTCTTGTTGAACCTCATCCCGTTGGTCTCAGCCCATCAATCCAGCCTGTTCAGATCCCTCTGCAGAGCCTCCCTTCCTTCAAGCAGATCGACACTTCTCCCCAGCTTAGTGTCATCTGCAAACTCTCATCCAGATCATTGATAAAGATATTGAACGGAACTGGACCCGGCATTGAACCCTGGGGAACACCACTCATGACTGATTTCCAACTGGATTTAACTCCATTTACCACAACCCTTTGGGTCCAGCCATCCAGTCAGTTTTTTAACCAGCAGAGGGTGTGCCCATCCAGGCCAATGGCAGCCAGTTTCTCAATCAGAATTCCATGAGAAATCATGTCAAAGACTTTAGCAAAGTCCAAGTACACCACATCCACAGCCTTTCCCTCATTTATTAGATGGGTAACCTTGTCATAGAAGGAGATAAGATTGGTCTGGTAGGACCTACCTTTCATATACCTATGTTGACTGGGCCTGATTGCCCGATTGTCCTGTGTGTGCTGTGTGATAGCACTCAAGATGATCTGCTCCATGGCCTTCCCTGATACCGAGGTCAGACTGGCAGGCCTGTAGTTCCCCGGATTCTCCCTCTGACCCTTCTTGTAAATGGGTGTAACTTTTGCCATTTTCCAGTCAAGTGGCGCTACCCCAGTCAGCCAAGACTTCTGGTAAATGAGGGAAAGGGTTTTGGAGAGGACCTCTGCCAGCACCCTTAATAACCTTGGGTGGATCCCATCTGGCCCCATAGACTTGTGTATGTCTAATTGGCCAAGCAGGTCTCTAACCAAATCCTCCTGGATCGTTGGAGCTTCACTCTCACCGTCTTCTGCCTCAGGGGCCGAGCATCCTGAGAACATCTCACCTTACTATTAAAGACGGAGGCAAAGAAGGCATTAAGTACCTCTGCCTTGTCCTCATCCTCATCATTACTGTACCTCCTGCATCCAGTAAAGGAGGGAGATTCTCCTTGGTCCTCCTGTTGTTGTTAATATACTTGAAGAAACATTTTTTATTGTCTTTCATGGAACTGACCGGTTGAGGTTCCAATTGTGCTATAGGTCTTCTAATTTTTTTGCAAGAGTATATACTGTATATAAAATTTGCAAGAGCATATACTGCTTTCTGTCAAGGTCTCATTTTTGCCACAAGGTGGGTGCAATTCACCTGCTAAAAAGTAAATGTCTACAGGGGAAAAGCAGACATCTGAAATGGTCATAAGATGCTAAGAGTGGCCATAGTCTGTCAGAACAAGGGTTTATCTAGCTCAAAACCCAACAGAGGCAGTGTCCAGGGGCTTAGGGATGGGGGAGAAAAAGGAGGAGGCAAGTTGGATAAATCCCTCAAATTTCTTTCCCAGATGGTAATTATTTTCAGCTCAGCACGATGAGCTTTATCCATCTAGTAACTCCTAAGAGATGTATCTTCCAAGTACTTTCCTGTCTCCCCTTCAAGTGAGTTGTGCTTTTACCATATTTTTCATGGATGTCCAGCCATCTGGGCACCCTATATAGTCAGGGCAGGAAAATAGTTACTGTAAGGTAGCAATTCATATGAGAGGTGTCTAAAATAGATCAAGAGGTCTTCTCTGAGAAGCAGCATTTTCTCTACATTCTTTGGAAAAGGCAACTACAAGTCACTCTGTAGATGCCTGAAGGTAGATGGACTGAATGTCTCTTGAAGTCTCTGCTCATCAAGTCACACTTGATTGAAGAAAAAGCCTGGTTAAGCCTGGTTTTCTCAGCAGCTTACCTCCTTGGCATGATCACAGCCAGCCTGGGGTCTGCCTGCTGGCATTGTCAGCATCTACAGCGGCTTCCCCTCCCCAGAATCCCACCGTCGGGCCAAGTAGCTGCAGCAATGCTAGAAAGCACTTGGCTGCTCCTCAGTCTTAGAAATTCTTGTGAGCCATTTGCCTTTGCGGCACTTGGGAGAGACCTGGAGTGACCTCCTGCCACATGGTATAGTGACTGTAAGCAAGAATGTGTTGTGTGTACTTAATCAGCTGTAGAGGGATATGTATCAAGCCTAGGAGTGGAGGAAGTGAGCAGTGCAGTCTTATTCTATTTTACTCATTTAGTCTTCTCTACAGATAAGGAAAGAAACATGTCTAAGTGTGTATTTATTCCAGAGAGACGCATGGGTGAAATAGAGGAAGCCTGAGAAAGATTATGGAGCAATTCATCTTGAGTGAGCTCACCAGGCACATGCAGGACAACCAAGGTCATAGTCCCAGCCAGCATGGGTTCATGAAAGGTAGGTCCTGCTTGACCAACATGATCTCCTTCTATGACCAGGTGACCCGCCTAGCGGATGAGGGAAAGGCTGTGGATGTTGTTTACCTCAACTTCAGTAAAGCCTTTGACACTGTTTCCCACAGCATTATCTTAAAGAAACTGATTGCTCATAGTTTAGACAGCTGTAGTCCTTCCTGGGTAAAAAAATGTCTGGATGGCTGAGCCCAGAAAGCTGTGGTGAATGGAGCTAAATCCAGTTGGCAGCCAGTCACAGGCAGTGTTCTCCATGGTTCAGCTTTGGGACTAGTTCTATTTAGTATCTTTATCAGTGATCTGGACAAGAGAATTGAGTGCTCCCTCAGTAAGTTTGCAGATGACACCAAATTAGATAGGAGTTGATCTGCGTGAAAGTAGGAAGGCTTTACAGAGGGATCTGAACAGGCTGGATTAATGGGCCCAGGTCAATTGATGAGATTCAACAAAGCCAAGTGCCAGGTCCTGCACTTTGGTCACAACAACCCCATGCAACAGTACTGCCTTGGAGAAGAGTAACTGGAAAACTGGCTGGTTGAAAAGGACCTGGGGGTGCTGGTCAACAGTCAGCTGGCCTTGAGCCAGCAGTGTGCCCAGGTGGCCAAGAAGGCCAACAGAATCCTGGCCTGTATCAGAAACAGTATGACCACCAGGACCAGGGAATTGATCATCCCCCTATACTCAGCACTGGTGAGGCTGCATCTCAAATATTGTGTTCAGTTTTGGGCCTCTCACTACAAGAAAGACTTTGAGTACTGAAGCACGCAAAGTAGGGCATCAAAGCTGGTGAGGGGTCTGGAGCATAAGTTGTATGAGAAGCAGCTGAGGAAAATGGAATTTTTTAGTCTGGAAGGATTAAAAAACCCGAAAGGAGGTTGTAGTGAGGTGGGTGTTGGTCTCTTCTCCCAAGTAACGAGTGATAGGATGAGAGGAGACAGCCTCAAGTCACACCAGGGGTGGTCTAGATTAGATATCAGGAAAAATTCATTTAGTAAAAGAGTGGTCAAGCACTGGAACAGGCTGCTCAGGGAAGTGTTAGAGCCACCATCCCTCAAGGTGTTAAAAAATTGTGTAGATGTGGTTTAGTGGGCATGGTAGTATTGGGCTGATGGTTGGACTTAATAATCTTTTCCAATCTTAATGATTCTAAGTGGGACAAGCAGTGGTCTGTAGATGCCTAGCCTCTCTCTCTCCTTTCAAGCAAGTTAGATAACTTGCTAAGAAAATAAAAGGTAGCATTTACACGGCTAAAGATAAAGAGCAAAATTTCTGCAAAAAAAATTCGGTAGTCTTAAAACTTTCACTTATGAAAGATATGCCCTTTACCTGTGCTACTCTGTCACATATCATCTTTTTTTTAACAGATAAGATACAGAAACTATGTACACACGGATCTGGATTTCACAACAAACTATTTCAAAATGCATCATGCTTGAGTCATTAATGAAATGCAAATCAAATACCAAATCAAGTTTAAAAAACCTCTCTTTTATCCATGCTGATGTTAATTTGAAGTAAATTCACTGACAGCTGCATTGCCAAAGCATTTGCTATGGATTTACACTAAAGATTAAAGATCAGAATATTATTCTAGCGAACTCTTGGGGGGGCTAATCTGACTAAATACAGAAGCCTACAATGCAGCCATGATAGCGTTAACTAGACCTTTCAGAGTATGGAGGGCTACGAAGGACCCAAGCAATGAAGGGCTTTGAGGGCAAACCTGATTGACAGCTAGTGAGGAGTCAGACTGCACTCATTGACCTGCAGCTGGTTTTGAATCACATTCAGAAGGGGATATGTGCCATGAAAACAAGGCAGACAAGAGGAAGCAACCAGAGCCCAGCCTCAGTATTGCTATCAGTTACCTGCAAAAGACAGCAGATGTCAATACCGTGAAAAGTTTCAAGGACAGACTAATGAGATCTTAAACAGAACTTATAAGTTTTACCGAATGCAGATCTTAGGAGCAGGTTAATGAAAAGGGCAAATCCATCAGATTACTGCTGCCATGAAGGCACTGCACGAGCTTCAAGTAAAAATAAAAACTGGCAGGCAAGAAAGTTGCTTACCATCAAAACAGGCAGAATTCACAAGCAAAGCACACTGAAAGATGAGGAGAAAACTTTCAAAAACTGCCGAGAACAGAAGTAACAAGATTGCCTACAAAAGCTGTGGCCTAAATCCCCTTTAAACCTGTTAGCTGATCAAAAGGAAATTGCAGATGACTTGCGCAAAGAACTCAACAATTTCTTAAAACCTATATGCTTCAGCTCTGCTAGAGTTAAAAACCACTCAGCTCCTCATTCCAAAGTGGGGAGCAGAGATTCCTAGAGTTGCCGAGCTGCTGCCATAGGGCTAGGAGAAGTCCCTGCTCACACCCTAGCACTGTACGTAGATACAGTGTCACTAACTAGTTAGAACTCTGGAGTCCGCTGTAATTACCTGAGAAAGATGGTACCTTAAGAGGTTCAAGAATACAGATGCATAGTGCCTTTTGCAAATAAAAAGGTAAAAACATGCCTGCAGTGATGCAGATGTGTATTGGTTTTCTCAACTGCTGAATAAAATTTATGTCAAAATGGCATCAGTGGATCTGTTAGTGAGGGTGTTGAAAAGTCTGTTGCAGAAACAATCTGGCTTTCAGACTTGTCCTTCTTAAAAGTGAGCAAAGGTCTCTACCTGGCTTCTAACCAAAGACTCCAGCACTGTCAGCCATGAGCAGCCCAGAGGCATCTGCATAAATTTGGATGTTGAAATAAATTTGCGAGCATATTTTGCTTATTTCATGATGGTGTGAGGTAATGCAAAGGTTCTCAATGATGACAAGATGTCAGAACATGTCACTGTCAAAAACAGCCCCAAGCAAGGCTATGTCCTAGCCCAACTCTTGTTTACTGTCTTATGCAGCAGTGCTTCTCACTGCATCTGGAAGCAGCAGCAAAGGGAGCTGCTTTAGTAGGTGGCAGAATTGCTAAATTGGAGAGATGCCAGGCTAATCGAAAGTCAGAGAGGTCCTCCCAGGCTGTCTGCCTTTTGCTGCTGACAGAGCACTAGGTGTGCAGAATATTACTGATGGCTTTGACTGCAGTGCTGTGGCTCAGCCTTGTCACAAGCATAAAGCAAATAATGGTGTCTTTTTCCAGGCAGAAGCATGCTGAGCCGGTAATGTGCCTTGGCAATACAATACTTAGGACTTGCAGATGAAATTTTGCCATCTTGGCAGCAAGCTTCTCAAACACAGTGACTGATAACAGTTGTGCAAAGGAGGGAGAGGGCCATGTGGCTTTTGAAAGATTAAAGCTGTGTATGAAATGAAGAAGGCTCCTGACTTCAAACATAAGTAAAGGAGAGCCGTGCTTTTGTCATCACCACTCTTCTGTACAGGAGGACTCTCAGGCAATACACAATTGTCTCGAGTCTCAGCCCAGTTTACACGCACTCTTTTCATGCCTTTGGAGATAAAAAATAAAAATGACAGTGTCCTGTATGCTGAGATTTGAACCACTGCCAAATATTAACCACTGCCACAGGCTCTTGTGAGCCTGGCTATACTGATGTGAGCCTTGGTGCATGCATCAGGCAAAGCATTGTGAATAGTTGTGTTCTGGGGTAGGAAGCGAAGTACAAACCAACGCAATCTGACAAGCAACCATCCAACACTGATTTTCAATTGTAGCATTACTTTCACAGAACAGAAGGCTCATTGCTGGCTCCTGTGGCGGGGATGATGCACTAATGCCATTGCAACCTCCCTCTAGAGTAGAACAACCCAATGAAACAGAAAAGGAATGAGAAATGTCTAATAAAGCATTAATACTGTGCTACCTCTATTTATTTATGCATTGAAAATATCAGGGAATTTTCTCAGAGAAGTGACCACAAAAGCTGAATTTTCAGGATAGAGTAGCTTAGTAAAATGACAGATAGTGAGATTTAGAAACGTAACAGCTTTCAAAATAATTTAACACAAAGAAAGAGAGGAAATAGCCTTTACTTATAAGTACAGTAGCAAACTAGGAGAACTACTATACACCATACATTATGATGTTTTGTGCTACAACAAAATAAAGGCATGATCAAGAGTTTCAGTGTAGAAAGTTTATTTATAAAATGCAGAATTCTTAAATTGTGTTGGCACAACTGGAGAAGCATAAAGAATACAGGAGAAAATGGAAGTGTTGAACGAGCACAGAAGTGCTCATTTTTTCATAAATTATGATTCCTAAAAGTGATTTCTTGCTTTCTGGGCTGCCCCATGCATACACCCCAGGCTGCTTTCAGTGTAAATCCAGTATAACATCACTAAGATTAACTGAACATTATCTCACAGCTCTAGGTCCTGGCATAGACATTACTGGAGTTGCTTCAAATAGACTAGTGTAGGTGTTTGCTGTGTAGGCTCTTACATGACAAAAAGGCAGGGAAACCTTCAAACGAGACAGTTCTAGTGGAGTGGTCAATTCTAATGCTGTGGAAAGCACTTCATACTTCTTGATTGGAAGGATGGTGGCCACAGCCCGAAATTGTACAAGAGGATTGGGACTATATGCAATGTGTGAATAGAATATTTGGGGTTTCAGGCAACCAGGAGCAGCAGAGAGACTCAAATGAATCTCCTCACCTCCAGGTGAGATGGCATTGGGTGTTTGGTAATTCTAGTTGGCCTAATCACCCTGATTGCATTGAGCTAGCTGAGCCTTACTCTTAATTTGTAGGTTGCTTCATACTCAGCTTCATGTTCAGCTGTAGTCACTTAGGAAGAACTGAGGTTTCTCCCTTACCAGCAAGGGAACAACAGATGCATAGAGAAGCCATAGTTGCTATGGTCAAGAGATCATATATGTAGATAAAAACACACACGTCCTCACTGTTCATTTTATTACCAGGTTACAAAGCAAAAGTGTTTACAAACCTTGCAACCAGCAGCCATTTCCCTTATCATGGGAAGTATCCCTGCAGGAGAAGTAGTTTGGCAGCCAAGACAGCACGATGGAAGCGTCAAGTCCATAAGAAGCAACAGAATCAACTTCCCTTACATTTTTTGGCAGCTTTGAATAATTGCAGTCTTAAAAGATAATTGGCAGTTAGACTGGGTTATTGCAAACCCAGATCACAAGCCTGCCCTAAGCACAAGCAAGAAGAATGACATAGCCTTACAATTGCTTTCAGTGGGAAGAACTTTACACAGGTATTGCTGGATTGATTTTGTCTTTGCCTGGATTTGTTTTGTGAATTTTCAGAACCTTCTGCTAGAATCGTGCAAAATAACTGGTCAATAAGTTATGACATAACTTTATTTTTTAACGTAAAGTTGTAAATTAGTATTGTCTAGGTATATAGGGTAGGACAGGCAACTAAGGAATGTGGAGTATGCACCTAATGTCTGTCCCCTACACAGAGTATGATTACCCATTCTCCTCTGGAATTAAGATGAAAATAAAGTGTGAAATGTTTCAGCTGAGATTTACTTAAGAGCAAACTGAAAACAATACTGTCCCTGTAGGAGAGGCTAAATTATACTTGTGTATGTCTGAAAAAGGCAAAAGAGTTCCACACTTACACAGTTAAATGCAGACAGTTTAACTATTTGCAGTTATGTTATTAATATTTACCCTTAAAAGTACTTCCATTTGAGTATAACACTATATGGATATATATGGATGTACACTGTTATAACAGTATATAACCATATAAAGGTATAACTGGTGTGGCTTCATAAGCTGTTTTACTTTTTTTGAGCATAAACTGTGAGCAGATAATGGGAAAGAGAGTCTAGGACTTAATCCAACACTCACTGAAATAATTGAGGGTTGCTACATTATAGCCTTTCCTCTATAAACATGTGCCAAGGAGCAAATAACATGTCTTTGGTGGAGTCAGAGCCTTCGTAGCATCCAAACCACCCCTTAAGCACTCTGTTTTTGTGGAGGAGGTGGCACGTGAGTGGCAGATAGAGAATGCCCTCATGGGGTGCTATAGAACACTGCCAAATTTCGACGTCCACCCTACTGTCAAACAAATTCAGCTCAAGAGCAGATTGCACATGAATCCCATTAGGTCATAACAGGTCTTCTAGAAATTAAGTTAGAGTTTGTCTTTTCTGCCTAAAATAACCCCAAGGAAAACATAAAGAAGAGCAAAAGGTGCAGAATGGAGTGTACCACACGATACCCAGAAATACTGATATTTCTCTTCATCTCCTTGGCTGCAGCCTTCCAGCAGATAGGCAGCTTGAGCTATGTGGTATCAAAACTATTAGAATCTGGTTGCCAATAGCTTTTTAGGAGATATTGCCTGTTTTTTTTCCTGTGGTTTACCTTTTGTTCTAACATGAACATACATTTGAATTCTAAAAGCAAAAGCAAATTTCTGTATTATAAAAATACAGGAGCAATGATTTTTTTTAAAGTTGTTGATTAGCATCTTTGAGGGAAGCTTAATCTCTCACAGAATATGGTGCATTCTAAATTTTTACCGCATTAGTTTGACTATAAATTTCAGCACAAAGAACAATAAATTAGTTTGTTTGCCATCACATTTTAGAAATCTTACATACAATGATCAGCAGGCTGTAGAGTACTCCAGTACCACCTATGAAAATTTTTTTGTGGTCTACTACTAAGGTCACATTTCAATATGTACATTTTTAAAAAAATTACATTATCCATATAAGTGGAGGTCTTTTTTAATACTAGTAGCTTCAAAAGTTTTTGATATAATGTTTTCTTATAATGCAGTGTCAAAATTTTGTGATTTGATAAAATTGCATGTGGTTGAAACTTTCATTAGTCTTCCTTAAAGTCTAGGCAGGCCATCAAGAGTTGTGTAAAGTGTCTTTTCTGATGCAAGTAAGTCTTTTGCAAAGCTTAAAAGAAAACATGCACAGATGAGTCTGCTGACATCAGGCTGGCCTTGGGGCTTCTCTGCACAGCAGGTCAGGTACAACCACCGACATTTTGCCGTCTCAGCCAGAGTGCAGAAAAGGAGAACTATTGTCCCTGAGAGACGGAGCTGAAGAGTCACACAACTGGCTCTTGCTCGCTGCTTCCTGGAAGATTTGTGTCAAGAGTCTGGTTTTGCTTTGAGTCCTAAAACCCCTTCATGTCTCTTGTGTTTATGAAGATGGTTCAGGGATTTGTCTCAGAAAAACTAGGCTACGTTCATACTGATCTCCTTACCCTAGGAGTACACTGGGTACTTTTAGGTGCAGGTGCCATGGGATTGCCAACACAGTCCCGTGTATGTCACCTGAGCTACTGGTCTTAGATAGGCTTTGGGTGTTGGGAGGGAAGAACTGGGGCATTGCTGCCTACCACAAGCCTCCTTCCATCCCTTATTCACCCCAGGAATCCCCTGCACTCAGTCCCAGAGGCATCAATGGCCAGACTGGGGAAAAAACAAACATTCAGGCCCCTCCTCCCAGTTTAGCTTTTGCTCATTGAAGCCCTCTGCTTCAGTTACAAAACAGCACTGACATAACTGTGTGTTACCACTGAAATCTTCCCCAAAGTGTTTCCTCTGGAATTCATTATATTACAAGAACTTTGGCTATTTACTTCCAGTTTTTGCAGGGAGTAAAATATTTCTCAGTATTGTTAATGTGAACAATAAAAAACTGTTGTAAGGAAATAATTTAGAATCATATCATTGGAGTTTGGGCAAATTTGCCACTTATTGGGTCATTTTGAAAAAATACCAAAAATAAATGTCCTTAGAAGGAAAAGCAGCAGATTTGTTTACAAAAGGGAATTCTCTGATTTCTTTTGCAGACCTGTCTTCCAAGAATCAGGCTTAGCTGCAAGATGCTGGACTTTCGGCGGGCAGATTTTGGATTATTTAAGGAACTGGTCAGGAAAGTACCCTGGGAAATAGTTCTTAGTGGCAAGGGGGTCCAGGAAGGCTGGATGCACTTCAAGAATGAAATCTTGAAGGCGCAGGAGCGGGTTGTCCCCATGTGTTGTAAGAAGAGTCGTAGGGGCAGACGGCCAACCTGGATGAGTAAGGAGCTTCTGAAGGAGCTAAGTAAGAAAAAGAGGATGTATCGCCGTTGGAAAGAAGGGGACGTAAGCCAGGTCATGTTCAAAGATGTTGTTAAGTAGTGTAGGAAAAAAATCAGGGAAGCAAAAGCCCAGCTGGAGCTCAAATTGGCCACTTCTGCTAAGGACAATAAGAAGAGTTTTTATAAATATATCAGTGGAAGAAAGAAGGGGGCAGCGACCTCCACTCCTTATTGGATGTGGAGGGAAATATAGTAACCAAAGATGCAGAGAAGACTGAGGTACTTAATGCCTTCTTTGCCTCAGTTTTCAACAGTAAGGATGTCTGTTCGCTTGACAGTTGGTCCTCTGAAGTGGTTGATGGGGACAGGGTGAAATATGGCCCTCCTGCAATCCATGAGGAGGAAGTTAGAGACCTGCTGAGCCACTTGGACCCTCATAAGTCTACGGGGCCGGATGGGATCCATCCTAGGGTGTTGAGAGAGCTGGCAGATGAGCTCGCTAAGCTGCTCTCCATCATCTTTCAACAGTCCTGGCTCACCGGAGAGGTCCTGGAAGACTGGAAGTTGGCCAATGTGACGCCCATCCATAAGAAGGGCCGTAAGGATGATCCAGGTAATTACAGACCTGTCAGCCTGACCTCGGTCCCAGGTAAAATTATGGAGCAGATAATACTGGACGCAATCATGCAGCACCTGCAGAACGGCCAAAAGATCAGACCCAGCCAGCATGGGTTTAGGAGGGGTAGGTCCTGCCTGACCAACCTTATCTCCTTTTATGACCATGTGACTCGCCTGGTGGATGAGAGGAAGGCTGTGGATGTGGTATACCTGGACTTTAGCAAGGCCTTTGACACTGTCTCCCACAGTAGACTCCTAGAGAAGCTGTCAGCCCGTGGCTTAGACATGAGCACTCTGTGCTGGGTTAGGAATTGGCTGGATGGCCGAGCCCAGAGAGCGGTGGTGAATGGTGTCTCATCCAGTTGGCGGCCGGTCACCAGTGGTGTCCCCCAGGGATTTGTGTTGGGTCCAGTCCTGTTTAATATCTTTATTGATGATCTGGATGAGGGGATTGAGTCCATCATCAGCAAGTTTGCAGATGTTACCAAGCTGGGAGGAAGGGTTGATCTGTTACAGGGTAGGATGGCCCTACAGAGGGACCTGGACAGACTGGAGACATGGGCCAATTCTAATGGGATGATGTTTAATAAGTCCAAATGTTGGGTACTTCAATTTGGACACGACAATCCCATGCAGAGCTATAGACTGGGGACAGAGTGGCTGGAGAGTAGTCAGGCAGAAAGGGACCTGGGAGTGCTGGTTGACAGGAAGCTCAACATGAGCCAGCAGTGTGCCCAGGTGGCCAAGAAGGCCAATGGCATTCTGGCCTGCATCAGGAATAGTGTGGCGAGGAGGACCAGAGAAGTTATCGTCCCCCTGTACACGGCACTGGTCAGGCCTCATCTTGAATACTGTGTACAGTTCTGGGCCCCCCAGTTTGGGAAAGATGTCAGGATGCTGGAGTGTGTCCAGAGGAGGACAACGAAGATGGTGAAGGGGCTGAAGCACAAGCCCTATGAGGAGCGACTGAGGGAGTTGGGGCTGTTTAGTCTGAAGAAGAGGAGGCTCAGGGGAGACCTCATTGCTCTCTACAACTACCTAAAAGGAGGTTGTAGTCGGGCAGGGGTTGGTCTCTTCTCTCAGGTGACCAGTGACAGAACTAGAGGGCATGGACTCAAGCTTCGTCAGGGAAAGTTTAGACTTGATGTTAGGAAAAAGTTCTTCACTGAAAGGGTGATTGGCCATTGGAATGCGTTGCCCAGGGAGGTGGTGGAGTCGCCGACCCTGGAGGTGTTTAAGGGGAGACTGGATGAGGCACTGAGTGCCATGGTTTAGATGATGGTGTTAGTGTTGGTGTTAGTGTTGGGTTATAGGTTGGACTCGGTTATCTTGGAGGTCCTTTCCAACCTTATGATATTGTGATACTGTGATGAGTAAATTCTTCAGAGCACTCAGTGATGAACATTTAGATGGATTAAGAAAAACATTTTCCTTTGTTGAACAGCACAACAGTTGTTTGTATCACAAGTTTGATCTGAATGTTCGATAAATAATAAATGTAAATAATAAAAGCAAAACAATAATGTGCTATTTCTTCATGATATTTGAAAGTAGTTTCTAATATCAACATGGCACATACCTTATTTATTAAGCAACTATTCTTTCTGCATATGTTTACTAAAAACATTCTAAAAATCAACTGGTTAAACTAAATATTGAATAAATTACTGCCTTTGACAAACATCTATAATTAAATTTTTAAAGTACCCTCCTACAGAACCAGATTATATTTGGCTTACTTTATACTTACAGGAAGAAAATTAATATTTCTAGAGTGTGTCTGAAGTATATCTGATCTGGTTTTGATTTCCATCTCCAGACAAGTGAAATTGCATTCTATAACCATCTCCACAGACTATCCCAGGAGGTGATGTGACAAGCTCAAGAGTCAGGTGTCTACATTGTAGGTAATCTATATTTGGATAAAGGAAGAAAAAGGTTTTCTTGACTGATCTGAGCATTGCCATGCTGCAATCTTTCCAACTGTCTCACTCTGGCTTTCTAGGCTTCTCTGTGCCTATCAAGAAAACAAAAATCTTGTCTCAAGAAAAGTGATGGCAAAAATGTGTAACTGCATTTTCCCTTATGTTTCTACCCTTGCTTCAGAAATGTTCTCACTGCCTTTCCCCACGCAAAAATCTTCCACCAGCCTCAGGAGCAGAGGATATAGTGCTGACCAGGCTTCTAGCCTGGTCTTTTCTTGGAGAAGATCTATATTTCAGGCAGGAAGAAAACACCACTTGAAGTTATCATTTCACAGAAGAAGGTACATTATTGACAAGACTTGGGCTGCAACAGGGTGAACCGAGTTGATTCTTTTAGAGGTTTGGTTATAAAGAATCGTCTTGAAATATCAACGCATTTCTGCAAGAGCTTTTCAGGTTTAGATGTGATTCATCATATATTGATACTAAAATGTATCAGACTCCCAAGGCTTTAAATCCTTCAGGACTTCTTGGATTAGGTATGGGTGATCTGTTGATGATAAAGAAAGCCCACTGTATGCAGTATGGTATTTTCCTGTTTCTTACATAATTACTTAAAAGAAAAGCCCAGATCATTATCATTGTTTTAAATTCAGTCAGAACTCTTACTGACTTAATTGAGAATATTGTTGGAAGAGGACAGACCATGAAAAGAATAAAAATGAGTTAAATGAGGACTTGGCCTAGAGAATGCAAGAGAAAAAATAAAACAAAGCAAAAATAAAGCCTACATCCAATTCCTAGACAAAGCTCCTGAGAAAGTTGTGATTGGTCGCTATGGCAACAGATTTTTAAATTGATATAAAATGCTTTTCTTACTGCAAACACATTTTTCTACATAGATCTAGTAAATGAACTCAGACCTCATTGAAGTGAATGTAATTTTACAATAGATATTCTATATGATATTACAAACACCAAAACACAGAGAATGAAAATATAAATAGCTATAAGATGTGGATGTTTTTACCATATCACTGCTTCAGTCATTCAGAGGCTCAGGAAGTAAATGGTAACATCAATTATTTTCTTTCCTTAGTGAGTCTTTTAATAACTGGTATAAATTAGGGAAACTGTAAGCTTAAATGAGAAATATTTGCTTTTTGTTTTCTAGTTTTTTATATGAATCGGCTCAATTTGGTCAATCAATGTACTGAAATTTATTCCACAGTGTAAGAGGTTGTTCATACAACTCCCACTCTGACAGGCGATTCTCACCCTCTTCACTTTGCCCCCATCACAAAGGCATTGCGGCCAAGACAGCCTTGCATCATTCACACAAATTTTGGATGTCTGTCAATAAGAACTGGAATTCCTGCTGTTGCTGGAAGATTTATCCGGTATCCTACCAATGAAACCAGCATCTAATATGCACATGCTGATTTAGACTAATACAACTATATTGTCACTTTTGCACCTGAGAACTCAGTCTGTCAGGTTTGGGGAAGAGAGATACAATACCCTGATGGAGCAACCTTAACTGTTTATGTTGCTTAGAAATGTAACAAACAGCCACTGTGCATCAGTGGATGATTTATCAGGAAATGGTGGGAAACACAGGCAACAGCAGAAATTGAAAACATTAATCAAAACCGCTGGTGAGCGCAGGGCGGTTGTGGAGCCACCACAGACCTACACTGTCCCTGTCTGCCTCACCGCTGCACCCAGCCTTGTTTGTGATGCGCTGCTTATTTCATGAGATGTCATTTTCCCTCTCCACACGTTCCACCCTTTTGGCAGATTTTTTCCACATGCTTTATTTTGACATCACTTCAAATTTAGTCCTTCAGAGCAGGAATACTCTTATTCCTAGGCTGCATGATGGCTGTTCAAAGAATTCCAGCACAGCTTCAGCTGAGTGTGGTCATATTCTTTCATGTATTGGTATTTTGATCCCAAAAGACTGGTATTTTGGAGCAGTTGCAAAACTGGAGAACCACTGTTGGAGTTCAGCCCTGGCCAGACTTGCCGGGGAGCACGGCCAAGCAGCAGGCAGCCAGGCGTGAGATAAGGTAAGAGAGACACAGCCACCTGCAGGGCTTTTTCTACGGGTAATGAATTATATTTGTCTTACTGCTGTGAAGGAACACTTGTCTTCAAAGAACTACCTTCCACAGGCTTCGTTTAAACCCATAGTCCATGCCTCACTTCATCAGGATGAAAAAAGTGGAAGAGATTCACATTTTAAGTCTGCTTGCAAAATCCCACTCTTTTAAACACTGTCAGATACTTCGACATCAAGCTGCATGAAATATGACAAGAATTTTCTGCTAAGCATAGATAGGGAATATTTGTTTTTCCAATGCCTTGAAAATACTGTCCATCTGATTTTAATTTCTGTCTACGTTCATGCACCCTATTTACACCACCTACCCTTTGAATCAAAGCGAACCTACAAACATTCCACCTACGTAAAGATGGTATTTTTTAAACTTTTTTCAAAACAAGTGTATTTTTGTATACTTTTTATAGGACAACAAACTAATTATATTATCTTAGTAGTAATTTTTGAGAGATTATTCCTCATTTTAAAACATTCTAAATTCAATAGCTAACATCCTAACATCAATAGGTAATCCAACCATGAGCATCTGGACATCCCAAATGAATACACTGATAGCAGAAGTTGGAGCAATGTGCAGAAACGAAGGAAATAGATCCCTGGAGCTGACAAAACCCATGAAAGTATTGGCTAAGCTTTTCCCATGAAGTCTTCAGATATGAAGTTCCATGAGAATAAAATTCAGCATCAACCTTTGATTTTGTAACACATGTGCCTTAAGGCTTAAGCACCTCACTTGATCCACATTTCTAAATTATAGTTGCTTTATTGAAAACAAAAACAGAAGGTCAAGACTCTCAAAGATATATAGGTTCCTGGCTCCTAGGTATCTGACATCCAAGGGAGCTGGGAGTTTTATGTCTAAATGCCTTTAAGTATCTGGGACTATTTTTCTCCTCCATCTCTAGCAAATGAGCACAAAACTGAAGTAATACAACAAAGAATAAAAGGAGAATTCCAAACTACTGGTACTAAGAAGGTTTCAGTTAACCAGTCACAGAGATGAATTCATGGAGAGACATTTTCACAGAAGATGATTTACAGCTGAGCACCTGGAGAAAAATAGTTTGCACCTGGCAAAGCTAAAGAGCTTTTTTCCTACTAAGAAATAAAGCAAGATGTATGGGGAAGATTTATGTAATCTTCACACTCAGAGTCAGCACCCTGGAAGGAGAAAATCAGATATAATACAGCAATGGTTACAGAAGGCAGAAAGATGTACAACAGAGACAAAAAAATCAATTTCAATATTAGCAAAAGGATGTGTGATATGAATAAATAAGAGGGCTGCGCTTAATGCAGCCCGGGAACTGAGAGCTGTCAAGAGGAAACAAAGAATATACCTGGCAACGCAAGGGATATAAAAGGCAATACCACCCACAGCACAGGCAGCAGTGTGGCAGACCTTGCCTGATGTGCAAGATGCTGTAAGGGCCATGGCAAACTAGGGGATAGTGATAACTACTGCATCAGTAGTTTTACAAGCGTGCACTGTTCAGAAGAGATGAAAGAGTGGGATTAACTTAAGGATCTGGTCTTTTGCTTTGGGCCTACAGATCTGATGTTCAGTGCATTTCCTTTCTTAACCCATAAGACTTCAGAGCAGGGTAGACTGCGGCTCACAGAGGCTGTGTTACAGCTGCTTGAGCAGCCGTCTTAGAAAGAGCAGAGCTGAAATCTCCCTAGCCAAGCACGTCGACACACTGCTGCAGGCTCAGAGCTGGAGGCTGCAGGCAATGTTTCAATGTCTCTGTAAGTGTGGGGGAAGTACATTTCTAAGAACCCTGCTAAAGCTGCAGGAAGGTGACCCCACATCTGTTATGGCTCTCCACACCCACCCCCATGTGCACAGCTCCAGCTGCATCACCAGCATCCTTTTGAAGCATTTTTCCTTTTGCTGGCTTTCTGTCTGCCCCAGTGTAGAGTTAAGGATATTGGTTTTCACCTCCAAAACCTTAGGCTTAATGCTTTGTCTTCTATGAGCATTCACAGCTCTGATTTTCATACACACTCATGTGTCACCAATGATCCTTCTCATAATATCACTGCGATGATATTTATCACAGCTCCAAGCAGCTCTCCCTGGCTCAGCTCTGCTGCTTGGTGCCCAACCTAGTAAAGGACATGGCCCACTGAAACCAGTGGAAATGTTTCCCTTGAATTCAATGGGCTTTGGAAAAAGCCTGTGATAACGCTGGTGTGGAGGGTCCTCAACAACCCATCCGAAGCCAGTGATGACAGTCCCATCACCTGAAGTGGGAAACAATGTGCAAGAGTGTTGTCGGCTCTTCACTTGCTTGTTGTGCCCTCTCACACCTTCTTCTGACTTGCTGTAATCACTTAGGAGGGGCAAATCCAGCCTGTCCCCATGAAATGCAGGCATTTGCATGTCTGCGGCTTGTCCTGTGAACAGGAACGTGTTGTGTGGCACTGTGTGGAGCAGAAGGAAAGGCTTGGGGCAGGAGTTATCTCTCCAGTAAAAATACGCCCTTGTGTTAGCTGTATAATTTAGACAATTGATCCTAAATTTGGAAACCAGATTTTCTTAAGGGGTACAGTGTGTGAATGCACACTGCCCATCACAGTGGCCTCGAGTCTAACCTCTAAATATTGTGAATACTATTACTGTTATTTATATTAAATAAGGGATTAGCTATTGTTTCACCGTGAGATGTTCAGAATATTTGGCAGCCTCGGGGCTTGGATGACATCAGTTTTGACTTTCAAAATCAAACTGCCACCTTGTGGTTTGGAAGGGAATATGGCTGTAGGAAATCACAAAACGTAGCTACATAGTAAAAAATAGTCCCTCTACCCCACCAATGACTTACAGGCAAATTAATAAAAATTCTTATATCATGTTTTAAAAAGTCAATTTAGCTTTTGGGGATTTCTTGTCAATGTAAAACATAAAATCATTTCCTCATTCTTGTTTGTAACTGTATTGAAACCACCAGTAGGTTTTTCAAGATTAGACCCAAATGTAGCTTATGGGAAAACATTAACTATACAGGCTATAGGTTTCTACAATTGTGTCCTTTCTTATTTTAAGTTCATCAATATTAAGAAAAATTTCTGTGAGAGTCAGGGCAGTGCCACACAAACTGCTGAAGGTGAAGAATTTGTGGTGCATCATCTGGTCTGGAGTGTTGTTCCTACACATGCTCTTGGACCATGATGGATGTAAGGTAATTTTAATGAGCTTTCTCTTTCATTGTGGGCCAAGCTGTCACAAATTACTTCACCTTGCTTGTCAACCAAGAGCAAGCATGGCGGATCAGCAGATGTGCAGTGATCTGTTACAGCAACATGCTTGTGTACGTCAACCTTCAAGAAGCAGACCAGCATGCAGATGTACTGGCACCATCCTTTCAGCAAGATTGGGTGCCCTTCTGTTATCTAATACTATTTAAGAAAGATGGTAGATGAAAAGCTGTTCCATTTCAAATCAAAAATGTAGCTGAGGTGAACAATTGGTTGCAGCCGCATCAGTGCTTTGTGCATTTGTGAATTTTCAGGAGTACAGTAGTTTAAAAAAAAAATGGTGCAAGTAACAAGAAACTCAAGTTTCTCAAGTTCATATCTCAAGTTCATATCTCATCCCTCTGCTTATGCCAGGCAAGAATTAACACTTTTTGAAAGCATAAAATGGAGTCATCCACTACTAAAAGTAACAAAGTTAGAGGGAGACAGTTATGCAGGATGGAATATAAAGGTATGGGGAGACTGATGCTTAATCTCCTCTTAAATTAGCCCTGAAAGCTGCCTGGGACCTATAGCAGCAGAGCAAGACATTTTCCTTCTCATTGGGTATATTACAAAGTGCAATACTTCAGGGAAGGACGTTTTATAAAGCATCCTTTGTCGAAAATACATGGGTAAAAGTAACTCACAAATTTCACAGTTATCCATGAACTGCTGTCCTGTAACCCCTTTATCGATCACTGGATGGAGGTCCTGCAGGTCCTCATGAGACTGCCTGAGGAGCCTGTCCCCTGGAAATCCTCCTGGCTGCTCTGAATTCCAGGATCACCTGGCTCACATTTCCCTATCAGCCACTTGGCAGCCAAACTCCTTGGAAAAATAAACGTGGAAATTTGTTCTTAATGGTTGTGGTGATGTCAGCTTTGCAGAGTGATTTAAATCAAGGATGGATAGTCTCCTTCTAGCTATAGTCTCAACCAGAAACCCAAGTGTGTCCAGGTGTGAACCACTACAGCGTGATGCGTGGCAGGAGCTCATGATAGCCATGTGTGGGTTTGCCTCTTTACAGACTGCTGTCAATACAGGGACAGGACTGGCAAAGACAAAAAGAAAAGGGAGGAAGGGGAAAGTGTTCAGTGGGTGATGGGATGGTGAGGGAGAAGACCTGAATTTAGATGAAGAGTAGGCAGGGAAAGGAGAAGAGCCTATGGACTCGTGCAGCCTTCTGTGCTTTCATGTGAGTTAATTCACTTGCAAGCGCTCTGCGGTGTGTGAGATCCCCCTACCCCATAACATGGCTGTACAACTGCAGCCCCATTATCCCAGCATTTTTCTATCCTAGGAACACTGCTTGTTGCCCCTGAGCAAGCTCTAGAAATCCTGCTTCTCAGGGTATTACAGAGGAGACTGAGGTAGACCAACACAATGATCACTTGGGGCTGTTTAGATCAAGATACCTGTGAAACCTGCATGTTGAGGGGCATTTATGCATCCTGTCTGATGGCTGGAGGAATGAAAACAGGATCAACATGCTGGATGCTGTCCTGGGGAAGAGTGAGCTACCTCCCACAGCAAGAGTTCCTTGGGGATTTTTGTTTTTATTTCTAAAATGCACTGGTTAAGTGGCATCTGCAGGCAGAGCATCATATCCCATTGCAGTCAATAAATCAGCAATGGTAACTGTGAAAGCGAATGTGAGTGTTTCTCCAGCTGAGAAACAGCGCCTGGGACTCGTGTCTTTTAATATGAATGTATGGCAGGAATGGAGGATAATCATGTGGTTAATGAAGCTTAATGTTTATAAAGTCCACAGCGATAGCTCTTACTTTGGTGTTATTGCTAGTGTGTCTATCCTTACTTTCATAAAAAGACTGCGGTGGTATCTAAGAGTGGCATTTTGATGCCTGAAATGCTCCTCATATAAATAGAACAAGCAGATCAGCATGACCAAGTGATAAAATTACCTTCTGGTCTTCAGGAACTTCAGCATGCAACTAGGCTATAGGAACCTCAGTGTACTCCTCTTCACAGCAGAAACAAATCCATTTGGAAATGGATCTGGAGGAGACATACAAAGAAGGAGAGAATATGGAGGAGAAAATGACTCGAGCTGCAGCTGCCAAGTTGGTGAAAAAGAATTTTCTTGAAGCCCTGAAGTCCAATGACTTCGAAACACTGGAAAAGCTCTTGAGCCAAAAGAAAATAGACGTGGACATGGTGTTTGAAGTGGAAGATGAAAATCTGATTCTGGCATCTTATAAACAAGGTAAATGTGGCAGCATTCACCAGCCAGATAATAGATGATCTTGAGTGATTTTCAACAAACTGTGGCCTTCTGTCTGTTCTGTAGCTGCAGTGTAAGTTGATTCAGAGGCAGTAACATCTCAGTAGTTCATACAGCCCCAGTCACTGCAGGAGGGGAGCTTATCAGCTGTATCTGCTGGGCTTGGTGGAGGGCAGACCAGAGATCAGCCTGAGCCTCTGTGCAACTGAGGCACCTGCTGCAGCTTCAGGGAAGTCATTCCCTGCCATTTCCTTGCAGAGAATTTGGGTGCAAATCCCAGAATAGACATGTGCAGGCTAAGTGTGGTATATACAGACCATTTAGAAACATAAAATACTAAATTTCTTCCATTTTCAGTTTATGGTAGTCGTACAGCAAATTCTCCCTAGCTCAGGAGAGCTAAGGAAATACTGCAGACTTTGGATATTGCTGGATGGGAGATTTATTTTTCAAATAGAAAGTGAGGATGTGCTAGTTTATCAGAACGGAAGAATCATCTGGAAAAACACAACCAGAAAATATATCTATTTTGGAGTGTAGAAAACCCACACCAGTTCTCAGCCAGACACTGAGTTCCCAAAAACTTAAAGCAACAAAACAAGTTTGCTTTCTGCTAAAATCAACATATTTCACTACCTGCTTGCTAATAGACTCTTTGTATATATCTAGACAACTGTAACGACCAGCCTTTAGCAGAAGTTAATGTGGAGATAAACACCTCCGGTTCCAGCAGCACAGCAAATGCCCTTTTTTTTTGTGGCATCAAGAGGGGACAACATCCCACTTCTTATCCTTTTCTGTGTTTACCTCTTGCTTAATGATTGGCTTCTGTTCTTTTGATTTCATTAGGGATGATGATGCAATCATGACTTACTTCTGTTGGAAAGAGTGTCTGAAATAACCTGCACAGTGATGAATGGATCTTAAAATACCTTGTCTTCTGTCCTCAGTAGAATGAAATGCATCTGGTTGTGCTTTGAGACTACATGATTAATGCATAGATTTTGAATTGTGGAACATTTGACTGCAAACATTAACCTATTTCTTTTAGAGAAATTTCTCCTTTCGCCGAAAAGCAGAGAGGTAAATGCACTCTATGCCCTAAATCACAGCAATGTATTTACTTTTTCTGAAAGGCAGGAGGCACTCTATCAACCCTCATGCAAATTTTACTTTTATTCTGAGTCCCAGGTAATTGTGATATCAGAAGGGGATCCCCTTGAGGAGGGAGAGGGGAGAAAAATTGCGCTCCACTATCCCACCATTCAGACAGCCTAAGCTTTGCCAAAGCCCTAAGTGATGAATTGGAAAGGAGATGCCATGGGTGTCAGAGAGGCTTTGCTTCCTCTCTTCCAAAGAGGTTTAGAGCTCCCAAGGACACTGACCTTGTGTGCACCATGGCTTTTTCATGTTTTTAATCAACCAACCAACCAGGCAAGCTGAACAAGGTCTGTCCTGGAGCCCACATCTGCTTCCTGCTCAGTGCCTGGTCCCAGTCCTTCTGGGTTCAGAGATGTCTGCAGGTTTGGTTAGTGGATATGGAAGATGCTCACCCACAGCAGCGCAGGCAAAGGAAATAAATGGTGATCTCAGGTGGGGAAATTGTGGCTATATAAAGTGATATCTTGGCTTTAAGGATTATTTTCCTGCTATTATGTATCATTTATGGCTCATATCTGACTATAAAATTGAGGCCCATCTCCATGTGGGGCAAGTCAGCAGTGGTCCACATCTTGTTGGTAGTGAGGGAATAATTCATGTGCATTCAGATAGAGAACTGATTTAAGAAATTTGCTCTGCAATGTACATAGACCCTGGGATATAGCCCACCTACTTTGTGCCTGGTTTGGGGCATATGATGAAAAGATTGTTCTACCAGAGCTGCCAATGTAACCTGGATAGTCAGTAGGTTGTGAGAGGGCTGAGCAGCTACAGAGGAGGGATGCCTGTTGTTGCCATTTGCTGTGTGGGTTCCTTGGGAACTGGGTTCAGTAATCCCCAAAATTTACTGCCAGAATGGGTGCCATGGTCTGCAGACATTTTCTCACAGACCTTGTAGACTGTTTCTCATCTCACACACTGTCACTAGTAAATGCTTATATTGGCCTGGAACAAGTCACTGTAGCCATGCCAGAGCAGGTAGTGCAGCTGCTGTCATGACTGTCCATTCTATATCTGTAACCATTAAGTGGAAACTAGCATTTTTCAGAGGCATACGAGAACTGCATTACTGGCATTTATCTCAAAATTTACTTGCAATTTAACTAGAAGGGAAGAAAAACTTTAATTCAAGTTTTTCCCTGCCACCAGCACTTTGTTTCTACCTTTTTCCTTCTTCTCCATCTTCTTTCTGTCTAATACAACACGTGATTACTGTAAAAAATGTATCTGTATGAAATTAAGGTTGAAAGTCTGTATAAACTAGAGACAAAAAAATGAAGATCTGAATTAATTTGACCTTTCTTTCTGTGTCATTTACATGATAACAGCATTCAACTGGGCATTCATCCAAGGAGAAACAGGTAAATAAAATCCAGAGAATTCTATAGGCACATAGCTAAAATGCAGCTGCTGGATGTAAAAAGAAAAGACAAAAGAAGTTTTAGACTTCTGCCTCTCTGCACATTATTATTGTGTTTCACTTTTTTAAACAAATGATTATTGTAATTCTGAGGCTGCCTGTGCAGCCATTAAGCATGTAGTCCTATTTTGGGAACAAATATTTAACTGTTATTTGGTCTTACACCTGTTTGTAAGAAAAAAAAAATCATTGTAAAATTTTCAGAGAAAAACCCAAACACTTTTGAGCCAAATTTCATGCTAAAGTGTAAATGATTCTATTTGGCTCTTCAACCTAGTTTACATCAGCTTCCAAACTCCTCACTCTATGCTCCTCAGGGGCAGTAGTTGGCAGGAGGTCTGTAATGCAGCTGCAGCCACATTGCCAGGGGTCATCTATGTGCAATGCATCATAGAGGTCTGAATCCAGCCCTTGACATGCAAGATCCTGCAATCTCCTACACAGGAACAGCAGGATGAGCTGTCTCTTGAGTCACTGGCCTAAGTAAATGCTGCCTCCTTATTCCAATGACACCTTTGTTCAGCTATTGCAGGAAAGATCCCATTTCCCCTATATTTTTTAGCTGCTAGCTTAGAGCTGCCTTCAGAGTACATCTACACAGGAATTACGTCTCGAAAAGGCAGACTATTCAGCACGTATAGTAAAAGTGCTTAATGAAAATTAAGTTATACTTAAGAGAACGTCCCGTACATTAATCTATATCTGATGAAATTACAGTAAATTAAAGCAAAACTCTAACCCTTTTTCCCCCCTCAATTTTTCTCAGAGGATGGATATCCCAAAGAAAAGTCTTTGCCAAACATGGTAACATATATTCACTTTGTACAGGGTACTGGCTACCTAGCTACAAATTAAAAATATCCTGGGCAACTGGACTTCATCTAGCTGTAATGTATGGACATCTGGAGAGTCTGTCAGTCCTGCTTAATCACAAGGCTACAATCAACTGTAGGCCCAACGGAAAAGCTGCAATCCACATAGCATGTGAAATGGCGAATGTTGAGTGTCTCAAGATCCTCTGCAACCATGGAGCTAAGCTGAACTGCTTTTCAATGAGTGGGCAGGCACCCTTGCACTTTTGTACAACACGAACCTCCATGCCTTGTGCCCAGCAGCTAATTTGGAGAGGTAAGGTAAAGCTCTGAAGGGTCTCTCGTGGCATCCTTAGGGACAGTGGATATGGTCTTTAATTTTCTTAGGAGGCAATTTATCAAAGTACAGGTGTATTTATCCCTTCCATCCATAGCTAGCTCACGTCTTCATCTTAGACACCTTTCCCCCATCTCTTTGATCAGAGAAAGTTTCTCCCATTCTGTTTCCTCATCCCACTTGTTCTTCCCTCTCTCTGACCACTGCTCTTACCATTTCCCATTTCAGTGCCTCCATCCCACTGCCCGGTCAGTCCCTCAGCAGAAGGGCTCCTCTGAATCAGTTTTTCTATTTCTCTATTTTTTTCTATCTTCTGTCTCTAGGTTTAATATTGAGATGTTTTCACATGAAAGTGCACCCTTTCTTCTTCTTCCTTGTTTAAATTCCTTTGATCTCAATAAAATTCTTCTGACCATTTGGTTTTTGAGAGATGGCTTTGAAAAACGGGATGCAGTTTTTCATATCATCTCTTCATTTGTCAGTAGCTGAATTCCTGCATCTATATAAGTGTTGGGGAAAAAAGTCTATTGATATGAGATTTTTGTTTTCACAAAGTAAGATAATCGTATTATGCTGCTGGTCATCTATAATGAAGCTATGAACGGATGTAATTCTGGATAAATATATTGGTGTCACACACTTTCCTTAACACAAGGATGCTGACTCAGGACATAGGAAAAGACAGCCATTTAAGGTACAGCAAAGTCAGGCAGTTCAAGTCTTAAGTTAGAGACAGATTCCCCTATTTATCACATTGTGTCATGGCAAATACAAATGCTTTTAGGGTGGGTATTTTTTTTGCTACATATATTTTTGTTATTATTGAAGGCTTTTCCTGAGATGCAGAGCCCAAGTCTGCTTTGTGGGCAAGGCAAATGCAGCCCTGAATGAATAACCACATCACTTTTCTTCTGTTGGAAAGATATGTATTTTTTTTTTTAGTAAAAAAGAAAATAAAGGCTGCCAGTTGTATCCTGCCCAAAGAAAACAATCCTGACAGCAGGAGTTGAATTTGCTGCCATGGAAAAATCTTAAAAGTCAAAGGTAGACTTGTAAAACGTGGCATAGGATGAATGCAAATGAAAGGATGTATTCTGTAGGCTTTTTCCACCCGCCCATCAACAACAGAATAATAATAATTTACAAGCCACTCTTCATCCTAAATGACTAGGTAAACTCAACTCTCCGTATAAACTAAATGTCAAGACTTCAAACAAAATGGAAAGGTCTGGAGCAAAATGTGGCAGGTGTGCACATACGCATCACAGCACCATGCAGCAGCAGAAGCCAGGGTTTTGGTTCATGTCCTTGCACCAAGGCATCCAAGACTCACTCCTACCTTGCCACCTCCACTCAGTGGTGTCACACTGGGTCAGTTCAGGTAAATAAGGTTTAATCACTGCTGGTTTGGGCAACTTGCCAACCAAGCAAAACTGATCCCATGTTCTTTTACCACCTCCAAACTTAGATTGCTGATACCCTTATCCACATCTAATGTGACTAACACTCACTACAGCTTAATGGCATTAGCATTCAGATTTTCCAGCCCAGACATAATTTCTGACTCCTTTTCCTCCCTCCCTGTCCTTAACACCCCAGTCTTAGAGTAATTTTGGCCCATAAGGTCTTTTGTGAGCAGGAAGAGAAGAGGGGTGGCCACGCAGCATGCACTTGCTCTTGCACAAGTACTTCATTGAAAGTTACCAAGGTTCGAGGAGCCTTTGTCCACCCAGATGTGGTCGTCGACACCAACACCCTCCATCTCTGGAAGAAGCCCCTTGTCCATCCAGCCTGCCGCCCCTCTGCTGCAGCTTGACGCTGACTGAGATTCTGCTTTGCTCTGGGACGCGGGGTCCTGCCGGCCTTCCTTCTTTTCTAATAAGCGATGTTCAGTATTATTCCTCCAGCCGTTTAAATTTCTTTTGAGAAAAATCTCTGGTGGGGTGCGGGCTGCAACCACTGCCGCAGCCCCTCCCCGGTGCTCGGTAGATGGTGCTGTTGCTTCAGCTGAGACAGCCGCTCCGCAACAAAACAGAGTGGTCCTACCAGTCCCCTCAACAGCTCTCAAACAGATCCAGAGCTTCAGCTGGGGACCTTGGCCGTGGGGTTTTTTATATCACCTATGGATCTGTCATAAAATGTTCTTTCTTCCAGGCTCCCGATTAACGAGGAGCTGCAGGAAGTTTTCTCAGGCATAGTTTTGAGCAGAGCTGTTCTCCCAAGTAGGAGTAAATCTCTCCTTTTTTCCTTCAGATCTTTGTTTATAGGAATAAGCATTTTACCCAGAGATTTGGACCTGCATGCTGTTCCGAAATAGAGTGGTCAGTTAGGGTCTTCAGCCAGCTCAGGGCAAAGCTATCACATTTGCAGCCATATCCAAGAACCTGAAGTTTCTACGGGTTTCCTGGATGCTTAGGAAATGCAGAATCCATGTCCCTGGCTATTTGCATTTCTTATGCCTTTTGCCCAACTTCACTTTCTCCTTGGGTGGCACGGTTCAAGCGGAGAGATGGCCAAATCAGATTTTCATTACCTTCATGTTTTCCCATCTCCTTTTTTGACAGGAGCAAACGTGAACATAAAAACAAACAACCAAGATGAGGAGACTCCTCTGCACACCGTTGCACGTTTGGGTATCCCTGAGCTCGTGGCCTTTTATGTGGAACAAGGAGCACACATTGATGCTCTCAATGCCTATATGGAGACTCCCCTGGCCTGTGCAGCGTATTGGGCCCTTCACTATAAGGATCAGATATACAGCCCAGATCACCACCTCATCTGTCGGATGCTCTTAGACTATAAAGCTGAAGTGAATACTCGTGATGAGGATTTCAAAACACCACTCCACAAAGCTGCATGGAACTGTGATCACATCTTGCTGCATATGCTGCTGGAGGCAGGAGCAGAAGCAAACATGATGGATGTCAATGGCTGTGCACCCCTACAGTATATCATAAAAGTGACATCTGTGCGGCCAGCTGCCCAGCCTGATATCTGCTACCAGCTGCTACTGAACCATGGAGCAGCTAGGATATATCCTCTGCAATTCCACAAGGTTAAGGATGGCTTTTTGCAGTAGGGGTGTGGAGGGAACTGGTGTCTTGAATAGGAATGGGATGAGAGATCGAAACTTTGGGGGTTGGTTGTATCTGGATTTGCTGGTATCTTGTAAACTATGGGCCCAGAATGCCCAAAACCTTGTGAGCCAACCTGCTGGAAGAATGATATCATTCAACTGAAGTGAAATTACAGTTGCTAACGCCAGGAACCAAATTCAGATCCCATTTGCGTTCTTAACCAACTTGAAATCCTAAACTCTAAATACTAGTTCAAGCCTAGATTTTCTGAGCTGTTTCACTTTCACATTTCAGAAAACCTACATGCCTTTGTCAAACCTGGCTCCATACAGGCCTAGCTGGCTTATTTAAAATGTGTATTTCATAGCATTTACCAAAGACTGGAAATCAGACCAGTTGAGTCAATTTGTCACTTCTGGCCTTTAAAAATCTGTTCAAGTCTATTCCAGATGAAATAATCTCAGTAAAGTTTTGGCTCATTCCCAGAAAATGTGAGAAATAAAGTGGAAATGTTGGGTCTGAGTTCATAGTTGATGAAAAAAAGAAAAAAATGCAAAATCCCTCCCACAGACTTTCTAGGTCTGCAAAGCCCAGGGCACTAGCTGACAGACTTCTTACATCAGGCAACTAAGTAAGCTTGCTGCAGTCAAGACTTATACTGTCTTATCCAGTGCCCTGAGCAATATTTTGCAGATCCTTCATTGTATGTAAGAAGTTTGAACATGCCAAGCAACCAGAAGTCATTGAAGAAAATGACAAAATTTTGCCTGTGACCTCCTGAGCCCAGGATGAGCTGGTCTTGTCTGTAACAGAACAACAGTTAGTCTCTTATAGTTTGAGAGCCAGATGTGGGGTTTCCTCTTCCTGTCTCTGCCTTTCTCCTGTTGCATGAAGCGAGTCTCCCTTTCAAACCATTATTTGTCATTTGTAAAATATGTAGGATGATATTTGTCCCAGAGGGATGTTCTGCTGTTTTGTTTATGAGAGCTTGTCTACTGTGTGGGGCAGAATCGTGCATCATACAGTGTGTGTGCAGTGTTATTCCATGAATGTGAGTGACAGTAAGTTGGGTTTTTTCCTAGTCAGCTAAAGCTACTGGGTAGACCAGTTGTTTCCAGGACCTTGTGCATCTTGGAAGCCTTGCTTCTGAGCTGTGTCATCTGTCAGTCTTCCTTTAAGTTTCCCTGCAACAATGCATTTTTGATTCATATGATGACATTGTTCCTGTTCCTGTGCTGCATGAACTGGAACAAGGACTTCGTGCATGGCTTTGCCTCACGTCAAGATTCTCAACCTAGCTATGAACAAGCTATTTCCAGATTCAGATGAAAAGGCTACCCCCATCAACAAGCTGCACTGCTCTGGAGACCTAGGACACTGTTTCTGTACAGCGTTAAACCAGGCTGTGCACAGCTCCACTGCAGGCTGGCCTGGAGTTTCTTGCTGTACTCACACTGAGCAGTGTATACAGGGCTTGTGTCTTTTGCATCTTCAACTTTATCCTCTTACAATGCTTTGGCTGTGTCTGTCTCAGTATGCCTCTGCACAGTGCCAAGCATTCACGTTAGCCCCAGCTTCTTGGTGGTACTCATTATTTCTATGCATCCTGCACGCAGGTACTACAAGCCTGTCATTCCTACCCCAGAGCTGTGGAGGTCGTTGTCAATACCTATGAACATATCAAATCAACATCTAAGTGGAAAGCAGCCATACCTGATGACGTCTTCGAGGTAAGCTCTTAATGAGTTGCAGCTGCCTAAAATTCAAGCTCATTATTTGCATTCTCTGTATATGACCAAAGAAAAGTGAGAATGCTTTTGAAAGAGAACATCTCAGAGGATCTGACACTTCCTCATTTAATATCACTCACTGACATATTTTGAGAAATCTTCATTGCAACTTTATCCTTTGCGGCATCCCCTGCCAGGGATGCTGTAGGAGCTCAGCTGTCCCTGCACTCAGCAAATGCAAAGATTCTGTCTGTGATCAGTGTCTCTTCAGATCTGTCAATGAGTATATTTATATTTTTTAAAGTCAGTAAATGCTTTAAAAGAACTCTGTTACATGTGAATGTCTATATATTTAGGTTCTGTTGCACAGAGTTTCAGTGAGCAGGATTGGTTAGCTGCAAACATAAGGGAGAATTTAAATGAAAAATAAGAGATCAAAGAGGAAAAGATGTCTAAAGGCAAGATTGTGGCACAAATTACATGCTCTGACTTGATTTCGGAAACCTCCAATATTCTATTTTAAAACTAGTATTTCATTAATACTAGGTCTTTCAATATTTTAAAACCAGTGCTGAAGTTAAGCGCACCGATATCTGCTATGCATTACCAATGCTATTTAGGGAACCCCATCTATATTATAATGCAGTTATATAGCCAGAGGAAATGTGAGACTGATTGTTTCTTCAGGTCAGTTTTGTTCAGAAAAAATTCTAAGAAACCATTTTAGGTGAACACTAAATCTTAAAGGTCTTTTTCCACCGAAATATAATAATAATAATAATAACAGTAGTAGTCGTAGTAGTAGTAGTAGTAGACGTAGTAACAGCTTTGCTGAGTTATAAGTGTATTTAGAAAGGAAATAATTAATCTCTTTTTGCTCCAAACAAAAAATTAAATCTGAAACCTTGAAACGTTCTTATTTGTTAAAGTCTAAGGTTGTTCTATGTCTTTGTCAAGATTGTCGTTTTTGTTGTCAAAGCTCTTTGCCGAATTTGACATGAAATTAAAGAAAAAATTTTTATTGACACAAATCTGTACTTTTCAATGCATAAAGTGTGCCTGAAGAAAAGTATAACCAGTTCTGTCAAGTAGCAAGAATATAAAGCAAGGTCAAGTAATGCGTGGATGTATGTATTTACCATTTGCTTCTTTTATTTCAACATCATTTGTAAGCATCTGCACTTTCTTCTTGGGGGAATGTAACTTTATTTAGTCTGAAATACCACTGGGGCAATGAGCAAGACCAAATGCACTTGGCCATGCGCAGCCCCTGCCAAGCCATCGGTAGCACTGGCATTGTGCTGCCGCACTGCCCCACGGTGAGGTTTAGGGAATTAACTTGTCTGTGTTCACTGGCCCAGAGCTGGCTGCAGCATCTGTTCAGATCAGGGCTGATGATGCTTGATAACAAATTCCATATCAAACTGATGGATATAAGACATACCAAATCCTAGAGATTTCATCATAATCTTTTGCTTAACACTATGTATTTGAGGAAAACCTAAGAATTTTGTGCAGGAATTTCACCAAATCAAGACCCTGGTGGTGGGTGTGCCTCCAAGGGACTGGATTGCTCTCTGTGCTTTTTGCCTTGTTCTGCTAAGGGTTGCATGAGGGCAGGGGCAAGGGAGGGAGGGAAAACAACCTTATTGCCCTAAGACATGCTTGTGTTTTTTTCCAGCGGCACCAGGATTTCTATGACTCTTTGTTCACTGTGTGCAGCAACTCACCCAGGTCACTCATGCATTTGTGCAGATGTGCTATTCGGGCGATACTGTCAGAAAGGTGCCACCGAGCAGTCCCCTTGCTCTCCATCCCCCCATCCATGAAGAAGTACTTGTTGCTGGAACCAGAAGGAATCATCTACTGAGCTGCAGCAGCACCAGCATCTCCCATCCTGGATCTGCGCACGGCCTGAAGCTTGGCTGGGATTTTTCTGTTTCTGTTTCTCCTCAGAGCCGCTATCTTTTCCTGAACTGGGGAATCGCAGCTGCAGGCTGCAGGTCACACCGGGGGAGGCAGATGTGGAAAGCACCCCCCTCCCCAACCAAACCCAGGGGTGCATACTTTCAAGCTTTGTTCTGCCTAGCTTAAACGATGCTTCTGCTGCCTTTGGTATTTATTTTGCTGCCTGCTAAACAGCATTAGATTCAATCCAAACAACCTTTGATACTGTTTCACTGTAATTTTCTTCAGTTGTCACTTTGAGAGTAAAAGAAAAGATACCATCAAAAAATAGGACATTTATTAGTGTCATAGATATGCTTTCCCAGAAAGAAATGGGCAAACTGCTATGAATCATGACCACAGATAGAATTTCAGTATTTGCCATATTTTCCTGTGCATTGACTCTCAATTCAATGTTAGGTCACTGTTCACTACGCTTGTCTGTATCTTATAAAGATTTGTCATAATAATATCCTTTTTAATTGTAAGAATTTTTTCCATTATCAATCAAAACATTGAAATCTACAGCATTTATATTTCTGTGCGTTGCTATTCATGCCCAGGTAGCTTTTAGCAGATGCTGTATCTGTTTCTGTTGTCACTGTGTCTGAAGGTAATTTCATGTCCTGGTGTTGAGAGACCCAGTCAGAATGGACTTGCCCCTGTAACCTGCACAACTGGGCTTACACCCATACTTATATATCCCTCATGATGGTGTTGGATGGAATCTAGAAAGAATATGAGCCCTTCTTTTCATTGGCTATGAATGGAACCTGCTAACATTGACTATACACCTCATTTTTTTGGCAGCTAGGCACAGGTGAGAGGATTCCCACCTTAGCTGAAAGGTGTTGCCAAGGTGATGACGTGTTGGCTGTGCTGTTAGAGACCTGCCCATCCCCCTCATTTGCCGACCTGGTGCTCTTGGACCTGTCAATGCTGGTTTCCCTGCTTGCAGGAAACTTTTACTCCTGGACAAGCTGCTATCTCCAGTTTGGCAGGATGAAATGCAGGGCAGAGGCAGTTCGCACACCAAGTATCCCACAGCAAAGGCAAGTGTGTGAGCTGATCTACAGAGAAAAAATCCCATTTTCTTCTCTTTTTTAGTTTGATGCAATCCATTTGGGCTATTCCACGTTTTTTTAGACTCTGACAATTCTGGGCTCTGTTGAAAGGGAGGTGAGCCATGCCCATCACTGGGAGCCAGTAACTCCTGACTTCTCATTGCATCTCCGACTGTGAAGCTGTCGATCCTTATCACTATTATTATCTCTTTGCAAGAGAGCCCACAAGAAGTTAGGCTCTTCCCAGCTGGCCAGGAGCAGCCATGCTATTCACTGTCTCTGTGTCTCACAAACTGACAATAATAGCACTTGAAAAAATGTACAGATTATTTAGTGTTACAAATCACTTCTCTTTCTTCTCATCTCAGTTTTCACTAATTAAAGCTTGTTCGCTTTGTTAGTAGACAATCCAATTCATGGGTCTGATTATGTTTAGCTAGACAGTAAATTAGATTGCTATTTAACAGTTTCTAGTTCCAATGGAGAAAGAAAACTCATATCATAAGAAAATGCCTTCACATATGAAGTTGTAATACAAGCCCCTGCAGTTTACTAAACCAATGAAAGATGTCTATAGGTTTGCAGAGTTATCTCTATCAGAGACACCACAGTCTTTTACAGGGGAGAACAAGCAGGATCTGGGGTAGTAGATAGAAAAATCCACTTGAGGCAGTTCCAGGTCAATGCATCAGCTGAATTCTGCACTGAGGAAGACTGGTGAATTTTGAAGGACAGAAAAGGCTTAGGTTATCTAAACCCAATGCGTTTATAGGCAATATACCTATGCAAGTCAGGCACGAGGAAGAGGATTCACAAACTGGTCAAGGCAAGAAAATGTTTGTTGCTTTCTGAACAGTCTAACAATGGGGCAAGCTGAGTAGTCCAGAAGAGACAGATGGAGGTAGCTAATTTTATTTTATCCTGCGCTGGCTGCTTCTGGAAGTGAAATTCTGCATCTGGAAGAGGGAGGCTTAAGGCAGAACAATAGCAATGTTTTTTGACCTGTCGTAGTCAAGACTCTCTTGCTGAGAAAGAAGAAAAAAGGCTGTCAACAGTGTTCCTAAATTCACTCTGATCCTCCCCCTCTGCAGTGAACACACTTCATTTTTATTCTGTGGGCACCCAGCCTCACTTCCAAGCTTTGTACCAAGCAGGTGCCAGATTATAGCCATTGTGGTCCCTGACAGGGAGCACAGTGGGATCAGGCTGATTATAGTCATAGGAATTTGCAAGCTGTTAAAAACACTGGAGAACATCCCTACCACATAAAAAAAGACCTGATTGATGCACTTTAATTGCTTCTGTTGTTAATGTTAGAAAGACCAACGCTAAGCAAATCTTATTATTTGTTACCTTTTTAGCATTTGTTTCTTTTTTTTTCCTCTTCCTGTACTCTATTCCCACACAATGGATAGAATTTCTCATGTGAGGCATGGGGGTACCTGATAATAAACTCCTCATTTATTAAATTTATGGGATACACAATCTTCTTATTCTGACTTAATGCCAATGCTTTGAAATTTTGTGCTGTCATATAACTTTTGACTATGCTTTTATGTTTTTAAAGCTGCACCAGATTGGGTGGCTGCAGGTAGAAATGATGAGAAAACAACCCTTACACTACACTGCAGGTTTGAACCTACTCATGACCTGAAACAACAGAAAAATTGTTTTTAGGGTTGATTGCTGTCTCCTGTGAAATGAGTTGATTTTTGCCATTTGGCTTCTTAGTAGAAGTGCAGCCATGTTTGAGACATTTCCACTGCATTTTGCAGCCTATTAGAATATTTAAAGCACAGATGGGCACAAAGAATGAACAATCCTTTCCCACTGGCCAGCCTTTGCCACAACTCCCTTAATGATTTCTCAATGGACAACAATAAGATTGCATTTTTTGATCCTCCTGCTTTTCAAGATGCGTACATTAAGAGATCTTGTTAAGCCACATGCGTTGTTAGCAAAGGAAGTTATCTTATCTATGAACATAGAGGCACTCTGTATGTTTTTGTGGGCCAGTGCAGAGCCATCACTCAGCTGTTCATGGAAATAAGGGCATCCTCTTTGTAAAGTGCTGTTGCAATAATTTTAGACCTAGCCTCTGATGTCTGATTTGGTCTACCTTGACTCATAACTCCAGCGGTTTCTCTAGGGAGAGCATGTAGGTAAAACACAAGTTAGAGTCAATGCAAAAATGTTCAGAAACATATTTTCCTTCAAAACCTTTAAATGTCAATTTTTGTTTTGTCAGCCTTTAGATATAAGAACAATAAGCCCAGAGCAGCATGGCTGGGTCAGCTCTGCTCTCTGCTTGCCCTGCTGGCCTAAGGCCAAAAAGAGGATAGAGGCTGCAAAACAGAAACTCAGGACATTGGAAGTGGAAGCAGTAAATTTTGACCAGTTCCTGCTCAGCCTTCAGTCAACACCTTCATAAAACTTTCACCATTCATCCTTGAGACAGGCTAGCTTTACAGTAGTGCTGGTGGCAGGAGGGGAAGGATGTATCCTCAGCTGCATTCTGCTGCGTGCAGCAGTATCAAGTCCACACTGGTTGCACAAGGCTTAAAGATATGATAAGCATGTCCTTTCTCCACAAAGGTGACTTTGGATGAGTATTGACAACTGTCTGCATACAGGCTGGTCCCAGAGGAGACGCATGTTTTGTTCATGTGCTCATTACTGGTACTTTAAGACCATACTCAAGACCCAATATCACACACCTGTGCTCCAAAACCAGGCTACCTAATGAAAACCTATTGCTTGGCCGAATGGCAGCAACACTCTGCCTTGGAACCTTCAGCACAAAGGGTGCAGGTTCCACATCTCTCACTCCTCTCCTAATGGCCACACTAAGAAGAATATGCATTATAAAGAAGAAAAGGTTCAAAGTCCAGACCATAAACATGGGGCTTGGGGCCACCTGACACAGCCAGCCAGGATCTCCATGTTTTTTTACCCTTAGCATTTCAAAAGCTGGCAAGGGAAGGGAATGGGTTGCCTGCACCTCTTTTCATGCTCTTACATAGCATTGTCACTGGGGCTGCATGGAGGATGGTGAGGCTGTGGTATTGTCTTGAAAGGTTTTGGACCAAAATTCCTGATAAAAGAAGAGTGGTGTTGAAATGTCCATTTAAATTCTGGCAGCTCTGCATGCGTTTGTGTGCACATCAGTATGTTTGTGCGTGGGCATGTGTGAGGAGACTTGCAGAGAGATCACCATCAAAATTCAACCCAAATGAGGGTACCAGAGATGAAACCTATAAATTGTCAGAAGAGTTTTGGCATCAGTGAAATTTTACTTAAAACCACCGAGCATCCTGAGAGACTATTTCTCTTCTTTCCATGGGGCAATATCTTATGGCCTATACATCAATTTTGACAGAATCAAGTTAACTGCTGTGATCATGAATGTATATAAATCTCCCAGATCAAGAAAGACTGACAACTATGTTTGTAGAATGTCAGAAACACAAATATTAGGGAGCAAGGGAAAAGGCAGGGCCTGCCATCAAAGGCGGCAGCTTTACTTTTAACTGCTAGCACTGCTGGATTATTTAATCACAGAGGCCTGGTTCATTCGCATTTGAGGAATGTCCTTTCAAAATGTGCTAATGGTTTTGGCAGCAGATTTTGCTCATGGGACAAGTATCTTTAAATTAAACATACAAGAGTTCAGTCTTTAAGATTGGAAGGAAGATTGAAAAAGTCTGCGGTGGCCTATGCTATTATATACCTTTATTAAACTCTCAGAAGCCAAAAAGGCATAACAGTTTTTCAGTGCGCTGGAAGGTTTGCAGGGCTCATGAAGAGCTGCTGCTGCTTTTCTGAAATGCTACAAGACATAGACGGGTCGAACACAGCAATATTTCCATTTACTTTCAGCATATGGTAGTAGAATTTCCCTGTACTTCCTAGGGTTTTCTCTTCTACTAAATGACAGTGCAGAACGTGCTATTAGCAGAGAAGCCAAAGCCTACCTAGCGTCTGACACCTTGACCTCCCCAAGAATTATATTAAAGTAGTAGAAAGATCTACCACAGTCTCTATTTGTAGAATGGCAGGGACCTCTGGTACAGTAGATGAGTGGGTCAGAAAAGATTGCTATATACAGCAACTGCCAGGTGAAATTGGTTGGTTGCTTGGAAATTTGTTTCTGACTATTTCTCCAAATGCATCTAAAGCTTTGTGAGACACCATGTGGAAATGTGACTGTGGATATTACTCATTCCAATGACCTGTTTCATTTTAATAAGCAGTTAACATTTTATTAGCACGTGGCAGCTGTGTGTTTCTCTTTACCTTGCACACAGGTACCTCATGAAGTACTGCTAAATTACAATTAAGGGGTTTGAAACAGGGACAGTAGGGCATGTGATGATTTTTACACCATTGATGAACCATTCAGTTCTGTTCATTCAAGCTGGGGCTGGGTAGGGGTGCTCTTATCAGCCTTTTACCTTGTGCCATAATCACAATGTATTTTAGCCTTGCAACAGTGCAATTGATATGGCTGCATAGGCTATTTGTACTGCAATTAGCACTGCATTAGATTAAGTCAATATTAACTGTTGGTGGGGAATTGCACTGCCTGTGTATAGCCATAAGCTTGCTGGCTGTTTGCTTGGGGAAAGAGGATTGAATCCAGGCAACTTTGGTAAGAATAGGGATCTTTACCTGGAATCATAGAATCATTAAAGTTGGAAAATACCTTTAAGATCATCAAGTCCAACTGCCAGCTCAACACCACCCTATCTATTAAACGATGTCCCGAAGAGCCACATCTACATGTTTTTTGAACACCTCCAGGGAAGGAGAGTCGACCACTTCCCGTGGCAGCCTATTCCAATCTTCACCACTCTTTCAGAAAATCCTTTTTTTCTAATATCTAATCTAAACCTCCCCTGGGACCTATTCCTGATAACCCTAAAAAAACCCCACTAGCTGTCAGAAACTAAGAATAAATAACTGCTAAGGTCTGAGGGAAAATGTCTAGGAACAAAAGAGCAGCAACACTCACAGAAAGTCTACTTTGTAAAAATGCACTATAAAGGAGGGAACAGAATTGTGTGCCCTATAGATACATGGGTGCTCATTCACACAGTATGAAAATGCAGGCATTGCTGAAGGGCAAGGCAGTGCCTGGGCTGGCTACAAGCACATTGCATGCTGAAGAGCACAGGTGAGGAGACATCACTGCAGTAAGGGCAAAGCCATTTCATGTCAAAAAGTAATACAGGTATTTTAAAATCCATGCAGATTGAAAGTCACCCAGATCCAGTCAAGTCCATTGAATGACATCTCTCTCCTAAAGTTGAACCAACCCTTTGGTAAGTCTACCTTGTTATTTCTAAGTTCACTACTGGGGAAAAAGGTGCATGGCTACCCGAGCTTGAGCTCATGCTGTCAGCTGATATCTGCGGCGAGCACATCTCTTGGTGCCAGCAGCTCTGAATTATACCTTGCTGGAAATCCAGACCTCAGCCTGTCATCCGGAGCCATCTCTCCCACTGCCCTGCCCTTCTCTCCACCATAAATCCACAGGATTTCTTTCCCACCATATAGCAGGTTTTAGTAGCTTTTGTTTGGGATAGTTTTTATGACACTGTGAAGGGAGTTTGTCCCAGTTACAAATAATCTGAAACAAGTTGCACAGGCACTTGCACACACACAAAGCAACAAGATATGAACAAAGCCAAATTCTTCTTAACTAAGGGAGATCCAGCCAGCTGGAAAGAAAAGATGTAATACTTTTTTATATGTACTTTTTCAGATTTATATATCAATACACTAATGGTGTAATTTGCAACTGTTGGGTAGATGGAGTACAGTATGTATTACACCATTACCCTGGTCTTAACGGTCTCTAATGTAGTCAAGCCTGGTGTGACCTGTAGAATATGCAGCATTCTAGTATAAAACTGAGATCTTACTGGTTTTGTTGTATTACTTTAGAAATTATTTGGAAAGTGTAACACAGGAATCTTTAGTTCCTGTAATCATTTACAATATTTGCGTATAATTGCAATGTTTCTCTGACTGTGTGCTCTGGTGCTCAGTTTGGAGGGTGGGTACAGTAGCCAGCAAAGGTGGCAAGCACCAGCCACAGCACTTGGGTAGCTGGATTATCCCAAGGATACAGATGTCAGAAAGGGGCATGTTCTCCCCTTCCTGGTCATGCAGTCTCTGTCACATGAGACAGTACCTTATCCTCAGAGCTACCTCTTCAGTGCACCCCTTTTGAGCAAGTGCAGTGGGACGATCCTGCTGGGATAAAATGTCACTACCGCTCTCTGCTTCCCTGTAGTTCTGTTTTTGCCACTCTCTGAATTTCCTAACCTGCAGGAATTGATTTACCCAGCCTTCTGAACCAGTCTTCAGTCAAATGCCCCTGGCTCATATGGCAGGTGAATGAAACCCGAATGCTGGATGGATTTTAGGGGGTGGGCAGTGTGCTTTGCCTTGCTCAGCACCAGCTGAGGTGAGCTGTGCTCACAGCTCCCAACATGTTGGGAGGTTACTACCCTGGAATCAGAAACATGGGAGAGACACCTTGTGCTGCCAGCTTTACCCAAAATCAAATGTTGCATCCTCCAGTGGTGTGAGACCAAGTACAGACCAGAAATCTTGGCTTCTAATGTCACAAGGACCCTCTAGAGATCTGAGGTTTATCAGCAAAGTACCTGTTCATGAAGCCATTTATCTCTGGCAGCTTCTTTTTTGTGCCACTGGAGCAGTGGTTGCATCCTGTCCTGGCCAAGGCGGTTCATCTGGGTGGGTGGAAATGGGCAGATGTGGCAGGAAGCTGAGCAGGCAAGATGAGGGAACTAAGACAATCTGAGGGTGTGTGTATGTGTGTGTGTGTGATGTAGAAAACTGAGGAAGAAAGGGGAGAATTGACATTAGAAGTGATGCGGATTTTCACACAGTGAAAACCGAATGTTTCCATAAGCCAGGCAGAGTGGCCAGGCACACCCAGAAGTGAAGTCCAGCAGCAAACTGGAAGAAAAAAAATAAATCCAATGAAAACCAAAAAGATTAAACATTCCTTATTTAACAATGAAAATCAGTATTTTGAGGGCTGTGAACTGTCATTTGTGATACTTGAAACTGACAATGTTATTTTGAATACAAGTTCCTCCACTTGGTTACAGTCAAGATTTCTGCTGTGTGCTCTTCCCCCCACACAGGTGCATCTACAGGTTTGTCCCTGGCATGAAGGACTCATGAGCCACCAGTGTGGGCTGCAGTCCCCTCCACGGAGAGCAGCTGCCCACTGCAGTGACTGCAAGTTCAAGGCAAACCTGAACATTTTCTCCTGCACTTGTCCTGAGGGGCAGTTGAGGACTCTTGGAGGGACCTTAACAATGGGCAAACAAACAGGTGAATGCAGAGCCTCATCCAAGGCAGACACGTGGCCTTTAGCAAGCCTTGGACAGACCCCCTGACATGGCTACATGGAGCAAGGTGCTTCTATAAACCAACTCGCCTACTTTTATTTCCAGCTGGCTGAAACTCCACCGGTATCTTGTACACTGTGCTGCAGCCATCATAATCCCCTCTTGCAGGCATCTCCTGCAGAACCCATGCACATCTGTGCTTTGGGGACATACCCAAACTATGCACCCAGTGTTCCCTTAATACCCTTGTCCCTTTTCCATCCTCTCGAGAGCTTTGACAAAGGGTTGGTTCTGCCTGGTGAAGATCAAGAGGGAGGACTGCTTTTTCAGCTGACAGGGACAGGCTATCTGCTGTCATTCAGCTGTGCTGTGAGTGTGGGAGTGTTTGCTATCAAACAGCACCAAACCCTGCCCTGTTGCTGGCACTCACTCAAACACAGGGAGACCTGGCATTCCCAACATGGGGCAGGAAGACACGGAGAGAGGCAATGCTGGTTCCCCTTTGTTATCAGGTGGTCCGGCTGCGCTGGTGACACAGGGGTTAAGTGACTCTGAACGAGCAGGAGCAAACTTCAGGCAGCACCTGGAACAGTCTTGAGTGTGGACTTGACCTTCGACACTACTCCTTTCTGCAGCCTTGAAAGGGAGGGAGAGCAGTGACGTGACCAGCCTGGGCAGCTCTTGCTGACTTGACATAAACATGTTTTGAAGCTTCTAGTACAGCTGCCAGGGAACATGCTGTCCCCATGGGTTCTTTGCCTCTTGCCTGGGAGGCTGCCAGAACCACGCCAAGAGGCACTGCTGCTTCCCGTGGCCCCGAGGCCGGACTGGAGGAAACTGAGCTGTATCCTTAGCCAGTGTTTGTCCTTTAAAAAAAGAGAAAATGACAGAACAAAAAGAGCCAGAACAAAAAAGCAGAACAAAAGAGCCAGCAGCTAGAAACTGAACAGCAGACATGCATTTCCTGAAGGGTATTTTTAAGGTTTATAATTGTTCACTCCTTATTTACACTGCTGTTTTATGTCCTTTTATCTGGCACTACCTGCCAGTCTGCCCTCTGCTTAAATCAAGCTATTCACACCCAAGTGTCTGGAGCTCCACTGACTATGGGAGGCAAGCTTAGCTTTTTTTAGGCTCCCAGCCCCAAACAGCTGGAATAATCTTCCAGCCGTATTGAAGTGGGTACTCACATTGTTCAAGGTTTGGACATTCTTAATCCTTTTTTTTAAAAAAGCCTTAGCTGTGTGAAATGAGCACAAGCAGTGGCTGGTCACTGTTGTGTGCCATTTCAGAGTCTTATCCTTCTGCCTCCAGGTGCCGGCAAAGCCCTTTTATCCCAGCCAAGCTCTCGGTGGCCAGGCACACAAGGACAAAGTGCACTCTTTGCTGGACAGAACAGATTCGCTCCTCAAAGTCAACAGAAGTTCTGCACCCAGACGTCCTCAGCGTGGACCTGGGCTTTTGGTCTCGCCTGGCTTGAACAGAAATGCTGAGAACTGATCTCGCTCTGGTCTGGGGTGTTTAGAGCTCAAAACTTTCTGGTATACCAGTTGCTTTGCCTTGGATAAGGAAGATGGGGCTGAAGCAAGAGCTGTCAGTACTTTTAAATTGGCCATATGTACACATGCACACATTTCAGTCCAATGTATCTTCAATGTCTAATTGTACACCACATAATCCTCTTCCTCTCCTAGGTTTGTCACTTGATCGTAATTCCTCCAGCACAACTCTTGCCATCTTGTAGACTATATGGCAGGTAACTCAGTGAGGACAGCCTTTTGCCTGGTCTTGCACTCTGAAGGAGTTAATATTTAATTTACTTGTTTTCTAGAGACCTTCAGGAATGCATCTGTCCCTTCTATTGACCAGCAGCAAAAGCGGCTTTGGCGGTCTAAACATGAATTCTTACTACTTGAATATTTATCATTTATATTGGTTAATACGTTGATCACAAATTATAGTACACTTTTTAATTGCATGGAAAAGAACTCACAGGGTTAGCATATGTTAGAACCATGTTACAGAAAAGAAAACTTTTGGCTATGGGAAGAGAAATTACGTCAGCAGATGTTCTCAAACAAGCTTATAGACAACGTATTGATCCATTATCTATGTTCTGTATTATATCTGTATATCCATACGCTATAAAAATGAGAAGAATTAACTCCTTCTAGAAAACTATTATCTTAAAAAAACTTCTATAAGTAAAACTTAATATAACATACGGCAATCTACTTCTGCTAGAAATTTTTATAATTAAAAAAATCAAAACAACATTTCACTGTTAATATATTTTAAGGAAATGGTAACGAGCTTACCTTTTTAGCCTTTCATTGTCAATAGCTTTGCTGTTTTATGAAATGAAGTTATGCCTCTCTGAAAAAGTGTGCTTTTGAGGATTTGCCTTCCCCAAAACTCTCATTTCCTGTAGCAGCGGGTGTGTTCATTCCTGGGAAGAAATGGGATTATCTCCATTTTTTCTCTGTTCTTTTTGTCTGCTAAAGTCAAGAGACATTCTCTCCCTTAACATCAATACTCACAGGTTCAGGTTATCATTCTGCTGCAGAGCAAAGGAGAAGGCAAGGACAGCTCTTTGGAGAAGGATGAAAACATCTCTTACAGTCAGCCCTGAATTTTAATCTCTGTAATACAATTTCTAAGATCTGCCTACATCAATTTATGGTACTCCAGTGAGTAGTTTTGCCATTTCTCCAGCTGTTCTAACATGGATGTTATAGTTCAAGAAATGGAAACCTGGGAATATGCAGAAGGTGCTATGATCTTTTTTTCCCCTCAAGTGAACTGATCATCCAGTGGATGAGATATGCCTCCGAAGCACTGTTTCCGTCCTTGAGCTACAGAAAATCTGCTCAGGGTGTGCGCAGCGTGGCACCAGCAGCAGGAGTAGGAAGAACAGAGGAACAGTAGGGCAAGGCCACAGAGGCAAAGTTCATGAAGTGATCTCGAGCATCAGAGGGCTTCTGGGCATCTCCACAAATAAAATGAATAAAGAAAACTTAAGAGCGCCCCAGTCAGAGTTTGAAAATGAAGCTTTCTTCACCATATGTATATGTAAAACCTTAGGCAAATTTGACTAGAAACAAGGGAGAGTCGTCTAGTGATTTTTGAGGGGTTTATAACTGGCCCTAACTAAGCACAAACAAGTGCTGCTGTGTCAACACAAATGAAGTCCTAAGACTGAACAAACAGCTTCCTATGGTCTGTGAAGCAAGAACACATAACTGTTAATATTCAGAGTGTATAAACCATCTGATCCACCCCTGCATGAAGGTTGAATTCCTCCAGTAATACTCTTTGTAAACAGGGGAGTGACTCTGGCTCACCAATAGAATTTGCAATACACGTTACTCATCAGGCTGCAAGCTACAGCGATTGGAGGAAAGGATAAGTATCCCTGCCAGGTATTCTACCCTATTTCCCAGTTAATTTGTTAAAAATCAACCAGGAGTGTTATCGACAGCAAAGCCACTAGAAAAGAGAAAGCCACAGTCAAAAAAGAGCTTTCAATGTATCCACTTTCTCAAAATGCCTCATGGTATATAACAATCAGCATCAGTCACAGTTAGCTCCTAATTTTCTGTAAAAAGTCTGCCCAGTTACCAAAGTAGATGGTATTTGGGCATCCTGGGAGGAGTAAGCATGGCTTGGACAGTGCTCTCAGGTGCTCGTGCTGCTGCTCTGTGTGGTACAGAACACCAAGTGATGAGCCTCATGCTGATTCCTGCAGCTGTGTGGCACCGTGGCCAGCCCCAAACACAGACAGGCCTGCAATGCTGGGAAATATGGTCAGTGGTGACAGGATGCACAGGGGCAGCTCCAGGCTGACACAGCTTGTGTCAGCAGCCAGGGGGTTCCTTTGCTATGATCCCATTGGTGGTTGTTGCAGGATAAATATTGTCTGGGATTTTCCATTATCTATCCCCACCTCGCCAGCAATGACACAGTGGTAATGTTGTTTTAAGCTCTGCATTTCCAGCCTCCCACAGCCACCCAGAATTAGTAAGGGCACTTGAGTCATTTACCTAAACATAAACCTTCACTGATACTTAAGAAAGCCAAGAGCATCCATACAAGGTATTTCTATGGGACTGACAGATGTGACAAAGGACCTGTGAAAGACCTCTAATCTTCTGGAGTGACAGATGAGAGACAGGCAGAGTACTCCAGGGCTCCTCATGTAGCACCAAATGTCTATTTTTAGGTAACTGAATTAGCTGGGAGCCAGCTCACAGCTGAATCCATCTAAATGGAGGTGCTTGCATGTGTCCCAGGTGTCTAAGGTCCCACTACAGTCAGTTGAACTCTGCCATTGAAGACAGGAGAGCTATTCAGCTGGCCAGAAGTAGGTGTCTGCTTCAGGAGGAGCTGATAGCTTTCTGGGGGTCCTCTGGATATACCAACATATCAACCCTGGTCACTAGAGCAGGGGCTTAGATATCCAACTCACATCTCGGCACATACATACAGACACATACATAATGTCATGATAGGGTCTTGTCCCATGCCAAGATTCTCAGTTTTCAGGCCCAGTCCCCTAAGGCCGTATAGTACAGAAAGCCCGATCTATAGACAACAATGAAACAATTAATTTTTTTTTACTTGATTTTCTTATTTGAGCCTTTCACACAGAGCTTATCTGGATGTATCATATTAGTGTAATTCAAAGTATGGCCATCCTAAACAAGAAATTCTCAGTCATCTTCCAGGAGGACGCTCTGCAGGTCTGAATTGTAGTCATTCCTCTGGAACTGCAAAGCAAGGGAGTGACACAGGAAAATCTGTTCTAATTCTGTGTGGGCCAACTTGTTGCAGTCTGTTTTGGTTTTCTTTCATAGCTGCAGAAGGACTATTGAGGAGAGCTGGTGAGGAGCATCTTCCACTTCCATAAAAATGTTATGTTACAAAGAGGCCTCAGAATATTCTGAAGACACAGGATTGCGTTCTAGCCTCTCGCTGTAACACCCAGCATTTGAGACAGCAAGGAAGTATTCAGACTGCCTGTGAGGATTTTCTACCCTTTCCTCCCTATGAGACAGGTGGAGGGAACCAGGACCAACTGAGACTGCTTACCCAGGTGTCCTGCATTCTCTGTGCTGAACTGCAAGTACCTGCAACTGGCCAGGTACCCAGTCAGTCATCTAAAATTATGTCGTCAGCTTTTCGGGAATGCAAATCCAAAATGTTAACCCAGAAGTGTGTCCTATCCTCTTCACCACCCCCTTTCCCCCAAATTAGCTGAGCTGAGGAATCATAAACTGCCAAGCTCTATCAGAAGTTTGCCAAAATTGCTCAAGAATTTAAAGGCAGACAGTTCTTTGGGGCTATAACCTGATCCTCTCAAGTCATCATCACTACTGCAAGGGGAAAAATAACCAATGTATTTTTCCAGTTCAGTAGTGTTTCTTATCAAATGTACCAAAGCTTGTTTTCTAATAATGCTGTGGGAAGGACATTATTGCATGGTCTAGGCAAAGTCTGGTGGATCTGAAAGCTTGGTTAAGCGATAGGAAAAAGCTGATAATGAACAATCACTCATCAAGGTTCCAGGGAGATTAATCTGGATGAGGGCACCAGCAACAAGATCAGTGTAGGCGTTTTAGCTAACGATCTGGAAAAGAAAACATAGGATGCTTTTGGCGTGGTTTCTGTTGACATCAGGGAACTGGCTTTGCAAGGTCCAGATTGGGGCAGGGGGCGGTGCAAAGGGAGAAAGTGCAACATCTGCTTATCTCCTGTGAAACCAGAATGCCTTTCAGCCGTGAGTAATCTCGTTGATGTCAGTGAACCTCTGACACGCTAGAAGCAAGCCTGTCCCAGTACCTCCAGTGTTTTGCTGAATCAGGACCTGGTGTTCAGCCTCTGTCACTCACTGGGTTTGTATGAGAGAAGGAAAAAAATTCAGCTTCTGGCACCTTCTAGGCTACAGGAGGTTGGCTGGAACTGATGGCCTGCAAGCAGCATGCTGTGGGGAGACCATACATTCCCCACTGGGACCATGTGCTCTGCACAGAGCTGCACAGCAAGCAGGTTATGTCCCTGCTGCATCCACAGCATGCCTGGCTCCCACATGCAGCACGTACATCCCCAGACCTGCCATGGGTGAGGTACACAGTGTACGTGTATGTATTTCTGCTTGGAAAAACCTGAGAGGAAATGTGCTAGTCCTGTCTCTAGGGTTTGCAAGACAGTGAAGGTGGACGGGGAAAAGAAAACCCAATGGGTGCTTTTGTTGTTGGCTTTCTTAAGAGTTACACTTAGAGCTTATACCATTCGATCCACTTTCCTGGCATTACAGGTGAAAAAACACTCTTACGAAGGGATAATAAGTCAGCACATAAGGCTGTCACTGGCAGATTTACTGCCAGACACCCAGAGTGTGGCTATTCTTCACTTCTCTTTCAGGTAAAGTATCTACATGCATTTTTACAGTTGCTCTATCTTGTTAAAACAAAGGGCAATGCAGGACATATTGCCAGGGAACCACAAACCCACTAAAGCACCAGTTGTACAGGACTGTTTTAGCATGGCACAGTCTGTTCTCCTTAATTACCATTCTCTCACAAACCAGCTATTGAAAGCCAGCTGTTCCACTGCACTTGCAAAAGGCAATTGCTTGCAATAGACTTTTTAGAAAAAAAGAAAATGTATTAGACAACCATTTAGAAGTTTATTATAAAATTATCTCAACATCTACATCCAAGCAAAAGGCTTAAAACTACAGCTCTGCTTCGATGAATAAAAATTTAGTAAATGCTAAAAAAGGTACTGTATTATCTAGGTAGATAGCCCTTAAGTAATTTTGCATATTACAGAGATTCCACAGGGCTTCCTTAAGTGCTACACACACCTCTATCTGCATCATGAATGTGTCCTTCAGCTTCTTTCTGCAAGCAACATTACAGATGTGTTTACAGCACCCATGTGCTTCAGCTGCTTTGAGACAGAAGTTACAGCTCCTACCTGGAGTAGTCTGCAGCTATGTTACAACTGTACATCGTTATCAAGAGATCATAACTCATGTTCAAGCATTACCAGGTGCAGACAGAGAAGTATAATTAATGTTTACTTGACAACAATGACTATCGAGGCATGTTTTGTGACCTTGTATTCAATACAAAAATCAAGTATAGTATGGCAGTGAAGGCAGCTTTTTCACAACTGTATATTCTAGACAAATATTACATTTTTATTATCCATTTTATTCTCTGAACTGAGCTCAGATATATGGCCTGGTGAACTTTAGTGGCTGCAGCTTATTCACTGAGATTAAAACAGCTTTGAGGCAGTACTGACGCCATTATGCTCAGTAGTAATTACCAATAAATCTGAATTTAGTTTTTAAAAGAAATTATGTGCATCAGAGTATTTTTTTAATTAAGAAATCTGTCCCAACAGGACTTCTAGAACACAAAGCTAGTTCCAGCTTTCTCTCCTTCCTATTAAAAAAAATACTTGGTATTCACAGTAGAGTATGGAGTGGCTTTCTGTCCAACAAATACAAATCTATTTTCAAAAGCTATCATACAACTGAGCAGAATGCTTTAAATACTGTACTTGCAGCTTCTTTCAAAGGCTCATATACACTTAAGATAACATACTAATTAGCAAAGAAAAAAAATTCAAGTTATATTATACATCCCTGATGAACTTTGACAGGCCAGTTTGGCAGTGTTCAAGGGTTTAACTTCTATTCTGTCATTAAATTTACCTTGCCAACAAGGGGGGGGAAAACGCACAAAGATGGGAAAGGAAGAAGCTTACTGAGCTTTCCCAACAACTCTCTCCCACTTGCACTGTTCCTGTGACAATTCCTCACTATTTTGCTGTTCATAAAAGTTACTTTCTAGTTTTCAGTGCTTTTCTGAAACTTCTCATTTCCTAAGTCCTTTCCATTGCAATGAACAATTCTCAGAATAAAATTCCAGTTCGTGAAAACCTTTCAAACAGACCTTCAGTGCTCATCACAGCCCTCAAGGTGTAGAATCCCCATGTACCTCTTTGAGCTAGTGTGGTCCAATACAAACTGACAAAGGTGATAGGTAGATTTTGGTTTAGTGTACTGAGCCACTAATCTTCTAAGAGCATGGACAAAAAGGAACCACAAGACCATGCTCTAAACATGCCGTTGTTTCCCACATCATGCTTAGATAATACAGATCACCAACACCTTTCTGTTCAACTTGCAAGTCTGACTTCAGTTCTTGGAAAATCCTAACCTACTACTTGGCAGATACTTTCTTGGACTGCAAGGATGTAGCCTAATCTTGCAACTGATATAACCAAGTAGCTTTCCATTCCTTTTCAGTAGTCTTCTAAAATATCCTTATTTCCTTCTTAGTTACCCTATGCATAGGAGCCTTACTTGGCTAGTTTTTCCATGAACAGCTTAACATAAAATAAATCTAGCAATGTAACTCACAGAGCAAGGCATTACAAAGGAATTATTACTGGAAAAGTTGGGGTTTTTTTAAAACTTTCTCCCTGCTTCCCAAGGCTCCATCCCTCCCAGTCAGGCTGTATTTGAATGCTGTTTGTTTCTTGTTACAAGGCTGCCATATGGGGTGGATTTTTTTCCAAATGTTATAAATACAGCTTTAAAGTACAGGTGTTAACTATCTACCTGAGAAGTTCTGTAATAAGATGAACTGCTGATAACTATTTTAGGAGAAAATGTACACCAGCATAACTGACTTTTATCAGTATTCAGAATTCAAGCATTAAACAGGACTTAAATTGCACACCTCTACCACATCAAGTCTTTGATCATAAGAAAAAACCAAGAGTGTTATTTTCCTTTATACACAAATCTTCTTTAAAGAAGACATATGCGGTCCTATTTTCCTCATCTGAAGTCCACAGCAAGATTTCACATTCAGTGCATACAGCCTAGGCGTCTTCTTTCGCTTCTGTCAGTCCTCAAACTGAAGAATTTGCTTGTTTGGAGGTAGAATACTTCCAAACACTAGTCTTTTGAGAAGCCAGCTTGATCCCTTTGGGTGCCTGGATACCAACTTCTCTTCAGAGAGCTGCACTCTGCTTTGATACGTCCTTTGGGCCTTTACTTGGGACACACCAGTCATCTGCCTCTGAGGTAGCCTGGTAATGCTTGGAAGCGGATTTGTTAAAAACTGGGAGTTTTTCTACTGAGTCTGTTGACAGAGCCTAAGAATCAAGAAGGAAAAAAGTTACTTTGTTTCTGTCCCTCAATAATGCCACTTCCCAATAATACACCTAGAATATTTCAAGTGATAAGCTGGTGACACTACAAAACAAAGTTTCTATAAAAGATGCAGTAGTTTATGTGCTTCAGTATCTATATTTGCTTTGGATGATTTAGCAGGACAAATGCAGTAACATCAAGCCATATTCATGCATTTAGTAGGCCTTAAGAGTTAGTTTGTAACCTGTTTTCAAGATAGTCCTGGAAGCCACAGAAAAGAATTTTCATTTATAAAATGCCAGAGAAAGTTTAAAATATGTCAGTTTCCTACTTCTACGTTTTGCAGCTAAGGACACCCCCATATTAAATTGGGAAATTGTTAAATAAAAATGTAATAGGTATATGGCTGAACCACCTCTTCCTTTTGTACTGCTTCTCTGGTTGTGCTTCAACATGCTTGGGACTATGGTTTTGGTTCACTTTTAAGTGAAAAAAAGGAGAAAAGAATACTTAGCTCTTTCTTCCAGCTTAATTATAAAAAAAGCTGTGCATGGTTTTATAAGTATGCATGTTATATGCCAGGTATTCAATATTACAGATATCGGAATCTCATATATGGACCATACAGCAGAGGTGGAATAGGACAAGGTACTAGACTCTTTAAAGGTTAGTTTATACAGACTTTCTGGCTGTAAGAGTAAAAACACCACAATAAAACCCCCACATCTGTCGCACACACCTTTGTTACTTCACTTTCTTCCAATACTTTGTATTCCATGAATCAGTAGATAACAAATCTTAATACAATCTAGAAACCAATGGGGCTTCACTAGTAGTTATTCAAGTGACCTTTCTTATTCTAGAAACCAGTTACTAAATCTTACTGGCATTTCTTAATAAAAATAAAAACTTTTCTACTCATGAACAGACAATGTTTACCTTAAGATGATACTGAGTAGTTACCTCACTGCATTAATAGTAATTATCTTTTATTTAACCAAATCAAAATGCATACCTTCAAGTAGATAATAGCATCTGTTCCGTAACCACATATGGAGTAGAGATTTAGGTCTCCTTGAAAGTATTTAGCATACAGACGAGAAATTGGCAAGCCATACCCAAAGCCAGCCTAAAAATAAAGTACAAGAAAAAATTAATTTATCTTTTACTAGTTCTTATGACTTAACATTAAATAGCTGGAAAGTATCCAGAGGTTTTAAACTGTTACAAAGACCTAATTTCACGCATTACATTTCTGTATTTTGCCTGCCCTATTTCTCCTAGCACAGCTTGATTAGTAAATGGAGTTTGCTTCTGGTAGGAAAACAATAGTCCAAGCCCATTCCAGTTGTGCTTACCTCCATAAAGATAGCACACTTTACAGTAAATTTGAGGACTGAGTGAGAGTGAAGACCAAGTAAATTACAGTCATTGGAGTATAAGAAAAAAAAACAGGGTTAGATTCAGGTTGAACTGTTCTTCTTTGTTCACACCTTTAAAGGCATATTTTTTTCACTGAGAAAGATAATAAAAATCCCTGTTTCAGAAAGCATTAATTCCTATTTATGAGACTAAATAATCTTTGTATACCCCACAAAGCAGTATGGTGGACACAGTGTTTTGTAATTTATTAACCTACTAATCTGTCCAACACTTATAGCAGCCTGATAAGTAACGTGAGCATTGAAAATATCTTACCAGAGGGGTATTTCTACCATCATCCATTCTCGGTCTTGGTGCTGTGGAATACATGTAGCTGAACAGTTGCTCAATCTTCCTTACTGGAACACCACCTCCTCTGTCTGAGATCTGAGTTAAGAGAGAATAAGGTTAACTACAATAATTTACTAAGAACAGTATTTTAAATGCTGCTATTTGAACAAACTCTTCCAACAGTAATAAATGCAAACATTTGTTTCGCCACATATTAGTTTTCAATTAGATAATTGTGCCAAATGGAGACTATCAACAAAAGGCCCATGCATAGTATCTTTGGTCTGTTGTCAGAGGCTGCAAGTTCTTAATAGAATTTGCTGCAGCATATGCAATGATAAAGATTGCATTAAGCTCATATTGTAGTACGCCAACAAAATACCTTAATTGCCAGGTCCTCTTTTCCTAGAACAACTGTCACTTCTATTGGAGAAAGGGAAGGACTGTTTTCTTGAAATTCAACAGTTGCCCTCATTGAATTCTATGGAAATGAAGGTTACCATTATCAGAAAGAGTTGGATCTATGCACTTAAAATCATACGTCTGTTATGCAGAGGCTGAGCACAGCTGCCCTTCATTCCCATCAGGATCTAGCGTCCAAGAAACACACTTAGCTATTTAGTGTAACAGGAGCAGAGAAGGTCTCAGACCTAAAAGTGACCAAACATAGCTAAGACTCTTCTAGGTTTCAAAGATTACACCGTTCTTGCCCAACATATAACTCAGCCAATCTAAAGGAGTTATGTTATTTAATTTATAAGTCACCAGGTATCTGGAGAAGAGCAGAGTTCAGTAGTTGACACGGGCTGCCAGAATTCTGCATCCCATATTGGCAGCACATTAATTCAGCCCCATTCACTACTTCAAGATGTATCACCCACTCCACAGAAAAGGCACCAGAGCAAACCTCCACTATAGATGCAATCTCTAAAAGCAGGCAGCTAACGGTGATCATACCATATTCCCCTTTTACTCACTCTCCCTCAACCCATCCCATTTAACACCACATGAAAGCGTACAAATACTCTCCTACAAATGGAATTCACTTCTTTCCCAACTGCGAAAGCTATTTCCACAAATAATAAAATCCTAGAAATGTCACTGTCCTATGCTAAGCTTCACTTCATTCAGATCTAGCTGGAGACTTTAAATATTGACACTCCAGCTCACACTGCTAAGGGAAGAAACAGCTAATACTGACATACCTTAAAGAGCTCAAAAAGCATGTGAAAAAGGTGAGATGGAACATACACAATGCTAATTGGCTCTCCTGGAAATTTTCCTAGAGGAAAAGAAAAAGACAAGAAAGATTTAAAAGGGTGATGGAATTTCTGTATCATATCCAAATTTTAAAATAAGCAACTTCTATGCCAGAACAAACAAGAAAATAAATCAAGTCTCAGTTTTGGGTTTTTTCCCCTAAATGAGCAAACAACTTTATGCACTCCTAACCTTGTTTAGATTGCAATTACCACTTGCTTAATAACAGTTTATTTTCAAATAAACAAACAAAAAAATCAAGTATTAATTTCATTTTATAAGTAAAGGATTTTAGAGGTTAAGCCTGGGATCAGACACATGCACGGAGCTTGGACCAGAATCAGTGTTTCTCAGTCAGCCCCACTTCCTCATCCTAGATACAGAGTTCCTCTCTAGCAACTTAGGTTACTTTAAGCACAGCAGTCTACCTTCTCTCAGATTAATAAGTATTTCCTCAGGAAATCTAGTGTTTAAGATAGAACTACATTTGATTTCTGACACAGGAGATTAAGTTGAGTGCTTATAACAGAAAATGAAGGGAAACTCGCCCAAGACAGATCAACTGGTATGTACCATTATGGCTATAGCAATGGGGGCTTTCTGATTCAGTAAAAGCAGCAGTTTGTCTACCAATCAGAAAACAGACATAAAAGTTCTTATCTTACCATTCACTTGATTAAGTTTCAGCTCTGGAGATGTTAAGTAATACTGGTCACACAACATCTTGGAACTTTCAAAAGCATCTGAAATATTTATTTAAATAAAATGTGTGAAATGGAATGTCGAACACTAAACATTCATTCCACTGCATGGCAAGTGATTTTTAACTGCATTAGCTGCTAAGGCATTACAGACTCTTAAGCCTGTGTTTCAAAAGAATGGTAACATTGCATTCACTGTGAGTAATAAAAAATGAGAATAAACAGGCAATTGCAGCAGCATAGGTAAATCTTCAGTACAATTTGATAATTCTGTAAAACAGATGCATCTGTTATCTACCAGTAGGTAAGGCCAATCTCAATGCCATAGGCAACTTTAGTCCCTACCTCATCTGTCACTTGCTAGGCCTTATTCCAACACCTTTTTTACTGCTACTTTGTATTTTAATTTCTGTCCTATAAAATATCATGTTTTGACAGACTATTTTCAGCTATTTCAATAAAAACCAGTCAGCATCTTATACAACACATGTTGGTTACACAAATTGCTTGCAATCAGATACAAATGCTGATCATGAAGAGAAATTTTAAGGATCCAAGAATACATACCATTCACTACTTCAACAACATCACAGCAAGGATCAATACTTCCAATGTGCCTTGGGTGCCCGGAGCCAGACTTGTCATCAAAAAGAAGGGCTGTTTGGGATGAAAACACAAAATCACCTGAGGCCTATCTCCAACAGTTTTAAGAAATTTTTACTAATGTGTTTCTCATTAGGTAGAAATTTTCTCTCAGGGAAAAATTTCTTCTTACTGTGTTGGTTCATTAGCATCCGAGTGGAAATACGGCTCATGTAAAAACGATCCAAAAAATACTGAATGTTTTGGTTGGTGACAGGATCTACTTTAAAGGTGTCCTTGTATTCAATTACTCCTTGTGCCATAGTAGGAACCACATCATGATGTCGGTTTCGGACTCTAATTAATGTATCTATAAAGCTAGGTCAAAAAGAGATCTTTTTAGAACATTATTCTGAGACTACATGGAGGCAAGCTTTATACAATGTCATTTCTAACCCAGCAGCAGAAAAGTGTATAACAATCTCAATAATAAAATAGTTTATTTCTTCATTCTTTTAAAAGCAGTTCCTCACTAACCTAAACCAAAAGAGTTTGATATTTTTTAATACAAAAGGTGTAAACGTTAGCTATGCTAAATTCACTGCCTGTTTACATGTTCATAATAGTTGAGCAGAGGAGAATGTGAGGAAGGGAAAAAGATCCCTAGCCAACACCTTGGAAAGATTCAGGGAAGGAACAGCACAGATAATTGTTGTTGATATTTCTCTGTCATGACAGCTAGTATGACCTTGAAACCAAGCTGCAATGGGCCACATTTACTTGCAACATTGCTAAACATGGTCAGAGATTTAAACCAGCTCTATGCACAGCACTTCATGTTAGATTACCAAATTCAGCTCACGACAGCTGTCATTCTAAACTGACCACACTATGAAAAGTGGAATGTAGGATCAAAAGTTCAAAGAAACAAACAAAAACTTACTCAGATAAAACTTTTTGGTCATCTGGGCTTTTCTGATGGAACTCAACCAGCTCCATTAAGCTTTGGATGTACCTGTCAAAAAAGCACACAAGAAATACATGCTATTCATTTGATTTTTATTAGTTTAGGAACACAAAAAAATACTTGGTCTTGTCCAAATCACTACTCTTAACAAGTTAGCTAGAAGTCTGAAGTATCTTTGAAATATCAAGGCTCTACTATGGAAACAGAAATGGGCACTTTTTGATTGCCCAAACCCTAGGAGTTTTAAAAGTCTTTTCTTATACCTGCCACCCAGAAAGAAACCTAAACCCTCACTTTAGGTACATAGGATTTCCTTACAAGAGATGTGTTCCAAAAGAAGATCCAAATGACAATATTGATATATGGGAAGCCATTTAAGCAAAACCTTTCCAAATCTGATCTGCTTTGGCACAAGCTAAGTACTTCAGCCTCTTGTACTAACATCTGACAGCCTTGACGTCTATCGCAAAGGTACAACTGGTCACTAGATTAAGAACAGTTTCTGGATCTCATGCTAATACTTTTGCCCTTTATGTCAGTCATCCTTGCAAATGCTGCAACTGTGCCAGTAAAGCAAGGTTAAATCAGATTCAATCACTGTGTCAACCGCAGAGATTATGTTAACTGAATTCCAGACACTCACTGCACAGGTCAAGGCAACACGCTGTGGAACAGAAGCTCTGTTAATAATTCCATCAGTGACAGATGCAAACAAGTATATAGTCTGCTTTCTCATTTATGTGTAGCTCTGAGGGTCTATAATGCTATGTGAAAACAGAACATGTTTTCTGCTCTCCCTGCTTAAAGAGTAAGAAGTGAAATTTTCTCTATCACCTACTTCAAAGCGTTAGTTTTTTTAAAAAAATACTATTTAAAAACCAACAATACAACCATGTTCTTTTTCCATTTAATTTCAGTATGCTAGAAAGGGCAACAGCTTGCAATTCAGCTTTGATGAGGGACCTGCATTTCTAATGTATTTTGTTATTGTTTTCTACTATTCAAAAAAGTCCATGAGAACCAAGTTGTCAAAGCTATGTTATTTCACAGGCTGAATTCAAGTAGCTTACTTACCAGCTTTTTACTAATTGTACTGATGGAGTGCCTAGTAATTTATCAGGAAGAAGATCAATTTCTTTCAGTATGTTTGCAAACCTCACAGGAAGTTCTTGTCGCAAGAATGCAAAAGAAGTTCTCTCGCATCCATTAGTTGAGCCTGTGAATAAACCCAAAATAAAGATCTTGTTTAAGAAGCTTCAAGATACAAGTGCCAATTGCTGTTTTGCCACAGGCTTCTGTATTATATTGCTTCGCAATCATCATGCTATTGCTGGTCAGTTCTCCTAAGTGTATGTTTGTGCTGAATGTTGTTTACATGACAGCAAGGCACAGCTCGCTCCCGGGAGGAATGCTTCTACATTTCACGTTTAGAGAAGGGATTTATTTGTAATCCTCTAGAAGAAGCGCTTCAGTCTTTGTAAACACGTCTTCTTCAGGAGTGACGTCTGAAAATGCCACGTGAGCACAGAGTTCACAGCTGCCAAAGCGGTAATTGGATCTGGGTACAGTTTGTTCACTCCATCGGGACAAAACTAATGACTCCTTCCCGACAGCATCCACCGCAAAATAACAAAATAACCCATCAGCCCACTTCAACTCTCAGCCCCTCCATCCCATTTACACCCCGAAACAGAGCTGTTGCGCATCTTCAGCTCCCATCAGGTCACCACCGCATGGCAGCCGCCCGGCGGGTAGTTGAGGCAGGGATGGTCCTCCACGGCGAACTCCCTGAGGCCAGCAGGTCCTCGAGCCAGGTTCCCCGCTGCCAGGAGGGAGTCCGGACGGGGACGGGGGCGGAGGCGCCTTCAGCAAGGGTAGAAATCGAACCCCTCCGGCGGGGGACGGCACCGCCTCCGACCCGAGCATCCCTGCTCCCGCATCTGCATCCCGCACGTGCATCCACCTCCCGCCCCTCAGCAGGAAAACCACCCTCCGAGCAACAGGCTTCCAGCCGTCTCACCGGCGTCTCCTCCCACCCGTCCCGCCTCTCACCGAAGTCTAGCAGCTGCTTGATGGAGAGTGGGGAGGGAGAGAAGCGGGAGAACTGCTCCACTTCCCGTGGCATCCGCCCGCGGCTGCTGCCGCCGCTACCGGCCCCGGCTAGGGGGGCGGCGCTGCGCAGTGCGATCCGGGCCGCCTTCATCGCCCCCGGCGATCGGTCCGGCCGTCGAGCTATCGGTCAGTCAGTCGGTGGGTGGGGATGTCCGGTGAGTCGGTCGGTGGGTGAGTGGCAGGTAAGCCGGCCGGTTGTTGGTTGGGCGGTGGGTGGATGGGTGTCAGGTAAGCCGGTGGGTTGGTCGCTGGGTGGGTGGGTGGGTGGGGGCCCGCAAGATCCGCACTGTCCCCTCGCCGGTGGCCGGTGGCTCCACGTGCCGCCTCTATTTACCTCCCCGGGGGGCGGGGCTGCGGGCAGGCCCCGCCCCGCCGCCCCGAACGGAACGTGCCCCGCGCGGGCGGCTCGTGACGGCCTTTGGCGCGGATCCTGCCTCATCCTCCCATCCCGCGGGGGGAACGCCGGGGAGGCTGCGGGGGAGCCTCGGGGCGGGGGGAGCTGGCCCCGCGCCGCCTCCCGTGACCTTGTTTACTGGGCAGGGGCCGGGCAAAGTCAGCCGCCCTGCCGGGCTCTAGGGGCGCGGCGTTCCTCCCGCTTCTCGCTGACTTCCCGCGGGGGTCCAGCCTTCTGGAGGGAACTGGTGGGGTCCCCAGGGCTGTGGTCAGTAGCGGCCGTTGCAGCCGCCCTGGGGGTGACTGGTGGATTATCCAAAGGGGAAGAACTCTCTTTGCACCAAGTGCAGGGGATGCTGGCGGGGGTGTACTGAAAGTTCAGAGTTGGCACAGAAAATACATGGGTGTGCAAAGGGAGCAAAATCAGATCCTAGATGGCAGCATTCAGGGTGCTTGACATGTAGGTCATCACCGTGGCCTGGATTAGCAGTGACCAAATACCTAAAGGCAGCTGCTTTGGTGACGCACTAGTCCTGAACTGCCGTGTGACCCTTATTTACTGTCTCTGGAGCCGGCCTAAGAGGTGGCAGATTGACCAGCTCTCTTACAGTCAACTCATCTTCCAGGGTCATGGACGAATTGTTAAAAGGCTGCACACCTTTACTCTCTGCTGGAGAGAGAACTTTTATCTCCAGAGCTGCCTGTTTTTTTCCCAAAACGCCAAGTCCACTTCACTAAAAGGCAGGGTTTACATAATACGGTGAAGAATGGAGTTGATGTCAGCATCCTGACATCTTACATCGTGGTCAGTAACAGCAGGACCACATAGCAATAGAACAGTAATACAACAGAGTACATCCTTAGCACATCCAGTTTTTATATGCGTATGTTTCTATACACACACAAATATGTATGCTTTCGTTTTCATGGGAAGAATGATACATTCCTAGCAAGAAATCCATATTTTAATGTTTAATGGGGAGAGGAGACGTCTTTAGCTTATCATTAGGGTTTTCTTGAACTTTGTCTCACTTTTGTCTTCTTAGTCATTACGTCTGTTATCCCTGCTTACTGTTCTGTTTCCAGAGTATTTTCTGTTTTATTATTTTATTGCTCCCTGTTTTATTATTTTATTGGGAGAGTTACTCTGTTATTGTTCCATCGGATATATCAGGTTTTACCACAGTGATTGAATGTTGGCATATGAGTTGTGAAATGAAGGAAAATGAAGACATCTAATAATAACAAATGTAACCATTTTGATTTTTCCTGTGCTTGCCAGAAGTTGAGAATTTGAGAACAGATGTTGGGGTTTGCTTTAGACTGTTTTAACCTTGTTTGCCTGCAACTTGTAGATGACTCACAGAAGCAAAAATATCCCACAAATTTGTTTAAATTATGAAGCGTTTGTATGATATTTTTTGTTTTGTTTCATGTTCTTCCTGAAGCTACTAATCAATGGGAAGCAAGAATCTCAAGATAAACATGTTGCAGTAAGATCTGACTCAAGGAAGTTCTCCACACTAGGCAGTTATTTCAGTTTATAAGGTCACTGTTTCTGCTGGTGTGCTGACCCTGCTTGGTATAAGTAACTTGAATAACCTTTGTGAGTAGTTGTATTATACACTCTACTCTGAATAGGGGAAAGGCCTACTAGGAATAAATCCTGTCTATGTTCCTTTTCTTCACAGCAACTTGTTTTTTTTTAGTTTTGAAGCTAGTTATAGGCAGTAAGGGACGAACAATATCTTACACGTTCAGTTTAGCTTTTAACAGACAGTACCATTGGAGCTGCAGGAACTGCAGGGGTCCAATAATTTGAAAGCTGGATGCTTTTGAAAACAATACAAAACAAACTTCTACAAGAATGCTATGCATCAGCAGTGCAACAACTAGCAGAGTTTTATTCCTCCAGTGAGCTTCTGGAAGAAGTGTATCTCCTTTATAATGCAGATTTGCACCTCACTCTGTGTGTGATGGATTACACATTACAGTAGGTTCTGAACAATATAATTTTCCATTCCTGAAACATAAATGATATATCTGGAAATTGCTGAATATTGGAGAAGATAGTTATGTTTTAAGCATAAAAGTAGCAATGTATCAGGATTGTCAGCCAAGCTGCATGTAGAGAAGACCAGGCTCTGTAAATTGTAACCACTTCAAGTAACTCCATAACCTGTCCTGACTGCTGTAGTTTTTTCTCACTTTATTTCCTCTCTAAACCACTATTTCCCCCTCTTCCTGAAGTGCGCATGACACTTGTAAATGCAGGTGTTGGAGAATACCATTTTGATGGTGAAGGACAGAGACAGATTCTGAACTGCAGCATTCATGAGATGGGTCTCATTTATGCTGCTTTAGTATTATAACTTTACTCTTCAGAACTGCCCTGGGGCAAGTTTTGAAAAGGCAGTAACAATACTTTCAGTTGCTCAATCACAGTAGTGTTTTGCCAGTTATCCTTAATAAAATGGAGCTGTGTTAACAGTCTGGTTTTTTGCACAACAGCTTGGTCCAGAAGAGTGGAACAAATGAAGCTTGGATTGCTGTCTGTTTGTCCCCTAAATACTATCCATCAACTCTTTCCCTTCTCGATGTTCTTACATCTTCCCCACTGCCGGAGACACAGCATACTGAACTTGGGTCAGAGACACATTCCTGGCTAGCCAGAATATGTGACAATTGGCCATTTGCTGATGTCTAATAGGTGTCTTGGCTGATTTTGCCCTGTCTTTTTCTCCATAGGGATACAAATGTAAAGCTCTTCATCCTAACCCACCTGCCAACAAGTGCTGGAGATACAGTGTGCTGTGCTGGGGTGGCTACCCTCTCCAGATCAGCCAGAGTATATATGACAACATCCAGTGAGGTTGCTGTTTTCAGGTTGAATGTGTCTTGGTTGAGTTTTCCCTGCCTTTTCCTCACTGTGGACCAGAATTTGAATCTCTCCTCCCTAAACTATCTGCCAGTTTGCACAAAGTCTGTAGGAAGTTGAATATCTATTTAAATATGGTTGAAATGTTTAGGATGGATGGTTTGGCAAACAGGTGAACAGACAACATCATTGAAGGTTTTTTTTTTCCCTTAGAAAACCAACCTAACATTTTCTGCTGGGGACAAAGGCAATTTCTAATTCAGCTTCTGTAGGGAAGGATAAACAACGACCCAAGAGGAGCAGTAAGTTAGTATGGAAATGAATGATAGCACTAGAAAGTTTTGAATGTAAGTGGGAGGAATGGTCTAATGACTGAAGGGTCGAATGTTCTAATAACTGAAGGGCATGAACTGTATTTGCAGGACTTTGTGAAATTTCCAGCAGTACTGTGGGTAAAGAACTTACCCTCTGCCTGCAGAGCAGTCTACACTTAAGCAATTGGACTGATACTTTAATCCACTAACACATTTGTTTTCTAAATATTTATGTGGCCCTTTACATGGAAAAAATGGACAGAAATAGCATTACAAACAAGGGTCATATCTTCCTCTTCTCATCTTTCTATCACCCAGTGCTGCAGCCACAGGAGCTTTCGAGCTGCTGAGGGTTCCCACTAGGGCTAAAATAGCCAGAGTAGGTGAAAGGTTGTGGAGCAGCACACAAACAGGCTGGTGTGCCCAGCACCACTGCCAGTTCAGTAAGGAAAAGGTCATGCAGCTGCTCCGGAGCTTGTGTAATCTCCCCCTCCCGCTCATAGTTTGCAGAAGTCAGGAGTACTGTAGCTGGATCGTTTTACTGCTGGAGCTCTGGCCTGATGGCAGCTCTAAAGGGTGGATGCACATGGCACCTCAGCAGCCCTAAACAGGAGACACCTTTTTACTCATTCCCTGCCTTTGATATTCGTGTCTGATATTACGTGTTAACTGCTTTAATATCAGGGAAAAAGAAAAAGGAACTCTGGTTTCAAAATTGTTTCTCAAACAAATAGCTAGGTCAGCTGTGGGTGTTTCAGATTGGGAGTGTAGAGGTAGCAGAGAAGGAGACAACTATTTTGGAGTACAGCCATATTCTTCAGGAAAAAAAGCTAAGACTCAAACTGTGATAAAGACAAAATATCACTCAAAAGTATTTACCTTGAAAAGCTTGTCACTAGACCATGTTGGATTTAGGAGGCTCCTTAATATGTAGGGGAATAGTAATCTTTGGCCAGGTACACAATTGCAGAGGAAATAGAAGTGGACTGTCACTGGGGACTGGTGCTGATCTAAAGTGTATAGCTAGACAAAAAATGTCCTTCTCTAGACTCAGCTGGCTACTGGTGCAGTTCTTGTGGAAAAGCATGTGGCATCTTCCATAAGAGCTTCTGATGCAGAGGAAGGAATAGAGGAAAGGTACCATCAGGACAGCCACCACTCTGGGCTGCGGTTCCCTTTACTGTCAACAGCCCTTCTCTCGAGAAGATATCCTGCGAAAAGGTGGAGAACTTGTGAAAAGTTAGAAAACAGTGAATGCTACCAGGAGAATTCAATTTTCATGACCTAGATATGTTTCAGTGAAATCAGAAAACAGTTACATTTTTCTGTAGGAATATGGGAGGGGAGTTAGTGGAACAAGATGAATCAATTCCAAAGTTTTGGATTAGACATTTTAAGGAAGACCTTACCATGAGAAGAAGGAGCTCTAGCTTCACCTGTAACCCTTACACAAGTCATGCTTTTAAGCAGTACACTTACTGCTTTTTTTTTTTCAGTGTGGACATCTCTGGGTAAAGATGAGAAGTTTTTGTCAATTGTTTTAGATCAGCTGTGGCTTGAGTTTCTGCTCAGAACAATAGCCTTGAACCATTATTCCAGGTTGTTTTGTCTGAGGCCGATCTTAGAAAGCAATGTTTCCCCAGTTGTTCCCTCTCAGCCTTTCTTTCACCCAATCTGCAAGAGTTTATTTTCTTACAGTGTCCAACATAGAAACTTCAATAAGAAATGTGTAAATTTAGTAATTTTGAAATGTTGAAGTACTGAGATAAGGCAAGAGACATCATCTGGAAGAGGTCTTGCTGCAATGTTATCTGGCCACCCATTAAACAGTGATGCAGAATTCATGGTACTACTGGAATGCTGCTTCCTCCTAGTGTTTCAAATTACTCAGGGGAAGTTTGTTTCTTATTTGCAACATTGTGGCTATTATTACTGAATTGTCAACTCAGATATATTAATAAGTTGATGTCATACATACTGAGTTTCCATAACGTGCTCTACAGAAGATATCCAGACAGTAAGTCTATGGGAGTTTTCTTATTTGATGAAATGTATATCCATAGGCTAAGCTATAATAGCTGCAGTTAAATATGAAAATGTGTATTAAAGTAGTCCTGATAAAGAACCAGTACAATAAAAATGTTGCACTGCGTAATTAAAATTGTTTGCCATTAGGTCCAAATAAGTACACCACTTTTGTGTCCTAAGACTAACAGCTGTCTAGTTATGGGTAGATCACCAGTGCAATGTTGCTGAACGTTAAGAACAGCCTAAACAAACATGGGATGCTCTTGATTAATTGTGGAACTGTTTTAACCTCATTATATACTAGACTAGCAAAATACACAGTTTCACTATGCAGTATTACTGTGTGGAGTTTTCTTTACTCTGACTCTTATATTCTTTATCCACATTGGTGCTTTCAAATTAATTTGTCAATGTAGTGCTCACCTAATAATCACTGAACTGAAATTTCAGTCTACCCAAAGTGACATAAACCCCCCTGCAAGTTTAATATTTCTCCATTTCAGTTGTTTTAATGACACCAATATTCTAAATCAATTGTGGTAGTTATGTTTCTAAGCAAACATTCAGAAACATATATGCTATTTAGTTTCTACTTGTGAAAAGATCCCTAGCCATTAAAAAAACTGAATGAAGAGAGTAGAGTTTAAAGTGGCATATTTACCTGTTTTAAAAAAGTTAAAAATGTGTGCAAATACAAATCTTGATTCCCTACTGTCTGGGACATAATACCTGATAACAAATTATCAACAATATGTTTGCAGGCATTGTTTTCACATATCCACCTTTGAAAGGAAGTATTTTAACATACTTGTTAAAATACTTGCTTTCCCCTGGGATAGTTGCTGGAGCATCAGTTTTCCCTCTGCTTTCCATTCCAGATATGCTGCGTGGAAGCCTGAAAACCTGTTCCTTATTTGCAACTCTCAAATGCTAAAGCTTAAGAAAAAGTAATAAGGAAGTTATCAAAGAAGCAACGTGAAATTTAGAAACACATATGTAGTTCCAGCAACAACAGGATAATAATTTGAGAAAGATACTTCAACTGGTATTGTGTGGGTGTTCCCACACTGAAGTGACCGAGTATATCTGTGTTTATTTTTATGGCTATTTGGGGCTGTCTTACAGCATGCACATCAAGGGATGCATATGCTACTCTCTTCTCATATGTGGAAAAACAGTCTTTAAATTGTCAGCATTTAAGTGAAAGGTGAAAGCAAATCAATGCCAAGAATCCTGGTTGGGATTCACACTGGAAAAGACCTTCTTTAAGGCCTTGAGAAAAATCAGAGATTTTTGTAAAAGTAAGCTAATAAAGACTTTCTGTCACATTTCCCATTAAAAATCTTAGTCAAACCTTGATTACCTTTTTCACTCTTCTTGTGAAATACAGTAAATTAATATGGTATCTGGCCTTTCCTTGAGAAAGACTCAAAGGAGTGATAGATTGTATTTTGAAAAGCAGTCTGTAATTTTGTGTGAGAAGTTTTGGCTGCTTAATAAAGTCTGTGAGACTCTGCAGCTCTGAGAAATTTCATTCAGAGTTGTGAACTCATATCACCTTGAAAAATTAGATGCTAGGTCTGACCAACATCCTGAATTTAACTATACTGATGAAAAAGTGGGATATATTTCCACCCCAAGTCACTCAAAAGAGACAGTTACAGCATTTTGACTCCTGGAATATTCTCTTTCAAATAAAAAGGGAGTGTGTGCTCTGTTTAAGGATTCCTGGTGAAATCTATCTAAAATTGTTCTTTTGGTACATCCAGATAATTCTAGCTCTTTACAGTCAGTTTATATTTCAAGCGTTGTGCCAAATACTTGAATGCCTTGGAGTAGAGAAGACCCAGAGGGAACACATAAAATTACATAGGAAAGGCACCCATTCTCTCTTGCTGAGCAGTAATTTGGTTCAGTTTAGTAACCTGTGAAGTGGTTCACTAAAATGATAAACTTTAAGGAAACTATAAAGAGTGTGATTATTGATATCTACTGTAGGTGACCTTTATGTGCTGAAAAGATCATGAGGTAGTCAAGACAAAAAAATTACAACCTCCCTTTGTTTTTCTCTCTAATGGTCTGAAATTGAAAAATTGGATCTATTGAACCCCAGTTAAAGTTAGGACAGCCAAATAAAACAAGGCTACAACCTGCAACTTGCTGTTTTCCAAGTGTTATTTATATACCTTAGAGATGAAATGCTCCTGCTTGAGGGAGTCATGACTCACCACCCTCATCTGAACATAAATCACTTTATGTTATTTCCATTCATTCGCTACCTCTTCCGTGTCTTTCTGGCTGTTCATTGTTTGCTGTTTGTGTTAACATAATCTAAACTCCTGCCAGTATGGTCAAATTCATACTGGCATTGATCAGCCTGCAGGATAGGGTTAATGCTTTAGCATCGTATTTCCTGGCATTATATCAGTGTATAGCAAGTAATGTTTCAAGTGCATTAGCTATGCAGGTGACCTTTTAAATGTCCTTAGGAGCAACTCTCACAGTTGTAGAGTCAGCATGCCGATTACCACACCATTCTGAGGGTGGCATTTTAAAAGTCACTTGTCATCTTGATAAGGGACCAAAAATGCAATAGCATGCCATTGGGTATGTCCCATGACACAGACATTGCGTCGATGTGCTAGATACTGGGAAACGCTGAAGGGAACCCAGGAAGATAGAAAAGCATTTTTTTCCTTGATGTAAATAGCCTCTAACAATTCCCCTGTAATCACGTCAGTTGAATTATTTTTTCCCACAGCCTCCTTTGGAAAGGGACCGTGTCTGGTCCTGTCCTATCCTACACTTTTCATTTTATAAACATCTTTTCCAGAAGTACACTGAGCAACGTGACTAGGGTTTGAAAAAGGCTATTACCTTATTCTTCCAGTATTTTCCATTAGGAAACCTATTAATTTATTTTTTTTTTAAATAATTTTATGTCTGATACACTGTTTACAGCATGGTCAAAACAATGAGTTTCTCAGTTCTAGTAGAACCATATGGATGGTCTAATCTTGGGTATATTTGCTGCTTGGCCTTGGTTTGGCCTAAGAGGAAGTTTTTATGCTTGCAGACAGATTTATTCTGTGTTATAACTTGGAAACTGAGCTGTCACCAGCAGTGTTCAACCCAGACTTCCAAGTGCTTTTTGAAGTATTTGGGGATGTGACAGCTGTATGTCTGAAAATAGGTTAAGGAGAAGTTGTTTACAGGAAAGGACAGGCTTGGTGTGCTCACTATCTAATGCATTGCTGAAGAGCTTGCTGTAATGTTCTGTACTCAACGGAGTTCAGATAATGACTGACGAGTTCTCGTATGAGTAAAGTGGACAATTTTCAGAAGGATGGTATGAAATCTTCTTGCCAACTGCAGATAGTATTAAGTGTTATGCATAGATATTGCAATGTAAGATATCAGAGGGCATCACTGGGACATCCCTGAAGTGATGGGTTAAATTCTTAGCAAGAGGGAAGCTGTATATGTGTTATTTCCAGTTACTGGATAGTGTGTGAATGACTGTGAATGAAGTCCTAATCCAGAGTCCACTGCATTCAGTTAAATGTTTCCAGTCATCTCAGATGTAGTCTTTAGTGGGGAATGGATCAAACATCTATAAGACAGGAGAGGGTGAAATGTCCAGTGACAGGAACAAGTCAGGCTTAGGATTCATATTTTAAATTTTTCAATTATTTTTAACATTCAGAAAAGTGTTTTGGAATCTTGTTCATCTGCCTACATTACATATAGATTAATTCAATGACTTGAAGATTTTTTTCTTATGACTGTCTAACAATGAAGACAGTGTCCTAGGCGACCTTTTCAGCAAGGAAAAATAAAGCAGGCAATTGTATTCTTGTTTTGAAATCCCTTTTTTGCATGCTTTATGTTTTCTGGCTAAAATAAGCAGAACTTTGGCTTTAAAAATGCTCTGAGCATGTTGTGTCTGTCATTGGTCATGGGCTGTCAGAGGAAAGAAGCACAGATTTCTGAACTGAGAGAGACCATCAGGGAGATCTGGGATCTGTTTCCAAGCGCAAGAAGACAGGAGGGGAGGGTGAACTGATGAATCCCCCTTATAAGCACCAACATCTGGGTGCACTCTGAGATCAGGAGGGAAGCGGGCAACACCTAACCCTGGAACTGCTGAATGACAGAAGTGTTACCTGCCTGTTTTCCATGATTCAGTGATGTATGGATGTTTAGAAAACGCTTTAGACTTTTTACAGGTGTAACTCTGTTGCCTCTGTTACCTTAAATTCCAAAACTGGGTACTCAGCACTGAATCAGATGCAGGCCACCTCAATCCAGGCAGTAAGAACATGAGCAAAAGACCTTATATGGCCCTTCGAAGAATTACATAAATTAAGTGCCTGATAGCAACAGTCTCTATCTCTAAGCTAAACAAAATTCTTTGAAAGCTTTTCACACCCTACTCCAGCCTTTTTTGTTAGCTCCTAAATCAAGAATGAGAGCTTTCTGCCCAGTTAGTCAACTGCTGAAGAGAACAACACAAAGCTACCATTTGCTACTGCCTGCAGACATCCAATCTAAAGATCCAAGTCAATGAAGGCATCTCATTGTAGAATGCTATCCAAAATGATCAGAAGCTGAAGGGTTTTCAGAAGAAAAAGGAGTCTGAGTAGATTGTCACAAAAAAATTACTCTGGAAGATGGTTGACTGTCTCTTTAGGAAGATTAGAGGAGAGGACACAAATTTATGTGCTGGCTGAGAATTGGTTTCTGGGTTATGATAATTGGTGTCCCTAGAAGCTAATGGCCACACCTTGAGTTTTGCTTGAAGTTCTGGGCCTCTATGTAGGACAGGGAATAGGTTGGATTTGGGGAAGAGGAGAGGTTGGCTGAATGGAAGACCTCATGCCTTATCCTTTAGGGAAGTTTTTTTTTTCAGTCAGTTGCACATAGATGCTTACCATTTGGCACAAGGGATGTTGAAGGATGTGAGAGCTCTGCTCAGCAGTGGAGAGAGAACAGTATGCATGGCTGAAGGAAGGGCTGGGCTTGGAAGGTGCTAGAGTCATGTTTTTGTATGAAACCTTGTGTCAGGGTTTTTGCAGATTGGGATGGTGTTGGACTGAGGAGTGTGCAAGGCTGATAGGTCTCAGGTGGATGCTAAATCCTCAGCCCCAACTCTCACTGCCCATGGGCAATATTCAGCACTGTGTTTAGAGCCAATGTCCTATGCTGTATATTGGGGTGGATAGTGGTGTTAGAACTGGGGTAAAGTTACAGTTCGGAAAGGAAGAATGAAAGGTAAATTGAGATAACCTAGATACTGTGGTTGGCCTGTGTGATCTGCGTGGACGTGGACAGGTCTAGTGTTGGTAGTGCACTTATATAACATTTATATTTATGCACTCAGATTATGTATGTTCTTGTGGGTATTTGTTACTTTGCTATTTTTACTTTAATGATGATTTCAGATTATGTTTAGGAAATGAAAGAAGTCAAGAGCGGTTTTGTACCACCTGTATACTGTACAGTTCAGATGAGAGTTGGTATCCGTGGAGGACAATGGTTTATGACTGATTTCAGGAAAAACTTTAGTCACAAAGTATTTTAAAGGCAATGGTTTGGATTCAGAAGGGGGTTATGAATGGCAACTGTTATGGAAGCCATAATTTCTGCCTTCTGCCTTCACAGAATTATCAGTGAGGTAGCATCTTCTTTACAACGGCTTCAGTATGAAGAAGCGGAAACACTGCAGCTCCATTTCTCCAAGTTTCCTGGCTTCAGAACCTGTCAACAATATGTTTAATAAATTGATACTTTTGACAGTGATACTGTCTAAAAAACACAACCATCTTGAGGCTGATTGTTGCTGTAGGACTGAATCAAACTGACTGTCTTAATGGGAATTTACGGCCCTGAAAATCAGTCCATGGAGTAGGCTGTTTGTGGGAAGGCTTTGATGATAGCAAAGAGTTGTCTTCTACCCTTCTGGAATGGTAACCTTCTGTGAAAGAACCCTGATCATATAGCCCTGAAAGTCATGCTGACTGGTGGAGGGTAGTGGGGTAGTTGCAAAGGGCATAATTTGCACACTTCATGTCATGTATCTTCCTCCAAAACACGTCTTTCCTCCCATCTGTGGTCTGTTATACAACTTTTCAGAGCCAGCAACCTATAATCTGAATAATTGATGAAGCGGAACAAATTTAGTTCTGAGGGGCATCTGATAATACTTCCAGGCATAAAGTCAGCACTGGCACCTGTTATGTGGTCCCAAGGTATTGCCTTGGGTCTAGTGTTTCATTAAAACACAATTTGTAGTTCCGAGGTGAAAGGGAAGGAGATAACTTCCATGTCAAGGACTGACTGACATAAAAATCATTTTACTACTTATGTTGCTAAGAGCATTAAATATAGTTTGTTCCCTAATGTTAAAGGGTGAATTAGAGAATTTCATCTCTCAGCAGTGAATCAATCATCTCCATGAGCTCTTCCAGAGCTTGCTGCTACAGCTTATCTCTTGGAGATGCTGTCTGCTTATTTTACTTACTTCCACTGATTGCTTGATACTCTCCATCTTACTTTTTCCTTTCATAGCGATAATCCAGTTCACTATTACCAGGAAACTTCTCTAATTATTATTACAAAAAAAGCTTAGAAACTGTTCTGAAAATGGTGAAATTGTCTCTGAAAATAACACGTCCATGAAAGAAGTTTTCTGTTAAACCCATATTAACAATATATGATTTGCACATGAACTTTTGCCTTAATTTCTGATAGTGAACAAGGGGATGAAAGGGATGTACCTGTGGGCCCTGTTTCTGTTTAAATCTTGGAGAGATAGAAGAGAGAATGCCAGAGGGAAAAAAAATAAAACAACAGACAGAAGTGGTGGCAACAAGGAAATAATTGAGTGGAACAAAGAAAATGGAAGTAAGAAGTGGAAATAGATTCCTATTTCCTAAGATGTATTCTTCCTTACATCTTTTGTTTTTGTTTAACTTGTTCCATCTCTTTCTTTTCTCTTTTGTCCTTCACTATTAGTGACCTCAGTGTTCCCTAGGTGCACTCATTTTTGTAAATTGAAGAATTCAAGGCCAGTGACTGAGGTCTTTTTGAATACTGTGAATCCTAAATTCAAAACCTGCTAGAGATTAGAAATATTTAATTTGTTTTATTTTTGTTTCTATTTCTAGAAAAGATGGAATTTTTTTTAAAAAAAACCTAAAATAGTGATTTTTACTTTTGTACATTTTCTCTCTTGGAAAAATATCTCTAGACCATCAGGAAACCTTATTTTAAAATGCCTTTTTTTGTAATGTTTCACTTCATTCCACAGAGAGTACTTGGTTGTCTCATGGTGAAGTGTATTTTATGGTTCTCCTTGCCTGTAGTTTTGGAACAAAAATAACTACACGAAGGATTGACTGCATAGATGCCGCTGGGGTGAGCAGTAATGTAACCTCCAGGGTGAGGCAGTGCTGCCACCTATGTTCATTTACTCTCCAACAGTTCCAGATCGTCTCTGAACCTTGCCCCACAGAGAAAATTTCTCATCAGGTAGTAGTGTTACAGTTGGTGAAATGGAAAAAGAGGCTCTGCTTTGTAAGTAAAAGAAAAGTCTCTGCATGCAAACTGTTTGTCCAGCTGGCAACACAGACGGGCTAGTTTACCAGACTGATGTTGCCAAGAAGCACTCACTAGTCTTTTGTATTGGTGACTACCAGCCTGTTTGGTCATGACTTTCACAGAAAGGTTTACATTCTTTGAATGTTTTAGTCCTATTTTCCCCCAAAACATGATCTATTTTATTAAGTATTGAGTGATGTTTCACTATACTTCACCTCTGCAAAAACACCAGATGAGTCAACCCAAAATGAGCAAACCCAGCAAATCAACCCAAACCGCTTTGCATCCTTTATGTATTACCTATGGTTGCCTTTTCTGGTGTGTCATATTCTTCTAGTGGACTGTGAACCAAGCTCTTTTTGATCTGGAAAGCTTTACGATTAAAAGTTTTTGTGGAGGGAAAGGAAGATGACAAGAAATGACTTATCTTCATAAATTATATCAGATTTGAACTACCTGGGTAATGATTGGCTATCTTATAATTTTTACAAAACAAATTGGTTGGCTGCATTAGGTAAATATCATACCATGTAACATAACAGGAAGTATCCAGAATATTAATGTAAAAAACACATCCAGCACCCAAAATATTGATGTGAAAACCATATCTGTGAAGTCTGAGCTACTATGGGTTATGAGCAACCTTTGATGTAACACTGTGGTTTCTCCGGTTCAGGTTCTGTTCTGCTAATAGGTAAAAATGTACCGTGGTCAGTTCTGTGAACAGAAAGATTTTTGAGGATATCAGTTTTCTGTTAAGTATTAAACTTACATAACTTATTTTCCTTGGCAGCATACACTTAGAACTGACCCTGGTTTTGCAAGGAATTTCAGTTCAGTTATGCACTCAAGATACAACATGGGTAGGACAATGAGCAAGGCAGTATAGTATTATCTAGTTTCAAAGCAAACAGGCTGAGCATTTGAACTAAGTCTCAACACAGTTAGAGCCTGGATTACATCTGCTGCACAACATAAACCCCAAGCTACTAGCTCACTTAAGAAGGTATGAAAGAGGTATAAACATAGCTTAGACAAAATAGTCCTGTGAGAAGCAAGGCAGCTGTAGGTGTTAAATATTTAGGAAAAAAAACATTTATGAAATGTAGGAAGCAATATAACTGCATAGCAGTCCTGTTTTACACTGGAAGACAGTATAAATATCACCTTGCAACTGAACACAATAAAATTAGAAATATTATTTACTATTCCATGGACCCCTCCTCCTCCTTATGTGTGAATTTGTTGAAGATGCATTGTTTTTCTCATTCACAAAGTGTCAATATTTCCATAATGCATAAAACTTTTCCCACCTTGGATTCATCTGTATTTGTGTCAGAGCTTGGCATGCCTACATGTGACCAAGTATCCACATGCAGCCTGATTTGTGTTTTGGAGCAGAGATGGTAAGGGAAAACATGATTTATGTGTACAGAAATAGATTAGGCATTTAGGATTCAAAACAAGTCATTGCCAGATCTAAACTAGGCCTCTGGTCAAGCCATACCTGTTTTTTCTTTAACACAGACAAATTCTGTAATATTTTTGGGGAAAATGCTACAGAGTTGAAAATGAAAACTTCCATAGGAACTCCAGATTATTCTTCTGAAATAATTCTATACATTCAAGCTTTCCATCTAAAATTTTCCAAGTTATCCCAGAATGCACTAACTGGTAGCCCATACCTTTTTTAAATAGATACCAGCTAAGAAATTAATGGGGAGAAGTACTGCTACTACATTCCTGTGTACTATGCTCCCTGTGCAAAAACTGAATGAAATGTTTTTAGAACTGACAAATACCTTTTATATGCTCAAGTTTCTGGGAGTGCAACGCAAACCATCTTAAATGGGCAACCAGTCCTTCTTTCAGGAAGTTTATTTCCAGAATTACACTGAGCAACCAGACACTACTGTATCCTCAGTCTTTGCCAAAATGAAAATATCTGCTAGGGAAGCTGCCGCAAAACATAATCTGCGTTTCTGGTAAGTGCTTTTAACTGGAATTTATTCCTGAAATGTGGAAAATCTTGGTGTGCATTGTGCAAACATGATATATGTAGCTGTTGTTAGAAGAAATACATGTTGTCACCATTCTTGGTAAAGAATTGGAGAGAAAGCTTGGAATTTAGCTAATTCTATAGGGCAATTGTATTCTTATAAATGAAGAAGAAGCAAAATTTTGTAAAAACAGTGTTATTTTGTCTAGAGGGCAAAAGAATTCGAAATGGACTGAAGACATTATTAGAATGGATGAATTCTGGCTATGTTCTTCAAGACAACTTACCCCAGGAGATTTCTGTGGAGGTGCAGAATGTCGTGACAGTTAACCCAGTCTGTCTTAGATATGCCTGTGTGGAACTGTCTGAGCTCAAGGCTGTTACCTGCTGTGATCTGGAAGTGATTTGTTCTTATAATGCTGATCTGTTATTTTGCCTGGTTGTTTTCAGCCATACTTAAGACTCCTATTTAGAGTTTATATTATGTTTTCAACATTTATAGTTCATCATTTGAGTGTCTTTTAGTCTTCTCTGAAGAATCATTTTTTAAGCTTCTTTGAATCAAAATTTCAGATTTCTGAGCAGAAACTACACATTTGCAAGAAAAGTGTTCAGGCTGCTTTAGCAGCCCCTTACTTTTGTGTTTTACGTTCCTGTACTGTGTCACCAGCTATACAAAACCCGGTCTATCATACCATTATTATATATGACCAACAGATAGCCCTACAGGGTATGGAAATTCTGTAATTAATTTGGAGGTGACTTCATTTGAAATTCTAGAAAAAGAATCTCCTTTCATGAACATTTTGTCCACTGTTTTCCTTATTAGTTTCAGGCCAGCTCATGTTTCTGATGGTGGCAGTGATGGCTGCAATCATAGCTAGAGTGCACATAATATTAAAACTATAGTAGAACAGGTCCAGTCCCAAGTTGCAAGTCCAGTCCCCATGCACAAAGATATGACCCTCAGATGACTTGGCAAAAGAAATCTGGGGTAGTTCTATGGATCCTGCACAAAGGACTGCCAAGCCCATGGAAGGTCGTTGATGTCAACAGAATAAAAATTGCATAACAGGTTCAATATACAGCACAAATTTAGATAGTAGTATCTGCAGTATAATAATGATAACAGCACAGTAGGACATAAACAAGCTGTGAGGTTCCTGGAGAGCATTGATTATAATTCCCTCCTCCAAGTGATAGAGGAGCCAGTGACAAGAAGTGCTTTGCTGGACCTCGTACTCACCAACATGGAGGGGTTCATTGGGGATGTGAAGATCAAAGGCAGCCTTGGCTGCAGTGACCATGAAATGGTGGACTTCAGGATCCCAAGGCCAAGAAGGAGGGTGAAAAGCAAACTCACAACATCTGGACTTCAGGGGAGCAGACTTTGGCCTCTTCAGAGATCCGCTTGGAAGAGTCCTGTTGGATAAGGCCCTAGAGGAAAGTGGGGACAAGAAAGATGGTTAATGATGTTCAAGGATTACCTCTCTCAAGCTAAGAGAATTCCATCCCAATGAATAAGTAGTCAGGCAAAAGTGTCAGGATGGCCATGTGGATGAACAAGGTGCCCTTGGCTGAACTCAGATACAAAAAACGAAACAGAGGTTGGAAGTCAGAATGGGTAGTCTGGGAGGAATACAGAAACGTTGTTTGAGCATCTAGGGATGAAGCTGGGAAAGTTAAAGCTCAAATGGCATTGAATCTGGCCAGGGATCCCAAAGACAGGAAGAAGGGCTTTTGTAAGTATGTAGATGACGAAAGGAAGACTAGGTAAAATGTAGGCTCGTTGCTCAACGAGATGGGGGACCTGGTTACACAGGACTTGGAAAAGGCTAAGGTACTGAATGCATTCGTTGCTTCTGTCTTTACTAGCAAGACCAGCTTTCAGGAATCCCAGGTCCCAGAGACCAGGAGGAAAGGTTGTACAAGAAAGATCCTCCAAGATCCTTTTGGTGGAAGAGTATCAGATCAGGAAATACGTTTGAAAACTGGATATACATAGTTCATGAACATAGTTCATATACATCCCATGAACTGGGATGCACCTGTGTGTGGTGAGAAAGCTGGCAGATGTCATTGTGAGGCCACTCTCAATAATCTTTGATTGGTCATGGTGACTGCAGGAAGTGCCTGAAGACTAGAGGAAAGCAAATGTCACTCCTATCTTCCAGAAGGGCAAGAAGGAGGACCCAGGAAATTACAGGCCAGTTGGCCTCACCTCTATACCTGGGAAGGTGATGCACCAGCTAATCCTGGAAACCATTTCCAAGCACATGATCAACAAGAAAATCCCCGGGACTAGTCAGCATGGCTTCACTAAGTGGAAGGCATGCTTGACCAATTTGAAAAACATCTATAATGAAATGATTGGCCTGGTAGGCGTGGGGAGCGCAGTGTATATTTTTTACCTGGGCTTCAGTAAGGCCTTTGGCACTGTCTCCCATGAGATCCGTATAGACAAGCTGTTGGTATATGAACTGAATGAGCAGATAGTGAGGTGGGTTTAAAACTGGCTAAACTGTCAGGCCCAGAGGGTGGTTGATAAGTGGCATGAATTCTTTGCCGGTCTGTCACTACTGTGTCCATGTATCTCTTCTACTGGGGAACACAGAACTGCACGCAACAGTCCATGTATGGCCTCACCAGTGCTGAGTAGTGGGGAAGAAGCACTTTCCTTGACATGCTGGCAATACTCGTCCTAATGCAGCCCAGGATATCACTATCCTTTCTTGCTTCAGGGGCACATCACTACATCATGTTCAATTTTGTATCCACCAGGACTGACTCTTCTTTTGCAAAGCTGCTTTCCAGGCTAGGTGGCCCCCAGCAGGTACTGACACACAGGGCTGTTCCTCCCCAGACTGAGGACTTTCCACTTCCCCTGTTGAAATTCATCAGGTTCCTGTCCACCCGTTTCTGTCAAGGACCCTCTAGATAGCAGTGCGACCACCTGGTGTATCAGCCACTCCTTCTACCTTCCAAATTTCTGTCATCTGCAGACTTCCAAAGATCATTAATGAAGATGTTGAACAGGATTAGACCCAGCATTGACCCCTGAGGTATACTGCTAGCCCCTGGTCTCCCTCACTATGGTTACCAGAGTTGCAGAGCTAAGTGCACCAGCATACAGACTTTTAAAAAAAGCGACCTTGTCAAAAAGAGGATCAATTCCACTACAGTTTTAAAGCCTTTAACTGAGAATATTATCTCTAAATCCTAGGAGGAGATGAATAAAAAATTGAGTCTGCTAACCTGCTGCCTTAATCGAGTGACTTGTTACCCTGCCACCTAGTGGCAATATGTCACTGTATAGCAGTAATTAAGTCTATGATTTTAGCTCTACTATAATTCGCAGACTATTAAGACATGGAGTTTTTTTCTTTTCTTTGTATTAAACCTTTTTGTATTAATGGTAGCTCAAGCATTAATAAGTTTCAAGAATCTTAATGAATGGTGTTGTATGTAATGAGAAGCCTGAATAAATAGGAGGATCAAGAATACTGAATAACAGTATTTTACTAGCAGGGTATCAAATACACCAGAATATCAATATTTAAACAAACTCAAAACACAGGGGTGAGTAAAGAAACAAAAGTAGTGTTTTTGTAATAGGTCATTTAGGGCTGTTTTTCTTATCTCCTAAATTACATGTAAATCTTATTGCTTAAACAAGAATTTAAATGAAAAAAAAAGTGAAAAATGAATGGTCGCTTTTCCAATCTCTTTGTTATATCATGTATATGCTTTTCTCTGGAATATATGCATACTCTTTCATCTAGCCATCATATCTTCCTGAAAAATGTGATCATAAGTGATACCATATGTAATGAAACGATTTCTCCCATAAGAATTAAAGGGGTGGGTTCAGAGACTAAAGAAGTAATCATAATATAAGTACACAGGGACAGAATCCATGGTTTGGATGATGGAGAAGAGCAGGATCATCAGTTGGATGGATGCTGGCTTTTCAGGGGCTGGCATTGTGGAGCAGCTCACTCTTCTGTAAGATCCCAGCCACTTGGTCTGGATGCTGAACGTCCAAGGGTTTCCCATCAACCAACCTGATTGATCCTTACTCATCTGAAGAAGATGATTATTGTGAAAATGTACTATTCAGACAGAGGTAGCAAAAGCACTTACAATGGAAAAGACTTACATCGGGAGAGACCACAAAACATGAGAAACTGCAGCTTTGAGTAACAGAACACAGGCCTGATATCAATGTCATGAGCCTAATGATCCATTTATGAGCTTCCCAAATACAAGCCTCCTTTTTGCTATACGAATGGTCATGACAGACTAATCTCACAGATTGAGAGTCACTTTGTACAACTTAGCTCGTCTTGAAGGAGGATAGTGGTCTGAAATAAATGCTGAGGCATGGCAGTTGGTACGTAATGCAAAAGCTTCTCCTTCAACATGACACCTAGACGGTGATGCTGTACATGTCTTGTTTGGAGTTTTTCACAATGCACATTATATGCACGCAGAGTAAGGGAGATTTTGGCACTGACTTGTGCAATCAGCATCGGCTCCTATACACAGACATCTATCCTAGGCTCATCACTTTAATATTGAACTCTCACACGTTACATGGAGCCCACTGAAACTTTTTGCACAGTCTTATTTTGCATCCTACCTTTATGTGAGAGGTTCTGGGGCAAGGATAGAATACTTCCCAAATACGAAGAAAGCCCATAAATATACACTAAAAAGAACTATCTCAGCATGCATTGAAATTCATTGAAATGAAGTTACCTGTTTATACATAGAGAAACATTCGTTGGGTAAACAGGGAAGATACTATTATAAGTCCTTTATTAAAAAAGAACATCTGTCTTTCTTTAGGATAGTCATAAACCCAAGTACATATATAGGATTAACCAGTGGAAAGCAGAGTATCTGGTCATGCCCCAAAAAGATATTTATATTTACTGGAGAGACACTTATGTGTATTGTCTAGACAAATACGAAAAACTATTTTTATTTTCATCATAGTCATGGTGAGAAACCCATGCTGAGGTGGGGATAGATTCATCTTCCTCGTGTGGAGTGTAACACATAAGTAATGGTTATTCCTGCACAGTTTGACATTTTTCACATATATTTATTTTTCTATTAACTCTGTATCTGCTTTGTAGAAATACCACAGTCATTTTATTTAGGGTATGGAGAGGAAAGAAGTATAGCTTTATAAATCAATCTACTCTAATTAGTGATTACAAACACAGGACTCTCTCATCATTATCATATAGTTAAAGTGTAAGATCAAGAGTGCCCTTCTATGATCTGGCTCTTTTTTTTCCTTTGTTACCCTGGCGCAGGATTTCTTGGATGTGGGACAGTTGCAGCATTTCTGTAAAGTTTTTACTCCGAAGCTGCTTACAATTCTTTTAACCTAATTCCATGTTAGCATCATTTTTGCCTTGGTATAGTTGCTAATGGGTTACTACTCCTGGGTGCTTTTGGAGAGGCATTAACAATACATGCCAGACCTGCCAGCTGCACTGGGAAGTCGTGAGACAACAGACAAGATCCAGGAAGCTGCAGGCAGCTGACAGGCAATTATCTAAAAGAAGGTATTACAGAAAACACTGCACGGCAGGTGCAGCCCAAGGAAGAAGAGCTAACCCTAGGCACTGACATAGAAATGGGAAGGGTTGCTGAGATGGTGGCCTGTCATGGCCCCCCTATGAAATACATGGGCCCAAGGCTGTAGTAAAACCTCTACTTTGCCATTGTCTATGACTGTGCAAGGGCAGGCTGTGAGAACTGGAGCAGCAAAAAGCAAGTCTCTCATAACATGAATTTACAAGATATTTTACAATGGATGGGTATAATTGATGTGTAGCTCATTTGACTAAAAGATGTCATCCGCATTTAGGCTACAGGCATCTCCCAAAGCTGCGACCTGTGTTCAGTCGTGCAGTAGGTATCTTGCTCCTCTGTTCATTCAAAGGGAAACCTAGAGGCATTGAAGGCTGCAGGTGGAGCTGTGCAGTGCTCCAGCATGCCTGAGCTGATTGACAAGGTAGCTGCAAGGCAGCCAGTGAGAGATCCTCTCAACCTCTCCCCCATACGTAGCTTACCTCCTGAAAAAAGGCCTTGGAAGCTTATGCTCTTCCCTGACAGATGAGACCCCCGTGTACCACAATATCCAGGAAATTGCCAGCAGCACTGTGTGGATAGAGGGCAGCAGCATTGTTAAGGACAGCAGATCTCCAGCCTTATGTGCATTCCCACCATTCAGTCACATCGCTGCTTTCTGCCTATTACACACATGGCAACAAGAAAAACCTTATTTTGGGAATGGCTCGGGTAGGGTGGGTTTTCAGTAAGGCACAGCAGCACCTTGGGCAAATACTGTAGCAGAGTCAAGACAACACTGGTAGGTTTCCCTGCTGACACTCAGAACTTCATGGTCAAAAAAAAAGATCCTCAGTTTGGATTAAGAGGTCCCCTTTTCCTTCTATTCCCCAGATTCCTTGCATCATACAGCCAAGCCATGGCAGCTCTGCATCAGCCCTGGCAGATGATGCCAAATAGCCCTGGCGTGAGCAGGTCAAACAGTGTATGCACATGAAATCAGTGCTTGTCTTAGTCACCCCAAAGCATGTCTTCTGCCTTCTTTCTGGGAGGACAACAGTGTGGTGTAGTACCTCTGAGATGTTATAATTCTGCGAAGAACTCCCTTTCCTCCTTCACATTGGTCATGATGAACAGACAGTTTGGGTATTGTCGCATTGCCTACACTGTACTCACACGGTCCCACAGGGAATGTTGGTCCATGGGTTTCCTACTATAGCACCTAACTGATGCTTCACTCTGCAGCTGTCTGCATTAGACAGGAGTTCAGGATCTGATTGCATTGCAGCAGTTGGGGCTAGGTTCCTAGGGCAAGACACAAGCAATTTAACATAAGTTGTCACCTCCAGCATGTCCAACAGTAAGGTATCAATGCAGACACATCTACTAATGCACCTCACTACTGATCTTTCATCACTCAGATATCACTGAGACAATGCACAAAGAGCACAGTACTTCTCCTCTGTCCAGACACTACATTTTTCCTTTCTCTGTACACACCGTTGCTGATGCCTCACAAGCTATGTGGGAATATGGTATGGGGACAAAAATTTACCTGATTTGGCTGTCACAGAGTCTGCCCACTTTCAACAGTCTGAAAGGTAGCACCAACACACACACAGACCTCCACCTCCCTAATACTCCTCTCTGCTCCCTACTCTACACTGTAGGCCATCTCTCCCAGCAAGAAACTTTCCAGCAGAGAGAACTCTGCTTCAAAGATCACCTTGGTCTTATCTTCTCAATCAGCATCTCAGATTTTGGACTGTTTTCTGAAGATGTCTAGCAACTATTGCACATTAAGATGTGGTGAGGCACTTTGGCATGGCAGAGCACTATGGAAACAGTGTGATGCCTCACGGATGTATTTCCCACTGTCAATTCATATCACAGATTATCCTAATAATGAACTCTGTCAAGCCAATATGTAGAAGGAAAGCCACCACTCCGTTGCCCCTGCTGTACTTCATGATCACAGTCCCAAAGGGAAGGCAAGTTGCCACTGCTTGGGGCCATGGTTTTCAGGCAGATATCTCCTTTTTCTTGAGTGGAGACACAGACATAGCATCAGTCTTCCTTCCATCACTGTCTCAACATTAACCAGGTTGTGCTAGAGAAACACCTAAACTTGGCACACTACTATCACTACCTCTCTCTTCACTGCTTAGGGAATGATTGTGCTGTGACTCTTGTCATTTATTCACAGTAAATTATCTCTGGAGCAAGCACCAGCTCAGCCTCTGCAGCTCCTCCCTACCCAAAAAGCTTAGGAGTGGCTTCCTCCACCACAATCCTAGGAGACAAGAGAGGGGTGCAGTGATCCCTTTCAGATCCTTCACACTCCTTAGACCTATTGCTCTTGGACCCTTGCTTGTTATCTTGCAGAACTGCTTGTTCTGACCCTGTCCAGACCTAAGTTCATCCCAGGCCTTAACTCTCCCTAATCCCTGTTTACTCTGATTGATACTGGCTTGATACCCATCTAGTGTACAATATTCTCAACAAGCTAGCTGCCTCCATCTTTTCTGTAGTCTCCATTATCCTCTAGGTTAAGCAGAGTTGGGTCAGAGTTTTTATTACCAACCAACCATTCTTGCTCCTGGGACCTCATTCTAGAGATGCCTTTTTTTTTGTGCAGAGATAGTTTTGTCATGCCTGAAGAGAGCAGGCAGGCAGACATGGCACTAGGCATGAAATGTCTACATTGCAGGAGATGAATTAGAGGAGATTTGTCAGTTTTGTATATGTGAGAGTGACATAGGCATCCCTCAAAGCAAAAATGTCTGCATTGAGCTGCCTACCAAGCACAGACATCTCAAGGCAGGAGATGGGTGTGTTAAAAAATTGTGGGGAAGTAGTCAAGAAGAATCATTGTCATGTACCACAAGATGCCTGCCTACTTTCAGTCCCAAGTCATAATCTCAGTGCCCTGTGAACCGAGGGATCCCAAATCACCTTCATGCCACAGATACGCAGCTCTCTGTTCAGGCATGAAGTGAGGACAGATAGCCCCGTTCAAGCCATTCTAAGCAGTCCTGTTGATTTTGGCTACGTGGAGGCAGCCTCCTAACTCTGGACTGAAATGCATAAGCGATTTAATTTTCCAAAAGCCTAGGTATGAAGACTACTTGTCTGCTGAATTTTAATTTGCATTGTCTTGGTGGAACACTGTGTGCTGCCGTATCTTTTCCCTTAGGCTTCTTTACTAAAATGGTTGCTGTGTCTGAAAGCTTATTGTATTCAGTAGTAATTTTCCCCAACTCCTCCAGTATTTATTTTTAGATTTCAATGAGAAAAAAACATACATATCTACAATACTAGGCACTGACAGCTATTTGGGATTCAGAAGCAGCGCCAAAACAATCATGCTCACACACCACAGCACTAAATTCCCTTAACCAAGCAGCAACTCAAAACAGTAGAATAAAACCTACCCCAGAACCGTTTTATCAGCTATCCCCTTTTAAGAAGATTAAATTGTTATATTTCGCTGCTGCTGCTTTCATCTTCCCTCTGTGACACTCATCCAGGCCTCCAGGCAAGCCTAGCTGTTTATGCTCATCTGGAGACTTTAAGTCAGGAAAAATGAGGGAGAGAATTCAAAAAACACAGGCCTATTTGTCAACAAGCAACGGGTATGTATGAGAAAAGCATGGTTAAAGAATGGAAGCCTTGGACAGGGCTGGATGTCTCAGGCCCCAGGTGAGTGATTTGCTAAGACTACAGCATATTGCTTGGAAACTTTTGTTGTGCACCAGATAGACACATTGATAGTCACTTCTAAAGAGATCAAGATCACTACTAGCATTAGCACCTATTATTGTTGTCTCTGTAGATGAATTTTATACCAATTAGTTCATCTAGTTCATGGTTAAGGCATAATGCAGAGGCCAGCAAAGGTGACTGTTAGAGAGTCCTCTACAGACCATTACCAGGAAGCTTGAGGAGGTGTCTCCCAGAACCTTCCAGTTCCTTCCCAAGGTAGCTGCTTTGCTGCTGTTTCCAGCTCCTTCCCAGTACCCTGAATCTTTTCAAATAAAAGGAACCAGTGGCATTAGATGGCAAGCACCTGCTATTTACAAAGGCAGTAACAAAATATCCATAGGCTTTCCTTCTTGCATGCCATTTCTGTACCTCAAGTGCAAAACCAGAAGCCTGAGTAATGATGTGTTTTAACAGGCAGAGTCTCAAAAATGAAGTCATGTTCATGATTCCTATTTCAGATGTACAGTACCACTGAGTTTTAGCACAGCATGAAAAAGACCATTTCTTTGAGAATGATGGTTATCTTTTATAGAAAAACTAGGGTTCCTTAGGAAGAATTCTGCCTTAAGAAGCTAGTTGAATCCACAATTACAGTGCTTAGTGTTGCTCTGCTAAGGTTTGATCAATTTGTAGAAAAGTAGCTCTAATCTGTTAATTGCTATTTTAGTTGGTGATTATTATTATCACTTTACACTTACACTACTGTTCACCAAGCTTTTTTCAATCACAGTTGACACATTAATGTACTAACTACTGTATAGGTAAGATTGACTGAAGAATTTATATCCTTATATAAATAGCAAATATAGTGTACATCAATCACGTATAGTTAACATTGGAAATGCAGTTAGCTCTTTTATTTTTTAAAATAGGATGGAAAGAAGGGCACACTGCCGTTCCTCTTTCTCTTGATGACAAGCCATATATTATCCTCCCTTCAACTTTGTATCTCCACAGGCAAAAAAAATGGGAGAACTTTGTCCAGATGGAGATCCATGACAAGTGGTTTTCCTTAAGGGTCCATACTGGGACAAGTGCCGTTTAATATTTTCATCAATGACATAGACAGTGAGATTCAGTGCACCCTCAGCATGTTTTCAGATGACACCAAGCTGAGTGAGGCAGTTGTCACACCAGAAGGACAGGATGTCTTCTAGAGGGACCTGGACAAGCTGGAGAAATGGGCATGAGGTTCAACAAGGCCAAGTGTAAGGTCCTGCACCTGGGTCAGGGCAATCCACTGTTTCAATACAGACTGGGGGATGACATGATTGAGAGTAGCCTTGTGGATAAGGACTTGGGGCGTTGATTGATGAGAAGATCAACATGAGCTGGCAGTGTGTGCTTGTAGCCCAGGAGGCCAACTGTGTCCTTGGCTGCATCAAAAGAAGTATAGCCAGCAGGTCAAGGGAGGTGATTCTCCCCCTCTACTCTGCTCTTGTGAGACCCCACCTGGAGTACTGTGTCCAGTTCTGGAATCCCCAATATAAGAAGGATATGAAACTGCTGGAAGAGGTTCAGAGAAGAGTTACAAAGATGATCAGAGGGCTGGAGCACCTCTGCTATGAGGACAGGCTGAGAGAGTTGGGCTTGTTCAGCCTGGAGAAGAAGGCTCCACAGAGACCTTATAGCGCCCTTCAAGTACCTGAAGGGGCTACAGGAAAGGTGGGGAGGGATTTTTACAAGGGCAAGTAGTGATAGGACAAGGGGGAATGGCTTTAAATTGGAAGAGGGAAGATTTAGATTAGACATTAGGAAGAAATTCTTCACGATGAGGGCGCTGAGACACTGGCATAGGTTGCTTAAGGAAGCTGTGAATGCCCCATCCCTGGAGGCGTTCAAGACCAGGTTGGATGGGCAGCCTGGTCTGGTGGGAGGTGTCCCTGTTTGTGGCAGGGGGCTGGAACTGGATGGTCTTTACAATCCCTTCCAATCCAAACCATTCTATGGTTCCATGATTCTATGAACCTTCAAGGTGAAATGAGCCTGTCAGAGGAGACAAGTCAGGGCTACAGAGTGCTAACGCTTTGAGTAGCAGGGATGGAACTGAGGCTTTCTGGAAAAAAAAAACGCATTAGATCCAAATGGATGTGTCAGATACTGTTCTGTTTGAGCATGGACATGTTTTCCTGTCTTGCAAGTGCCTCTTCCTGAAGATCAAGTTGATGCTCAAAGGAATACATTTTTGTCAGTAGAAGATGAGAAAACAAAATAAAAAAGGAGATCCTCAGCAGCCCTTCAGAAAATGATCTGCAGAATTGCTTTGAACATTGGCAGCATCATAGACAGCTGCATGTCAACTCAGAAGGGAACTATTTTGAAGACGATTGTAGTTTATTTTCTTAATTTGTTAAATAAAAAGAGTTACAGGGACATTCTCATTTTTTGTGTGTCAGACCTCATACACTTCTGCCACCTTGCTGCTCCTTCCCTGGACGCTCCAGTTATGGTGTGGGCAACTGCAATAGAGCTGATTTGCAAATCCTGAAAACAGCACCTCGTATCTTTCAAATCCCTCAGTTACCTACCATTGGTCCTATGGAGCTTTGCTGAAACCTTTATTTCCTGGACTTCTAAACAATCTGATTGGTGACAATGTTGTAAGAAAGTAAGGGAAAAAAAAGGCAAGAAAAGAGGCTTTTTTCATTTGTGCAAAGATCTTGGAACTGGAGACCTACCAATAGCAAATCAATTTCAGAGGAATTATTGGTGACTGCACACATTTAAGGTTCTTATTTATATACTTGCATCTATTGTGAATATTCAGGTTTGCATAAATTTCAGCTCAGTTATGGGCCTGGAAAACTAACTGGTTTTAGCAAACAGTAAGAAAAGCTCCTAAGCGTTTTCTGCTTAACTTTTTCATACCATGTAACCACTTATGTATTTCTTCCAAGACTATCTATCTAGTTCATTTGTGAAGAAAAGATTTCTAAAGCCATGTGAAATAGTGCCCTATAGTGACTTTACTGCCATAACAATAAACCTGAATTCAGAAGTGATAAGTCTACACTTTTTCTAAATCTTGCTTTCCTTCTTTTAACTCTGCCTTTTGATCCTTTATTTAAATCATTGCCTTTGAAAAGCTGGAAGGTATTTTGTAACATCCTCTGTTATTTGCAGAGCCCAACTGAAGCCTATCACGCAAAGTGTCTAAAAAACACTGCCATTTCAATTAAGCCTTAGAAACATCTGCTTTGAAATTAATTTTTAATCTTCCAGTGGCACAAACTTCCAGGAGGGTTTGCTATTTGTTATTGCCCTTTGTGGAGTAGAAGTTGCTGATGCCTAAGGCAGGGAAATGCAATGCATTACTAATTATTTGTCTCATGTTGCATCATAAATGGTTATTTGTTTGTCAGAGTAACTTATGCCAATCTTCATTAACAACTTGCATGTGAACAACTCTGTATAAAGTAACTTCAAAAAGAAATGATGTCAGACTGTTTTCCCTTGAACTTTTCACACGTAGTAATCAACCACATATTGCACTTATTAGGGCCCACAGAAAACTTTTACACATGTGGTGAGACAGGCAACCATTGAATTTTTGTGATTTTATCAATAGCCTTCCTTCCACTGAATCCATGGGCTGTGATAAGCCCCAAATTTTCCCTTAATGTTTGACTTCTGTCTAGATGACAGCATGGTTGCTGCATGTCCATGTACAACTGACCTCTACTGGTGAGAAGGCTGCCTGTCAGATGTGCATAATCACTGACTGGTTTGCCCTCTGTTGATCTACTAAAGCAATTTGAGGCTATAGTAACTACTTTCTGAATTCACAGATAGTGAGTGTTGAAGTTTTTCAAAATAATCTTAACTCTGCCCCGCTGCACACTCGTCTAATAATTAAGTCAGATACTATGGATTAATATTATGGATTTGTGCTTAATGGGAAAATGTAAAATACATACACATCCTGGTGTACTCTGAAATGACTGGATATTTTTCATGAAATGCTATTAAAAAGATATTATTGATCATAATGATCCTTTTGTTAAAATGGATATAACTATATCTTCTTGGAATATGAAGATTTTATGCCTGTTGTAAAAAATTAGTAATAATACAATTTGCATCCTTAGAACAAGAAATCCGCAAAAATGCCGAAAGCTTTAACGTGGAAGATGACAGAAGACAATGGTGAGAATGAGGTCAAACAGAATAGAGCATCATTTGTAGAGAAATGTGTTATTCCTTCAGACAACTCCTTAACTTGGCTGGTTGTGTATTGTTCTCATGTTCTTGAAGTCTGTTGGTTATAGGATCACCTTTTAAGAATACAGAGCTAGGCTTGTTTCCCCTGAAATGTCCTTACAATAGGTGATTTTGCGGAGACACAGTGTATTTATTATACTACTCCGGCCTCTGATGTTCCATCCAAACTCTTCTGTACCAGGTTCCCCATTATTCAATAAATATTTGACTACTTCTGTCATTACATTTTGTGAGGGATACTTGTTCTTTTTCCTTGACATTTCCATTCTGACGCTTCATTTTTATACTTTAAAAAGAGTGAATCGCCTCTGGAAAATGCTGTGAATACAACAAATATAAAAAGCGTGTCCCATTGGACTGAGGTTTACAGTGTTTTTAAATAAAATCCTATGTTGGATGCCTGATATCATCATAAAATGTGATGGTATGGTATAGCGCATGATACCAGGTTGCAAGTTATGGCATGCATGGTGCCATGGTTATATGTATATGCTAGTGTGTTAGCAATAGTAGACCTCATCAGGCATCATGGAGAAGCAGTCTGATTTGTCAGTTCAGGAATACTAAATGACCCCAATGCCCTCTCAGAAACCAGGTAGGAACCTTTTAAATGAATCAGCTGAATTTACAGGGAATTTGCAAATGACACACAATGCAAACAAACCCCATGGGATTTATGCTAAAACTGAAGATAAGGCCAACACTTCAAAAGCAAACAACAGCTTCCAAAGCTCAGTTTTGAGTGTTTCGTTTTGTAAGGTCTTTCTTTTAATAAAGAGTTGCGAACTGAGTTATCCATACGTGAAAATTTCCAAATCTTGCATTTAAAACCACATGCCCCAGCTTGCACAAGTAGAAGATGTTGCTCTTTAAGGACACTTACAGGACAGCAAGATATGATTTTTTTTCTTCAACTTCAATTAAATTGAGTAACCATTATTTCATCACTCTGACCTCACTGCCAATGGATGCCGTTGTTCTTTGTCTCCTGGCCATGTGTGGTCCAGCTGAGTCTGGTAGAAACTGGAGGGGATGTGAATCCTTGGTGGTCTTTCAGTGGGCCAGGTATACTGCACTCTTCCTAGGACAGGCCCCGGACCTTGAATGACAGAGGCTGGAGTTAGTGGTTACCACCAAAGCAAACATGGCTTCAGGGGCATGTTTCAGAAGGGTACTTTTCCTGCTCTCTTGGACCAGAGGGCTGGAGAACAGCGAGTCATATGTCCAGGATGTCATGCTATCTACTGATATCTGTACCAGAGACGGATATTATCTGCAGGAACATGGACAACATCCAATAGCTCTGCTTGGATGCTCTCCCTCAGGAGATGGGTGTGTTAGGGTGGAGAAAGTGGCAAGTGTACTGTTAGAAATAGTCTCGTCTTCCTCTCTGGTACCTGGCCCCACAGGAGTAGTGTGAAGAAAGAGGGATGAAACAAAACCTCTGCCTTTGGGCAACCTTGCCCTTGTCTAATTATGAAAGGTGGGTATTGTTCACCTGCTCTGGAATTCTGCTGCTTCTTGGAATGGAATAATGAAATCATGGAATGGTTTGGGTTGGAAGGGATCTGAAAGATCATCCAGTTCCAACTCCCCTGCCACAGGCAGGGACACCTTGCACTGGATCAGGTTGCTCAAAGCCTCATCCAACTTGGCCTTGAACACCTCTGGGGATGGGAGCATCCATGACTTCTCTGGGCAACCTGTTCCAGTGCCTCACCACCCTCACAGCAAAAAATTTCTTCCTAAAATCTAATATAAATCTCCCCTCTTTTGGCTTAAAACTACTACCACATCCTATCCCTACACTCCCTGACAAAAAGCCCCTCTCTGTCTTTCCTGTAGACCCCTTTCAGGTACTGGAAGGCTGCTATGAAGTCTTGCTGGAACCATCTCTTCTCCAGGCTGAACAAGCCCAACTCTCTCAGCCTGTCCTCATACAGCGGGTGCTCCAGCCCTCGGATCATCTTCATGGCCTCCTCTGGACTTGCTCTAACAGATCCATGTCCTATATTATTGTTCAAAAAAGAGCATGCTACCAATAGTGCCTCAGAAAAAACACGCTACAGAGATGGGCTACAGAGATGATCAGAGGGCTGGAGCACCTCTGCTATGCGGACAGGCTGAGAGAGTTGGGGTTGTTTCGCCTGGAGAAGAGAAAGCTCTGGGGAGACCTTATAGCATCCCTTCCTGAAAGGAGCCTAGAAGAAAGCTGGGGAGGAACTTTTTACAAGGACAGGTAATGATAGGATGAGGGGGAATGACTTTAAATTGGAAGAGGGAAGATTTAGATTAGACATTAGGAAGAAATTCTTCACAATGAGGGTCATGAGAACACCGGAACAGGTTGCCCAGGGAAGCTGTGGATGCCCCATCCCCGGAGGCGTTCAAGACCAGGTTGGATGGTGCCTTGAGCAGCCTGGTCTGGTGGGAGGTGTCCCTGCTGGGACTGGATGATCTTTAAGGTCCCTTACAGTCCAAACAATTCTACGATTCTAAGACAGTTGGCCAGGCCGCCGTGCGACTGGTGGTCAGGCTGCTGTGTGACGGATGGTTAGGTTTCAGTCAAAGTGATGGCGAGGCTGCAGTAAGGGTGTTGGTAAGTAAGGCTGATATGTATGGGATATCAAGGCACCTTTGAGAGTGATGGCTAAGCCATTGTGGGGCTGATGGCTGCTGCCTTGGGGGTGGTGGCAAGCATGCTGTGGAGGCGGTGGTAGGTCACAGCTGGACTGTTGTGGGGCTGATAGTCAGGCTGCCGACAGCCAGGCTGCCGCAGCAGGGTAAGCCTGCGCCAATGTGGGGGAGACGCCCAGGGGCGACAGCGAGGGGACCCGGGAGCAGCCGAGGGAGCTCACTGCAGGCCGAGTTTCCTGGGCGGAGGCGGGAGTCCAGCTGTCCCCCGTGGCCATCCGCCCCGTTCTACCCCCGCCCTCCCGCCGGGCGCTGCGGGGGTGTCGCTGCCGGGGGCGCAGGCGGAGGGGGAGGAGGAGGAGGAAGGCGGCAGCAGCGGCAGCAGCAGCAGCAGCAACAGCAGCAGCAGCTCTCGGGAGGAGCCTGTCCAGCGTGAGACAGCACATTCAGCCGGCGGCGGTCGTGCTGCAACCCTCGGCTCGGCTCGGCAGCCGTGCGGGCGGCGGGGTCGCAGTCCCTGCAGTCCGGCCGGGGCTCGGTGAGGGCGGCGCAGCGCCGGGACCCCCTGCGCTTCATCGCCCGGGCGCCGGCGGAGGTGAGGCAGGCGGGGGGCGGCGGGGCCGGGCGGGCTCCAGCGGGTGCTCCCGATGCCGGAGGGGCCGGGCGGGGGATGCTGCTGGGGATGCTCACCAGCTGGGTTAGCGGGCATCCCCCGGGATCCTCGCTGGGAGGTGGAATTTTCCTCCCTGGCTGCTCGTCTCTGGGGAAGGAGCGGGCGGGGAGGGCTGCGTTGGGCCCCGCCGGCCTCAGCGGCACCTGCTCCCGCCCCTGCGGCTCCTCCCGGTACCGGACGCGACACCTCCGCTGTCCCAGTTCCCGGGAGGGGCTACCGAAGCCTCTCCGGCTGCGGTCCCAGCGCCGAGCGGGTCTCAGACAGACGGAGCGAATGTTGAGGTTGCGCTGTGCAGGGACTCAGGAGCTGGGCTCGATGACCCTTGTGGGTTCCTTCCAGCTCAGGTCATTCTGTGATTCTGTGAAAGCAAAGGCAAGGGATGGGAGCAAAAAAAAAAAGTTTTTCGTCTTTAATTCTTTGCACAGCTTGAGTAACAGAGGGGTTTGCTCAAGTCCACGGTGACAGCAGATGGAGAATTAGAGTTTTGCCCGTTCCTAAAGTAGGTCCCTAAAAGGGTGAGAGGAGGAGAGAATCAGAGAGGCTCTTTTTCACTAATAGGCCATTGAAATACATTTTCAAAAGGATGCTGTTGCAGTCACTTACCCAGGGAATCCCCCCGGGTCAGCAGAGAGCATAAGGTCCCTAAATATGTCCTAGACAAATCCCCTATTTTACTGACTGTAGCAAAGTATGTTTTTCTATCAATATTGGCATTGACAGAAAGTACAAATTTCAACTCTAAATACGTATAGAATAAGGATTCTCAACTAGACCAAGCAGTCTAACCTGCTATTATAAGGGGGGGAATGAAATGAAAAGACCTGACATGGAAGTTGGCACGTAGCTTTGGCACTGGCACCTGGTAATTTTTCCAGACATACAGGGTTTTGTCAGCTCTTCACTTCTGCATGAGGACATTAGATTACCTCTGAAATGGCTCTAAATATTATGAAGCATAGTTCTACAAAAACTATTTCAATATGGAAATACAAATCCCAGGATCATCTATCTTCTGATAGATCTGTCTTCTGATAGATGGTATTATCAAAGCCACCAAGGAATTTCATTGCTGTTACTACCAATGTGCTTTGATGAAGTGCCTCATTTGTTCTTGCTAAATTAATGGGAAGAACTTATGTTTTCCTTTCTGATTTTTCAAGTTCCTCATTTTACTCGCTTTTCATTTGAGAGAATGTCTCTAGTAAGTCTCCACACAGTGACAGTGGATAAAATACCTTCTATAATTTCTGTGTAGCATTTCTAAGGAAGAATGGGTTTCTTCAGACAAACCTTGGGGCTGCACCCAGGTCTTTACCCCTGGGAGCTCTCACTCTGATAACCATCCTCTGCTTTATTTTATTTTCTCAAACACATGCATTTATAGTCTATGAAAATACAAAACGTGTTGCCTCTTCTGCAACTTCTTCTCTGTGCACAGACTGTTTGAGGAGTGGGACTTGCTGGCCTCTTCCTCGATATGTAAAAGACATCGGAGGACCAGGTATATGGAGGTCCAAGAAATTGCTTAGAATTGGAGTAGCTAGATTTCTCCTAGCTCTGAACACCTCTGCCTCAATCTACCTTAAAAATGCACTAACTGCAGTGCCACTTTATCCGCATTTTAAGAGAGGAATCTAATTTAAAGGAGCAGCGGTAAACCACACCCTACATATTCAGTGATTATTAAGAATGTGGAAATCTGACTACTCAGAATAGTCAGGCAAATACTCTTGTGTACCCTGCAGAACTGAAATTAAGAAGTTGACCTTCCAGCTTTTTCTATAGGAGGAAGGGCAGTGTGCTGCCTTCATTTGTGATGCCTTTTGGTGGCTTGTTTTTTTTTACATTATTGAAATGCATTTGTTTTCCAGTTTGTGTTTTTCCAGCTTCAGACTCTTGGTTGCTGTTATGTCGTCTCTCATAACAGCTGCTTTAGCCGCTGTCTTTAGCGTAGGTACTCTAAATGATGCGGTAAGAACTTATCTACGCTATTTTCAAATAAATTAACAAATCAGGTCTCTTGGTTTCCTTTTCACTTGTAAGACAGGTCTCAAGAATCATTCCTTGCTGCCATCAGTTTTCCAATATGCAAGAAGAGAGAGGGAATGTTAGATAGAGCTGGATGTGATGGATTGTGGTAGAGGTCTCGCCATTGCAAGGTACTGGACAATGAGGTGAAATGGGCTGGAGGGAAAAAAATAAGGGAGGGAATTGGAAAAACTTAAGGTTATATAGAAAGGCACTGCTGTTTTCAAGGTTTCACTAGCTCATTCTAATGATTCAGGTAATCATGTGAGATGTTTCAGCTCCTCGAACTTGACTTCTTCTCACAGAGGTTTAAAGTATGTTCACAGTCTCTCTCTAGGACTGCTTTGGCTTATTAATGAGTGCTGTGCCTTGAGTGCACTGCTGAGCTCCTTTGGCTTTGTTTGACCAACAACAGAAGTAGTGATTAGGAATCTTTCAGAGTCGCTGATGCCTAGTGCCAAAGCATGCTGCTACTTGGAGGTAGTGTTGGGCTGTTAACAGAATGATCCTACCCATGGGCTTTGGTTTTCAGGGAAGATAGATAGAGGGAGCTGACACTGAAATCCCCACTGAGATGCATGGAGAAGTTCATATCCGGAGAGGTATGGTCTCTGGCTTTCTGCAGCCGTAGCCAGACATCATGACCTCAGTGCAATACTCATCTGATATTTTCCTATTTTTATTTCAAAAACTTCAAAAGAAACAAACCATAAATAAATGTTGTCTGTGTGTAAAAGGACATTTTCCGGCAGGAATACTGGCAGAGTATACTGGCAAAGTGCCCTTAGTACAGATGCATCTTGTATTAGTAAAACTGTGCTTTTGCCAGTGCAGCTTATTTTGGTTCATCTGAGCAACATGTTAGACAGGTGAATGTACATTTATGTGTCCATAAGGGGCTTGCTTTCCAGATGAAGGATTGAATAATCTTCCACTCAGCTGACCTATATAATCAGGCAGAAATGGTAATGCAGGAATGATACTGCTTTAAAAGAAAACGAAAATTTGAAAATTCTGGAAAAAAGTGTCTGAAAAGCTGCAGTGGCAGCCTAAGACCCTGGCTCAGTTTAAGTCTCAGATAGACACAATATGTCCCTTTTGCTACTGGGTAATTATCCATCTAAAACCTTGCTAGTTCTTTTTAGTCAGACATGACATTGGGAGCTGTTGTTCACTTTGCCATCTGCAAGCACTCAAACTAAGGCAGTACACAGTATACATGAGCTTGCTGCCCCAATAATGTTCATTTTAGGTGGCATCATCTTGCCAGCTTTTCTGGGAACTGGCTACTTCCAGGCAGATGGCAGGAGCTGCAGGAAGCTGTGAAGCAAACTGATCGGGTGGGAGCTGGTAGATCTCATAGAGACAAAGCGCCTCATATCATCTGTGAGATGTCCTGTCTCCTCTTGAGCTTAAAACTACACCGTTTGTTTTTGTTGTTGTTGTTTTTCTGTGCTTCTTCCACACTTTTTTCTTTCCATTTAGAAGCAAAAGTGTTCTGGTGACTGTCTGGGAATGCACTACTGTAGCAGAAGGCATAGAGCAGGAGTGACAGTTCTGGAAGTGTTTCGTGGGCAGCACACTGTAACTCTATGCTGAAGTTTTAAGGGCAGAGGACTCAGCCCTGTTGCTGCTGAAAGTAATAGGAGTTTCTCTGTGGCTTCTTAGGTGGTGAATCCAGCCTCTAGAATAGTGGCAGGAGTCAGCTATATATTGTTTGAAAGTCGTGAGACATCTCCAAACCCTATTGAAGCCAATGGGAGTCTTAGCATTGACTTAACAGACTTTAGATGAGGTCCTGTGTTACTGTCTTTTTGACCTTTGTGCAGATGGCTGTGTTACCTGATGAACAGTCACTGCTCAGATGACTCTTGTGATTCTTGTCTGGTAATCTTAGAGTAAAAGTACACATTATCCTATTTTTGTATTTAACACTGCTCCCATGCATATGGATAAGCTTGCCTGACCGGCAGAAACAAGGTTACATCATCCTGAAGAATAAACCTCTGATGAAGCCCTTCTGGACCAGTGCAGTTCTACCAGGTGCTGGCTCACTGTCCCTACTTGGTCCTAGAATAATTAATGAGTAATTTGGCAGAGGAAGAGGGCTCATTTACTGCCAATCAGCAGAAAACAATTACAGAAGGAATCTTTTAAGGGCATTACTTTTTGTTTCCAGTGGTATCTTCTTCTCTTCACATCTCCTTTTCTTCTTGTTATTGTTCCATGAGGCTTCTCATTTTCTCTCTTCCTTAATGCTAGTCTAACACCATGTTCCCTTCTCACTGGTCTTCCCTTCCCTTTTGTCTCCTCGCCCTGTGACAGGACTGGTTTTAGTGCCTTGTTCTATTCTCCCTCCCTCTGCAGTGTGGTACAAGTAATTCCAAATCCTGCTCCTCAGTTATTAGTTTTTCTTCAATCCAGCAGAAAGATGTATTGTATTTTGTGTTCAAACAACAGGGAGTTATAATAATGCAAAGATACAAACGTGCCTAGTATGATTATGAATATGAATAAGTAAAATGGAGAATATATTGTTTATGTAATTATATCCATATCTTCAAGCCTTTTCTAATGTTTTATTCTAATATTTCCAGGCAGAATTTGTCAGAAAAAGCTATCCCCCAAACTATGTTGTGTTGCTATTGAAAGTTAATCACTGTAACTCTTAGACCACATGCAGGGAAAATATGAATCTCCCTTGCTTTAAACTGTTCAGCTCTTCCATTCTGTATCCATTAACACAGATCTTAGCTTTTAAAGTGCATAGGCAGTGGTATTAAATCCATACTGTTCAAGGCATGCCCTTGTTTCGTGTTTTGTACATTAGGCCACCACTGTTGGGATCAGTGGTTACCAGGTCACTTGGTAATTGGGGCAAAGACATTTCAAATGATTGCTGTTCTATGTTTTCAGAAATTAAAATATTTAACAAAACAGAGTCACAGAAAAAAACCCCAATCTGCTATCTAATATAGGTCCTTTTATTTGAACCTGTATGTCCTGGTTTAAGGACTGAGCATTTAAAAGAATTTCTTCTTTGATTCTCACAGCACAAAGTTAGGGGACTGTCTAAACTCATATGACTTGCTTCATAATGAATGCTTGTCTTCTCTCTAAGAAATATAAAAGAATCACTGTTTTCATTAATCACACTATTCTAAGTTGTATGACGTTGTTTTTTTCATCAGTTTGTTTCCAGTTACATTTTGAGCAGTTGCTGAATCAGGAGATGGTTTATATCATAATCCTGAAGGATTTCAGATCTCAGTTTGTCGCTAAGTGAATTCTTATTTTCTTTGTCCTTTTTTAGCTCTGACTGCTCATAGAGCTTTGTTACACCCTCATAGCAGTGTTAGAGTATCAGCTTCTGCCAGCATTCATTGCCTAGGAACGTTAATTACTTCTGAAAAAAAAATGGAGATAAAATCACATTACATGTATGTATGGGTGTAAGCTGTGAGGTGCATTAAATAAAGAATGCCTTAAATATCTATAACCTTTTGGAATGAAACAAGAAATTTGACCTAAATCATACCCCCTGGCGTGCAGTTAGTTATTCATGTACGTAATCTCTGCATTTGACAAAGCCTGTGAGTGTCGTATTCCTGCCTTTCACTAGCTCCGCAGTATTAATAATAATACTAAAAATTTTGTGCTGATGGGATAGGAGGGTATTGTACTGGAAACAAAAAAAAGCAGTGATGCCATTCTCTGTTTGTACTGAAAGAGCCTGTGGGAAAACTGTCCCATAATTTCCCACAATATTTTCTTTTTTACAGAAAGTTGATTAATAGCAAGAAAATGCAGGAAAGCCTAGTTTCCCAGCTTTTTTGGACCTCTTCAAATATATTAAAAACACCCTGTGAAAATTCAGTACTGTTTTTATCTGCTAATTGTAAAATACAGAGCTTTAGTTTTTTTCTCACAAATTTAGAACTGTGACAACAGAACTCAAAAGATGATGGTGAATTATATTCTCTGGAAAGGACTAAGATTGAAAAAAAAGATCTTGCAACCTTACTATTAATGTTTTTCACACCTTTTACAGCAGCCCTTCCTTTATGTACATAACATATATTGGCTTTTATTGTTTACTTATCGATGAATTGGAAGACAGGGAAGTAAAAAACTATAGATAGCCAGACTGACATACAAACATATGAGTCTTTTTGAGCAAAATTATAATATAATACAGTATTAATATTAGTCAATACTACTATTGATTTTGAAGGCTTTAAGCGAAGATCATGCCTCCTCAGTGTTGATTAAGTAAACTGTCAATTAAAGTCCTTAAAGTTTAATTACAACTTCTTCCCAAGAAAGTTGCCTGTCTCACTAAACCAATGATGAATTAGACGTAAATGTAATTAAAGTCAGTGGCCTCCCTTTTTTTGTTATTTTTCTTAAAATACTGTATATAGCTATAAACCAATAAGACTGCTGTGCTTTCTTATTTCAGGTAATGTCCATTTTTTGCTAGAGTGCTGAGTTACCCAGTGGATTCTCTTTGGTTATCTCTTGTGATATTGCAGTGATTTGTAGGCTTTTTAAACTATGTTCCCCTCTTAATCCTTGAGACTTTCTGTTGTAATCAACAGACTGATACGTTTAAAGCGTAATATGGCTGGAAACCAGTCATGAACTATTTTTGATTGGCTTGTGGGCCACCTGTGGTCCCATATTTTTAGGACAAGATAACAGTTGATTTATTTTCCAAAAAATATCTGTAGCATTGGGTTCCTCATTTGAAGAAAACTGGTGGCTTTTAACTGGTATCCTGGTCTCAAATTGCAGCCAAGGTCCTAATGAAGCGAGTCATACACTGAGGTTTACTTTCTGCAGTGTACTCCGAAGATGTGATTGCCCTGTCCTTTAGGCTGGGGATTTGTTTGCTTCTGTTCTCAGTCAGCCTATTTGCCAAGTTTCTTCTCTATGGAAGCCAGGGCACTTCAAGAGGTACATGTGTGCGTGGGATGGAAGAATGCAGCCGGCCTTGCCTTCATGGGAAGCTGTGCTTGAGGTGCGGAGCACGCCCATGTCTTGAGCCGGGGACACGTACCTGAATTGCCCAGACCTGAACTTCTTATGGTGCTTGAGAAACTCAGATAAATCTAGACTGACAAAATGATGTAGAAACAGAAACCCAGACTGCAGTCCTCAAAACAATTGTTTGGCTGTCTTGCTCTCACAAAGCACATGCAGTCTGTAAAAACTCTTTTTCACATTAGAGTTCGATTTCTGGATTGAACCCCCAGATGCAACAGCCTGGGTATCTCCTGTCTGACTGTGAATTCCATGCCGATATGCAGCTGATGGTGTGTTCTTCCCTTTTTAGTGCACTCTGGTTTTAACACGGCTCACCTAACATAGAGGAGTTTCAGGTAATTTTGCCTTTGCTTAAAGAGACATTTGCCTTCACCTGTGCTGTAATCAGCAAGCTGTGTGTCTTCTGCAGTAGGCACTCTCACTGTCTTTCCCACTGAAGCTGCTCCACATAAGTCTAAATTATTGAAGATTACTTGGGTGTGACAGAGCATGTGCGAGAAGGATAGGACTGTTCAGCACCTTGCTTCAAGCACTCAGCAACAAAGAGTTATCTTGAGTACTAAATACAGCATTGTATTTTAAACTAAACAGTCATTCCGTGTAATATAAACTAACCCTGAAACAAAGACTAGAGTCCAGGGGCCCAGTTAGGGACCTGCATTCACTCTCTTGCATCTGCTTCTTCTGGTCCAATGAATCTTTGCAGAAAAGCAATTAATAGAAAATGGCTTCAGTGGTTCAGAATGCACTCTCCATTCCTCTAGTCTTTCTCATCCATTAGCCAACAGTCACCCTAGGGAGGCTGAGTTTCAGTTCTCTGAAGATGAGAAAACCTCCAGCATCCCCTACCCCCCAACCAAAACAAAACACAAACAAAAACCCCCAAAACCATTTTTTCCCATTTGGGTGGAATACTTTAATCATAGACAAGATAAATGGAAGACACAGACTTCTTGATTCTCATTCCTCTCTTTAAAATTCTTTGCAGTTCTTTCTATGTCCTTTAAATTATGCTGTCAGACATCTGTGTTTATTGTCTTGCCTTTTTATCTTGGCGAATCTTTTTCCACCGATGTGGATCAACAGGGGTGATTGGTTAAGACTAGTTCTGGTCATTCATGTTGCTTTGTCAGTACAGAATCCACCCTGGGAGGTACAAAGAGAATGGTAGTGTTGTTTCTTCCACTTTGCTTCCTTAAAAATTACGAGAACTTATATGAGATACTTGAAAAGTTTTGACAGCCAGGGCTGTTCGCTGCTTTCTCAATCTTTGGATGTATTGACTTCAGAGATTAAATCAATGTCTAATATTTTTGGCCTAACTACATCCTTAAAAACATCAGCCGCAAAGCGAAGCATATTTTTGTTTTCAGAAACAAATGATATTGGGGTAAGTCTTCCAGCAAAATCTGTATCTCAGCAGTGTAGCTCGTTCTTTGATGTCTGTCTGGCAGTTGTCATAACTGGGTTAAGACGCAGACATTAGAGCATGCATTTTTCATGTTTGGGCAAATGACTTTAAGTATCAGTTTGCTGGACATATACCAATAGGGTTATCTCAGGAGGAGGGTACAAAAATCAGAGGGGTCAGTTTTACTCCCTGTGAGGATTGGAAGTACATGGGTTTTAATATCTGCAGTGTTTGCAGGATGGCAGAAATGAGTCTTTGTTCTGCTTCAGGAGAGACTAGCAGTTGTCTTGAAGTTCTACATTTGGTCTTAGTAAGTCATTAAATATACTCCTGGGAGGCAGTTTGGTGCTGTTCTGATGAACCAGGCATTTTATACAGGTTTTGAAATAGTGGTGATATCAATGACAGCAGCACGTATCATTGAAATTTGAGCATTGTATAAGAAGTACATACAAAGGAAATTGGAATAAGAAATATGAAGTACCAGGCCCTTTTTTTTTCCTAGATAAGTGACTCGCAGCTTGAGGATTAGATTGTGTCATCTCTTGCATGTTATCTGTCTCTAAAATCTTATCAATTTACAGCTTGCATTTGGTTCTCTTTGAATGTCAGAAAACTTTTAAAAACTTTTAAAAACTATACTGCTAGGTCCTGCGGTTCCTCTCTGAAGCAAGCTGGGAAATCCACAGAAGATGCAATTAGTAAGACCAGCTAACGTGGGGGAAATGTAGAGTCACACAGACTCAGAATTGTGGCTAAGTACATTTCCAGCCATATGCAGAGCCGCATTTGGAGTCCTGCATTTCACTGCAGCCAAACTCTAAAAGAGAAGTTGATAGGGAGGGAGCTGACCAAGAGTACTTGGAAGTGTATTCTACAAGATCAAAGTGTTGTCAGGTGCACAGTTAGTTATTTTGTTAAAAATATCCATAAATGGGGCACAATTGCTGAGTGAAATCCTGGGGAGATACAAATCAGTATTGGCTGTATCATTGAGGATCATCTTCTAGTGCCACATCTGAGCTCATTATGGAGTTATAACTGTACTCAGTAATGATTATTGAAGGAAAATCCAAGGTACTTAAAAAGACCTATGTAAAAACTAGTTCTCTTTGAGGTAATGCATGCAGTCAGTTCTGTGGAGTTCAATATGAAAGGAGGATGTTTGGTGGGAGATGTGCAGCAGCTTTGCTAGAGTGACTTGTTAGTATGTAGTACTTAAATTCATTCTAATCCTAGCTGGAATGTTGTGTGTTTCTTATTTATCTCCAGGAAGCTGTTGCCAGCAGCTTGTTCTCTTCAGTCTTGATGGCTCTTCCATGGAACTGTGCTTGTTGGAATTGAAAAGGCCATGGTAAATTTAAGAGGCTAAGGGGTCATGTGTGAGTGGAATGATGAGCAAGTGATGTTTCGTTGCCGCTATGCCTGGTGCTGGAAGAATAGGCAATAGCAGAACTTTGCTTGTATTCTGCTTTGTAGGGACACTATAGTGCTACTGTGACTGACTTAATTTTGTAGAAGGGCCATTATGGAAGAATAAGAGTGAAAAGATTGAATGGTGGTAGATTATAAGGGGAGTATAACTGATCAGTTGTGGGTAGGTATCTTACACACTGCCAGCCTCAAAATAAAAAGGCTAGAGATGCACTGACCTGTTGCATGGCAACCAGGAGAAAGCACAGAACCAAATCCCTGGATGCTGTGATTTATAAGCCTTTACAGAACGTAGTACAAGACCTTTGTCCAACTGCTATAAACATTCAGAAGCTGAAGGATAAAAATTGTGCATTCCCTGAAATCTTAACACTTAACAGCTATTTTTATTTATAGAGAAATACAAAGATGCAGTGTAAAAATCCTGACTGTTTTGCCTCAAGGTTATATAAAAAAAATACTTAATCTCACTGACTTTACTTAATGTTTCCCTGAATTCATCACACAAGAGATCCCTTAAAATACTGCAAATGCTAATTTTTTGCAGCTGCAAATATTTGCCCATTGTTGTGAGCTTTTAAATATTGATGTGCTTATTTAGCAGAAGTATTTATGTTATTTGGCTGAAGTCAAGTACAAATTCTGATGCGTGATGACAAGAGGTACGTTTACTTAAAAATTGCTGCCAAGAAGATGCCCTTTCTGCCCATTTGAAGTGTGATTCAAACATTGTTTTCAAAGGAATACCATAGATTAGAATGCATTTATGCTAGGGTAACCGCTTCCTCTGGTTTCTTTCAGACCAAATATGTTTATCTGCTCTGTTCAATTTCATACTTTGCATGCAAGTTTTACACTTGTAAAAGTGGTGGATCCCATAGGAATTCTTTCTGTGGTGAAAATGTGGAATATTCATAACTGTAGGAAACATCAGTATGTACAAATTAGAGATAGATATGGTACGTAACAGAAATGAGTCATTTCTTCCAGTGGAAAACTCTACATGTAATTGTTTCAATAGTAATAGTGCTCCTGCTCTATAAACCCATTCTTTAAAACGAAAAATCACTGAGTAATGTATTTTATTGTGCAATGTCCTTTGCTTTTCAAACTAAAGACATTTTGCAGCTTTGAACTCAAAGAGAAAGGCTTTTTATGAAGGCTTATAAATAATACATGTACAGGATCTACAAGTACTAAATGCTGCCTGTTTATTTTAGAGAAGTATATTAATGAATCAATTATTTATAATTAGTTATATAGGGTGACTAATGCCATATGTAACAGTATTTAATTAATCCCCTTGGTAATTGCAATGGAGTTAATGAAAAGGGCAACATAGGAAGTCACAAAATGGGAAAGACTAAGGCTTATGAAGTGGTGAGTATCGCTTTAGTCTAGTGCAACCTACTGAATGAATAGTATGTAAAAATCTTGAAACACTAAAAAGCAATGAAATCTGTAATTTTTTTTATCTCCCACCAGATTTGGAAACTTATATTTCTTTTTAGATGAGCTTGGTGATGGCATACAGGCAAGATGCTATTCTAGGAGATAAAAAGAACAGGCTTTAAGAGGAGGGAGCTGTTATATCTTACTTTCTTTCTCTGCTTATAAAAAGTGTGCACTGTCATAATTTTGTTTGTCATTGTTTTTTATTTTATTCATTATTCATTGGGCACTTTGTGCTTATTTTTTATTATATTTAGTTCCAGCTACATTCATGTGTTGCCACTCATTGTACTTCTATAACTCTGTAGTTTTATTATTCCAGCAAGTATAAATTTATTAGTTCTGCAATTGCAGTAAACTTTTTTAGATGCCTGTGGATGTTTTTGCTGTTAAGTGCTCTTGTAAATGGTTTGAAAAAAATCTGCTCAAATATTGTGATAACAGATCATTGATAAACATGTTGTTGCTTATTATAAAACTATAATAGTCTATTGGCTTGTACCTGTAAAAGTACTTGCATGGCTTTCAGTCCAGTCAAGAGTAAAATGTTATTCTTTGCATATTTTTGCTTATGTACTAACCCCTGCCACAAATGAAATGGTTGTGAGATATTATTACCTGTGTGATAAGCTTTGTGGAGTTCTGTATACGTTCAGTGCAGCAGAGAAGTTTTGTGCAGACACCATTATTATTTTAAGATGAATGTAAATGGTCTTTCTAAGGTCTTGTTTCATATGCTGACAAGGTAAAAGGAAGTGCTGGGAGCATATTAAAGACAGGATTCTTCTCACCTAGTTTGAGATATTTACAATGAAGATCTCTAGAACTTAGGTGATCGCCCAGGCCCTTTACCATCATTGGAGAGGAACTGGTGGCTTTGGGTCATGATTTATCTTAACTGGTTTTAGATATCTGCTTTAGGAAAAGTGGAATCATGTTCTAGGATACCTGGATTATTTTGGATTCTTCTGACTTTACCTGCATTGATGATTAGGATGCCTCTGCCTCTACATTATGGGCATCCAGATTTAATGAGATAAGTAGATGGTGAAATCCCAGAATGCAGTCCTCAGAAGTCTCCGTGCTGTATTTGCATGTGGCCGGATAGCTGCCACCCTGGTGGGTCTGGTGACCCTTTGATGTGTAAGTGGAATTGACTATATTTCCAAGCCTAGGAGGGGACTCTCAGGTATTTTTAATGCATATGGGGAAGACTGACATTTTGTAATACAACACTCCGTTTCATTAAAAGCCGTGCTGAGAGGAGCAGGCTCCTTTCTCCGGTAGCTCAGAGAAAGGAGAATTCCCTCATGGTATGGGGATTGTATGCTGTCTGTGCAAGGTCATTCACATCCATGTATCCTGCTGCATCTATCTTAGCACTTAGGTGTAAGCTACTCTGGACTGGGAGGACTCTCTCCTTTTAAAACTGTGTCACTTGACAGTAAATTGAGCCAAACAAAATTAAATTTGGTCTAAGATTATGCACCTCCCATGATGATGGGAGCTCCTAGCTGCTGCCCTTCTATGAGAACTATTTCTACATTTAATGCAGTGTTCAGTGTGTTTGATGCTATGTGTTCCTTCCAGGTGATTTAATTGCTTCACTGCAAAATGTGCTCATTACTGTTTCCCTCTGACCAATGCTTTCTCCCAGGCTGTGGAAGATTAGATCATACATAAGCCTTGGGCTGACATTGTGTGCCACAGAGACTGTTAAAATAAATCTTCTTTACTGTTTGACTTTATCTGTCTTGGTATGGCACATAGGCTGGCTCTGTGGCTAATGCCAGATAGAGTGATGAGTACGCTTGCCTCCGTGCTCACTGCGGACTTGTTCAGGTCTGAGAAAGGTAGTTACATACCCTTCATGTTCAATTTGTGCTAAAATAGTAAATAGCCCGTTCGAAGGTCGATAAGCGTTTGGGGGCTAAGGGATGACTGTCATATATGCAGGACAAAAGTAACTTGAAATTAATTTATTTCTATAACTCAGCTCTGGCAGCATTCCTTGAAGGAAATTTAGTACATCATCTTTGTTCTATGTAGGATCTGCTTTGTTGTAAATAGGGCAAAGTTATAATAGGATTTGATCACCGTGACTGAAGCATTGTAAAGAAGGGGCCCAGCACTAAACTGCTGATGATCAAATCAGGGAAAAAGCTAGTTAGTTTTCCTGAGTTTAAGGGAAGGGATTTTTAGAAAGCCTTTCATTGATATGTGACAAACAGCTTGAAAGGGATGCCAAACCCTCGGGGTTTCTGTCATAAGGCTTAAAACGCATTTGCATATTTTCTGCATAGAAACAGGAGCTTGCTCTCTGTTGCCAAACTGCAGAGCTAAAAGGATGCAAAATCTCTATCTGGTCCAAAAGGCTCTGAAGGGAACTTCATAATCAGAATTCAAATGTGTGCAACAGATAAGCAAAATGACTTCAAATGGGATTTCAACCATATCCAAGAGAGACACACAAATCCTGAGCAGATTGGTAGGCAAAATGCTACCTACACTGCCATTAAAAAGCCTGTTTTCTTCTCTAAGCATTTCTGAAGTAAAAAATAGCTCACTGACGTCAACTAATCACACAGATTAGTGTTGATTAAGGTGCTACTGCTTAGTTTTATTGATATCAAATGCAGTTTTTCTGACGGTATTGATTTCTCTTTTCCAAATTGAAAATAATATCATCATAAATAGGACCAGAGGGATGAAGGAATAAAGAAATGATGGTCCTTTGCCTACAGCCAGTGTACTCAGTGGTCCCGTTTGTTAAAATTTAATGTTTTTCCTAGCTATACTATTTACTGTGAATTGTTGTGGGTTGAACTGGGAGTCTCCAGGCCTTGAAAGGGCAGCAGGGTGCCTTGCTGGCATGAGCAGCTCTGCTGAAGTGCGTGCAGACTCTGTGACAGTGTGAGCCAGACTGGTGTAACTCCTGCTGATGGGCTTCAGCTAGGAGTTTGCTTGGCAAGTGTTAGCATCCATGCTGTGGTCCACACACAGATACAGCTATGCTGGCACCTCTGGCATACCTCGTGCTGCTCTTATGCCTGCCATTTTTGTTGAATAGTTTCCTATTCTGATTCCACACATTATTCTTTTCTTTAATTAAAGGAAAATGCTTGCAAAGACAAAAAAGCATTTGGAGCCAAGATTGCATTTAATGTGCAGGTGATGTTTTGTTGGTGATGTCCTCCATGTTGTAGTCTAAATATACCTGTATATCATTTTGAGGCAGAAGTTGATGACTGCAGAGGAATTTATGATGGATGAAAGTGCCATGTAATTGATAGCATATAGATTTACTCTCCAGTCACCCACCCATTCAGACAGTGATGTGGGTGAAGTTCTCATTACTATTAACAGAGTTGCCATTTAAATTTCCCACGCATCAAGCAAATAATAGACTTCCCTTGCGTATACATGGCACTGCCATTGATCTAATTGTTTCTGAGTTGTGGTAGTGGATGTGTTCAGTGATGTGTGAATTGATAGGAGAGGCACAGTTAACTCTTTTCATGAATGTCTGTATTAGGACTGTCTTTGCAGTAAAATACTAATTAGAAAATCAGTATTGATACAGTTACATGACAGCCCATAATGGTGATAGTGTTAGAAAATAAATAAATTATCTGTGACTAGTTATAGATTTGTGGAACACTGGTGGGTTTTAAAACTGTGGAAAAAGATTGATATTGTATGTTCTTTAGAGATCTGGCTCTGTTTCTGTATAATGTGACTTTTTATCTCTTTACGCTTCATTTTCAAGGCTCACATAACAACAGCATGGTTTGACAGAGGTTTAAAACACAATGAGCACACATGGCTTCATATCACTGTCCTGCAGAGAATTGTGTTCAGGACTATATGTCATTAAAGAGAAGCTCAGATTTGCTGGGTTGCCTCGTTTTGCACCTTGTCTGCGGTGTTTTGTGGAGTGGCCTGGGCTTCCCTGGGAAGGCTGGAGGAGATTCAAGTGCAGGATATCCTGTAGGTTGATGAGGATGCCCCTGGAAGGGGTGAATATGTGAAGGATATGAACTGGATGGATATGAGGAAGTGAGCTGGTGGTCTGCATGGGGCTGTGCCAGTAGAACAGGGGGGATCCTGAGATGGCAGCGATTCAGAGCACCTACAGAAGCAAAAGCTATCATGTTTCCATTTTTGTGAGTACAGTTATTACTTGTCTAATATATATGGGGCTGTTTGGGGCAGACCTTCTTGTATGGAAAACTGAAATCCGTTTATGGATCTGGGTCCTACAGTCTGTCAGAGCTACTGAAACTGATGAAAGTCAAAAGGCCTTAGCTTCCTTGTGTAAAAGCATTAAGGCATTATTTTGAACAGCAGACAAAAATGTCTTTGCTTCTCAAAGGCAGTTTTCTAATAAAGGTAATTTGAAAATATATTCCATCTTCAGTGATATTCTTGTTTAATTTCTTGAAATAAAAATTGTAAAACAAATATCCTGCTTCCTGCAATGTCAATTACGATCCAAGGGCCAGCGTTTATATAGAAATATATTTGTAGCAATTTTAGAAGGACTATTTTTTATGTAATTAAGTATGTTTTTTAAGTAAGTAGGGAAGACACTTAATTCTGTTTTAACCTTGGTTTCCATAATTTTGTTTCCAACAGAGTCAAAATGTCAGACAAAAGTGATTTAAAAGCAGAACTTGAGCGCAAAAAGCAGCGCTTGGCTCAGATTAGAGAAGAAAAGAAACGGAAGGAAGAAGAAAGGAAGAAGAAAGAGGTAAATATGTAAAAGCACCTTTTAGAGAGCTCATGCTTGGAGAAGGGGCTTGCTGGGGTTTTGACATCTCAGTATTGTATACCCCAAGGTATCTGTCATGTGCAATGAGATCCTCAAATCCACATTAGTCTGACTTTAAAATCAAAATCCTTATTTTTAGTCAAGAAAGTTGGGGTGAGGGAATTGCTTTTAAAACCAGTGCACTGTCAAATGACAGCAGTTTAGACAGCATGATGTATATGTGTGTGTAGAAAAAAAATTGATTTGCCCCAATGCTTTTTCCTGGGCTTTCCTTCGATGGAAAGGGAGTGGAGAGTGGGGGAAGACTGAAAGAGGTCTCACATTTTTTTCAAGCCATTACAATCTAAATATGTATTTTTGTACTCTGAAAACTAGTTTGATTACTAGCTAAGGTAACAGATTTACAATTATTATTCTCCAGAAAAGTAAAACATAATTACGACTGCATTTTCATCTTCTGGCATGGGTGCATCTTTCAGTTCTGTTAAAGTTTGATTGACATATTAGTTTATTTGTCCTTGAAAATATGCGTTAGGTTTTTCATTAAGGGATTTGTACTTCTTTTTATTCAGTCACTTAGTGGAATAGAGGTGAGAATTGACAAGAAGTGGATATTCATTTTCATGCAAAGTCAAAGAAGCATTAAGTGATTATGTTTCCTTTCCTTCAAATGTCAACACTTACCATGGTTTAAAGCACCTGTTATCCTTTACTAATAACTGGTTTCCTTTTAAACTGACACTTTAATATTGTACATGAATTTCGTGGAATTACTGTGGAAATGTCATGTGATCCGAGAAATCAGCATTCCACTTTTGACTGTCTTTTAAACCTTTTTTCATTTAAGCCATTTTTGTGCAATTACCAGTGCACCCCCCAGTGAGGCTCCTGGAGTCACTGAGGGAGTCCACTGCAAGCAGAACCTTACCATTTTCAGTGTTCATTACTAGACTGTTAATGAACTGGAGGGAGAGGAGCCAAGCTAATGGCTCAAGGAAGCTATTAAGTGCTTTGTCCTCTGCCTCTGATTTTATGCCTCGTGGATGTCTTGTTGTGGTTGGAACTTTCCGTTGGCCCCGACAGCCAGATCCAGCTCAGGACACCAAGCTCTACAGATTATACTGCATTACCTAACCATGGTGCCATAAATGGGGTGCAGTGTGATGCCTGATGGCCTCCAGGAGTGAGGTCTGACATTCACTCGGGTAAGCACCAAAGTGAATGTTCACTGGTGTAGAAGAGTTGTCTACATCCTTTTGTACTTTGAGATACTTCGGGCTAGCTCATGGGAAGCACTGAGCACAGGAATGTGCCTGAATTTTGTTTGTGTGGAAAAGCATTGTTCTGCATCCTGGCTGCGTCCAAACTGAGGAGAACGTGGGGATGCTTCTGAATGTCAAGGTTTTCCATTGTGCCTGCACCAAAATCAACACCAGGCTGGGGCATAGTGCAAGTCCCATGCCTCACGCTGTGGTTTCAGCAGAAAGGAAAACTTTTCTGTGTGGAGGCTAAACAGGGTCAGATGTTTTAGAATCAACCTTAGGATCCAAAGTATAGAGATAGATGCCTCCAAACATTCTCTATAAGACCTGTGCTAAGACTGCTGTATTTAAGACATGATAAAATGATAGAGAGAACTGCTTGCATTTTGTTTTGCATGCTTTACTGTTTAGTGCAGTAGACTATGAAGTAGGAGTGGGTTCAGTTCTCTCGTCTGCTTGGGAGAATAACTGCAAGCCTGTTTCTTTCAATGTTTCTTTCTCTAATCAGTAGGCTGATGTATGGTTGTTTTCCTTCCACCCTACTAAACTGGGGAGTGATGAGCCAAATGTTAGGCATTTCGGCTAATGCAGATCTTGCTCCTCCTGTCTCTAGGTCCCAGTAGGCCAGAGGGGGAGGAGGATAATGTCGGAAGCTCCAAGGAGGTGTAGGTATCTAAGCAAAGAGGGAGGAGTCTAGCGAACCCTTAGTTTTGGCTGTTAATGCCCAGGGCTGCCAGAATCCTATTTTAAACACATTAGTCCTTTCCTTTGCTCCTTTTATATATTGGCATTTATGAGAAACTATTTTTGTTGCCAACAAGTGCTTTAGGTCAAGCACTTAAGCTACATCACTGAAGTCCCATAGAATTTTATTTCTTGATCCTCGAGTAACTAGGAAGGGGCCATTTTTCTTAAGGGTAATGATATCTGTTATTCTATGATGAGCTTTTATATTAGCTGAATAAGTTGCATCTGATGAGAGACAGACAGAAGATGTCCGTCAGTGGGCTGTATAAGTCCTTGTAAAGATCAGCTTCTCATGCATTCAGGGAAAATTGGTGTTTAAGGGGAGACTGGATGAGGCACTGAGTGCCATGGTTTAGATGGTGGGTTGGTGTTAGTGTTGTGTTATAGGTTGGACTTTATGCTCTCAGAGGTTCTTTCCAACCTTGCGGTACTGTGATACTGTGAAAAATATTGTTACTGATATATACAACATAAATTATCTAAGTTATAAATCATCTAAATGTACGTAAGTGAATTTCAAAGCGTACCTAAGCAGTGGTGCATCTAAATATTTTTCAAACACTTAATTTCCAGAGCTGATTAAATGTGGATGAAACTTTTTTGGTTTGTTTGTTTTAACTCAGGCTGATCTACAGCAAAAGAAGGAGCCAGCTCAGGAAGATTCTGACCTAGACCGCAAAAGAAGAGAGACAGAAGCTTTGTTACAGAGCATTGGTATATCCCCGGAACCCCCTCTAGGTATTTAAGAGAAGCACACTGTAAAGCATTCAGCTCTACCACAATAAGTGCATTCTTTCTATTAAAGCATGCTTGGCTTTTTTGTTTTTTGGCTGTATTGCTGAAGTGAACTCTTCTGTTTGAATGCCTGCCATACCATTCACATATACCAGCTCATGGCATTTTGAGTATTTGTCATTGCCAAAAACATATTTCATTTCTTCAAGAAATTTTTCTGAATGTGATCCAGGTTGGTTCTGCATACCAGCAGTGATTTCTTTTCTGATGGACTGTTTTATCTTCTTTCATATCTATCTGGTGACCCACAAAATAATATTGTAAACACTGTACTTCATTGGCCTCAAGTTTTTTTCAAAAATTCAGATTAAGCATATATAAAGAAGGAGGAGCATTGTCATGTGGGAACCCTCATTGGTTTTCTTTTCAAATCAAGCAAAATTGGAGAGGGGAAATAAAAAGACAAATCACAAATAGCAAAAAGATCATTATTGTAGATTTTAGATCTGGTTTCATGTGCTTAACCTCTTTTTTTTTTATTTTGATATTTCAGTTCTAGATTCTGAAGTCCTTAGTTTAAAAACACGTGGCAAAGTTTATAGTATATGAATATTGGTTACCTTGATTAAATTCTGTCTCAGTTGTTGGGTGACCCTAAAGTGAGAAGTTTCCTTCCCTCCCTTCCCTTTCTTCTCCCTTGAATCTAGAATCACTGTCACTATTTTAGCTGAAATATTGGCCCCTCTAGAGATACCAAGCCTTGTCATTAAACTCATTGGGGTGGAATCTGTTATTTTACCCCTAGATATTCTTGCCTGTAATAATTTGAAAAAAAAAAATTAAGCCTTGGTTTAGGAAAGCACCTTAACAGATGCTTGGGTGCATATGCAATTAGATTGTGACATTCTGAATTGGGAATTCAAATCATAACTTGCATCAACCAACATTTATTGAGACTAGTAACTATTTTAAAAAGTTATGATATAATGATACCACTTCTAAGAAGAACTGTCTGACAAGTAATGGTTAGGTTATTATATATCATAAAATACATTTTTTAAATTACATCGTGATATAAAATCACATACGTTTTTAAAACACTCATTTTTATCTAAAAAAGAGGATAAATGTCCTTATGTTATTAACGAAATGCATATATTCATATTGCAAATTATCAATGCTTATCACAGTTAATTATTCTGTGTTTGATACTATCAAAAGAACATGAAAATTCACATATAAGATGATTTGTTTTAAACAATAGTATTTTGTCCTCTTTGATACCCTGTATATACACACACAATCAATATACAAAGGAGGCTTTAATTCTGCCTTCACATATGCATATGATACCCAGATCCCACTGTGAATATGGAATACATAAACAACCATGACATACCTGTAACCTGCCAAAGGGCTGTCACAAAGATGAATTAACTTTTCATGCGGCAGTCATTTCTGTGACAGTCTCTTGTGAGAATCTGCATGAAATGTTTGACCACATGGAAAATCCAAGTCTCCTGACAGGTCTGTCATTTTACATTATAGAGCATAACAAAATAGTTTAAAGTTTTACTCTGTTAAATCTGTAAAAGGAAATGCACGTGATTTAAACCAAATGGGAAACTTCGCTCTTGCGTTAAAACCCCTTTTTGTGTTTTATTCAGTGTGGCAACTTTGAAGAATACTTACATTGAATCTTCACTGAAGCCATCTCTGCATTTGTTTTTGAGAAACCATTTTAAAAGAAATCAGGATATTTTTACTTTTTATTTATTATTTTCTTGCTGAAGAGCTTTAACTTGGGCTGACCTTGAGCTATGAACTTCCTTTCCTTTTTCAGGAAACAAAACTGCCTTTGCATGAAGTGTGCTTCTAAAGCCCTGGCAAGCCGAAGGGGAAATGATTTCTAGAGCTTGGGCAAATAGTATCTAAACCAAGGGAAACTTTTCCTTGAGTGTTGAAATCATGTCCCACCCAATATGGAAACTTTGTACAACCTAAATTACTTAGGAACAATCACTAAGCAAACTAATGTGCATTCGCAGTATCTTTGGGAAATGATTTTAACTTAGCTGGATTTCCTTATTTAGCTTTTATTTTTTTTTATGTCATTTCCACACTGCAGCCTTAGACCACACCTAATGGACACTGGTGTTTGATTTAAATTCAAAATTTGAAAAGTGCGCTTGTTCTTTTTTTTTGCCTACTTGACTTTGCCAGAAGAGTTCACTTAGTTTTTTGACAAGACTAGCCCCTGATATTTCTTCATATCTTAAAAATCTTTTGCAAGTCAACTTTAAACTATACCCAAGAAAACAAATGCTGTTTTATTTCCACAGATATCTCCTCCATTGATTAGCTGTAGAATCCCATTGGGCTTTCAGTCCTGTCTAAATTCATGTCAGTTTTAACACTTCCAAAAGACTTAAAATTCACTTGACTCTCTTCCTTTTCTTTTTCTTTCCTTTCCTTATTTGCTTTCACCATTTCAAACTCTCCTAATCATTCATCCACTATCATTTTGGTCCATTGGTTTTGATTTTTCTGACACTGCTCTTCATCAGTGCAGTCGCTGCATGTGTTAACATGGGATACCTGTTATTTTCATTATTTAGTCCCAACCCCTATGTCTCCCTCTTCGAAATCAGTGAGCACACCCAGTGATGCAGGCAGTCAGGACTCTGGAGATCTGGGACCCATAGGAAGGTAAGATACAAGAGCATGGAATAAATGCATTTTTTTCCACTTTGCTCTTACTTTCTCATTTTTGCCTTTGCTTCTGTAAATGAGAACGTGCTGTATCTAACATGTGCTTCTGTTTCTGCATTTTCCACTGTGTATTACCATCCAGTAAGACTGGTCTCAAAGGTGAGGTAGATAAATGCATGCAGTGAGAGGATCTTAAGCTATGAGCCCCACACCTCATATTAGAAGCAAGAGCTGCCTTTACTATTCTAAAATGGGCCTCAGAAAACTGTTAATTCTGTGTGGGTTTACTCTAAAAAGAGAGGAAAGTGCCCAGTGGTACAATCTGTTAACTCACGTGAGTTATCTTTGTTCACATAACCAGTCCTCTTTGAAGCCCTCCCAGGTGTAGCAGCAGGCTGCCATTGGTTCCTGTGAGGCTGCTCAGTGCAGTTTGTACCGCTGACGGTGGCAGGGAAGAGCATATACAGAAATAGGCCAGGACACCCCGACACCCACTGGCTTTAGACACACACTGCTTTAGAAACTGTGGGAGTAAGGGTTTCGTACAGAATGAGAGGGAAGCAGCTCTATTCTAGTTGGAAAGGGGTGATGGGGTGTGTGTTAGGGATAGGCATAAGAGCAGCATTCTCTCTGTGTGGCTGAAATATGAAATGTAGTGGCAGTCCATAACTTACTTTACTCCTACTCTGGAGTAGAAAAGAAAGGAGAACGATGCTGGTAAAGGAGGGTATGTTCAAGTAAGAAGAGGTCCAAGCAACTATACCGTATATTTTTAGAAATGTGAAACACAGGTCCTAATAGCTCTTTTTGTGTCAAACTAATTCAACATAAAACTGTGCTGCCAGCTTGTCCAAATCTGCAAGCCCAAATTCTGCTAATGACTTGAAAACACTTTGATTGCTCTCTGCAGTTAACAGTTGTCAGGAGTAGACACCGTATCTCTACAGACATCAACACTAATCTCAAAGAGCTTCAGGTCACCAGATATTATACCACACCAGCCTCTGCTTAGAAAAATCGCGCTTCTGTAAGCTGAAATTGTATTGTGTCTCCCTTTAGCCAGATGCAGATATCGTCCTTTGTGTTGTGGAGGTCGCACAGCTGCTATGACATCCACTCAGCCCTCTTCCCAGGTCTGTTCCCTCGAAGAGGGGGATGATGTTAATTAGAAAAGCCCTAGCCTGTAAGATACAGAAGTTCAAAACGCAGAAAATAGTGTAATGCTACACTCCTAAATAAATGCAGTAGACTTCAGCAGATCAAAGTACTATGAGCAGAACAAAAATTTGTTTTTAGGAAAAGTATAGCGTGTTGTTAAGGAGAACGTTATTTCCCACATGAAGTCCTACATGAAGCTATGACAACACTGGCTGGATTCTTGGTTTTCTTCTGAACCTTAATGTTGTATCTTTTTTACTGTTAAGGTAGTGAGATACTCTTGGAAGAATTTATTTTACTGTGACCTATTCTTACACTTTGACTCTTTGTCAGCAACAAGCAATGAAAGCACGTGGCCACGTATCCTTAGAGAGGACAACAGTTTGTCCTCTTCTTCAAAGCTCACACGGTACTGCACTGCAACCTTTCATTTTGAAGCCATTTTCTGGATTCTTGTGGCCACACTAGGAATCCAGCAAGAATCCCAAGAACTCGTAAGTCCATCAGTTTGCTTGCCAAGCTCTCTGATATCGAAAGGGCTGTGTTGTGTGGCAGGAAGGCCAAAACTGTTTGCCTGCGGTGTTTGGTTTGTGGTGCTGGAAATTCAATGGTGTCTGGTCCAGGCCCCGGGGAATCTCTCTAACCTGCAGATAGTCTGGGTGGCAATTAGTTTGTCACTGGGTGCTGGTAGAGGTACTCAGTGTGTGGCTGTGTGAATAGGTATGGTCAAGTGTGCATGTATGACAGTCATTCTTGGAGAGGAAAATATTGGTAGACCTATCATCACAGTGAGTAAACAGGATTAAACCACCTCAGCTGTTTTCTCATTTGAATGCCTGTATGAGCAAGGTTACACTGCTTCATTTGAATGTATCCTTCCATTTTGCTGTCTATATAGAGGGCATTTTCACCAGATCCCCTTTCACGCCATTGTAATATTGTCCCCTTTTCCCATTCTGCTGCAGATTTTGCACAGGCATTAGAGGAGAGCAGATTAGTTTCAAAGCTGCTAATGCCCCAGTCTTGGAGATCAGGGCTCCTCTGTTATTGTTACTAACGCTACTGCAGAAATAACGAGCTCCCACACTCTGGCAGAAAACCTGCGTGCAGTCTGATCGCTCATTGCTGAAGTGTTCTCCAGAGGAAGATGCAGATATTAAAATAAAAAGCCTGTGTAGTCATAGATTTTGGTTCACTCTAGGAAGGAGTCCTGTTGAAAGCTTTGAAGAAAGCAAGAGGTCGTTGTACATTCCCATTTGAGGCAGCAATTCAGTCTGGTGCAGAAATAGGTTGGGTTCCTGCTTCTGTCAGTTGTTGGCATTTCTGGTAGTCAGACTTATATCAGTCTTAATTTCGCCAAGTATATCTGAGGTATGTTTTGAATGGCAAGCACCTGTGATTTCTCACAGAGTGAAGGTGTAGATTAGCCAGAAATCCAGGTTTCTGACATCCACTTTTCAGGAAGGACAACTGGTAAATTAGTGAGAGTTGGGACATTGTTAAGTAGTTGTTATCCTGGAACCACAGACCTCACTCTACCGTACATTGCAAGATGAAAACTAACTGGTAACTTGTTCACCAAGTATAATAGTTATTTATAATAGTTATATGGGGAGCAAAAGGGCTCCCACAGGTGATCTGTAAGAGCACTAAATTTTTTGGTATTGAAACTGGACAAATATAAAGCCAGTAAAACTTTGCAAAATTATAATGGCAAAACAAATTAATCACTAAAGCAATTTACCTAAAGACTCTATTGGATCTTCTCTCACTGGACATTTCTCAGTCAGGATAATGTGCCTGCCCAGCAGGCAGATAATAGGTCAAACAATAATCTGTACAACTTTTCTGAATGAATTTTTTGATGCACAGGAAGAAAAGCTGCATGGTCACAATGGTCCCTTCTGCTGTGTGATCTATGGACTAGTAGTGTTGCTATCCTGCAGGACCATTGTCCATTATCTCCAGCACAGTAGTTAAAGCAACATTGTCTTTTCCCTGATGCCATTAAGGTTACTAAGAGAAGGTGTGGGGTGGACTGTGTAATAGCACTAAATTACGGAACCATTTCTGTTTTGTGCAGCCCAGATTTTTGTGAGGTTTTTTGCTGCTTGATCTTTAGTGCCACATTGCTGTTTGTCATAGCCTTTTCACTAGGGATAACACTAGGTTTTGGGAGTGTTCCACCTTCCCCCTGAGCCATGACAGCAACAGTAAGAATGAGCAGATGCTAGATGAATTACAGTGCTAGAAACTACTGACAATTTTCTTCTAATGCTTTCAGCTGGACAGGAGAGCCAACTATTTTTTTTTTTTTAATGGTCTTGGGGATCAGTTCTGGCAGAGATACATTATACTTTATTTCTGGAAGATTTTAGCATAACTCTGTGCTTAAGAAATATTGGGTGTGTACCGCTCTTAATTATCAGGCTACTCTGAACGATTCATTAGAGCCCTGTTTTTACACAGAGTGGAGCTTGTCTATCTCCACATCACTTTGCACATCCCACTTCACTTTTGTAATGGTGGTGTTGCTTCTGCTACACAGATAAGCCAGGAGATGGGTTATTGGTTCGCTAGACTTTCTGTTACGTTGAAGGATCCATTAAGATTCTCCTTGGAATAAAGCATGCTTGGGTCTTTCAGGATAAGTATTTTGTTTAGGGACATTTATGCCCAGTGTCCTGTTATGATGGTCAGCTGATACAGACATGCACAACTGAAATGTAGATTTCAATTAACGAGATTTGAGTAAATATCGTGAGTTAAAGGCATTTGCAGAGAGCTTCTGTGCTGTAGCATGGTGTGAAACACAAATTTGCCAGTTCCAGGGTATCAATATAGAGCTTCTTCATGACAACTGGCTACACCTCAGTCAGTCCTCTCTATTAGATACTTCGAACTTATACTACCTTAAGCTGCCAGGGAGGATGCTGGCTATCTTAGTTCAACTGTCATAAAACTAGTGCCCATGGAGAGGCACACTTTACTACTCACCCTACCTTAGATATTCATAAATCTCATCTTCTCACCACACATACCCATGAACAATGTGTTTGTGTCACTTGGGAGAGTACACAGGGACAGGCATTGTAGAGTGCTTCAGAGCCAAACCGTGCAATATCAAGTCCTGTGGGCTTAGCCAGCTCTTTAGAAGTGGCCCAGTGTGGGGGTCAGAGTTCTAGGAATGGTCTGCACTTTGCATGCCGGCTCAATATAAGATAGCAGAAATAAATTTGTCCTGGAAGGATGTGCTTTGGTGCCAGGGTAGCTCTCGTGCTGACACTAACCTGGATGGGTGTGTATTCCTGTATTTCCCACAGGGTGTGTTTGCCCTGGCGTATTGCATGCTTGGAAGAGTTGCATTTGTGGACCCAGGTGTGATCTATTTTTGTGGCCCATTTTCCCCTGTATCTTTTCACTGCTTCTGTGTATTCTCAGCTAGCTTCATTACCCTACAGTGTAGGTTTGAACAGTAGTGTCCCATTTATTGTTGAGCTGGGTTGTGTGTGTGTGCCTGCAGTGAAGTCCCATGCATGCAGCATTTCCCTGTGCGCATTTTGTACTGGAACACGAGAATCCCATTAGGCAGTGTATGAAGTTTCTCACCTTCCATCTGCTCAGTAAACTGCAGCAGACTTAGCTGTCTTGAACTTGCAAAGGTTAATGGTTGCTTTTCTTTCTACCACAGCTTCATATGCTCTTTTGCTTTCTAACTTGTATTTTTTTGTTGCCCATACATTTAGATACCCAATTATTTTGTCTATAAAGACAAAGGTGACAGAAAGCATTCTTCATTTTCTGGTAGCTTCTTTAAGAGAATGATTACTTCAGTGTGGTGTAAAATCATGCAAGGCATGTTATTTTGTATTGTTTCTCTCACAGTCCATTGGTTTTGCTGGGTTTGTCTGGCTATAGCTACTCATTCTACAATTATTGTCCTTATTTGGATTAGGGCACTACATAATAGTTTAAATGGTTCTTATGATCTGAATTATGTTTTCATTCCATTGATATTGCAGTTTTTTAGATGTGTTTGATGCACTGAAATTGGTTAGCTACCTTCATTGTATGAAGTTTACTTGCAATAAAGCAGGATCAGCCCTTATTTAGATGAGGCTGTAAATTATTTAGTGAAAGTTCCAGTGAGAATGAGCTTGAGCATAGCATTAGGTAGCGAAGAAAATAAAAAATAAAGGGAAATCAGATTTCTCAAAGAGGTTTTGTAGCAGTAGTACACCATTTTTCTAACAGTAATATGCCATAGAAGTTAGATCACTCTGGAATTCTGACTGCCTCATCATCACTAGGTTTTTTTACATCTAGATAAAATACAGTATATGAACAACGCTAGGAATAGAATAGCTGTCTGTAATGCTGGGTGATTTTTCTCTGAGGAGCAATATCACCTTTGGCTTTGGCTTTTACCATACTTCTTTGTCCACTATGTTAGTTTATCTTGCAGTTACTGTGACCTCTGAATGTGTTCCCAGTTGTACTCCAGAGAACACAGTACCATCTGTCACATAAGGCTGGATGTTTTTACTGGTAGAGAGTCAAGAGCACATCTTCTTCTCTCTGATTCTCTTTTGAAGTTTGCTGACAGTATTAGTCTGCATTTGTATGTGTTTTCATTGGACATGGTTCTGAGTTGCTTCCAACTACCATGCCCACTTTGAGTCATTTATTTAAAAAAATATATAAAGTATAAAAAAGAAGTACACTAGGATATGATGTCCACCTTCAGTTTGTATCTGCCTGATACAGGGAGAAATAGATGTAATTCCCATCCTTTTTCTCTGCGGCATATTATTTACTCGTTTTTTTACAGTTATTAGGTGGTGTTCTTTACAACACAACACCTAAACACACGAGACTTGTGTTAATCCTGCATTTCTTAATCTCAAACTCTCAAACACACATTTCTTGTTTCTCAGATATACAATCAAAAGCAAAGAGGTAGTTCTGGAGCATCTGGGAACTGAGTGAGTCAGAGCATGTCATTATTGTATTTACCTTTTTACAGTTTTGTATTTAATCTTGCTCTTTGTGTGTTCTTACCATGTAATATTTAAAATCACAAAGATTTTGTTTGTTAATCTCTCATAACTGTATTTAAATGTCACCAAAGTCTTCAGGTTCTGTGCTTTTCAGGCTGTTCTCCTGAAAAATATCGGACTTGGCAACTTAGCTTTTATTTTGACTGCTTTATTTTTAAACAGCTCCCTTGCCTGGTAGAGTAATATAGCACATTGACAGGCTGAAGAAAGGGTATCAGAATGCCATTGTCCCTTTTAAATGTCTGCTTTACTGTTTAATTAGATCAATAAAAAAGTCAAAAGAAGGTCGATCCTAGTCTCAATTTATGTAGGAAGGTTGAATTATTGTGGTGGATCGTCTTTTACAGGCCATGCAGAATATCTCCCATCTTCTGTTTAGCTACAGAAAAAATCTATCGTAGACATTAACAAAACCATGCTTCTGTAAGATAAAAACTGCTGCTAACATAACCATATCGCCCAGGGCTGAGCTACTTTATTATAAAGTAAGTGCATTTGACTGATCTATCTGAGGATGCTGTTTCATCATTGCAACTCAGCTTTGCATTACCAGCATTTCATTGTGTTACTGTGTTTGTAAATGATAGGGGTCTGTCTTCAAATGCGACCAGTACAAGTGGACCTGTGTTGTATTGCCTGAGGAGTAGCAGCCGTAACAGTTATTAGTACCGCATTTTTTTTATAGTGTTTCTTTTAAGATCAGTTTATATGTACAAAATGGCTTTTAAATGGCTGTTTTAGTGGCATACGTGTTTCATAAAGGGGCTGAGCTGAAGGGAAACACAGGACAATGTAAAGACTCTGAGGGAACGACAGGAAAGTCTGAGGGAAAATAACTGCTTTATGGTAATCTTCACTAGAATGGTGTTTTGTTCAGAAAAAGAAGAGTTGTAACCTTAGGGCCTGTTGTGTAATGCAGACATAGGTCTTTCACAGTGGGGGGTCGAGAAGAGTTTGCTTGGTGGCTAGAGGCAAATGGAATAACCTGTGGGGTGTTGGTGTTGCCACTGTTTTGGAAGGTTTGACATTGGTATGGGATGTTTATCATTAAATGGTAAGTCAGAAATACACACCCCAGCTCTTATTTTTTTTTCACGTATAACTTATGTGACACCATCGTCAGGACCTCTTGGCACACGTGTTTTATCTTACAGTTTTCAACAGTGCTAGAAGCCAAATTGTGCCTTAAACCTTCTTGACCTGAATTGTGCTAGCATTTGTGAAGGAGTAACAGTGTCCGCCTCCTCCCATTGCCCCGGGAAACCCTGGCTGCCTCAGCTGCCTTTGCCCTAGGAACTCTGCCTCTTTTTAAAGCGATGCTGCAAATCTCTTACACTTCACACCCCTAGCCTATTTACGAGGTAGTAACAAGGCTGGTCAGTCCTTCTTCCACAGAGCGTGGGCTGCTCGGTATGAGTGACTGAGTTGAGCTGCTTGCACGTGTCATGGCTCACCCTGCATAGGTTGATATATGAGCCTGGAGAAGGCAGGTTTCTTGCAGTCTTCTCTCTCCTTTTGTCCCCACGCAAGAAGTAGAATCCTTTTCCTTCATATTCATTGTATATTTAGCCCTAGATATCTGAAACCTCTCCCTGCCAATTTTTTTTAGCCTATAAACATAAGCAGACACCTTAGGGGCTGTTATTTGGCAGTTGCTTTCAAGTGCCTGTCTATCTGATCTAGAGAGAAGGGAGTGTTTTTCAGCGTGTGCCAGTTACAAAGTCAGAATGGTCCATATTAATTAGAATCATCTGCAATCCTTTTAGCATGTGAGCCTGTGGCATCATTAAGGATTTTCATGCTTTCATTCCTAAAGGATGGGTAGAGTTCAATCCTCCAGATCTTTGATTATTTTTCTCATTAGCAAGCATCTCCATGCTATAAATTAAAGGAGAAGGAAAGATTGCCAATCCCAGGGTGCTTCATAAAATGCCTTGGAAACCTGAGCCCCAGCTGCATCCAGAAGAAAATAACATTAATGTATAAAGCCCCACTTAACCATTTAGGTTATCGGCCCAGCTGTAGTTACTTCTCTGTAGTTATTTCCAGGCATTTTGTGCATGTATTTAGTCCGACAATCAGATGATTTTAGGGACTAAAACACTAATCCTCTTAAAACAAAACAACTTACTTGCTAAAGCCAGCTCAGCTTACACAGTTCTCTTGCACAGAATTTCATCTTGATTTAATTAAATTGTGTGAGGTCACCTCCTATCTTAAACTGTTTAACATTGTTAAACTGGCACAATTTGTGCATGTAGAGGTTTTCTCCTTCACCAGCCTGTTACAAAGCTCCTTAGAAAATCCCCATTCACTTTTTTTGTTTAATCTGAAAAAATAAAAATAGGCTCTGAGTAGCTATTTCAGTAACTCAATTTTTAGGAATTTTCTTCAAATCCATAAAATGGGAGCTGCTGCCACTGGGAAGATATGGGTAAATCTCCAGGTAATGTTTTTCTTTTTTTTCAAGGAGTTTTGAAACAGTCTAAGCATCCCGTGCTAAATTTTTCATAAGCAGAACACTTTGGTTTTCCATTTAAAACTGATTTTGATACTGAAAATTTAGTTGTACTGATTTACTTTAATAATTCAAAATTAAGAATACAATTTCTGAGCTGGTCTGTTAGAAGTCAGGTAAGTGGGTCATGAAGACTTTTGACATTTTGACTGTTGATGTGAAAAGTTTTTTGGTAATTCTCATGCAGGTGAGCTCTGATTTCAACCTAGTTGTAGCAAAAACCTCATTCTTTTCTGGAATGATTTTACTGCTTCTAGCACAAAATAAATTGCACAAAAAAAGGGGACCACCACTACTTCTTACAGCTAGCAGCTACTGGATTTTAGAACTGAAGCAAAAATTAAAATTTCCTGAAATCTTTCACCTTCTTCTTCAGCTGAATAATGCTAGACTTAAAAATTGTAGGTTCCAGCCTTCATGTTACCTCTTTGACTCCTTTGAAAGGCTATGGATTGTCTTTCCTAGATTAGACTAATAAATCTGACTTTGTCTTTTATGCAATTGTATCCAAAGTCCATTGAAGTTTATGAGAAATCTTCCCTTATATATGGATTCTGGATCGAAGTGTCCTAACCTGAGTGCTGAGGTTCCTTAAAGCATCTGCAGGAGCTTATAACATGTAAAACTTCTCCTGCCAAGTTCTTTCTTTACACTTGTGATCATTTGAGTTCTATTTTGTTGCGTAGGCTTACTGTTGGTGTAAACACAAAGAAGAAAATATCGTTCTAAAAAAGAATTTTCAGGGTTTGCTACAAGAACAAAAAAACTTGTGCCTTCCCCTTCCGGAAGATGATTTTTATTACTGCACTTTCAAAATGATCATTCCTGCTGTTGAGCACTTCCTTACAGGAAACCCATGTCAGTTCATAAGCTCAGCAGAAGCTTCAAACTCTTTGACCTTCTGTCCTCATAGATCGATCCTGCTGCTCCCAGTGAACCTCCTGGTAAACCAGCATAAATTTTCAGACCAAAATTTTTGTAGCTATAACATATAAATTGTGAGGATTACAAGGTTCATTACACTGTCGTAAGACTATATTCTGTAATGTAGACCTGAATCAAAGCACAGATGTTAGATATGTCAAATAAGTTCAGCATATTGGATGAATTTAACTGCTGATTTAATGAGTGGAATTCTGTGAAATGGGAATCAAGAAGGTGTTGGTCCTGTGTTATATCTTACAATTAGAGGTGTGCCAGAATTGTTTGTTATGATTTAGTGGATTTTGAAAATTATCAAATACATTCTGCAGTGTAGTGTTGATTTGAAAAGAATTTTTAAAGATACATATATGTTTTAAATATTATTTGTCTGTGTTTTTCTAAATATACCTTAAAAAAAAAAGAAGAGTATTTTGTACTCATGCCCTTCTGAGAAGGGCTGCTATGGTTGCCAGGCAGCTGAAAGATAGCGCCCTGCTCTCAGGAAGGTCATAGTTGCTCTTTTTATTGGTGAAGACTGGAAGTCAGAGGTGTCAGCCTGCTTGGAAGTGTAAATGCAAACCCAAGTATCTGGCTGTGCTCCAAGAGTGGTGCCAAACTCCTTGCTCGCTGAATGTATTATGGCATTTTATTTTATGATTAGCAGCCCATCTCCAAAGACAAGAACAGACAGTGAAGTCAGAACATACTGCTCTACAAGCACAAGTGAGCGTCTTGTGAGAGGCACAAATCCTCCCTACCTGCTCATAGACATCTTGCTTATAATGTGCTTCAGAAAACAAGTAGCACAAGGAAGGTATTTTCTTTTTGCCAATCCTTTCAGAGGGGAACAGAGCTGCAAAACAGAGCACAGATGGGGCAGAATAGTGGCTTAAATGCAAAGCATCGATTGAGGCAGGTGGTACTTTTCCATCTCTGAGCAGTAGCTTTGAATCTTCTTTTCTTGACATATTTTGTTTTGGAAACACACTTTAAATATACAACAAATATCAGAAAGTGAAAATTACATTGAAAAATATTAAGATTATAAATATCTAGAATGAAAGTAGTGAAGATAAATATTTTATTAAAAGCTGATCTATACGCATACATATTTTAAACATCTGCACTAATTTCTCACCATTAGTTTCTTAGTTCAGATTTTCTAATTAGTCAACAACAAAATAAGAACTTTGGAGAAACTGATGCAACAAAGTTGGTAGAATTCTTTAAAATTTTATAGCTAAATAATTATGCAGCCTTAAAGTTATTCTGGCAATATTCAGACTTCAAAAATAAAGGGCTAGATATGTGGTAGATTACATATTGGAATTTCAAATAATACTGGATTGCAATTTGATGACAGTATTTGGTATTGTATTGAAAAAATGCATTCAGAAAACATCTTAAGCGTTATATTCCAGTAGTGATTTTAAAATAAATCTCATATCTCACAATTGTTGCATCTAGTATTTTCAAAACTATATGAGTTGGGAGATACCTGTTTACAGTCCATGTGCAGGTGCACAGTTCTTAATGTAAGCAATTTTGAATCTTTTGGAATTTGTAATCCAAGCCTGTATTTAACCATGGCGCTCCTCCTTGCATCAAAGCCAAATCCAAGAATCCTGTTACTCGTTGCAATGGTGGGCTTTTTTGCTTTTTTTTCCTAATTCACTTCTTTTGCTATTTTGATTTGAAGTTAGAAGTAAAGAAAGCAGGAAGCAGACTGAAACTTGCAGGCTCTCAAGTAGCTCTCCTGTCAATGCTGATAGCCCCTTGGCACTTGATTGTGTACTACCAGGGAGGTAAAAAGGGGAGCATGGAATCGCACAGCCAAGAGTGGCTGAAGTGGAAAAGCACTTCTGGAGATCATCTAGTCAATCCCCCCTTCTTAGAGCAGAGTCACCTGGAGCAGGTTGCTCAGACTGTTTCCAGTTGGGATTGGAGTCTCTGAAAGGATGGAGACTCTGCAAACTCCCTGGTCAACCTATTCCAGCGTTTGCCTACAGTCACAGTAAAGAATAATTTTTTTCTTATGTTTAAGTGGGTTTTACTTTTCTCAGTTTGTGTCCATTGTCTCTTTTCTTGTTACTGAGCACCTGCCAAGTTTTTAATTTACTCATCCTCCTAAGTCACCCACTCAAGTTTGCTGGGCCATTCACCCCAAGTTCTTTGTGGACAATGACTTCTGAAACCTCCTAACAGTTGGAGTCTAAAAGTTGTGTGCTCAGAACTGCTGCATGGAGCAAGCTCCTGTCTTTCTGTCCATAAGCAGAGAGCCCCTGGTGGCATGTTTCACTGCTGGAGCACTTCATTTAGGTGCCTGAAGGTAGTATAAACACCCGTTGCAATGTCAAGACCCTGTACTACCACAGATGGGCAAAATGAAACTAGTCACATTCACAGCACTTTAGAAGCGTTACTCTGGTAAGCAAAGGTAGTTTGAAAGTTCACGTGCTGTGGATGTCTCCATACGCTGTGGGTGAGTCCCTCTTTCATTTCTGGTCTCTCATTTCAGTTAGTAACAGTATATGCACTGCTTAATGGGATTGGCCTTTGATCTCTGAAAGCCTTAATCTGTAGAGTCATGACACACTCCACTGTATTTTAGGGTTAGGAGGGCAAGCTATTTCCCACACCAAGGGTCATTTTAGGACGTTGCTGTTGCTGCAAGGGAAGATGGTGGGTTTGCGACTTGTCAGGTTTAATGGTGTTTTATTGGAGATACGTACGAGTATCGTTTCAGCAGATACCTTGGGACTCAGTACACTGTCAATGCAGTTTTCTCCTGGTCTGGAAAGCAAAACAGTTCTTGGTGACAGGAGGTGCCAGAATATGGTGTTTGAAGGTGAGATTTGCAGTGCTGAAAAGAGATTTCTACCCTGCAAGAAGTCCCTTGGAATTGCAGGGCTTGCTGTTATTTCTGTGAGTAGCCTTTTTCAAAAGTGTAGATTTCAGGCCTGGTTGCCCTTGATTTGGGAAGGGAGAGTGAGGGTAGAAAAGAGGTCATGCAGAACACATGTTCTGCAGCATCAGCAACGGATGAGGGAGGATTTGATGTTAGCTTCAGGGAAGCATAGTCAGAACCAAGCTGCCAGCATGTTGCACGCTGGCTGAATGAAAAATGCTGGATTGGGGCACCTACCAGAGGCAAGTCGTACTGCAGTCTGACCATGATTCCAGATCTTAAATATCATTTTATGATGGTGATTGAATACATATATGTATGGGCACCGACGCCACACGTGTTTCGCATACTGTCACTGAGGCCAGATCTGAAGTTCGTTAAATCAGCTGAGAAGTTCTCGCAAATTCCAGTCGGTTTTAGGTGACAGGCTCTGTGCTTCATTGATGCATTCTGAAGTTGGGAACTTTCAAAAAGAGTTCAAATATGTTATTTAGTTTATTTATTTTAGTCTTTTCCACATTTTAAATCTACATAACTGACATTATCGAATCAGAATAAAATCTTCTGGAAATAAGGTTTCATAGGGCATTGGCTGTCCCCATGTGTTGTAAGAAGAGTCGTAGGGGCAGACGGCCGGCCTGGATGAGTAGGGAGCTTCTGAAGGAACTAAGTAACAAAAAGAGGATGTATCGTCGTTGGAAAGAAGGGGACGTAAGCCACGTCATGTTCAAAGATGTTGTTAAGTCGTGTAGGAGGAAAATCAGGGAAGCAAAAGCCCAGTTGGAGCTCAAATTGGCCACTTCTGTAAAGGATAATAAGAAGAGTTTTTATAAATATATCAATGGTAGAAAGAAGGGTGGCAGCGACCTCCACTCCTTGTTGGATGTGGAGGGAAATATAGTAACCACTGATGCAGAGAAGGCTGAGGTACTTAATGCCTTCTTTGCCTCAGTTTTCAACAGCAAGGATGTCAGCGTGCTTGACAGTTGGCCCTCTGAAGTGGTTGATAGGGGCAGGGTTGGACCTCCTGCAATCCATGAGGAGGAAGTTAGAGACCTGCTGAGCCACTTGGACCCTCATAAGTCTATGGGGCCGGATGGGATCCATCCTAGGGTGTTGAGAGAGCTGGCGGATGAGCTTGCTAAGCCGCTCTCCATCATCTTTCAACAGTCCTGGCTCACCGGAGAGGTCCCAGAAGACTGGAAGTTGGCCAATGTGACGCCCATCCACAAGAAGGGCCGTAAGGATGATCCAGGTAATTACAGACCTGTCAGCCTGACCTCGGTCCCAGGTAAAATCATGGAGCAGATAATCCTGGGTGAAATCATGCGGCACCTGCAGAACGGTCAAGAGATCAGGCCCAGCCAGCATGGGTTTAGAAGGGGCAGGTCCTGCCTGACCAACCTGATCTCCTTTTATGACCATGTGACTCGCCTGGTGGATGAGAGGAAGGCTGTGGATGTGGTATACCTGGACTTTAGCAAGGCCTTTGACACTGTCCCCCACAGTAGACTCCTAAAGAAGCTGTCAGCCCGTGGCTTAGATGGGAGCACTCTGTGCTGGGTTAGGAATTGGCTGGATGGCCGAGCCCAGAGAGTGGTGGTGAATGGTGTCTCATCCAGTTGGTGGCCGGTCACCAGTGGTGTCCCCCAGGGATCGGTGTTGGGTCCGGTCCTGTTTAATATCTTTATAGATGATTTGGATGAGGGGATTGAGTCCATCATCAGCAAGTTTGCAGATGATACCAAACTGGGAAGAAGGGTTGATCTGTTAGAAGGTAGGATGGCCCTGCAGAGGGACCTGGACAGATTGGAGAGATGGGCCGATTCCAATGGGATGATGTTTAATAAGTCCAAATGTCGGGTACTTCATTTTGGACACAACAATCCCATGCAGAGCTACAGATTGGGGACAGAGTGGCTGGAGAGTAGTGAGGCAGAAAAGGACCTGGGAGTGCTGGTTGACAGGAAGCTCAACATGAGGCAGCAGTGTGCCCAGGTGGCCAAGAAGGCCAATGGCATTCTGGCCTGCATCAGGAATAGTGTGGTGAGCAGAACCAGAGAAGTTATCGTCCCCCTGTACTCGGCACTAGTCAGACCTCATCTGGAATACTGTGTACAGTTCTGGGCCCCCCAGTTTGGGAAAGATGTCAGGATACTGGAATGTGTTCAGAGGAGGGCAACGAAGATGGTAAAGGGGCTGGAGCATAAGCCCTATGAGGAGCGACTGAGCGAGTTGGGGCTGTTTAGTCTAAAGAAGAGGAGGCTCAGGGGAGACCTCATTGCTCTCTACAGCTACCTGAAAGGAGGTTGTAGTCGGTCAGGGGTTGGTCTCTTCTCTCAGGTGACCAGTGAGAGAACTAGAGGGCATGGACTCAAGCTTCGTCAGGGAAAGTTTAGGCTTGATGTGAGGAAGAAGTTCTTTACTGAAAGGGTGATTGGCCATTGGAATGCGTTGCCCAGGGAGGTGGTGGAGTCGCCGACCCTGGAGGTGTTTAAGGGGAGATTGGATGTGGCACTGAGTGCCATGGTCTAGATGATGGTTGGTGTTAGTGTTGGGTTATAGGTTGGACTTGATGATCTCAGAGGTCCTTTCCAACCTTGTCATACTGTGATACTGTGATACTGTAACAGATCACAGAGTGCCTGGTTTTCCATAGTAATAATAATACAGAAAAGGAAATACTTCAGTTCAAATTCCTTTCACCTCCCACATTATATTTTGCAGTGGTCTCTGTCCTCTGAATATCTTCCTAATGGTTTGGGCATGAATTCAGAACAGAAAAATGTAACAAGTTACTTTACAATCCAGTCTTTTAATAAATACATGACATTTGGGTCTCTTCCTCCTGTTGGTTTCTTTCTGCATGTTATTCCCCCCACTGACTGGGGAAAAAGAAGATGTGTTGTGTCAGAATTGTCTGGTACTTCTTCAGTACTAAGAGCTGAAACAGCATCAGCATTAATACTGTCCTAAATTTAAGAAAAAAAAATTATTGAGATGGTAGTATAGAGCAAACAGATAATACTAAAATATGCCTATCTAAAGGAAGAGAGTGAAAGCAGCTCAATTTAAAGAGAGGGAGTAAGACTTGTGCTTTGTCTACTTAGTGCAAGATCTAAAAGCCCTCATTCCCTTCACACTGCTTTAGACCAATCTATTATTTGATAATAATTACAGCATTTTATCCTACACCAAACGTGTAAAAGGAAGATGTATAGCAGGGCTATTATTTGTCACAATGTGAGAGACTTACATAGAAACCAGCTTTGAAACAATGTTGGGTAGTTCTAATTAAAATAGTGCCTGTGCTGCCAAGGTGGTGGGAATGGTCTGATCTGGCCTAGTCCTGACCATGCTGCTCCTGCTTGGTGAGTTTCCAGGAACCCTTCGCATGCCAGGTACACTTGCAGGAGGAAACTTAGCTCCAGTGATCTGCAAATTTGTGGAAGGACAGGAACGTGCAAGGAAGCACTACTTTTCCCAACTAGGTCTACTGTTAAGTCTCTTTTCCCCATTAAAATGTTAAGTTAAAATGTTTTATATTTCTTCCACATAGATCTGTGCCAAAATCCACTGAACTCGTTTAGGGAGACTTTCACCAACCTATGCTCTCCGAAAAAGTCCAACGTGAAAGCACCTCTGCCTGAGTGCTGACCTACCAGTAAAGTAGTTCTGCTGAGCCGTGCAGTTCTCTTTGGGCTCTGTGATGTTATTCCATCTGCCCCTGTCTTTGGGTGACTGAGAGTCCCAAAGCTAATTTCAGTTTTCTTTTATGAAGAAGACAGACAAAAGAGGACTGGCACCTAATCCTTTTCTTCTTCAAGAAATCTCTAGAGAAAAAAACTCATGCACTAGATTTGAAAAAGATTGGCACTGCTTTTTCACTGAGAACCAATGCCATTTCACAGTCTCCGCTAAGAACTGCCCACATGAGAACAATCATAATTGTAGTGCTCATCCAAATGATCAAGGAATGTCATACACTATGTCTGCTCATCAGGAACAGATTAGCTTTGATTTCCTAGTCTGGATGACAGCACAGGGTATTCAGTAATGTCTTTGGGTTGCTAATCCTCAAAGAATTTATTTATTTTTCTATGTTATTGCCATGGAAACTGGCTAAATTGGAAGTCCAGATTACATCTTTACTGTTCACTCACTTTCGTTTTGGTCTGCAGACATTCTTCGGGTGCCAGAAAGAGGCAAAGGACAAATTAATATTGTTCCTTGAAACATCTAGTCACACCCTGTGCTCTCCAGCCTCTCCTATGTGAGTGTAGCCACTTGTATTCTATACCTCCTAGAGGAAGAGATTTGAAACCTGAAGATCTGCTACCTGCAGCATCATTTTCTGTGATAACATTGCTCAGCCAAGCTTGAGAGGACAGCACAACAGATTTCTTCCTTATCTATTTTTCAAACCTCTGCAAGTGGTAACACAATGAGAACACTTGCCATTTGGAGCACAAATCTAAGAAATGTTTTGCAGATGTTCTTAAACTGCTGAAAACAGATGCAATCAGGGAACAAAGAGAATTGCATTTAAAAGTATGTATCACTGACAAGACTGGTGAATTATCTATGTCAGAATCCAGATAATGAAGTACTTAAGGAAAGAACATGTCTCTCTATATGGTCTGCATGTAGTAAATGATGGCCGGAACCGTAGGTGTTGCTATTCTTATAATTTGGGGATTTGAGCGCTGTCTTCAGTGTGTGAGATATCTAAATTTATTTTGTTTTGGTACACACCTGGGTACCAAATAATTGTGCCCTCTCTTGTAACTTGGTCTGGATCCTGAGAGCTGGAATGTAGAGGCTGTATCTCCTTAGAGAGTTGTTGCAAACTCTTGTAATCAGATGGTAATGGAGTTTTTCTAGTGGAATAGTCTTTATCCCTTGGAAAATTTTGTAGGTGTGAAAGTGGGTGGATGGGGAGAAAAACTGAAATGAATTGCATGTATTTTCTTTTAAGTATTTGGAAAACATGGACATACACATATAAATAGCCCTTAAACAGCTGTAAAATCAGAAACTGGCGTTTGCAAAGCAAGTCATAATCCACGCTATGGACCTTGGCAAGATTACAAGAGTCATTTTCACACAGATATAATTTTTAATGGAGTATCTATAATTTATTAGTCACTGATGCCTTTCCCTTATATCAGGCACTCTGATTCTTGCGTCCACTTTCCTTTCCGCAGTACTTGAGCTACAATCAAGTTATAATGGAGAGCATGTGTTCTTTATTGCTGTATTGCTTTGTCTCTGACCCTTTTCTAACACAGCTTCTTTTTGGAGAAGTCTTTCATGCCAATACACATCGCCTATGGATCATAAAAAGCTGAAGGGAAGCCTTTACGTTGCATGGGAAAACACTTTTGCATTACAATTCTTCATTCTTTTTGTATAGACAGGGTACTGAAATTGATTCTTTTATTCTGACACTACAGAGTGCATCACATGCCATTGTTTATCTCTCTGGAGAGTGAGTTAACATAGGTAATAGAATGGGTGAGTTTACTAAGTACAGGAGGTAGGATAATTATATGACTTTAAGACATCTATTTCTAACCTAATTTAAATATTTGTAGTCTGTGAATGATTCATTGGCAGAGGTTGCTGTTGTTGCAGAAAGGCTTGAGTAAATTGAGATGGCTGGTTTTGGCTGAACCTGGTAATATTATGTTCTCTGTATCCTCAAAATTTGTATTTAGAAGAAATGAGGGGAGTTTTTAATTTTGATGACTTTTTATACAGTACATCTGCATGACTGACTTGCTTTAGGGAAGGAATACTTTGCTTTAGCCTCTTCTAGCAAGAGCAATGCATAATCTAGTATTCATACTACAGGGAAAGGTGCTCAGGAGCCAGACTTGTATTCCTGATTCTGTCACAGATTCTGGCAGTTTTCTTGCATAGGAGATATAGCTTCTCAAGGGAGGGAAAATAAAGTAAAATCAAGAGCCAGGGAATGAGTGAGCACTTTTGAAAATGTTGGCCTCAATATGTTAGTTTTTATATTTCTAAATTGGAGGATTATGAGTATTTCACAGGACTCCAGAAAGCCTCTGTTAGTGTTTGCAAAGTGTTTTAGAGATGAGAGCATGACAAGTTCCACTGCAATGCAAGGAGCAACGTTTTCATTTCAGACTACACCTCTGGAGTATTTGTACTTTTGGTGACAATCCATATGACAGCAGTTCATTAAGAGACTGTCATAGATGTGATTTCCCCAGATATATCATTCCCCTCTTCCCCAGAAACGTAATCTGGATGAGAAGAAGAATTGCTTTATCTGTCCCAAATGCCTCCAGAATATATCAGAGGTGGTGTCAGTGTGGCATATACACTATGTGATCTTCATGCCCAGAGCACTGCTTAGAGGATAGCTTGCCATTAGGAGTGTGCCAAGGGGTAGGACCTTTGACGGAGTTCATGGCAAGTGTTCAATCTACCTTATCGTAAAAACATGATTACAATAAATAGTGCCTGCAACTTTCACAGATGGTTGTGAATGCATCAACCATAGTTATAGTTAGAAGTCTTTCAGAAAAAGAAAAAACAAATGTTTCATCAACCAATATATGAAAGGAAACTCAGCTTCTTCCCCTTGTTTACCAATAATATGTAATTTTAATAGGCTGCCTGCCCTGTCACAGATAAACACACAAACCTTGTTTGACGTATTATGGCTGTCCCTTGCACTTGGAAGTTGAATGTACTACATAAAGCATGTAACTAATGAGATGGAGTTTTGTTCATCCTTTCAGTTAATTCTGTGTGTTCTTTTTCCCCCCCTGCCTCCTTTGTGCTGCACGGCTGATTACCACCTTAGGACCTTGCAATGGGACACAGACCCCTCAGTGCTGCAGCTCCAGTCTGACTCTGAACTTGGGTATATGTCAGCTCTTTTTGTTATTCATTTATCATCTCTTTGCAAGAATTATGTTGAAAATGCTTCTCAGTAGAGCTGGTTTTATGTGATTTTTTGCTTTGTTGACTCAAAAAGACCATAATTTAAGTTTCCATTTTTTAGTTTCATCAATAAGAAGCTTCGGCAAAGCCATCTTTATGCAAAAAACAAACTATTTAAAGACACCTATGAGAAGATAAGCTGCTATTTCTGTTGCCTGAAACACAATAGAAATAACTATTTCATGACAGATGAAATGTTATTATTGTGGCACTTAAATATGCACGTACAATTACATTGATGTTGTTTGTACCTGTTGATTCAGACTTTTCTCTCTGAATCATTTGCAAGGTACTTTTTCCCCTCCTTCCTGTCTGCTGTAGTTATGCTGTTTCCACATGCAGTAACTATTTCCCCTTTTTCCTTAAAATGTGTATATGTGCATGTAATTGTGCGCTTAAATATGACTGCAGTCCAAGAGTGATTGCCATCTTCATTAAGTTCAGGCCACCTAAGCATTTTTTTTATATTTTACTATAGCCAAAACTAGTATTTTCTAGTTTGGGATGGAACTCCCCAAATAGCTAAAAAAAGTAGTTAATTAAAATAATTTAGAAATGCCCACCTGCAGAAATATTTAGGATAAAATATTCCTCTAAAAAGGAGAGCTAGCAATCCCTCAAGTTCTTCAGAATTTGAGTCATAAGCAAAACCAAACCTCTATATTGAAAAAATTGCTCTATCAAAGAACTTACAGGCTTGCCTGTCTGAGTCTCTAGGCAAGCATCTTACGGTTTTACTAGTTCGTGTGAAATCCATTCACCATTCTGCAAAAAAATCAACAATTTCTCCTTAAATACTGATTGATAGTGCTCCCAGCTGCAGTTTTGGATGTTAGGACTATTCACCAGGAAAAAAATCAAAAGTGGAAGATACCCAGATTGCTTTCTAAAAAGGGTTTCTCCACATCCAGAACTACCGGGAATCTTTGCGATTTCCAACTGAATGTGGCTTCAGATAGGTCCAGCTTGTACATCTTTACTTGGACCATACCAAAAAGGTAGAGTTTTTGAGTGGTTTTAATATACAGAAATCTTCTAAAAGTCTCTGTCTTTCCCAGAAGTTTAGATTAAAATCTGAGCACTCCCAGGAGCAAGGTTCCTCAAACAACTCTGCAAGGAAAGTTCCTTTGTTTTGCAAAAATATAACCCTGTATATAGCTACAAGACTTCAGTATTCTGTGAGCGGTCAGTGCAAAGACAGAAAAGCAGCACACCAAAGTGTAAATCCACAAGTATACTCTGTAATGGAAATCCTGCACCTTTTGGTAGAAAACTGTCTTCAAAACCAAGGCAGAGTGAGAGAGAGGACCAGACTTTCCTCTAGTGTCATATGACTAGTTTAAAATAAAAAATACCAATGCAAAAGAGATTCTGCAGTCAGCAATTAAATGATGTGTGTAGCAAAACACTTTTAGAAAACACATCTTACTTCTGGCACCTGCAGACAGAGTAACCAATTTTAATACATGGACTTCAGTTACTATCCTCCTCCTGTCAACCCATAGGCAATTTTGAAAGGAATCCTCCAAAGTTTATGTGGTCTCTAAGATGAATATTAAGTAAATGATAAATGGAAAGAATTATAAGCACCTCAGATGACAAATGGGTATGGGGAAGCAATATACAGTTTAGTGCTGCCCTAAAAAGAAATAGAGACAAGAATATTACAGCCCATATTTGGTAGAGTCCAGATACTGAAAGGATGTTCTTCTAGTTGTTCCTAAGTTCTTGAGACCAAGAGCTGGGCCAGCTTTTAGTTACATGGGAACCATTACAGGTTGCTTAACAGGGGCATAGAAGAACCAAGAGGCCATGCTCCTGCAAATGAAGCGAGACCTCCCTGTCTTCACCAGTACTTACCTGGATATGGGCAGCCCTAGACAGCTGTACAAGCACTAGCAATTCCTGAATTAGAAAGGGTTTGAGTGAAAAATTTCACACTCTCTCAGCACATGACTCTGGGATGTAGCTCATTTCTTGGTTAGCAGTCTACAAAGAGGTTAACCCAACTAGCAGTTAAATTCAACTCTCTATTAGGATCAATGTTCCCAATCCTTGGGCAGTTGAAGAAATGTGGAAGGACCTCATGTGAAACTGCTGTTAGAATTAGGTTCTAATTAGGCCCAGATTAGACACATAATTAATTAGAAATTATACTTAACCAAGACAACATTCAAGAAGCTCTTTCAATGCAGAAGGCTTAACAATCTCAGTAAATAGTGCCAGTGGCCTGGGGCAGCAGGGAACTGGTTATATAGGAAAGCCTAATTGACCAAGGAGGCTACAGAGTTTGCATATCTGGTGCTAAACGAGGGAAAAGCACGAGAGGTATTTATTAAAGCGTGAATTCACACAAACCCTCAGTTAAAGAAGCTACAAAAAATGTAACACTACTAAAACTTTTGTTAGGTGAAGTATATCACAAGCTATAGTTTTTCTGCCCCCAGTAATGTAGAAGTTATTCTGTAGGATTTTCAGAAAATCATAGCTTTTGATCATATTGGCAAAGTCACAAATGGTTGTAAGGAAGAAGACATTATATTTGCCTCTTTGAAAAGAAGAAAGAGTCAGAGCTGTAACAACTATTTCTGCTCTAGTGGTTTGTTATGCAATATTGCTGATTCATACTCATTATTTACTAAGTCTAATTGCATTCAACTTAATAACAACTCAGCCAGTAAGATAGATAAGAAAAATACAAAGCTGATGTAGCATTAACCAGCTGAAGAGTTCAGTAGGCGTCATCCAATGATGACAATTTCTTTTTTAGACTCCAGTTTCCTTTCAGACATCAGTCTTAATTGAGTACCTAAACCATTGTAAATTAATTAGATCAAAATCTCTTTGATCTCTGTTCTTCTGACAATCTGGAAAATAGAGAGGGTATGGATAATGTGCATAGTTTTTCCAAATTACTGTCTCTAATGACATGGCCGCTCAGAAACATGATGTCTGTGAATTTATCTCCAATAAACATATAAGCATGCTTGCACTTGTTGATTTAGGCAGCTGGACTTATTTAGTTGATTTGTTTATTGTATGCATATTGTCTTCTCTGCTGGAAGCTGGCATTTTTTCTAGTAAAACACTTGCAAGTAACAGTTTGTTTATTCTTCCCTCCCTACAGACAATCAATTAATATTCAGGAAAGAAATTGGGTTTTGTCCCCTGCCATTGAGTGAACTGTGTATGACTAGAAGTGTTCATGACTATATTCAGCTGTCTCTTTTTTTCCTTACCCACTTGTAGTTAGTTGCCTTTACTGATCTATTTCATATGCTTTATTTAAGTAAAGGAAGTAGTAGAAAAAGAAAACTGTATTTGTTCTGTTCCAGCTGTGTTTTGGAGCTCCCCTCCACCCTTGCATTGGGACTCTACTAACCATAAAACTGCATCAGTTCCACTGCTAATGGCTCCTGTGAAAGAAATAATCTCCTCCTTCATGGAAATTACCCACTTTACCTATTAAAGTCTCTATTATTACTCTCAGGTGAACATCTGATAGTTCTAATCCAGTCTGATTTACACTCACTCAGCCCTTTCCACTATTTTGTATCTCGGGCTGAGGATTAACTCTTGAGCAGGCAGAACATTGTAGTAATGATGATGTGAAAGAGAATTTTGTTGCATGTTATGAGTGGCACAAGCAGGTAATTTCTCTCTCCCATTTTTACAGTCCCTCTCAGCATTGTGATCTAGGTATTCAGTAACTGCACTTCATTGTGACAAAGGGTTCTCAGGTTAATTTTCTTCACTGCAGTTAGGTACTCCTCATGCACAGTGTATTGTGTTTCATCTTAGCAAACACTGAAGTATTTTTTTTATCCTGTTTATAAAAGCAAACACTCTTGTTCTTGCTGTTGATTTACATTTAACACACCTAACCTTTTGATGTCATTTTTTCCATCCTAGACGCAGACTGCACAAACTAGGGGTGTCAAAGATTACCCAGGTTGATTTCTTACCTCGGGAGGTGGTATCGTACTCCAAGGAGACACAGACACCTCTTACCACGCATCAATCTGAAGGTAAGATTATTGTTATTTTCAGAAAACATTTTCATAGAAAATAAGTATTCAAATAAGTTAAAGCACGTAGGTAAAGTACTAGTAAATCATAACATAGCGACATGTCACATATTTTCTGCAAGCCAGGTATTGTTTATCTGATCAATGGCTGTTCTGATGAGAATAATTATAATAATGACTTTAAATTCAAGTGGAACCAAACTACTTCTGCCTTACAATGGATTGTGCTTAGATAACAATATAATGAGAACATTTTTTCAAATAAATCATTATAAATATAATTAAAATTGTGCTTGATTCCATTATTCTTGCTTTCTCAATGACATTACTCATTCTGTTCTTTGCAAAAAGACTGTGATGGAAAGTTGCCATCAGATATTTGGTCAGTGTAATTGTGTTCCCCTCCAGTAGGTGAATCTTAGCAGAAGTTAGTTTAGCTGCCTGTGCTGAAAAAGACGGCTTACATACTTTGATTTGGACAGTCTTGCTTTCTCTCTGCTGGCAGATATATTATGTGTACTCATGGAGCTGTTTGTGAGTTGTTTGGCTTTGCTGATAAGTAAATACGCAGAGTAGTTAGTAGGGGAGTGATGATCTATCCGTTCTTAGACTACACACTTGCCAGTGGTGTACTGCAGAACACTGGTTGCCTGTCAGTTGAAACTGTTTAAACTGAATATAAAACTGTAGCCTGATGTAGTTTACACAGTACGACAAGATGTAGAAGAAGAAAAATTGAACCCAGCCTTGACTGTAATTTTTGGTGTGCACAGCAAAGGATCAAGAAAATTTCAAAAATGGGGTCCTTTCTTGCAGCAGATAGTGTAGAACTTCATCGGGCACCATATGAAAAAAGAAGATTCAAGTAGATTGCAAAAGGTGCGTGAGTACATCTGTCTAAATACTCTCAGGGCAGATACAGTGATAAACATAGCCAGCTTTTCCTTTGCAACTGGTTACCAGGTCTGCCTTTAAGAAACCAGAAATGAAAACTGCTGAGTTAGATACTCATATTCTGCTTTCCCAGACTGGAAGTTTATCATAGTCATCTGTTGTCTGAATCAGTGCCTTCAAGCATAGACAACCCTCTTGCTTGGATGCTGCTTTTTGAGCAGCACGTCCTGTCAGCTTTGCCTTCTCAGATGGGGGGACTATCTCAGAAGCTTTCCTAGTTCAATCCAGCTCATCTCTGCTCATCCCTCTTAGAGCTGCTGTAGCCTTGAGAAGATGGGGTTTGCCCCTAAGGCCTTGCCTTCCTAGCTTGAGACTAGTAGCTGATCAGCTCTGGGTCGTTATAATGGAGGTCTTGTTAGGTCAGATGGAGAGAGCATGCCCTTCCTCGCCCATACAGGGCCTTTACCCAAGGCAACAGCCTGTGGATATTGGGAGTTGAAGATAAGGCTTTGATGTGTTTGCCTCTCTCAGGCCTTCAACTCCAGTACTCATTAGCTGACCTGCCTTTCTAAACAGGCCAGCCTCTCTTGAGGAAGGAACGTTTTCCAGTAAGTTGTTCTTTTTTCAAGGAGCTCTTCAACTATTACAAACTGCTTTTCTTGGACAGACAAGAGGACAATCTCCAATCTTTCAGGGGAAAAGAACAAACGTGTGCCGCAGTGCAGCCTGGCAGTCAAGACAGCTAGCACAGAGGGCAATGTGACTTGTCTTGGTTCTCCCAGCACAGAGAAAGCTCTTTTTCCTTACTTGTATGGCAGAAGAGAAGTGCAAACATAAAAACTGATGGACTTTAAACTGCCTAGGCCAAACCTGTGGTTGGAACAGCCGAATGGTGATAAGTGCTTTTGGTGACTGGATTTATTATCTTTTGTATTCTCTATGTCATCATAGTCAAGGAAAAAACCACAAACAAAAGTTCTAATATTTAAACACAGAGAAAATACCACCCGATCACTTCCTTCAGATGTGTGGAGAAGAGAAAGTTTAACTTATTTTCTTTCTGATTTGCTGCTAGGGAATTCTCTACCCATAAAAATGACTATGGCCCTGCAGCAGTAAAGGAGAGTCAGGAATGTTTGGTTGTTCCATTGAAATGGTGTTTAATTGGAAACTCTCTAGGGGCTAAATTAGCTCTGTGATTTTGGTATCACAGGTCCGATGGAAATGACTTCTCAGGTTTTCAATCTCCCAAGCCTCTTTATGTACTGTCACTTGAAACTCAAACAGCAGACAGATGGGAATTCCTTGGGAGAGCATTTTTTAGAAGTGTCTGCACTGTTCCTATGCATTCATGTGATAAAATATAGCTATTATCTTTTCAAGATAAATTGTTCAGCCATTACTATGGTTATATGCTCAGTTATTCAGTATCTGAAGCCTTAGAGTTAGAGAAAATTAAAAAAAAAAGAAATCCCTTATTTACTTAGATGAGTCTGACTTTAGCTTTCAAAATTCACTCTTACACTGCCTGCCTTGGACATTGGAAATGTCAAAATGCAGAATTTTAGGATGAGATTGTCACACACTCATTTCTGGTTTGGAAGACAACTAATAAAGGCAACAGCTGGATGAAAAGACCTCTTCTGTAGCATTAAGCCACCGAAAGAGCACTTTGAGTCCATTCAAAGTTCTGCAGCTTTTTTGAAACATCAGTATTGGGTTTTCTGCACATTGCTTCTCTAGCAGAAAAGAAGCTCTGAGGTACCTTAGACCTACTGCTGTTCTGGAGTTCAGTGGATGTAGGCTTTTGTGGTAATGCCTATTTCCCACTAGTCCTTACAAAACTGGTAAAGGAAAGCTGCATTATAATACATACAGTGTGGTGCCAGAGCCCCGGATGCTGTGAGCCCTGAAGTCTCAGCTTGTCAGCTGCTAATTTTAGAAGAAATAATGTGGCATTATTCTTCACTGCATAAAAACAGGTTAACTCCTCTTTTCAGAGCAGGTAATTCACCTTATTTCAGAGGAATAATGACATGTCATTTCCCCCACCCACTCTATTATTTAGGGAGATGTGTATATGCATCATTCAGCTCTTTGATCACAAGTACCTAATTCTTTTGCTTTATTTAGGTCACAGTAAGCTTCAGCCTTTTCTTTTCTTCCTTGTAGGATGACTTCAAAACCACCCAAATCTTAGCTCTGTAGCCTAAGGAAAAAAAAAAGTGCTCTTTACTTTTCCTCTCCTTGTTCTATAATTGGAATTGAATTTAGGTATTTGTATGCACTGAGAAGTATTTCACTCGTATACATTTTTCTGTTCTGGAGTTCATTAAGACCTAGACTAGGCCAAATGTTTTCTAAGAGATATCTGGGACACTTTCCTTTATTGTACAGAGACTCTCACATTGCCCCAGAATGGGAGCCTTGTGGAGCCTTCGATGGTTGAACCTGCCAAAGCATTGCAGAATTGTCCTTTCCTGAAGGCACACCTAGAAGAAAGCAGCAACAGAAAAGCCGTTGCCAGACCTCTGTCTGGGATGAATCCTTCACTGTAATTCTCTGAATTGATGTTCCTGAAAGTTAGCCTCCTGAGGGAGCAGAGGGAAATGCTGCATGCAGTCTAAGTCTCACGAGACCAAGACACGTGAGTTTAAGTATCTGTGTACATACCAAATGGAAGTGACTTCTCTAGGGTGAACCAAAATTCTCTCTAGGCACCATTGATTAGTTCTTCACTGACTAGTTTGATAGCAGTGTTTTGTGTAAGCATATTAGTGCAGGTTCCTCATTATTGAATAGAAGGTATATGAGTTAAAGTGTCATATGCTGACACTGTATGAGGGCTGTGTCCTACTTTAAGGTTTGGTAATCAGATGAGGAGTTACCTGTGACCAGGACTGACAAGCTCAAATGCTGTGAAAACAAATCAGACTTCTGGAAGTTCTGTGATAAAATCCATAGATGGTTAATTTCACTTCAGTTTTTAGGGGCTGAGATTTACAGGTTTTATCACTGTGGAGCCCTGGCTCTGTCTGTCCTGTAAGATAATGTGCAGCAGACCTATAGCGCAGCAAATTCTGCACCAGGCCTGCTGTACCTTCCCATGTCTGAGTGTAGCTCAGCTCTAGCTTTGTAAATGCATGCTGTTCTTGAGAAAATGCAGTCCCAGAACTAAGTGAGATCATAATTTACCATGCCCAATTTGTCTAGAGCTCTCAGATCAGAAGCTGGGGGTTAAGTTAAAGAGCTTACTTGAGCTTTTCCCTTCCAGGGAATCTTAGAACTCAGCTTCAGTCTGAAGAGGACAAGACAAGTCTGGACCCAAGAGTAGCTTTGGATCCCTCATTTAGTGAAAAATGTAGATGCACAGGTGTGCATCACCATGCATGCAACATATTTGTAAGGATACACGAAAATATGTGTGATGGAAAGGCATTGGACATTAGCAGGGGCAAAGCAGAGATACTCTGTTGTCAACAAAAGGTGATGTTGGAGAGCAGAGCAGGACTGGGATAGGAAAAAATTCTTAAAAGAGGAGACAACCTAAAGATGAATCAATGTTAAAGTAGAAGTTCTGTTTTTAAGGAAACAGATTCTTAGTACTAATGGACATTAATTTTGTAAGAAATATTATGGTCTAGTCTACACAGTGTCATGTATCACTGAGTGGTTTTAGTTAGCTATAAAAATCCAGTTTGCCTTTTCTTCTCAAACCTCAGTTCATCAGAGTCATACCATGGATCTCAACAGCTGGCATAAACACCCTAGTTCAAGACCGTTTTGTTTGTTTAAAATAACAAAGCTTATTTTGTGCTGTTGTACCAGACTGTACAAGATTGGATGGGACTAGAACAGTGCAGAGGAAAGGTTTGAGGCACTGCACTGTGTAGCAGTCTTTCAGTAATTCCCCTCTATGCCTGTCACAACTGCACCCTCTTTTCTAAATAACACGATTTCAAAGGTGGATTTTTTTTTAATATAAATCGGGCATAAAAAGCTTGCAAAGGCATTCGAGCAGCTCCCTCTGGTGGTGAAGCAATGAACGAACGCGTCGTGCCGAAGGGGTGCTGAAGGAGGGATTCTGGTGTGACCTGCAAAAAAGCAATAGCCTCTTCTTTGTCTGAGGCAAGAATTTTACTTAGTAGAAGATGCTTAAGTCGTATTACTGGAAAGCTGTATGATGTAAACACCAACGGAAGGATTGTGAGAAGAGACCAAGCTATTATATTAAAAGTAGGGGAAAAAAAAATCCAGGGGAATGATACCCTAGTGAAATCATCTGCAATCCCTTATTCTTGTCAATCCCTTCTTGAAGTACAATTAGTATAGTTTGTAAGAAAACATTCTCCAGGATATTCACATTAGGCAGGTACCAGCTGTGATGGATCTGTGTTATGCTGCTAGCAAGCTACAGACATTAGGTGTATATTGCTAAAAGCTTTCAAATACTGACCAACTCATCATAATTTTATTTAGTACAGAATTTGGACAAGGACTTTTCTTTGGAAAATGTGTTTGCGTTTTTTTGTAGTGCAAAATAATGTATGACACTGACAAGGGTTTCTTCTGGGAGGAAGAATCATAGAATGAAGAGGCTGCCATCTGTGGTCACGCAAGGTTTGGTTTTTTGAGGCAGGAGGAGGCATCAAATGTCTAATTTCCTGAAATATGTAGCACTTGTGGGCATCTAAGACAGTCCCACTCCATTTCCAAAAGCTGACCTGGTGCATCTATAGTCTACTCTTATACTTCTCAATGATAATTGCTGTAGTGTTTGCTCCCATTCTGTATCTCCTCCCCCATTCTCTCTAAAGGCTTCTGGAGAAGGATTTTTCTTATACTTAGGATGGTTTTCAGCAGAGTGTCCTCTTAATCCTAAACTGTTTTGAACAGGCAGATGTGAGAATTTATTAAGCATCAGTAATTCTCTGGGAATTAGCTACTAAGAACTGATTTAACAGAGAGAAGATGGACTCTGGTCACACGCAATACGAGGTCTAAGGAAGAAAAACACTTTAGGGATCTTAAACTTCATCCCTGATCATTTCATTACACAGGAACAGAGTAATTTGACTCATTGCAGCTCTTCCACAATCTTAAAGACCTGGGAAGGCATTTTGAAAACCAGGCCCACATACATGGGAATTACCTGCTCCAAAGTGGCTCAGGCCTTCTGCAGCCTCTGGTTTCAGTTGTGCAGCGTACCTCTGCGTCAAATGCAAGCCCAAGAAACACATCTAATAATTCTCTACAAGGTTGAAAGAAGAATAACAGGCTGGTGATGTTTGGGCCTACATCCTTCAGGCTCCAGAAGGTGGAAAACAAGACAGAAGAATTAACTGCCTTTCTCAGTGGAACAGAAACCAGTTTTGAGGCTGTGACTGCCTTGCAGAGGACTGTGGTGCAACTATAATTCTGTGCATGGAAGGAGTACTGCCTCTGCAGAGAGCATGGAGAAGGACCACAGTGTACCTCCTCTACTTGCAGATCCTGCTTGTTTGTAATGGGTGATCCTTGCTCTGTGATTTTGAGCAAGTGTATCCCATTCTCCACTTGAGAGATGGGAGGCTACTCCATCTGAGAATAACAGAAAAAACATTGCAGTCGGGTCCCTTGTGCAGAACCCAACCTGTTCCTTTAGTTGCAGTGGGAATTAAGTAATTGAGTGGAATCCTTGTACATCTGGTGTTGCTTGGTGGAAAATAAGAGCTCTGATGTTAGCACCTTTGACCTCAAACTCATTTAACTAGCTGCAAGTCATCTCACAGTGCCTTTGACCCATCTTTGTGTCCTGACATCTGAAACTAGCAGCGATCCATGAATTCAGAGAGAAGCCTCATAACACCTGTATGCAAATTGAATCCTTTGTTGGCTGGAAATGAAAACCTTCCTCTACGTCTTTGCTTTCTGGAAAAGATCCTGGCTGTGTTTTACACATGAAAAACTGCTGTACTGAGCTAATTTGTTATATGCTACCCTCGAGCAACCAAATAGCTCTAAACTTATTTGCAAATATATGACTATCAGTATGTTAAACTGAGCTTTAATGTGAGAACAGAAGTAAACTATCCATACAAACAGCACCATGATTTCCCCAGTCAATGCTCAGTGAAAAAACAGTGGCCATTTTTAATGTTAGCCATTTTCACATGTTCCTAATTCTCACTCTACCATATGTATCATTTCAGTCATATTTGAGTATACTTTGAATTAACACTGTAGTAGCATATTGCAGTGCTCAACTTAGAAGTTGTAGATATGAAAATGTGAGAAGGGGGAAGGTTAAGTTAACGGTGCTTCCAAAAGAACAATAAAGACACAGGTTTTTGTTTTCTTCAGGAAGAAAAGCATGCTTGTTCCTACCATCCCTGTAATTCCTTCTCTAGCCTAATGGATGATGCCTATTCAGTATATACAAGAAAACTAACACCCAGCACCTTCTATTGCATGTTTAGTAACCTTTGGCAAACTCTGGCTTTGTAACACGGACTAGTCTCCACTGGAATTAAAGACACGATTAAGAAAAACGTGCAGAGCAGAAGTAGCAGTTAATAATCCTCAGTGCTCTAATTAGCACTTAATCTTTCTAGTCTTGTAAGTAGGTACAAAATCAGTGCTGAAATAGACACAAGCAATAACGTGGAAAGCCCTTCATTAGTAGTGTTAGAAAGATGTACAGAAAAAAAACAATGCTCTGTTATTCACACTTCTCAATTTGTTTCTTGGCAGTTGCGACTCAAAGAAAGGAAAAAGATTCACTTACCAAAATCCCCTCCTCTTTTCTAACCCATGCTGCTAACATACTGAGTCAAAAATTATGCAGCTGAAACTTCTCCTGTTCATCACCTCTCCATCTTCAGTTCTGTAGCTAAACCACAGCTTAAGAAGCTGGCCAATTGTACCCCTTTATAGTCTCTTTTAATTGGCTCATTTCCATAGGAGAGACCACCTGCCTTGGATAGCGGAGTGTCAGCTGCTTGCCCTCAGACTAACTGGAGAGGGAGCCAAGTGGCTGGGTTGGGTAGAATGAAGAGAGTTTGCCACACTCCACGTTATTACCCGCCTTGAAGATGAATGGGAATGCACCCCAAGCTGGGTCTTTGTTCACCAAGTGTATCTTCACAGCACCTGGGCAGAGCCCTCCAGTGGCAACCCTGCCCCCCGCCTTATTCCTCCCAAGGGCTGTTCCAAGGTTGTGTAAAACCATGCTATATTTGTTATAATGATGAATTGTAGATCTCATCTGAGGTGAGATCAGAAAACCAGTAGTAGCTGGATCTTTTCCAGAGAATGCTTTAGCTTGCTCACACACACTCTCAAGAGTTACTATGAAAACTGAAGAGGGATCTGGATGAAAAAAATTTTAATGAAATGGATATGTCAGTGAAGTAAAAGTTTCAGCATGAATTCCCACTTGCCACTATTAATAGAAGATGGAATTCTCTTTTGTTGCAATACAATAGACTGTCTCCACAAATAACGTCACTTTTCAACCAGACTCTGGCTGCCACTTGCCCATCTATCTTATTTTAAATAAACTTACCATAAAATCACTCTGAGCCACGATTAATTTAGATGTATGCCCTAGCCGTGGACCTCCAAAAAGTGCTCTTCCTGCAAGTTAATTGCCTACTTAAAGCCCACAGGAAGTTGTACTTGGTCCATGAAGCTTCACGCTGTTTTAAGTCTATAATTGCATGTTGTTGCTGTGTATACTGTTTTTTATTTTTTTTTTTCCTCAACGCCACTTGCCTTGCAAAGGTTGCCACATCAGTACTCAGAATGGTCCAGCTCCTCAAGTTTGGCACAGGCAGATCCCTACACTTATTAATAGCCCCATTGGTCTCAGTAGCAACTACTGTGTATTGAGGACTCTTTCAGGTCTCACTACTTGGTTTGGAGCTTAGTTTTCTGAAAGTCTGGCCCCAGCTAGGGAACTGGAGAATTCTTGAACTTTTAGGCCTTAATAATGGTTGTTTCACATTTCATTTCTTGTCATCTCCACCCAAATTTCAAGTCTTAATCTCCCTCTCCTGGGCACCAGTTACTCAGCAACAACATCCTCAAAACAATCAATAATCTGCTATGAAACACAGAAAGCACTGAAGATTTTGCCCATGACTGTGTGAAGAACTCTCTAAGTGCTGATGCTACTTCACAGATAATGTGCAGGTTGAAAAAACAGCTCAAACCAGCCTTCCAGAGTGAAGTCTCAAAATTGCATTGACCTGTTATTTTCAAAAATGAAAGCATGCATTGTGATGGGGTGACTTTGATCACCCACCCAGCCCTTCTCTCACTCCCCTTACCTTAACAGGATGGGGGAGAAAATAAGATGATGCAGCTCATGGATTGAAATAAGGGGGAGATCACTTACCGTTACTGTCATGGGAAAAAAGGCCTCAGCTTAGGGAAAATAAATTTAATTTATTGCCAATTAAAATAAATATGGATGGTGAGAAACAAACACAAAATTGAAATAACACCTGCACAGGCTATATATTTCTGGTGGTAATTCCAGATAATGGTCTGGGCTGCCTGTTCCAAAATAGACTGGTTCATCTCACCACCTGTGTTAAAACCTCAGTCAGTTATCTCCATATTGCTTCTTGACAGGCTCACAGTATACTGTGGAAGCTATCCCATCATCTCGTGTGATGAGACAGCACAAACTCTTCCTGGATGCATTTCACAGACGTCATGCCTGTGTGAGACGTGCTGGGATTCACTTCGAGGGATGACTGAGGCTGTGAGACCTGAAGCCAACACAGCCTTGTGAAGCAGGATATGGACTGTAGCCTAGACTGTCCTTCAGTGTGCACCCAAGTTTCCAGACCAATGATTTAGTCCAGACATGATGTGAACTGGGTGTGATATAACATGTTTACGTTTCAGACTGATCAGGAGTGGGAATCTCTTCTTCTCTGCATTTTACTCTTTGCTACATTAGCTAATGTGGAAAGCGGACTCAGGGCTGTGGATTTCCAAGCAGGCAGGATTCCTGGGAGTTAAGCACTGAAGTGTTTGCATACATTTTAACGATGTTAGAGTTGCTAAGTAAGCTAAGATACAGTAAATTTACATCTGCATCTCAGTTATGCAGTCATGAAAAAAGGGTCCAGTGAACAAAGTAAGCTTCCATTTTCAAGAAGGCCTTGGGCAGAGTTAAAGTGGAATGTGCAGGCACAAGCGCGCTGCTGATATTTTATGCTTGGGAGACATCTGTCCTGTGATTCCTAGGTTGTAACACTGTGAAGGCAGAGAGTGAACAGGAGATGGCTCTGATCTGCCTTTTCTCTTTTTGTCTCTCTAGTCTATAGACTGAACTATGTTTTAAAGTTATAGAAATATTTATATAGTTATTTAAGTACATGTAGGTAAATCTATAGATACGATGTTTAGATAACATATTATCTATATTAAATCTATAGATGTACAGATACTTGTAGAGAAATATATACATAAAGCTGACAACTACGAGATCTCACCACCTGGCAAGTGATAGCCTGGGGGACAGAGCAATGGAGTGAGTGTCAGGAGTCTTATCTTTCTTACAGCCTATAATGCAAGTGCAATTCAGATGAAATCACAAACTGAGTTAAAGTCACTAGAGGGACATAGATGTATCTCTTCATTTACCTGTAGTAGAAACCACTAATAGTTTAGAAAGCAACTAAGTGAACTCACAGCAACCAAATTTACTAGGATTTTTAGCTCTCACACCGCTACCTGATCTGACAGCAGGACTGATGCTTGTACCCAAACTAACTAGTTATGTAATTGTTAAGATACTTCAGTATTTCAGCATAATCACCTTGAGAGGCGTAGTCTATTTGTGTAGACTTTCTATGGTCAAAAGACAGACCCTTCCAGAAGGCAATTTACCCTACATGTTGTATTTATTATAACACTGAAAGAATTGCATTCTATTTGTGCTTTTTTTTCATTGCCAATACGTATTAGTTATAAGCTTCATTTTTAGGTGGTTGAGTTTAGATGAGGTAGTTCCCACCATTTTGTGAAGGGAGTACGAGCAAATGCATTATGCAGTGTTCTTCTGCCAACCCCTGAAACAGTTCTTGGACTGTTATTATTGCCTTTTCTTCAGCTCCTTTATCTCTTAGCTGTTCTCCTTTGAAGTTGCTTGTTGTGCCTATGTGAAAGCAAAATGACAAAGCAGGCATCTTATTTTCCTCTGAAACCTATGTAATCAAGGACAGCACAATAGGACAGAGAAAAAATAGAATAATTACTTGGCTATTTTGTTTCTTCAATTAAATAGTGTTTTCATACTAGTCAGAATGCTTTGTTGTGTTGACTCAATGCTACATTTTATGTGCTAACATCGATTTTGATCCATCAAGCTAATACTCATATTATATAGTTGCTCAATTGTGTGTTTCTGTCAGTTTTGCTCAAGACGTATGCTACAGTAAAGGTAGAACTACAACCTGTTGAATTCCTTGCCCCAAAAAGCAATGAGCATCAAGTGGATAAAAATTTAAATCTAAACTTTATAGCACTGTGACTATGAAATGGACAAAACCACAGTTCTGTTTGTGGGGATATAGGATGAAGTATGCACAATTTGTCTGCTCTTTCACCACTTTTCAGCCATATCCTGTAGGTTGTGGGACTATTCATTTGCCATGCGATGTTTCTGGTATCAGAAGGTCTTGACACAGTATGAAAAATGAATACCCAACCTTTATGTATTAACCATACTGTAAGTATGTTTTCAGATCTAATTAATGGATTTGTTAGTACTAACTTACAATTATCTTTAATAAGTCTGGATTAGGAATGGTTAGTAAAAGTAACTTTTCTGTTTCACAGTTCATCAGCTTGAGATAATTTAGTGACAAAGGCTCATGTCGCAATCAGGGAACAGACTCCCACTGACTTCAATGGGACTCGGACTGGGACCAAAATTAAGTGCTTGCCATGAGTCTAAATAGCTGACATTGCCACTGACTCATCATATGAAGCCCTTCAGTACATTGTAGAATAATTTTATTTGGATTTGATTAAACATGAAAGTATTTTGCAAGGCTTTCCAGCTTTGAAAAAGTCATTTACGTAAGAGTTAAGCAACCACATAGCTATCCTCTTTTACTCTGGTTAGTAGGCTTGATATTCAAATATTTATGCATGCTCTGTGCTCCTGATTAGTCCCCTAGCATATTTGATTGTCTGACATTAGGCATGTATGTGTTTGCAGGAAGAGGTCTGGTGCTGTAACATTTATTTGTTGTATACTGCTTTGCTGATAGACTGCAAGCTCTGAGGGGTAGGAAATGTAATTGTGTATCATACTTACCTGTATGGGATGTAGAAGACATACCGTAAGGAAATACTGCTCATTGAAATTTTTTTTTATATATATATAAATATTTTCATATATATACACACACATATATATGTTTTAAGGAGAAAATTGCTGCTTTCCTATATTCCAGGTCAAGCTACTTTGTCAGCTGTTAAAAATGTGCCTTTTATTATTAACACCTTTTATCAATGCAATGAACGATAGAAACAACAACTCTTTTCCAAGACCGGACACATCTTGCAATGATTTATAAATACCCATATTAAAAATAATACACTTTCTCCAACTTTTTCAAAATGTCCCAGGGTGAGCAAATGCTTTTGTATTATTATTAGTTTTGACAAACCTGTGCTGGCCATTGTTAAAGGGTTCTATCTGCCTCCAAACACAAAAGAATTTTTAATGAATTTAATTAAAACTTTATGTGGTTTATGGTGTTCACCTCCAGCTGGTGCGCCATTCTTCGCTGGTGAATGAAGTTTCCTCTAATGCATAATGATGTGTTTTATATGAGGGATGCTTGAACCCCCTTCCTAGTAGCCCTGAGGTAGTTTCCATGGTATGACACAGTGGCGAAGTATTTAAAAGCAGATCTCTTAAACTTAAGTGAATTATATATATGGTCAAATGCACATGCATGAATGTATAGATATGAATCTTAAAATAAGTTTTTTTCTGCCAAAACAGTCCTTGTGTGCTAGTTTCTATGACCCATACTGCTGAGCATTTGTACAAGTGGCACATTGACATGAAAGGGTCTTATTATTTAGCTGCTTATATTGGGAATAGGAAGTTGAATACTCTGGTCCCCTTTGGTTAACACACTGAAAACTGACAAGTATACCAGGTACAAGGTCCTGATGTTGATGAGCACTCTTAGTGCTGCTGTAATAAAAATGAACAATAACATGCAGAAAGTCCTATTAGCAAATGTTTCATTGCATTTTATGACACACGCTGAGACACTGCAACAAGCTAGGTCATTCCCATGGCTGGTTAAGAGTTACTAGTGGAATTCTAGTCCTCTGAATCTCTTGTACTGGTGGGGCTTTCGTGCAGGGTCCCTAAAAAGAGCAATGGCTTGTCTTTCTTCCCTTCAAGCTGTGTTCATTCAATATTTCTTCTGTCTAGAAAAAAAGTCTTGCTAAAAGAGGTAAGCTGCTCATATGTTCTAAGCACTTGCTTTTCCAAACCTTGAGTCTGGGTGTGGCCAAACTGAAATACAGAGCTGTCTTTCTGTGGTTCTTTGGATCCTGAGATCTTAGTTGTGCAAGAATCTTGAACAAATTCCCCAGGGAAGCAATGAATGAAGCAAGATGTCTTGGACAAAAGGAACAGGACTTAGGAGGAACTCAGATCTCTACAGGGAGTCGTGTGATCCCTGGAGAGGTCTCAGTAATGGAGTCTACAAACTTTCAGTGGTTTTCAAGAGTCCAGAAAACCATACAGGAATGTTAAAAGGCATCTTCATAAAGGATTCCTCTTGTTCTAATGGTTGTGAGGAATTGGATAAGAATCTGGTTACAAGATGAATTTGGTGTCATTGACCAACTCATTGAAGTGGAGAGAGCCCTAGATATGGCTTTATTGGAAGGTGGTTAAGAGGAGAGGCTTTCTAGGAGGTGAACCTTCAGTGTATCAGCTGGAAAACCAATAGTCAGTGCTTATCTGGAGATAAGACCTTTTTCTGGGGGACAGGGATTACAGTTTTAGAAATCACCTGTGATCTTTAGCACAGTTTCCCAAGAATTAGCCAATAGTAATAACAGTAAATCACCACATTTGTTGTTCCCCAACTGATGAAGAAACAAAATGATACAGGAGAGGACCATGCATAAGCTGAATTTGAAAAAGCTTTTGGAGAAAATACTGAAAAAGATGATGTTTGGCATTTGGTGGAATGACAAAGAGCTGGAGAGATGCAGGAACATCATAAGCTAAAGAATAACTCCTGTCCATAAGGATGGACAAGAATCAAGATGAACAGAACATGCAAGTGGATAAATAATAGATTGTAAAGAATGAAGAGGAAATAGAGGGAGTCCTGAAAACCACAAAGACGAATTTGTCTCTTCCTGAGAAATTAAGAGGATACTTCTGGAGATGGCAGAGGGAAAGGGTGTGAGGAGCTAACATCCTGCACTGAAAGAAGTCTGACCACGGACTAATGAGGTCATCTTGCTGCATTGCTTCTGATTCCGAAGGCTGTGATTACAGTCTCCACGGCAGTTTTGCTCTTTAGAGTAAATGAAAAATGAACTTGGTCTGATCAGCTGCAGTTGGACCCTTCAGAGAAGGTAAAACTTCTGTCAGTCAACATAGAGAGCTCTTGGACTAAATGTGCCGGCAGATGAATATCTGGTGATATTCTTGTCTTTGGGAGTCTGTTGTCAGCTGGTCGACTGTGTACTGCGCAGTATAAATGAGAACAACCCTGATTTAGGCTGGGAGTGAAGGTGGCAGTCTCAAAACTGAGAACTAGATGAAGGGATAATCAGCTATTATATAAGCTCTTAATTTCATCATGCAACATGGGGATGTGCAGTCCACTCAGCAGTATCAATCAGGACATCAAAGGCTCTATAATTCACCTCCTGGTAAATCAGTGCTGCTCTTTGCCTTTGGTTAAAGTTGTCAGGCGGTCAGGCATTGAGGGTCCTCTCTATATTCCTCTGGTCTCCAGCTCTAAAATAACAATGTGTTTAACCTAGTACCTTTGTTCCAGGAGTTACTTTTGGCAAGAAGTGTTGGGAACAAAGTAAAAGAAACCTGAGAAGAACTAAGGCTTGATACTGCAAGCGTTGAGCTTCAGCTGCATATGTCCGTGATACACTGCTAGTATTTCGTCAGCCTGTGAACACTGACAGGCTTGACAGTGGACCAATGGATCCTCTGGGGGCATAAGCAGAAAGGCAGGGCCGTAAAAAAGAGTTGGAGTGCAGGTGTTGTTGTAGTCTTGTTAAAAGCAGACAGAGAAGAAGTCAAGCAGGATAGAAGTAAAACCACTGAAACCAAAGATATATTTCCATTATTTGTATATACTTTGCACAAAGTGGATAATTAACAAAGGAGGAAGATGCATGAGAGTCTGATTTATGGGAGGTTTTATTGATACATGAAACTGTCACAGCAACAGTGAGGACTGAAGAATGAGCTTAGCTTGAAAAGTGTGAGCTTTCTCAGTTCAGCTGAAGGACTGAGTGAAACCTGACCTGCCACAGTCCTTGTGTAGAATAAGGGCATTGCATAAAATGATGCTGCTGAGAACATTGAGGTAGGTAGTCAAGGTACAGTGAAGGTGAATGTCCGAGGATGTGCCATAAGACACACTTGTCCTACAAGGTACTCTTCTGGGTGAACTGAATGGGAAAATTGTAGATGATCTGGGCCAGTGCTAGATTTTGGAGGCAAATCTGTGCACATACATTGATAGTATCTGTTGGCAGGACAATACTGGGAAACAGAAATAGGAAATATGTGCTGCTCACTCTTTTGCCTATTTTAGGGACTTACTGAAGTACAAAGTGGTTAAGTGCTAGAACAGACATTAGGAAGTATTTTATATACTTGTCTGTACCCACATTTATTTTTTTTGCTTACTCGGCCCTACTCTTTAAAGATGAGTTTCTCACACTCTTATAAGCTTGCTGTTACTGCCGTATATGTTGTTGCAGGACAGCAGTATGTGATGAAAGTTAAGTGATTTTTGGTGTTGTAGCTTTGCAGTTGAAATACTGCACAATCGTTGAAATATATATATCTGCATGTACATATACTAATGTCATTTTAGTGTGAAATAAGGTAATTTTGATGAAAAATGTGGATGGTTATTAAGATGTGCTGTACATATCCTTTAAGTTTTCTTCGATTAGAGTCACTGATTTTATCAGAATATGAAGATAATCTTATAACAATTAAAAAATAATAGAAATAACAGATTTACAAAAATAATGAATATTTAAGAAGCCTGCCTGTATTTTTCTTTGTTTCTGGTCAGATAATCTATGTGTGGAATGTCCTTAAAAGTGTGAGGAAATGATGCCATAGTTTCTTCAGAAGAAATATGAGAATTGGCTCCTGTATCTTCCTTAAATGCTTGAAAATCCCTCATTCAAAGCCCACAGAATCTTTTATGAGAGATTTGAATGTAGGTAATTATGCAGAAAACCGTGAGCACTTTTTATGTTTTAACTTCATTTACCGAGCGCGAATTTTTCTCTCCTGCACTTACCCACACATCTGAAAAACACAGTCTTCAGCTCTGAACCCTTTGACACTCTTGGTCGTTTCAGTGAAGGGACAGCAGGAGTTATTTAAGCCAGGAAACTGTGTAGCAAAGGATGCAATTCAATTTGAAGTGACAACTGTTTGAACCATAATTCCATAGAAGGAAAATCAGCAACTTAGCTGGAGACCTCCTCCCCCTGTCCACCCCAGCCTCACCATCCTATTCCCAGGCCAACTTAATTAGGTTCTGCCATAAGAAATCCAGCCCTGAACTCATTCATGTTAAATGTGGTACTGCACAGGGAACATGGAAAACACCTAACCCTATAACTGAAGGAAACTGTTTGGGGCATTCTGAGTCTGTATCGTACAGTAAGAACTTCATAAAAAACAGCTCTTCAGTGCACCACTGATTCATCTCAGTGGCCACAATTTTCAGCACAAATTAATGAAAAAAGGCAATGTCTGTAAAATTATTAAAGTACTGATCATTCTGCAACCTAAGGCTGACTCAGGAAATGATGGTGGTGCTGCTGGGATCTCCTCCTTTATTGAGGTAGACTTGCATGGGCTTCATATCATTAGTCAGTGGTGTGTTCTGGAGTCGTTATAAATATGCTTTTTTGGGCCAGGATTAAAAAAAAAAAAGCGGTGTCTCTGATTTGTTGTAATGACGGTGTGCTGTCTGCGCTGTGTCATTTTCTTTACCCTTGTAGCGGGATAACATACAATTAAGGACTGATGTCAGCCTGTAAAATTTTGGTGTAAAATTTTGGTCACACCAAAATACCATACTTCTTAACAAAGCTGGCAGACGTGTCCTTTGGCAGCAGCTGCTTGCCATGTGATTTAAAACTTCCTGTCACTATAATTGATGTGTTTTTTATTCTTTCCACTTCCTGAAGCCTGATCAGAATTAAAATTGCTGTTGGAATTTCCTGTCAAAGCAACTCATTTATTCGCTGAGCGCTGCACTGACAGTACTTTGATTGGACATTGCCTTCAGCTATTCGCGGGCAGAGAGATTACTGTGAATTATGCTCCTTGCCCAGGTTTGACTTCCCTGCATGCCACATCTGCAAATATATTCAGATTGTCCATCATGTGGTAACCTTGTCTTAATGAAAACTCCACATGTAAAATGTTAATGATTTGAATATCAAACTTGGCCACCTGCTGGGGCCCTGGCTTTTGTGTTTATTTAGGAAACCCCACAGAGTTTTAACTGATTGTCTCACCCTAAGTTTTATGTCACCTACCAAAAAGAGCTCTGCTATATTTCTACACTAAGGAGAATTTATGTCCTTTTCCAGCTTTCCTTTAAAAAAGCTAATGTTTGTGTGTGTTTTTCTGCTTCAGTGTGCTATCTGCATTCCTTCCCAGAGGTGGCTGTATTATGCTGCTCTGTGGCAGTCCTCAGCTGTTACTGCAAAGTTTGTCCAAGTGCTTTGGGATCATTCAGGGTGAAAGATGCTATATAGATGCAAGTCATTATTATCTGCAGCGTGAGTGCAATGTGGTGCTAATTCTGCCCACGAGGGGAATAAGCCACTAAATTCACTGTTGGATGAATCATTTGGTTGCCCCATTTGTAACTTCATTTTCCTGTTAGATTTGCATAGCAAATTACAGGTTATTTTGGGAAGCTGAATAATGGATAAGTATTGGATTGTTCTGCAGTTATAACTGACACAAAATCATTGTCACCTCAGAGTAGAATAGATATAATGATACTTACTTAATGGCCTTTGTAAAGTGTTTTGATAACCTAGGTTGAAATGTACTTACAACCCTGCAAAGTATTGCTATGATTATTAGGGCAATATATTATTTTTAAAGTTTTAACCTATGTTATTTCAAGGATTTAGTGAGAGTCTAAATACTCATCCAAAGTCTCCTTTCCTTGGCCAAACTGGGTGCCAAGAACTCTTCCAATATTTTAAGGAAATGACTGATTATTTTGGCTGGTAGTGGAGGTACGAGATCATAGGTCTCTGTATGTGATTTGCACTCTCCCTGCAGCTAGTGGAAAACAGCTCCCACTAGGCTCTAGTTGGTGGTGTAAGCTACTGTTGGATATTTGTAAGATCTACCATTTTTCCTACATTAAAAAAAACCCCAAGATTTTATTTTTCCAAAATAGTTGCTCTAAGAATATACTTGCCTTATATTTTCTTTGTGGTCAGGAACTTTGATTTTTTACCCAACAGAGAGGTGAGTAAACTGCATGCGCTCTTCAAGCCTCTGCAGTGTCTGGAGAAACAGAGCAGTATCCCTGGGCTATCCAGCTGAAGCAGTGGGAATCGGGGTTGCAGGTCTTTTATGGAGATGGGAGAGTACAGTTGCAAGGTAGGAGCTGTGGAAGGGAGTGGGCTACAGGGGAACAGATGTTCAGGGCCAGACAGTGGGGAAGCAAAGGAATGGCTTTGGTTTAAGGACAAGCGCCTGTCTACACCCCACAGACAAAATGTCAGGTCTCCTTTCTATTAAGGGTCACTCTGCATTAAGATAAACTTGATATGCAGGAGAAAATACTGAGTATTGTTTTTGAAAGAAGACGCAAAAAAGAAAGGTACAAAGTCAGTAAGAGAAAGTATGGGAGGCAGGAACATTAACAGGACCATAAGGTTTCACTGACTGAGTGATACAGTTAGAAAATCTGAAAATTTATATTTTACTGAAGCAAAGCAAAAGTAAAGTTCTACTTGGAAAAAAAAATGGCTTCTGCTCTGAGGGTCAGGACAAAGCAGGATTTAAGGAAGGCACAAGCTGTTCAAATATTGGTCTTCTGGGCAGAGCTGGATAGATGAAACCTTTCACTAAAGGGAGGATTACGGAGGTCCACCAACATGTATCATGAGACATGGCAGCAGGGGCTCCACTGGCCAGTCCTTAACGGTGGAGATAAAGCCAGTATGTCTGATCAAGGCAGAGGGAAACAAAGAGTTTCAGTAGGTCACTCACACTAAGTAGACACCAATTTCTGTTTGGGAAACTGTAGAGATGAGGCTGCGCATTGCAACATGTTTGACAAAAAGAGGCTCAAAGTGAGACCCCAGCTCTGGGCTGAACTTGTGCCTGTGATGTGTGATGAGGGGGGAGTGTGGGCAGACTTCTGAAAACAGAGGAAAGGATAGTCAAAGTGCATTGAGTTCTCCTGATGTGGGTTGTCTTGTTTTGTTTTTTTTTTTCTTTTTTTTCAGGAGGGGGGCCAGGATAAAGAGTGAAGTATAATAAAAAACACAAACAAATACACTCAGTATGCTTCTTCGTCTGCCACGTCAGCCCAGCTGTAAATGCCCAGTGCAGGAAGAAGCCAAACCCACAGTGCCAAAGGCTCCAAGAAAGACATAGTGCTGACACAACAGTAACTGAGTTCCCAACTGATTTCAGTCACTAGATAAATATCAGTTTCAGCCCTAAATGATATTCTCAAGTAATTGTCGAATGCCCATTTGGGCTGGATCAGTGTTCCTCTGGAACCAGCTCAGCCCATGCTTGGGAGTGTGTGGCCAAGAACAGACTTATGTACTGGAGCCTGAAATGCCGTTAAACAGGCTGTAGTCAAGAGGACAAAATGCTTCATGTGTTTAGTCTAATACACCATGGGACTTGTTTGCTACAGTTACAGTATTAAAGCTGTAATTATAGTCAGTGAACCGCAGATGTACTATAGCCATAGGGTTTAAAGAGGGTGTTATTGCAGTAGAAACCACCCTCAGTAGGTTATAAGTTCAAAGGGTCATCTTTCCTTCTCTGTTTTATCAGATAGTCAAGCCTACAGACTTGTTAGTAATCCTCATCAGGTATTTAACATCTCAACCTGTTTTATGCAGTAGTCCCCTCGGATTGATTTTGGGTTTTTGTTTCTGTATCAAAAAGAAGAGTATAGTTTAATGCTTGTATATGACTTTGTAGTAATAGAATACTATTTTTTAGATAGAGGTGTGCCACCCTGCTGCAACCTTGAGCTGCAGTTCTCAGTAATGACAATGTAGATGCTTTGTACTTCAGTGGAGATTGAAAATCGTAGCAGAAATCATGGATTTTGGAGCAGGAAAGAGCAAAAATAATCTCTTTGAGACAGTGCAAGTACAGCATATTTGGAGGTGGTATTTATTTTTTTTAGATCTTGAAACAAAAAGATCTTGAGGTTTCTGACACTCTCAATGCCATTGCGTCATGACGGTCTAAACATAAACACACACCTTTTGCTTGCAGGTATAGGTGTCAAGTCTCAATTGGAAGTGACTGAGGAAAAGTATCAAAATTCGTATTCTTTTTGCTCCCTGTGCTTGACAGGCAAAATTTCATATTGAACCTAGAAGAGATGATAGCTGAGTATTGATGTTTCATTTTAGCAGTGAGCATAACCTTTTTTTTTTTCTGATTAAGCAGGACTGTAATGGTTACCATGTAGGAAAATATAGGTAATATTAAACTGAAATATGTCTGTCTAGGGATCCATTCATTTCCCCAAAAGAGCCAGTTTCTATTTATATATGAATGTCTGTATGTTTATATATATTTAAATGCCCCATTTGCTACACTGGTTTTAGCTTCTTGTTAGCATCACTTCTTGTTAGCGTGATGTTCTACAGCACAAGGCAGCTGCAAAAGTGAAACATGTGTTCAAGAATTTATGCAGTGTCTTTACTTTCTTTCATTAAGAGAACTAACAATAATAGGTACATATTATAAGTTAGCAGTGTTAAGCAGTATGTTATAGCCATATCTGACAGACATGTTGTTTACATTCATATTTTATATTGGTGAAACTGTAGCTTTTTTATCAACATGACATTTTTCATGTGCAATATTTATACCTCTTCTTCCATACAGAGGAAGCTTAGTCATCTGAAAACATGATACGTTTTAAATCCACTTGTCTCCTTTTCAATAAAAAAATATTTCCAATTACTTTCCCAGCAAAACTTGTAAGTCAGCATGTTCTGTATTCCAGGCCTTCTATTAATTGACAGGGGGAAAATTTCTCACCTCATACTAACAGTAAACCATCTTATTTTAACGTGGCTGAAACCTTTTCTGTAGGTATGTACAGCCTGCCCTTGTTACTATTAGCAGTTTCTTTTGGGCTGTGTGTACCCTCAATTTGTATGTGCTGTCTCTGCCAGTGTCAGTGGGAGTTGATGAGACAGAGCTGGGGTGATGAAGCACGTCTCACAGTTTTCCCAGAGGAATATCCTTGCCTAAACTGCCTGAACTGTGATCCCTGTGGTCTTCAGAGGCAGCTAAAAATGCAAAATATTTTCTTACATACGTATACCCTAGGGAGATAGTGTGATAATGAGCTCTAAAGTCTAATTGCACTTCATGTGAAATAAAGATATACATGGCTTGAAAAGACATCTCTAACACTAAAGTAAATAAACAAACAAATAATTAATAATCCATCTGAATGTCGTGTCAAAGAAACACACCTTCTATGCAGTGTTATTGTAGTATACAGTTAACAATACAACATAGAGGAGATATTTGGTAGCATAAATGCCTGTCTGGATCAAGTCTGAAATCCATCCAGTGCAGCGCTTCTGTTTTCAACAACATCCAGAATGAAGTATTTCAGAAGAGGGTTTCAGCAACTCAGAGCAGGCAGAGATGGATAATTCCCCTCTCTTTTCATCACACTCAGAAAAGATCTCTCTTAGTAAATTGAGATTGCTTTAAATCCTGAAAGCATAAGGTTTCATTTTTGTTCCCAGAGTCTTCCTTTTAGCATTAACTATTACAACACTGGATATTGCTACTGTTTCAGTACATGCCTATGCTCTCGTAAGACCATAACCCCAGCCACATCCTGTCATAATGAGCTTCGAGGTCCAATTACACCTTATTTGAAAAAGTATTTCCTCCTTTCAAGTTTGAATTTGTGTCTGTTCAGCTGCACGGACTGTTCTCTTGTTCTTGTACAGTGCAATAGGAATTTCAAGATACAGCATATCAGCTCTTTGGTATAGACAGACCAGTATCTGAAACATGCCATCATCATCAGCTGGCCCTCCAATTATTGTAAGCTTTCCTTACATTCACCGGTTGATCAAATCCATGTAGATGAAAGTAGTAAGCGATAAATTCCACCACTCGAGAAGAAGAGTGGTGATGCCCAGCAAAATATTCACCAGGTCGTTGGTTAGTTGGCAGAAGGTGCTCTCCTAAACTCTTCCTGCGTGCTCCTAGTGAAGACTTCAAGGGATGTTATATTTTATTGCTCTTAGAGCCAGCTGCTTTGGAGACCCCAGCTGCAGCCTGATGACTGAACACGGCATCTGTCTTCTCCAGCTCACTATGAAGTCCTTGTTGAATTTACTTGCTGGGGTTGCCTTTATAGTCAGGGACATCCACGTAAGAATCTAAGGTGGGATGACCTGCCTTCAGGAGATGCCTATTTAAAGAGGCATGAAGAGCCCTAGTAGCTTGCTTAAACTGGACTAAATTTAGGTAGGAGCAGACCCACCCCGTATCAGCAGGCAGCAACTGTGGAGGACATGACAGTGGTCACTGGCCCACCAATACAGTCACTTACCACATGTAGTCTGGCAGGCTTTACAGCAGGCAAGAGTGTTTGAAAGTTGCTTTGGGAAAGAGGAGGAACATTTCTGTGCAGCTGACTATTTGCTTAGTAATCAATTTCCAGCGGTCAAAGTTTTCTTCTATATTTAGAGGATGCAGGTAATGCTAGACAGCCCCCTGATTACTTCCTATTTCATACAAGTGCAGGTTCTAACAACATTTCTCTTTTGCTGTGCTTATGTTTCCTCAAGCTTTCAAAAAAATACTAGGTCATAAGACAGAAATAGCTCTGTGGATTTTAGGCAGTTTTTAACATGTGATTCTGAATCTATTTTAGAAGAATACATTTGTGTGTGTTTGATGATGAGCTGATGTGATAATTAGATTTCATTGGCATGTTTTTAAAGTCGTAAAGGGGATTTTTGTGACTCTGTGTATTCCAGAATTTCACTCAGTGATGACACAAGAAGTTATTTGAACAAATGTGGTAAAGAAGCAGTAAAAGGAACAAACAATGTTGAGTACACATTGCTTGTCATATTTTTCTGTGATTTAGATAATCCATTAATTTTAATAGGAAAGGTGTAAGTATGCAGACAGGTTGATAGACTTTCACATTATCCTAAAGAAGGTAAGTAAATAAAATGGAGTCATGCAATAGTCATCAAGGAAGGAAGGAAGGAAGGAATTCAGTGAGCAGGAGCTAGCGAAAGAAAAGGCAGTGGCTCTGATGGTGTATAGCTTTGTAAGTTGATTGTGCTATACCCTTTGGTTTTGCTTTGGAGAGTGATACTTTTGCAGATTGTATTCTCTGCAGTACTGAACTAGATGCAGAATTTTCCTTTCCGCTGCTCTGCTCATCTTATTTTACCACAAAGTTACACACTGCTAATGGATCTGAAAAAGTCATAAGTAGATTAATGAAGCTAATTTTTCTGTAGGTGTACGAAGTGAACGTTTGACCCCTATTGTTTTTAAACCCTCTGTACTATTTTCTCCTGTTTTTTCTGTTGTTAGACCCTCAGTCATAAGAACATTGATTGCATTTTTATGGGATTCAGCAGTCAGCTCCTTTGTATTACTCATTTAGACCTATAGGATGTACCATAATTTCAGTAACAGTGAGATGCCATGTGCTTTCAGGAAATTCTTATATGTTCCAATGCCTTTGACACACATACTTGACACAGGAGAGCTGTTTCTGGTGAGAACATAAAGGGAAAAAGGAACACACAGATGTCACTCACACTACTCAGTGCTCTATTGAATAATGTATGGCTGCTAGAGTACCGTGGAGATGCAGATTATAGAAGAGAAAAATAGAAAGGCAACACCTCTCCGAGAGGAACTCAGGGTTCTGGATGGCATCCTGCTAGGACTCGACCAGATTTAGAGACACTTAAAACACATGTAATGGGCACTGTGAATTCTGTCTTTGTAAATTTAGACTGATGACCATATTAAATGAAATTGGTGCCTCTGGGGTGCAGAAAGCCTTACACCATCCACACTCCCCTGCAGTGAAGGGCTTCAAGAACCTAACTCTGTGTAGGTCCTCTTTGCTGGGAAGGAATGCAGGGCTGGGAGAAAGTTGTTTTCTGAGATGAATTGTAGTTGTTTCCAGACAGAATCTGGCCTTATTTTCTGCCAGTAAAATAAAAACAGCTGAATTGTTTTCTGGATTTGAATTTCTTTGGCACGCTAAAAATTTTAGCTGTCTCAAGCCAGCCATTCTTCTGAGCCCATTATGCAGACACACTTGAGGAAGAGGTATAATAGATTGGTGCTGTATCCTGCCCGGTTAGTTTTTTGGGAGATAATGTTAGCTAAAGTAATTTAGAGCAGCCCTGAGGCTCCTCTAAGCCATGCAACATGCACACTGGTTCCAAGGTTTGTGAAGGAGGGAAGGCATAAGGGTGAGTGAAAGGTATAGGAACGTGCTTTAGGATCTGAGCCAAAGTTACTGCAGTCAGGGGAAGTCTTTCTATTGACTTCAAAAGAGTTTGAATCAAGCCCTAAGGAAGACAGAATTGAAGTCTGACTGGTTGAATTATAATACCAAAAGAATTTAGCTTCTCTGACAAGGGTAAATTTCATCCCTTCTTAGCTGTGAGACAGAAAGAAGTGTATGAAACGTGCCGACTGCCAAAGATGCCATTCTCTGAAAACTGTCTTGCCTGTTTTCATGTGACAGTGTATGTGATCATATCTGCTTTTGTACAGAATGAAGCAGTTTCATGAAGCAAGCTCTTGTCCTGTTTTCCAGATACAAGTGCTGGGTCCTCTATTCGTAGGTGCGATTGGTTGAGTGTAATCTTTCATAAACATAGAAAAATGAACTTGAAATTCTGTTGAGAACTTGATAAAGAGGAGTTCCGTTTAGTGAAGATGGTATTGATTTGTTTTCATATAAACTAAAAATTACAGCTGCACATAAAAGCCAGTTTGACTTTCAGTGACTTTCAGGGAATTGTCTCTTTCTCTGTAGAATAAAAGCCTGGAAGACTCTTGCAATCATGTTGTCTCTTTTGTAGACTGTATAAGAGTTTGGTTGTATTTCTTTACCTGCAAGCAAAAAAGGCAAAATCATGTTAAGTAAATTTATACTAAAGAAATAGGTTATTCATAAAAATGTTTCAGTGTGAATATGAACAAAAGTATTTGTAGGATCTAGTTTTTTATTACATTTTTTTCTACTCATTTAATTCTATGTCTCTAGCTAGGAAGTTTTTTTAATAGTATTATAAGTAATGTGTACACATACAAAGCTGTAGTTGGGGAATGAAGTTATGTTGTGTTTTAATTATAGAAAAGTTAGGGTAGAGCAATAATAAGGAAACAAATATATTTATAGTAGTGGAATACTACAAATAGTTGCATAAAATGAAGGTTACAGATTTGTTTTAAATTATTGCAGTGCTCTAATGACTACTGATAGTTGTTTTTTGAAACGAGTGATTTTGCTTTAGGAGCTGGGATTCTTTTTTTTTTGATAGTTTAATTTATTTTAACCTGAAAGAAGACTTCCCTATATAGGACATTTGGGGATGCTTAAGTATGCTAGGTTGATTTTTTTTTTTAACAGTAACATTTATGGAATGAACTGAATCAGTATATTTTGAAATGAAAACACGTTAAACCAATCAGTTACATCAGAATGGCTTCTGTGTACTGGGTGCTAACAGCAGAAACCTCACACAACACTGGAGCACCGGTTTGACTGTTTCTTGTGGTCTAACACACAACTTGGCATGTAGGACATATGTTTCAGAGATGGACTTTTCATGAGAGTGAATGACATCTCTTTGTAATGTACTCCATGCAAAATCAGCAAAATAGCAGTCTTCCATTTCATCATCAGTTATATACTTTCCAGGCAAAATCATGTATTTGCACAGAGACACAAAACTAAAGAACAGAAAAAGTTTAACCACAAACATTTTGATAAGGATACAGACAGGCATTCTCCTGAGAATGCACTGTGTTAAAATGTGGAAGAATCTTAAATGATGGAGCTGGTATTAAGGATGAAATTTAAGCTTCTACCATTGTATTTTCATTGTTAATATAGTAACAACAGGACTAATGCTCTCTCTCTGTGTCTTTAAACTGCGAGTGTCCGCGTGCTTTGCAGTGGTTGGTGTCATTCTCCTTATTCTTTTAACCTAGAAACTGCAGTGCTGCAAGTCAAGTCATTTGCCTTGAGTAACATAAGCCGGCAGCAGAAACAGGACTTGCAATCCATGTCCTTCAGTTTTCTTTTTTTTCCAGCTAGACTATTTTGTCTCTGATTCTATCAGTGGAACGGTAAAAGTTACTGATTTACAGTAATGTGTAGAGGTTTATCTAGAAAACTGCAAGGAAACAGCCAGTAGAGTGTGCTGCTCTCTTATGATGAAATGAAAAAAATAATTAGTTGTTGGTTTGCTTAAAACCTCCTGAATAGCTTTTCTTTTTATTATTCCTGAATATAAAATTATTGTTTCTGGGTTAGAACTTATATCCTTTTACCGTTGTGTTTTCTGGAGTGCCACTCACAAAATTAGCAGGTAAAACAACTTTGAGTGATGTAGAAGACACTGTGAACCCTAAGCCAGAAGTACAGTGTAGGAGAGCAATGGAGTCAGTTTATCTCATTTTTCTTTCAGCTTGAAGTTCCTATTCTGAGCGTCTCATTCATGAAGGTCCGAATGAAGTGTTTACATTCCCCTTTTCCAGCTGACCCTAGCAGTTATCCACTGACCCAGTGTTATGATCTCAAAACATCTGTGAAACCCTGGCAACTTCAGTGTTTGGGGGAGGGACAGGGAGGGAGAATTGAGGTTGTACAGGATCTTTCATCGCCTTTTCCTTTGGTTATACAGGCTTTGCAGTATTGTTCTGCTAAAGCTTGCATAAGAATATTTAAAGTAGTTTAATGAATTGTTTCTGAACAACTCTATGACACTGTTATAGTATCTTTTACGATGTTGTCATAAGGGTTTGGGTTTTGTTTGCTTTTTTACAAATAACTTATTAGAAACAGCATTTCTCCATGTGTCCAAACTTTTCCCTACATGGCACTTTCCCACCAACTGGGAATGGAGGCGATGAGTGTCCTTTGCAGCTGGTGGGTGCCACTCTTGGCTGGCTGATTAGCTGGCACAAGATGTATTGTGACAGTATGAAAAATGTCATGCATTGGCAAAATGAACTCATGCCTTCTATCACACATGCTGCTTTTGGGCTGGGAGTTGAAAAGAGAAGAAGCATGAATCATTCCTCAGAGTGGATGGGTTTTGCTGTTCACTATAATTTGAATAAACTTCTGTCTTTAATGCAAAGACTAGGAGAAAACATTGCAATAGTTCTTAATCTGCGTTTCTGGTAAAAAGCAATAAACAAAAAGATGGCCCTTATCTACCCTAGGTTTCAGAGTATCCACTTTGTGATTTGACTTGTTTTCAGATGTTTGTGTAGCAAGAGAGGAGCTCCCCAGATTTGTTATTTCGGCTTCGTATCAAAAAGAATAGCCTGTCATTAAAACAAGCTTGTGCCGTTAATACAATCATAGTTGTTTAACTAGAAACATGAAGCATGAAATTCTTCTGTATTCATTGGCACAAAAATATCAGTCTATCGGAAGAGATTTTATTTTAATGATAATGAGTTGAGATTTCTGGAAATTATGGGAAAAGTGGCCATAGTTAAAAAGAAGGACTCAATAGGTGAAACTAAGTTTGTTGGAGATGGAAAGAGAGCAGTACTCAAAGGTAGACAGTTCTTTGTGGCTTGTATAAACAAGTGCTTCTGTTGTTACTACCTCTGTTGGAGCTGCAGGCATCATAATGATCACAGAAAGCACCGTGGAAAAGGGCAGATTTAGCAAATGCCTGAGATGATTGAGGGAAGATCACAGCTTTCTTTATGATATTTGTTAAATTTTTGCAACCATATATTTAGCAGGATAGGAGTGGACTGACTTAAGGCATTATGAGCCTTTAAGGACCTAAATGCATCAGTGCCAGAGGATGCAGCAAAATGAATGAGAGCGTTTGTGCTGCCTAATGTGGGTGCCATTTCTATTAACATATAGAGGCGGTATTTTGGTGTGATTTCCTAAAATTATTCTAGCCATGGCTATACACTCAGAAACTAGACAAGTCAGGATTTTCCTATATACTCTATATAGAGCAAAGCAATGCAAAAAAGTGTGAGACTTCTTTAAAACTCTGCTGGCACATGAGGCAAGGGCTGTGTTATAGGGCACAGCCAGCGCTTTCCATGACCTGTGCTCCCGCTATCCATGTTGTCCATCATGGACCATAGCTAGGGATCTATGTTACAGGGTTACGGGAGCTCAGGCGTCAGCTGTTCCATGTTCCAGGTCGTACACAAGCACACACTGCAGCATGGATCATGCATGGTCATGTGACTGCACAGGGAACTTGGGCGGACGTAGGTACTCTTGTCCTTCACTAATCCCCTGCCAGCCCTTAGTAATGTGTCATATAGACATACCGTGATCAAATCCTTGCCAGAGGCAGAATTTACACATCCGTTTTGACTCCAGTCTTGCTCTGAGTCTTTGTGATATCACTTCCTTTAGATTTCTGGGCTAGAAAACTAGTCCAATTCTTTCTGCACCCCATTAATACACCATTTTTTCCTTTGTTGCGCATGCTAAAAATAAATAAACCCAAACATGACAAAAAAGAATAAACCAAAGAAACTCCACATGCATACATATACATGCCACTCTTACTGTAATCTACAGGACGTGCATAATTGACATGAAGATGGGATTTCATACTGCTTTCATTTGGAGTAGAAATTGACTTTTAAAAGTTTTTGCAGTATTTATGTATTATATAAATTTTTACATTTTTACATATAGTTGCATATATTAAATACACACATATTATGTATGTATTTACATACATACATTTTACACTAGAACAATGGGTAATACTGCTCAGGAGGCATAATCACTTGTGCCTGACTTAAATGTTTAAGCCAATTAAAAATTTGATGGTGCAAAATATACTAGATTGCTAAATGAAGGCAGAGTTTAGTACTGTAAGAATCAGTAAGAGAGATAGTCTCGAGTCCTGCCATCTTCTGCAGGGAAGGCGGTGTGCTTGCGTGCTTGTCCTTTGCCTGCATGTCTTCGTAATGTAATTGCTAGGTAAAAATGTAACAGCTTTAGAAAAAACACAGTGTGTCTGAATTATAATAAATACTGCCTACTGCATGTGTACATAGGAGCAGAGACTTCTGTTGCATTCCTGGTGTGCATGTGCAGCTTGGAAGTAAGAACAGTGAGGTCCACTACTTGTAATGGAGTTACATGAAGACCCAGATTCTGCAATAGATATCAGCATGCTATACTCCTTGCTGTGTTTCTTTAAAAGTTTGTGCAAACAGATGCTCTTGCAGTACATGCTTCTACTAACACCCACTGTATTTTTTCCTTGGCACTTCAGCTTTCCCTTTCATATGCTTTGCTCTTGTTTAAAAGAGCAATATCTATTCAGTTTGTTGCCAGAGCTATGCTTGAGTAATGCTGTCTGGAGTGAGAGACTTGAGTTTCCAGAGGATAATCTGAGCATCAGTTCATTATCCCAGATGCTGACACAACAGTCGCTTATCCCAGATAAAGGAAATATGTCAGATGAAGTGCGCAGCCTTTATGGCAGCTTTACGGTAAGACTGCGCACTTCAAAATTTATAGAAGGGCTGTAGCATACGTCTTCTACAAAGGAAAAAGTGGTTAAACAGTGATTGTGCATTGAGGGCTCTGATGTTCTAAGGTAGAAGCCCTGCTGTCTCCCCAGCAGGCCATCCCACACAAAGAATATGTGGTGCCTTTTGACATCAGTCCAGAAGAACTCAAAGCCTGGGTCTTTGTATGCATAGCAAAACACCTCAACCACTAAGCTCTGTGTGCTCTCGTGAAACATCTTTCTTATTCATACACATGTGTATTTGCACACTCCCAGTGTATAGGTTTTGTCCATGAGACTCCCAGTGTTTGCGTGCCTGAGGGACATGTAAAAACTGCACCCACAAAATTATGTGTATCTAAACCAGGCTACATTGGGTCTTCGAAAATGTGAAATTTGCTGTTGCAGGGACGTATATTATCCTCATAAGTAAGTGCAAAAGTTATGTTACTGCAGTGGGATCTAGATTTTCTAATAAGAGAACACATTTTTGACCCTTAGGAAACTGCAGAATGAAGAGTTTTTGAGAAGCTTGTCAAGCTAGGCATAACTATGTCTGTGACAACTGTCTTAAAGGATTTACCTAGGTTTCCCAGCACAACTTACTTTTCAACTAGCATGTGGTTATGGTTTTCCTCAGGTTTAATCATTAAACACTGAAAATCTTAATTTCATCAAATGCAATCAAAGAACTTTGTATAGTAGCAATTAAAAGTATAAAACTAGCATTTGAGATACAGCAAATTAAACAGCTGCATTGGAGTATTTTTAGCAGTCATCCCAATCAAAATGCACAAAAGACACTTATTTTTTTAAGGAATATCTGCTGACTGTAGCTCTGGTTTCTGTAATTCAACAGCTTCACTAACTATACTCATAAACCTTTAAAAATTCAGTTACTGAGAAGCAAGCAACTATATTTTTTCTATACGGCAACTAGGGCGAAAAAGTTCAGAGGGGTTGTGCTGGCTGAGTTGCTTTTTCAGAAGGGGAACTTCCAGCTGTAGTTGAAGTGTTTAAATAAGGAAACCAAGAGCTACTTCGTTGTTTCTGTTACTTTTACTGTACTTCATGTGTGGCATTGAGTTTTCCATATTGTAAATGCCACACATGAAGCCAGAGGACCTTATTTCTCATCATTCCTAGCTCCTGCCACTTTTGTGTATAAGTCAGCCAACAGAGTCCTACGTAATCAGCTGTATAATTAACCATGTGGTAGTTCTAAGCTTCGAGTACAAACATGTTCCATATCCCTACTCTGTTTAGAGACTGAATGAAGAAATTTGGAGGAATGTTGGAAGCCTGTGCAATTCTGAGCTGCAGTGTGGGAATTTGCCTGCATCCCCCTGATCCAGGAGATTTAAGAGATGTTAGTCTTGTTATGCGATATCTTAGAGATACAGAGAGGGTCACAAGTTTGGTTTCGGTCCTGACCTCCTCCTCCCCCCCCCCCCCCGCCCGAACCTTTTGACCAAGTGTATGAGTGCAGAATGTAGGGAATATACTCACAAAAGGATAAAGTGGGTCCAAGGCATGCGTAGAGAAAGAAGTTTTGGAGAAGAAAGGAGAAAGAGCTCGGTGAGAAAGGCAGCGATGCACAATAGACCCAATCAGTGTATGCACTCATAAAGAAACCTCTGGACTGCTTCCTATACAGCCATCGAGTTTGGTGTAACTGAGAGGTGGGTTCACAGCTTTTCCGCCATCTAAGCAAAAACCTCATCACTTGAAACTGCTGTTGACCAACAAAGAACACTTGAGTCATGGCATGTGAAAAAGTCATAAACTGACATGGTTTCATATCCAGTTCTCCTCCTCAGCTTCTCAACATTCTCTCTGAAGGAGAATGAAATAAATGAACACCCTCAGCATCTGTTGGGAGAGAAATCCTACTTTGTCTAATAAATGCTTAGGGAACCTACCTCTTGGTTATTTTTGTGTTGCCAGTCCTGTGCTTGGAGACATTATTGCCTTTTTCTAGCTTCCTCTGTTGCACCCTTTGTTCCATCTGGCTTTTGGGCTTTTCTAATGTTTTACAGATCATCTCCTGCTACTTAAAGCTGTTCTCCCTCCCCTAGTGATTCAGTTTATTGTTTATCATGAAATGCATTAGCTTAAAAATAATGAATTTTCACTAGAGCTCTTTGCTGTTACTTTCTGCCATGAAGCATCAGTCAGTACCACAACAGTAAGTGCTGGTCTAATGTGGATGACATCTTTAGAAGGAGCGATGCAGTTGAGGAGGTGAAGGGAAGTGGCTATTTAGAGTTCAAGTCATCAGTTAAATTAGTCAGTGATAAAGTCACTGTCTTGTTCTTTAGTGATGTTCATGTTGCTGTGTGGGGAGCTGGTTATGCATCATTGCGCTTTGGTGATTTGTGATGTTATATTAGTGCTGGGGATATTTTGGGATAGTGCCAATATTCTGCACGCTTTGCAGGCACGAAATGCAGTAATGAATAAGATAAATAATTACTAAATCGCCCCTCCCCTTACACTGGGAGCTGGGACTGGAACTCAGCTTTTGTTTGAGTGTGTTTCCCGGAGTGACAGCCTCCTTACCGTTACCAAAACTGCGTCCTCTGGCTGGCTGGAAACATGTTTTCAATGTGTCTTTATACCCACTTCAGGAAGTGACATTGTGTTTTTCACTGCATTTTGAAACCTCTCAAACAATGCTATAAATAAACAAAACTAGTGTTGCTTGTTGTGGGCTACTGCTATCAAGCTGAGGGCCCTCCAGACCTCAGCATAACTGCTTTAATCGCTAGTGTTTGCCTGAGAATTTATTCTGACTTGAAAGAAAGCAACAGGATGTCACTGACAGTTCCTCTGAAAAGGTTCTGCATAGGAAGTGTTTTGTCAGAGGTGTTTGGAGGCAATAGTGAGTACAACAGAACTGGGAAAAACCAGACATGGCTAGTAATCATTTGAAAGAAGGGAGCTACTCATGACCTCCAATTTACTTCGTCAACTGACTTCCTACATCAGCGCTGTCTGGCATGGTACTGCCAGAAATTTTAGTGAAGCTGCTGCTAGACAGCTACCTAGGACAAAACATCTGTGTGCTGTCAGCCAGTGCTGACCATAGCAACGTACAGTGTGTAGTGTTAACCTGAATTCCCATAATTAATCATTTCTCTTGCCTGAGACTGCTGCCTCTCAGTTTTGTAGACTCATGCTTTTGGGAACTGTAGCATGCACTAAAAGCCATTTTGCTAGTAACTATTGGCATGAAAATACCATCTGAAGTACATGGAACACATGATTACCGTAGTGGTAATTAAAAATACTTATCAGTTTACCCTGTTGCCAGTGCTGAAGAGGTTTCTAAGGGGTTTCACCAGCAGCACTGAAAATTATTTGTCAATGAATGATGAAAACATTGGGTTGTTTATACTTCAAGGTTATCCTCTTAAGCGACTGCTGACCTGTCTCCCTCCTTATTTTTTTTTGCCCCTTTTAGAAAGGTGTCTAAGGTGGGGGTCCATAGTGGGAGTTAAGAGACCATATTTATATTTCAGAAGGCAAGCCGAAGTGCTTAGATGTAGTCTCCAGCTGAGAGAAGCATACATTTAGAAATTAGAACATTGGTATTGGCTATCTGGAGCTTTAGGAAGTGGCTGAGACCTGGCAGTCAATTAAAACTGGGCTGGAGTTCAATATCAGAGTTATGCTGCCTGTTTTTGTAGGATGTATTTGAATCCTGGGCTATGCTGCAATATGGTTTTGATGTAGAAGTATGGAAAAAGGAAATGTAACCCTTAAGAAGCTGTCTGCATTTTCTGGTACAGACAGGTTGTTTACATAAATCCAGTTCAGGGCTATATTTGGGCTGGAAAATTGCACCCCAAGTACTGTAGTGCAGATTCTGATCCCATTTTTTGCAGTGTAAACATGGAGCAAAGCTGTTAACTTTACTTCTTTGAGCCAGGCGCTGGGTTACATGAATACCAGAGTGTGTCCAAGGTCTGTCTGTCTGTCTCTAGCACAATGCCAGCTTTCGCATGAGTGCTGCACAGTGGCGGAAATAAGAGTTTGTACTTCTGTCTGACAAGGAAAGTCCAGAAGTGTGTTATGTTCAGCCCCAAACATCCCAGCTGTGGTATGGAAGATCTGAGTGATCATAGTAAATCTTCAGACTCAGCATTTTTAGGCAGCTGGTTTATACAGCTGAATTCACAACTGCTTTTTTGTAAAGACCTTGAATTTTTTTTTCCTTCTTGTTCTTGTTTTCTTGTTGTTGTTGTTTTGTTTGTTTTTTTTTACTGTGACACCTTTCTCTGGTCAGTGCGTTAGGTTTTACCTACACAGATTGGGACCCTAACAGTAATTTGCTGTCTGCTCGCTATGAGTGAGATGTGTTAGCTCCATTGCATTCGATGTTCGCTGTAATATTCTTGCTCTTATCAGACAAAGCAGATCAGATTTGTATTCCAGAGACACGTTATGGTTTTTTCCTGTTTTTCCCTGTATGGTTTGAGGCTTGTAATAAGAGCACTTGGGAGCATTTGCAGCACTGTTGTGTATGCATGAAAAATACCACCTCACGGCCCCACAAGTTGGAGAACAAGTTTCAAAAAGGAATATTTGCCCTAAGGGCCTTCCCCAAAGACACTGAAACTAATTAAAAGGCTCCCATTAAATTCAAGAAGTTTTGGATCTGATACCCAGTGTTTTTGTTTTCAGAGAGCTGACTGTAACCACAGTTTTCAAGGGGTGTTGCGGGGCAGCTCAGCTCCAATGGCGTTCCCAGCAATCGATGCCCCTTGGAACAGGCTACAAATGTGTCAAAGAGATTCGCCTGTTTACAAAACTGTTCTCAGTTGAAACCATATAAAAAGAAAGGAAATAATTGTTCCATTTGCTTTAAGGGTTAATTACACTGGCTAACTAGGCCATGCAATAAGGAAAGAATACAGGGATCTTAGGCCTAGGAGTGAAGTCATGCCCCTTACCAGAGAAAAGAATGGTAATTGCATGCTGTGAGTATGAACATATTTTGCTGGCTAGCAAAGAAATGGCATTGACAACTGGCAAATCCACTCTGCTGAGGAAAAAAATGTATTTGTGAGGCAGGCACACAGCCAGCGTTTTCATTCGGGAAGTTTCATAAGTGGAATCAAAACTCTTGCAGAGGTAACATGAAACTGTGTGTTAGAAGGTTGTTTTTTTTAATCCCACATTTAATTCTGTCAACATTTCATGCTGGAATAAGATAAATATTCCTTAGGTTGGTTTTAGTCAATTCCCCTCATCTTCCCCCGCCCTCCCCTCCCCCCCCCCCCCCCCCCCCCCCCCCCGTTCCTTTCTCCACCCCTCTTCTTAAGTTTTATTTCAGCAACATACTTGTTTAGAAAGCAGTGATCCTTAGGAAAACAATGTTATGGTCTCCTCTCAGATGTGCCATGAGACTGGCACCGCACATTCTGAACTCGACCCTGATTTGGGGATGTGCGGAAGACCAAGGATTCACACAGAAAGGATGGTCTGATGCACAACTGATGAGCAGCAACTCATCCAACTCTGATGCACCCGTGTATTCTGCAGCCCTTCCTGCCCTCACAAAGTGATGGCAGTTTTGCAGTGAAAATGAGTTGTAAAAACGTGTTTGTGAAATTCACTGGAGATGAAGGGGCAGAGTTGAGGCCTCAGAGATGGGGCAAGTCTTACACGTAGTGCATCTGGTAATAGTAGGCACAGAAATTAACTGTTCTAGTGTATTTATAGATAGACTCCTAGTGTCATATCTGTAAATATATTTGGGCTTTATTTAGGTCTAAGAGAAGCAGACTTTATAATTGATTCTCAGCAGCCTCAAGGTGGTAGTACTGGGAGTGTATGGTATTGAGGTCTTCTGAAAATTTTATCTACAACATAGATTTATTTGCACCTAATCTTTTTTTAATCTAATTAAGAACTGCATAATTCTGAATTATTAACCCTCTGCTTTTGTGCTGAAGGATTTATAAAGAGCTGGAACTTTGGCTCATAAATCTCTATACATGCACTAAAAAAATAACCTGGTTACCCAAAGTGCTGAGCACTCTGCCTTTCTGGTTGATTTTCTAGGGTTTGGCCTAAAAAAGGGCTATAGAGCCGAGCTCCCATTCTTTCCTTTCCTCCCACACTTTTTAGTGGTTTAAACTGTGGTCCTCTCTATAGGGCTTCACTTTGCAGTCATGTCTACTGCATTTCCTGTATGTTACTTGCAAAGGGTTAATCTTGCAGAGTTTGAAATCACAGGTATTCTGGAGTTGCTAGAACATGATGCCCTTTTTGTACCAAAAGATTAATTTCAGTAAAATTTGCTGATTCACGATTTTTAGCTAAACCTCTGCTACTCTATGCTTATTCTGGTCTCTTAATGCTTCAACAGATAGCTTGCAGTTGGTGTATGGTTTTGGTATTTGTCTGTTAGGAATTAGACCTTCTTTGTAAACTCTGGTGAACAGCTTTCAGTTACCAATTCCTTCTTGTCATCTGACAGAATCGGATTCATAAAAGTGAAAGTTCCTCAAGTTCTCTGTACCATTTGTTTCCCCAATCATTACTTTTCCTTACAACATGAACACTGCAATAAATAAACACTGTTTAAGATTTAGCTTTAAAAGTCCATTATGTTCAGTCTTCTGATCTTTTTTTGATGCTGTTTGGTGTGGTTCTTTATCGCAAAGAACCTTAACCTTGGGGAAATAAAATAAATATTTGATGCCATAAATTTCTAACAGAGCATCTTTTTTTTCCTTTCTGTTTTTAAGAGACTTCATAAATGAGCCAACTTGTTGCCAGAAAATTGCTTTCTTCAGGCTTTTCTGTTACAGAACCAGTAGCATAACAAATTACAAATGTGCAGCAAAAAGTTATGTAAGAGTTGAAGAGCTTTTGGAACAGGAGCTATAGAAGGCATTAACGTGGCCTTATTTATGGGTGAAGATTAAAAAAAAGATTTGGAGGAAGGAAATAAAAGGTTTTTTTTCTCTAGAAATGATTTGCTGCTGTGTTAGAGCTTTCTGTTCTTGCAGTTTTCTGATGACACTGCAGTGGCAAACTAGAACAAAATCAGAATTCCAGAAAACCTCAGAAGAGTAAAGAAACCTCAGATGATTGTTAGTGCCAGGAAGCAAAAAAAAAGAAGATATTTTAATAGTCTGGATTTCCTCTAAACAAAGATGAAAGTAATTTTGGAGGGAACGCTGCGTAGAATGGATTGAGATTTTTGTTACCCTGCATTGTTTTATAGTTCTGCAAAAAAAAAAAATGTAATTGATGGAGGTAAATGCTAAGGTGAAAATATATTTGTTTTTAATTCTGGAAAATATTTTTTGTCTTTTTACAAAAGCACGTATAATAACTTTAATGGGATTGAAAAGTGATGGGTAGACAGAAGTCCTCTATTGAGTCAGTAATACAGTGCATCTGCCTACCATTTTATTTGGCCTGGGTATAAACAGAGGGCTTTGATCGAGGTTGCCATTAATATCTCATCTTTAATTATTATCAAGTAATTTAATCGACGAAATACTTTAAGTGGTATATTTTGACCCTTTGATTCTAAATTATTTTCCTTACAGGTCTTTTTGTCCCTGTGTGTTTGTGGCATTCCTACGCACATGGAAACTCTGGGTCTGCTAGCAAGGCCAGAGAAATTTTTCCTAACAGAAAACAGTTCACCTTCACTTTTGGATTGTAAAGGCCTTCTAAAGGGAGGCTGGGCCTTTTTAAACATCAGACGAGAACTGACCTTGAACAGACTTTTCAGGACTGAGTCCTTCAGAAGCAGGGCTGGCTTTGTGTCTGAACTTGCACTCACTGAAATTACAAGAGAGGTGTGAAATAGAGCTGTGCTTGTGGTGTGTAAAAAAGACCTCTGAGTGGAAATGAAATATAGAAATGAAAAATAGAAATGAAAAATAGAAATATTGTAGGCTCTGGAAGAATTAAAGAATAGCACTTTCTTCTCTCCCTCACCTAGATTCAGATAACTGCAACTCCAGTTAGAGGACATTGATCTCAAGCTATTAAAAAGACCAAGGCACAGACCTTAGCTGCAACTTGTGAGGGTAGTTGTTTGTTAGAAGTGCATTTAGCTTTTTATTAGTAAGTGCTGACAATAGGAATCATAGATTCATCGCAGAATCATAGAATCATCAGAGAATCATAGAACGTCAGATTGGAAAGGGGCTCATTTGGTTCAAGGATCATCTGGTCCAACCTTTCTTGGCAAAAGCATAGGCTATACAAGATGGCTCAGAACCCTGTCCAGCTGAATCTTGAAAGTGTCCAGTGTTGGGGAATCCACCACTTCCCTCTGGAGATTCTTCTGATGCCTGATTGTTCTCAGTCATTGGAAGAATCTCTCAAATGGTGAAAATTTTTCATTTTGTGTGCAATTAGGATCTCCTCAGGAGTAACTTGTACTCATTATCCCTAGTCTTTTCCACGTGACTCCATGTAAAAAAGGAGTCTCCATCTTCTTTGGTAGCCGCCCCTTAAATACTGGAACATGGTGCTGAGGTGCCCCCCCCCCGAGCCTCCTTTTCTCAAGGCTGAACAAACTCTGTTCTCTCAGCTTTTCTTCACATGGACTCTCAATAATGTCAGCCAGCTCTTTTAACATTCCTGGGTGGATATTGTGAGGGCCTGTTGATTAGTAGGGGTCTCCTGTAGTAGTTTACATACTAACTCTTCCTTCACTGGTGGTGGATCTGTGCTTGCATCAGCCTGGAGTTTTGTTCCCAAGGCCTGAGGCCCAAGAGTGCTAGTAACGATAGAGGTGAAGACAGTGTTGAGAACCTCTGCCTTTTCAACTTGTTCAGGAATGTTCAAATTAAACACTCTCACAGATTCATCTTCTGTTCAAAATTCAAGCAACTTGTATTTTTTAAGAAAATTAATTAATTTAATTTTTATTCAGTTTTCACAGAATCATAGAATGGTTGAGGCTAGAGGGGACATCTTGAAATCATTGTCTCATCATTTTCCTCTAATACCTTTTGGGCTTTAGCAAATCTGTAAAACAAAAATGTGAGCAAGCTGCAAATACTGTCTCAACTTGGATGAAACTTGGATGTTGTGGAGATATGAGAGTGAAAAGATTTTCTTGTGAAGATTCCAATGTATTTTCATTAAAAAATAGATGTTGCAATGAAATCCTCTAAGCTTTGGAGAAACATCTGAATTCTGGGATAGTCACCAAAATCAGACTTAAAAAAATTTTAAAAAAAAGACATTAAAATGCAGTGAATGTTTATGCAAGAGGCAAGATTGACATTTGTGGAGATCAAGCATCTCTGTTTAATAACGGAGCTGCTGACAATGTGGATTTGCACGCTGAGTCTTCAGTTAGGGCTGGGTTGAGATAGTGGTTCTTCTTAAGTGAGCTGTGTGCCCCCTGTCCACAACCTTTTAGTTCTTCTATTCTGCTGAAGTATCACTCAAAAAAAAGTGTGAATATTCCCTGCTTAGAGTGTTAGTATATTTAGCTGGTGAATTTTATTATTTACATCAGTGAAAATTGTGATTTTGTTGTCAATTTCCATTCCCCTTCACTCATGTCTTTCCTAAAATAAGTGATACAGTACTATTTTGGAGTAGTTCCTCTCAGTCAGCTGGTACAATATGCATGACAGCTGGTAGTTTCACCTCTCAGTCTGACCTTTTGTGATCTACATCTATGACTTCCTCTCCTCACATATGTGGTTGGCTCTTGGCCACACCCACTCCAAAAATCACGATTCTGACCACCCAAAGCACTTAATACATATGCCTTAACTTCTGTAGAGAAAGCTTGTTTCCAAAAATAAGAGGCTAATTCAAGATCTTGTCTTTTTTCTGAGACAATGAACCCATGTGTCAGCTAGTGGAAACACCCGTCCCTTAGACTTGAAGAAAGAGACTCAGTTCCTCACCTCATTTCATTGCAGTCCTCTGCTGGAGATAGATTATGGACCTCTTTAATAATTGTTTTCTTTTATTTGTTTGGTTTTAGTTAATAGGAAAAAACAGAAACATTCTAAACTGAGTTCAAAGGGAACTTGGTCATCTCTATTTCCTCATCCAGAAGAAAAGGGGTAAAATCTGTTTTGAGTTTAGCTATCAATCTAGAAGTAAATTGAATTAAATACTAAAATGTTTGAAAGCCGAGTTGTATTTCATTCCAACTGCACCGCTGATTTAAATTGGGTGGTGGAATGGGGAAAGGGCTTAAATATTCGGCATTTTTATGATTAAGTATCCCGTGTGCCCCACCACACCTCCTCTGAAAACAAAACACAAAGCAGGTTTGGAACAGTTCGTTACTGCTATGCTTCAAGGCCCTGATGCCTGTTCTTTGGGCATTGCCTGAAGCAAGGTGAAGTGCTGATCTGCACCAGTGCGTGTTAGCATCGTCTGTTTGAATGTGCATGTGTATGCTTGTACATGCACATTAGACATTGTACAAACATATCACAACAGCTAGAGCTCAAGCTTTCTGTATGTTGCAGTGGACTTCCAAGGCAAATGAAGGAAAAGAAAAAAATATTTCATGAATTAATAAGTGTGCTAGTGGAAGAAAATGCCATCTGAATGATCAGTGTGCAGGAGGAGGAATAGTGTGTTTTAGAGAGAAAGAAAGGAAGTCCTTTAATTCTGAATTCCATGAGCAGGACAGGTTAGGAAACTGTATCTCTGGTATTTATTTCTTACGAGGATTTTGTACTCTACAAGTGGTCTGTGTCACTAATTTGTATAGGACGTTCTTTGGTCCTTACAATGTTAGGCAGGCTCTACAGGGTGACTGATATATCAGCTGAAATAAGAAAACTGAAATGCATAGAGATGAAGGCTGGTATTCATGAACATGTAACAAAAGGAAATAGTATGAATAATCATGTTCATTATGCATAACCAGGAAGTCTGGTATTAACAGCAAAGCTGCCATCACCTTGGTGTAGTCTTCAGGCAGTGGTACTGGTTCAAAACCTACCAGATCTTGCTCGCATTCCTGGTTCTAAAAACTTTGATTTGGTCTCTTACACAACTTTTTGTGTAAGGTATCAGATCAAGATAGAGAGCTGGTTTCAGTTCTCATCTCTGCCACTTGGGCTGTGTGTTTATGTTGTCATGAGGGTTTGCAGTTTGAACCTCTGCTCAGGGCTGAATGCCTTGGTGCTCCATATTGCCTGACTGTTGACTTGCAGTCTGGCACAACTGTGAGCCAGCTGCGACCTTCAGGTGGAGAAACTCAGTTGGGTGGGAACACAGCAAGACACTGATCTGAGATCAGAGCTCACCTCTGCAAGCGGGATGGATGTAACTGAAGCCACATGGCTCAGGGAATGCAAGCAGACATCCAGACACGGCTAAATAGGAAAGGGTGAACGCATCCTAAACTGGGAGTTTGTGAAGTGGGAAATGATGAACAGAAAGGACAGACAGTGCATTAGGCCAGATGCTGGGGCATGGACTGACTTGTATCAAGGTCAGCCAGAAGGTAATACAGGGGTCTGTGGGAACTGCTGCAGCAAACTACAGGAGGAAGCTGGGGTGGTAGGAAAATTCGTGTGCTGTTGGTGAAGTTTATCTCTTTAATATTTGTAAAGAGTTCTGGAGCTAGATTAACCTGCACTGATTTTGCATCCATTTATATGGGAAGACGTGTATTTTTAACATTAATTCTGCTGCCTATTTAAACGAGACATGCCTTGCAATGTAATTAAGAAACCTTTCTTTTCGCGCAACTGTCAGTTTGCACTTTTCCCACTTTGCTGATGCCTCCAATGCACAAAAGCCATGAAGAAAATCTTTCCGTGACACGATGGCATTACCAGCTCTTTTCAAGTGGGAGGACTGTACTCCTACACAGCAGATTTTCCTTGTGTTGTGGTATTCATACAGCAGAGAGCTGCACTTCTGAAGGGTTTCTTGTTTAAGCTCTTTCATGCTTCTTGCCTTGGAGACTTCTTTTAGACTTGTAGCCAAGAGGAGGTCAGGAAGTGCTCCGTGCTGCAGCTTCTTTTTTCTGTATATGTTTCTATGTGGTTCTCCACAGATCCATGGAACACATTCCCTTCCATCTCTCTCCCTTTCAGAGTAGTTTATGTTTCATTATTTGCAGATGGAAAAATGACAACTTGACAAACAGGGGAAGAACTTTTTATTTAAATCATCGTCTTCTTTCAGGCTCCCATGTAATGCAATGGGGTAATATGGAGAATGCAAAAACCAATCAGATTTTATTTGCTCCATGCGTGAAAAATTAACTTCCGTGCACATTTCCATGTGAGGTTATTTTTAGCTGTCGTTCTGTTGATGGAGTTTGCCCATCTTCATGTCTTTCTTATTTGGCCAAACTACAGATGCGTTTACTAATGCCTTTTCTGCCTTTGATTTTAGGGGGCTGACTTTGACATTATAAAGTTTGTATTTTCATATCTTTTAGTTTGTATTTTCATCTCTTTTTTGTACTTCTTTTTTTCATCGCTCAGCATACAGAGTAACTAACAGGAATAAATCAAATCTTGAAAAGCCACGGAGAGTTCAGCAGCCCAAACCATCCCATCTAACCCAAGACACACAAGCTCCATTCCCCAGTTTTGTTTATTCTTTTCCTACCATGATTTACAGCCAAAACACTCATTCCTCATATCCCAGTCACAAAACCAGGCAAGACTTTTTTGAATTGAGCAGCACTGTTAAGCCCTTGTTTCACAGTTTCAGATTCATTTAACTGTGAGCACAAAGTTAAGCAAGTTTCACAAAGATCTGGGCGTGATCTTAGTCATGTTAATAGGAGCACTGAAAGGTGTTGGAGTTTAAGAGCAATGCCCTCACTGGTGTTTGTACCAAGCTTCTTCTTTTGTACTTTTTTCCCCTGCTATTTCATTTCAGTGCCATAGGGGAAATGAAGCTTTGAGACAGTACCAGGCTTTGAGCTTAAACTCATTCAAAACCTTTCATTGATGTATGCCAAACTGAGTGGTGGGGAAGGATGAGACAGGCTCCGGGAAGAGCTCACCTCAGAATGGAATGATCAGCTCAGGGAAACAAAGATGGTCCTCAGCTGACATTACCAAATCATCACTTCTCCATCTTCCACCTTTGCTGAGTGGAACTTGTGAGAGGGCAGTGCTTCCATTTTTCTCACCATGAGCACAGGGCCATTGACTGGAGTGCTTTCCTACCCAACTGGCTGATCTTCTTGAACCTAAAGCCAGCCTACTCTGTAACACTGTCATCAGGAGCAGCAAGGCTATAGGTGCACCGCAGCAGTGGGTCTGGCAGAGATGAGCTCAGGAGGTATTAATCAAAGAGGACATGCTTCTGCCTTTCTGCACTACTGACCCTTGAGCACAGTGGATGGTCTGATCACTGTATTCACTATTTCATTTTGCATTTGTGTCCACAGTAAGAGACGTAGTATACCCAGAGGTCTCTTCCAACATCTCAGTTTTCTAGCAGAGCAACTGAGCTTTGAAGTGGCTTGTGTCGCTTCGTATTGTTATATTCCTATGTTATTGGAATAAGTGTTTTTGAAGAAATTGATGTCATGGAATTAAAAAAACTGCTTCTTTTCTGTCTGTGTTTTGCCTTTGATCGTGGTCATTACTGCAGTATAGCAGAGTTCTGCTCTTATCTTCCACCTTCTCCCCCCAAAAATCAACCTCTACAAAAACCTGTCTGGATTTTAGCCACCTGGTTATAGTTACTTTCTTGTTTTAAAATAGCTTTCAAAATAGATCAGACATTACACCGTTAAAACCAATTTTCCTTATAGATATTGAATATCAGACAGGGCTTGTAGTAATAACTGATAGGTATCTCGAATAATCTTCAATATGTACTGAGACTACAAAAATCTGTCAATCACTACTTTTAACTTGAAACACAGATGATTTGAATTCGTGTTAGCAGCATGAGGAAGTCAAAAAGATGGAATGGTGCTGTCAGAGAAAAGATGATAGGATTACTTCTGCTGTTAGCTTTTCCTGCTACTTGTTTGAGATACTAAATCAAGGTGAAGTTTATGAAAAAGGCTGCAACAGGGGTTCCTAACTCTTCGTTCCTGCTGGGATTTTCCTATTATAAATCTGCTGTCAGAAATAAGTGCTTTACTTGTGGCTTAATTTTATGCAGGCACAAACACCTTGGTTCAACACGTTTTGCCAGAGACAGTCTTGACTGTCTTAATGCAACAGAGTCCTCATTAACAGGGACCTGTGAAAAAGAAAAATACACACATGCTCTTTTGTCGTTGGTCATTCATGAGCAGTCTGATGAAAACTGAAATAAAACATAAATCCTGAGGTGGTGTGGAGCCAATGTGGAGACATGAGTGTTGAATCACACAGCTTATGTGAATTATCCATCTTGAAGAATATTACACTCCACCTTTTGAATGAAGTTTCATTAATGTGGTGGAAAGCTCACAGTTTCTATTTGTTCTACTGTGGCTGCTAAATTTTACTCTACTCCTAGTGCCCACCTCCATAGCAAACACCTCTGTTGTGGTGATTGTTCCTTTTTTATGTAACTCTGTAAGAGTACTAAGATAGTGAATAAGACAATGGTTTCCTGGAAGCTCAAGCTCGTCAGACTTGCTTGGACAGTTCTCCTTTCTTCATGCAAGGACTGTCAGGACAGATTGGTATTACTTTATTTACTCTCTTCCTAATGCATTTGTTCCATTCATTTGGAGTTACGTGCAAAAAAAAAAAAGTCAGGATTGGGCCTCAAAAGTGATAAATGCCCGTTTGCACATTTCCTCCTAATTTGGGCATTGTCTGATGTCCTGGGCTGTGTTTCAGAAGTACACTTGTCGTCTGTGTCTGTTATCTTGTTCTCAGGACAGGGATGTGAAATGTGCCTTCAGGCATTTAGTACTTAGAAGTATGACTTTAAGTTTGTCCCATCTAAAAGATATTATTAACCTGAAGTCATAGGAGAGGAAATCTCAGATAACAGAAAAAGAGATCTTGTCATTGCTTTGATGAAATCTGTGCTTAACCCCAACCGAATGTGTGGTTCTGTATTGCTTTAGTATCACATTTTAAAATCCTCAGTCAAGTAAGACTGCATGCTTTAGGCAGTGGCAGCATAAGAATCAGGCTCAGAAGGAAGCCCCTCTTCATGCAGTGCTGTGAAATTTGAAATTTCAAAATATAATTTTGTTCCAGGTTGAAAGAAGACTTCTGTGTACTGAAGTACTGAACCTTAATTACTGAACCTTTTGCCTTTTTTACTCTCTGGTCGCTGAATGCTTGTACGTTTTAACAAAACCAAAATATTTTCATTTTGATTTGCTTAAACTCAATTTTTAAGATAGTCTAGAAGTAAAAAAAAATATATGACAAGTAATTTTTAATAGAAAGCCCCCCCAAAGCCATTCAGAAAATGTGAAAATGAGACATTTCTGTATTGCCAAAACTGTCTCTTCCTCTTTCTTTTTTTTTTTTTAATCTCCGCCCCCCTCCACAAAGAAAATGATACCATTTTGTAAAAGACTTAAGATTTCATGGAGCTGCACCTTCTTCATGGAATATGGTTCCAATGTTGCTGGCTTTTGTGATTGGCTTCTGATTGAATAGTAAACTACTGAAATATAATGTGCTTTAAATCTCAGCAAAACGCTTTGCTTGTGGTAAATTCATTGACATGTATGCTCATTGTGTTTCCTCAGATCAAGATGACAGCCTCTCTGCTGGCTGGCTTCTGGCATCCCAAGTTAACATATGTAAACTTTGCAGCTGTGAGCTGCATTATAACTGAAAGGACATAGAGGCTTAAGCCAGAAACTTCATTCATTTTCCTCTTAAAAAAAAAAAGTCTATGCAAGGATGCTACTTCAAGTGAAGGACTAGGCGTAGTGTATCTCAGTTTATTTTATCTCCGTTTTCGTGTGATTCTTTTGACTTAATGCTCCTGTCTGTAGCTGACAGCACCCAAAAGCTGACTGAATAGTGGTCTCTACAGTGTTTTTGGAGAAAAGAGAGGATTTTATTTTACAGGCAGCCTCTTTTATGGCACTTCAAAGCACCCATTTTCCAAAGTGTGACAGATACAAAGTAGCCACAGAAATTATTTTCTTGATGAATCTGAACAGTGAAGTGGAGAAAGGGAAGCATATTCTTGTGACCGGCTGTGGTGCAGTTTAATCTTCCTGTATACCCCAATTGCAGATGTCATCTGCCTGTGTAGACATCTGAAACTACTGAACTCTGTTAAGCTTAAGCACAGAAAATCATACCTGATCTCTCAAGCTGCAGTGGATAAGCTGGATTTTAACCGTAGCAATTGGGAACTTGTGAGGCGGGGGCTGGTTTTGGACTTTTTTTAATTACTACCTTACAACCCAAGTTCTTAGAAAAACCTTGAAGTAGTCATCTGAGAATCCAAATCAGAGGGCATTTCTGTGTCAAACAGGTATCTGCAGGTGGGTATGGCTCTCGGCGTGCATAAACCTCCAGATTGCAAGTAGGGGATTTTTGATACCTGCTTCAGGAAGACTGATGCCAAGGAGGCTGGAGAGGGGCCAGGAGCAAGGAAAGGCCTTCCTGGAGAGTCAGGAGTCTTTGAAGTGTGACCCCGAGCAGAACCATGGTGGGAGCAGCATGCCGTGGCAGGGAGGGGAAGGCAAGGGTCAAGGAGGAAGGTGTGTGAACAGGGAGACTCCCAGCAGCAGAGACAGCAGCGCTGGGAGCTGGGTGCTCACCAGACGGGTTGCAACAAGCAGTTTGGGGAAACAGGCTGTATTTTTTAAGAGCTAGTTTGACATGATGAAGGTTGAGCCCTGATCACATGCCCTGGGGGAAGCAGCAGCTGAAGTATCAGCCTAGTTATCAGGAGACCAGTGTTTCATTCCATCATCTTGTAGCTGTTTCAGGAGGGACTTGAGTTAAGCAGCTGATGTGCTTGCACTTGGTTTCCCCACCACCAAAAGGTGTTGCTCACCTTGATACCCCTGAAACCAAGACCCCCGAAGAAAACTCTGCACTCCCAGTGTGGTAGGGCAAAAAAAACATTGAAATTTTAATATGGCAAGTTCAAAACTGTCAGAGGGAATTTCTTTTTTGAACACGCTGATGCAAATCAGGGCTAGCATCCGTGACTAAGGAGACCTGGCGTCAGTGGGAAACAGAAGTAAGTGGGATCTGTTCAGTGACCATAAAAGTAATAGGCACCTGACAGGGCCCTGACCGAACTATTCTTCTGTAGTTTAATTTTTTAATAAAACAATTTTGCCTGCCTTTTTTAAGACAAATGTTGAAATGAACCTTTGCTCGCCTAAAACGCATTTGCCATATGACTAATGGTTATTTTTAAAGCACTGAGCAGTGTATGCATGTATGTGTCAGGGAGATAAAGAGAGGGAGTCTTTGTGTATTTTCTGTGGTAATTGTTTATGAATATAGTTGTTTTTTCCAATTATCCTTGTAATACATCAGCAGTCTCGTCTCCGTTTCTTTCTGTTGAGGTTTGAGTATAAACATAGAGATTTATGGTCTGAGATAGTTCGGTTACAAAAGTATATGCTACATCATAAGCATTGATTTTTATTCCTAAAGTGCCATAGAACAGAGGGAGAAAGATGTGTGGAAAAGATTAATTTAAAAGTTCAGCCATGGTCATGCAAACAACTATGTGGTGGCCATATGGCTAATTTCAGGGCCTTGGACTAAGAAGTTATTTCATATCTAAAAAATAAAGGAGAAACTCTGCATGACCAGAACTTGTGCTGATGCCTGCAGGAGAAGCTAAGCCCAGACTCAGGGCTGAAGAATTTGACGTAAAGCTTATTAGTGTGGCTTCACAGACAGTATGGAAGTGGAGAATTATTTTTTTCCACAATAGCAAGACTTTATAATCTTACTGAAGCAAAAACATGGTGGAAGATAAGAGTGGTAGCCTGTGGAGTATAAAGTCATTTGCATGGGGAACAAATGAATCTACAAGTGAAGTCCTAGCCCCTATATGTGAGCATTAAAAATCATACAGAATTTACTTGATCTACACTGTACTTAAGGCTTTAAGTTCCTGGTTCACAGCTGAAGCAACCATCTTCTCTGACTGACCTTCAGATCAGGCAGTGTGTAAAAGCCAGATACATCATCTGTGTGTGCGTGCGTGTGTGTGTGTTTAATATGAAAGCAGCTTTTGTTTTACAATTGCTACTACTGCCATAGGTTGTAGGGGCTGGTTTTCATTAACATACTTAGGCTTTTGTGATTTAACACTATTACATGATCTGAGTGTCTGAAAATTACTTGAGCAGGCCCAATCCACAAAGTCTGCCATGTCTCAGTGCCCTTTCCCAGGGCAGGAGTCATTTCACACTGCTGGCACAATATGATTTCTTCCAGCAGCACAGGAGTTGTGAAAACCTGCGTAGTTTAGCAACCCCTTCTACATCCACAGAAACGAAGGGTCTCTGTTGCTTTCTTCCTCAAGTGTAGCACCACTGCAGTTATGCTGCAGCAGGATATTTTAAATTTATGCTATTTGGTTTTGGAGCTAGAGGTCTGTAAATGCTGCTGTTAGGCTTCTGCTGTTCAACCATTATTTCATGTTGGCATTTTTATTTGAAGACTCAACCATGGCCAAGAAAAGGAAACTTCTGTACTTTTTCTGTTATGTCTTCCAACTGGAATATATTCAAGCACAACAGAATTGAACTTGAGCTTTGGGGAGGAAGGAAGAGGAGAAAAGGGAATCATCTAGAAGAGATGATTACTCCAATGGGATACTCTGCAGTTTAGTTCTCTGGGGACTGAAGAATGCTTTCAACCAGTGTGATATTGCAACAGTCCAGAGAGGAGAGGAAAAGCCACGTCTGGTCTAGACCGACCAGAAACTAAAAACAAGGGACACTTTGAATTCTGAGATTCTCACCACAACTGAAAACTGTGCTCAAGCCAAGTAACTGGAAAATCAGTTTCTTAGGTTAGAGAAATGCTTCCCTGAAGAATCAGGGGCAGCTTTCCATTTTAATTGGTTAAGAAATTATTATATTCTGAAGCATTGATACTAACACTTTAACCAGTGCAAAGGTTTGCAGTCAAGGCTGTGAAGAGATCTGTTAATAATTTAATATGGAGCTTGGTGAAATGCTACAGTAAAACACATTTTTCTGTGACATTTTCTTGCCATTTGGCTGAGATAGTCTATTATTTGTCACAAAATGGAAAAATAAAATCTGTCTTCATAATACCAATAAGAACTCTGACTGCAAACACAAGTTAGGAAGAGGCAGAGGGACTGGAGCTGAGTGATGAAAGCCTAGATCAGGAGATAGTTATGAGAAATCATATACCAGGAGACCTGAGGATCCCCCAGCCAGGAGTAACTGAATGTGGTAATTGTTAAGGAGAGTTTTAAAAAGGAATATTAAGTAGAAATTACTTACAAGGTGCTTGTTTTAAGAGGGAAAAGTAGTAAATTTCAGGTCAGATTTTTAAGTAGCAAAAATACAGGCAAGGCCTATGCTGTAGGCAAAATAAATTTTCTAAATTAAATGACTCCTCTCAGTCAACCAGGGTACAGTGTTTCTTTTTGGGGTGAAATATGTATTTCCTTCAATGCCCTAGTACAAGGAAGGCTGAAGCCTGAGAGGAGGACTCTAGGGATCTGGTTGTAATTCCTGGGAATACCACCTGCTCCTTATGGGATGAGGGGTAAACTTTGCAGAAATTTGCATTGCAAAACAAGGGATGGAATCAGAGACCCCTTCCTGAATGTGGCAGAGATATGTCAGTAGTATTTCGTTTTGCAGGAAGCAAGAAAAGTCAGTTTTGGGTCTTTTTTCCTTAGTTCTGAACTTTTAAACCTGGTATATTATTAGTGGTCTATTCGCTGTGGAAGATGTTAAGCTAAATATGTTAATTCCAGGGAAAAGTGCCCTGCAGTCTTCTGGGTTAAAATCATATATGTGTCAAACGTTATTTTATTTTATGATTGAGTTTTAAAACAAGAATTTCTTCAAAGAGGTTCTGTCAATATATTTGAGTCTGGTAAAAGCAGTATAACACGTACAGCCTGTATTGTATCATTACGTGAAGCCTCTCTTTTACAAAAGAGCACCACAGCACTTCAAGATAACAAGAAATCAAGAGAGTTTGATGATGCTACGCAGTCTGTTCTTGTAGTGCTGTGATTTATTCTTGCTCTTGCAGAACTGCAGTCAAAGAATATGCAGACTGACCATTTTTTTCAGATTATTAAAAAACATGTAAGTAGAAAGTAAAGGAACTAAAGGATGAAGGATGCTTCTATTTAAGCCTTTTAGGTGCCATGGCCATGCGGTAGGTCCTGCTTCCTTCATCCAGTTTTACCTTTTCTTTTTCTAATGTTCTCTTTTCATCTGACAGCCATTATAAAGCAAACCCTCTCTGTACTAGTTCATAAGGACAATATGATGTGTTGGGAATATGCCACATCGGGGATGGGGAATTCTAGAAGGATGACTTGGAACTTATTTAATGTTTTCAATGCACATTGAAGTATCTTTCTGGGAAGGGGCAGAGATACCTTGCATGCATATGATTCTTGCATGCAAATATTCTTGCAAGCTGAGACTCACATGAAATTGTCATCTGAAATTTGTTGCCTGTTGCACAGAGCTTAAGCCAAGATCTGGTGACCTCTGTTTTTTTTCAGTATTCAGCAGTAAGTAGTCTTCCTTGCTTTGGCTAACCGAAATACATTTTAGGAGGCAGCCAAGAAGAGCCCACATGCAAGAATATTTCCATCTGGGATGACTAACATGTGCCCAACGTACGTCCAGTCTCACATCTCACTCTGCAAACAAAATCCACTGATGAATTAATTCTCGTCTTGCTTCAAAGGGCGGTCAAAAGATGAAAGTGAAAAACTGGACACATTTCAAAAAATTATGTGATATGATAAATGGTCATTTGGCCAGATTGCAAATCACAGATTTTCAAAAATCAGAAATGTCAAGCAGTCTTATTTGAAAAAGTATGTATTTTCTTTCTCATTGCATATTTTGTTAGTGATGGAAAGAACATATTCAGAAAGGAAAGATAGTGTCTTAGCTCCTTCTCGAGATAATGCCAACAATATTCAACTTATTTGATCCAGGTTTATGTCAATATAAACATGATGCATTTGTCCTTGCTCAGTTTGTAAATATTTCAAAACAGAAACAACAGAATTAATTTGAACAGTTGTAAATATAAATGTGATGCAACAGTTTCTGGTATTTCACAGTTGCAAATATCAAGTCTGCTTCTTGTGAAGACGCTTGGTTTTATTGGATGTGTCATGCACAGCTGATCCTTCTCATACACAGAAGGAATGTTGATGCTGATATAAAACCCTGTATAATAGCCCACTGGCTTCTCATATATCAGTGATTCAGGCAATAAAATATATGATTGTGATGCTAATTAAATTGCTGCTTTATAGATATGTCTTTAATAAAGGGATTGTTTGTACCTACCCAGAATTAAAAACAGAGCTGTCAGTCTAACTCAGTATAGCTGTCAATACTTAAAACAATGCACAGAAGCTACAACTTCTTAGCTAATCTCAGTGGTACAGGTCCGAGGAGGTGTAAATCCTCCCAGCAAGACAAATGCACAACATGTTGCCTACTGTTTAACTGGTGGTACATATATTAGCAGAGCAGAGGCCTATAATTACATAAATCCTCAAAAAATTAGCGGTTTCGTAAACTGTTTGAGCAGTACCAGTGCTAACTGACTAAAACTGGCAATCCGAAACTCAACCAACAAAGAAAATATTGACCCAAGCAAAACAGTATTCATCTCAAGAATCAAACCCCTAAGCCAATGTCACGCACAGTCCTCTCAGATGTAATTATTGTTTTCTAGTTTGTCCTGAATATGCCCGGTATATTTTTCCATGCTGTAAAAATAAATACAGTGATTCAAAACCGTGAAAAGTCCAAGCAGGTAGTAAATAGCTCAACTCTATAGAAATGTGAGGTCTCACTTTCTGAGATCATCTGTGCTATCTGTGAACTTTTTATGCAGTTCAACACATCTGGGCATTTCTTCTGCAGATGCCAGGAGTTTAGCCATGTGTTTACAGGGCTTCCCCCTCCATTTACTATGATTGCGAAGTGGTGATCCATTCTTGTGGAGGCCAAGACAAAGACCAGGTATAGAGCAGGCTCATTGGAGCTAGTGGGTGGACAACATTCAAAAATTAGTACTTTACACACAGATTAAACAAAACCAGGTTTATAGGGAGAGGACATACTTTTTTATTAGAGCAACTTCTATAGTTGGAAAAATCAGACAAGCTTTTAGACAGACAAGACCACTTCTGGTCTGGAACAAAAGCAGAAGTGTTCAAAGCTAAGTACAAGCTGAGAACAATGGCTTTGCTTTTACTTCATCATGTTAAACAAAGCACTATTATCACTTACTGGCCTCCTCCGAGAGCCTGGAGAGTTACCAAGCTCTGAGGTAAGAAGAAATGGTATTTGGTCCAGCTATGTCAGTCTACGTTAATCCCACACATGGCTCCACCAGCTTCAGCAGACAAACATCTTTAACCTAAGTATTTAGTGATCGTTTCCATTCAGGAATTGTTTATTTACAGTGAGAGGCAGGGTGGCCTTAGTGGGCAGGACTCAAGGATGAAGCTTTGAAGTCGACTGTCTGTTCTTTACTCAGCTACTGGTCTACTGAGTGTTCTACAGTGAGTGGGTCTATCTGTCAGTTTCTGCATGGTAAATGGCCATAATAAAACTGGGCCTCCTCACAAAGTACTTTGAGATCTACAAAGGAGAAGTGTTACATAGCAGCTATATGCTTCTTCATTACTAGCTCTTTTTCATGTGATCCCTTTAACAGACATTTGGGTTCTGATTTAGATCTTCTGAAAAAGGTGTAACACTACTGGTGCTGGTTGCAACTCTGCGTTTGCCAAATGTGACTGCGAGACTCCTTCAACTGCTATGTAAGCAGTTAAAAAGTTATTTCTCTAAACTTAGCAATGTTAGATATGCTTTTAAATAGGGAAAGGCTATTTGTGTCCAGGAACTACAGGACTGTCCTCATCTCTCTGGACAGTTACTATGATGGGACATTCAATCTGAGGAGGCACATGTGGAAACAAGTAATTATATAGACACTCACAGATTCTCCAGTAACGTACAATAAATGTTATCTTTTTCACATTTAAGTAGAACACAGGAAAACAAATTCTGAAGCATTTCATGTTATTTTGTAATGTATGTGTATGTGCACAGTCAAACATACAAATGCATAAACATACATAGGCACAATGGCAAATGAGTGTACTGTGAACATACGTGAGTATGCATGCATTGGCAGTAAATAACATAATATCAAAAAACCCCTATGGCAAATAAATATTCAAGTCGCAAAGCTAAGCAGCGTTGGATATTCCAGAATGCAGGTTTCCTGGGCATCCTTAATTAGCTCTTTTGAATATTTATGACGATACAGTTTTAATTACATGGTACTGTGTAGGGGTTTTTTTTCTTTAACGGATCCTTGTTTCAGCCAGTCAGTGAGGAGACAGTTTTTTAACGCTTCTAGTTTTTGTCTTCTTCCACTTGGTGTTCTGGCCTCAGATCTCATGTTAATGCACATTGTCCAAGTGTTACACTGAGCACAGGAAACATTAATCCCCTTCCCAACATTTTTTTCTCTGGTGCTCCTGTGAGGGCATGATAATATGACCCAAATGTTGGCAAATGTATCTCTGCAATACACCTACTGATGGTGAGGACACTATTATCTTCACAATATTTATTGCTATCATGCAAAAGCACTGAAGCAGAGGAAGAGAAATGGTAAAATTGTTGGAATGACAACTTTCAGTGAATGCTGAGTGAGCTATGTGAGAGCTTTCACATGCGTAGCATTTCCCTAGTGCTTTCCCTGCTCAAAGCACAGGCCCAGTTGACTTCAGCTCTCAGCACTTCTGTGTTTCAAGCCCCAGATGTCTCTTGTTGAGCACCCAGAAAATGAGGCCAAGCACTCAGGAGGGAGGAAATTCCAGAATGATGTCATCATGCCTACATGTGGGGAGGGGGAAGAAGCTAATCGTGCCAAGGCAATCAAAATTCTGGCATTTGCTAGCATTTTAACATTTGGCTTGCAACCGTATCGTTCTTGTAGCTGAGTTTCTCAGTGCATGGTCCTATGTAAATAAGTAGGGATATCTGAACTGTGTCTAACCTCCTAAAAACTCTTGCAATGCCTTCCCAACAGAACTAATTTATTGATGTGTGCCCTTGGATGAAAAGGCATGGCATGTGTTGTAGTAATTTTTACTTATTTTTCCTGTTCCACTTAAAGCTAGAGAAGTCTAGGGAAACTTGGGTTTGAATGTTGCCAGAAGAGGAAGGAAGTACAGAAGATCTACCTTAATAGGTGCTAAAGTGTCAGTATACCCCCCTTCTCCAGCTGTGCCTCGAGCATTCATTCCTTCTCTGCTTTAGAAGCAGGAACAGACAATAGGCAGGCAAACAGTTTGGCACCCAAAATCAGGGGAATTAAGAACTTTTAGGGGACAGGGATAAGTTTGCTTCAGTTCAGCCTGAAAACACACTACTGTATCTCAAGTTCTACATTTGCTACATTGTCCCTATCTAATACAAGTGAAACATTAGAAAGTATGCTGCCTTGAAAATCCCAAGATTTTCAGTTAAATATTGGGGTTTTTTTGGTTTACTTCCTGCAAGTTTTCTCAAACCATTCCCCTTCTGAAACTTTCCTGCACAAGAAGACAGGTTGGAAACAGGTTAAAAATGGAAGCTGAAATCCATATGTAAACAGCTGGCTCCGAGGCCTGGTGCTCTAGGGAATGAAAACTTGTAATGCAAGACTCAGAGAACTCTTGTGGGTGTTGGCTTCTTTAGGTATCTGCCGTTTGTCTGTGAGCATATATCTGTACACCATTGCGATCCTATCTGTGTGCGCGTATGTACCTGAGGTTAGCAGGGTATTCACTCCCTGCTGTGCTACTTGAGATTAGCAGAGTATTCACTCCCTGCTGCGCCAGTGACTCCTCTCTCTTCTCACACCTCATCTGTTCTTTGAAACTGGGAGTGCCTCTCTCTTTCATACATCCCTGTCTCCACTAGGGCCACAGACTGACGGCAGAAGGACTTTTTTTCACCCCTCCTATGTATGTAGAGCTTTTCTCACTGACTCTATGCTGACTGTGTCAGATATTATCTGTCTTTCAGCCAGTGGACAGAGCAATGTGTTTACCCTGCCAAACTGACTTGCTGGCTTGCTCTCTAAAAGTTCTTCTCTATAGCTCTTCTATGTAGGGTACCTAGGGAAATATAATTGCCAAGTGAGGCATCAAAGGGAGGTATCATGAGTACCCTACCTTTACTCTACTCATAGTGGCTGTTTCCTCTCATGGTCTGAAACATCTCTGATGAAGAGGTGACGTTAGTTAGTAGGGCTTTTAATTCTGGAAATGCCTCCCCATCCATGCTGGGTTCTTCCTCTCTTCCCAGTGTGGGGGACATACGGTTATCCCTTCTCCCTGATAGTTGGGGAGCTGACTTTTCCCTCTTCTCCTCACTACAGTTGTCAGCGGTAGGGGAGGTGATGGAAGAACATATGGCAAGACTTCCTCTTCTTTTCTGAGAGGGAAAAGCATATCTGTCCATGCTGAGACGCTTCCTTACAGTATGTGGCTAAGCCGTGCTCTCCAGCCAAGGTGTCAGCTGGCAACGTACACTCTATGGGCTTCTGGGGGAGGAAGTCCTAGGGCAGGCAACACAGTGGGAGTAGTATGGTGCCTATTACATTACTGAAAACAAAGTAGAGCTGCATGTTACTGTTGGCTGAATGCAACCTGTCAGCATCAATATCTCCACAAGAAGCCAGAACTGACTGCAGCCAGCCTTTGCAGAAGGTGCCAGTAGCTGAGCTGGAGAAACAAGACATGTTGCCCCCTGCCCGGTTCTAGGCCGTGTTAACATGCTAGTGTTAGAGCAGGGAGTGTGCCTGGAGAAGTGCCATGTCACGAGGAACTTTGTGGTAGCAGGCAGATTGCTCAGAAAGCCCGAAGGAACTGCAGTGGTTTTTGCTGACGGCTGAATGCCCCCAGGCCAGGACAACATGTGTTCTGTCACGCAATGGACTAACCCAGGGTACCAGTGGTGCTTGCTATGCCTTGGTGGTACATCAGGCTCCAGAATCACTCCAGAATAATTCCTCCATAAGCCAAAGATTTGCTCGTCATAATTGTTAATTACTGTAAAACACTCTCTCAGGGCCAGGTCTATTTTCAGCCTTTGTAGTTAACTGGATCTAGAAGGTTGAGTGTCCCTCCCCTCTCAAAAGTGTGAAGGGGTTGAGTGCTGGCCCTGGGCGCAGGAGAATGAATCATGTTACCGTAGCTGAGAAAAAGTAATGAAGGTTAGGTAGACTCTAAGCCATTTTGGTGCATTACTGTCTTTCTAGCTCTCCTTGTATTATATATTGGTCTGGACAATCAGAACCCTTGTAACTTCAGGCAGACATCAAGGTTTGCCTTCTGAATAAAATGAGAACACATGAGTGTGGGGAAAAATGGGAAGGGAGAGAGACATTTGCATAGGTCAGGAAAGGTCATTAAAACATCTGGCAGTAGTAACTGACATGTGTCAAATTTTAGTGTTCATTAAATTCATATTAATGCAAGAATGGTTCTTAAGCTCCAAATGCCACTTCTGGTTCCTGTGTTCCCTTAGTTGATGGTGATGACTTTTCAGAACTGTACCATGCTTGTTTGCTTGCTAGTGGCATCTGACCTGAGGTCAGATTTCTATTTAACCCTTTCCTGTAGGTCAAAAGGCAAATTAATCTGGTGAGAATTGAATTGGAAATGAGGTGTCTGGATAGCAGGTGTCCCAAACGTGGAATAGCTGCCAGGCTGAAACATGTTTGCATCTGTTCTTATGCCATCCAAGAAGTCATCTCTGAGGTCAGGGAGATATTCAGCCGACATCTGAGATGGGAAGTTGCCACAGGGAGCACAAGCAGCAGGTGCTCTGTGTTAGCAGATTATCTTGCAGTCTGGGAGGAAATTTCTGGGAGTGTCAGTCTGAGTATAAATGTAGACATTTCCATTCATTGTGCACTTTCCTTACCTGTATTTACTACCAGTTTAGAATTGTAAAGAAGGTACGCTATTTCCTCCCCCTTAAAGAGGAGAATCTCACAAATCTTTTTCTTAATATTTTTTTTAGAGGATGAAGATGATGAAGAGATGGTGGAGCCAAAAGCACAGGATGACTTGGAGACAGAAAATCCAGACCAGAAGCAGGAAGTGAAAGAAGGTACTTTAAAAAATGAAAAGTATTTTGTTACAGCTTTAAAGGACTGGATCCTGCGAGTAGTTATTCTCATAGGTAGTTTCCATTCTTGAGAACACTGCAAAATTGAAACAGTCACCAGTTATATTGGCTCAAAACCAGGAGTGGCATAAAAGCAGAAAATTGTATCCCAGTGGCCCAACTGGTAGGTCTGAGAAGCTTGTGAAAGGCACAAGACTTCAGCTTTTTAGAAGAAGGAGCATGTCCTCATAATTTGTCTTGGGTTCCAGGATGGTGGTTCCTTGTCCTCCGGCTCGAAAAGCCCACTTACATGAGAGATTTAAAATGAGAATGCCAGGCATTCCAGCAGCACCATAGAGTTGGTTGGTCTTCAGAGGTACTTAGAACCCATAATTGTCTGCCTGCTTGAGAGGGGCAAACTTAAACCTGGTGATGATCAGGAGTCTTCCAACAGAAAAACATTATTTCACTGGAAAATGTTGACTGTCAAAATCAAAACTTTTTGTGGGAGGTGCCCCAAGGGAACTTAAGGTCGAAACTGAAGCCAGGCAGGTCGAGCCCTTCTGTCCATTTCTCTGGATTGAGACACTTTCCAGAGTTACAATATCACAAATTCAAGTTTTTCTTTCTGGTGCAGACAAGAGACAGTTGCTAAAGTTGTGCATGTCAGTACTGGACACAGTAGATATGCTGGGGTCTCTATTTTGCTTCTCTTGGATCCGTTCTAGCTTTTGTAATTAGAAGAGGGATGTGAGATTTGGTCATCTTCACCTAGGAATTTACGAGTGCATTGGCTTTTCTGTTGTGTAGCTTTGAACAGTCAATGCTCACCCCTGTGTGGAGTGGAAGAAAAGAGCTGAAATATCAGCTGCTCCACTGTGAGAGGAAATGAGCTGTTTCTCCAGCATTTCTTAGCTCTGTATTGTCAGGACTGCTCACAGCAGTGTTACCTCTTGAAAGGTAACTCACTTCCTCAGGTAGAGCCCAGGTCACTTCTTGCTATGGTGTTCATTATCAGGATGATTCTGTGACCTTGGCTTTGTTTTTCACAAGATAATTACACTAGGGGAAAAATACAGAGTCATTTTACAGAGAAGCCCATGAAATCGTTAACAGTGAAGAGCAGTGGATGCTCCTTTCTCATCCAGGGGAGCCTGGCATGATTTACATCAGTGTCCAAAACACTAAGCCTGATATATAGTGCCCACATTTGCTATCCAGTGACGTGATTTGCAGTACCAGCCATGCTGTTTTGATTATGAAGTGATCTCTCTTCCCTTTTAAGAGCATTATAGAAATCACCCATGCCATAAATTCTGCAGGGACCATTGCTCATCTGGTCCTTATAGAAATATGGAGGGGGAAATTCAGCTCTTCCTGCTCCTCATCCATCTGCTTATCCCACGGCCCCAGCCACTGCTGCCATAGCCAGAGGAGAGCAGCAGTGACTGCAGGGGCGGGAGTCACACAAGAGTCTGCAAAGGCAGAACTGAAGGCATGACCAAGAAACATGGGGAATATAGAAAAACTTACTTTTTCCTGAAAATTATGCTTCCTCCCAAAACTGTGGAGTCAACTCACATATGGTCTCTAGGAGTCACATTGGACTGAACACAGTATCTCTTTTACTGATGGCAACAGGAAGCCGTATATTGCTAAATTTATGCACTATCCTGAGCTGCTGCGTGCCCCTCTATGAGCTGCTGCGTGCCCCTCTAATAGTCACCTTACAGCTGATCTCATCCCTTTTATTTCCACATAAAAGTAACGCTAGTGATTATATCTGGGGAGAAAACACAAACTCCTGCATGAAGAGAAGAAAAAATCTAAATGCGTTCCTGAACTGATTCATTTCACTTTTTATTGGAATTTCAAGTTAACCTTTTACAGACTTTGCTGACCAAGCACCACTGCCAATATCTTTTAATTCTTTGTTGTGTTTTAGTATTGAGGCAGTCCTCCCCTTCCTTGCCCAGGAGTGGCAGATCGGCTGGGTTAGTTTAGCACTAGTCTCAGATGCACAAACTGCAAGCTGTAAAAGCCAGGCACAGCTTGTTTTAGCAGAACCAGCTTTGTGAGGTGCTAACACTTGACTGAGTTCAAGGAAGAAGAAAATATGCTCATTATCTGATAGAAAGTGAATTTGACCTGCAGGACATGTTGTGTTGGATGAAATAGTGGAGTGCTGATGAGTGGCATTAAATACTGTGAATCAAATGTAGCAATCGTCCCCGAACAGAGTCGTGTGTTTTAGCTTTTGGTATCATTCTCTCCCTGTTGGCTTTATCCTTTTCTCCAACAAAATCCCGTTTTACCCTCTGTTGTAATCACCCTTCTCATGTTCTGAGCAACACTGAGAGTTTGAAGCCATCATTTATGTTTCATGGAAGTGATTAAAACCATGTTACAAGTCAAACGGGAGTTTAGAAGAACATTTCCTGTCAGTGCTGCACTCTGTGTGCCTACTCAGAATTAATAGCTTTTCTGCAAATTAGCACATAATGGGTTAAAAGCATGTTTATGTTGGCATTAAATACTCTGGCTTCTTTTTCTCTGCAAGGCAAGACAATATTTTGAAAACTTTTTAAAGAATCTCTAATAGATATTATAGTGGCGCCATTCACACTGCTATATAGTAGTTAAGGCTGTGTCAGCACTTCCATTAAGAATCCTGTTTTTCAGGGATTTATAACCCAGCCGTAAAAATTTGCTCTGGGCTGAAATTTGGTTTCAGCTCAGGGAGCACATTTTTTAACAGATTAAAAAAATCAGCGTGGCCTTTTTTGAGTTATAGGAGTGTAAGAAAAAAAATGATGGGAGAGAGAAGTGCGGGGAGAGAAAGGCAGACAATTTTTTCATGAATATAACTCAAAAATAGGTCAGGATGCAAAATAAAGCTTGGATCCAGTCTGTTCAGTCTCCTTCTCCCTAAGCCAACAGAACAAGAGTAGTCTATTTTTAAAATAGTAATTTAAGAGGAAATGTGGGTTTTTTCTCTGCCTTTTATAGGTAGTCCAGTTTAATTCTGCAGACCTTTATTGCATGCTTAATTTCTTTGTCTTCCTCCTGCACATCCCAGCACTGCTCTACAGGGTTTGGTGGGACTGTTCAGCAGTCATGGCTGTTTGCAGGGTCTGACCTTGGTTCTGGACCTGTCTCAGCATCACCATAAGGCTCACGGTGCATCTGTGGGCAGCCTCTCTGGCACAACAGCTCTTGCAGCACTTTAGTGCCATGGGGTGCTAAGGGCAGAGGAGTAGTTTGAGCTCCTCAAACTGTTTGTGGAGTGGGAGGTGAAGATCTATCTTGTTGACTACTTGAAGCGTATGAAGCCTTGGGACCCCATTGTGTTTCTTCCAAGGGGCTGCCTATTGTCACCTGTATCTCTGGTGCATGGTCTCCCATGTTCTGTGAAGAACAGGGTGTGGGATACCTGCTGCTTAACTGGGCTGGGCTCTGTGTGTTCCTGACCATGTAAACAGGAGACTGGGCCCGAACTGCAACATCAAGTGGCTTGGGGCTTTCCACCGCCAGAGAGCTCTGGAGCTCCACCTGAGGAGTCTCTTTGTGTCAGCAGAAACCACATGAAGAGCAGGACAGGCTTGGTCTTGAAAGTGGGCCTCAAACTGCATTTATCTGAATCCGTGGATATGTCCACTGAAACTTGAATGAAAAGCTGTGATGGGAGAGGCTCCTCTCTTGCCCTGGCCCTCTGATGGTGCTCAGGTGTCCATGCAGCAGGCTGAGGTGGAGGAGATGGTTTCGCTCTGGGCAGCTCAGGCATCAGTGCTGCAGAAGCAGTTCAGGTTACACTGGGGTTTGTAATAGCCTGTAATGCCATTGTTTCAATGTCAGAGACACCACAGCGAGCTTGTGTGTGCCGACTCAGCCTGATAGCCTGACTCAGGCACGCTCAGGGATGGTGCTCAGCATGTGTGGAAACAAGCCTGCCTGGCACTGGTTCGAATTTGAGGCTCTAGACCCGCTGCTCCAGAACCAAAAATCCCTAAATGCACTCCAGAGTCGTTATGCCATGCAAGGGCTTGGGTTTTAAATGCATTACAACCAAGATGACGTGTATCAAACCACGGTATGGCACATATCAAACCAGGATACAGCATATATCAAGCATCATGTGAAAGTGGAAAGCACAAGAAAAAACAGAGGCTCTCAGGCTATCAGCAGGCAAGTACTGAAAGCTGCTGAAAGCCACTGAGCACTGTGTGGTTCTCATGCTGTACATTTCACTGTCCTCCATCATCATCACATCTGAAGTTTACATGTGTTTAAATACACACTGAAAGAAATAACACAGCTCTTAAAAGGGTTTTACTGGTCTCCTTCTGTCTCTCGTTATATCTCTGGGCTTATAACAAGGCTGCTTCCTGCTTTACTGGTTTTATTAGTTTGCCTTTTCTTTCATTCACTTACTCCTTTTGTTCTTTTTTTCTTTTTTTGTCTTTAATGGACTTCATTTGTCTTTTTTAATAGTTGCTGAGGTTCCAGCATAAAATTTTTTATATTCTCTCATACTTATTTAAACATGGGTCTTTTTTTCTGTTTGTTTTGTTGGTTTTTTTTAAAAAAAATCTTTTTACTCCCTTGGGAGACATCTGAAATCCTGATATTTAAATATTTGTGAATTTAAGCCTGCACTGGTATCACAACTATTTATCTTACATTTACTACAAACCTGCTTCTGCCACATAAGAACAACTCTGCAGCATTTTTTATATTAGTTCCTAAAGATCCAAGGAAATGTTTTAATATAATTTGGTTTGGTTTTGTCCGAAGAAATTTATAGACAAAAGACCTGATGTGAAATATTGTATTTCTGAAGATCATGTTAAATCACTTGAAATAATAAAATGCTCTTATTTTTCATAAATAAGTGTTGAATAAATCAGTTGTTTACATGTCACATTCAATTTTTATTATATATTCTATGCCTTTTTGTTCATACAGGAGCGTACAATGCCTTTCATTATGGATATATCGGTCATTTTCTTCCCCCGCAGTGTCCTCCACGTATACGTAACAGCAGTGTTTTAATTTTAAATGTAAATTCCATTTTATTTTGTTCAGTATAGTGCAATAATGTGAGTACAGGGCTTATTTGATACATATTGTTTTCCTCATAGCCCCAGAGCCACCCAGACAGCACTCTCATTATGAATATGTGATCCCATCAGTGTTTCAGTGGGTCCATGGACACATGGGTTGCCCAGTGGCTCTGTTAGGCAGAGCTTGGTGGCTGCACCGTCCTTCTTCCATGAGCTGTGCGAGGCAAGGGGTGGGTTCATCTCCTCTAGGTGGGAAGTAGAGCACAATAGTTCATTATGGAGATAGGGTATAGAAACAAGAGCAAAATATGGCTCATCCTTTGCAGGAGATTTCATTGCATTCCAGGCAATAAGCATGTGACTTTTAGCACTAGTAAGCTAAGTATCTCACTAGGCTTTGTTAGACACAGTAGATTAGTAGTGGTTTATTTGTTTTCTATGCCAAAGCGAGCAGATACTTGAAGGCAAACACTGTATTCTTACAGGGAATTTCTGAAGATATTGTCACATCACATAGGTCTCTGTGACAGAACAAAACAAAATATACTTTGATCAGCTACTTGTGTTTCTCAGAGTTTTCCTTGAAGAGAGCCTGTGTCTCTTGAGAGCTGAGATCAAAGTAACTGTCTGGTCCCAGATAGGAAGAAAAATGGCAGAAAATTACATAGATTCTTTTTATTTTATTTGAGGTAAGGGACAGACAGGAAGAAGGAACAAGGGGAAAATGGAAGTGGCTCTGAAAGATATATGGTTACAAAATCTTCATATTTGAAAGAATAAGCCTGTCTGATTTGGTTTTTTTTGCTTATACTTCATGTATTTTCAGTAGTTACAGCAATGTTTTACACTGGAAAAAGTAATGATGTTAACATTCTTGTAAGAAGAGATTGGCTCAAATAAAACTTCAGAGGCAGCCGAATGAAAGAAGAAAATAAGGTTAAAATATGAAGCTTAATATCACCAGGGGGCATCTGGTGTGTCAGTCAGACGAATGAGGTAAGCTGATTTATGCCCTACAAACTTTAGCCAAGGTGTTTCTGATGCCGAAGAGGGTGTAATAGACTGCTGGCCTCCCACGGATCATTGCTAACTGCAAGGGAGATTTTGCTGAGGTAGAACTGCAATCATGTGTGTCTCCATTGCTTGTGAACACCACAGCTCCCAAGCTGTTTATTTTTTGCCTTTTCCCTTTCTATTGATTTTTGGTTGTATTTTCTGTGGCAATTATAGTTGGCAAATGGCCGAATAATAAATTTATATTTCCAAGCTGTAGAGAGGATTTGATTTAGCAAATAATTTTTACCATTTGGAGCAGTTTAAAATGAGTTTTCTGGTTGCCTTTGCAGTTATTTTCTCCTCTTTTATGCTGTTTTGCTGCATTGTCGTGCTTGTTGTCTTTCATTCTCGGAAAGTAATGCTTTAGTGATGACAGTGGGATATTGCCTCATTACAGGCATCCTTGCCAGATGAGTTCCCTTAGTGCCAATTACTATTCAGCAGCAGATGCTGCAATAGGTCAACCTGTACTTTTTGCCAGTCATTCTTTTTTTTCACATGCATTGCTTCTGTCTGAAGCACTTAGAGGCAAATTGTGCTCCTGCCTTGATAATTGTTGCTCTGCTACTCAGGGGGACTGTACGGGAGGATGTAGATATTTTCTGGATGTGTAGAGCTCCACAGGGACCACTAACCTGGTGGTAAGAGGCATAGGACCAAGGCCATAAGAGATCATCAAAGGCTAAAGTTTCTAACTTCTTAGTTGCTTTGTCTCCTGAGGGCCAAATTGCTCCTCCACCTTTTGCATTTTTCTTGTCCTCTATATTTAGCCCAAGTGTATTGCAGAGATTTTGTCTTTCAGAGCTAACACTTTGTCCAGTTGAGGCAAACCTAAGCGTGGTGTTAAAAGCCTCTCCCAACCACAGGAAGTGCTCTGAGAGCAGGTACACTGAAAACCAGGGGAGCTGAGTGCTGCAGTAATGCTGACCATGTCACTACTCCTGCCTGCTGTTGTGCCTTTTAATCCATCCTTGCCTCTGGCGCCTGGTGGTGGCGTCATACCTGGGCACTAGAGCTCACAAATGTGGTGTGAACCACAGGAGAATCAGGTGGCAAGCAAGAACTGTGTCTCCCTTATAGCTGAAAGAAGCTGTGTGGCACTACAAATGGAAAATAATTTTGAACTTCAACTTTGAGGTGTGGCACTTGACATTTTATTAAACATTAAGATATGTATGACAGGGCTGGGAGTTAAATTTTCATGTAGACTGGGTGTTCTCTGAGGCACCATGCTGAATTATCTTTTTGGGATGCTGGTGTTTTAACCCAATATGGCCTGAGGAGACTGCAAGGTCATTTTCACAAGTGAAAAATTCAAATCTGTAGTGTAAAGTGAAATGCAGGAGATTGCAGTTTTGCAGTAACTCTGTTTATAGTATGTTGTTTGTATGCCTAATTATAAATTTGGAACAAAATTCTCTGTTAGCATAATATCTATGACATCAAGAGAGCTTTTCATGCTGGGAATTTAAGCTAGTTGCAAGATTGGTTTGGTGTAACTCTGAAGATACTAACAGCATTTCTTAAATACAGGTAATTCTTATATGTAACTAAAATGATGGTTTTAAAGCACTGTGCAAAGCCATAATTGATATACAACATTGCTACCGTATCAATATGACCCTGCTAGTATAATTGAGAACAGAATTTTGTACCAAAGCGATAGCACCATCCCAATTTCCTTTCCTTCTGATGCTCACTTTTGGGTTGGAATTTACTAATAGGTCATTAAACTGATGGAGATGTAGGTATATTCTGCAAAGACAGTATTTTTCAGATGAAGTGCCATACTGAAAATACTGGTTTGGAAGTGAATATTTAACATCTTTGCATACATGTAAAGAAGCAACTTCACTTGTGGGGGCCAGGCTATCCCGACCAGTGCCTGAGATGGCTCCTACCCCCTCCCAGGGCAGCTTTGGCCACAGCTTAGTAGTATTTCTTTCTCTGACTCTTATGGTTCCACCATAAGGAATGAAAGTGCCTTAAGAAACTGGTATTTGGTCAGTTGCTTTTGATTTTGCTGCCTTTGAGAATATCTTTGGTTGTTTACTTCATTGCTTCACAAGAGCTCCAAAGCAGAGACAGAATTTATCAGTGACACCAAGGAGAAATGGGAAGAAGTGAAGGGAGGGATTATGTGAGCTTTTTTAATACAAAGAACTGTAGTGTAGGTTAAGAAGATTATTTTATCTTTGGCTTCTCTCACAGGCCCCCTGTTACGTAAGTGTTCTGCTTTTTCGAGTTAGGTATTGCCTAAGTGTCAGTCACAGCCATTTCCTGAAATAGGAACACCAAGTTTATTTAATTTGGGGGGGGTTAAGTATTTTCCATTTCAGAATAATAAATATATAAGATATAGGATCTCTTCTGTGTAAATGCTACATTTGGGGAATATACAAGAGTATGTTTAGATATACTAAAAATTTCTTAGTCATGATTTTAAGAGTAAAGCTTTGATTTTTGTCCTGACATTGCTACGGCAAGTTTTTATGTCAAAAGAAACCCACTGAAGATGTTGATTCATTGGGAAAGGGGTGAAATGTCATACTCTTAATTACATATTTTCATTTTCCAAGCTCCTCCTAGAGAACTGACAGAAGAAGAAAAACAGCAAGTTCTCCATTCGGAAGAATTCCTGATATTTTTTGATCGGACAATACGTGTAATTGAGCGAGCTTTAGCTGAAGATTCAGACATCTTCTTTGACTACAGTGGCAGAGACGTAGAAGAGAAAGATGGGTCAGTTTGGGGTTTTATTGCTTATGTAAAATAAGCTTTATAAAAAGAATCCAATGCCAGGAAGCCTTAGTCTTAAATCTAGATTAAATGTTTTTATAGTTAAGAAAATCTCCTTCTGAAGGCCTGGGTTACTTTTTTAGCTGAAATTATTTTGTAAAATAGCTTCAAGCTTTTTTTCTCTGTTTTTTTTCTTTGATGTATTATCCAGATGGTTTAATTTTTTGTTTCATTTTGGGAATGAAATTTCAAATTCTGATGAAATAATTGAAATAGATAAATGTGTTTATACACGTGTATAGGTAGATGTGCATTCCAGTGGTGTACGTCTATGTGGTTATATCATGATACTTTTACAAATTCAAAATACTGTTTATATTCTGATACTGCCTCAGGTCTGTGCTGAATCCTACTGTGCTATGCATTGTGTGCATGAAAATGAGGATCTGCCGAAGTGTTTGCAAATCTAAATGCATAAGATGAGAGGTGACAGGCTGTGTGTCCAGCAATTGATAAGGGAGTAGAAGCAACAAAACTTGTCAGTAGGAGAGCAAGTATTTGGGTTTCAACACTTGCATATCTGCTGAAGCCTCATGGCAAATCAGTAGCTGTGTCCCACTGCAGTTACTTACTGGAGGTTACTGTAGAGCATCGACCCTGTAGACTGGCTAAATGCATCAGTGTGGCAGTGTTGGACCAGCACTGAGCTTCAGCCCATCCTGATGGTGTGAGAAGGCATCCACCATCTCCATGACTGTGAGGAGCTGCTGCACCTTTAAGATTTCAGGAGTCAAAAATAAGAGAGATTTGATTATAGCTTGGAGGTGAAGATTCAGAAAAAGGGGAGCTGAATGCCAGGGCCATCTTTGGTCCTAAGAGACAAAGGTGGCAGAGATGGGCCAGGGTGACCCATAAGAGTCAGAAAGGCAATAGGAAATTAAGAAATGTAGTTTTATGAAAAAGATGTAAAATTTGTTCCTTGATTTGTATTTGTTATCAGCAAGACAGTGAGAGCAGTTAAATCAAGGTGGCAGACTTCCCCAGGCTGGCAGAGAAGAAGTAGTCAGAAACTTTTGCATTGCTTTTCACAGCATTTGAACCCTGATACTTCAAAAACTGTCACTTTGTTTGTATTCACACAGAGATGTTCAAGCAGGAGCCAACCTTTCCTTTAACCGCCAGTTCTATGATGAGCACTGGTCAAAGCATCGTGTCGTCACCTGTATGGATTGGTCACTTCAGGTAAGATGTAAAGCCAGGAAATATGTCTCCACATCTCCTCCAACTTCTCCTTAAAAAAAATGATGGCCAGCCTCAGTTTCTTCATCCTGCACAGTGTTACTTTTTAGCTAACAGTGGGGCCCTGAAGAAGTAGATGAATTTTTCTCTGTAAAGAAGAATAGTGGACAATAACGAAGCTGTCATTTTTTCTATATGTTCCTTGGTTTTCAAAACCAGGATGTTGCATTAAAACTGTAGGTTAACAAACCTTCTAAGATGAAGGAGTTTTACTTTTTCTCCCCCATCCACTCCTTCAGGACATGGAAATTTTTTAGGACAAAAAGTTTAAAATTAAACCAATTAAAAATCATTTACTAAATATGTAGCCATTGATATAATAGATAGTTATACATAATTATATATAAAATAAAAAATAAGAATAGTGAGGAACAAAATTTATTTTTCTAATATACTAAAACTCAAAATGTGAAAGTATCTTCAAGCGATGGAGGAAGAGGCTGCAGCTGGCCAGGGGGCATGCTAAGGCAGCATGCCTGGACTGTATCCGGTTTCTGTGCACTGCAAAGCATTGTCGTATTGCAAAATAAAACTGATGATTGAGCTGCTTAAGCTTCCCAAAACCAATACAGCCACATCAGCAAAGCACAGAAACCAGATTAATTAGTTACTCTGTTGGAGAGCTGGAATAAGTACACACACATCATCATAGGTCCTGTCAAATTCATTCAGTCCCAGTTTTGCTCCAGCTGCACTCACACATTCATCCTCTCTGCTTCGTCCCTGTTAGCATGTTCCTAGGTTCCAGCCTGGAGCAAAGCAGCTGGTTTCCCTAGGGAGGAAACCAGAGATACTCTGGTCCACAATACAGATATAAGGAAACTGCTTGAAAAATGGAAACGCAAGCCAGTCTGTCTAGTTGTCTCCAAAGTCAGCCTCAGGCATGCCCTGGTGTGTCCAGAGCTCTGCTGCATCCTGGTGTGGGCAGCAGAGATAGTGTAAATGTAGCTCGGTCCAGTGCGAAGAACAAGATTTGCTTAGCCTGATCTTAGACGTAGCTGCTTTTTTTTTGCACCACGTTAGGTGTTGCATGTGGAGACAGCATATGTTTAAGACCAAGTATGTTAAGTGGTGCGTGTGAGCTGGAGAGAGGTAGTGGATAAGGAGCACAGTAACTGGTGTCCATCCTTCTCTCCTTCCCCTTGAAGTGGCAGGGGTCTGCTTCCATCCCTCTGGGTATTTCTCAGGTAAGTTGGCAGGTGACTGCATGGAAGACGTGGCAGGTAGTAGGGAGGAGAGGAGTTAGAGGGTCCCACCAAGAATCACTGGTAGGCAGTGCAGGTCTGGGTGTCTGGCCCAGGGTGGTGTACAACAGCCAGCTTCAGAGAAACTTCCTGTAACATGCAGTGTGAAATGAAGGATTTATCCCTTTGCTTTCATACAAAATATCAGCTTAACAACAGGTATGTACTGGTGTGATGTGGGTGGCCTTTAAGCACATACGGATTTCCACAGAAATCAAATATAAGCCTGAGGAAACACTTATCTTAGGTTGTTCACTTGTTCAGGGGCTGGAAATTACATGGAATTCTTATCTGATATTTTCCTAACAGGCAGCTCTTACTGTATTCCCAGGGCAGCATAAAAAAAAAAAAGCCGCCTCAGAAGAGCACTGCCAAATGTAATTGCTCAGCCCCTGGGGCTGCAGGCATGTTCTGCTTCCCACCTCTTTGTTCCAGGGTGGCCCCTCCTGCCTTCCCCTCTGTTAACTCCTCACTTTCAGCTCCCTGACAACCCAATGGGGACTTCGCTGCCCCAGCGGCTTCTCTGTGCCAGGGGCACTACTGTGCACTGCCCCACACTAGCTTGGGAGAAGGGATTTGCCTCCTCTCTTACCTGCTTTGAGATGTATCATCTGGCTGGATCTGGAACTGGACCGGTGTGTTTCCCCTAACCTCTAACTCCGCTTCTCACCCACGCCCCAGGACATGGCAGCGTCCAGTATGCCAAAGGATAGCTTGAATAATCATGGGAACTGTAGAACACATTGCTCAATTTTCTGTGATAAAACTGCTGCTGCAAAACAGCCTGGAGGCAAATAGAAGCTTAATCAAACAAAGGACCTTGATGCATTGATTAAACAATTTATTCTGTTTCCAGTCACATGTAAAATATGGTCCCAAACATGTGGAATCTTTCATAGTATTAAAACTAGCCCCTTGATTCCTTTGTAAAGGGAAAACGGCTTCATCAAGGATCTAAGGAAAAGGCCCAACAGATTGAGTGTAGACATAGAGAGTGGGATCACCTTGCTGTGTCTGTGAGGAGGTAACTAAGCTCATCTAAAGCCAAGAAAACGATGATTTCAGAGGTACTGCTGTGTCTCTTGACTCTCAGACAGCAGACTTAAATGCTGTTTTGCACAGCACTATTTCCACGTTGTTTTCAGTTGCAAATAGAGGACAGCTGGGCACCTGGTAAGGACTGAAATTCAAGTAGAAATTCAAATGCAAGTAGATTAAGTGAAGCAGTGAGTGTGCAATGCCAGCATGGATTTAGGGTGCTGCACTTGACTCTGTTTTTTGAGTCAAAAAGCTTTATAATGGTTTTGCCCAGCTAAGTATGACTCCAGTGTCTGTGGTAAACTTGAGACTGTATTTCCAGTCAGATGCATAAACTGTGATTGCAAAATCTACATATAGACCAGCAAGGTTTGAGTCATTGTTTGTTTATAGCCAGACATGCTGCCAACCAGAACATGCTTGATAATCTTTCCAGGAGCATGAACCAACTCCGAAGTACCTCTAAAATGATGCTCCAAACCTGGTCACATGCATTAGCTGGCTGCAGACCTGCTGGTGGAAGGGGTTGCTGCTTTTGCCTGCCAGGGTATCTGCCCTATTACAACTTGTGGGCTCAGCTGCTCATGTGAATGGTACCTAACCCATTCAGCCAAAATGAGATGCCCTGGCAAGAGCCTACGGCACGCGGTGTTTACTTGGATCTGGGCCAATGTGGCATAAAAACGTTCAAAGAAGAAGCTGAGCTTGCTGTTCAGAAGTAGTTGTAATCTCTGTTGCAGCAGAGAGAGGGGTGAGAGCAGTGGAGGGCAGGCTTGCACAACTGTGTCTGGGGAGATGGTGTCTCAGATGCAATATTAAACGACCCTTAGGTCTCCCTTCAGTTCTTGAGGAGGGAGAAAAGGTGTTTGATCTGCTGCAAACTCTTAATCCCATGCAAGTGATTTGGGTGCTAAATCACCCTTCCAAGCTGTGCTAGCAGCCAGGGTCTGATGGGATGTAGGTACAACCCAATCAAAGCCACCCCAAAATGGAAAAGGGGCAGCTATGGTGACCACAGGCCACTATGTGGTTCCAGACTCATTTGGAAGCATGAACTTGAACAGAAAAATCGTCAGCTCCGTGATCCATGGAAGTGTACACAAAGTGGGAAAGAACAGCTGCTGATGGCAAAAGTTATAGCTGTGTGCATTATTTCTTCCAGAACAGAGAGGTTCAAACCCCAATGATAATTATATAAAGAGTGATTTCTTTTTTTATTATTTCCAAAATGCCTGATGTGGACCAAATTCACAGCTCACAGTAGCGCTGATGGCAGTTTCTTTGTCCCAATTCCTTTACATCTGCCAGCTGTGCTGTTCCACTATAAAGTGGTGAATGGTTTGGCAGGAATTTACCTGGGAAAGACAAAAAGTGACAATGATTTGCAGAGATCATTGAGAAATTTGGAGGGAAAACATTCCTAGTTTACAGAAAGAGGATGTGAGTCCTGAGGAGTTTGGGCTGCTGGCTCATGGATCTGCAGAAGCCACGTGATTTCCCTGGGCATGCCATGAAGTCACTGCCTTACTTTGAGTATTTAAATGTAAGGACAGTGTCTACCAGAGGTGCCTGGTATCAGACATGTGAGAGTGGAGAACTAGGTGCTCTTGTATAGACAAAAAAGTAATTGATGTTTTGTGAGCAATTTGTTATTTCTTACGGTGTTTTTCAGTGATACAAGGTCACCAACACAATGTGAAAATCTAATTTTTCATATATGATATTGTGTGTGTGTATATGTGAACAGAGCAAATACACGTGTGTTGCGTATCTACTGCTATACATCAGTGGATAATGGTTATACAAGGAAATATGGATCTGATTTTAGAGTGCTCATTGCAACAGTCTTATTGAGTCAGTGGAATTCAAGGTCACCCTGTACTTTACAAAATGACCTCAGCATTTGCAAAATTGAGCTTCTGCAAAGAAAATGTTTTGTTTGCTATTTGAATCATCAAAAAGAACTTTCCAGTTGTTTCTGTGCATAACTGAATAGGAAGAGTGCATTATGAGATAAGAAAGAGTAGTTTTCAGGTATGCTAAAAAAATGTGAATTTCAGAATAAAAACAAGTCAATGCTATGGTCATAGTGTTTTTATTGTCTAAATCAATTAAGACAATGGTTTACCACTGAAGAAATACTTAAAGAAATATGCTAGAAGCTTTCAGATCTTTTCTCTTCCTTGCTTTGCATTCCTTTTATGAATATCCTGCAAGTTGTCTTTTCTGAGAACTACCTCCAGTAAATAACATCATTGCCTTTATGATATCTGAGAATAACTGATAAGAGAGCAAGGAGCGGGGCTTGAAGGGTGTCATGGACAAGTAAAATATAAAACCAGAATGAAGCTGAATACTAGGATGGGACTAGCTCGTGTTATAATTAAAGCCAGATATTGCCCATTTAGTGTAGGTCATTTCCATCTTATCTGATTTTGCATAGATTTTCATCATCAGTTTTATTTCATTTGCTTTTTCTTTCTCTTTCTAGTACCCTGAGCTGATGGTTGCGTCTTATAACAATAATGAAGATGCTCCACATGAACCTGATGGGGTAACCTTGGTATGGAACATGAAGTTCAAGAAAACCACACCAGAATATGTTTTCCATTGTCAGGTAAGACTGAGGAAACCAATAATTTCATGCTACACAAAACAGAGTTTACTACATAGTGCATCTTCCTACTTTTTATGTGAAGAGGTTGACGTTAAAAATAAGTATTTTTGGAAAAAGCACAAACAGCAGTTCAGTGTTTTTAGAAGGCAACCAGCCTTCTCAAACAATACTGAAAGCCTGTCAGGGCTGTGTGTCATTCTTTGTCTATTTAAAACAGTCCCTAGAAGATTTAGTTCATAAAGCCCTTGTACTTATGAAGTAACTGTGGTGTACCACTTCCTCATCCAGGCAGCAACATATGCTTTCCCACCCACGTTAGCTTCCTCTCATCTTCTGCACTCCAAGCTGCCTACTCTTGCCTCAGTTCTCCTCAATATCATGTTTTGCCTTTAAAATTGGAAAGTACACCTTGCATTTCTGGGTGTGCATCTTACTTACAGCTTACTTAAAAATGGTCTCAATTTCAAGGGCTACTCCACCAGTTCCTGTTTGACTGTCAAACTTCAGGTTAGCAAACCAGTGCTTCACTTCACTCAGTGCTGCTTTATGACCAGGCTGTTTTAGAAGTTTATGGACAATCCAGAAATAATTGGGTGGTTTATTTCTATAGTCTGTTTACTCCTCTTTTGCTGCTGTTTTTTTGTGTGAAATGGCACAGCCTTGTATTGACAGAAGAGTTCTGCTCATTGGCTCTTTCTCCATCAAACTGTCCAAACTGTGGAGGAGGGCTTGGGCCAAATTTCTAACCTTTTCATTAATATCCTTCTATGGTAATTAAATACAGGACAGTGGTATTAAAAAAAAGCCATATGGAAAGTAAAACAACAATCAGAGATTAGTAAAATGCAGATTATTGTGTGGTAAAAATTGCTTCTCTTGGAAGGATATGTATTACTTGGCTAATTGTGTAAGCTAAGTGTCATTTTACATTCAAGGACCAAATATCTTTTTGAACTAAGTTTGTGTTTGGACTTGGGTACATTATCAGATATAACATAGTGGGAGGGAGTTGCTGGAATTGAAGTTACTGCTTCAACCTGATTAAGTAACCCTTAATTCTGGGCATGTTTTTCTAATTTGCTATACTGAAAAACAACTTCACAAGGAATCTAGGCCTGCACAGCAAATTTGCCATACAGATTTATATGCATATATATGTGTGTGTATTTGTGTATTACGTTTGAAATGAGAACTTATTTTTCTGGCTATCATATGCAGCAGACTCATGTGTTCCTTCAGACTGCTTAAGATCTTAGGTGAGATCCCATGTTCAAATCCTTAAACTAGATTGATTTTCCAAGATAATAACCAGATTCAGGGTAGCCCTTGAGTACACAAAAGAGAGGTTGAATGCAGGCATAAAAATGTGCTCCATTAATTCAAAGTTCTATCTAGTTTTAAAAGTAGATACACTTAAGCAGGGCAGGTATGACTCACTAAATTGAAAGCTGTACTCTCCATTAGAATAACACACACAGGACAAAGTGCTGGCCAAAGATTTGTCCTGGATGATCTTCTGTCTAATTCTTCTATTATGTTGGATTCCCCCCTTTTTAGAACTGAAACCTTAAACCCCATGAGTTTTGGTACTGTGCTTTCACATGCATCCTGGATTCATTGTGTTTCAGTTAAATGAAATCACTTCTTCTATCCATGGGAAATATTTATTTTCTTGGTCAAACTGTCCAGATAATTTGCATTATGAATCCATTATGAATTGGAACCATGTTTGAACCACCATTATGGGGCTTCTGATATGTGGAATATCTTGTGCCTCTGCAATCAGATGGAGATACCCACGTGAGATTAAATGAGCATGCAAAAAACATGAGACTTGGTCTCTTGAACACAGGCTTTCTTCTAACTGACTCAGATGGAAAATAAGAAAGAAAATTATCTTAGTTCAGAGTCTGGAATTCAGTTCTGTAGATCATCATGTTATTCTGTTAGTGGAAACCAAATGTATTATTAGTCAGCCCCATATCATTTATATTACCATTTTGCAAGAGAAACATTCCCTTAATCAGTCCTGATTCAGTCATTTCTCCTGGTCTTCTGTGAGACAGGCCCAATTTTTCTTCTGCAATACATGACCTTATAGCTGTCCAGCCTAGCACCAAGAGATGAACACACACTTCATCATTATAGCTAGGTTGTCCAGGTATGACAAATACAGTATTTTGAGTGTATTTTCCCAAGAGACCTTTATTCTCCTTTCCAAAGACTTTCTATAAAAATGTGGTCTTAATAAATGCTGTATGGTGCTGACTAGTATACGTTTTGCCGTTCAGTTTTTGGGCTCACAGTGAGATACAAGCAAGTGAAAACTCATTTCAGATGTGACTGTCAAAAAACTCATGAAAGCCACTTCTAAGAAGCCAAATCAATAACTAGGTCTATGAAGCCATTTCTGGGGATCTTCGAAGTAATTCCATCTGAGGAGTTGTGATGATATCAATAGAAATAGGTATGTGAAACACCTCTGGACAGGTAAAGAGCTGGCTGAACTTCAGCAAGTAGAATTTCAGATACCTCTTGTGCACATTTGGTAAATTCTTGAAACTAGGAACAGTAATGTTTTTCTGTCTTTCCTAGTATACTACACAAATTTAAATTACCAAGAGATTTCTTAGTTTTCTTTACCTCTTTCTATGACTTTTTGTAATCCTGCATAAGATCATTGAAGTTGTCATACTCAGAACAACAGGCTTTTCCAGTGCCTTTGCTGAAAGTTGCCAGAACCCCAGGGCTTCAGCTGAAGTTGTGTGTCAACCGTGGCAGAAAAGATGCAAAAATCTACCAGAAATGGTATTTTTTCCTAACTTCAATCAGAAGAATGTTTTATTTCTGTCCTCAAATGTGAGGTATGATGTATTTCATAAATATGAAATTCTTGCCCAATTTAAAGTCATATTAGCTTGTTGGCTTATTAGTACAGTGTAGGTGGAAGTGAATTTCTTAGCTGTACAATATGTTGTCCTGCAAATATTGGTTTCAATTTTAGTTAATATGCATTAAGGGAAAAGTAATTATCAGCCAATTGGATTCATTTACGCTACTATTTAATTTATGTGAACTGCCATCCGATCTATCAAGTCCTTTTTAAAAACCCGGTTGTACTAGCTTCTACTCTCTCCTCCTGTGGAATATTTCTTTTCTTCTGCTTGTTTTACTTTTGCCCCCCTTTGGTTTTTTATGTTTCTCCATTACCCAGTGATCTGCTGACAGTATTTTAGCTGGGACTCCCACAGATTTTTTCCTCTATAGCTCATCATACATCTATTTACCACAAGTTTAGAAATGGGAAAACAAGAAAGAATGAGGGATCAGGCAATTTGTTCATTTGTTTTCCTATGCAAGCAAAATAATATTGTCTCAGGAGCAAAATCAAAGTGGAAGGGTGATACCATTTGCCAAAGGCATGAACACTCAATGTTTTCCTTAGGTAGTCAGCAATAAATTTAGCATGCAGTTAATACTGCAGAGTGCAGACTGGGACTGTCTTCATAGGGAACAGTCAGGGATGTCCTCTTCCCCCACACTGGAGCATCACAAACCGTTGGTGTAATCCAGTGAATTCCAAAAGCAAAACCAAAGCCTTTCAGAAGTACTTTATGAGGCTCTGTGGATGAATCATCCCTGGTTGGGTTGGTTTGGCAGAATCCAGAGAAGGAATGAATTCCAGCAACAACGTGGAAATCACATTCACTCTCCCTTGGTTTGATGAGAGAATTTTAAGCATTGGCTCACACTGCTTCTCTCAGCTGCTGTTGGTCTGCATTTAGGTGGGGGTTGCAAAAATGAAAATAGTATGGCATGTTTATTGTTGATATGACTAAACATGAACTCAATCCTGTATTGATTTAGGCAATGCATGGGGCTGGCTTTGTACATGAACTTTCCTTTACTGTTGATTGATCAAGTAGCATCAACGATATTTGTCAGTCTTACTGTCTTTTTAGAAGATGCTTATATGCCCATAATGTGTTTTTTTTCACTGAACAAACATACAAAAATCTACATTACCCATTAATTATGAAGATTATTTGTAATGCAGTGCCAGTTGTTTATGTACTACTGGTCATCTCTGCCCACGATGATGTTTCTGTGTCCTGGTAGTCTGATCTAAGCTTTCTAAGCCAAAGTGACCCTAAGAAGCATCTGAAATTTGGCACTAATGCATCTGGTTGAGTGAGGCAAATGACAGCTCAGACTGTGTTTGCAATAAATTGGCGAGTTGAACTCTGAGCTATTATAACCTTCCTTTCAGCACTGCTCTTATACCAGATCTCATAACTCTGGGATTAAAGCTGATCTGCAGAGACAAAAGTCACAAAGAAAAGAAATAACCAGAGGGGGACTTCAGGATGTTAAAAAACATTTCCTTTCTTCTGGAACTAAAGAGGTGTTATTAAAGTTGGTTGAGGTATCTGGATTTCAGCTTCAAATATCCATCATTTTAGGAAGGGGGGTGGGGAAAGACAGCTAAAGGTATTAGTTTCATGCAAATAAACCAAATTGAATGTTACTTTCAGATTTGGAGGACTTTGCATTGTGTTTGGAAAGACTGATAAATTCAGCTTTACTATACCAAATCTAATCATAGCAGCAACAAAAAAAAAATACTACATTGACTGCATTTTGATTTATTATAGATTATTTCCTGATCTATTAATTTCCTCTTTCTCAGCTATGTCTTTTCCAAATGTCTCAAAAGGGAAGTGAGATGTACAAATCTGACACTTCGAAGTAACTCCATTCAATGTGTTTTTAAGGCAGGAAAACACATGAAGTAGCTTTTATTTGAGGAAGCAGTAACCATTTAAGAGTTCTTTCAAGGAATCAGATTGACTTTAAGCATAATCACAAAAAGATTTCAGTAATATATCACTTTTACTAGCTGCAGCTATTTCTATCCTTTTCCTAAAATGCCATGCAGTCAGATTTACTTTGTTGGTTCCATTTCTTTACTAACTGTCATTTTTTTGTGGGATATGGGATTTCTGTTTTCTATTTTAATTTCAAGAAAAGCTGTCCATGCTTGGAAAATATTGGTGGATTGGGTACAGAAATCAGCCACTCAGCCGCACCACAAAATGTTTCATTCTCCCCTAGCTTTTTTGTAGTGGCTTCTATACACTGCCATTAAGTTATGTGTTTGACCACTCTTCATTGCTTATCCTGGTGTGGTCTTTCCCTTTTCAACTAAATGGATGGAGTTAGAAATGCGTATCTTAGAATTAGATGGAGTGAGGTAAGCGAAGGTCTATATTTAGTGGCTGATACTGGCCGGAGTTGCCTTTTTTTTTTCCTGATTTGGTTCCTTTGTTGTTGTCTGCTCTTTCAAAATCAACATAAATTCCTTCAGATGAGCTTTTTGCTCCAGCAGCCTGCCTTATGAAGGTGCTGAGTGCCCACATCCACGAGATTTGTGTGTGAAGGAGGCTGAGGTAACAACATGAATGACTAATATCCTCATTTTCCTCTTGTCCTTGAGTTTCCTTCTCTGTAGAAGCCAGACCAGAGCTCAGTCCCTCCAGAACATTAAAAGAAGTACTAGATGTTTAATTGTCAAGAAAGTATAGCTAGAAAATTTAAAACTACTTTCATAGTAGTTCTCTGGTAAGTAGGCCTCTGCCCGTCTGCCTGTGAAGATGCTGAGGCAGCTCACATACTGGGAATGCTGCAATAGTCAAGGACTCAACTTAATTCCAAAATTATTGTAACACGTACCAAAATGTTGTAAATTTGAATCAAGTAGGGCTTCTTCAGAGGTAAAAGGCTTGTTTTCTTTTCATTTCTGTTTTGTTTCCTGCTATGCATCATTGGTAGGATGATCTTTGTGGAGCTTTGTAGAGCTCTGTTGTCTGGTACGCTTTGTTGCTGTTACATTTGTGACTATGTGATCATTTGCACACTGTAATAATTCATGCAGATGAATACGTGCACCATTTTGAATCAAAACTTGGGACAATTTCTAACTATGCTACTCAGGGAGGAGAACAGTTTCAGCTATGGCTTGTAACAAAAGGAATATTCATTCTGTTCTTATTTTAAAATTTTTCACTCTGTCCTGTTGTGTTTGTCCAGACTGGAATGCAGAAATAGAATACAGTTTGTGCTTTGAGAATTTTAGTAAACAAGAGTCCCTATCTTGTCTCTTACGTTTTCAGTTTAGGTTCTTCCTCCAATTATCAGCTGATATCAGCTGTCTTTTTTTTTACTCCTTGTATTGGAGTCTACGCCACTTCTAGCTTTGGGTGATTAGTAATCATTAAAGCTGTCATTTGGCCTAAGATTAGTGCTACAGTACTTGTGGAGAGATTGTGTGTGAGGCAGTAGAAGTTACACCCACTCATCCCAAGGCTGAATTTGGAAAACGGTTTTTCATGTCTTAGGGGCAAGAGGAGAGACCTGCATGCAGCAGATTTTAGAGAGTGGCAAGGAGGACCAAATATACAAAAGGCAGAGTCTCCTGTCTCCCAGTTACTACTGATCTCAGAAGCATCAGTGGGGGATGGTAGAAAAGGCACTGAAAATGTGAAAATGTATATTCTGTTTTGGGCGACACAGTGGCTTACCCCTCCATGAGGTCACCAGTATGAAATACTGTACATCCTGCTTTACTGCTGAAATGCCATAGCTGTTAATGTGGCATCTGCTAGCATCTGCAGCTCAAGACAAATAGTGCCATGTTTTCAACACAGCCTTTCAGTCCCAAAATCTCTTTAAAATTACTTTATTTCCACACAAAATCAAATAATGATATTTTTCATTGCAGTAGTGGGAGAAGGAAACCTTCTTCCAGATGAAGTCAGAGAGAAACTAAGCATTGTTATTTAGACTAAAGGGATGTCATTGGATTCACAGAGTCGTATGCTTTCCTTTGGGTTTACCTGTATCTTTCCCAGTCCTCCGCAAAGCTGCTTTTTCCATGATGACTTGGATCGATTGCTGTCTTATACGATAGAAAAAAACCCTAACCATCTGCAGAGTTAGATATGCAGTATTTTTAAACTTTAGCTAACTAAGGAAAAAAGAACCCTGAAGAACAACACACCCATCAAAGCTAATGTGTACATTAAAAGAATATAATTGTATGCCATGTCCCATCAGTCTGAGAAAGGTGGGTGAAGTTTCTCTATTAGTAATTAGCATTCTGAATTACTTGAGGACTGTGTTTATACATACAAAATCTGCTAACAACAGAATGCTCCTTTACTTAGAGCTGTGCTTAACGTAGATCATCTTCCTCATTTGAAACTGAGATTTCAATTAAGAATCAAGAATGAGGAGCGAGTAATTTGGTTGTCTTGGATAGAAAATTTTAGGCAGTTCCTGTTTCTAAGTCTTTTGGGGGGGTAGAGTATTGTATGCTTAAATGATATGCTGTCACTACTAGCAGTAGTGCTGTGCTTTTTGTAGGTGTTAAAATAGTGATTTATAATGAATCTGTACTAAAAAAATGCTGTTTCTCTTCTTAAAGTTTATATATTCGTCCTTTTGTCGGCCACTTGATACAGCAGGCATTCTTTTTTTAAAAAGCTTGTTTCACTTTAACTTGCATTGTACCTTTCTGAATTACTGGCATCTAATATGCAATAGGCAAATAATGCAGTTTGGAGAAAACCTGACCATTGAATTTGCAGAGCTAGACATGCAGTATTTTTAAACTTTAGCTAGCTACGGAAAAAAAAATCTCAGTCAAAACTATATTTCATAAGAGAAAATTATAGTGATATTGATGGCTTGCCAAAACCTCACGCAGTGACAAAATCCACAGAGTGTCCTGAAAGAGATGCCTTTGCAAAACCATTCCTTTGCAGATGGCTTAGATTATTGATGCTTATAAACACATGACATTATGCATTCAACTCAGAATTTTGAAAAGCTCTGTTGATAAAAAATGCAAATTTGTCACACTATCCCAAAATCACAGAGGGAAAAAAAAAAATCACCAAATCCTGCAGTTGTTCCTGAGGCTGCTGTATAGGTTGGTATTGTTGATTTGGTTACATTTCAACATGACCTAGTGTAAAAATATTTTTAGTAAAAGGGAGGAAGGAAGGGAAAAATGAACATAACTTTCCTTTGTTGATGTGAATGTTACATTTTAAAGTTTGTCTTGTATATCTGAAACTCCCAGTGCTAAAAGAGTTCTAGGTGAACAAGAAATGTGGGATCAGATGAGAAATCAGTAAGTCACTGGGATCCTTCCGCAGAATTTTTTTCCATAAAGGATATAAAATACCATGCAATTCCCTAGCGGCATTGCAAATGATGGATAAACAGCCATAGGCATGACTTTCCTGTTTGGGTTAAGTAACTGTTCAGAGTGCAAGCTCCCTGCAATGTAGAGTACATTTTGTCCAAATTCGAGAAAATTATTTCACCTCATGATTTTTGTCTCTGTGGGAGCTCTGTGTGAGGAGTGAAGCCTCTTTCTGTGTTACCTGGCACAAAATATAAAACAGTTACTCTTCTAAAGTGCTGTAAAAGGCCCCAGAAACGAAGGAATCCATCATTACAGCCCAGGATACAACTGTCTTCTGCCTTAGGTCTAAAATCAACAGTTTTCCGCCCTCTGCCCTCACGACTGGATGACTGACAGGGTACTTCCCTGAAAAGAACTTTTGTATACAGGCAACATTGATTTAATAATGCTCTATGCTCCTTGCTTCCCACAAAGGGAAAGCAAAGCACGTGCTGACTGGCTGAGATACTGATATTATCCTTGGAAGATGCTTCCTATGGGGCAGAGAGTCTTCTGGAAGGTGGCTAAAAGTAGAGCCTCTATCAGCCCGCTGAAAGACTGCCCAGTAATTCTTATTGTATGAGCACTACTCTGCATAATGGTATCATATTTGCTGTCACTGTAATGATGATTATAAAAAGTGCGCCTTTGTTATTAATAAGTGCCCATATGAAGTCATTCATAGAGTCTTGTGAAAATTTCACAATCCTTTATATAACCATAATAACAGAATATGAATGATGACAAATACCATAGATTTCACCTTCACAGAAAAGATCTATCTGGTGAAATTTTATTAAAATGGGGTTGTCTTTATCATGAAAATTATCAGAAGAAGAAAAGCTAAAGTACATTTATTTTAGCATGAGATGACAAACAAGTGTCCTATGTGCAGAGGCAATATGGTTTTAAAAACTTGTCATGTTGGAGAGATCAGAAAAATGTGCCAGGGTGCATTAGGATCTATGATTAATTCATTTTGATTGCTCTTACAGCAACTTTTAGTATTTTTGTAGCTAAGATAAATATCAACTCCACTTCAATTCCATATTGTTCATGAACATACACTGAATCATCAGTCATTTCACAGGGAGAAAAACGTGTGACATTTTCTATCTGATGCTTACATCTGTAAATAAATAGACCAAGCCAAATTTGGGCTGAATTAGCAATGTGTAGGAGCTGTGCAGAACTGCTGTTTGCCATGAGTTGTCCAGGGTAAATCCATTATTCCTAGCAGGATAGTAGTGCACTATAAAATGTCCCATCACTGGTGAGAGGCTGTTTTTTGAGTAAAATGTGGTCCTCTGTTACTCCACGAGTCAGCAAGTGTAAGCTGGCATAACTGTGCTAATTTATTGTTGCTAAGGCTTTGGCCCTGGGACTGGAAAAACACATCTCTCTCCTTCCTCCTTAGAAGACTACTCATGGAAAAAATAGCAGAAACCAACAGCAAAACTTTGCAGGTGAGGAAAGTGGGATGTGAAATTTCAGGAAACTAAGGTTTGTTTGGAGCAAGAGAGGTTTAAAAATTGGATCTATAATGGGAAGAAATTGTCTGTTCCTGTGTGGCCTTAGCTGCTCCCTAACATTCTATTGGTGCAGAACCAGGATACTCATATCAAAATTTATGCAGTAATTTACTGTAGAAGAAAGTGAACAGTGCAAACACAACTTGTGTTCCTGCCCTCGTTCTTAAATACAGACTTGCCTGTGGTATCTTCTGCATTTCCACTAGATAGCTGTTTATCTGTGCCTCTCAGGCTCTCAATCCTCATATCTATGTGTAATGTTTAATTAATTTTCAGTTATTTCCAATTATGTAGTGACACTACTTACAAATGATACATCAGTGAAAGTGATAGATTTGGGCAAATATAATAGCCTGTCAGTCTTCACTAGAAGCTACAATTAAATAAAAAAAAAAAGATAAGAAAAGATTACTGTAATTATTTTGACAGTGAACTAATAGAAGTTTGCCCAAGTGACGCAGGTTGCAGAGTATTAAATGTCAACTGCTTAGAAACAAGTAAAATAAGATATAGCGTTGTCCCTTTGCTCCCTAGCTTTAACCTGGAAAACCAAGTGACCTGTCTCCAGGATCAGGCTGAGCTCCATTCAGTCAAAGACTTCTGGGGCCTTTAGTAAGCAAAGAGTGGTCCAGCAAGTAGAGATTCATTCAGTCTGGGTTCCACAGTGCAAGAGAGATTTGAACATGCTGGAGTGAGTCCAGCAAAGGGCCTCTAAGATGATTAAGGGATCAGGTCATCTGTCACACAGGGAAAGTCTGAGAGATCTGGGACTGCCTGGCCTGGAAAAATGACGTTCAGGGGGATCTTATCAATATGTATAAATGTCTGATGGGGGAGTAGAGAAGATGAAGCAGGGCTCTCCTGAGTTTCATTCAGTGACCGGACAAGAGGCAATGGACACAAAGTCAAATATGGGAAATTGCATTTAAACATAAGAAAAAAGCTCTTTTAGTCTGAGGGCGACTGACTACTGGCCCAGGTCCAGAGAGGTCATGAGGTCTCCATTCATGCAGATACTCAAAACCCAACTACATACAGTCATGAGCAATCTGCCCTAGCCAACCCTGTTCTGGGCAGGGGATTGGATTAGACTAAATGTGCCTTCCAACCTTGGCAATTCAATGAATCTGTCTCTGACACTTCATACTTCTTTTCCTTTTTCTGTCCCTGAAGTTATGCTGAAGCCAGCTGATCTCTAATTCTACAGAGTCTTTCCCAGACCAAGTGAATATCACCATCAGCATGTACTTACAGTAGATTTAATATCTACATAACGAATCATGCATAGGGTATGGCATTAGGGGTATTTGCTATAGCAATTGTTTGTGTCTTAGTTAAACTGCCCCTAAAATTCTGCAAAGACTTTGTCATTAAGTATATTTACGTAGAGCATGGAGTATTAAGCATTTAAATGGATCTGAAAAGTTGAATGTAAAATCTTTTGTTTCTCTTCAGTTTTTGTCTCTTCATTAATTACTGCAGGCCATTCATTGTAATTTATCTTACTGATTTTCTGAGCCAAGATGAAACCCAAGCACAACAAAGGTAACATGCAGACTGCATCATCACTTCCACAGGGGGTTGGTCACACTAGAGTAAGATAGAGGTCTTGGGTTTGACTGAGGTTCTTTATTTGGAATACCTGTCTGTGTTTAACAGCCCTTTAATATTGGAAGCCCCTCAAGCCCTTTTCTGACAAAAAAGAGGGGTGACAATTGCAACCTGATATTACTTAGTGTTGAAGGGAAAACCATATGCGTTATCCATAGCAGATGCTGTGCAAGTTGAAAATAGAAGACTTGCATCTTGTTCTGAATTAGCAATGAAACACAATTGGGAACTCATTGTCACTGAATCTGAATTTTGTATGCTAGCAGACCAAAACTGTTAAGGCATTAATTTATATTCCAATGATTTTGAGTTACATTTGCAAATGTGGTTAGGTGCCTAAAGGTGAAGAGAAAGGCAGGCAATGGGATTTGCCAGTGCACTTTGCAGTGCCTGAATACCTTTGTCTCGCCAACCAGCTGGTCCATGAATATATATCTTTTGTATCTGAGGTCTTTTTTAAAACACAAGTCAAAGTGAATAAATGTGTACAGAACGTTAAGGAGGTTTCACCACTAGAAAATTATTCAGGCTGCAATTCACCAAATATTTTAACTTGTAAAATCTCTTAGAACTTTCCTCTGTTTGAAAACAGCAGCAACTATTTAACAGAATCAAAAGTGTCATTAGAAAGGCACCAGGCAACTTCTGTTTTAACGTCCCATGTAAGTGATGACTTATTACTACAGGATTTCTGATAGTTGATAGGGCCATTCTGCCACCAGCCCCATATTTTCAGAAAGCGACTGGACACTCTTCAGTTGAATAACTGCTTCTTACCTGATGGCATTTCTGACTACTCCACCAAGTGCATTTTTCATGTAATGTTATTATTTGGTGAAATCTACAGTCCTCCACCAGACTGAGATGCCTTTGAAAGAAATTTGTTACAAACCCTATGTGACAAAGCAGTCTCTGTCCCAAAGAACTTGCAGCTCTAGTTACAGGTCTTACCAGGCAGTGACACCACGCCCCAGGCTGGCACATATAACAGCTCTGGTCCAGAAGCCTTTGGCTAATACCGTGCTGAAACTAGTGACGTCTGCTGCTGCAAGTAGACTTACAAAGCACCATGCTCAAGCTGACACCTACCATCTGCTCCAAATTCTGGCCAGCCTGTGCTATCAGCGGGGACAGCAGAAGAACTCTGCAGTCCACCTGCAGACACGTGTCCTAAGCCCTAAAGCTCCGGGTCTGCAATGGTAGTGCAGACCTGTCACTTCAGGATTGTGAATAACTTAATCAAAACAATTAAGAGGGCTCTTGTGTAAAACAGACAAACCAAGGAAGTGCTTGTTTCTTCAGCATGCAGGCACACGGACATTGAAGGTTTGACCCTGCAGTTTGATAAGCAGCTGGGTCCTAGTAAGAGAAAACAGGCAAATTTAGATACTGAGCACATAAGCAGCTGGGTAGAAATAAAACTTGATTTTTATGTGCTGTCGTTAAGAAATTGCTCCTTATTTCTCCAGGCTTTAATTCTCTCATTATGAGTCTAACGAAGGAAGACTGTATTCTTAGGCTTGCGTGTATGTCTAGTAATTCAGTTGATTGGTTGTCACAGTCATGGATAAAGGCAGGCAGGATCTCCCTGTGCTGTATTTGAGAAGTATCGTGTTTATCTGTTTTTGCAGTATAGCATGCATTTTTGCTGGTTTTCTGAGTCATCGTAACAATGCCAAATGAATAATATTAGCAAATGCACTTTCCAAAAAGACTGAAGTGCAGATTCCCTTTAGGCAAAGCAACTTGTGGACTTTCTTCTGATTATTTTATCCTTGTAGTTACACAAGCTGAACCTGCAGTTATAGAGATGAAAATAGAAAGCTTCACCTTTCTGCCCTACTTCAAATGAAGTCATCAGGCTGGATATTGCCTTTCTGCAGACTTGGGTAAAATGCTCTTGATCCTGCTGCAGTGTTTGGATGGCAGCACTGAGGTTAGATGTCAGTTACCTACCCTGTAAACTCAGCTAAGAAAGAGCTGTGTTTCCTGACATACTCTTTTCCTCCTTTTTAAGGACTTACTACTTTTTCAATAAAAATAAATTTAATTTGTGGCTACATTTCAGCTCCATTGGTTTGATGGTATAAGTGGAGCAATACCAGCTTTGGATTTAGAGCAGTCGTGTGGCTGAGTCTCTCTGTGCAGCTTTCATGTGGTTGGGTGAGACATTCTTAGAATCCCCAAACATTTTTGAAGATCTAAACTGGAGACATTCACAATTCTTCCCCCCCTTTCTACCATTAATTCTTCATGTTTTAACAAGCACTGAAGTTAATACAGCCTACACTCTTTCCTGTCACACTGGGCCCCCTCCCTCCTTTCTTTCTCTTGAATAAAGCAATCTGTTCTTTCCAGTCCATAGTCTTGTAAATCAAAGGGATAGATGTCGACACACACCATAACCAACTGTAAACTTCCTTTTATGATTAAACAGAATTCTGACATTTGGTTTGAAGAAGTGTTTGTTTGGTTTTATTTATTTTTTTAAATATGTGAAGGATGTCAACTGCTTTTATTTTATTTTTAGTAGAAGACAAATTTTGTATGGTACCACAAATAATCTCTAGCACAAAATCCTTCAGATGTTATTTTGTAGTTGGATAGGAAGAGAGCTGGGGGGGAGCAATACAGAAGTCTTGGCTTTTAAAGCTTTTAGAATTAAGAGTTAACCTTTTTGGTAAAGGTCTTCATACACGTAAACCATGTTTTAGGTATCTTTTCAAATTCAGTTGGGGAAAACAGCTGTAATTCTATCGCTATCCCCTCTATTGTTTGCTTATTACTATTAATTATACTTACACATTTATCTGAAGCACGGAAACATCCAGATTCATAAGAGCTGATACTAAAAAGATGCAAGACTTTTGGAAGGAACATAGTCTCTGTTTCAGTGTACAAATCCAGGTATCTCAGTAGCCAAGGCAAAGTCCCCCTAGAATTGTCTCTTTCAGAGTATCTCGCACCTTCTTTTGTGGTGGAAAAAGGATGTAATAGGGGACTAAACCAGACAAACCAGTGTTCAGATCTGATATCACTACTTTCTATGTAGATTCTCAGTCCTTGTCATGGCAGGAAGAAAGGGCTTTATTTAGTGACTTGGTTGCTGTTACATTTCTGGATGATTATTTTAATCCACGTTCACAGTGGAGGGATATCATCCGTATCTGTTTTGGGGGCACATATAAGTGCGTATAGCGATGCAAGCATAAGGAACTTGTCTCCTGATTGCCTGCCCAGAAGAAGGTAGGGCATCTCTCAGAGGTACTGGGAGGGCTTAGGCTCTTTAAATGCCATTCTTGATGAGCAGGAGGGAGAGAAAAAGGCTATGAGTAAATTGTATGTGTACTTTTGTCCTTTGTTTATCAGTTCCTTAGGAAGGGCAGGCATAGGTGACCGGAGATGCAATCTCTTCTTCAGTTCCTATGGATAAAGGACTGTGAGTTTGGCACCTTTTCGTGATTCTAGCTAAGGAGCAGTACCATAGCTTTGTCTGTCCACTCCCAGTCTCTCTAAGCCAGTTCCCTGAAGCATGGAAAAGGATCTGCCTCTTCATCTCAGCTGCAGTTAGTTTTATTGCCCACTGTTGTCTGTGTTAGACTGACCTATGCCACAGACTGGAGTGCTTTTTCACCTGTGTTTGCTCAGCTAGAATATCTATCCCCGAGTTTCCTGTGTGCCTGCTGCAATATAACCTGGTATTTTAGAGTCTAGAAATGCCTGTGAACACCTCAGATTGCTTATTCCCACTGATGAAGTATTGTTTTGAGATCCATCTGGTGTCAAGTGTAGGCATATGGCACCAGTATGACAGCGCTGCCTACGGGGGTGGTTTCCTGCAGAAGAGGTCTCGCTGAATGCAGTAGTTGTTGCCTATTGGAAGTCATTATTGTTTAGCACCCAGGTCTTTGTGAACTTGTTCAACTGGTGGCTGGGCAGAGTGCCATCCAAATCTACGGACATGAGCACAGACATCTGAGTCTCTGGGGCCTTACACACATCAGATGTGGGTACTGAGGTCAGGCTTCCTAGTAAGGAGAATCCAAATGACTGTCTGTCCCAAGCACGTGTATCTGTGGTTGAAGGAATATGCCATTATTAATCCAAATCTGGGCCATATTAAGCTTCTAAAATAAAAAACAGCTCTACCAGCCATTTGAAGAGGGCTCGGGGCCTGTTTGAGTGGAGCTCATCAGGGTGCAGGGAGAAGGCAGAGGCGGCTGAGTAATCGCCACCCCTTGCTCCTGTAGCATTTCTTTCTGTAGGGGCTGCACTGCCTTCATCCCTTCAACTGCAGGCCTCTCCAAAGTGGGGGCAACACTTACATTTCTGAGGCCAGCCCTCTCTGTGCCATGACAGGAGCACAGGCTTTTCATGCTTTGTTTCTTAATTACGTTTTCAACACATTCTCTTGGTGTTACAGCTGGGAGCAGAAGCCTTAGCACTTGGGGAGCGGGATTGCCCGTTTGCCAGACACAAATCCCAGGTTTACCAACCTGGGCCTGGCTCTCCCTTTTTCTTGGGCTGTGCTTCCAGCTGGAGCTAATTCAGGCTCGCTCGTCTGGCCCTTTGAGATCTGCTCTCCTCCATGGGCAGGCAGAGCACACACAGCGGGTGAGGCAGCAGAGCCAGTGTGCTGATGCCTACCAGAAAGCAGTCCTGAAGATAAAGGAGTAGAAAATCTGGATGGAAGATTACAAAGTCAGAAGTACCAGAAATACTGTAGTAGGGTTGCTGAGAAAGCTAAGCAAAGACAGAGAAAGCTAAATCGAGTAGACTGTATTTGCATAGACAGAGGAAACAGCAGAGCATTAAGCTGAAGCAAATAATGAAATTATTCACTGCACAGAGCAAATGAGAGAAATGAAGGTTTGCCTGGGGTTTGCCTGGGGTTTGCCTGTCCCCTGCGGGATCTGACAATTTGCAGACACAGATGCTTTGTGGCACCCATAGAAAGATAATACTGCAAACCTCCTATTCTAAATACCATTTTTTTACTGTGGATGCTGTATTCCACTCCCCGTGGAATTCCCTTCTGACATGATCCCTCATATTTCTTTATGTACTGTTGCCATTTACTGTGAAGCTAGTTCCTTCTGTCTTCTGCAGAATGTAACTGAGCACCTACAGCATGTAAAATATGCCTAGCTGAAAGACTGAAGGTTTACAGTCATTATTGGAAAATGACATGCAATTTCCCTAGAAAGGTGTGGCAGACCTGACCGTGTACTGGTTCCTCTCCCTTTGAAGTCAGTGACAAAACTCTGTTTCAAAGGAGCAAGACTGCTTGAATCGGCAAACGAAGCAGCCTGCAGGCAGAAGAGGCTTACAGGGAATGGTTTCTGCTGCCCTTCTTGAGCACAGAGCTGTTCAGACAGACTGGAGACCTGCCTACCGCTCTCTCCCATTAAGTCTAAGAAATGAATGCTTTTAAAGTTGTTAAATGAATGGGCTGGATCTTAGAGCCCTTACTCATCGGAGTACTGCCATTAACTTTAAGAAAATAATCACTATGTTAAGTGCTGTGGAGTGGAGTCCTTAAACTGTTAAATTCTAATATTTGACAGAAGTTTTTTCTTGGTAGAAAAATAATATTGACATAATTAAAATGATGTGAACATTTCATCCATTGAAGAATGCAGGTTATTTCAGAGTGATACGTAAAACTAGAAGCAGCGCAGAGGGCTTAAGTCCATGTCATGTCTGTAGGTTATTTTTGAATTTTATGAAAAACACATTTTAGCAGTTTATATCCTGACCATTCAACTGTATTCTGGGATTCTAAATTCAAAAACATGCTAACCATGAAAACACAACATTTAAAAATACACCGTTCACTTGGCTGCTTTGCCCTGATTCAGAGTCTCCGAAGTTTGTTTCGGACAAACTGAGAACTTTGTTGTGGAATGACTGTTTGAATTGGGGTTTCTTAAAATACATGTGGAACCTTGTAGCTGCTGCAGGGTGTACACAGTGGTGGAGCTGTACTATTTTAAAATCATCTGCCTTTTTCACTTCGTGGAAGAATATCTGACAGCTTAGTTGTAAGGAATGAGAGGAGTTGATTAAAACAACTTCTGAAGCCATTAAACAAAGAGATAAAATGTAGAACATGTGCTGTAGGTCTTTTTAATTATAATGTATGGGGGGATCTGTGGAAACCAGATAGCAGCTGCATTGTAGCTGAGTTTTAAGCACCTCTTAGCAGTACCAAAGTACTCTTACTCAGAGGTGGGCTTTCTTACCTGTAAGGCTAATAGGTCCTTTGGGAACGGTGTTTGGAAGCGACCTTTTGTTGCTACAGCTGACCATAGTGTAGTAGTTACTATGCTCAAGCACTTAGATAGATACGGACTAAAATAGGCAATTATATATATTACGCATCTAGTCATTACGTACTAAACTGTGTGAACTCAGAGAAGCATATGCAAAAGCTTTAGTCAAGAGGGGACCGGATCAAAGATGTCAAGAGAACAGCCATGAGAATCCAGAGAGAATGGGGAAGAAAAAATGTTCTGTCAGCTTATTCCATTGTCTTGGCAATCTTATCAGGTCAAAAAAATATTGTTACATATGCTGCTGTATGCTTTAAGTATGTCTGCTAAATTAATCTAGCATATAATCGGGCTTTAAACAATAGATATCAGGCAGCCATGTGAATTCAGTAATAATTATTTAAATGTCACATTTTGTTTTATTCTTATTAACCTAGTTATAGACATCAAGAGTTAGCATGATTAACTCTAGCCCTGTCAGAAGAGGTTTAAAATCTCTGGTGTAAATAAAACATCAAACCGTCCTCTAGCCACTAGAAATCAGGATGAGGAGCAGTAAGGAAAGATGACTGCACATCTGCCCACGTCAGTTTTTACAACTCCATCTACTCCTGCCAGAGACAGGGTCGTCAGTTAAGCAGACATTGGGTTTAGTTCAGCTTGACAGCTTCTGTTGTTTCCAATTCAACAAAGTTTGCTTAAATGTCAGCAATGCTTTTTATGTTACTGAAATATGGTAATTTAGTTAACCATTTGTCACTGAGTAAAATGGATTCACACAGAGGAACATCACCACATCAAAATAGCCAGTCATTAAACTATAACAAAGATAAGTTATCAATACTCATAGCAAACAATCAGAAAATGAAGTGGATTTAGCTTTCTGAGTGTAATTGCTGCATCAGTTCAAGTCTTGTTCTGTGGCTTGTAAGCATCACTGAAACTGCCAATGAAAAAAAAAATGACATTTGCTTCCATTTGCGAATTTTATTAATTACTATGGGAATTCTCAGGAAATTATACAAATGCTGTAATTTTTGCTTTCCAATTTGCATTAAGCAAAGACGTAACATCCAGGAACAATTCAATAAAAAGGAGAAATAATTCCTTAGAAAGAGGACAGAGGATTTGAAGGAGTTACAGCTTGTTGCTTTTGGCTGTACTTGTTGACATATGAAAGTTCTGGGAACTGTTCCCTTGAGACTTCAGATGGTGTATGTTTTTTTAAAGAGACTGGAAGGCGGTACTTAGGATAGATACCCATGTACATACTGGCTTGTGGGAAACTCTCCCAGATAGTCAGGGTAACCATTAGCCAGTCTGGCTCCTCACGATCCCCAGCTGAAGAAAATACACAAAGGCAACTCAGTTATCATTAAAATAAGGAAAAACTCATTTCTGCTCAAACAGTATAAGGGAAGGTGCGATTGCCTCTGCTATTAGAAGAGGACCTCTCTGTAGCAGAGAAATCAGTCACTGAATGAGACACAGATTGTCAGCTCATACTCTAAAGGCAGCACACCTTGGAGTGAGCTTTGGAGGGTCCCTCACAAACTCACCTCAAATTGTTTGAGAGCTAAAAGCTGGAGGAGCAGTTAGGGAAGAGCTCTCCTTGATGGGAACTCATGGGTACAGGATGCCAACCTCTGTTAGGCTGGCATCTGTTAACTTGGAGTTCTCACTTTTGGAATGAAATTAAACACTTTGCCATCACTGTTGTGGAGAGATTGTCTTGGGTTTTTAGCATCATGCTGTAAGACTCATCCTATGGTGCGTATTTTACCTAGGACCAATGGAACTACACAATTACCTCTTCACATGTGTCCTATTGGTTTTAGCAGAATTACTGGCATGCAAGGAATATGAATAGAGCTCATATAGTGATTTCTAAAATACAAAATAGTAATTACAATATGCTTCCTTAAGGAGAGAATTGAAGATGACTGACCATGTAACCCTGCTTTCCTTCTCTACCTGTTTTACTCCAGTCCTCCGTGATGTCTGTCTGTTTTGCCCGCTTTCACCCAAACCTGGTTGTTGGTGGAACATACTCTGGCCAGATTGTCTTGTGGGATAATCGCAGTCACAGACGCACTCCGGTTCAGAGAACTCCCTTATCTGCTGCTGCTCATACGGTAAGAATAAAAATCACTTCCTCCTTTCCTGAGAGGAAATGGTCAGCAGGGAAGTGGAAGAGTTGTGTCTGCAGTGCTGGTTGCCACACAGATGGAAACATAAGTGTGCTCTTTAAAGGGAAAGAAATAGACATCCTGTAAGTGCTTAACCGTCAGTTTGTATAGTCAGGTTAGAGATTATCATCCCTTCCAAGGAAGAGGGCAGGATCAATTACTACACTTGAGTGAGGCACCTTTCTTGCCAGCACAGAGGCACTGTGACTTCCGCTCTCCGTTGCCTGTGAAGAGAGCCAGGTCACTATAGGGACTCTGTGTCCATCGGTCTAGCATGACAGGCAATTTGAATCACTTGTAGTTGTCTTCTTGTACACTGGTTTCTCTTTTGAACCAGATTAGGCACCTACAGTGGTCTCAGTGGATTCCTGTAAATAGACTGTTGAAGAGACTGGGGAAGTTTGCTTCTGTTTTCCAGTAGAGCAAAATACATAAATGCCTGTCATGTTCTCCTGCTCCAGACAGGGCAATAAGGCAGAGCTTGCACAGTGAGGGAGAGTTTGTTTCAATAGAACTGTGTGGAGGAGCATTGTGCCAACACACGCAGATAGGTGCAGATATAGTGATGATTGCACAGAGCTCTGGTGATATCTGGAAGGTATAGAGGCAGAGCAGTAGCACAAAATGCCTGAGAAGGAAGAGAGTTTCTCTGTGATACAAATGATGTCTGTAGTAGAAGACTCTCTTACATCGTAAAGCACTCATATTGTGCTGGAGGAAGAGACAAGCCTGCATTGCTTGCTGAAGTGTCCTCACTCTGGTGTGGCAGTGACCTGTACTAAGATGTGTATTCTTGAGCTCTCCTTTTCCAGAGTTTGGGCTCAGGCCATCCTCATCATACGACTGGAAGGTGTACTCTGTGGATGGTGAACATATGTTATCTTGGGAGTGCACTTGGGGCCATTCCTGAGTGGGAAGTGGAAAAGAAAACGCAGGCTGAAAGGAGAAAAAAAATGTTATAGTATGATATAAGAATGCAGAGAAATGCAGATTTCCAGAAACATAAGAAACTGAACTACACAAAGCGCTCTGAGAGATAAGATAATAATCTTGTTCTAGCAGAGCAAAGCATCAGACAAAGTGATAGGTCTTTTGCACCTCCAGCTTTTACAGTTCTGTGATTCTTATCTTTGGAATTTGCAGATCAAGGGTCACCTTTTAGTTGACTGAGACAACATAATCCCTGGAGTTAAAAGACAACTCTAGAAGCTAGAATGTTACCATGTGAATTAATGCAAAAGATTCAGCATGGGGGCCAGTATTATTATGGCAAGTCTGTTATATTAAAAAATGACAGGTGTGCCCAGACATGCTTATTGTTCCCTAAATTTCCATTATCATAAATGTTGATGTAATAATATAATAATCTGTGCCTTGGGTTGCAATTTCGACATTACTTTTCATTTCCCTAATGTTTTTGCTCATTTCATTGCCAGTAATGTTGTTCGATCTGCATGAAAAGAAAGAGTCTCTCCTGGAAGTGCAATTTAGAGATGTAGCAGACCAGAAAACTAGTGGCAAGAAGCTGACTATCACTGAAAATTGAACAACTGGGACTCAAAATCTAGTGGAAAAGAAAAGATTAATGGGAAGTAATTTGTTTACACTCAAAAAACATTTAAGACTAAATTGTACCGCCTGGAATTATATATGAAACTAGTTTTATTGTTGCAGTAGAACAATAGGTGATGTTTTGCTTTTGTCAAATATAAAAGACTTTCAGTTGTGGATAGGCACTATATGTGCTGTCAAGGATTGGTATATATAAGCGTTTACACAATCTAACATGAGGAAGCATGATGTTTTTAAGGAGTGATCAGATTGTACAATAAAAAAGTGCTTACTATATTGGAGTCACTTACATACATTGTAAACAAAGTCTTGGTTACAAGAGGCTGGCTTGAATCCTAGCTGCCAAGAAAAAAAAGGGGGATTAAATTAAGACAGCTGTACTGTGGCAGTGTTGCTTTGTGTACTGCTAGATACATAAATTGAACAGTCATTTTTTAATTTGCCATTCGTGCCATATGTGAAAAAAGAATTTTTTCTTACTCATTTTGTTTATTTGAAACAGATAGATTGTGTTGTTATCACTGACTTAAACCTTCCTGACATTTAGTATCACTGGTTGCTGCCTGGATTCCCCAGGAAAGAGAATTCTACCCACAGCTTACTAGCTAATTTCCTTTCACACCCACCACACATCTGCACTTGGGACAACAGGAAATTTTAATTAAGACAAAACCCTTTTGCGTGATATTTCATTTGTAAAATAAATAAAAGCAAGCTGGAATCGACCCTTTGAAAGGAAGGAGCCTGTTTGGACTTCTTGTTACTTATAGTTGGTTGTCTTTTTCATCCATTTTCCATACATCTTTTCATTTCTGCTGCAAGTTTTATTGTGCATGAAATTGATGGCTGGTAGTCCTGATTAAAGCCAGACCTGGCACACTGAGGTGCTGCTGGAAGGACCCAGCTCGCTCTATCGCTCCTCCCTAAATATTCTAGATACTCCTCTGCTTGCTTTAGCTTCTTCCTACCCAGTCTGTCCCTGTCTGTTTGGACTACTGGAGGTCAAACACCCAAAGAAGGATATAAGTCTGTGCTCATTTCACACACCACTATGTCCTAATCATGTTTAGCAGTGGAGTCATTAGCTCACCGCTAAGCAGCAAGAAGGTCCACCGTACAAGGGTAATGATATCAGACACACGGACGAGACAGATTAGGGTCCATTTGATGATCCAGGGGAAACCAGATGCCTGACAATCCTGAGAGAAAGAGCAAAATCACCATCATCATGGACCTTGCAGCTTACTGGTGTGTACAGGTGGCCTCCGAGCACAAGGTACCATTTGAGCAGCACTTGCTGAGTCTATCTTCAGTGTGCACACACACACTGTGCATTCAGATGCCTTTTTGTACTTAGGGAGGGGGCATTTGCTGAGCCCAACAAACCTAAGAGCTAGCCAGTGCTCTGAAGATTTCTACCTTTCCTTACTGACTGGGTAGGTGACCTGCTGCTGGATCTCAAAGTAGTCTAAAACTAAGTGGTAGTTCTGGCATTCCTTTCAGCAGGAGCAAATATTACGTTTGTAACCCAGCATGGAGTTGGTTTAGAAGCTCTATAGGGATCTGTTGTAAATTGGTCCTAATTTTCTTTAAACAAGGAAAGTATTAGTGAAAAGTATTTTTCTCTTCCTGGAGGTGCAGGTCTTCTATTCATCGGCAAAAAGACAGAGGAATGCAATTTTTCTTTGCATGTGTATGTCTTACCCTTAATTCAGTGGTATCGCTTGTACTGGTCAAGGGAAGTTATATCTTACTGTTCAGTCTGACTGATTTTTCGCTCTGGAAATTGCTGAATGTGAAACATTCTTCCTACGTCACCATCATATATCGTATGACAATTCAGGCTCAAAATGTTACCAGGCTCCTTGGAAGAGAAATAGGCCAAGTTTCATTATTTGTACATACTAAGTGGAATTCAGCCTCCATGGAATGACTGTACAATGCTGAACCAGGTGTAGCACCCTACATTTAGTTACTCCACATTTATGGTGACAAGATCTAAAACAATATATTGGCCAGTGCTGAAGAACGCTGATGGACTTGTTCATGTTTTTCTATTGAAGTACATTTGCAAATATTTAGTGTGCGAGCCAAATTCTGGAAAAGTTCAAGTTTTATGTAGCTATTTTCTTGAACAAGGTTTTCATTTTTATTCTATTTGGACAATTTGCCTCTTTCTGCCAGTTATTTTCAGTGTCAAAAGCCATCAGCAGAGTGATACATGTCCCTGTGGATGAAATCTCATCCACATAGTTCAGTATTTTCACAGCATTACTCAGCTGGGTTGTTTTGTTATGAGGAAAATGAAACTTTGAAAACATTTCCATCTCTGTCAGTTACCTCTTAGAATTTAAATTAAAAAAACCAAACAATTTCTAACTAGCAAAAGCAGAGTTATGTATTTTTGAAGCATTATATTACTACTTAATCATTCTTTAAAATAACATATGAGACACTGGAAATTTGTTCATGAAGATGTGAGAATGGCTCTCTGATTCCCAGTGTTAATGTGTTTTCAGCATCCTGTGTATTGTGTGAATGTGGTTGGAACACAGAATGCACACAATCTCATTACCGTCTCTACGGATGGCAAAATGTGCTCCTGGAGCCTGGACATGCTCTCAACTCCACAGGTGGGTTTGTTTTCAACTATACAGGGGAGAAAAAGCACATTTGGTAGAGCAGGATACCTGCTTAATGGAACATAGCTCCTAAAAGCCAAAACCTCACACCCCATACAAACTAAAACCAATGGATGCACTTGAAAGAGTACGGCTTGTTTCCAGCAGTCTCTGCTAAGAGCCAAAACCCATTTCCTTTACCACAAATCATGTAATTATTGTAATACGTTAATACATAGGTCAGTTTCAAGTGAAAATGAAATAATCCATTTTAAAGCATGGTAATTACAGAAGTCGCCTGTGGTATAAATTGTACTTACTCTACAGCATTGTTTAACAAATATGGACTAGATTGCACTGCTGCTGAACACACCCTAGGCACTATGGGTTTCCAAGGCACACAGAAGGTTTAGTTTGTTGCCTGCCTAAAGTAGCCGAAGGAATCAGCAATGCAAATCAAAAGTTTTAGAACTAATTTCCCCCCTCTGGAATGTTTGCTACTATTGTCTTCCCCTCCTCCCCTATTCCCTCCCACTCCTTTGTATCAGAAATTAAATGAAGCCCAGGGAAATTGTCCAGACCACTAGTGATTATAATAATGGAAACTAAACAAAGAATCTGATGTTGAAAAAGGTCTGTGCAAGACATATTTTAAGTATTATCTTCTGCAGTAGTACATTTTCTATTCCCATCACTCATTTTTTATATATAATTTCTTAGAAAAAAAATAATTTGGTATCATTTTATTAACCATCATGGAACCTGATCTTGTTTCAAAAGGCTATGTAGAAACTCCTCTTAATTTTACCATTAGTCATACATTAATCATTCATTAATATGCAATTACTATCAAATTATTTGCTCTTTAGTGTTGACACAAGAGGTGGGACTCCCTTATCCTAACCATAACCATCTAAAAGTTAGGTCTGTCTCAAGTCTAAGCTAGTAATTTGAGTACCCTTTGCAGTTAATATGGAGAGAGAGTGGGCACTTCTGGAGGACAGTTCGTCCCATCCCAGTGTGAAATACCATTTTAGATACCATGAGGTACAGAACTGTCATATCTTACAATAGTAGGGACTTCAGGAGGTTATTCCATGTAAACCTCCACTTAGATTGAGGCCAACTTCAAAGTTATATCATGTTATTCATGCTCATCTGAGGCAACAGAATGGATCTGGTAGTTGTGTCGTGGGTCTGTAAGAAACCAATATTCTTCTGGAGTAGAAGTGGAGGCACCTAAAATGACATCTTTGTTTAGGCACCTGAAGCCCTTCCTCAGCTTCTTGCTTAAACATCGAGAAGATAAATCTGACCCTTATATATTCACTTACTGGAATACTAAATTCTGAAGCAGAGATTTCTGAACATCTCAGTTCCAGTACTACATCACTCAGGCAGAATTTCCATGCTCCACAGTTGTCTTTCAACAAGGATGGGAACCTGCATTATGCTGGTTTGGTGCATGGTTCATGGTGATCTAGGAAAGAAAGGCACAGGAGCTGACACCAAGCTACATTGGGAGGAGTTGCTAATTTGTGTCTGTTTGAAACTTTCCAAAGACATGGAAGCAGGGCACTCATGTACAGCCATGGCATAGGTGCTGGGAGGAGAGAGTCCACCATGGTGTCTGACTGTGTCTCCACAGAAACACTACGTGATGATCTAACCATAGAAAATTTTCACAGAATTATCTGGTCCACAGGTGCTCTGCCAATGTATTTTCCAGGTCTTGTTTGGCCTTTTTAACAGAACCAAATAAATCAAGCAGAAGTATTGCTGTGTGGATTTGCAGTCCTCTCCTCTCACAGGGATACCCCTTTTCTTTAGCTTCAGCAAAAATCCCTTCTGAGAAAAAGGCTACAGGCTTCAGCCGTAGAAGAATAGCTTAAGACATTTTAAACATAGAAAACATACCCACTTAAATAAGTAAAAATGAAAATTGTTAAATCATTCAGCTCCTTTGTGGATTCTTGGGTTACAACATTTAGGCTGCACAATCAGAAAGTTTAGAATAATGCAAAATGTGCTCAGAATGTATGCATCTTGCTACGGCCAAAACCGTTCATGCCGGTTGTACTTCTTGCAATAGCAAAAAATGGGCATGCTGATTTACTTTGGAATATAGCTACCAAATTAAAAAAAAAAGAAAATGTGCTTGCTGGTTTGCAGCTTGATGGTGGAATCTAGAGGGAGCATTTATGGTTACCTCAGAAGATCCCTGAAAAGCAATGCTTAGAATGGTGGTAGTGACAGGACCCCAACTTGATTTAGTTTTGTTCTGCAAATGGACAAATGGCACAGTCTGATAAATGCCCCGGGTGCGTAGAATGTTACATATGTTTCCTGACAATTTATTTCAGAAATGTTTGTGAATAGAAGGGTATTGCATGTTTTATTAGGGCCCAGGGCTGGCAAGCGTAACCATTAAGGTATTATCTTTAGTTTCCGCACCATTAGATTTTAAATTCTCACTTGTTATCTCTGCCTGACTTAAGATGATGTAGCAAAGACCAGTGCCTTCCAGCTGCTCTCAAAAGTGTGACAGACAGCAGCAGGGATGGCAGGAGCAGTGCATCCTAGTTTGCATCTTCTTTGCATCTTTGCATCTTCTCACAACATCCTGTTTTGAAAAAGTCCTGTAGCTGAGTCAGATGATTTCTTCATCCCCTTCTGTTACATTTAGAAATGAAATAAAAAAAATAAAATCCAGTCAAAAAAAAAAAAGAAAAGGATGACAGCAGAATAATAACAAAAACTTGTTTTGGTAGGAGAGCATGGAGCTGGTGTACAATAAGTCCAAACCAGTGGCGGTTACAGGAATGGCTTTTCCAACAGGCGATGTCAATAACTTTGTCGTCGGCAGTGAAGAGGGAACAGTCTACACAGCCTGTCGTCATGGAAGGTGATTTTAAGTGGTTTATACTTAAATACCATTGTGTACCTGTGTTGTTCTGAGGTAGCCAAATGCGAGTGGAGAGTGTTTAATTTTTTTCTCTTGGAACAATGGTGTCTGTGCTGTTCTTCACATGATTAGGACAAGAGTTGCCTGACTCTGGGCATCTGTGCTACAGTCTTTTGTACTGGGGTTGTTGCCCCAGGTTCCTCACGCAGTCGGTGGAGAGCAGTGACTACTCTCAGGGTTTGATTTTCCTCACCTTTTTCAGACCGCTGCTTGAAGAAGACATGACTGGCACCTCAGAAATGCCTCTTTCTCACCAGAGGTGTAAGCAGCTAGCTGAAATGTAGGTGTCTCTGACTGGGCAGGTCTACTCAGGCCCTAGGAGTCAGTTTTGTTGCAGGCTAATCAGGCCTAAACCACTCATAAGAGATGGTAATCCACTTTAATTTTTACCATCCTCAGCTCCATCTTCAGTCTCCACAGGCATGGCAGACAGGAGGGGGTAAAATAAGAGGTATGCTTTGTACCTAGTGCTGCCGAAGGTCGCACATGCTGTGAGCGCTGGTAGGGGAGCCTAAGAGTAGCCACACTGTCATGGTCAACAGCAGAGGTGAGAAGGCAGCATGCTAGCAATATGAAGGACCAATTTCCACCAGTGCAGAGCCTCATCCCTTTGGGCGTGCTGTATTCACACTGGCACAGGGCTGGCAGCGTTGTCAGAGCTGTGACTATTTTTAATGTGTTTTTTTCCATTGGCAATTGTTCAATAATGTAACTAAAAGGGTAATTTCATTATTCCCTTTTCTGTATACACTGTGGGACAGCACTGACAACTTATCTGGCGTCATTTGCTTCCAGGAAGAAGAAAACTGCACACATTCTCTGTTAACGCAGCTTTGTATTTTTCCTTCCTAATAGCTACTCTAGCCTCAGGCTGATGAAATGCACATCTCCCCTTGTTCAAAGTAATGACTGGATGATACCTGATCACAGGAACAGTTCCTTCGCTTTCTGTGAAAAAGGATTTGCTTCCTAGTGACTTGATTGACTGCTGTGGAAAGATATTTTTGATACTTAAGAGAAAAAGGATTGTTCACGATAAGTCATTCACATATTTGCATTTTTGTTTTAATAGTTATTTCTTGTGATAATGGGTTACTCAGAAGCATAAGCTATACTATAATTAGAATTTAGAATTATTTTATAATTATACATGAATGTTATTTCAAGCTACAGTAGCACATAGTGTATGTGAAAGTGAGTAAGGCAGGTCTTCAGGAGAAAGAGAAGGTCTCCCTGTGCTGGATCCTGAGCATTAATTGTGCCCACAGCAGTAAACCTCTGCAGGGAAAGGCTTTGATGAAAGGAGAGAGATTTGCAGATTAAATAGAATTTTAAAAGGAAACAGGGATCTAAGGATAAAGAATAAAGATGTTAAATCACCAGATGTTAAATCGTTCTCTGAATGTAAATGTCTTTTCTTCCTGCAGTAAAGCTGGCATTGGTGAAATTTTTGAAGGCCACCAAGGACCTGTCACAGGAATCAATTGTCACATGGCAGTGGGACCAATTGACTTTTCCCATCTCTTTGTCACATCGTCATTTGACTGGACAGTCAAGTTGTGGACCACAAAGGTGAGAAATCTGAGCTGGGGTGGGACAGGTAATGCTACTTGTGAAAATTATGTGCTCAGAAATATTTCTATGTTGTCTATATTAAGTCCTAAGAATCAATTAATCGATATCAAGTCCTTTTAATTGAAAGACTGTGCTTAGAATTAATTGAAAGACTGTGCTTAAAATAGGTTTAGTGATAAAATTATAAGTAAAATATGTAAAATATATACCTTGGGTAATTGTGTCAACCATATTCAGCCTGGAGCACACTCGGCCCTTTAAAGGTAGCTTCAGCTAGTCTGCACTTCACTATTAACCCTAGTGCTGAGCAGTTTCACTGGGCAAGGAGATTAGGATGTCTTATTCTGTGAGTCATCAAACAATTTATCCACTCCCTGTGCTGGAATTGCAAGACTAATGCTATGCACCATGATGGTGCAGCAGCAGGAACACTTTCTTCTGATCAAGCAACAGGGGAAGCATACTTATAACTTAATGCAATCAATATCACTTGTTAAATTCATTGCTATAGGAGGTTGTGATAACCAAAAAGTATAAATTGTCCCAATGACATTAGACACTGATGGCTGGAAGCAGGTGGGAAATAACATACTGGAACTTAAATTCATGGCCACCATGGATCTGCTGCTGACTGCTCTATGGACGTGTCCACATGGCCTCCTGCAGGAAGAATACTGTGAATAACGGAAATGAATACACAATCCTATGAAGATTTGAACTCCCAGCACCCCATAGAACTGCATGAAAGTAGGGTAATGACAGCATGAGTAAAAACTGTGGGACAGAGTAAACGGACCAACCCACTTCATCATGCAGGCTGAGTAAGACAAGAGAACGAGAGGTAAAATCCTCATTAGATAAATCTTCTAAACGTCTTGTTTTTGTCGTACATCAGATAGAGAACTGCCTTCCAAATGCCAGGCTTTTGTCTTAACTGTGTTTTTATGCCTGTGTTTGGTTCACGTTTTGAGCTGTACCCAGCAGAGTTCCAGTACTGGAAGCTGACCCCAGTCAGGAAGTATCTCAGCGTGTGTTCCTTCAAAGTGTCAGGGCTTGAAGATGCTAGGACAGATGCACAGCAAATGTAAACACAAAAGTGATTAGAAGGGCTCATGTGACAACCTTGTGCTGAAAACAGAAGCACAGTTACCAAGACAGTAACTTGAATCAGCCTCCATAGTGGCTTCATAGCACATTTATTAATGGCCTCATCCAACGTGCGTGCTAATCAATAGGTGTCTTATTCTGATCAACAGGAATCACAGCTGACGGTTTTGTCTGGAGTGTTACATTTTAAGAAGCTTATAAGAAAGGTGCATGATTCACCTGATTTGCATGTAACCACATACATCAGTAGACCCAGCCTTAACCAATGCAGAAATGGTCCTGGAAACTGTTGTGGGCAGTCTGGAATGGGTCCTAGGAGGTGGATGTTAGAAAGGGCTGCAGAATAACCAGACGAAGGAGAGGTTAGCTGGTTGGGGCTGGCTAGGCTTTTTAGAAATAAGAGAGTCCTGGTCAGTGATAACTGCTGGCAAGGGAATATTGGAGGGTTGAAGTTGAAGCTGAGTAAGGGGAAAAGAATTTATGAAGACTGGGGGTAAGATGAAAGGCAGATGCTGTATTCCAATCATACATGTCCAGAAAAGTCTAGGATGAGAATCTGACCCTCAACTTGAGCTTAAATATGGCAATAAAGGTCTCATCCATCTGCAGCTTAGACGAAGTCATATTAAGGGATAATAAGGCCTGGTTTTTTGTTTGAAGCTCCAGGCTTTCAGCAGTTAGCAGTAACACTAACACAGCATATTCTGGGCACAGAGGCACTGCAGTAAGAAGTACACAGTTATCCTTGTGGAATAATTCAGTGCCAAAATGGTTAGGTCAGATTCTGTTCAAAACAGTCAGTTTTCAAAGAACCAAATTATCTAAATTTCTAGTATCTATCAAGTTGTGGCTCATCTGGCAAGAGGAGCTTCCTGAGAAAGCTGTTTGACTTAGCTGATGTGATCTATGACGTGCATGTGACACACCACAGCACCACTCAGAGCTGGAAGCTGCGTTGCTGTATTGGCACTCTTGCTTTCTTCTGGAACAGGTTTGAGCAGCAGCAGCCCCAGGCATTGCCAGCCACTGCCCTGTGAAGACATCCTCTGAGACACTAGATGAGGTCTTGAACTGTGATGAATGTTTTCTTTTTCTTCCAATTTGACCCCTGCAGGATTTTCTTTCCATACTGTCAGGATAATTCACTTGACTGGAGCTGTTCCATATTTAAGGCTCTCTTTGTTCAGTTCTCATAGTCAGGGCCCAGTTAATCAGTGGGCTTTGAATAAACCCATCAGCATGTTTGATTATCTGAAAAAAATAGTGGATTGATATGAAGGATTGAGTGCTACTGCTGGTTTATGAGGATTTGCTCAGAATTGTTTTATTCCATTAGCATCTTATTTAAATTTAAATTTAAATTTAATCTCTCTACCAGCATCCAATGCCATATTGCTTTTTTGCTTCTGCCAGTGTTGTCTACTTAATCCTGTGCACATTATCCTCTTTGGTCGTGAAATTCAATTCCTTTCTGTTTCACGGGTTCAGAGTCAATGTCCAATTGTAAAGTGAACCATAAAAGCTCTGTGTTTATACTGTCTGTGGATGTTGTGTAGTACCCTGGGGTGCTTACACGACAGGCATTTTCATAGCAGGCATATGACTGATGGATTGAAAGCACCATCTCCCTTAAGAACTCCGGCTTGACATTTTATAATCTGGTTTTGTGGTTAACACATTTTATAATCCGAAAGCAGTTTAACCAGGCAACTGAGGATAAGGTTTTCACTAACAGAAGAATGAAGGTTTTGTAGATAGCACTAATTCAAGGTTCACATTATCATCCATTACGTTAGCCAATAATTAGATCTCTGGGTGAATAGAAAGCAACCAGAAGCAACAGGGAAAGAAAAGGAATTTACAAAGATAGTCACTTGATAGCCAGGACATTACTTGGTTTACTGATGAAGTCAATAGGGTTTGAACTTGAATTCATGCGACACCATGTGAGCGAGTCTTGGATACAGAGCTGTCCCAGGGAAGTCCTGATGTGAAGCCTCTGTGGAGCTCTGCCCTTAATCAGGTATTGTCTGTACGATGCTCTGAAGAGGTAAAATGCTAAGTGGAAATGTTAAGTGTTGGTAATTAATTAAGCACTAATCCTCATGAATGAATAGCATGAGGTTAAATAATGAAATGTAAGTAGTTATTATTACAGCAATTGCTGTTTGGAGTGCGAATTTTTAGATATTGTGTCAAGGGACAGGATCTAACTTGGAATTGCTAAAGTCTACCATAAGCTCATTTCAGCAAAAGCCTAGAAGATGGCTCGTTTGCTGCTGAGGGAGTTAATAAAGGTCTGAATGGAGAACTGGATTTTGTTATCCCTTTCATTCTTCATGTGTCTCCTTCCATTAAGGGAAGGTTCTAATGACTGTTTTTCTCCTCTTGCATTTCTGCCTAAGTGACGCTCAGATGGGCAGATGACTAGAAAGGATTGGAATAACTGTGACGGCATTGCTGTATCCTCATCCTTGCTTATGTCCCTATTTCCTTAATGTTAAGTTATGGTGGTGAATGGCATAATTAGAAAAAGAAGCAGAGGTGAGCAGACTGACAGTAGGACCACCACATAACCATTAGCAAGGACTAATTGAGCCAGAGAACATCTGCTCTTTTGATGATAGACCACCTGCTTTTGTATCTGTTCTCAGTTTTGCCTTACTAGCATGTGCATAAATGGTAGCTCCTTCCTAGTTTTATGGCTCAAGATCTTCACATGCTGCTCTTCTTTTTTTGGTGTCTTGTGTTGTTCCAGTCTGGAGTCTGTTGTGCTTTTTGAGAAACCACAGTTTAAACAGCAAAATTCACATTTCTATGCTATGTGCGTTCATGTGTATTTCTGTACCTTCAATATCTTATACCCATGTGCTTGCTGATTTCTTGGTATGACCCAGTCCTCCTGACTCTTGAAGTAAATGGTTTTACCTTGCACTTTCATACCTTCCTATCAGCATATAACTTCAAGCTCCACTGGTTTTAGTTTGGTCTAGTGGTTGAACACCATCTCCTCAGAGGTCACGCTGAAGCCTGTCACCTGAAAAATGCAAAGAATCAGGTGGTGGTGGTGTTGCTAAAGACGGGTTCCCCCAATCCCCTTCCCCATAAGCCTTGCTGATAGGATCTGATAGGATGAACTCAATAGACCAAACTTATTGTTATCGTAAATGGTGTAGCAGAATGAATCATAGCATCACACAATTGTGTGGATTAGTCACCAAGAAAACAATGCACTCACAAATAGGCAATTGTTAAATTTTACTAAAATAACAGTGTCAGGTTGTCACATCACTATTTTTTTTACATTACAAATACCATGTATCAAAGTATCTGGTTACTAGCTTAGAATTTTTTGTAGTATAACTTCAATCACATTAAGCGGGTGAGTGAGAGCCTCTTGTGTTATAGATAGCATTGCCTGAAGTTTAAGATCCATAGAGAAAGTAGTCAAGCACGTAGTTATGATAGAAGGACAGTAAACTTAGCAAATTCTCCCTCGTGAAAATTGTTTTAACTGTAATTGGAAATGCTGGAGGTAATGACTTGATTTAGCGAGGTCCCATGGCAGGTGATTAGAGAGGATCACAGATTACAGACACTGATATTAGTGGTTAATGCTATGTAGCATTCCCCTGTCTTATGGAAGCTATTCCTATTCCAGTGAATATGCAATTATTTATGAAGAAATGTAGGAGCTCCATGAGAGTATCCTGTAAGCCAGTGGTTTGGGCACCAAGCCACACGGCAAAGGTCTGCCTGAGTAGGACTGGAACATGTATCTTCCCTAGGGGGAGGAAATGCTGTAAAGATCTTGCTGGTTTGCTCTGAGCTATATCTTGTGCCTATGAACAACTCTGGTTTCACTGAAAGTAGGATCTTCTCAGAAAAAAGCTTTGATTTTAATGACCTGACACTTCCTGATGAAAAGCAGTTTTGTCCACTTGGGGCTAGCCCTACTTCTCCTGTTTGTAACAGGATTGGACTGGTCAACAGTGAAACGAACTGGTGAAATGCAGAGGTTACATACCTTCTCTTGCATATGTGTAAATGTAGATGAGAGTGGGACTGAGTGAAATTTATGAAGTATCACTACTTTCAATCTCAAAACTGGTAATTCTTAATGTTATTGTCTAAGCTTTCCTAAATCCTTTGGGTCATATTCAGTCTGCTTACATTAGCACATGGAATCATAGAATCATCTGGTTGGAAAAGACCTCTGAGATCGAGTCCAGCTTTACCTGTCCTCTCACTGAACCATGTCCCTGGGAAACTCATCTACCCATCTTTTAAACATCTCCAGGGATGGCGACTCAGTCAGCTGGGCAGCTGTTCCAGTGCCTGACTAACCTTTCAGTGAAGAAATTTTTCCTAATGTCTGGTCTGAACCTCCTCTGTCCTATCACCTGTCACTTGGGAGAAGACCAGTACTCACCTCGCTACAGCCTCCTTTCAGGTAGTTGTAGACAGTGATGAGGTCTCCTCTCAGAGGCATTTTAGATTACTCTTACTGCATGTAAAGTTGGATCTTCCTGGATCCTTTATTATTTAGGCCTTCCATACTTTGGTTTCTTAGGCAGCCACTGGAAAGAAGCAACTCCAATGCCTACATTAGACATCTCTAGGAGGTACCACCATTACTTCTCACCCCATGAGTATACAGGAGCCCAAGTCTGGCAGCTTTACATAATCAGTGGCAGGAGCTTCTGATGACTTTCTTGCATCTGACAGTCTCAGACTGTATCGGCACTGGCAGGTATGGCAACACTTCTGAGCTCCTGGGACTGCCATCTTATTCTGGCTTCTCCTAAACCACTACCAGTAAGGAATTAGTCTCTCTGTCCCACACCGGATACACACAGCTATACCTTGATTCTGCAGTCAAAAAGCTAAGATACAAGCAGAAGAAAGTCAAGGTGTGCTCTGACCAGATGCTAAACCAAACTTTGGGGGTGTTGGGAGCTCTGGCTTTCTGCCCCTACCACCCCACTGAATATGGATGCAATCTGCATCTGTCTCTACTGTCACAGTGGGTGATCTCAAAAAGGCTTAGAGAGTTTAGGGAGGTGTAAGAAATAACATCAAGAAGAAAAAAAAGGAAAAGAAATTATGTGCTGGGAGGGAGAACAAAACTTTCATCTATTTTGGGAGTAGTTGACTGAATACAGACAGTTCTCCCTATTTTCTTGTCTCTGTGGAATTCTTTACTAATCTCTCCCTCCCATTGATTTTGATGGGACTCAGACATCTTGCTCAGGGGATGATTTAACCCTTCTTATTTTGGGTACCGAGCTGGAATGATGTGTGGGTTCCCCCTCTCCTGCTGGTGCATTACAATACAGAGCTGCTTCTTGACTCTGCTCATAAGGCAATCACCTTGCTTTGACAATACTGCATTTCCAGCACAGGCTATTTCTCTTTGATAAAAGCAATTAAAATGATTAATCTGATTAATCACTGTCCAAATGCTCATTTTATCTGATTATAGAAAAAGACAAAGGGTGGTAAAATAGCACACTGGATTTCATGGAAACAGTCTCTCTGTGGTGTGAGTTCAGAATTTTGAGTTTTGTCCAAAAACAAGGGAATGAATGAATTTGCTTCAGAGCTAATTTTCTGTCAAAAGGCCAAGCTGACTTGGGGAAGAGGGTGGAGTTGCCTGTTCAGACAGGATTTTTTTAGGTTTTGCCCTTTACCTCTGGAGCCAGAGGTCTGGCTCTCATCCAGCTGTACAAAAAAAAAGACTGGTATTTTCTAGGTAATTTTAAAGAGCAAAAACCAAAGTGAAGTCAGGTGGCTTGAAATCAGCCCCAAGTTCTTCACATGAAATATTTCTCATGATTTTGGTTTTCGGTGTAGCCGTATTTGAAAAGTGATAGTTAAATATTCTTCAGCTGGCTGGCAGACTTCATTCACTCACGTGAACCATGCTGCTTCTTTGTGAAATGCTTCGTGAAGAATGACACATACACACATGAAAATAAAATAGTCATCTAAAATACCGAGGCTGCTCTGAAAAACTCAGTGGGCTCAACTCTTATTTTGCAAAACTCTAACATAAATCCAGTTGCAGCCAGCGAAAGCTTTTTTTGCACATGGAAAGCAGAATTGGATTTAAGGAGCTTATATAATCTGTACAAAACAATCATGATTCTTTTTTTCAGCTGAAATCAAAATGCCAACCCTCCCACTGATTATTTTGCAGAATTAGACTGGAGGATCAGGCTCACATGTAATAGTGAAACATCTCAGGAAAATTATCAATATATAAAGCCCAGCACTTCTTCCCTAATGGAAATTTTCTCCCATCTGCTTCACGCAGCCATCCTTTCTCTGCTATATGAGACACTTTTGTTATCAGCAAAAAAAAAGAAACTGTATTCAAAATTCTACAAGATGGAGTTGTATTCAGTAATAATTAGCCTCAAAGTCATTGCTTGCTGACCCATGAAAGCTCTGCTGCGGGCATCCTGATGGCAGCAGCTACAAATACTGATCTTGCCTGTTCAGCAGACAGTGCTGTAGCATCAGGCCATGTCAGCTGTCCTGCAGTGTTCCCCGTGCCCCTGCCTGTTCTTCCTGGCAGCTGGAACTGCAGCAGCAGTCGCTTGAAAGCCTGGTGATTTGCTGAGTCCACAAGCAATGCTGAGCCGAGTACCCTGTGATGAAGCAGTATTTTCCATTAAAGAGAAAAATTGAATTTTCAGGGGCCTCATACTAAATGTTCCCATCAGAGTCAGAGGAGTGGGAAATAACCCCTTGAAACCGCAGCAACATTATCCTGCTCCCCTCCTCGCCTCGCAATTTGAGCTGAACTACCTCTCTAACAAATTGAGGCCCCGAAGCAGGGAGACCAGTCCTGCTGACTACAACAGGAGCAGGCTCAGGATGTAAGTGCATGCTGCTGCCTCTCCTGCATGATGAGAGAGCACAAGCACAGTGATCCACTTTCTCCCAACACATCCCACTCGCTCTGCAACTCAGCTTCCTTATCCCACCTATGTGAGATATAAACTGGGAGTGACAACTGGAGGTAGAAGACCAAATGTGCCCTGCTTCAGTGTTCCACTCTGTGTTCAGTGTTTCTTCTGACCAGGAATTGATGATTTTTCCATCAGTCTAGCAAAAGCATACCTGGCTCGTATTTCTCAGCAAGTCCCCAAATTGCTTCTCTGAAAAAAATCCAGGAATATAGTAGTATAAAGGCAGGAGTATGAGCTACAGAAATTGTGAATCAGTTTGCTAGGCAGGGACAGTAAGACCTTCTGTTGTGTTTTGAGCTTCTTAAAAGAAGAAATTGAGCCATCTTTAAAAGTAGGTAGAAATTCCAAAAGAAAATTATAGTGATTCCAAAGAAATTTCATGAGTGAAATGCATAGGTAGTAGGGTAGGAAGAAGGGCTGGCTTGATTAAAACATGTTTTAAATAAAAGATGGAAAACATGATTAACATTTAACAATGAAGTCAGCAGTCTAAGGAAATACAAAACAAATGGCAAATACCTGTACAGGCCTCTTCACTGTTGCCATCCACACTGCATTCAGCTCGATGTGAGCAAGTGGAGCAGAAGGTATTAAACCTCAAGCAATGGAAACCTGTAGGCACAGCTCTCGCAACTGTGCAGTAAGAAGGGCTCCAGACTGGGAATGAAACTGAGTAAACTAAAATGCAGAAACAAGCATACACCAGCCAGGCCATTAGAAACTAGAGAGAAAAGTGAGCTGGGGAACACTGTCCTCCCTGGTGCCTTACTATAACCCAGTCTGTATATTAGCTTCCTCATAAAATCTTTCTTAAGACTCTTGTAGAGCTTCAAGACCTTCATACCTCCTGAAGCTTGTAAAGTTCATCCGTGGCAAGCAGATATCATTAATTCATTTAAATTTACATTAGACATCGTCATACACATTTATATCACACTCACTGAAAATAGTTCCTCAGCTAATATGCAGCAGTGAAGAGGGATGCCATATGTTTTGCTTGTTTTCTTCAGAAAGTAAAAAGGTCTTTCTCCATTGAGTAAGTGGAAAGGCAGGGTGGAAGAGAGCTGGAAGACCAAAGCTAACAGCTGAAGTCTAGCAGCACAGCCTCAAGGTGTTGCTTCTCTTCAGAGGACTCAAAACAGTTACCTGTCAGTATAGCTTCCAGGCGATCTCCACAGACCCCGAAAGCTCTGCTGTCTGACTTTCTGATGCTCCTAAAAGTCGGATAATGTCTGACTTCCCAAGTTCTTTTTTTTCTCCATGCCACAGTATTAGACATTAAAATCAGTTCTCATTAAAACCGCCTGTGCCAATCATCAAATCTTTTTTCCTTTGCTTCCCTCTTGTATGTTCACCTGTGACGCTTTGACTTTGAAGGAAACCACAAAAATGTAATCATCATGTTATCTCCAGACTTGGTCTGCTGTCATAGCCCCTTCCCTTTCAGTCTCACCCGTGTCCCTTCCTCCATCTGTAATAATTCCCACATGTTTATGCAAAAATATTGGAGTTCCTTTTGTTATTGGCAATTAAGAGAGGCAACAGCATCTCTGCAACAATCATTTCTAAAACCAAGCAGTTTTCTGCCTTGACTGCAACTTTTAGGATGCCAAAAAGCAATCAGCTTAGTAACACTACAGTACTTAAACAAAACAGGGCTGTGTAGAGTGTAGGGATCATTTCCACATTCATTTACTTCTCCCTGTTGCTACTGAATCTAAAAATGAAACCTTTTCCCTTGCCCAAAAATGTAGCTTAGACTTGATTCAGTGACCTAATGATTATCTCACAATGAGATGACACAATATGTGTATAGATCGTAGCCCAGTGAAATGTCCATCAAGCCCCAGAGGCTCATCTGTGATTCAGCACTGAATCTGACTGCCAGAAGGAATTTAAAGACAGGTAAAAGAGTTGTTACTCAGGGAACTCAGTTTAGGGCGCCTTAGTTAGCCAGCAACATTGGGTGGCTAAAGCTGACAAGCATACAGATCCCCTTTTTGCTTTCCCATTGCCATCTTTGGAGGTCTGGCTAGTCCTCGAAAAGGTGGAGCAGACTGCAAATTGTGAGTTGTATGGTGTTGGGGTCTGTGGGATAATGATACCCTTCAGGGAGAACGCAGACAGGCTTCGCTGAGCCACCAGGGCTGTACCTGTAAGTAGCGTTTCCAATTTATGGCATCTCATAACAGTTCCTGGGATTGCTGTAGCTTTTAAAAACTACCATAACCTGAACTAAATCTCGTAAGTATAATATTATAGTAGGAACTATTGGATTATCCTAAATTATCATAACTATTAGAAAATAGATTTGGGAGAAACATGGCAGTCCGGAACTGGCAAAATTCCCATGGAGATCAATCAGTCTGAATAAAAACCAGGACCTCTTTGACTCCCTACAAATAAAGAACATGAAGGCTTACAAGATTAGTAGAGCCTTGTAGATAGCAGAGAACTTACTCTCTACCTCAAGAGGTATGTACAAGTAATCCCAAACAGCTAACAGCTTCTGTCCTAGGAAGGAAACCATTGAAGGAGAAAAGGCCAAGAACAGGGTAAAGCTGATTTGAGGACTATTTGCCTTAAAATTCCCAGCAGCTTTCAGTTTCTGCTTATGCTGTCTGCATCTTTTGGGTTGGCCTGACTGACTGGCAGGGTCAGAAAGGAAAAGATGAGCCTGGCTTCAGCATAGTAAGATGTCTCTCTCAAGGTGGAAAAGACTGGGTCTAGCAGCTTAGGGTGTATAAAAGCAGCAAAAGAGCTCAGATCCTAACCTGAGTGGAAGTCTCACAAGTACCCTATACTGTTTTCTTTTGCATCCTTCTGGTCAGTGTGACACCAAAACACTTGCTTTAAATAAAGACAGCAGAGTTTCGCTTCCCTTTTGGTTTTGTTTTAATGAATAAAGGCTATTTATGTGGTATTTGGTCCCATAGAATTATTTGCTTGAAAGGAACCTTAAAAGTCATCTAGTTCCAAACCCCTATTCCTGGGTTTGTTGAAGGGCCAGACCCAAGAGTAGCCATTCTGCTCAGTACTGGTCTGGCTTTGCTCTTTCCAAGTGCTCGAGAACCAGAGCTTGAGCCTAAATGAACACATCGCCTTGTTTGGAAAGTTTCTATGCCAAGGACTAATGAATCTGTCAGATTTGCTGCACACCTAGGAAAATCAAATTAGTTTGAGTCAACTTATAGTACCTACGTAACATTCATGGCAGTTGTTAACACAGTATGAGCTGGAAGTATGGGTTTGGCTTATTGTCTTTAGAATGGAAGACAACAGAGTGGAAAGAAAGAAGGGGAGACAGCAGAGTATGTGGTGTCACCACACATCTGTACCATGGCAGGTACAGCCTAGGAAGTACCTTTAGGTGGAGCAGACACCAACGTAAATTGTGCCAATCTGTGAAATGCTCCTTTCATGTAACAGGCAAAGCCAACAGCTCTTTCCATGGCTTTTCAGAAGTCAGATGCTAGTTAAAACCTGTGGATGTGTATACATTCCTTTATATGGATAATTAGGTACTTTATGTTTGGCGCCTCCTGGATTAAAGAAAATTCTTCTATGCAAATAAGATGTGGAATAGACTGGTCAAATTTATATTTGGAAAAAAAAAGATTCTTTTATATAAACATCTAGTATTTACTTAGGTGAGTTTATTATTTCATAGACAAGTGGTAATTCCTTGACAGCTCCCATGTAGTTAAAATGTTCACTCTGCATTGTTCTTTTGAACAATGCCCATATACAAAGACTGAGCATGCACAACAGATTTTGACAACATTCTTAAATAAACAAGGGAAAATCGTGTGTTTTGGAAATCGCTTTTTCACTTTTCCCACTAAATATTCAAATCCTGTCCTATTGAAATCAATGGCAAAAATGCCATTGATTCAGTAGGGCCAGGTTTTTACCACAAACTCTCGTTTTTAACTAATGAGTAGATTTATCACAGGTTTGTCTGAAGATCATGTTTTAAACTATTTCTTCGGTTCTACTGAATAACAGAGTGGGTTGATATTTAAGAATGAAAGCTCATCAAATTTAAATTTCAGTTGTTTTATAATAATAGCCATATGTTAGTTATAGATTGTGTAAGTTTTGGTAATTTAAAACTGCTTTAAAGTGACCTTTACATGGTTCCACATTTCAGCATTTCTAAAAGCGGTTGATATTGGTCCACACTCATAAACCCTTAACATTAAAAGAATCTGCAGGCCTGGGCCCTTACTTAACAGGCTTACAGCTGGGAAGTCCTGCAAGCATTTATTCATACACTTAACCTTACAAATCGGGTATTCACAATGAAATCAACATAACTGCTCTCAGTGGGCAATATCAGACCAGGATAAAATGTCAGCTTTTAAGAAAGGCCACTCACTAACTGTTACTATTGAAGACAGGGTGCTAAGCAAGAGGGACCTCCAGCCTGGCCTGATGCAGTTGTTCTGTTCTTGTCTAGTTAAACAGTGCAAGACAAAAAGGTATAGCATGGGAAATACTTTATTTTTCCCCATTGAAAGCAATTTAGGCTGGGATGGCAGAGCCACTGGGGCAACATGAGGGCTCTAGCTCAGCTCCACCACCACTGCCTGGCAGTGCCATATCAAAGGTCTTTCTTCCTGTTTCTCCAACCACTCTGGAGTTGAACTTGCCTTTTCTTTGGGCTACTCACATGGTTGCAATTTATTATTTCCTTACAGTGCTCCATTCATCTCCATTCATTTGTGTCTCCCTCCTTGCATGTCTGAGATCTTCCTCAAAAGCTGTATTATTCCTGTTGTTCAGATTATCCCTCTGACTTCTCACTGAATATTTCCACTATTATAGTCAAGGCAATACACAATGCATAGCTTCTATGCTTTTCACCTCAAATACCAACACTCTGAAGGTGGTTTTATTTTGCGAAGAGGGAAACTGAGGCACATCGTCTAAAGCTATTGACCAGAGATTATACAGCATGTGAACAGCAAGATATAACCTAGAACCAAGTCTCCTGATCCCTCTTTTCTAATGCCTTGGTCTTCAGGCATGAATTAGAAAACGAACTGACAAAACTAAAAAGAGCGTTACAAAAAGTATCACACTCAAAATCAAGATCAAAATTTTTGATATGTTGACCAAAAGGAAATGCTGATTGAAATCTGCCCTGGAATGATTGATGGATGGATTGATTGATTGATTGATTGATTGATTGATTGATATCTTAATAGTTTTCTTACTACCATGGAATTTTGTTACTTCTCCTGTGACATTCAATGTTGAAGTGCTTGCTATATATGCAGGACATTTCCCATGAATAAGAAAAACACCAGCTACCCAGCAGTTGACTAGATTTTTCTCCCATCTGTTTACTATTGTGTTTAATGCCCGTATCTCCAGCATTTAGACAGTTGATGTATTTGAACCTAAATTAGATGTTTGCAGTGAAAATATACAATACAGCAGATAGATAGATATTGTGGATCCGTATGGCCCACTCTAAATACTTTTTCCCAGCTCACAGCCGAAGAGGTTGGCTTTGAAATTCCCTGTGAAATACCTCTACCTCTCCAAAAGCTTAGTTTGCCCTCAACCCTGGAAATGCTTTAGCACAGGCATGTAAGTAATTCCATTAACACATGTAAGTAACTCCACTGGTACTGATAATATGCTAAGCAGATACATATGCTTGAAGAACAAAACCTTGTTTAGGTAAGAAAATATTCTTGTACTTTTTTTACTTTTTGTTTGCAAAACCCAGCTTTGGAAAGGAAAAAAAAATGTTCTATAGATTTGAGATAGTAAGCTCAAGCTCTAATTTCATTTTATTGTCACACAGAACAATATGTTTGCTGTAGTTAGGAAATGCATAAAGACCATCAGGACAGTTATGATAATTTGAGAGCTGATCCTGTAATCATTCAAAGTGTCCTTCATTAATTCAAGGATAGGAAATAATGGCCTATAGAACCTGGTCCCTTTGTATCTTCAGTATTTTTTCAAAGGGTGAAATTGTGTAATTAAATCTCTGGATACTTTTTATTGTTTTTTGTAAGACCTGTGATGAACAGAAATATTTCTAAATTCTTTACAATGTGGTACTGCAGTAACCACACCATGTGAATACAGAGATACGTGCACATGTCCATGTCCTGAGCCACAGCGCTTGCAAGTCCCAGTAACAAATGAAGCAGCACGGATGGCCGAAACCAGAACTGGCGAGATTAAACAGAATGCTTTATTGTTTGGAATTAATAATATTGCAAAAGAAACACGATATAATAATTGTAATCAGGTGCTCCATCAAAAATTATGCTCAGCTACGCTATGCACTGCAGGCCTTTCTGCTTTCCTCTGTAAAATGAGCGAGGCTGCGTTCTAGAGGGACCAGATCGAGCTGTCCTGTAGATGTAGTGACTTGGGGATTTACATAGGCAGCCGTCCCGTGTGATACTTTCTTTCCCACCGGAGCCTCCACGGGCGCGCCCGGGCGGCTTCCAGCGAGCTGCCGGGGGAGGCAGGGAGACCCTCCGAGAGGTCCTATTGTTTAGATTTCTGTCACGAGCCACGAGAATACTTAATTTCTTTCATCTCTGGAGTTCTCATTATCATTCAAATTTCATTTTCCATTAATTGATCGGGGATTAGCGAAGCTATTATGCAAAAATTAGGCGAGCCAGATGCGATGAATAATTCATGAAGGGCAATCACGCTGTATTCCTGCTCTACTTCCTGACTTCCCTCCGACTTCCCGCCTGCTGGAGACTACGCCCTGCGCTCCCGGGCTGCGGGCAGAGCTACGGGCGGGGAGCCGGGCCTGGAGGCGGTGCGGGGGATGCGCGGGGGGAGGCGGCGCCGCGCGCCGCTAGGTGGCAGCCGCCGCCCGCAGAGGGGCGCGCCGGGCCCACCGTCCTGACCTGGTGCGGTGCCTGTTGCCTCCCGCACCACCACCCTCAACTCCACACCCTCCCGTGCCGCTAGGAGCGGCGGTGCCTGCCTTCCTGCCTGACCCCTGCCTCCCACACCGCCACCGCCAGCCCCCGCACCGTCCCATCCTCCTCCACCACCGGGGTGCGGGCTGGGAGCTGTGCCTGCCTCCTGCGTGCTGCTTCCCGCATCCCCTCGCCCACCGCAGGGATGCCGCCGGGGAGCGGTGGTGCCTGCCTGCCGCACTACCATCTCCACGCCCTCGCCGGCCGGGAGTGGCGGTGCCCGTCTGCCTCCCGCAATACCACCTCCACACCCTCCCCGCTGCCGGGGTGCTGGCTGGGAGCGACGGTGCTGCCTCCTGCCTGTCAACCTCCTGCCTCCCGCACGTCCTCCCCGCCTCCGGGGTGCCGGACGGGCGCCGTGGTTCCTGCCTGCCTGCTGCCTCTCCCACCTCCACGTCCATACACTTATCCCCGGGGTGCGGGCTGGGACTGGCGGTGCCTCTCTGCCTGCCTCTTGCCTCCCGCACCCATTCCCCCGCCGTCGGGATGCCGGCCAGGAGCTGCAGTGCCTGCCTTCCGCCCCAGCACCTCCAGCTCCCACACCCTCGCCTGCCTGCTGCTTCCCGCACCACCACCTCCAAACTCCCGCATCCCTCCTCCCCGCCGCTGGGGTGCGGGCTGGGAGCGGCGGTTCCTGCCTCCCGCACCACCACCTCCACACCCCGACACTCTCGCCGGCCGAGAGCAGCGGTGCCTCCCTGCTCCCGCAACCCCTTCCCCGCTGGGATGCCTGCCGGGAGCGGGAGAGGCTGCGGGTACTTCCCTCCCTCCCCGCCTGTCAGCCGCGCGTCCCACACCCCTCTCACGCCGGGCATCTCATTTATCCCCCCGGACAGTCGTGTTGCCCCATTAAAGCGCAGTCCCACCCTTCTTCGCGAGGACCTTTCATCTGGGGAAGTTTTATGACACTGTGTAAATGTGCAAAGTTTTTAATTAGGCTCGCCAGACAGCCCCGGGCAGCGCTAGCGCCACAGAGTCTTCATGCTTCCCTCTGCTTTGCAGCACAACAAGCCGCTCTACTCCTTTGAAGACAATGCCGACTATGTCTACGATGTCATGTGGTCTCCAGTGCATCCCGCGCTCTTCGCCTGCGTGGACGGGATGGGGCGCCTGGATCTGTGGAACCTGAATAACGACACCGAGGTGAGGCAGCCCGGCGGCAGTGGGAAGGCGAGGGCGGGACATTAACCCTGTGAGCGCCGGCGGCGCTGCCGAGCGTCCCCCGGCGCCGGGGATGCACGGGGAGACCGGGCTCGGCCGCCGCCCACGCCCCGGGGCTGGCAGATCCCATTGCCCCTCTCCCACGCATCCTTTCCTCCATCCGTGCCCCTGCTCCCGGGTACCTGTCCGAGCAGGGAGGGAGGGCGCGCTCGGGCCCCCCATCTGAAAGCCAACACAATTAAGCAGCCGCAGGAAGGAGGCTGCTTCCCCTCTCTGTTATTCTAAGGTGCAATTCCAAACAGCGCCTGTTTGGCAGCTCCGGGCTTCGCCCCCAGTTTCTGGCACACGGACGCCCGTTCGGATGCCACCCCCTCCCTCAGGCAGGCACCCGGCAGCCCTTCGCCATGGGGTGCCGGTCTTCATCCCCTTCGTACTCATCCTGTGCTCCAAATCTTCTGGAGACTCAAACTCCCCTACCAGAAACCCATAGTGGCCCTGTGTCTTCTGCCCTCGCCTCCTGCCTTTCCTAATCGCTCGAGGTTTTTTGAAGCCCAGGGCATCTCCCTCACATGTTATATGTGATTTTATACCCTCACCTTTTTTCTCTTTAAAAATTTGCTGTGAAACTTAAAGGCACAAATGTCAACAAAATATAATACTATAATACCATGTTTCCATTCTATCGCTTTTAACTAAAAAAGCAGGGACCACTGGGGAGGAAACGTCACACCTTTAAATTTCACCAGGAAGAAAGAATTAGAGGGTTTTTTGCAAACACTGAGAATGGTGAACAGTATATTTTTTAAAAATTCATGTTCTAAACATGCCAAATACCCCCTTTTCTTCCTATTATTTCAGATTTTTAAAAATGCTGCAGACTTACATTAATACTGTTTTTTCTGGATTTGAGTTTCCCCAAAAATGGTTTTGAGAAAACCTGTCATGTCGCTTGAGGTCAGTCTTTCAAGAACTGAAATATTTTTCCACAGCTGAAGCCTTGTGTATTTTTACTTAATGCCATATAAAATTAAGAACAAATAAACTGTAAAAAAAAAAGGTCATGTATTAACTGACAGTTTCTTTTTATTTCCGAAATAAGCAAATATGGAAGAGCAAGCAGCAGTGCTTCCCACCCCATACATGCTATGTTTTTACTATTTATTTTTTAAAAAATTAATTTGATCATGAATATGCCTTTCACATAAACATGCTATATGTTTGAGACAGACTAAAATACAAGTGCAGTTTATGGCTTCCAGTGAGTGGTACTTGCCATAAATAAGCATGGACAGGTAAGAGGAACCAGCACCGGGTGCTGCATTGTCAAGGGGAGCAGCGAGGCCTTTTGAAGTGCTCTGAGCAGGAAGCAGGGCAGCCTTTTTAATTAGAGCACATACAGCTGGAGGATATACAGGAGGAGTCTCCTTGGAATTTATTTTGGGAAGGGAGGGACATATCCTTCAGGTGTTCTCATTAATGCAGGCTTAAACATAGAGCATAAACCCCAGCATTTTAAGAATTAAAAAAAAAGGTAACCCTTTCCCCCCAAATACCAGGGTTGAAACCCTGCTCTGCTTGAAATCAACTGATGTTTTGCCATTTAACTCAATGCGACCACAATTTCTTTCCAAAAAATTAGTATGGACTGCTTGATCCCGTTTCCATGAATAATAAGGCAGTACGTGAAAAACTGCTGTTGTATTTTGAGTGTGTTTACATATAAATACAAAGGAAAATCAGAAAAAAAAATTAGTAGCTCAGTCCTGCTCTTCTTCTGCATGCACGGCCACCCCTGATTTCACGAATTATTTCCATTCTGAGAGGTAAAAATCAGCTCCCATGTAAGGATCAGACTGGAATTATTTCTGTGGTATCCGAGCTTTGTATTTTTATGAAAATTCAATTTGGTTCTCTGGAGGCAGAAACAGCATTTGGTTTCCTCACTGAGCACTGATGAAACAAATTTAAAAAAAGCTCTATAAATGATAAACTGGTAGGTATGAGGTTTTGTTACGCAGGAGAAGCGGCAAAAGTACCATTGAAAGAGAGAACTGTAAGCAGTTCTTTTAAACATCATAACTGAAAGTGATTGTTGTTTGCTTTTACCCTCTATCTGGTGAGTCATAATTAGTTTACAATTTTCAGGATTTCTGTAGTTGATTATGCCATGTGAGTCTGCACTGCTATTTGCTAAGAAAAAGTCCTTGTCAACACTTTTGCCTTTGTCATAAGAAATCTTGAAACACCTATTTTTTAGATCATTATTACTTTTAGATGTCAGATATGTGATGTCAAGGTATTTGTGAAGACAGTAGAAAATGACAGGTATATTAAAGTATTGAACTGCTAGCTATTGATAAAAATGTGTAAGAACTAGATATGATTGTTATTAATGAGACCTGCTTTTGCTTCATTTTGGAAATAAGCTACATTGTTATTTAGGTATTATTTTGGAAACCAATTAAGTTTTAGTGACAATATGCGACCTTCACATTTTTAAACTGCAACAGTGTTTCCACTAGTGTTACTCCCTATATTTATTAAACATGTTTCTCCTGAGAGCTGGATGCTTTCTGGTCAAAATAACTAAAATAATTTGATTGTACCACAGATTTAATCAATCTAATTATTCTCAAAATCTCAGTGTAAAGTAACAAGGGTATTTGTGTGCTTCATGTTGATCTGTGGATAATAGAAATTGTTTTTGTAATAGGAATGAAAGTAATGACATTTTATTTTAGTATTGATAAGTGAATATAAAAAACCTTTAAAAGGCAAAAAATACTTACCTAGTCCTCCATTCTGTTCCAAACTGAGTATTTTTTTTATGGATCGGTATAGGGAGGTTTGCAGATACTTTCAGGATACCAAATGCCAATTTCTTACCGATGTGTGCGTGACATTTCATTTTTGATCACAATTGGAGAAGGTCTCTACGTTATTAATGTGTCTTATTTATTGATGAACTGATGTTAAACTGACTTGCAAAATCGCTTATTTCTGCTGTGTTGTATCCCAGTCAAATGTTTGTTGGGGTTTTTTTCACTCCGTACCTTAGCTTTGAAAGTGGTGTCTATTTCTAGAAACAGGTAACAGATGTATTTGCAAGCAGGTTTTGACACTACGGAAGCAATAAAAATAACAAAAAAAAGGTATATTCTTATCATGCAGTTTTTTCTCACTGCATCTTTCTTAATCTGTTACCTGTTAAAATCTTTTTTCAAAATGGCTAAAAATCTGACAAGCACCAACTTCAGAGAATTTATGAAGTATTTCAAATGTGATTTTAAAAACATAATGCTACTATTATGAAATAAATTCTTATCTTTGAAGTCTAAAATAGGCGAGTGTAATTTAACCTATCAGTATTGCAAGCAGACGAATCTATTTCAAGATACGATGGTTTGACTAGATTTCTCTCTGTATCACTGGAGAAATTTTTTTTAGATGTAGATTTTTAGAGACTCTCATTATTACCTTTTATTTTGTTAGCTAGCTTTGTGGAATAGTAACAAGATTTTACAAAACATTGGGCTTTGAAAAAAAGCACGGGTTGTGTCTTGTGTCTGCGGCATGCATGCTGCTTATTTTTATGTGGAACACTGAAAGAATGCTGTATTAACAAAAAAAACCCCAGCTTGAGAGTTATGTATTTCAGCCTTCTGAAAGATTTTGTGAAAATTCAGTGCCTTAAATATATGCTCTGTATATTTGTATATGAAACATTATCTTTGATCTCCAGTTTTCTGAAAAACATAGCCAGTTAGTGGATTAGTCCTTTAAAATGTGGCATTTAGTTGTTGTTTGAAGAAACCCATTTCCAAATGTTATGAAATTAATTTTAACTGGAATTAGAATAGCTGCTTTTTTTTTTTAAGAACTCAGTGATCACAGGAATAAAACTTGCTTGTTTTCTACTGTGATTTTATCGTGGATCGATGACCCCATGTTAGATTTAGACCATTGATGCTCGCCCACTAAACAGTAACAGATTTGGGATGAGGAGTTAGAGCATGCCAGCTTTTTTGGGTAATACTGCCTTGGACAGGACCTAGGCCTTGCACAATGGGTAGATGAGTCCAGTAGCTTATTTGCATTTGAATGGGTTATCAAAGGGGGGTGGGGGGTGGAATCTGCTCTCTGATGGCTATCCAGCATTATTTCTACATCACTCTGCAAACAAAATCCTCTTGCATTTCACATGTGGGGCTCAGGACACTACTGCGACGCCCTTTGCCAAGGCGACGCTTTACCTTGGCAGGCTTGTTGTGCTCAAGGTGCCAGTTTGGTTTTGCAGCCTTGTGTCATGGTCGGCGAGGAGGAGGAGAAGTGAGGAGTCTCCAGGGGGAGAGGGACAGGGCAACCAGTCCTGCTTCCCAGTCCTTGTCCTGCTGCTGGCATGGCTATGCACACGCTCTGGCTGTAACAAGAGTCTTGGGAAGTCAGCTTCCTATTGTCAGTCATCTTGTGTGACACAATGAAGGGGTTAGAGCTGAGAAGGAGATTGGCATGGGAGCTATACAATGTTTGTTTCACAATAAATTTTCCCCTGGATCTGTGGACCTGTCTCAGAACTACAAAATATAAAGCTACAGCCAGAGAACGAAGACGAAGTTACCAAAATATTTTTTTTGTTTATCTTGTCAATGTGTCAACATTGAGAACAGGCTTTAATACCACCTTCAAGCTGCTTCCTTCCCACTTTTGCTGCATTGTGCTGACACATAATGAGGACAGAAAGAGTACCTGTCACTCCTCCAGAAATAGCCTGGATTCTGGTTCCTGTTCAGCTACCTCTTCTTGCATGAACCGTTCTCCAATTCCACGTCCATTTATAGATTATGGGACTCCCCTTTGTCCCCATCTCACCATGTGACCAAGACCTCTTCTCACTGATGGATCTGGTGGAGGAGCTGCTTTTGTAGCTATCCTATCCTGTTTGCCTTGACTTAAGAAGCATTAAAGCTAAAAAGCATTAAAGCTAAAAAGCCTTGTTTGGAAGACTGTCGTGCCAAGCTACAGACTCCTTACTCAGGCAAGATCTCCTATTAAAGGCACCTGGGCAGAGCGTTAGCAGACTTGCAGGTTGCTATCATTTGTCTTATGAGGTGACCTAAATCAACTGAGTGATCTACCTATTTGGGACAGACACCCACACGGTTCCTTCTTCCTGCAGCATCCTCCTTCCAGCATAGCTTACAAATACTTCTAAGATCGTGTTCATTGCTTTATTCATCCCACACATTAACCAGAATCCTTTTATATTCTTGTGGATCACCTGTTAAGTTGGTTGACTTGGGCAGGGAGGGGAGTGGGAAATTAGACAGCATCCAGGTGTATTTAAAGCAGAAATAGTCTCCTGGGGATGTAAAAGAGAATTGTGGGAATATATTGTAGGAGTTCCTAAATGTCAGCTCAGCTGTTCTCACTTCTGCTGTGTCCTTGTTCTGAAGTGATTAGCTCAGGACTTTTCTGATGTAATACCTAAGTTTCGACCTCTGCATCTGGCCGCACAGGTAAGTATGGATTTAAAGGATGTGTCAGAATGAATACAGGGATGTGTTTACTGACTGTCAAGTTAACTGAGTCTGCATCAGAGGCCAGAAGACAGGGCAGGACTGAAGCCAAGTCCTGTCTTCAGTTGCTTCTAGGTCATAAGTCAGTGACTTTTGAGAAAGCAGTAGATGTGGTTTCGCATGTCTCCAAGGTTAAGGGGAAAAAGCTGTTTCATTTATTGCCCTTTACTGTGTAAAAGCCTTCCCTGCTCATTACAAGCACTCTCTTACTCTTTTTAGCACATGTGATTGAAGAAACAATGATCCCTTCTTTTTCTCTCCCTGACGAGGGTTGTATGCCACTTCTAGCAATGCCAAGGGACTTGTGACTCACCCAGCTAAGCAGGACATTCAAAACTGACCTCCAGGTTCGCAAGGCAGTGTGATTTTATTGTCCTTCCTGTTCCTATTGTTTCAACAGGTTCCCACAGCCAGCGTTACCATAGAAGGAGCTTCTGCCCTCAACCGTGTCCGCTGGGCCCAGGCTGGGAAGGAGGTAGCAGTTGGTGACTCAGAAGGCCGCATATGGATCTATGATGTTGGAGAGGTATTATTATTGGTTTTTTTAAAGCTCGGCTACTGGAGAATGCCACATCCAAGTCTGAGGAAAGATCATGTATCGTAACATGACTAGGACACCTCCAAAGAATAAGCCTGATTTCTTTCAGTGAAATCCCTGTTGATTTTGGGTTACCAACAGAGTGTTAGTCATAAATCTACCTTGCAAAAGAATTAACTAGTTGAAGTCTCATAAAAGAAGTCTTTTTTTGAAAGTTTTCAGTGTTTTTAAAACATTTTTAATGGGTTTATGGATACAGTTGGAAAAAGTTACAAAGGAACATAAATAGGAAAATAGAGGTGCAAAAAGAAGCTGTATTGTTCTGAAGTTGGTCCTAAAGCGTTCACCTTTTATACTCCAGTGTCTCTTATTTCATGACTGGCTTAATGCTATGGATTTTTCTCAGCATGACATGTACAGAATACGTCTGTTCCTTTAATACTAAATAATGCTGAATATGTCTGAATATGTGCAGAAGTACCAACAGGAGGAAATGAAAGGTGTCATTGTGGAGGGTGGTAGGTGCATGTGTAATGAAGAGTATGTAGGTGCAGGATCCGTATTCTATGTCTGAGGCTGCACTCCGTTCACCCTGGTACGTCTTATAAAAAACATCTAAAATGCGTGTGTTTGACCCTGATGGAATCTGCCTCTTTGTTGATGAATGCGATTCAAAGTGTTCTGTCAGCAATACAAGCCCTTGGAACAGTTAAGGGTGAATCTCTGAGCAATCAGCTTTTATGTAGAGAATTTGTTTTCCGTCATTATCTGTGATAGGATACTGAGATATCCATCTCTACACAGTAGGGAAACATTATAGAATACATACAGAATTATCTGTAACTCTCACAAAGTGATTTTATGGCCCATAGCAAAATTGCTTGTGCATGACTCATATTTTTGGATTGCATTCATTTGTTCAGGAGTTGCTGTTCCTCACAAATGTTTGCTAAAACTTCTTGCCATATTGTTCGCATAATTTCTAAATTGTCTAAGGTTACTGCGTTCAGATTTCAACTGTGACACTGACAGGTCAGGCTGTTTTTATTTGTTTTTGGATTTTGCATGACTGTTCCGAAAAGGTGTTTTTTCTGTCTTTCAAGTGATACAACAAGGTTATGGAAATGTCTTTGATGACAGAGCATTTTGAATTTGTCTGGGAGTCTAGACAGGCTGTAGGGATGTCTCTTTTTGCATATCATACACCAATTTTTTCATAGGATTATTTATCCCTGCAAGCTCACCCAGGAGAAAACAGATTTAGTGTTCTATGCAGAGGAAGTAATACTTAAGTTTTTGGCCTTTCCTCTGTACAATCAGACTTCAACTGGCAAAATTAGTCACAGGGATACACTCGGATCAAAAGGAAAGATGGGCTTCTGTTACTTGAAAAGGAAAAAAGAGAAGAGAGTCATTTAACAACATTTATTTCAGAGCAGTGTCGCCTAAAGTGTTCTGCTTCACCAGTGTTGCGTGCCCTACCCTTGCAGAGCCCCAGCGTCTCCAGCTCAGCTCCTTGCAGTCTTAACACAAACAGATGGATGTCCATCCACACGGCTGCTGACAGGTCATGGGACATTGCTACCCCTCCTCCTCTTCTGTAATGAATGAAAGAGCTCATTAATTGGTTGCCTAGTTCATTTTGGTAGTATCAGTCTCTGCAGTAATTCCTGTACCAAATTTAGGAGAAGTGGTCTGGGCTGCAAACAGCTTCAGATACTCCCAGGGCTGCTGTGCCGTTAGTGGCTTTTCATGGTTTGAAAAAGAAGGGTGCTTATATGTTCTGCAGCACAGCTCTTCTCACTATAAAGTCTTAAGTGAGATGCAGAAGTAATTTGCAACTTGAGCCTAGAACCAAGGACTTGTGCAGTGAATAACAGCCTTTTCAGTGATTGACCCTCTGTGCCAGTCCATAACACATGGGGGACTCGCAGCACGCACGTGCACCTTCTGGAAGTACCTGGCAGAAATACGGCAGCCTTTAAGGCTCTCTCTTCACTTCAGTGTGCAGACACCAGCCAGTTCCTTGGCTCAGCTGGTGTCCTCCTTTGACTGTCCTCTTTGTATGGGTTTGGTTCTGGGATATGACGGGGCTGGTCTGACGGCTTAAAAGAGGCAATCCTTCTACCCCTACCAGCCAGCCATCTCTAGCCGTATTTTGTTTTCCTCAGCATATTTTTCTCCATGAACTGTCTCCATGTGAGAGCAGATAAGTGAGCAAACAGCGGGAGGAAAGGGGCTGGGAGCTGGATCGTGCAGCACCTGGCAGCACCCAGCTTTCATATTTGACCCAACAGTATTGCAAAGTGAGCTGAGTTGACCTTTCAGCAATAGTGTTCTACCCGTCTCCTGTAAGCAATTTTTCTTTCGTGTTTGAACAAACAAACAGAATTGAATCTATGAATTTTGATCAGAGCAGAAAACATCAGGATATCAAATCAATAAGGAAAATAATTTAAGTGATACGAATTTTTATTTTGGTCGATTCATCACAGTTTTAAGGAACTATTCTAGAGAACAGTAAAAAGAAAACATTATGTTGCCTAAGTGAAAATATAAGTCATGAAGTGTAATATTTTGTTCTTCGTGAAGGCGAGGAGTATGAGATCAGGGCTGTTTCGCTTGTGTGAGAATTTAGGATTTGGCCCTTTTTGATATGTTGTCCAGTCTTAGTCTTTATGACAGCAGAAATGGCAGAAACTTGAAGAACATGGCAGGGTCCATGACCAGGGATTTAAAAATAATGGTGACATTTTCAGTTAGGCTATATAATGTTATCTCTTTAGAGTATGTACTTTTAGTTGTTTGATTTCAGCATCACGTCTGAAAATAACTGAAGACATTTATTTTCACAGTGAGGGGTCTATTTTCTCCTCAATGCGTGTGCTTTATGCCCATTAGCATTAATGGGAGTTATACACACACTTCCAGGGGAGAGGAGTCTTAAATAGTCCATATAGATATGCTCTTGTGGATCACTAACCACTGATTTAAAGAATATGAATTATAAAATGAAACAAAACCCCAAACAAACACATACAAATCTGATTGTTTCAGTGTGATGGGATCTTAAACTGTATAACTTAACCAGAGAATATAACTAATCATTGTAAATACACTTCAGTCTCTATAAGATCTAAATAGTCAAACCTTTCCTGGTCTAGCAATTGAGATATTATTATATTATATTATGTATAACACATATGTGATCTTATGGCTTACTTACTGGGCAGCAAGTTTTATGTACGATAGAAGCTGATATTAACAGAATATGGACCACTGACTATAGATTTATTCACATGTCCAGGTGATTGATAGTTTGACCTAACAGCATGTCTCTTTTGTATGTATATTTTGTAGAAAGCTTGCTTCCATTGTGCATGCTTCATTGATATTACACAGTTACCGCTGTCATAAATATTCTCTAACAACCACATTTGTTGCTTACCTGGCTTATTAGGAATGCACCTTGCACCTTTGGTTGGGAAAGAAGCAGCTTCTTGTCCCCCTTCCATTATTCCTTTTTTTTTTTTTCCCCATTGATCTATTCCAGGTAAATATTCTGGTTGCACTGTGAATAAATAGATAGAAATTGTAAATCAATGATTTATTATTTGATTGTAATAAAATATAAAGGAAGTTTGCAGCACAGGATTGGAGGGTTTGAAACTGTAATCACAAGGAGCTTATTACTGTACATTATTTTGTTAAACTAGTGACAGGACAAACTATTTCATCTCTTTGGCGATCTTTCAGACAGTTGATTTTAGTCCTGCTTTTAAAGGATGGCTGCTGTGATGGGTAGGGCTGGAGAAAAGTGAGAAAAGGCCTTTCCCCAGACGATCCAGGAAAGCTGGCTCTGCCAAAGAAAGCTGTTACCTGGGGTTCTTTACATAGGTATTACCTCTTTCCTCATTTCCTTGCAGTGAAATCAGACTCATACTGATGTTTATGTGACTTTGTTAGGTTTCAGAGTTAGTATCTCCTTAAGCCATTTTAGGACTGCTGTGTTAGGTTGGTTTTGTGCTTCTCCATTTGGTCCATGATGGGTGTTAATCCTGTATCTCATTTTCAAGTACATGAGCAGTGAGGGAGGAGCTGGTAACTGCCTGAAATATGTGGATAAAAAGTGGTTCAGTAAGGACTATCCCACTGGTGCCTATAAAATAATTTTATTTGATTTCAGCAGCCTTTAGGAGCCACTTAGAGGTTCTTAGGGTTTTAGACAGACAGAAATGCATATTTGTGACCAACTCTCACATTTCAACATGGCTATTGAGTCACGCGTAGAGTAGGGCGGGGTGGTACTTTGTACTCCTGTCTTGAGATCCCTGACTGTCACTATAGATTTCATATGGAAAACATATCCAACATCTCTTTCATGCAGTTAAAAACTGCTGTAGCCCAGAGAGAGAAATATGAAACTAGCTTTTGTGTCATGTAGTTATCCAGGTAGATTTTCCAGTGGGTTTGCTTTTGCCATCATAAAGTTTTGTAGAGCATATACTGAGTTAGGAAATGTTGTTGCCACAAAGTGGAGTTGTGACTTGTCATAAAATATTTTATTTTAAAATCTGTGTTGAGTTACAAGTATTCTTGGAACATAGATAAATGGCTCACACACAAATCATGAAGGCAAATTTGAGCAATAATATAGGGTTGTGTGTGCAACTGAGTTTTTTTCAACAGTTTTCAAAGATCAAGATACAGTAGCCAGAATAACATGCACAATCCAGGCATGAAGCGTAATTAAATGGATTATGAGGCAGTGCCTGAATTCCACTATTGATATTTTTGCTAGGGAGGTTAGAACTCTAGCCTCAGAGACTTTTAAAAACATATTTTAACAAAGGAGAATCTCTTAAGAGTTGTTGGAAAATGTAAAGAACTAAGGTTTTGATTTGCTTCCCCTCCGCCCCTACTTTTATAATGTTCTGTCTTGAGAGACTTTTAAAACTGGAAGGTCTTAGAGATGTCCCCCTCCCAAAAATCAAAAGAGAATGACAGCATACTAGGAACTCCAACTTTTTACTTGAATAATATGAATATGAAATATTGAACCCTTGTCATTTGAATTTTGGCTAATACAGGCAGTATTCACAAAGGGATTTTTGAAGTAGGTTAAATAAGAGCTCCCTAATGAAAAAAATGCACTAGTTTGAAATCAGTCAATTTAATTACTGTGTTTTATGAAGGCCATTACCCATTGCTGATTACTAGGGTGATAAAATCTTTAAGCTTTGGTAGCCTCTGTAGGGGGTGAGCTGATCTAAGTAGAGCAAAGTCCAGTCGTTATCACCCTAAATACTTGTGTTTCTCATTACAATATTCATTACTTTCGGTTACTGTGAATGCTTTGAGGTCTTTATGTAAGCACTGGTTTATTCTCCTGTAGAAAAACGATGTTGTTATGCTGATAAGTTAAAAACAAGCATTTATATACTTTTATAGTTTAAAATGAGGCTTGGCTACATCCAGGCATAGAATTGTAAACATTTATACCTGTGAGTACCCCTGTACACTCCTGCTCATGACTGTGTGTGCTTGTCAGTACAGTCGCACTAGTCTGATAAGATGGAAAAGGATATGAGTTACCTTGTTCTTTTGGTCTGTTCTAGTACTTAAGTAAGCTGGAATGGAGGCTTGTGTTCCTAATAACAATCCTTGTTAGGGAAGCACTTTTCAAGAGGGAAAACTAAGCCACGGTATAACTAATCTGACTTACCCGAGGCCGATGGCTGAGTGTTGGAGTTTGTCTCCAGTGCTGGTCCAGGGCCTTGCGCTTCCCTTTTCCTGCCACCTCTTGCCCATCGTGTGGCATCACTACCTCTCTGCCTATCTCAGTCACCTTTATTGTGGCCTTCTGACTTACAGAGTAGCTTCATAAAACCAATGTTGTTTGAAAGATTACTCCCAGATCATTTCTCCTCTTGTTTAAAAATGTGTATTTTTTAAAAGAAAGCTTGAAACTTCTAAGGGAGAGATATGGATCTGGGCTACTGGGAGAAAACAGCCTTTAGAAAGAGGTTGAAGAACTTCATGTGGCTAGCCAAGGCAGTCTGAACCTGGGGGCAATATAGATAGTTCATGTACTTACAGGGATAGGAGTGCTTGAGGCCAGAGAGGGAGAACTGGTGAAGCTGGGGACGAGCTGCTACCACTGCATGTGGCTGCAAGCTTGCCATGTGTGCATCTGAGTCAATAATTAGAGTATGTTTAACTATCGGGAGGCTGAAGTTCCAGAGTGGGTAGGGACAGTGAGACAAACAGCATCTTGAGATGGAACCTGTCAACAAGATGTTGTGATGGGCCTGTGTGTGATACAGCGGTGGGTCACACCTGGAGTACAGGATCACTGTCCTGCCTGTGCCATGATGTGTGGACTTGTTCTTGGTAATGATGGAGTTTCTTCTGTTTTGCTATATGTATAAATGAACATGAAAATTACATTTTCATTTTACTGCCAAAATATTGCTTGTTCAAGCTAAAGGACAAAAGTACCAGATTTTTAACAAAGATGCCCTTTCTCTCAATTGTTGATTAGACAGTGGAATTCAATGGGCGTTAGTAAAAACAGACAGAAAGGGGGTGTTAAACAGTCAACCTAAAAATTCAATTGATTCTTTATCCTTCCCTTCCAGTTGCTAGTGGTGAAGTATTTCAGTAGTTCTCCAGAGATAACTTACTACCTCCCCGAAGCATTTCATGGGCTGAAAAGACATCAGTTTCCAATATGATACAAATATTTTTAATAATAATTCCTCAACTCCTCATCATATGAAATAAAAAGCTTAAGAAAATGAGACAACCAACCAACAAAAATCTGACTCCAGTCCTTTTTTATTCATTTGCACACTACTTTTAAAGCCAACGTATGTTTCCTTTTCCTTTGCAAAGGCCCAGATCCTCCCCCTGCAGAGAGGATCAGAGAGAACAAGCCACATGTGACAGGAGTTAATCATGTAGCTTAATGCACTATTAGAAGGCACGCAGATAACAAAGTGATGAGAGCGGCAGAAGAGAAGCTGGAAGAGGTCATTCCCTTTCTGCACAGTAGTAAAGCCTGCAGGAGGGGGAGGGTGGAGAGCTGTGTGTGACAAGCTTCCTGCCGGTATTTTCCTGCTGAGCAGGGAAACACTGTAAAGGGCAAGGGAGTAAGGAGAAAGTCGGGCTACAAATCGGACATATCAGTCTGTCCACTGTATGTTTAGTATACAGTGGCTTCACTACTTGTTCCTGGGTTACTGCTTCTCCTGAAAACCTTTCAAGAGGCTTAGTGGAAAACATAGTTGTTGGTGAGGCAGTGGAAGCTAAGCAAGTGCTTTACCTGGTCTACCCTGTGCTGACCCTGCATCCTGGAACACTGGTAGGGGTAAGAACTGCAGTCAATGCATGCTAATATTGTCACAGAGCATGTGTTGTAAATATCTAATTAGTCTGTTGGGTGATATTTTGTCTGACAGTTTTTACCCCCTTTCAGACGTAAAAAGAAGTGTTACTGAGAAATGTTCATAGCTTTAAGTAGCAGGGAGCACGGAAAGGGCAAAGTACAAAATGTAAAATGTAATTTAAGCTCTGTGTTCAGCAATTTGCAAATTTCATTGAAATTCGTGTGCTATCATAGTGGTGTTCAAACACTTCTGAAACAAGAGTTGCTTTGTATAATTAATTTTCTTCATGATGTTTCTGTGGTTTCAACCTGTCACATCCAGTAGCAGTTTTCATTTTGAGAAACTATGTTTTCAATCTGTATTTTCGACATGAAAAAAATATTTAATCTGTGATTTTGAAAGTAATGGTTAAACCTAAGATATCAACTGAGGATGACTCTGGGCCTTAATACATACATCCTGTTCAGCATCTAAAATTGCATATTCAGTGTTTAATTTAAATGTGAAATGTATCCTCCAGTGCCTAGAGTGATGGAAAAGCCTATGTCTGAAATAGAAAAAAAAAATCAACAAACACATCACCCCCCCCCCCGTGACTTGGATCAGCTTCTGCAAATAATGGAATGTGCGCAAAATCTCAGGGAAGGCAGCACATCTCCTGCAAACCAAAATCTTTGAGCAGTTCAGAAGGTACTTTTGTGTGACTCCATTTCCCAATTGGGAGCCAGAAGGCTGTGGCAAAAGTCCTTTACTATTTCTGTTCTGCCAGATTTCCTGGCATGAATCACAGTGTGGACATGGCCGACTTGGTTTGGGAAGGAAGCAAGCTGAGCTGAAGACACCATGATTTATTTCTGCCCAGAGGCAATAGTCCTTCACTGTGCTGAACTTCCAGGGAGGCACCTTTCTCAGTACAGCTTCCCCACAGGCCGAAGCTCTAGTGTTTCAAGCAAAAATGATGGGATAATTTGTCCAATCAATGTAGTTGTCAGTAAAAAAGAAGTAGGTATTGGAAAGAGGAAAGGTTGAAGGCTTCTTAGCTTCTAGTTTTCATCCATTCGGTATTTTCAGGCTTTCTAGTGCAATGATGAGAACTGATAAGCTAATTTGGTAGATAAGGAATTCTCCTGATCACTTAGATCCAAGCATTAAATGTCCTGAAGCTCATGCAAAAGAAATTATGGGAGTTTTCATTGAGAAACGGCAGTCCAAGGCAGGACTGAGATTCCCATGGAAGATGAATGGCAGGCAGCATTCCTTGCTGTTCTTCTTAATCTGCCTGTAAATTGATGTAATTACAGAAGTGATGGAATGGTAGGAAGTGCAAAAACTTTGCTGCTTAGGGCACCACCCCTTTTAAAGCAAAATTGTTAGCTTTTCTGAAGCATGGCAGATGCTCTTTCTTCTCCCGTAGCTGATTAATTATTTTAAATCTCTTTTGTTTCCAATGACAAACAGGCCAGTGCTCTCTGCCATTGAAAGTATCACTTGAGGAGATCTGTAGGAGACAGTTCTCTCAATGTGACTGGTGAAAGCTCTCTGGTGTGCCTAAGAATAGGATATAAGCTTATAGCTCAGCGTTTGTGGTTTTAAAATAGGAGATGATCTAGGGAAACAACAGTAATCTAAATTTCAACTTTCAGTCGTCTCTTTCCATATTTTATCCTTTGTAGTTGGTATCGAGTGCAGCATTTTGATGCGTTACTTGAGGGAAACATTATCTGTTTCTTAGCTTGGGCTTCGTTCTTCCTGGTTAATTCAGGAGAGCCGGAGCCAACTCTGGCATTATAGGTGGAATTGTAGCATTGTCTGCAATTAAAGGTATTTTCCACTTCCTTGTTTTCTTTTCCATATGCCCTATCAGGTTTTAATACTTCAGGCTGAAGTTCTCTGTAATTGATGTTTGCTTCCAGCACAGGTTTTGTTGTTTCTTACTTTTTTGTTGCTGTTTTTAAGATGAAAGACAGCATCATAACACAAAGTTAATAACATGCTCAAATTCAGGGAGTTAGCCTTAACTCTGACATTCCCTGTCTCTGAAGTGTTACAGTCTGTAGTCTTAATTTTCTGTTAACATGCCTTTGTGTGTCATATATGTGTACTTTACAGGCTGCATTTGAGTCTGTTCTCCTCTTAGACTGGCATCGAGGTGACTGCTGCAGACAGAGGGCTAAGTTTAGTAAAGAATTAATGGGCATTCAGAAGCTTGACTTCCTGTGCAGGCCCTTAATAATTTTTGCACATTACATATGAATTATTAAAATAACACCATTGTCTGCTTCCTAGTGAAAACATAATTTACCATCAACTATGTAACAATTCAGCAGCTACTGTTCTCCTTAGGAGAAAAAGTCAAAGTTTGCTGAAAATGGATTCAGTTTCTGTTTGAGATTAAGTTTTTTTTGTTGTATAAGCTAATATTTTGTCTTCTTTTTACTATGGCAGCACTAGTTAAATCAGACCCTGCTGGTGAATGGCGAAGAAATAAATCACAACAGACATTAATCTAGATGAGGGCTAAGTAATTAACTTCATAGAAGGGTGGTGTACACTGTGCCTGTGACAGTAGACTGACTGCAGTGCATAGAATAAATGCAGTATTTAGGCTGCCTATGGTATTCCACCCCTTCAATTAAGTAAACAAATATATAGAGAGCTGCTCTGGAGTGTATCCTTTGTGGTCTAAACACTGTATCTTATTAAAATCATCTGCATGCAGTATGTGGGGTTTGAGTTCTTGCCAGTGGTTTCATCCATTGTTAACAATGATGCTCTGCTCTCCCAAGAGTTAAACACAGTGGTACTATAGTTATGTGAAAAGGGTGCTCTTGGTTACTTTGGTGGCCATTTCGTTGCATATTACCTCCCACTTTGTTTCCATCCATGTGTGTGGCATAGGGTGTTGCCTGGAAAAATATAGGCTTTTTCGGGGGAAAAAAATCCGTATAGGTTAAGAAAAATATCAAAGGCGGGTCTGTAATTGATTCTGGGGGGCAAGAACAGGGCTAGAATAGGTGCATGCCTGCCTGCTCTATGTGTGTGTATCAAGATATTTAATATTTACATTTATGTATTTGTTTTCACCTCAGTGATAATGGTAAAACATGTGTTGAACTCCAGAAGATAGAATTAGTTGCTTAAAGTAGAACTATAATTCTTATTTTTCACTTACAAGTATTACGATTCTCATTCTGCAAGTGCTCTCTTTTACCCAGATAATTAGACTGTTGGTCTGTTCTACTTTTTAGAAAACAACAAGCTGAATTAGTTGTGTTTTATCATCATTAAAGATATTTTTACCTACAATGTTAGTACTGCATTCAGATGTTAATCCGTTACACAAACTATTTGCAGCAGATTTCTTTTCAGTGCAGCACTAAATTTTAGAGAGTGATATGGACAATATAGGTTGACAAAAATTCTGCTTAAAGAAAACAGCTAAAACGATATTCGCCTGAGGCAACGGTTATTTGATGATGCTGTTAAATTGAAGGAATATAAAAATGGTGATAAACCACATACACAAATAACTTAGTGTGAAGTCCAAGATTTTAGTCATTAAAGTTAGTTTACCAGACTTGCTGTTTTCCACAAACACAATTTAGTTTGAACATTTTCTAAGCTTTAATTAGCTATCTCTTCCAAGAATGTTTAACTTGCCCTTCTCAAAAGTTATAATAGCAAGAGAGTTTTTCAGAGATGAGAGAAATATTAATTTTTATACAGTTTTTATTTTCCCTGCTGGAAATGAGATTTTTTTTTCTTTTTTTTTCAAATATGGCTGTATTGAAGAGGAGACAAGTTCACAGGACTGTCTAAAATATGATCAACCTTTGCTTCCAAAAAAACAAAATACAACTTATAAACTTATACAACTTCCAAACCCAAATACAACTTATAAAAAGATGTGTGTTAATCAGAAAGTTTCTGATCTCCTAGGAGCATGGTGAAGAGCTATAGAACTCATCAACTTGGATCAGAACAAGGTTTTCTATAGGCATTGCAAGGCATTGCACTTCCACAAAATGTGCTTGAATGGGTCACAGATTTTTGACTTGGGAACCGCTGTTCCCAAGAGTGTATCTAGGACCACCGTGCCGGCTCGTCTGCAGACGTCTAATTGAAAACAGTGTGTGGCAATACGGTTGTGCGGGCCGGCTGCAGACCACATACTTTGGCAGATCGTTCCAAGTCGTGGTGTAACGGTTGGTTTTCAGATTCTCCTTTTACACCTGTGACCACGGGACGTGTGTGTTAGAACCGATTATAGACTGTTCTGGTTGGAAAAATTCACCTTTTTGGAACAACTCCCCATCAGAGACAACACTGAGGAAGTTCTTGCCGCAGTGGTTTTTGCTTTGAGCTGTCTGAACTGCAGGTGAGGATGAAAAAAAGAAAAAGAAGTGATTATTAACCTGGTGACTGGGATTGCCTGATACGTCTACCAGTGATCAGCACTGCAGGCTGTGAACCAGTGTCTCAGTGACAGGTCGGCTGACCCAGTCGGTACTGTCATCAGAAGGAAATGCATTAAGCTGAACACGGATGACTCTGCTCCCTTTAAGCCTTTGTGACACTGGTTCCTCCAACGTGGAGGCGGCTGCTGCTGCTGAAATCATATTTTCTCCTTCTTGAGAGCCCTTAGAGCCCTCAGAGGAGAGCTGTGCTGGACAAGAGCATGGAGGGATGAAGGCAGGAATAGTTTGTCTGCTCCCATCCCAAAAATTTACAGGCTTCAGGGATGGCAAGAAGCCAGGAATAAAGTGAAATATCCTCAATGAATAATTCATTTGCTGGAAAGTGGTTTTTCAGGGAAACTGAAGCTACACAGAGATTTGGACAAATTGAGCTGAAACTCTCAGCCATAAAAAAGATGGATAAGAGGGAAATACACAAAAATCTTGAAATATATTGTAATATCTTATTTCACCCTTCTGGATAGATTCCTTTAAAAAACACATACAAAGCTTTTTTTTTGTCTCAAAATCATTCCTTTTTCTTCTTTTATTTTACTAGACCTAACTTAAAAGAGCAGACATTATTAGAAGGTGTTAAATGATCTGAAATTGAAAAGAAATTTATGTTGATTTGTGTCTTCAGGTACTGTTTTTCTGTTGCTGTTCTGCTTTCTTGGGGAGTCCAGCATTCACTGACACAGGGGGCAGCATGGAGAGTTGGTACAGTCAGAGCATCTCCTTTCCCTGAATTCTGTCATAAAGCTTTAAGAGTAGCAGAATCCTAGAATGGTTTGGGTTGGAAAGGATCTTAAAGATCACCCAGTTCCATATCCATATCCATGCTGCTACCTGCAACTAGGGGGTAGCGAGCCTTGGGGGCGAGGGCTCTGTTACTCCCTTCCCAGAAGCACATAAACCATCTCCTTGGTCAGCACTAGCGTCAAGGGGCACACGTGTTTGTGCTTCAGACTTTGAAAGCTAACAGGCAAGTGAAGTGCTTGGCCAGAGTGATCACCCAGCAATCACAGAAGCTTCAGAAGGCTCAAAAATCCAAGGGCTCTGTGGTGACACCATGAGATATAGTTTTGTCATGCACTGCATAAATCACCTAAAAGTGTGACACATTGACAAAGTAGAGCAGAGTGCTTGTCAGGAAGATCCTGGCAGTTATTTCCCTTGGGCCTGGTCATTTTATCCTTTATCTACAGTGGAGAATAGACGTAAATTGACACAAGTTGGAACAATCTTACCTTTAGTTTATAAACGTTGTTGTTTTGAAGTCTGCTGTAACCCCATGACTCTGAAAAATTAACTAGAGGGCTTTACTGTGGTTGACCTATGCAACCCAGCTAGATAAATCCCTTCTTTCCAAATCTGGATGTTATTTAGATCCTCTACAGTCTTGAAAGCACGGCTCAACATATTTTCACCCAAAAAAGAAGAGAGTGAGAATGATACTAGAGACAAGGGGCTTCTAGCTGGCTGCAAGCTGGCCACCTCTAGCAGATGGGAAGGAGAAGACCAGGAAGACAGGAAGGTCTCAGCTCCCAATTTACAATACTTTTGCTGTTGCATCCCATCATCTCACTTGCTGGGCCCTTTGTATCGGGAGTTGCCTTCCCTTGGTATATGTACATATGGTGGACTGGGGAGGTGCAGGTTGGGAAAGATTCACATATATATAATGTTCTTTAATAAGATAAACTGATAACTGGAATGCCTCACAGAAGCAGGCAGAAGTCTATTTAGTGTTACTCTCTGGGCTTAGTGAAATTCCCAGTCCACTTCTTTGGTGCTTTACAGTAATCACGGCTGCCGCGTTATCAGCCCTTGTGTGCAGCACACAGCCAGTCTCAGGCTAGGGGCTCCACTGAGCTCACTTTGTCATGAGGGCCTGAAGACTGCCCAGGGTGGCTTTCCTTTTCCAGCCACGTTACTTGTGCTACACTGTTCAGCCAGAAGCGTGCTGGAGAATTATCTTCTCTTATGCAAAATGGAGGCGGTGGTAAGATTAATTCTGCGAATTTGCATCACGTAAATCAGTTTTTCAATATCAACAAGAACAACAATTTTTTAACTAGTTTAAATGTTTAAATCTTAAATGTGTCTAGTATTTAGTATGTTGCATGTCTGCTATTTGTTATACATTATTGATCATATAGGAAGCACTTACAGGTGCTCATAGATAGTGAGTACTTTTGGAAGAATATTTTGTGAAAGTGAATTTGGGATGGAAATCTGAAGTGTTGATAGTGATATAGAGAAAATTGTGGGTTTTGGTGGGGTTTTTTTGAGAAATGAGAGACCCCCAATTGCCTCGAATTAAATATCTGCACCTAATTAAAAATGGGCCACCATCCTAACATCTTGAGAAAACGTTTTCTGATACTAAATTCTCACTCCTGTAACAGCTGAGCGCACGTAACTTCACAAGCAGAAGCAAGTTTATTTGGATGCATAAACTTGTAGTTGCACTTGCAGGTTGGTAGGCTTGCAGCTTAACAGACAAAGTTTGGTGAAAGCCACCACCTTGCTTTGGTAACACTGGTTTTCCTATCTGATGCAACCTAAATGTACCATGGCTTTTAAGTTAGAGCAGTGTGAGTAGGTTGGTCAATTAATCAGGTGTGGGTAGCGCTTACCTTCCATTGTGACAAGATCAAAGGAGAACACTTAATAGCATTTATTTTCTTGTTCTGCTCCATACCTTAGTGTCAGCTCATTCAAATAACCTTCTGACCCAAATGTTGCTATAAGTTATTATATTAAGTTATTATGCTTTGGTGAACATTTTTACTCTACATCAATCTCATGGCTGCTGGGACTGAAAACGTGCTGCCTTGTAGTAACTGGAAGTGGACAGAAATATGGCAAAACCACCAAATGAATGAGGAACACCCAGACAGCTCTAAACCTCTGCCTTTCCTGTACAAAGCATCTCCTCATTTCTTCCAACTCTGCCCTGGTATTTGCAGAAAAATACTTGGCAAAGAAGCTGAAAGGGAGATTCCACAGATAGACCCAGGCCTCCAACACTTGTGGGTGTCAGTGTGCCTGGCTGAAGGAATTTGAATGGAAAATGACTAGAAGGGGAGCATTAATTCGAATGAGAATTTCAAGTGGAGTTTGTGGATGCTTTTGTTTTTATTTGTGGTCTTTTGCTGTGTAACTGCTGTGGTTCAGTCTTAAGCCCTTCACAGAAAGAAGTCAGAGGAGAAATAGAAGTCAATTTTTCTTTTGACTTCATTATTGCCAATGTTTCCCTCCACGTCCCTGAGGAATTTATATTAGAGAGGTTTATTCTACTAACAGTCTATTAGCAGGATTGGCCCCTCGTTGAAAGCATAATGCAGTAAATAAGGTAAAATAAGACAAGGTTCTGAGTAATTAGATTGTGTGAGCACTGAATGTTTTCATCTCTGTGCTAAAGGTATTCACTTCAGTCAATCGTTTTGTCAACTGAGTCAATAAGAACAGCCCAGGTCACTGTCAGCTAGCAGTAATGCATGGCATGCTTACACTTGTAGGGAAACTCTTCAAGTTTGAGATACCAGGTTGTTTTAATAGGCTAGACTTTGGTTTTATGTGGCTGTGGCCAGGCTGTCGAGTAAAGGAAATTGAATGATCAGAATGTCATAAATATATTTCATTTTTTTCTTTACAATGAGATATTGTCTCATTCAGCCATTTAATACGATGTAATGCTGTTTAGGACTAAAAGATAAAGAGAAATGAGACTTTATTAAATTCAGTATCTCCTTTGCTTAGGATATTGTTGCACTTTGAAGATTTTACTGCTTGAAATAAGTGAGACTCATTTCATGTTTTTATTCAAGAATTTGATAAATAACAGTGCCGTGCACATCACAAGAAATAAAATCTTTCAGGACACAAGGAGTGGTAGTGGCAAAGTTGCTCTACAGCAGGTTGCCTCTGTGATAGAAGTATCTCTGTGCTGTCCCTTAACTTACTGTACAGTAGCTTGGATATGCGCGTGGCTGTGACCTCGCTTGGGCTAATGAGGACTTGTGTGTTGGTGCACTGACCTCCAGTCTGGTGTTACATTTCCTTCTGCTGAAGGTTTGTGAAAGAACAGAGCTGTCTTTCAAATAAGGACCATAACAGATCCACATCTGCGCGTGTGTGAGACAGCTGTCTCAAATGGTTTGCACCTCTAACTCCGGTTCCTGTTCCTGGGAAAAGTAAAGGAAAAAAATGCAAAAAGTGGAAGATGATAAATAGAAAACCCAGGGAGCGCAGTGACACCTGTTACTGAGGGCTGAGATGGCTTTCACATAGATTATGTTTCTCAGCCTGTAGCCTCAGTAAATGCTGAACTGTACTGTATTCAGTGTTTCAACCGGCAAAAGAACAAACTTGTTGTACACCAGCTGGTCATAATGTGCGTGAATCACTGATATATGCACTACACATGGGAAGCTTTAGAACACAGATTATGATTTCCCCCAAAATACTGGATGTAGAGGCAAAGCTAGATACAAAATAGTTGAAAAACACATCAGCGCCAGTGAGATAGAGAGGAGATCCAGTTTAGATCCAGTATTGCAAATTGCTATCTATACAATTCACACTAAACTTACAGCAGTGTATGTGGAGCTTTCGCATGTGGTTAAAACTGGGCATATACACAAGCTCTACCCCCAGCTGGGCTTGCTAGTTCATGTAATAGATCCTTTTCCTAGTCTCCACTTACATGTATCACTGTTGGGATGTAAGGAGAGGAGAATAATTTCACTGTATTCCAGTACCGTGTCCTGAACAGCCTCAGGTGCACCTATAATCTGCTACTGCCAAATGGACATCACTATCCAGCCATCTGAGTGCCATCTTTGGTGGTGTTTTAAAAGAAGACAGAACAGTCAGACTATTGGGTACCACAAACTGGATTAGCTACAGTCATACTCATTCTTCAGTCTAAAGGCACCCATTGGCTAAGGTGAGCAGTAGGTTATGATAAGCCCTGCAGTTTACAAACAGTTGCTTCTTCAGTACCAACCACTGAATAATATCTTGAAACAGTTATTTTTTTCATGTTACATTCAGGACATGATCTCATGCCTTCAAGAGAGCAGTAAAAATGTGCATGGTTCATCTGGATGCTTGTTGCCTTTTTCTAGAATTTGAGTGAATGAAAACAAAAGTTTGAGAAAACTACTTGTTTTGTTTTGTTTTGTTTTGTTTTGTTTTGTTTTTTTAATTCTTCCAATCCCAGCTTGCATTGTCTTTCAGAAATAGCGGCACTAAAGCGTTTTGTCTGGAAGTTTAGTTATTTAGATTACACATCCCTCCTGAAGCCTATGTTCAAGAGCTCTCCATTAGAAACATCAATGGTATTAAACGGAAATAGATCTCGCGTGACGATATAAAAATTCAGGCCAGTAATGCAGTATCCAGTTGGTGTAACATTTCCATTATAATGCATTCCTTGTAATTGTGAATTCCTTAACTTAGAAGAGATTAACTAAAATAACACGATATATTTATTTTACTATTAAGAGCTTTGATGAACTTCAGGAAAATAGCTTCAATGCAATGTTGAAAAAGTTCTGTTACCTTGCACACATTGACCTTGGTCCTGCAAACAATTACACTTGGGCTCAGCCTCGCTGACTTCAAATGTCTGGCTCACGTGTGTGAAGTTAAACATACGTGTGTGTGCTTGTAGGGATCAAGGCTCCCCTTAGTTTGGAAAATCTGAAATGTTTTAACTAAGGGGTAGATTTTTCAGCAACACTCCTGCAAGAAACTTCTTAAAATCAAGCAGGTAAAGTTTTTCTCTCTGCCACTGACTGTAGAAGCCCCTTCTAGCTGGTACTGAATAGGAAGCTGCCAGATTGGTCCTGGGAATTCAGCAGCACTTTACAATGTATCCAGTCCAAAGCGGGCTGGGGAGGCCCATGCCTTGGTCCTTCGTGGTCCACAACCGCACTGACTGCGATAGGAGCTCTCCTCAAAGGAGGTGCCTCGGTTGTGGGTCGGAGACCCATCTCCCCACACGGCCTCTTAATTCCCTGTTGGTCTCTCCCCCAGCTGGCTGTTCCGCACAACGATGAATGGACCCGCTTTGCTCGCACCCTGGTGGAAATCCGCGCCAACCGAGCAGACAGCGAAGAGGAAGGGGCAGTGGAGCTGTCGGCCTAGAGGAGGAGAGGGAGCAGCACCCGCCACGGCCAGAACAGCAGCTTTTCCCCGCTGAGTATGCCCGGGTTCAGTGTCAGATTCAGTCTTGCTGTGGCTTTTGATGCCAGTGTACGTGCCAGTATTGCTCAAAGCATTCCGTATTAATCACGCTGATTTTCACAAGGCTGAAAATATCCAGAGCATTTTCATACTTTATATTTCTGTCTGAAAAGTAAGAAAGAAAAGACAAATCAACCCTTTATGGGTTTAGTTGTTGCCTTTTAACTACTTAGTAGCTGTATTTAATAGCTAGGAACCCCTGGTTAAACTTGTGCTCACATTGCCCTTCTGGCATAGTCCTATTAAATCCATATGAAGCCAGATATGATTACGTGCAGATGTGGTGTGCTTCACTGTATGGGACTGGGCCAAAGACTTTAGATGTGGTGTTTCACATGGTGACTTACATTATGAATGGATGTACTATACGAAAGTTGCTGCTCCTTATTTATTGCGGTGTGCTGCATGGAACATATTTATTTGAAAGCATTAAAATAAATGATCCTAAAGCATGTGCATAATGAGAGAACCGCGTTTTCTGTGTGCTGCTGTAGAAGTTACATTGAAGTCCACGTAACAATTACAGTACATCAGTTGTACTTAAGATGTGAGATCTGCAAAGGTTGGCTTGAGTGGATGGAATGAGTTTCCTTTTCTTTTTTTAAGATGCCTATTATTTCTAGGCACTTCAACAATATTTCAAATACAGTTGGTCACTGATACTTGTCATGCAAGTTAACACTAACAGACTGACAAAGGGTTGTGGTTCCCGAGTATGACACCAGTATTGCCAATAAAATGTATCATCGAGCCTGTTCTGTCGCAGTGTGGTTTATCGGTCCTTGCCAGCAGTGCTCAGCGTGTTCATTACCGGTCACTGGCGAGGCACTGGGAAAATGTGACTGCCCTGACTTGCAGGGCGCTCATGCAGCGCTATGTAAATAGATGCCTTCAGCTACTGGGACAGACCAGTAATGGACTTGCATGCATCAGATCCTGCGACAAATGTTACATTCAGTGTCTGCCAATCCCTGTCAGCTTCTAGGCTTAGTTTATTTGTGTCTTTTCCCTCCATCACAAGCTGTGCATATGTACTTGCACAGACATGCACATGTGTAACAGCAACGTGCTGCCACATGCACTAAAAGAAAAGGAGTCAGAAAGACCAAGCCTCCTCAGACTGTCTTGAGAGACAGGCTGGGATAGGACACAAGGGAATAGTCTCCTTTACAACAGACTCCTGTGGCTTGAGCAAAGAAATAGGGTGCAGACTGATCTCGGTGAGTCCTGTGGCCCAGAGAGAAGCTGGTGAACGCTGACCTTGGTGGTGAGGCTGCCAGTTCACGTTCCCATCAGAATGCTCTGCTGAGTAAGAACACGGCTCTGACACCTGGTTTGAACAGTGGTTCACACTCACTTGGGCAGGCAGGTGAAGAAAGGCTGGAAGTCAGACAGCAACAAAGACTTTGTGCTTAAATTTGCAAGGAATTGTGTTGCGTCTTTGGGCAGTCATATTGAGGAATATATCATCTGATGCTCTTCAGAGCAGTGGTCAGACCCAGAGACACTGGGAAGTCTCTGCAGTCCTAAAGGCCAGAGTAGGCCAAGGAAATGAATCCTTTGGAGAAGCTGGATTTCCCTATCATCTTGGTGGTTAGAAATAACCCCCAGTGAGAGTGCATGGGCAAGTTTCTTCTTCACGGTGGGACCTGAAGATACGTCCCAGTGACTGTGGATATGTGACTGGCAGCTTATCTCCCAGCGCACATGGAAGCATCCTTCTAATTGGTCTGTGGTGAGCAGGGTATTCCCCAGATCAACATGTTTGCACAGCACAGATACATCTGGTTTTGATCCGGTGGCTTCACGAGACTGTTACGCAGTCTCGTGTTGCTGCTACTCCCCTGGGTACTTCGGGAGCTGTCCTGAAGAACCAGTATGGCACTGACAGCACTGTTACAGCTTTAAGTTGACTACTAATAAGCAACCAGGCGAGACGCCTGTAAAGCAGTGGTTTAGAGATCTTCTCTGGGTTGGTCCTCCCTCAGGTTTCTCCCTGTTTTCCTTTCAAAAAGCGTATTTAAGTGTCACCTGTGGATGTGGGCAAAGCAGATGCGGTGCAAAGTGGAAGGGGGAGCGTACGCTTTGGCCGCTACTGGGTCACAAGATTAGGAACACACATACATGCAGATACACAGCAAACTGGTGCCGTCACTGGGAGAAGAGGTGGGAAGCTCGCTACCCTTCAGCCCCCACAGTAAATCCAGATCCGAAAGTTCCCTGCCGATGTAAAGAAAAGGGTGTTTAATTGATGGTTTTTTCCCATTTCATCACCACCAGTGCAGTGGAAATGGCTGGCAAATTTGCTTCCACTTTTTCCACATTACTGTTCCATTTTCAGAACCTAAGGGGAGGCTGAATGTTCACCTTCCAAGCTCTTCCTTCTTTCTGGCATTAATAGCTTGTAAAATGGTTTTAAGAGCAATGTCAGAAGACTTTCAGCATTTGCTGTTTTGTGCAAATGAATATGAGCAAAGTCCCTCTTCTTTTTTGTTTTTATTTTTCTCTCCTTGGTTTTTTGAGGCGCGCAGTACACGGGGGGAGCACAGAAATACTCCAGATTTCTACAGAAATGAACAGGTTTGTATATACAGAGCAAAAACATGAAATGGAAATTACATGCAGCTGAAACAGGTGGAAGAGCACCCAACAAGAACAAAAAGCATTTACTCCCCTTCTGCGGGTTGTTACTGCCATATGGTGGAGTTTCTGCCCAGCCTTGTTTGTTACACTTCCAGGAATCTCCAACAGTTTCTGTCTGAGTAATTGATTTTCCTGCTTACTGGCTTTCCAAAAGAGCCTGTGCAGTAAGATGTTCCTCAAAATCTGCCTCATAGGGAAATAAATACAAAATTACCCTTTATTTTCACCGAAGATAAATCATCTTCTCCGGGCTCTTTTGCCTGCAAACACCCAGAGAGCAGAAGGAAGAGCATGAAAGTGCAGCCCATGCTCTAGCGTTGCCGTGACACTGCCATGCCTGCTCTGGGCATGGAACGAGTTAGAAAACAGCCTGGGGCCATTGCAAGGGAGCATCCTGCAAAGGACAAAAAAGCGTGTGCCCAGACTCAGCTGGAGAGCACATTATAACCAGACGGGTAAAAAAGAACAACCCCAACCAAGGAAGAAAGAGGCAAGTGACACATGCAGATAAGCAATGTAGGCTAAGAAGGGAAACTCTTAAGGTTTAGGATGGTGGGAAGGACCATGAGGTGGATGTGGAAGAGACAATTGTCCTGTGCTTGACTGAAGGGAAGACCAGAGTTTCCCTTTGTTTCAGTGCCAAGGATCAAAGCCACACCAACACAAGTGAGAGGCAGAGGAATAGCATGGTTGGGAACTTGTCATTTGTCCTGAAAGGAGCTGCGAAAGACCATGGGGAGACATGGCAGCTGGCACTGGGGGTGGGAGCTGAAGGCATGAGCTAAGAGGGGAAGCAGCATCACTTCACTGTCATGACACATACTCTGTTCAAAGAGAACCTATGGCTACAGAGGACGATTATCATGGCCAAGGAACACTGAAAATGCATGTGCACAGCTTTGGCCAACCTGGAATCTGGCCAGGACACATAAAAGTAAGTGTCAGGTTGGAATGCCAGGTCCATCATGTCAATAACAGCATTTGGAACAAGTGGATGTTTCAAAGGTGAACATGCAATGGGCTGCCTTCCAAGTCTGAGAGCACCACAGATATCTCCATGGAAAGACCATGAGAGCAAGTGGTTGCTGCTTGAGATTAGGCTTGTTCCTTCAAAGAGTGAAGGCATGTGGGACAAATGGTGCTGGGTCTCAATGATTCAGGAGACACAGCATTTTCCACAGGGTACTCAGCAGTGCCTTTCATCTTCCAAGATGAAAGATACTTCCTCCTGACTCTCAAAACGAATGCCCCGAGCATTGATTACTTCTGAAAACACAGGAGCCTCTACCATGTCCTGGAACTTCATGACCCCTTACTGCAAATGACAGCCTGTATCTCTAGAGCTATGGAAGCAACTGGGGATGGGTTCCTTCACACAAGATGTATCGGAAAAGCTCTCAAGAGTTTTAGCAACTCTGGATACAAATCAAACACACCAGAAGACTGGAAACCCCTCACAAAGCAAGATGGCATCCTGTGTAGAGTGGGATGATTCCCATTGACGAGCGAGAGAGGACACTGCTATCACCAGGGAAGCATCAGTCCTAATGAAAGACTCGGTGCCTCTTCCAGGAGTAGCAGCTTGTCCTCAGGAAGCTTACAAGATTGCTTCTCCTTCAAGTCATAAGCAGAGCTACTTGTGCAGTAGCACCACTATGCCTGGGAATGTTCTGGCTGCACAGCCTGTGGTGTGAGCAAGCACAGACGGAGGCCGTGCAGCCCTTTGGAACACACCTGGAAAAAGCCTTGCAGGCAATGGCACTGTTTCCCAGGTCGAAAGGAATAGTGCAAGGGGCACTTAAAATCATGAATATGCATCTTGAATGCCGTTTCTGTCTGAAGGGCAACAGACACCTTGATGACATTCCGGCATTCGGCACTGGGGAGGCTGCTCGTGCTCACAGCCTGAGCTCTTCCCTGCCCACCACACAGAAAACACAACTGCCCTACAGCATGTGGTGTTAAAGAAACCACTTCGTCCCAGGCTGCTTCTGTGTTGTTTGCTGTGTTTGAAGCTTTCTCTCGACACTTAAAATAAGGTCTTGATATTCCTATATTCTCAACCATTAAATAAATCAGATGTGATCACTGTCCATGGGCATCATCTTCTAGCTTAGGCAAAAATGATAAATATTTCAACCAAAACCAGCGAGGCTGGCGGTTCCTGTCCGTCCCTCTGCCATGTGTGTTGGAGAGCTGAGGAGCTCAGCAGCAAGCAGTGTGACATGCATGTACATCACGGATTGTATGGCAGGGACATTCCCAAACAGGCTGTTCCCTCCTAAGGAGAATGCAGAGTGGTTTGTCAGGTTTCAAATTTTTAGCTGGTTCAGGAAAACCTGCCCAGGTTATTTTTGAAGCCTATGGTGTTCACTCACAAAAATGTCCCTGCAAACTCTCAATATTAAGTCAGCTTAAACCCAACCCACTCCCTGGGGACCAGGCAGAAAAGCATCCCTCAGCTTCTGCTGGACTGAGAAACTCAAATACAGCGTAACTGCTCCACAGACCCCTCCAACCCACCCTCACGCTGACGGGCAACATCACCAATACTTCATCATTTCTTTTTTCTCTAAGTTCTGCCAAGTGAGGTTACATTTTATCCCATTCCTCCCACACTTCGCTCAACTCACCAAGAAACCTGGAGAAGAGGACAAACATCTGAACACTGTCCCCAGGGCCTTTTGTTTATAAGGCAATCTGACCACTTCTTTTCCTGTAAGCTTTTCAGAGCAGGAATGCAGCCTTTCGTATCCAGAGGAAGTCGACTGTGGGCACAGATCTTCCCCAAGATCTCCAGGCAGAGCTGTAGTGCGCTCTGAAACTTTTTGAACTGGATTGCGTGTTAATGAAGCCATCAATGCCTCTTCAATCCTTCTGCCCCTGCCTCCATCCTCTACTGGCCCTGAAAAGAATAACAGAATCATAGAATGGTTTGCGTTGGAAGGGACCTTAAAGATCAGCCAGTTCCAAACCCCTGCCATGGGCAGGGACACCACCCACCAGACCAGGCTGCTCAAGGCCCCATCCAACCTGGCCCTGAACACCTCCAGGGAGGGGGCATCCACAGCTTCCCCCGGCAACCTGTGCCAGTGCCCCACCACCCTCAGCATGAAGAATTTCTTCCTAAAGGGCAAAAGGGCTGAATAACACTCCAAAAGATGGTGAATACAGAAGGGACGGGCCACCATGGGTGGTGGTTGGGATGTCAGTCCAACCTTGCTCGTCTGCCTGACAAGGAGAAGATGAAGGCTGTGGCCTTCTGAGATGGATCTGCCATAGAAGAGCTTGCACCTGAGCCTCATCTCTAGGCTGGGAGCTTTGTCCCTTCATCCCTGGAATACGGGACAAGCCTTAAGTATGCTGCCAGGCCTGGGAAAGAGAGGGCAGCAGTAGGCAGGGGAATGGGTCTGAGTTATGATTTGCTTTGTAAAACACAGGCAATGGTCTTCATCACAGGAGCCAAGAAGTTGTGCAGGTCTTACAATAACCCAGCTCTAATTCCTCCTCTGTTCCTGGCGTCAAGGTCCTGGTTGTGTTGGGGTTCGGCATTAGACAGCAGACAGGCATGCTCTGGCTGGTGGAGCCTGGGTGTCCCTCTCCCACCTGTGCCAGGAGGGAGCATCTGCCGGCTGAAACATGCACGTTGCCAGATGCTTCCTCTCCTGGACTGGGGGAAACGCGCAGCTCAGTACTCAGACATCTTCCTTGGCTGCTCACTATCCATGGAAACTCTTGACAAGGTCCGTCAGGCAGAAGTGAGGGATAAAGTGTAAAACAAGCTCTTAAACAGCCTAAAATCTTGTGTCAAGCACAGGCAGCTCCCAGTGAGAAAGTTTAACTTTTATGACAAGCCTTACCCAAAAATCCTGAGAGTTCATTTTGGAATAATACAAGGGGTAACTTTTTTCCCCATTTCTGAAACGAAGGAGCTGCCAATCTGGGGACACTCCGACACACAGCGCTGCGAGTGGCAGCCGGTGGCTGTCAGAGCCCAGTGCAGTCTCTGAGCACTGGTTTAGCCGGACTCCAAGATGCAGCTCCAGGTAGATGTCATCTTCTTCCCCTTTCACGTGCATTACTGCAGATACTTCTCCTCCCAAGACTCCACGTCACTGATAGCTTCAAAATGCAAGGAAGTCCCAGAGAATAACTTTTATGATGACTCAAACACAAATATAATAATAGAGTGGTTTCCATTTCAGTATTGCCCTGAGTTATAGTACAACAATGTGGTACTGCATACCTAACTCCTTCTTCTGCAAAGATCTGCATCTATGCATCCCTTCAGTTTCCAGTCCTTGTTGAAGGCACCCACACCCTGCCCTAAGAAGAGAAGCAAGACACTCAACAGTACCTTCTGCTGACCAGGTGGCCAGACTGTTTGTAACATGTTAACCTCCATCCAAAAGTAAAGGTCAAAACACCAAACTTAATCTAATGCTGGTTTTTGACTAAAGAAAAAATTCTATTTTTCAGTGACACCTACACCAAGATGTGTCTTTTTTTGTGCAGGGGAATTCAGGTAATTTGTTCTCAAGCTGCAAGTGTCTTTATGACCTACATATCCAAATATTATATTAACCCAACTTCATAACTGAAGATGAACAAGACATTTGAGGTACTATGCTATTTCCGTAACAGAATAACATGTGTGCATCTGTTTGAAAGGTTTATTTCTATCTTCATAAATACATAATTTTCTAAACGCTGTGCAAGGCACCAAAAAATTAAGTAAAATCTTTTCTTTTAGAGTATTTTAATCTCTTTTGAGTCAATGAAGTAAATAATCTGAAACCACCTATTTGCCAATTACAAGCCAGCAGGTTAAGGCAGGTACCATTGATACAGTGCATGAATTTTCTATTGCAGTTATTTAAACAAGCAGCGTTTTACTATAGAAGTACATATACAAACTGAATTCCAAACACCAGCAACCCAACATAGGCACCCAGTTATGAAAATTCCTTGTACATGTAGTAGAATGCCAAAGGTTCTGCCATAAAGTGCAAAGACTATGGACAATAACACTTTCTTTTGAGCATTTTGATACCAGTAACATAATACAACAGCTAAACATTTATAAATGTGGTTTCCATTACAAAAACATGTTCCACATAAAAGCTTCATAATACAATCCAGAAACAGAACTTGTGCGTGTACATACTTAAAAAGTTGAAGCTGTACTGGCATACTTAGGTACCGGGTATATATTTGCTGACCTCTACAGACAGGCATTAAGTTTATAACCAATTTACATGTACAGTCAAAATCATTCCGCTTTTGAGCACCGTGATATCCACTGAATTTTTCCATCTGAGTGACGATGTGCAACATCTGCCCTGGTAATCTGCAACCAAGCATTGCCTGTAAGATGATCTGGTTCACAGCTCTCACCCAGCCCTCCCCAATAAATGGAACCTAAAATTAGTGTCTTCCCAACACAAGCACATGTCAGATGTGGAAATACATTCATGGTCCCAAACTTAAAACAACTGGTAAGAATTTCACAGTGATCTGGTTAAGGAAGCACAAAGACAAATGATTACATTTAAGATGAAAACTGCCTTAAAACTCAAATGAAGCTAACCTGTTATATGATGAGAAGCTAAAGAACCAAAGCATTAACCAATTAGAAAAGTGGCTGTTTCCCAACTAATAACAAAAAACCTACAGCAATAAACTTAGGGTCCTACTGCTGCAGCAGCCTTTGAGGTAGGTGGTGATGGCTTAAACCGAGGTAGGTAAAGTCCAAACTTGTTTTCAATCCCTGCAAAAGTGGCAACTGCCAATTTGTAACCACCAACATGGTCAGGGTTAGGAGCAGGAAGCGTGATCCTAGATTTAGGAACTGGCTCTGATCCAGCTGGTTTTCTACAAAATAATAAAAATAATAAATTAATTTCCATGGAGTATAATCAGTATTCCCAAAAATCTCCATAAAGTGAGCTGAATGAGACACTCGAGTGCACCTCCTGGTCAGTAACTAAATTAAATGCTAAAATGTAATGAGAAATACCCTGCTTTAAAATTTTCCAGAACAATTAGGAGACTTTATATTGACTGAATATGGTCAAATTCAGACAAAATTTGTAGTGCATTAATCAAAACTGCAGTGTGGGGAAGCAGGGGCTCCTAAGTCTTTGCTACACTGCAGAACCAATCCAGGAATCTAGCAGTGTTTAAGTAATTTTTGTGGTGGCCTTCAAACTATTGTTCCAGGGCTTCATAAATGGCCTGCAGCTGTTCCTGGGACCCTGTTGAACAGCAATATGCACATCCATCTGTATCATCCACAAAGACAGGAGGCAAAGCTGAAGCTCCAACAAACAGGTTTTGGACTTGGTGACTCCTGTAGACTCTTTTGGATGTGAAATGCCTTACCTAATCAGGGGAACAGCTCCTTCACCACGCTAATGAGGACTAATGCAGAGTGTATCCTGACCTGGCAGGCATCATATTTCCCCTGAAGTTATATTCCCAGCCCATTATTTAGCCTCTCACTGTCTCTGTTTACATTAACACGAGTCCCCAGCTTGGCACGGTGATATAAAATGTGGTCATGTCTTGCTGTGCAGCAGGTACTGGAATATCATCCTAACCTCCACTGGTGTAGCGTGGCTTAACTCTTCACAAAGCCTTTGCATTGTGTCCTCCTGAACAGCAAGACCCTGACTCTGACACGTTGAGGAGCACCAAGACCCAGACAGAACTAAGTGCAGCTTCAGGGTCCAAAGTAGATGCAGACACCATATACTTACACTCCTCCAAAGTCCACATAAAACCACCTCTGCAGCAGCTCATAAGTCACCAGAGTTACACCAAACTGAGGAGAAGATCGAAATACACGAGCTTGAAAGAAAAGAAGACAGTTCATAAGTGATAAAACCCACAGTCAGAAAACACTTAGTAACCAAAGCTGTTTCACACACCTCCTGCTCCTTTCCACAGAGCTTTCGGACCTTCCTCTCGAAGGATCTTCACAAAGCAGTCTACAACACCACTGTAGGTGGTCTGTCCTGCCCGGGCTGCAACCTGTAGCCTTGTTTTGATCACATCCGCAGGGGTCACCAGAGAGGCTGCAGGCATACCTACACAACACAAGGACCATCAGGTGGGCACCAATGACTTGTCACACACGTGACCTCATTTCCCCAGGGGTAACCGTGCCTTTCGTCCTTACATTAAGAGAATCCAGCCGCATGTGATTTAAGCAGAAGCTGAGAAGGAGAACAAGCAACAAGAGGCAGCTGTTGTGGACGTGGCATCACTCTGAGTGAGTTCCTCCTAGAGGAACAACAGTATCACACGCTTCCTATCGAGCTGGGAGGCATGGGCTGGATTTTTCAGTGCTAGCCAGAAACTTGCATAGTTAATAAGCACAAAGGTTTTGGAGGTGAGGTTGATCTTTCCTTTTCACGCCTCTCCGTGGTTTCTGGCATTCTGGTTGCACACTGTGCTAGAATAGCCTGTACATGCACACGCCCCCCTACCCTTCCCTCTCACAGCAATGACACAGAGAACCAGATAATGCTGTGCATGTTCAGCAAGGCACGAGAGCTAAGCTTTAAAAAAAGGGTCACTCTTCACATTAGAAATGGCAGACTGGTCAGCTGCAAAGCCACAGCTGATATCCTCAGCAGAACGCTTAGAGGAAGATTTAAATTTACCCTGGCAGATAATCAACTGAAAGCAAAAAAAACCACATTACCAATGGGTGGTACTTCTAAATTCACTCCTATCCAAGCTAGGGCTGTCCATGTTTAGAATTGAGAAAAGAAAAAAAAAACAAAGCCAAAAGAAAAAGCACCGAGACTGTACTCAGAAGACACTGTCTCTTATGGTTTTATTACTTTTCCATTCTCTATCTGTTCCAAACCAACTTGGTCAGATGTAGATGCATAAATCTCCTTTGCTTTTTTTTTTTAGGCTTAGTAATTCTGTAACAACTTCTGTCCAAACCAGAGTGGTCTGGCTTCAAGCACCAGAGCATGCTTCCTGCAGACTGCTCTGAGAGATGTAAGCCTGTGCGTATCACCAAAATAAGAACTTCTCCTCTCCCTGACCCCCCAAAATAATGCCCAAGCTGACCTTGCACAGTGGTCAGCCTGGCAGGCAAGCACTAAAACCCAGTGAAGGTTTCTGAACACCAGAAATGTTGGAATTCCTCTTTGCTTAGCCTTACCCACACCAGGATATTGGTTGAGCCTTCAATTTAAAGCCGGACTTTTGTCCTTCAAAAGCCAACCAGTGTTTTCAAGGAAAACCTAAGGATATACTTAGAAACAATTCTGCTTACTACATATTGACTTCCATCTCCTTATTCCTAATTCCTTGTTACTGGGGATGTTTTGCAGTTAAAGATGTTTTTAATCCTGTTTTTAGGAGCTATTTGTACAGGACAAAAGATTTTACAGACAAATAAAAATTTACAGGTCGCTGCCGTGAGGAGCTTACAATTGAAATGAGACAAACAGCACAGCAGGAGCTGAGAATAGAAAAGAGAAGAGGAGTGAGGGGAGGAGAAGGAAGTTCATGGAAGCAATAAGCAGATGGAGCAAATTAAAGAGAGATCCTGTAGCTAATGTTAGAACCATCTCAGAAAATGCTGTGGCACAACAGGTTGAGACATCTGGTGAAAACCAGAAGCAGATCAATCTGTGTGACGCCTATGTTGCATATGACCCTAACAAGAATGAAAAGGAAGAAAATATACCAAGCACAAGCAACACCCACTGGCAAAGCATGCAGGTGCACATCTGAGCATGACCAGCCTGAACATCCCAGCGCCACAGGGATGTAAGTAAAAAGGTGGATTCCCCTCACCCAGACTGCACTCATGAACATGTCCTAAGTCCAATGACTAGGGGAGATCCCCAGCCAGAGAAAATACACCAGCCATCAGAGACTTAGTTAGCACTTCAGAGTGGTGGAGTTTCTGTTTTGTCGTTCTCTTGACTTTCTCATGGCAAAACACGGACAGATATGCCCCCATCATGCTTTACTTGTACACAATAAAAGAAATTCCTTGGTTTTGTATACAGTACGATGAGTGTTGTATCTTATACACTGTAATTTGCTCATGAGAGTTAACCTAGGATGGGATTCACAGGAAGCAGTGGATGAAATTCACTTTATAGCTAGTTTGGTAAGCCATATCAGCAACAATAAAGACTGCTTCTGTGCCTGAACTTCAAAGGGACAGTTATCTCAGTCTGCAATCACCTGACAATGGCTAGAAAGAGAAAAATAGGAAAATCTAAGAAATTACTTGACTTAAAAATGCCAGCTTATGTTTCAAGTCTGTAAATATGATCTGAAGTTCAAAAATTGTTTTGTTCCATTAAAATGGGTGAGAAATAAGGTGGCTGTAAGCTCCTGTTGGGGGGCTTGGAGGGTGGCTCTGGTTTGGGGTGGAGGAGGGGAGAAGACAAGGGTCTTTTTAAACACCAGTCATTTGAACACAGATGGTTTTCTGAGTGCCAGGTTGATTCCTCTGGACCACAAGCTACTGAATACAGAGCCAACCCAAAGAGCTGAGGCTACATGCTTTAACAAGACAGACTAACAGATCTGCACCACCAAGCTTTGGCTGTATCCTAAGCCCAGACATGGGCCAACAAAGGTCCCGGGCTCTTCAAGAGACAAAGACCTGTGTATAATCCTGACCACGAACAGAAAGCTTAAAATCAAATGAGAAAACATAGCTTAAACCACCAGCCAACTATCTGTACTGGATTCAAGCCACTCCACCATCTTTCTCACCCAGCATCATCCTGTCAGGGGCCATGCTGGAGGAAGAACTTGGCTGCAGATCAGAGAGACCAAACAGGCCCAAACGAACACACGGAAATGCATGCTGATGGGAGCCCTCCTGCTTGCTACACATTCCCCCAAAGGTCTTGTTGCACTTGTTTTCAAGCCCATTTGTTTCCTGAAGGGAAAAACCCTGGACACAGCAGGAGCAGGACTCTCAACTGCCCTCTCCAGGATACTGCTACCAAATGGTCCCCTTTGGGTGCAGAAGCTGGGTGCTGTGCCAAGGACCAGCTAAGCACCAGACACAAGGGGAAGCTGAAGCTACAAAGCATGTCTATGTCTTTTCCCTTAGGCTCTGGTGCACTCAAATTCATCTGTGACGAGTTAAGCATGATTTTGCTCTTCTATCCACTATGTAGCCCGCTAAAACAAGCAAGTGCTCAAGATCACACTCAGCATCTCTGTCATATCTGGATACACTAGGAATCAGCAAGCCATGGAACACCAGCAATGTTTCCAAGCTTTCCTGTTTTGTTTTATATATAAAGAAAGGGTTTATATACATAAAAAAGGGCTCACAAAGACAAGTAACCACATGGGAAACTGTGGGTAGCAAGTAATTGTCATCATTTCGTCATAGGCTATGTCACTGCGTTCACAGAGCTGTACTGCCACCATGGCTTTTAGACCCCACCTATCAAAATTCAAAATTCTTTTGTATCATACAAAATTTCACAAATACCATGATTTTATTTCTAAATCTTTCCAATGAAACTTTGCCAGTCAGCCAGCCACAAACAAAAATGGCACAGTAACTTCACAAAGAAAGATGACATACGATGACAAAACATCGGTACATTTCCTCCTGAACATTATGGTTACACCAGGAACTTATAGTATCTTTATTTTTAACATCAACTCACTCTTACAGTATGGAAGCTTTCTGTTATTCAGGCACAAGCTTGCAAAATGTCTATGGTTATTCTGAGCTTTTCAAAGTTCTCACTGCTGGAACTATTCCTCTGCAGGTGCAATATAGTGGCATGCAAAAAGAAATATGTGCACTTACCAGCTATTGATCCAGCCAAGAGCAGATTTCCAGGGCTAACCCTACCATCTTCATTTGCCAATGAAGCTTTCAAATGAGCATAACAGGGGAAATAAATGGCAGAGAAGGGGATGTCACGCAAAAAACATGCCTTAGCACCCTGTGTTGAAAAAGAGAACAAGTATTGAGAATGAGCAAATGATGAACTATGAACACCTGAAAAGAAAGCAATACCATATTTTTTGTTTTTTGCAAAAGGCTTATAGAAAAAGCAGTTCCTTATCTCAACATTTTTAGACATCCATGGATTTCACCCTGCCGAGGAGCATCTGTGTATTGTATCTCGGTTCAGTAACTTTGGTCATTGTATTTATCTTGTCTACTTGTTCTCCCTCCCTCCCTCCCTAGTACTGTAGTTACATGTTGGTAATAGAGAAAATGTCATGTTTTGCAGTAAACTCTACCAACAATTTTGCAGATAGTTGACATGGTAGCCACGCGCTTGTAGTAGGAGTTTAAGATGTGTCTGAAGAAAACTGAATCACAGGACAAGTCTGTCCAATTTCATTCCCACTTACAATAAAAACTTCAGGGAAAACAGTACCCAGACCATGCATCTATGCAGACATTGCAACTAATAATCCAACATAAATCAAGGGAAAGAGAGAAAGAAATAGAGCAGGGCCACAACACTAACACTTTGGCAGAACAATAACAGGATAATTTACTTGTGATTTTTGAAGCACATGTGATCTGGGATAGTTTCTTTCAAGTATGTTTCAGCTCCTCCTGTTAAATCTGCCTTGCTATCAATTTTGCAAGCAGTACAAACAGCCAACAAAGTTGCCTGCAATATAGCAGGCTCCAAACCTAAGAAGGTGGCAAAGAGGCAAGTTTTGGGGTTGCAGCAGGTTTTAAGCAGGAGGGAAAGAAAAAAAGTGACTAGAAGAGGCAAACAAAATAAAATAGCAAATAATATCCGTTTTCCAACAGCAAAAGGGACTTGCAATCTGCCTTTCCTCAATATGGAGATCCATAGGACACCAGAGCCTGAACGTACCAGGACCAGAAGGAAGGCACAAACAGGAGGTGGCTTTGGAAAGCGGGTAAAATCTTCTGAGCTTGAGAAATAAGTTGTTTGTGGATGAGCCTAAGCCTCTCTTCTTTAAAGAGAAGGTGGAATTATGGTGAAACTGCTTGAGGCTCATCCATGAGCTTTCCCAGGCTGCCCTTGTTACTGTACTTCTTGTGTGCAGGTCTACCAGAACATCGCTCAGTGCCAGACGTTTCATAGGGGACATGCTAACATCTACAGAATTGAATTAAATCTAATGTTATGCCTAGACGTATCTGTATAGTGCTTAACCAAGTGGGACAGTGGTTATCAAGCAAAGAATCAAGAGCTGTAAGGTGTCAGAAAAACTGAAAAGCTGCCTTTCAGCGAGGCAAGGCACGGGCAGGCAAGCAGGATATGTGATGGGAAAACCAGGTCCTGCGAGCCACTTCACAGGAGATGATAATAAGTGCAGCTTGCCATCAGAGAATGCCTCTGAGAAAACAAAGACTTATCTAAAAACAGCCACTAGATTTTCTAGTCAGACCTTCTGTGTGTCACAGACTCGGTTACCGAGCGTGGTGAGCACAAGACCAGCTCCAACCCCAGCTGCTTTCCACCACACTTTCTCAGCTTATTACTTGATGTTTTCAGACTGAGAACTGACTGCTTCCCCTGACAGCTGGTTCCGAGGTTAATGACTCCTGCTGTTAAGATCCTTCGTCTTACTGCTCAGCTGGATTTGTCTATTTATGCTGCCAGTCGCTGGTTCTCGTTATGACTTTCTAGATACTCTCAGGAAAATGTCATAAAGGAACTCGAAGTGCTGCCGTACAGCTGCTGCATGCCCATGCTGACTGGGGTTATCAGCCAAGGAACAAAGCGATGCTGGGCTGGATTCTCCTCTCAAAATTATCTGCAAAGCCCATACTCTTTACCTTGAGGGCACAGAGAAGGTGAGTCTTTTGTATTAACCACAGACACAAGAATTCTGCACAACAGAAGCCCATTTTACAGTTTATACCTTTAATCTTCACATAAAAAGAAAAAAATAGGGTTTTACCAAGTTCTGTATGAAAATAACAACTTTTTAATGATCAAACGTCTGCACTGTATTTACCTCACAGAAAAACTACAAAACTCACTAATGAAACATTCACAGAACAACATGATTTCTTCAAAGATTTATTTTTAGAGCATGCTTTTTACTCAGAGCAAACTCCTCACTGCCTGTGCCCTTAGGGCACGTTACTTTTATTTTCTTTGCAATGCTGTCATTAAACATTGAGCACATTTTTTCCTCAGCATTTTTTTCATACTCTGAAATATCTTGACATAGTTAAAATAACTAAAATCAATAAACTCCAAATGCAAGCAATTCTTACCTCAACCCAAGCTGCTAAAATTCTTCCCCCTTCATTAAAATGCTCTTTTTCATGAGGCAGAAATGGCATATTGTTAATATCAGTAATAATACACGTTCAGGTATGGGGAATGAGGGATGTCCATCAATTTAGTTGGCTCAGTGTAAACAAAACCTGGATCAAAACTTCGATCCACTTTAATAATATCGCAGTTTGGCTCCAGTCCAGTATCACAACAGTCTAAAGCTTCCCCCCCATCGTTCAGTTTAAAGTCTGGGAAAGCATGTTTAAAAGCAGGCCTCATTTAACTTCAAGTTAATCATCCGCAACCAGTCTAGGCCAATTAGGAAGGCTTAGGGAGATTGGCCGCAGTATCTTGAAAAGCAAAAGAAACATTTATTTCCCTTCTCGCACCTTTTTGATGTGGACAACGTGCTGAAAGCCAAAGGGAGTTTTAATCAATCCCCAGAAAGCTGTAAGGATCATCCGCCTGAGTTTATTCTGGCAGCCAAGGTGCAAACCTGCCAGGCATGAAATTGTTGGGAGATCCTACACACCATGACATGCGCCTCCCTCATACAACAGGCAGTTGGTTCCCATCTTCAATCTCTTTAATAACCTAAAGCTCTTAATCTGGGATAGTATCTCACTGAATAAACCAACAGAGGAAAAAAACACGATTGTCAAAGATTCCGATAGATAAGCCCAAATCAGTGCTGGAGTAGGTTCTTTAGCATGCTAATTCCTGCTTATACCAGCTCTACCTGCAAATAAGGCTCTAAACAAACTATTTCTACTACAAGGGGAGGGTAATTATACTGACAAAGGCACCTCTGTGTCGGGTTGGGCAGAAGGAGCCGGCAGGTCTGGGAGACGCAGGCTTAACCTAGTCTCCTGCAGTGAATGCACATTGTCTAGTGCAGGGGGAAAAATGCCAGACTGGGGGGACCTAGCAGCATTCAAGACAACAGTGGTGCACCTTGTCTGAGAGGGTTATTTAATGCTTCTGGCACCTGTACTTACAGCCACCCCCTCTTTTTCTCCTTTACAGGTTTAGAATTTATTTGGCATGTATAATTGTTATTTTGATCCTATAGCTACAAACAATAGGCAGCATGTCATTTCTTGATCATTTTGCATTCTTCTTGGGTTTTACTACAGACTTAACCCTTTGGAATCAGAGCCCTAACAGCACCTAACAGGTTCTGTAACAGTCAGTCAAGCATTACTGGCATTTGCTTTCAAGGGTTGTAATTTTTTCTACTATAAAATGACATTACCTTAAAAGCTGCTATAGGTTTTTTCTTCACGTATATTTATACCAACCAAAATATCAAACTGATTTAGCACATCAAAACGCTGATTTCAAATGTTGTGCCAGCAATTCAGTTTCAGTTTGCAGACAAAAATTATAGCACTTCTTAGTCATGAGGGCTTTTTTTATGTTATTTTCACAGAAAATTTCTGAAGAGCAGGTTCTCACATAGGAGAACAGTTGCAAATAGGCATGGTGGATGCAAATTAATGTAACTCCAAACTTATTCTGCTGTGTTCCGTATATTTATCATCTTGTTGTAAACCCACAGCTTCAAAAGGTGAAATACCTCAGGTGTTACCAAAGCTACCAGGCGGGAGCTTGGTACACATCCTGTCACCTAACATTATACTTTCCAGGTCAATACACCAGAAGTCCATTTATGAAGCTGTCAAAAAAAAAATGAAGAGACTTTTGGAAGATTTCCTGACTAGCACTGGAAATACAAACTGTGTTGATGATATCAGCCACAGCAGAAATCTGAGCTAAATACATTCTAGTAATTGTAATCATAATTGTTGCCACAACCAACACATCCTTTCCTCGAAGAATCATTTACCACTGTATTACTCACCGTCTTCTTGGGATCACAGCATAACTTTGTCATGCAAAATTATGGAGTGGCACCATCTGTTATGCTGTGAAGCACTATTCAGAATGATTATTTTTAAAAAGAGCAATATTTTATTAAACATTTGGCAGATATATGGATATGAGTCTCTATGATGTACAAAATAAGATGCACTTACAAGGTGTATTTACATGAGCACTTTAAAAATGTCTTTTGTAACCAACAATATAAATTCAACTGACTTTAATGGGACTTTATGCACAATACTATGTAAAACAGGCAGAAGACAGAAAATATATCAGCTAATCTTGTATGATCACTTCAGCTGTCTGCTGTGACCAGAAATTAAATAAAACCTATTAAAAATACAGAAAATCAGAAATGTATCCTTTCCCATTTCTGCCAACACAAATACCATTTTGCATTAGGTTAAATGGTATCTTCCCTGATTGGGATATGTTGTCTCTATATTTTTAAGAATAGCTGTCATCTACAGAAGATCCGTACCTAAAGCAGAATTTACTAGTTGTAAGCTTCCATGCCCTGGTGCTTTCACAACAACAATTACTGGCAGAAAGAAGACAAACAGAGGAAACAAATTCCTTCTGCAAAAGTGCTGCTATGTGCCTCCCCAAAGGAGCAACTAGCTTTGTGAAGTACAATGTTTTAAAATACTTATTTACGCAAGTAGTTCAGAATTTTAGACGTAGGCAGAAAAAAATACTTGCTTTCCAGCTTTAAAGAACTACAGGGATTCAGCCCAGCAGTTAGATTAATGAGCTGTATGCGTTCAACATTTTTATTGCTGGAATTATCATGCGTTTTTATTTCTAAGCTGCATATCATAACAGAATTCCTAGTATCTGAACACCCACTGAAGGTGCAGAGAATCTGGGAGGAAGCTTTGGTTTTCTATCGTTTTCCTTACTATGCTGAACAATTAGCTGAAGTGAAAAAAAAAACCTCTTGATTTTCCAGACCTACTGGTCTTTAGTTCTTTGATGGGGAAGGAAGAGAAGCAGAGGAGATCTAAATTATCTGATCTGAACCTCTATTCACTGTGATAGCTATCTCCCCCTGCCAAAAAAATTTTAGAGTTAAAAAGGTACACCAAGGTAACACCGATCTTCAAGGCCAGTCTCCTCAAAGCGCTAGGATGGTACATTCCACTGTGCAGAAGGTTGAACAACCATGTCAGAAGGCCGGCATGGATGAAGAGGGAACTCATGACTGAGCTCAAATGCAGAAAGTAAAAAGGAAACAGAGGTAGACAGGTTACCCAGGAGCACTACAGCACCACTGCTTGGGCATGCAGCAAGGGAGTCAGAAAAGCCAAGGGTCAGCTGGAGTTAGACTTAGTAAGGGATGTGAAGGCAGAGTAAAAAGGGCTTCTATAAGCACAGCAGCAGCGAAAGGACAACTAAAAATATTGTGAGGCTGTTGTTCAATGGGGGCAGGAAACCTAGTGACAAAGTACATAGAAAAGGCAGAGAAATTACTTTTGCCTTCCTCTTTACTAGTAAAATCTGCCCTCAGGCCTCTCAGCTCCACAAGTGTACCAGAAAAGTCTGCAGGAGCACAGCATTACCCACAGACAGACCACTTAAGCCATCTGCACACACACAATCGGTAAGACCAGAAGAGATACCTCCAGTGCTGCCAAGATAGCTAGTTGATGGCTGGCTGATGTTGTTGTGAGGCTGTTATTACCTTCAAAATGTGAAGTCAATCAACGGGGAGTTCTGATGAATGGAAAAAGGCAAACATTGCACCCATCTTGAAGAACAGCAAGAAGGAAGATCTGGAAAACTACAAGCTGTTTGGGCACATCTCTGTTACTGGGAGGTTTACAGAGCAAATGCTCCTGGAAGCCATTTCCAAGCATATGAAGGGCAAGAGAAAGACTGGGAACAACCACTATGGATTTATCAAATCACAGCTGACTAACTTGTTTGCCAGACCTATGGATGAGGGGACAGCAATGGATGTGGCACACCAACCATAAGCAAGGTTTTTGAGATGGTCTGTCATGGCATCTTCATAGTTGCATTGCTGGAACATGAGCTGCACTCTCAGCAGATTAGTGGATGATACGGAATTGAGGGAGTAGCTAGTGTGCTACAGGGCAAGGCTGCTATCCAGAGAAATTTTCACAGGATGGAAAAGCAGGCTGACAAGAACACCGCGAGGTTCCAATCAGCAAACGCAAAGTCCTGCATCTAGATTGGAACAGCCCTATCCAGCAGTACAGGTTGAGGCTGAGCAGCCAGAAAGTACCTTTGGAGAAAAAGCCTGGAGAGTAATGGTGGCCAAGGTAAGCAATGCCTCCTTGTAGTGAAGACTCTGTCCAACTGCACCCTGGGCTGTAGTAGCAAGGGTGAAAGGGAAGTGGTTATTCCCCTCCATTAAGCACTAGGGAGACTACAACTGGAGTCTCGTATTCAGCTCTCAGCTCTGCAGTACAAGAAAGATGCTGTCATGCTGGAGTGAGTCCAGTGCAGAGCCATCAAGCCAGTTGGGTAGCCCATAGTATATGAGGAGACTGAGGGAACTCAGTGTGCTCAACTCTGAGAAAAGCAGGCCGGGGAGGAGACTTTATTGCTCTCTTCACCTGTTTAAAGGGAGGGTGCAAGGAAGATAACTCTTCTTGGAGGTGCGCAGGAGAAGGATTAGAGGCAGTGGACAGAAGCTGGTATGTATGGCCAATTCCAAGTAGGCATTAGGAAAAAGATGAGGGTTTTTTGGTTTTGTTTAGTTGTTTGTTTGTTTTAAGCCATGAGCTTAAATATACTGGGTCGCGTTGCCCAGATAACTGCAAACAGAGCAGAGACCTCAGCAGGCTACTACTGTGTATTGTTTCATGTCACTAGCACAGTAGAGTGACCCAAAAAACCATTCCTCTCAGTAACACAGAGAAGCATCTGAACTACACAACCCAGCTTCTCAGTCATCCTCAAATGGCTATTCATTAGGACTAGAACGCTGGGATAATTACAATCATAATCAATACAAGATTCACTCAGCTGGATGCAAAAAAAAAAGGTTTCCATAGCATTTCTTTGTTAATTTGTTGACATGAGACTTAAGATTTATTTGTGTGTGCCTCGGTTTTCTCTGTTAATGCGAGGCAGGAACACTGAAATTACCTGTATCAGAGGGGTGGGGCATTTTATTTTAAAATCCATAAAAAGTGCTTCCTAACTGTAAATTAATATAAAATGTAAGAATTCCAACAACAAGCAGTAGATCTTGTTAAGACATGTAGGATTTGCCTTATGAAGCTAAGACTGACACATGCAATTCTTTGCTTCTTTTGGCTGCAGTAATAAATAATGAAAGTGCATTCTTCCTCGCTGACTACTATATGGGACTCTTACAGATTTTCACCTGAATTTCAGCGTAAAAGATCCACAGGAAGTAAGCAGAGCATGCCAGATTGATCTATGGTGGTAAGAACAGTTTTCAAGATGATTTCTTTCTGAACTGGGAAAAGAGAATTTTCACTGTGGTCCTTGCAACACGATAAACAGAACAGCACCAAGCAGAGCAAGAGAAACAGAAAAGTCAGAGAGCAGCAGACTGGATCACCGCTTCTGATTCAAGAGGTTTGTAGCTTATCAACACAGAAGTAAACTCACGTTGGGGAGCAATGGAAAGACTTCAGTTCTGCTGTGAGCTTACAGACTGATAATGTACTCACTCATCACAAAAAAAGCAACCGTTTAAACATATTTGTGCTCCTATTTGGAAAAATTACTATTATGGTAACAATAGTTTCAAGTTAAGATTATGTCTTCTGGGCCCCACCTTCCTGTTAAACATGTGATATCCCTACACTTACTCTATCTCTATAACAAGTCTGTTTTCTCCACTGCTGGCAGTACAGACAAATCATTGATCCTTGCTCTCCATGGATTTCACCAGCCAACCGTTAGGTTGAGGGAATGCCTTTTCTTCCCATCTCAAAGCAAGACTTTAAAGAAAATTCTGTAAGCAGTAGAGGATCCTGTCCCTCTGCACAGCTTTTCATACTATCCTGTCTTACTTGGCCTCATCTGGACAGTGGCCATCTTCACCTTTTCCAGGGACAGAGCAGTACAGCCACTTGATAACCATTATTCCAGACATGAGAAGTGAATTATTTGAGTGATCAGTGGTGGAAAAAGCTGTAGAAAACTCCAGTCAACCCTTCTTAAGAGTAGTTTTACAACTAACAAGTCAAGTTGAAAAGGAGGATTATGGTCTTGAACCAAAACTGATGAAATTGTTAATTTTTGTTGGTTTTGCTTTCTTTTGGCCACGAAAGAAGAAGAAAACAAAAACAACAGAAAATAAATTCAGGCCAAAGAGAAAACAGAAAAAAATTGAAATTTTTTACTTTTATCAACTATGAAATGAAATATTACATTTAAATTTTGTACTGTTAAACAGTTAAAAAAACACTTAGGGAAAGAGAATCCATTTATTTCAATTGAAAATCACTGAAATGAGAAGTCTAGAATTTTGCTTTCAACACTTACAAAAGAAAAGTTAATCAGTTGGTCTTAAATCATGCCTAAGATAGACCTGTGTTTAAACAGCTGGAATACTCAGATGAGGGCCCATCAAGCTTATAAACAAACTCCAATATTCACAATAAAACTGCATTCTAAAACAAGTATCTGTTCCTGTTCTTCTGCAGCAGTATGTACAGAGTCTTACTTCGACCTACTAAAATAAGTACCTTCTGGGCTTGAGATACAAGCCTTGTCTTGAGACACATAAGACAAAGTTGAAACAAAGACCTAAGATGCAAATGAAAGAGCTGTTCCTGTTAGGGTGAACCACCTGAAAAGTACTGAAATAGACACAAACCCCTCATTCCCATTTTATACTTTTAAAGCTGATTTGACTCGTTAAGAGGACAAGCACTCTAAATGTACCAAGATATTTCATTAGCAGAACACGTACTATTATTTGATGTTCACTTGGTCATTAATTTACTAGAAGCACTATCAGAGAAGGTAGCACCTACCAAATATAGTCTCGACTGAGATTCATTTTAGGCCTCTAATGCCTCTGTGCAGGGTTTTCTGGGACTCATCTGATACAGACTGATGGGTTTGCTGTCCCATGAAGCTACTTCTCCTGTTCCCTGGGTACAACCATCTTGAGGAGCTACAGAACGAGCTGGTCTGAGTTCAAAATAAACCAAGTCATAAGGAGGAGGAGGCTTTAGTTGTAATGAGTTTCCTGTTCTACACCATTATGTGGCTGCACCAACACTGTTGCTGGAATACGAGAGAAGGGGTAGAGAGGACTTTTTCTTTTTTTTTTTTTTTGTTTACAATGCCAAAGTGTTTGGTGGACAACAGCAAAAACCTGCCCAATGACATAACTGGCTTAGACACAAGCCTTCTGATGTGGCCTGTGCTGATGAGTGGATGACTGTGATTGCCAGGTTAAATTCTCTGGTTTTCTCACATCAGTCACATTTCTGTGAATCCAAATTGGACATAGAAAAACACATGAACACGAGGAGTGGGTTGGAGGAGTGCAGACAGATAGAAACAGAGGCAACAGAAGAGTAAAAGCAAAACAAAACCCTCCGTGGCTATTTTGTGAAGGCAATTGGACTTAAGAAAATGAATCACTGAAACCATGCAGCTTGTGAGTAACTGCCTGTTTCAATCCAATATAGTGCAGTAATCAGCTCCTGTTCCAGTGCATTCCTTACAAACATTCACTAAGTATCTACTCCAGAAAACAGAAATCACTCATAATACAACCCAAGACATTAACACCATTTGAAATTGGAAAAATGCAACAAACTCTGCTCAGCCATGAAGAGCAGGTCTTGAGGAAAAAAAAGTCTAAAAAATGCTAACCTAAGTAAACTAGTTCATCACACTTTCTTGGTTTATATTTATTTTTACTAGTCCAAATAAAAGTCAGCAGCTGCCCTTCACTCCTGCACAGCCTCAGGGATGCAGACTGCTTACCATATCCATGTTTTCAGTTGTAAATGTTGACCTGATCAACACCAGAATGCCATTTACACAAAAGTTTACACAAAAGCATCAGCTTCAGTAAAACACCTAAAAAATTAGCAAGTCAATTTAAAGAGAAAAACAACTCCCCAGCAAATCCTATTCAGACCTGCAACTTCTCTCCAGGCCAAAACATACATACATCACCTCACCTGCAGGCTTCCTCTTTGTAATGTTAATAGAACAATTTAAAAAGACTGGATGCTTAAAAATGGAGATGGAATTTAAACATTGTGGAGGAGGGGGAATGGGGGGCCATTTGGTGGGTCTTGAAGCATCTTCAGTTTACAGTTGCACTGCTGTAAATAAGAAACAGAGCAATACTGCCTCCTGCACTAGACACACAGGGATAAATGGGTAGCGTTAAAGCTTTCTCCTGAGAATCAGGCTGCAGAATCTAAAGGAACACCATACAATGCTCCACAGTATATGGTATTCATTATGGTTTTTGTGTCAATACTGTGTGTAATGACTATCTCAAAGTACTCCAAGATCCTTCCATATCTAATCCCCTTCATCTAAAAGTAGAAGTCACTAGGTTAATCCTTTAAATTATCTGCAGCATACAACCTACTCAACAGAAGATGTTTCAAATACAGTTGCAGTCTAACATTAAACCTAATTTTATTTCTGTGTGTTCAAAAGTATCTATGTAAGGAAAATAATGTAGAAAGCAGAATTGTAATCCGTAGTACACACTCACAAAAGCAGTTTTTCCTAATATTATTTGTGGCAATGTTCTTCTATACTAGCAAGGTGAACCTTGCTTTAGTAGTTTATTTTTATGCTGGGCTCCTACTGTCTGTATTTATTGTGCTGCAATTAATTCCCATCAACAGATTAAGAATGATATATAAGAAAGTTGCTGAATCGAAGACAAAAGAACAAATGCACAGCTCCAAAACTGTAAGCTCTATATCAAGAAGCCAATGAAAGTAAGTTCATTTTCACACCTGGAAGAACATCACGTATCACAAACTAATTCTCGGTGAACAATACTTAAACCTGTTGAAGTAAGAAATTTAAGTAAGATTCACAAGAGCCACATGCTTAAAAAACAAGACAAACTGTTTCTTCCCCGAATTAGAAATGAAAAATTAAGATATCATATAACGAGGAAGACTTCTTTTAAAAACCTATAACTATGTCCACCTGTGAAAGTTTGTGAGAACAATGAAATTATTTTAAAAATAATACTCATAATTGGCTATTAATTCATGTATATATATTACAAAAATACCTTGTAGAGACCAAAGAAGCCCAAGTCCCGTAATACAGTCAGGGCACTAACTCGTGGACCAGTAGTAATTTCTCCAGCCACCTGTAATCGAATCTTGACAATTTCCAGTGGATTGGTAAAGATCACTTGAGAACCTCCAGCCTGAAATTAAAAGTGGAAGGCAGTACATTAACCCATTACATCCTTTGCAGTGTACATCCTGTTACATTCAGAAAAGACATTTGTAATCCTGCTACAGTCGGTCAAGAGTTTTAGTTAATAAACTGCAGCTCACAAGGTAAGAAACCCACAAGATAAGAGGTCAGGAAAAACAGAGAGGAAGCAGGTCAGCCCTGCAGGACACTACAGTGCATCAGACAGACACTAGCTCAATTCTTGCACAAGAATACATTCACCAACACCAATTTCTACACTACTGACAAGCTAAGAACACTGTAAAGCAAGTAATGAATTGAAAGGGAGAATTAGTAACTAAGTAAAGAAACTGAGAAGTGCATGCCAGTACTTAGAAAGTGAAAACATACTATTGAAGAGTAAAAGTCTGGCAGCAGCTTTTCCAATTTTGGCATGAGTTCATAAAAAAAAGAACACATGGATTCCAAACCCCAGAACTGCAGACATCTTTTCCATTTTCAAAACCCCACTGAACTACCAGTTTCACTGCCATTAAATGCTGTTTGATTCAAGGGTCCGAGCTCCACACCATTACTTCTGCACCAGGTAGTGAAGAAGGTCTATAGATCGAAGGTCTATAGATCGAAAGCTTCCATTAATGAAGAACTACTAAATGCTTTTAATGTGTCAGTCTCCACTTGTTGGGAAGACATCACTCAACTGATTTTGAAAGTTAGTTTTAAAACACAACAGTGACAAGCATTTTAGACTCCCTGCTTGTTCTACTGAAGTTCATCTCATTCGTAATACGTACTGCAGGGCATAATCTTTCTGCTACACTGACAGATCCCAAGTTGAAAATTCAAAACAAACAAAAAAAAAGGTAACACCTTTTGAATACTAAGTGTATTCAAAAAATATTCAAATTCCATCTGGCCCAAATTCAACAATGTCATTCTAACTTCTGTTAATTTCTCAATGATGTGGCCTAACAGCTATGCCCTTCTCTAGGTTCTGAAATCACGTAAAACTATGCAACCCTCACCCTCCCCACAACAAAACACGAACTATTTTTTTCTAGAAGGTAACAACTAACATGAAATAAGCTGATCTAAAAGCACTTGCATATAGTCATACCTAGTATTTAAACACTATGAGCACATCTTTTTTAAATTATCCAAATGTTAAAAGAATTAATCATAGCTCAGATTAACTATCATTCAAAATAAAAAATAGGCAGAGTATCATGGTTTAAATAATGCACTGAAGAAATGGCAAATCGCATAACAACTGTTCTTGTCTACCACTTAGACTGAGCATACACAGTGTGGTTAAAAATTAAAGTTTTTACATAACTCCCAAAATATCCCAAATGTTTCCTATTTTGACCAGAAAAAGCATGCTCTTGTGTAACTCAACTGGTTTTGACTTTCAAATTGGTATAATTTAACTCCTTTAACCAAACCAGAATCCTGGCACATATAAAACTGCTATCCTTGTTGCCATCAGAAATTAGACTGATAAATTATTTGGCACATATGCTCACTTCAGTTTTGCATTTAAATTGAAACATATTAAGTAAGTAATCATTCAGAAAAAAAAATTGTGATGGTTTCTTTTACTTGTCTACTTCTCTTCCAAAGTCTCAAAATAAGACCTTGGAAAGGTCTTTATGGTGAATTACAAATTCCTATCTAATAAACATTTTGGTGTATGTATTACAAATATTAAGCATCCTCACATGCTATGACACATTTTCTTCTTAAAAGGATAAAATCTCAATTGCAGGTGATAATATTTATTTGCAGGTTTGCTGCTATACCACAGCCATCCTCTAAAACACACTACTTAAAACCCCATACCAACTGATCTATGTTACCACAAACAAACTAATTTATCTCAGTATGATATTCTTGCAGTTCATTGTGCCACGACTCCATGGGAAATGTTCCTTTAATTTTCACTACAGGAAAACCATATTAAAATTTAAAAGATGACAACAAAATTAAGTTTATTATTATTACTATTAAGGCACCAAAACACTGAGCAATTTAAAAATCTATAAAAATGTTTATAAGTGAATGCCATACTTAAAGAAAGGAAATAGAAATATACACCTGATTTTAAAGGAGAATAAAGGCAAATAATTTCTGAATTCATATGAACAGGAAGTACTTTAGGTGCTAACACATGTAAATGTTTATGTTTGCCTGTCCAACCTGGCTGTGTTGACACTTGCAGCATTAGATGTTTGTGGCTCTGAGTAAATCACACAAGACTTCCTCTGCTTCAGCTTGCTATTTGAAAAATGAGGACGCTATTATTTACCGACCTCATACAATCAAGCTCACTGTGTTCAAATCTTTTAAAACAGAGACTTGCATGCACCATGCATTTCTGAAAAGACTACCAGTTTTGCTGCCCATAAAGCAGGTCTGAAGAAAGACATTTCCAAATAAGTTCTTTCACAAAACTGTTCGGGTACCAGCCCAGAACTCCCTGAACAACCTTTGCAATCCTCTGAATTTGATCAAAGATATACTCCAAAAAAATCAAATGGTGAATAATTGAAAACAATGAGGCAGACAATACCTGACACAGGGTCTTGGTAGAAGGGCTTCTACCACCTGCCTGCTTTGTGATGGAGAGGAAGGCTGATTTATGAGCCCATGCAGAGGCAGTTCTAGTAACAAGTGCAGTTGCCTGGTGGGGAGCTTGTATCACCCTGGTTTTTAACCATCTATGCTGCTAACTGCAGCTCGTTACTCCCAAAATGGGGTGAAGCAAACTGGAGATGGCTACTATATTCTCTAATGAAATGATTTCTTGCTTGTCTACTACTGGTAACACCTATTGTGTTATTCATCATCATAGTACACAAGGATCTCATAAATATTAACTGTATTTCTTCCTAGTGCTCCTCTAGCTTTACAAGAAGGGAATCTGAGGTAAAGAGCTTCATTGCATGCCCAGTGTGTGCATCCCCCAAGCTCAAACACACACAACTTATAAGCATCTCCAGATATCCTGATCTCCAGATCAGTGGCTTGAATCAAAATAACACCTTTCACATCTGACTTTTTGCATAGTGAATGCAGAGATTGAAATCTCATCAATCTATTTTTTTCCAGTCTGATCAAGGTGTTGGTATAAAATGTTAGAGAAAAAACAGACACAACATCAGCAGCACATCGTATCACCCTGCTCATTCATTCTGTTTGGCCAAAAGCAGAAGCACAGTGCCATCTTGTTTGCTAGCTTTTGCAGCTGCAAGTGTATCTCATTTTAACGTTTTTAAATATGCTCCCAAAGGTGGGAATTTGAAAACTGGGTGTGTTTTTTTTTTCTAGAATAAACATAATTTAAGTTCAGTTTGCTCAAGCTTCATTACTTCTTCACTCAGTGTCACAAAAATCAACTTCATCAACTGTTTAATATAGATAGTTCCCAGTAATACCAATTTTTCTACACTGAAGTCACAAACTTAAATTACCTCAACTTTGAATTCCTTATCACCTCTTCCAATCATTTTTTCAAGAAACAAATGATCTGACTGTAAAAGCAAATCTATTGCTTTTCAGTTATTATAATGTGATTAAAATAAAAACTGCAATTTTCAGTTATTTATGGCAGTAGATAGTTAGAGGTACTGCACAGATAATTATCTGCAAAGGACCACAAAGGGCCCATACTATTCTGAAAGAATTTAACATTTGACCTAACCACAAGCACTTACGGTTTTGTTTGATGTATAGCAAGAAAATAAAAGGAAAATACCTCTGTCATCCAAGAACTCCTCATAGACATGCACAGCTAGAAATCTGCATTCCGATAAAATGTTCAGTGTGCTTTAATAGACGGACAGCAGCTACATATCCACACACGTGCATTTTTAAAAACTACCTGGGGTCTTTTTCTTCATTTTTGCAGTTCTTCAACTCTGCATTTGGTATGATATCACCCAACACCTCTCGATGGCAGTATAATCTTGTACAGTAATACAGCACTGTCTATCACACACGTCCTTCTACCTTCCTACTTCACTGAATGGAATGGAGAAGTAGAAATAGCTGAGGCATTTTTTTTTTCAAGGGGAAATAAAACCCACTCTGTAGTGAAAAAAAAGTAGTTTAAAAACAACCGCTTAACGACTCTCCAGTTCAAGAAGTCAAAATGTTTTCTATTTCTTCACACATCCAAATCACCTTGTAATAGAATTTACTGGAAAATAAAGAGATTTTCACCACCCTCATTACACTACGGTAAGAAATTCCTGTTCTTTTTAATGTAATTGCATTTTGTGCCCTTATGAGACTAGATAAGAAATGAGTACACCAGACCCAACTCTCCTCGGGCTTTCAAATCTCCATTTGAAAGCTTCAGTCTAGGTTCTGAAAACAATACAGCTTGCAATTCAGGAAGAAAATTCTGTGTTTTCCATCCCAGAAGAAAGTATTAGATTCTGTTCCTTTCACCGCTACTGGCCATCAGCTGTTCTTGTGCCTCTAATTAACCTTAATATTAACTTCAAATCACAGCCTTTTTCCTGCTCTCAGCTAAGAGCATTCAGGGTCAGTGTAGATCTTCTTCTGCATCCCATCCAACTTGTCATATATCACATTTTAAGGTTTCATGGACGAAGAAAGGATTATTATGGCTATTAGAGTGTTAATATTTCCCAACATTATCACCCAGGGATAGCAATTAAAGCAATTAATGGCAACCATTAAAATACATAAGCAACGTATTATACAATTATCCAAAATCAACATCTGCAAAATAAAATGTCTACCATTTCTTGGTTACTCATCCAATTTACAAAAAGACAAACAGGTGCAAGTTCCAAAATTTTCAGTCAACTCTTTATCATATTCAGCCACACTGAATACCATACACTGTCCCAGGCCCTCAATACTTGCCAGTTGCCAGATGCAGCTCGTTTTCTTGTGCATTTGCTAGCATCCATTAATCCTAATTAAAGTCAAGGTTCTCAAAGTGCCGAGCATTGCACAGACACAAAATAAAGATTGTTCCCAGTCATAAAAAAAATTTCTAAATTAGAAATGCACTCAAGGGATGCAAGAATGGAAGAATTACCATCCTTATTGTATAATAAAGGGCAACCAAGGCACAGAGCTATTCAATGATTTACCACAAAATCACATACTAACTCTGAGATGGAACAAGGCTTAGAAGTCAGATTTACAGAGTGCCACTGCAAGTGCTTCAAACTACCTCTAAAAATCTTGTTGTTTGTATGGCAAAAGATCCCAAGGGCATCAGATGAATTATGCTGAGTTACTGCAGAGGCGATTTCACTATGGACTTGGCCAGTTACAAGAAGAGCTACTGCCTAACAGACATCTGTCCAAACTGACTGTTTTTCTTATAGATTTCAAAGGTGACAACCTTAATTACATGGTGCTGTATGTCAAGGGCAAAACATACTGGGTTCTCAAAAGCTCGGTTCTATGTTACCACTTTTTCCGAGGAAGCCAGGCTTCAAAAACCCAGACAATCCATCTCATTCTATTTTGTGTCCTCTCATCTGTGGTCATATCTATACAGGATTCTGATAATGCTCTTCAGCAATGGGAGTTCATCTAGTAAATACCTTTTCTTCAGATCACGAGGAGATTTCCTGAGCCCTCAATCATCTGCTTTTCACTACCCCGACTAGGCTAGCACAGAAACAGCTTTCATGCTGCTCAGGCAGAACTGTGTTTTATTCCAGCTAATCTTTCTTGCCTTCCGAGGACAGCCTTCTCTTGGTCTGGCTACAGTTTTACTTTGGGCAGCTCAAACAGCAAACACTCCTAGAACCTCTGAGTCTTGCTAACATCCAAGTGTACATAAAATGTAAAGCAAGCACCTTCAAACACTCAACGGAAAAGTACTCATAAATAGAACTGCAATTAGTTTGAACAGAAGTACATTCCTTCTACTGCTTCAGACGGATTTCCAAGACTCAGATACAAGTTGTGACATTAGTACTACAATAGCATATTAATGACTGGGCTAAACCAAAACAAAACAGGAGTATGGTTTGTTTATAAGCACTGACCAAGTCGACAGTGGGAAAAAAAAATAAAACTGTGGATTTGATATTTTCCACCTTATAGGTAATTCAGTTCTCAGAAGCCTGGCCAAAAAATCAAAGTGGAGCCTACTTGATTGGCATTATAAAAGCAATTAAGTTACAGACTTGTCAAATATGTTAACATTTGGCTCTGTCTGCTCTACTTGTCTATTTTGACTGGTCGTAGAATCATTTAATGATTTACAGACCTTTCAAGTCTTAAGGCATGGTAGCTGTACTAAAACTGTAACCCATTATTTCTTGGTCACATCATAAATTACAGTGACATCATAACTATCTTCCTTTTTCTCACAGAAAGCCAGATTTTAATTCCTGATTTGAGGTTTTGTTTCGGGGTTGTTTTTTTTTGAACCGGCACTGGTAAACACTAAAACATTTTATTGCCAGTAAAAGAAGGAGTAATAGAAGAAATGGATGTATCATAAAATACAATTGTCAAAACAGATACAAGTTTTAACTCTAATGTATGTACATACAAAATTTTGCAGTCATTATTACTAATATAATAGGAAAAAACAAAACATTTCAAATGGAAAGAATATTACGTATGTTTACTGGAAAAAATGGGCTTTTTAAGAGTCCAGAATTGTTTGGTTCTGCAATCAGAAACATATCAACATAAACCTATGCATCACTCCTTGTTTTACAGTTTGAGGAAGAGGAGAGGGGAAGCAAAAGAGGAAATTGCCTCTAATTCGTTATGGGAAAATACTTTTGGAAAAAATAAAATTAAATTATCTAATCCAAAAGGAAATTCCTTACTGTTTTCAGGAAAGGCCAGTTTGAACAGGTATGACTGGGTGAAAATTTCAGCAAACTATTTTTTAAAACAGCAAGGAAATGTGGGGCGAGGTCAAAGAAAAGCAGGAACTCTACTCCAGGAACTTCCCCTCCCTTTGGTACAACCTCTTGTTAACATGTTATCATGTTTCTGTAGCAAACTTCATTATAAGGCTTTAGCTAGGAATTAATCAGACACAATTAAAACAGAGCAGTGTTGAAATACAACGGGTTTGCAAATGTGAAGTTAAATTTAAGTCTAGATCTAGCTGGGGTTTTTTGTACAACAACATTTACAATCAGTTTAAATTATTTTAATTATGCTGAAAATAAACTACAATTACAGTGGTTCAGAGGAGAAAACTATACTTTAAAATTTCCTAATTAATTATAGTATATTCTGTTACATTACATTATATTAAATAGATTTTAAATCTAATTAATTTATTTAACAAGATAAATTTTACATAAAAAGAAAATAGCTTTAAGTTTAATTAAGGAAAAAATGTGTTGGGAGCTTCTGAACTTTTCCTCAAACAAGAAACGTGAATGCTGGGCTTTTACACATGCAGGTAGAACTCCCCTTGAATGTAATGGAAGTTATATTCCTTGACTACAGGGAGAACAGACCTCTGAGAATAAATCTGTTATGAGTTCAGGAGATGTATACCATTTGCTTTTAAAGCTAAACTATCCCAACTATACCAAAACTTTTCTGTGTGTGAGGAGTTGTGGGGTTTTTTTCAGATACACATGCAGAGATTCCCCCCCCATCCCAGTATATGTAATACTCAGGTTTCATTTTACCCATAGCTCAGCCTTCTTTGCCAAACAGAACTGTATCAGATTCTGCTTTCTGAATAATGAAAGCAAGAATGACACCTTCAGTCTCTTTTAACCTACAACTCAGAAATGTCCAAATTTTTGCAAGTAAGAGATCAAAGAAGAGTGGGAATTGCAGTCCATACACCCCCTATCTCCACTGCAATGCCATAGAGAAAATACAGCTCAGATGTGGACTTCTCTTTATTACGTTCGAAAACATAAAATAAATGTTATAAGTAGCTTAATAAACTGTTTTCATTGGATTGGTTATTTGGCACAATTCATCTGAAATTTCACCGTATATTCCTTTATAAAAATTAATTCTGGATTGGATTTTGCACTTTCTAGATGAACTCCATCTTAGCTGTATCTAATTTTTATGTTCCGTAGCCGAGTTGAGGTTGTTCAAGCAGGTCCAATATGTTTTAACTTTATTACGATTACTATAAAGTCTCTAGAAATATGCCTAAAATTGTCCTGACAACTTAAATAAAAGCAGATCTGTACGGGGTCTGTAATTGTACTGTTCTACATGATTTAAACCGGCTAATAGCGAGCACACACTGAGCAGCTGGGAAGGAAAAGCCTGTGTGTGCTCAGAAAAATGGGGGAAAGCAGAAGAAAAGCTTAATAAAGGAAAATGTTTTTCTTTTTTCTTGCTGAAAATTAAGCCTCTGATTTACCTATATAATTGTATTACTATAGGCAGATGAGGCAACCTAAATTATATAGCTATTTCTTTTAGTTATGCTATAATACTACTTCTGTTTTTCTTAATATTTTTTGTGTTTTATGATTACTCTTTATTTTGCATCTTTGCATCTTTTTCCCAGTTATTTTCAGACACACAATTAAACATGGAATTTTTCAATTAAACATGGAATCGCATCTAAAGAACTAAGCAAAATGACGGCCTCACCTAAAAGCTTAGTGTTAAAGGCAACACCTCAAAACTCCCCAAATAATGTTTATGTCACTTTTACAAACAAAGTTTTCAATTGGTCAATATAACACAAAAATAAGAATAATGACCAGTGCTGTATCAAAGGAATCGGGTTGCTTTTAATAGAAGCTTTTAAGTTTAAAAGAAGCTAGCAGATAAACTCGGCATGACTCCTGATTATTTTTTATTTAAAATATAAAATAAATTGAAAGACTATGAAAAAAAAGCTTGCAGAAACTTCAAGACTATTCCCACTGTAAAAAAAAGATTTCAAGCTGTATGTCCATCTTACCCAAGATCATCTTTTTATTAAAGAATCCCTGAAGGTAAGTTACAGCATTAGCAGAAATCAAACCTAACATATCTGCGCACTTTTTCATTCAAGAAGGTTAAGAGAGATCTGTGGTTTAGATGTTCAGCTTATCTTAGCTCTACAGTATCATTACACCAGCTCTTGGAATTGGAGATTTTACTAGTCTAATAATGATAAGGGCTGTATGGGATTTGCATGAGTGATGAGAGTCCTAAATGCACTGCAGAGGCCAGAGTTCATGCTGGGTGTCAGGCATTGTGCAGATCTGAAAGTTATATCTATCTTTATTGGTAACAAATACCATATTTACTAGGAAAATTTCTTACAAAGGAGGTGGAAGTTTTGAGTTAGTAATTTACACAACAACCCTCCTTAAGACTATGTAGAAAAACATAAAAGGTTATACTTTAAATTATATTCTTGGGGAGGAGGGGGTGTCTCAAAAAATAAATCTTCACCAACCTATCACTTTCATCTTCACATAATAAAAAACTATGAAACAGGCTGTTAACTGCACTAAATGCCATGAGGTCATGAAAACAAGATATGTTTTCTTCTTTTCTTTTCTTTTTTCTTTTTTATCCAGGACAGAAAACAGTTTACAAAACAGTTCAATGAAACAATCAGCTTTAGTTACAAGCAAAAGTCAGCCAAGTGTACTAATTCTCAGTAATTATGATGCAAAGTGAACTCCTTGGGGACTTAAAAGTCAAGGCCTGGCTGGGCAAACAGTGGAGTGGAGCTACTCAGGTGATACTGACCCCTTCAAAGCCCTTCGCGTTACTGAACACAAACCATCGAAGTATCTGCTCAGCCCTCCTTTTCTTAGGTATTAAAGCTGCACTGTACTCACAAGGGCTGGTATTTAAAAAATTAAAATCTAGCATGCATCCCAGCACACAGCCCTGGCATAAGCAATGAATACACTCAAATGAAACAGAAGCACAGAAGAAGGAAATTTTATCATCTGTGTTTGTAACTCAGTCACAGCTGAGAGTGAGATGTGAAGAGGAAAGGTGATAAGACAGGTGTCCTTTACAAAATTCATCATAGTTGGCTGCCCCTTTTTAGACTCTAACACATTATGCACTCCCGTCTTCTTGCCTCCCACAGAAGCAATTACTATATTGTGAAATGAGGTAAAAATCCGAGACTGAAAATTTTCAAAAACATTCACCAGGGTCCTTACTGTTTCCACAGTGAAATCGTGAGTTTCAGCTTGGCTTAATCAGGGACCAAAAGTCAGGCCAATACAACACTGAAAGCTATAGAAAAAAGCTTGTCTTTAGCATCTCTGCATATATTTACACCATGAAAGAAGAATTCACCCTCAAAACCTAGGCATTGCTTGTAATGAGAGTCTCTGTTCCAAGCCTGAATTGGGTTTAACATTACAAAAAAAAAAAAAGACCACCTGCAGAAAAGACAAGTTCTAACCTATCTACCTGGCACTAGACTATGCCTTTAAGTGGAGTACTCCAGTTAAAAGAAAAACTCAGGGCATTCTGCCACCACATGTCTACTGCTACAACTTTATGTAGCATCTCATTGTTAAAATATATTTCAAATATCAAATAGGATAAGCCAATATTTATAGTCTGTTTAAAATATGTCTCAAGCCACCTATCTCTTAAAGCAGATCCTTAAGTATACAACGAACTACTGGCAAACAGCGTGTTGCAGCATTCTCATGAATGATAGATCTCTATAAAGACTGCTTTTTGTACTGCATTAAAAAATTCACAGCAGTCTGTAAAAATAAAAACTGTAGATCAAATGACATTTTAAATGAAAATTTTGCTGAATTCTCTATGGCTGCTATGTTCATAAGACGTTTTATTAGTGTAAGGGGCAAATACTTTTTACTCTGCAAGCACTTTATTGAATTTTTCCTTCATTTACAGCAAGCTTTTTATTTAGCGCTTTAGAGACCCACATTCTTCTCTCCCTCCCCTTCTTTGTTTCTCCCTGAATGCTCCTAAAGTTACAGAACAAGGGGATCCTACCTGGCAGTCTACAACAGGTCAGTGATCAAACAGAAGGAGCAGTGACAGCAGCCAAATCCTGCTCCATCTCCTGAGAATTACAGAAAGCCAGGGCTTCTCAGCCTGAAACGCAACCGAGCCACTGCACCCCGAGGCTTAGATAATTGTAGCACGCTTTCTGCAAGCACATACAGCACAAATCTCCACACCTACTGAGGTTAAAACGCAAGCATTTGGTTTTAAGTCGCTGCTCACTGTAGTTTTCAACACAGGTAGAAGCTGCTTCAAAATGTGACCCCATCTGTCTTATGACAGCAGAAACAAAGATAGATTGAAAATATACCAACATTGTTCTGCCCCAGTGATCAAAGGCGGTTTAAATAAACAGTGTTCTTTATCTGTAAAGTGCACTGGTCTTTGAACAACTATTCATTTTACCTAAAGTATTTACATTTGCTTGAACAAAATCAATACACCAGATAAAGTAAGCTGTAATATGAACAGACAGAACTACACCAAACCATGAAGTATTATCATTTACGTAGTAATATGCCAGTTGTTCATTAAGATACTACCTTCATGCAAGCAAAACAGTCTTAAAAACTTCGTGGGTTTTAAATACAGCCTACATTGAGGAATGCATTATGTATTGAGTTAACATTACACAGCCTACGCCTGCTATGAACTCGAAAGAAGCATGAGTAGTTTTTGCCATTTCAAAAAGCCAGTATCATTGCAAAAAGTGAAAATTAGTGGGCGCAATAACACATCAGGAAAAAAATGATGTGGCAGAGTGGGTGCCACAAAGTAGTAACTAATTATTAACTTCAGGAAAGGTTAGCATGAGTCCTTTTTAGGCCATAAGCTACAGCCAACGTGAATAAAGACACATTCTTTGTTAAGGAAACAAACTCCAAGCTGTGAGAATTATACAGTGCAGTTACAAGGCACGATGCACAGAAACATTTACCCTTTCATCAAGAATGGCTGGCCTATCTAGGAAAGAACTGAGATGCTCTAGTAGAGTCTGCTCTTGAACCGGATCTGTGGTTAAACAGAACCCTTAGTCCACATAGACTCCTACGCACCACCTTCATGAATCTCATATGAAGGAAATTAAAGATACTCACACAGCCACCAGCAAGAATTTCTGCAGCCAGTGGGACAGAGCCATCTTTTGCCATAAACTTATCTCTCACAAAATCATTAACCTTAAAAAACAAACAGTTACAAGAGAAGGTAAATTAAAAGGCTGGAGGAAACACTCATCAGGTGCAAATTCTGTGCAACTGAAAATGCAAATACATCCATGAAGCTACCAAGCTAACAGATATCAAACGAATCTCAGATTTTATATGAAATATTTTAAAGATATGTTTTGCTTTCTAACAAAGACCTGCAGCATAATTCAATTATTTATTATTCAAAAAAGATAGCAATCACTAAATATAATTTCAAATTAATTGTTCAATAATATGTTTTTAACACAATGGTAATGCAACTAACAGCATTAAGTATTTTTATCTTTTAAAATGCATATTACTAACTTTGGTGAATACTAGCTTACTGGTGAATAACAAATACATTAAGAAATTTTTCAGCACCTAAAATCATTCAAGAAACTGTAAAATTACAGAAGTAAAACATTTCGGTTAAAACACATGCAAACAAGTTCCTTTCTTACAAACACTTCAGTACATGCTCATATTATTTTTTATTACTTTTGCACTAGAATTAAACATACAGGAACCACGTAGAGATACAAAACCAAAAGCCCTCCAAGTCCAGAAACCAGTTCTCCGTTTTTGCTAAGAAGTGAAACCAAAGGCCTGCACTACTTACAAACAAGCAGATGAGCTGAACAAGTTGAATAAGCTTGTTACATTTTGGAGTGAGTCCAAAAATAAATTTTCAGTAATATTCTTAAAATGCACATATAGATATATATATAAAAGCATGTAACTAGAATGCCACTTGTAATGTTCACAAGCCACGTATAAAGAGTAGCTTTGTGCTTTTGTAATTAAGTTTGTATCAAGCAAAAACTGATGGAACACACTCTACCATGTTGCTGACACAATAAAGATAAAAATCCTTAATGCACTAATTGTAATTAGACGGATTTTACAATGTGGAAAAATGTGAAAACAATCCCTTTGCAAACTTACAGTAAGTTTTATGGCCTTCTCTGGTGCTACTCCTAATAGCTGCGGTAACAGACCTGTAACATGGAAATAAAGAATTCAATGCATCAACTAACGTGGTATTAACTAAACAAATCAACAAATATATGTAGAGATCACCACCTAGAAACAGGTAATTTTTAAAGCGATTTTGTGTTATTATATTTAATGAGAGTACTTAAAACATTCCATTTTGAGAACAAACTTTGTGCTACCACTTCAAGTCAGAATAACTGCATTTGTTACTTCAGCTTTTTTAAATGAGTGTTATTAGCTCAATTTACACTTAGGCACTAATACAGATTTGCCAACTATGTTTCAGCACTCTGTCCCACACTACCATTTATTTTTTGCATCTTCACACATAAATTAAAGACTTTCTAATTAATTTGGTGAGATATACGATGAACTCACTTTGAAAACTATGAGCGCCCTACCGTTTTCTGGCAAAAACAATGGCACCAAATGGCAGGACCCAAGGGGATAGGAATCAAAATAATGTAAAACATTCAAGCACGTACAACTCCATTCTTCAGCACTTTGCCCAGATAACTCACCACCTCTTAACACAAAGGAAGTTATGCTCTTTCTTCTCAAGTATGGAATTTCCTATTTTATTTTGTTAGAAGAAGTGATGCGCTACAGAACCGGAAGAAGGCATCTCTGACTGCTGGCTTCACTTGCTCCAAGTGAACAGTGGATATTTTGTAAAGTTTTGGACAACACAACCTAAAAAATATGCAGAGCTCAACAACTAAGCCTGGGGTTAGAATGGTGTTGCAAGCAAAACAAAATTAGGACACCATTCAGAAATGTAAGAAAATCGCCCTGGCCAGAGCTCCTGGTGCAGACCCCCTGTCTCAGTAATTCAGGCTCAGCAGCTCAGAAAGTACCTTCGGGTACTTTGCACGAAGTCTGACATTTGCATCTCTCTGGTTTTATTTTTGACGAAAGAGACAACAATTAATATTCCACTTTTAAGAGCTCACTTGCCAAAAAGCACTTTCCCAACACCTAAATGTCAGAATAACAAAGAGAAAAATGTATGTGCACTGGATTAGTGCAGTCTTCCATTTTGCTACTACCCATCAGCTTTACTGGTTACTGCTGATGCTCCTAGTAAGGAAAAGTCACTGAGGAATAGCACCATTTGGCTTGTGGTAGCAGAATGGCCAGCCATAATTATATACTAATGCCTTCAGGATTTTGCACTTGTATTAGCATTTGTTTTTCAAATGTCAAAAATAGCAATTAATTGTGTATACACACCTAACACCTACCCAAGACAACTATGTTGACTTATGATCATATGACTGAATATTCAAACCAATCAATACAGTAACACTAATTTGCATACAGCTGCTCAAAAATGAGTCTGCAGAGTAAGTTAAATTTCAAAATTTTTATTTCTGAATGATTTTCAGTTGCACAGGGGACTTGAATTCAGCCTTCAATTAAAAAACATTAAGACAGTCAGAACTGTATAATTGAATAATACATTTTCTGCAGCACAATGAAGAAAACACAAGGACATACAATGCATAGGATTTTTACAGTTCTAGCCTTGTACAGACCAAATTCTCTTTCTAAGAGATATTTACATCTTGCCATAGGAAATGTGTGGCTTTGTATAGACATCATGGCTAAGGAATTTGTATCTTCAGAGGTTAAAGGGATGTTCCATTTGCTTTACAAACACAGTACCTGATCCCAAGTCTAACCCAGTAGAAGCAGAGTAGGTCTGTAAACAGATACATAATTCCAATAGAACCTGGAGATCATTAATTTTAAAATCATATATGCATATATTATTATACCTAAGCTATATATAGCATGACTTTTGAGTTATATCATATAAAATAAATTATAGAAAAAGACATCCTAAATTATTAAAAAATAAAATTATAAAAATGCTCCAGTTGGAGATCCGTATGAATCCCCACTTTTGGAAGCTACATAAGCAGGATAAGTCAAATTCATTTTCACTAGACTGATCTGAAGATGCCCTTTTCACCATTTTTTATTTCTTAGCTCCTGAGACTTTACATTTGTAAAAGGAACTTGTAACAACTCAAGAAAAACATGTTTATCTTGGCACAACGTATTTTTTTCCCATCTGGTCCATTTCTTTTGCACTCAAATCTGAACAGGACTGTTATAGCTCAAAACTTTCCATAAAACCTCACTGTAGAACAGAAAGATTAAACAGAATAGTTAGAAGAAACCAATATATCCCACACCACCACTAAAACCCATAAAACCAAACTGAACAACCAAAAACCCAGAGGCTTTCTCTTTCTCTCTCTCTACTTCACATGTGATTTTATAGAATGTAAGCGCTTTGAGAGTTTAATTACAGATAATGCTACGCATGCCTCCTGCAAGATAGCATATAGTATTCTGAAAAAGGTCACATTAATGTTAATACTGAATTTTATAGCCTTGCCACATACCAGCTAGGTCTACTGCCTCCAGCAGCTCAGGAAGGTAGAGGGACTCTTTCTTTGTTCTCATACCTATGTAATAAAGCTATAGATAAGTGGTGTCTGTGCATTCTATATGTCAGAATATAAAAATTAAATTATCTTGTCTTTATTCCTTTAGGAGAGCCCTGAAACACTGCTGGAAGATTCCTGAACATGAGAAAGATGATAAGTTATGGAAGAAAGAAATAGCATCAAGGGACACGCAGGAAAATATCATTTTTCTGTTGGGGTTATCCTGACACGCTAGGAATTTTTCAGTGTTACTATGCATTATAAGATCAGCAATGACATACATAGATGTAGGTCAGGCTTAAAAAGGTTTGACAGCATCTTAAAAATGTATGCCTCACAGCATCAGAGAATAGGCACATAGGCAGCCTGCTAGTATAGTATACAGCAAACATTTTAACACAACTCATTTCTATATATTCAAGACTTTAGGAGCAACTACTACACACCCTTTAATATTTGGCACAGGATTGTAGTAGGGCTCTATGGGAACATGAAGGTATCTGCGAGAAGTAGCAGCAAGAGCTGTATTTGTTTGTGATATCATACAAGTTACTTCTGAAAGTAGTCTAAAAACAATGTGAATACACACACAAGAGGCCATCCAGCTCAGCTGCAGTGAAACTTCAGTTTCACGCTGTGTAACACATGTGCTTTTCCCTTCACATCACAAAAACCAGCCAACTGAAGGAGTTGTTGCTCAGTTTAGGCAAAATATTTGGAACTACTTGGACATCCAATAGAAAGGCAAGAACAGAATACTGCCAATTTTTCCTACTACAAGATACACACTACAAGTTGGACCATAAATCACCAGTTGCCATTCAAGCAGTTCGCTCAGACTGGAAATGGGTATTTCTTGAAGATTTTGTGCTTTGACAGAACTTTGGGGTCAGAACAGACTTGTTCTCCAAAACTAGTATTTCACTGCATACCTCTGCAGGAAATCTTCTGTCATGGTCTTGTATTATTAGGGTGGGAGTCGACAAGTAGTAATGAATTTGAACAATTAATATTTCAGATTAGAAGGCATCTGGAGTCACTGCAGTGGGAGAAGCACTATCAGAAGAAATAAAACTAACAAGTTCCTTAATGATCACAGGTAACAGTCTTCCGCAGCTCCTCCCATCTTTTTCATCCTCTAGGAGAAGTGGCATTAACAGCACGGCTATTGAACATCTTCATGAGCTACATTTTATCTCTGGTACTTAAATTTCCCACAAAATTTCTATCAAGTATAGGTTAAATAATTGCACAGATTAAAACTGTGAAGCCTTCTGTGACTCATCAGGTGGACTTCTGACTAAAATAATATTAAGAAACATAGGTGACCTCATGAGTTGGAAAGAGATGTTGACAAATCAGAGCATCCAAAATTTTCTTATATTTGCATATATAAATACCCATGAGTTTCTAAATACATATTTCAGGTATAAATGTAGCCACAACAGTAAATTACAGGCATATGAAATGAGTATTCTTTTAAGCCACGCTGAGAAAGAGACAGACGAAAAATTCTTAGATGTACAGTCTTAAAAAAACGAACCTAAACCCAAAACATTCAAATAATGCACATTATAAAGATTCTGCACAGGTTTATATCCTATTTGGGTATTTCGGGTACCTACTCAGTGGAAACACTGACTATTCTTAGAATCAAACTCACATTAAACAAAATTCTCTCTTTATATCCACAAGATGGTGTAATTTATCCTTATCTGAGATGGTGGTTTAGAATATGGTAGTTTTACCCTTTTCAAGTTTGGAATAAAATAATGATGCAAAAAAGGAAAATCAGTTCAATTCTCTGGATGGAAATATGTGCCTTGTATTAAAACATCATCTGAAATGGCTGAGTTCAGACTAGGGTTAATAATTCCTGCTTGCTTCCTTGCCGTGCAGCATGACAAAGAGACCACTGCTCCAAACATTTCTACTATAATTTTTTTAAAAGGTTTTGCATCACTATTCAGCTAAGTAGGAGAACTCGACCAATTACTATGCCTTTTTCCAGTGGGGGAAAAAACACATATACTTAATTCTGAACCCACCACACTGTAAGAAGGAATACCAGCTACCAAGAAGCTGCAAAAAGTAATGTACTCCATAGTTTGTCATACCTAGTGTAGTATTTAATACTAGAAGAGATGATTCCTGTTATAACTTTACTGTATTGAATCAGGTGAATATACTAATCTAAAAAACATTCCTTTCAAATTTTTTTGTCCTCTCAAGCTTAACCACAAATCTTCATTCTGCACTCAGTTGCTCAGCCTTCTCCAACACGATCTCTTTAGAAACCAAGCAACAGTCCAAATTTACAGAGCAACAGAGAGGAAGCTCCATATTTTGAAGGATTTTTAACTTCTCTTTTTAAAAAGTCAAAATCTGAGTGCCCTTTAAGTAGAGAATCTGTAGAAATGTAGGTCTCAATTTGCTTCTGAAATGATGGTGTTCCTTGCCATCACACAATTTCTACTATATAATCCAGAAATGAGATTATTGCCCTGGGTTTAAAAGTTCAGCTCCACCAAACTGTCTGAAGTTTCACTGTTCAGTGCCCCTTGGAAGACTGAAAAGTAGTAAACAGGATCGGAAATTGAAATACAAGCTATACTGATGAAGGGTCCGAAAGTTCCCAAAATTTGGTAATTAAAAAAATCACTACAGAAACACAACCAGCAGATGCATATTCTTAACTCCATTTATGACATTTCTAGGATTCCTTTTTCCAGGTGAAAAAAATGACTGTGCCAAAGAGACAGAAGCAGGTAATAGTGCAATTCTGCATATTTACTCTTTCAGGATCCCCAAAGAAGCAGATGCACATTTGCACAGAACAAATTTTACTCTTTAGCCAATAACTGCAACTTTTCATGATTCTGACCACCATAAATCCTTACATGTCAATACTCTTTATTAAATTACTAGGCCTACTCAAAAACATGCCTCAAACTCAGTCAATAATAACAGAGCCTTCCCATCTCCAGTTGTGTTGAAGTAATGACAAAGTCTGTGTTTTGCAGAGGAGCTACTTAGCCTAACTCCAGTAACTCACATCATATCTTAAAGAGTGCATATATATCACACCACTCAATTTTAATGTTGTTTCACACGTTGCCTTAGAAATTGTTTTTTTCATGTGCACCTAGTTTTGCCAGATCGTAACAGTGTCCTTTGTTCTTCATTCCTGACTCAATTGCCTTTAGCAATTAATTTCTGTCGCTACAATATTCTTATTTTCAAAAGTGAAAAAAAAAGTAATACAAGTTTAAAATCCTCCCCAACGAATACGGCAGAGGAGGATAAGAGACCTCAATAATGGGATAACCAGAAATATAATTCGCTTCATCTCTGTGACAGAGAACAACTGTACTCTCATGCAGCAATTCATGATTCTTCGTAACTGCTGCGTTGCCTGAACTTAACACCACTGACACCAGAACTGGGACAAGGACAAAATTAAAATAAACCACCATCTAATTGCAGACACTTACCTAAGATACACAAAGTGAGGATGATTTACATCTTGAACAGAATAAATGAGCTCTCAGAGCTTTCTCCATTGACTGGAGAAAGGGAGCCTGGATCAGGTAACTTCGTAACTTGAGTGGATTGGTTATGTATATAAAGCTAAGTGTGCTGAACCCCAGCTAATCTCTCTGGCTGACTCAATAGTGACAAGCTAAGATGAGGTATACACAAAACTAGCTTACAATGACTCTTCCTAACGATTAGTGAAGCACATGCAATTGGTTCAGAGGAACATTTTTGTCACAAAAGATATCACAAAAGGAAATCTGGTTAATGTACCGTTTTCTCAATGGTTTTATGTTTTTAAGTAGAAAGAAAAGAGAGAAGAAGGGACACTGAAACGAAAAAAAAAAGAAGCCAAAAACAGATGATCTAATTTCAACCATACAGGACAAAATATAAAAGGACTGCTAAGGAAATTAAAGCTTGACTGGCAGCATATTTTGCTGTAGGAAATTGCTATTGTTGCCCTAGTGCAGCTGAGGAAAGAAATGACAGAAAGGTCCTACAGGAGTGTTCTCATTACAACAAAGCTTTAATTATAAACCCTTCACCTACAGCAGGAGAGAAGCAAAAGCACAAACCAGGAAAAACTGAAGTCTTAACAAAACAGGTTTAGAAATCCAGAGTTTAACTGAATTCTTGTCATTAGTATATACCACTTTTGAAACTTACCTCTATAGAGCCCAAAGAAACCTTCATAACGTAGCACTTTTTTGAAGCAATCAAAGCTGTTTTTATACATAAGTTCTCCCACAAAAGAGCCCGTAGAGCGCTGATTTTGCATTCGTGTCTTTACCAAATCAATTGGGTAGACTGCAGTGGCTCCAACAGCTGCAAATAAAAATTGAGCTATGAGAAAACATGATTACGCATTTGCAGTGTTTGACTGCAACTGTTATCTTCCACATTTATGTCTCAAATATCAGTTGTATCTTTTTTCCTCCACAATATATTCTTGATACATTAAACTATTTCCCACAATTTTAAGCATAAGCACTTCCTGGCCCTACTTCATTATTAATCTGATTCTTTTGAAATTGTTTTGGTGACAAAGCTGATAGTAACACCACCTGCAAGATCCAATGGCTCATAAGTTCCCAAAGTGTTGTAGACCAGATGACCTCTTCCCCTTCCTTCTTACAGTCATCCCAAATCTTAGACACAGCCTCAAGGGAAAGACTGAGAAGTCTTCCACACTTAAATGAAAGGCAGAAGGGGAAGAAGGGCACAAAAAAAGAACAAATCCAAACAGTGAAAATGAATATTCTTTTGCCCAGCCATGACTAACCTCCAGCAATCGAACCAAGGGCAAACCTGTACGCTGATTCTGCAATCTGGATGAGAACAGGTCGAGACACATCACCTGGAGCTTTCTGTCAAGGCAAAATTTAAAACAAAAGGAAAGACAAGAAAAATAATCAGAACGTCATATTTCACAAGAGAACATCTCATGATCAGACAAATTTAAGTATAAAGATACCTGGAAAAATTCCCACAAGACATTGAGGGTTTTGGTTTTGATTACTATTTACCTTGCACTGATTTCTAAGCACCATAAGCAGCCTGTTCAGATTGGAATAGAAAATAAAAGAAAAACTGATACTACAACAAAGTTACACAACTCCAAAATCAAGGGTCCAAATGTGCATATGAGGGTACAAATATTCCATCTTAAGCCATTAATTTTCTACAGTTGAAACCAACTCCAGGTTGGAATTTCCACTGCTGCCAAAACCAGGTATACCTATTATTTCTCAGGCTATCAAAACAATCATGCAATCACTTACATTACTTCTACTATCACTTTTTGCAATACTTTTTTGTTAGGATACTACAAGTAAAAGGACAAAATAAAAATATTTTAGCTAATATTCCAATGTAGGTAGAGTTGGGCAGAAAATAAACTGAAGGTATCCATGTAACTGGAAATCCTTTCAGTTCCAGCATCAAGCAGCTGATATTAAAAGGGAATTGGAGGGAAAAATGAAAAGGCAGGACACAGAGGCAGACCCAATGGCAAGACTTAAGCTGGTTCGTATGTCCTAATCTCTTAAAATGGCAAAATACAGCAGCCCCAAAGGAAAAGTTGAAGAATCTGCTACTTTTAGCACCATATTTTTGGTCACATTTTTGGCCACCTATTGTAATGCACGTTACTTGATATTCAGTCCAATGCAGATGCTTTTAACTCCTTTAGGAGACTTCTAGGAATAGATGCCGAGCTTTTGGGAGCCAAGTCATTTGCATTCAGCCCAGCATAGTCAACATTTAGTCACTGCTCAAAAAAAACCCAACAAAACAACAGAAAACCACCACCTTAGATACTCTCTTGGAGTGGTGGTGGGGGTGTTCACATGTAAGGGAAGGAGAAGAAGAATAAAGAGAAGCAAAGGAGATGCATGTGTACACATGCACACACAGGCCTGGCTTATGGCCTGGCAGTTCTAAAAATGTAGCCTGCATCAACTCATTGTGGTCAAACTGGCGTCTCTGCACAGACCCAGAGCAGGAAAAAAAAAACCAACAAAAAAACCCTTAGTCTCACAAGACACAAAGTTAAGACTGTCTTAAAATAGAGACAGAGAAAGAGAAAACAGAAATAGAGGGTTAGTTTTAAATCTATCTGTATAGAAACTGGTGTCAATAAAAATATATGATATGTTAAAATAATATTAAAGCTAAAACATCAAGCTAAACAAGTTTGACATGTAAAGAACACTCCTATTTCTTTTTCCCTCAAAGACAAAAGAAGTTCATTTGTTACAAAGTCAATATCCTTTAGTTCTTAGAAATGCATAAATATTAACGATCTTACTGAAGCTGTGATGGTAGAATAAAAATAATCTTTCCTATTTTGCTATTCAGCAGAGCATAAGGCAAAGCAGAGAATACACTGAACCCAGGAACGCCCATATATGTTCAGAACAAGTGCTGCCAGTTGATAGGCTAGATGCTTAATTTACCATCCATATTTGAAACAGGAGGTCTTCTTTCCTCATTAAAAAGAGCTGCGAGCAACAGAATCACAAAATATGATCACCTTAAGTGGGTACGCACCTAGTATTTACTGAGTGGTTGGATGACACTCATATGCATTTTATCTTTTCAAAGTAAGTTACATTTGGCCTATCAAAGGAAGCCCAAGAGAAAAGGGCACAGAGAGGACGTGATACAGGTTAAAAATAAATTCTAACAAGAAGGTATTCCTCTCAGACATTACAGAACATAAGAGAAAAACAACTTAGCTGACAACACAGAAGAAGGTTGGCTATCTATCTACCTGTCACTGGAAACAGATAATAGCATCACACTAGCTTCTGTTCTTACCTGCCTCTGAGCCTCAGCCAGGTTGTAGGGCAACGTCCCCTCCTCCAGAGGAGCAATTCTTTCAATATCAGCTAACGTCATGCGCCTGAGGAAATTAATTCATCTTAGCGTTTAGAGATGGATTTTCAGATCACAAGAAGCTATTTGCATGTGACCACTATGTTACACTCTCCTCTTCCCCAACACCACCTCCCACTCCTTCCAGCAAGGAGATGAGGAAAGGCAAGAGAAGAGCATAGATAGTAGGTATGGTTGGACTCAATGATCTCAAAGGTTGTTTCCAACCAAGCAATTCTATGATTCTATGGTAATTCTCCACTTACCCCCTTGGCTCATACAGATCTGCTAACTGAAACAAGATGTCAACTTCCATGGGTGTAACCTGACCAAATTTTTGAGCTGCTAGAACAAACTCCTCTGCAACAGAATAAAAATGCACAAAAGAAAAACTAATCAAACCAGAACAAATAACCAAGAGCACCCCAGAGTTGCTTTACATTTTAGTATTAAGTAGAAGACACTGGTGGGGGAGGGAGAAGGGGAATAAAAGTGACCCACCACAAAAGTCTTCCTGCCACTACATAAATTTATGTTTCAGATGGTATAGCCTTCATGAAAGTAAGTACAACTCCCTGGTCTTAAAGCTTAGCACTATCAGCAGGATTTAAGAAATCTGACATACGGAATCAATCAGTTGTAGGTCAGAGGGAAAAAAAATAAAATAAAAAGCAAATAGAAAAAAACCCCAGGAGTCGAGAGATGTGGAACTTTTCATGCACAGTCCCAACAGGCCACGTTAATGAAATTCTGGCATTGCACAGGGAATTCTCTATAAAAGTGGTTAGATACAGCAGATAACATCTTGTTCCAAGCTTGTAGATCAGCTTACCGTGCCGCCAATACAAGTTTATGAAATTCTTCAACTACCCTTGAAGGTCACTTTAATAGGCTGCCAATTTGGCACGAGTCCTAGGAAGTTTTTTAAACTTTTAAATATCTTTACATACTTTCTTCACCCTGCCCCCACTACCAGTTTACTAGGACCTTTTTCTGACTGAAACAAAATGCAAAACCTAGAGGGTGGAATCCAACAGGAGTGCACAAAACTGAATGGTGCACCAAGGAACGCTAACGAGGCAGCCTTTCTCCCCCTCCCATTGATTTAAAAACATACAGATGAGATCTTTCCCTCTACCCACCAATCAAACGCCCAAGGAAACTTCCAGACTGCAAACATTTCTACCAACCCTTAGTGACTTCCACATCTTTTCTATTTCCAGCCAGGGTACTGTAGATCTTTCTAATGAGCTCCATGTTGTTAAGGAGAGAATTAAATCCATTAAAATAGGAAAAGCTGACCTGATGGGAAGTGGTACCTCCAGCAGCCTGGAGCAGACACAGTAAAAGAAGAAAATAAAAAGGAGACTGTTACAATATTAAGACAAATCTTGAAATAAAGGGTTTCAAACAATGTTATTTTACAAGAGCGACAATAGCATAGGATTGCAATTTAAAAAAAACCCTACAAAATAAGAAAACTATGAAAGATTCTTATGTTACTGAAACTAATCATGACCAGAATGTAAAACTCTCTCCACCCTACAAACCTAAACAAATACATATGCAGGATTATAACATAACCAGTAGTAATTTACAAAGTTCAAGTTTCAGCACTGCTTCAGTTGGAAATGTTTCATAAGATGGCTTATTTCTAGTAATGAGGAAATCTACTTCTACATGTAAAGTATATTACCCTACAGAAAATTTCAGCAAAATCAAAACATATTCTGAAACAGGTCAACTGAAACATTTAAATTCCCAGGCATTTCAAGTCATGGAAAATCAGCAGTAAGCTCTCCAGCTTATATTAAGCAGTCAAACAAAATGAGAACAATAAGGTTCATGTAGTTATTCATTCTCAAAAGAGAACTGAATCGAAACCTTTATTTTAAAGCGGTGTTGGGTCTGCACACAGAATTATTATTGGATCAGTTCCCTATTTAGAGTATACATCTGGTGATCTAGCAAATCTCTGAAAACAATGCATAAGCTTGCCAAAATGTATTTGACTTTGAGGGAGAATCAAAAATCTTATCTTATGTTTCAAGAGCGAGTATATGACCCAAGAAAACTGATAACGAGACTGGAAAAAGAACTGAGGAAGAAAGGATCAGAAACTAGTCAGTCCCTGAGTCTTCTGGCTATGCTTTTTTGCTCTGTGCTTCTTCCAATATTCTGCCCAGAGTTTGCAATTCTCATCACTTCACACATCTCTGAAATTCTGCCTTGCAAGTCAAAGCAGAACAGTTTTCTTTAAACTTGGATAGAGCCAAGAAAGAACTGCTAACAAGCTCACAAGATTGGAAACTATGGTCAAAATGTACCTTCTTTTTTTTTTAAATTCAGTGAAATTGCAGAATTGTAATATTTAATTTGGTTTATGCATATCCAGCTGAAAAAAGTGTACACTCAAGTGTAACAACTATTAGTTAATATACAGGGAATGTCCTTGGGTGATGTTTCAGTTCATACACAGTGCTTTGAAACGACACTCAGAAGGTTAGAATTTACAGTACAAAGCGAGTCCTTTTTGGATGAATTTCCAAGTGGGATGCAATAGCTTCTTGGTGTATTTGACAGTCCGCTAAGATGGAATGACCAGAAACAGTCAGGCAAACTCTATGTGGACTATTATCCGTTTTGTCTTTTGTCTCAGGAGACCAGAACATTGAGGATACATATTCTGCAATACGGGTTAACTTTCATACGTATAGATAACTGCTAAACTTAAAAACATGCATCTATAAGCTGGACTATGTGCCACATATAGTGGTTGAGGTACATAAAAAAAAGGAACCCCACATCTATCTATATCCCAGATCTTTCCCAGTTGGGATACCAAGAGCTACTCACAGCTACCAGACATTCTTCTACAAACGGTGTCAGCATGTGTGGCCGGATAGTGACCATAATGTCCCTGAAGTCCATAGCTGTGACTCTTCCAGACTGAGCATTGTCGCGCTGCACAAAAGCTTGTTTTGCATGTTCTAACTGTATCTCCTGAAAACATATGGGGGGAAAAGTTAGCTACAAAACCATCACCTTAATAGTTCGATTTTATATAGTGCAAGCCTACAAGGTATCTCATACATAACAAAACATGACTACAAGTAATCCAATTTTAACAGGATATTGTATGTGTAACTTTCAGTCTATTCTCAGTGGCATATATGGTCCCTAACACTGATCTCAATATCTAGGATAACTACTATGATTTCTCTGCTGTCTGGACATTACAAGGTCATGCAATTCATTTAACTGAAAAATGAAGGCCACGTATCAACACACCAGTGCATGTAATCTCCCTCTCATGAACACTAAAGTGTTCCATGATGTGCATTATCCAGTTTATTGCACGTGTCACAGTAGGTCAAAATACCTTCTGCAAAAGTGTTTGCTACTCCTTGAATGAGGACAATGCAATCAGAGATTTCTACACAGACACTCACTAATCTTGAAAGCATTCCTTCAAAAAGCATCCTCATTTAAAACATAGAAGTTATTTATGTACAAAAGACACGAGCAGTTTAATATAGAACTCCTTGTATCACAACTGATTAAAGATTAGTTCTCAATATTTCAGCAGAAGTAACAGGCAGAGATCAATCATAATGTTATCTGATGCAACCACCTGATAATCTCATTTTGTGACTCAAATGCAGTCCTGAGAAAAGAGGGGAGAAAAAATGCATTTCATCTCTCCAAACTCTATATTTTCCTACTGTGGTCTTCACCCTTTCTTCATAAATTACTGTTAGACTACTTTCTTTTTTTTTTTATTTAAAAGGAACGATCCTGCACACATAGTAACTTGATAATACATATGAACTTTTTGTTCAGTTCTATAGCTTTGAAAAAAACAGACATATCCTTTGGTGATATAGTTAGACTTCCCAGTCTGTATTTCTTTGCTGAATGAAGGAAAACATATCATTGCCAAGTCCTCCCTTTAAATTTCAAGGCTTTTATGAACTTTTTCACTGGAAATACAGTGCTTAGTCTGAATACATATTCATAATCAGGTACTCAGAAAACGTAATCAGAGGAAACGCACAGCAGCAATACTAAGCAAGTCTTGCAGTTGACCATGACACTGTCCTACTATTACCATTATATTTGCAAATAAGCTTTAAGCCTTCAGGCTGACAAGCATCACCAGCACAATGTATTAATTATGAATACAATCTCATGTGATTTGATATTTACCTCACAATTGCACTCAAGGGACTAGAGAGTGAAGGGTGAAAGGCAAATTCAGCTTGGTTTGGATCAGACCTGCCGGAGGCCTGCAGCCTTCATCCCTCCTTCTGCTCATTCAGTGGCCGCTACAGCCATCGATGCATGCTGCCACTAAAACCAGCCTTGTCTTTTCCTTTCAGTCTCCTGACATCACCAGTTTTAATCCTAATTTCTAATTAAAATATCTAAACTGAAAGGTATGATGAAAACCTCCTAATATATAAGGCAGAAGAAGGAAAGCAGAGGGAGGGAGGACTGATCAGTGTTTCAACACTGAGTTTCACTCACAGAATTAACCAGAAATTTCTTCTTTTAATAAGAACACTTGTGGGGGTTATAATTTGAAGTGTTACAATTTCAGTTCTGTCACGTTTCCTTTACATTACAGCCCCCTGTGTGGAGGAGTTACAATTCAGCAATAATATTCACTCTGGATGGATGCAGCCATGTAAGATCTTGCTGCACTCCAGTTGTGACTATAATTTCAACAGAAATTTGGAAACAAGCAGTTTTGGGCAGTTTACGGTGAGAGGAGCAAAAAGAACCTCCCCCCGCCACCGCCACCCCATCAGCTTGAGATAGGTAGCTACCTGGAGGCAGAGAGCTCTGAAGAGGAGTTAGGTATAATAACTCCTGTATCACTAAGCTGGCAGGTGAAAACATATTAACAAATAAATAAAAATGTTTGTCATTAAGTGGCAGCATCACCAAAGAAACAAAAATTTGAGTTTATCAGGATTGCAGGGGGAACTGTGAATGTTGCTTTCTTCTCCTTCTCCCATTAAATTTGTTTCAACCACTGAAACTGCTGGCAGTTGCGCTGACCACCTGCAGAAGTTCAATCTGCTTGCACCTACATACACCCATCAGTGAGTCTGGACACATGTATGCCAGTAGGTGGGACTCTAGCTGAGAACGACATCTCAGCCACAGAAGCAAAGTAGGGCTCACGTTCCAGCCAGACAGGTTAAGTGCATGTTTCTTGTCATCACCTAGCTAACTGCAAAAAGGCTGTTAGTACCATTGGCGAGGACCAGCCAAAACACCCCATCCTCTCTTTCCTTATGTGATTGCTTTCAATTTTCTCAGTACATGTGGAACCCACTAGAGAGAATTATCCCACTTAGTTAAACGCATGGTCAAGGACTCAGTGCTGCCACTTCCCCATGTTCGTGTCAGCTAGGAAAGAGTCACTTAGCTGTGACAGTCAGCAAGACAAAACTCTGAATGGTGTTACAAAACAGTCTTCTGGAGCTCCCCATTCGCATCTCCTCTTTAGTTCAGAAACGAAATGATCTAAGCATACTGTAAATAGAAAAGACTCATCCCACCTACTCAGAAAGGCAGGGTCTTTTGGGGCTGTGGTTATTTCAAGCTGTTATGCACTTTACAGTTGCACTGAACAGAAAAAAAAGCACAGGAACTTTCACTACATAATGTTCCCAAACCATGACTGTGGCAGCAACACAGCATTCAAGAACATGCAGACCATTACACGGTAACTCACTCGGTCTCAAGAATTTCACCTATGCAGTCTGTCACAAAAAAACAGACAGATGTCACCTCTCTAATCACTGTACACTGCTTAACAACGTAATAAACTCCAAGTTTTTAACTCAGAAGAAGGGCTATCTATTCCCTCAAGTCTCCAAGCTTGAAAGTTGATGCATCTCACAGCACGACTGTTTTCCAAAATGAGGCTCAGATAAACTGCTACAAGCAATTTATAGATTGCTACAAGCAATCTATCAGGGAAATCTTTATGAGAGGTTTGCAACATTGACTATGTGGTATACATGCAGCTAATACAAAAAATACCAACTTAAAAATAAACTAAAAAACAACAAAGCAAAGTTGTTGTATTTAGCGATGCTGTCTGACATAATAATTTTTATCATTTCACACATTTCAGTGCAATATTGTTTACTTAGGCAGATTAAGTTTTAAAGAAATACAACCCTCATTGCTTTGGAATTCAAATTACACATCCTAAAGAACCTTCTCTGACAAGATTTTCTGTAAACTTAGATACACTAAAAAAACAAGCTTCTCTCAAGATGCTGGAAGCCCAGAATCCCTCCAGGTAGTTAAGACTTTGTGAAAAATTAATTTTCACATCATGGCAGGCATGCTGGCACCAGAATTTTCATTAAATTATTTTCTTCAGCTTTCACTTATGGCTTATTAAAAGTTTCATTACCTTCCAGTTAGATAGAAATTTATGTTCAGGATCCATCCCGATGGATTTACAAGTCAGCAAATACAGCAGAATCCTTTTCACTAGAGCAGATCCCAGGGTTCAGTTATAAGGAGTACTATTTCAACTAATATGCTGGTCACAAATAAATTCCCAGACAATGTGTAAATGGATTTTCCAGGCCCTCATATAAGCACATGTTAAAATTTATCCTGCGGAATAGATTTTGCATGCTGAGAAAGGGGCTGATGTTGCTCTTTCTGAAGCAGACTTGCCACTTAAGTGATGATGAAACATGAGCTTATCCAAACAGATATAGATGTGATGGATATGTAGTGGAGATACATGAGTTATTTTAAGCTGGCAAAATGAGAAGCAGGGTAACACAACACACCTTGAACTCTGGGTTGATGCAAATAAACTGTTAACTGTATTACAGCCAAGTAGTTTGGAGGCTATACATTTGGGTATCTGTGTCACTGTAGACAAAAAAAAATGCTGGTAGGATATAAATATTCAGAATCCCGTACAAACTCTTCTTGTTTAAAGTCAGAAGAGACCCATCTTGTGCACAGATAAGATACACTAATGTTGTTTTCCACGTACCTTCACCTTTGCCAGACGTGATGATGAGCCTAAATGCAGTGACAGATAACAAGTATGTAACAACTTTTTGTGGAATAATAGGACCCAATATGAATTAATTTGAATCTAACTGGATTATTTAATTAAAATTTGCAAATTGCATTGTACTTACAAAGCAGTACCTGAAGCACCTTACAGAACCATATGGTCCATGTTAAGTGCAATGTAAAGATCATTCACACATCAGGAATGTAGAAAGGTAATTCGGTATCCACTGCGGTCTCCTGCTGTCTAAGATCCAAGGTCTAGACATCAGACCAAGGAGACTGACTCATGCACAGGCAGAATATCAGGAGGAAGGGCTGAGTACTAAAGGCTATGGAGCTTAAAGCAAGATTTCTATGCCTGTCAATATAAACTCTCCAATTTGTGCTGAGAGTCATTTCCACGTCCAGACTTCAGTATAGACTTCTATAATACAATGTTGTAAGGAGAGAGTCAGCAAGGAAACTTACGTGTTTCAAAGATGTACAGTTCTAGAAAGTGGGTAAACAGATGTGCCCAATTACTGAGTGATTGAGCATCCTAACAGACGGTACTGATAGCGGACAATTTCAGCATGGTCTTCAGACAGTTAATAAATTTGAAAGTCCCTGCTTACTATACCAATGCTGAGAGCATCTTTATTAGCAGCCTTAGAACTTTTCCTGAATGCATCTCATGTCTCTAGAGGATGGCCAGAATTGTTATCCTGATTCACCATGTTTATGCTCTTTTTCCCTCTTTCTGTCCTATATGGATCATCACCAAAAGGGCTGTATGTCTTGTGAGGACCACTGACGTGTTCCAACACAACCTCTGCACTACAACCAGCTATGACTCACTTCTTCAGTAGAGCTGGTTGAAAAAAAAAAATGAATCAAGTGGAACACTAAACCCAAATAAAATTCTCCCCAGAATATGAACACATCCAAGAAAATTCCTTTTAGACAAGGAAAGAGGAACACCCCTCTACAGGATGAGAAAACTTAAAAAAATTCTTGCCTCAGATCTTGCTTTTCCTAATTCAAAGGAAAAACACGAAAAACACCAAAGACATAAAGAAAGAACTCAAATCTTCCTAATACTCAGCCATGAGGTTATAGGCTCTTTTAGGTCTGCAGCTCTAACCTCCCTTACTGTCCCCACCTTCTGACAAAAAAGTGCTCTTTTTTCATTCTGGGTTTTTCTTCAAGTTTTCCTCAGATTTCTAAACAGATTCACAAGGCAAACAAGACTGGTATTCTGTCAAGACTGTGATTTTAACCCACCAAAGTCAGGATATGTATGCAAGGCTTATTCTGCAGTATGGAAGAAGTCACTAGAACATGTAGGCAGAAGCATTTTTCCCTAATCAAGTAACTCATTTACTTTTTTATCCAAAAGAAGTTCTAGTTCACTATTCTGTCACAAAACACATCTTAGCTACTCGGGAGTTACAACAGTCAATACAAAACCTAAGGGAATACAATTTAATCATGTGGTACCCAACGTCCTCTTCATACAAAGTTAATTAGGCTCTGTTCTACAAAATCAATTTGAAACATTTGTCTCAATAGCATTATCTTAATTATTCCTCATCAAAATGATACCACCTCCTACTGTGAACTAACATACTTGTGTAAACAAAAAAAAGAAACCTTGCAGTCTTGAAGCAGGTTTCCATTTTAAAACTCTCTAGTGTAAATACTAATACAAGAATTAAGCCTTCAGAAGGAATACAAGTAAGAAACTCACGTTTTGTCACTTCAAGCACCACTTTTCCTACCGAAGACTATTTTTAACAGTACTGCTGAAATACAGATAATTTACTTTTATTAGCACAATATTTTACTTTCCATAACAAAGTCCTCCAGAATGAATAGCCAAGAATTCCTTGCGAAAGAAAGACATTATTTTATTCTCTATATACCACAAGCAAAGCTAAGTAGTATTTCCCTATCTGAGATACTCCTAATTCAAGAAAGTAAAGAAGTGTGTGGAAAGGGCTTGCAGCAAAATGTCTTTATTGGATATCAGCAAAGAATTAAATATAAGTTTGGTAAACATGCTGTTTACAGACAAAGGTGCTTCTTAATACCAGTCTGGAACTGGGTCCAAAATGTTCAATACTGTTATTTAACATTTAACACTCATGGCTTTAAATATTCAGAGACTTGCAGACTTTGAGGTCTAGGCTTTTAATTTCATGTCTCCGTCTACACAACAGTGTAAAAAGACCATCTTCTGCATTCTACAGGTGCCAAAAATGAAAGAAAAGGAGAAGAATCCAGCTAGCCTGAATCAGCAGTTCTACTGCAAGCATATCCTGTTAAAAAAACACTATTAAAGTCCAGCGCTTTGTAAAAGTCTACACTTGATCTATCTTTCAACTTCCCTATGGGTGTGGTATTTGGCAAGTTTGCAAATACTTTCATCTTGCATCCTTCTTACTCATCTTGAAAATGGTATTGTATTAGACCCACCAGTAAAAACTGGGTGAACTCCGCATACGTTAGGTGTCTTTTTCTATCCTTTCCAAAATGCAGCTGTACGAACTCTGAATTCCAGTTAAACGGAATGTGCTGATGAATCGTGGTCTGGCCAAAAACTTGCTTAGCATCCTCTGGGCAGAAAAGAAAAATGTTCATTTATTAATAAAATAAATGATATAAACAAGCATAATTCATACAAGCAAAACAAACATAACATTTTCTATTTTCTAACAGGAAAGCAATACTATTCATATAACTTAGTAACATATTGTAAAGTAAACCTATTTTTTTGTTTACCAAAATCATAACAAAGTTTTGAACACCCTCACAAATAATTTCTGAATAATTTTATTTATGAAGTTTTATATTCAGATCACCTGGTTAAGAGACTCAACTAGATATTTCAAATTTAAAGTCAAACAAGAAAAGATTAACTTTAAAAGGCAATTTATACAAAGATGACTAAAGATAATCATTTTTCAGCATAATCTTTTCAAGTTGCTAACAATGAAAGTTTTGTATCACTATAATTCAGGCTTCTGTATTATTCCCAGAGATTTCCACATTCAAACAAATCAACTACAGAAATACCAGCATTGCAAGCAACACTTTTCTATAATTCCCTTACAGGAGCAGGGGCTTGGGTGACATGGCAGGCAGGAACACAAACTTGTCACCACCTTCAGCACTAAGCAGTTTTTAACCCAAGACCTCTGTGTCAAGGAGAAGGGTAGCATAAGTTGGTCTAATCACACCTAAATGCAAGCTTCATAGCTCATTTCAGTTCATGGTCATAACTGGGCTACACAGTTTATTATGGGCTTGGCAGGCTTTTTGGTAGTACATGGCATTTTTGGTGAAGACATACTATTTGTTGTACAATCAGTAGTAAGGACCACACATTAATTGAACTGGACTATACATATTTTAACTAATGTAAACAGTAATAACATCTGAGGAAGTTCTTGTCTCACACGACAGCACCCAATTCGAGGCAATAGTCTGTCTCAGCCAAAAACACAGGGCAAAGCTATCTTCTGAAGAGAAGCTCAAGGCCAGAGGTTCCCAACTGCTACACACCTTCCTAATTGCTCTATGACTCCTCCAGCAACACCAGCCAAGAGCCAGTTCCTGTCTTCTGCTCTTCCTGTGGGCACACGGAGCTGGTTCCCAGGAGACACTCCCTGCCCACAGGCAGGGCCAGGAGCTGGTCTGCTCCCTTCATGCTTCACAGAAGAAAGACCAGGAGTCCAAACCCCAAGCTCCTGTCTGTCTCTGCAAATGGCAGAACTGTAAGCCAGTTCCCAAGCGTGGCTGGTGCCTGGGGGCAAGGAAATCAGCACCACTTTGTGCCTGCTTGTGTATACAATAAGCTGGGAACCACCTCGCTGGAGCCAGCCAGCCTACCAGGAGGCCTGTGAGCCTCCTTCCAGCTCATCACAGCACCACAAGCAAAGGTGGGAGCCAACTCCTTGGGGCCAGAAGGTCTCATCTCCTGCGCGGGCCGCGTTCTGGCTTCTGGTTCAGCTCATTCCAGCCATACACAGCAGCTCTGTTGACGCAGTGAAACCCAGATCAGGTGAAATAACCACTTTCAGGCAAGTAAGCAGGAAAAAGTGAGAGTGTGGTAGGAAGGCCAAGATCCAGGAAGAGGTCAGGAAGTGCCCAAGAGAAGGAAGGATAGACATAAGAAAAAAACAGTCCCAAGGAGGTGAATGGGGCAGCTGTCCTGCTGCACAGACCCACAAGCACTGAAATTGGTGTTGCTCACAAGGACAGCTTATTCTAGAGCTTGGGGGGCTGTTCATATTCTGGGACTCATCAGCACAGTCAGTAGTTTCATCTTTAAAAACACCACCCACTGATTCAGAGAATCAGTGGTGAAAGAACAAGTTGGATCTAACTTAGGAATAGAAAGGCTGACCCCAGTTAACCTCAAATTCTTAAAACTTAGAACTTCAAGCCCTAATATCCTATGAGAATTTTCTCCAGGCAACATCACACAGTGCTCCCAGGATAGCATTGTTCATTCACATCTTCAAGTGTGCTCACAGCCAGCTTGGATCTTGCCTGCCAGCATTCACCAGGAGCAAAACGGCCCTCAGACCAACAGGAGGCAAAGCCAATGGGTTCAAGATGAGGTCCTGTCCCTCTAGTGAATGTCTTTAGGGTGCTTCCTACTGACACAGCTTGAGGGACCTTGCCACGTGTCACTGGAAATCACCTTCAAAGAAGGGAACCAGCATGAAGAAGATAACTTGTCTTGCCCACAAACATGAGGGAAAAAAGGCACTCTCTTCCTGGTAGCAACAACTCTGCTTTTCCAGAGGAATGAAGATATTACCAAAACAGCTCCAGTACTTGGCTCCTGCACATAAATCTGATGCTCATCTGCTTCCTCCTTCTCTATCATCCCATCTCCTGAATTTCTCCAGAGCAAGACACTGGTATTGTTTGCATGAGACTACAAAAGCCATGTTTAATTGAACTCCAGATTTTACTTTGTCAGAGAAAAATGGTGCTTCCTAACTTGATGCAAGATAAAAGAGAAGAAAATCTTAGCTTCCTCCTCTTGATGGGGTGAGTTCCTCACTCTTTACTTCAACTTGTTAACACACAAAAGTTAGAGTGCCCTCTGATTTTGCCACTGTAATTTCCTTTTAGTTTAGTTACCATACATTAGCTATCTTGAAGGAATAATGTATCTTGCTTCCCCAACTCTGTGCCTTGTAAACTCCTCCTCAGCTGTGGTCCAAAAGAAAAATTTCAGTTCAAGAAAAACAAACAACATAAAGAAGTGAAAAGAATGATAATTTCAGACCAAACACAATGTTTAATTACTGGCATTACAAATGGCAAAGGAACCTTCAGCAATGGAACCTAAAACCTCATCAAGCCAGCAAGGAATACAGTAATGGCTATATCCAAGGTATTTGCATTCTCTTGTCTCTTTCAGAGATTAAACACTACACACAGGCCTAAGAAGTTCATATCAGTACAAATATCCCTCCAAACAGTCCAAGCAAGAGACATACACTTAATGTTTGCTACGACTTGGAAAACACAGTCTACCACAATAGTGTAGGTATTTAATACAATAGTAAGAGAACTCCCTACACTACTTCATCTTTTCAAAATCATACTGTATATTGATATCAATATGTCATGGTAACTAACACCAGGTGCTTTTCTGACAGACTGCATGTTGGATTACACAGTGCAGGCAGTTGACTGGAAGACGGCCTACTGTGCTTCTCCCAGTTCTTTGATGGCATGACATACTGTCAAGATGTGGACTGATGGGTAACCCAAGTACTTGACTGGGTTGTCCATTCATCCCCACTCATCCAGAAGAGGTGTAACACTATGGAAACACAAGCACTGCAATCACGTTCTTCATCTCCCTGCTGCTTTGTCAAGGAAATGGACTGAAATAGTTTTATTGTGACCATGCTGTAAATTAAAACAACACATTGGAACAGCTTGATTACCAAGGATTGCAAAGGAAAGGCACTCATCCCTTCAAATTTCATCAACAAAGCAGTAAGGGCAGAAACAGCTGTCACAGTCACCTTCTTCCATAGGTTAGAAGCCCCAAAATAATACAGTAAACTTTTATTTTAACTGCCTCTTAATTCCTTGCAAAATATGGTCCACAACCTAGTCTGCTCTTCCAAATCACAAAAAAAAAAAAATCATTCAAGTTCTTTCCTTCTTAAAATATTATTTGAAAGGTATCTGGAAGAACACTCAAACTGAAGGTGGTACATTAGAAATGGAGTACATAATTTAAAGATAATGGGATTGTATTACACAACTCAGGAAGGGGAGGGAGTGACTGGAAAAAAGACAGCAGTTCAGGTCAGTGCAATTTATGTGTGCTCTATGATGTGGTATCACTACTGTTTTAAAATGGTTTCAGAAGAGTGTAAACCCTCCATTAGTATGCCCAATCCATTTAGACAAAGATCAGCTTCACCTCTTCACCTGCACCTGAAAAATACAGCTGCACATATAAACTTCCATATAAATACATAAAAAAACCTGAATTCACTTCTTTTGATAATTTTGTGTGCACACGTGTAAGAAGGAGCTTATTTTTTCATAGGACTAGGTACTCCAAATTCAGAGAAAATTCCTAAAGACAAAATTAAACCCAAAATAACAAAATGGTAATTTTAACCAATTTAATTATGTTGAATAGCCCATTCATGGACTAGCACTGAATTGTAATGGCCAAGCAGAAGTTTTCACTGCCTAACATAAGTCAGTGTTGCTTATGTGCAACCAAAGCTGTCATATCAAATTCAATGTCCGCGATTCCATGTGGGTAACTGAAATCATTATCTGGGCTCATTTCTGTTATGCCTACTACGGAGATGTTAAAAACATAGGACTTTCAAAATCTAGACTGACTCAACACCTTTCTTTACAATGGCAGGGGCTGACTTCACTGTAGTTGTCCAGGAATACGCATTTACTTCAGAATTCAAGAGATTGTGTCCTACAGCAGTTGAATACACCAGCCAAAGTGAAAAAAACCAAACACCTGGTTTAAAATTATCCTAAACTTTACACTTTACTCTCCCATACAGACTTGAGAGCTCTATTTCTTTAACAGCTATTTTGCTTAGATAGTTGGTATAAAAAAAAAATCACTTTCTTGCAAAACATTAACATACATTTGCCCCCACTTAAATACCTCAATTTCAAATACACCACAAAATGTACTCCCACAACAGCACTGTATTAGTTTAAAGGTATTTTAGTTCAATTAAAATGTCTAACTATCTACCTCCAAACCTACCTAAACTGTAATTTTCACTTTCAGCACTTCCAATGTTCTTGGTTTTGTTTTCTTTTATCAGCTTATCAAATCAGGTCCTGCATTCCAAATGTTGGAAAAAAATAGTCATTAACTGCTAGGTAACAGCAGATTTTCCAATTTAGAAAAGTAAATTACACACACTGCAAAAGTATGTGTATTTTGCTATCTGAAATTTCATATTAAAATTTGTAATAACAAACCACTCGCAATGCCTGCTGAAGTTTTTACCTTCCGTCCTTTAATTCCAGGACAATTTGAAAAGGTGACGAGGAAAATATTAAAATAAAAATCAATCTTAAAGGAGTATACTGCTGCTGCCACAGATTAAGTATATTCTGTTGTGGACACTTCTGGCTCCTCTCCAAATGGTGCCTAGTAATCATGTTGGGCTTTTTTTTTCCTCAACAGGACATACAGCTGTATGGAAGATGGCTAACCCTCAGCTTACTGTTAACCAAAGAGTGACCTCATATAGCTGAAATTTACTCTCAAATTGGCTTTCTCCCACCTTTTCTACCCCTATTTTTTTTTTCTTAAGTGGCATAAAGTAGCAGAAGAAAGCACAATATTTTAGCCATCTGAGCATGTGGTATTCTTGAATTATCCCACCAACTGGAAGTGCTCTCTGTTACCTGTCTTTTAAAATTGGAGCGATTACAGTCAATCGTGCAAATCTACAGTCAGCCTTTCATAAAGACTGGATTTTTGACCCACTGAACTGGAACAACTTCTGAGCAGTTCTTCTGATCTCTGAAAAGATACCACACAACACATGCATGCTGATCTGATGTTGCTGTGCATCTACATTCAGTTGTTCATAAAACACTGCTCATAAGTCATTAAAAAAGTTCCAAAAAATAGGGTGGTTCTTTCTGTAGTACAAACTGATCACTCAAACAAGTGCAATGAAGGTTCACATATATCAAAAACCGGATGCTTTCAAAATAGTTTTTCACCTCCAGGTAACATACTATCATCTGGAGTACATCAATAGAAAGCAAAAGCTTATGGCATTTGCTGGGTTGCCCTCATAAAATGAACTGGTTAACTCAGCACATCTCCAGGGAGAAAAGAGATGGTACTGTGACAGTCCAAAGGAGTGCCAGCACCTTCAGAGGCAGTCACAGCACAGCAGAGAAGTAGGAGGCTGAAGTGTCTTACTAGAAGTTGCTGCTTCCGTTCAGATGTAGTTTAAAGAAGCAGCATTTTGTAATTGGAAGAAGCAGCAAAGGCTGCATAACACCTGTTGTACACAGAGATGAGATTAAGACCAGCATCACTAACCAAATGTCTGAAGTAGACTCTAAAAATTACAACAACCAAAACAATATCCCAAAAGCCCCCAGCAAGCCACGGAGTCCAGTATAAATCCTAACAAAAAGTTCAGCATGCATTCCCTTTTAGAACGGACGCACTAGCTACTGAATAAAATTCGCTTGGGATATAACTTCACTGACCTATCGAAACTTTTCAACAAGGACAAAGCAGTCTTACAGGTTAATTTTACATTCATGAAAACATTATCAAGAGAACATGCTTGTGCCTTCATGATTTTTCCTAATCAAAATATCCACAACAAGCTTTAAATTTCACTCCTCTGCTGAAAAACATTCTCACTTTTAAAGCCTCTTACCTTTCCCCTGCTATGGTTGCTTGTGCTCGTCACTTCTACAAACTACTAAAAATTTACTTCCTTGTGACATATCCAAACATTGCCCAATTCAGCTTGTCCCCAATTTTTGAATGAGACACCTGAGCACATCTGTCACCTCCAGTAAATATTGCAAATTTCCCAAAAGTACCATACTTGGTACTTCTTGGTACTTCCAAGAGTACCATAACTTTCAACAGTTAAGACTCTGTATCCAAGCTTGTCTGCTTCTTCTGTCCTTGGATGTAAGGAGACACAACAAGAATTCATACAGACAATATTAAATAATTCACTTACAAAAAGGGTTTTCAATATTTTTCCAATATGCAACCCCTTAAAAATATTTCTACTTGAGCTGTGGATATCCATAATTTCAGTTTACTGTCAAGAGTCTTACTTTTCTTTATTATCTTCCCTGGCCTCCTTAGAAGTGAGCAACAAACTGCCAGAGCCCGAAGACCAGAGGTTTGGAAAGCACAAGGCCCCATGAGGGCATAAAACCTAAATTTATCACTTTTTGCACTGAAGAGGAATAATAAAAAAACCCAGATCACTTTGATCAAGGTAAACAGCATAACCTGGCTAAGTAAAATAAAATGCCTCTTTTATTTTCTCCGCTTAAGTTAGTCAGGGGCTGAAGTACATGACATGCACAGAGAGGCTGATGGTACGGAGCTTTGCCTTGGAGAAGGGCAGACGAAAGGAGCACCTCGCTGCTGCCTACAACTATCCAACAGAAAGGTAAAGGGAAGATGGAACTGCACAGTGGAAGGACAAAAGGCAAGGGATGCAAGCCAGAACACAGGCAATCTCAACTAGGCATCATGAAATTATTTTCCACTATAACAGTGGTCGAACAATGGAAGATGTAGCTCATAGAGGCTGTGATCTCCATCCTCTGAGATATTTAAAACCTTGATTGCATGTTGCCCCCAGAGCAACTTGGTCTTGATGGTCGTGCAAGGGCTTGAACCAGACAGCTGCCACAACCCCTTCCAACCTTAACTGTTTGATGATTCTGTGATCATTCCTTGGGTTTTGGTAATGAATAAGAGAGATGCTCTGCCTTTGGCCTGATGCTTGTCTGTAGGTAACTCATTTAAAAAAAAAGACAAAACCAACAACAAAGAACAAACTGGAACACCAAATTTCAGTTCTCGATGACTTAGAAAACTCAATTGTATTTTCTAGACCAAATGAAACACAACTGCGTAGAAGGATGGAGCTTGTCCTAATATTCAAAATGACAGATTTACTCTGTGACTAAACAGGCTTTATTCTACTTCAGATACCTTCATGAAAGTCTACCTGGTTGCATAACATTTTCGTTAAAAGAAAAAACAAAACAAGAAAAACTTGCCAAGTTGGCATATGTCTAGAAAGTAAATAGTAATAAGATTTCAAAAATTGTTTTGAAGAAAATATACTAACAATTTTACCTTACAACCTCTTTTACTTAAAACTGGCCCTTGTTTGTGCAGAATTCAGTACAATCAACAAGAAGTATCAAAGACAAAACAAATTTTGCATTTGTAATGTCGTTGGGATCATCATATCTAAGCAACTATCATTCATAAACCAACAAATGTTCCACTGTGTAGGTGTAAGCTAACACGTCACTAGCTACAAATGGTTTCTAATCAATTTAAAAAATACTGAACATGGCAATTTATCAAGTCATCAAACCTTATAGCCTTTATTGTGGTACTTCAGATTCAGTTTTTCCTTACTTTATGTGCTATTGAGTGTGTACCAGGCTGGGCATCACTAAGGTAGGTGTTGTGCAAGGAAAAAAAAAAAAAAAAATTACAGATCCCATAAGAAGAGCCAAGTCATACCAAGCAATTACAGGGCAAAGCATAAGCAAAATAATCCTCTGTAACAAAGCTAGAGCTAACTCACACAATCCGAACTAATCCTTTGGTCAGGAAAGCAATTGTGAGACTCCTGTAATAGTTTGTTGCATACTGAAAAAGTATCAGAGCATTATCCTCAGAGGAAAAGCTCTGAAGCTCATGATAATAGCTGTATAGCTATTTAAACCTCTGTTAAGAGCTACAAGCTTTTAGAAAGTTTACAAACAAGTATTGAGGCAATTCAAGTATCAAATAAGCAAATAGGAGTGCTTAGTAAGATGCATCAATTAATGTGTTTATCTAAGAACTGTACTGATATAATTAATTACAGAAGCTGAGACCCACAATAGCTACTGTCTATATGTAAATAAACTTTTATTTTGAGACAAAAGCAGAGTATATTGCTTGATTCTGCAGCTGTTACTCAACAAACAACAATTTTAGGTTTGGGTCACCCATTACCTTTGTGGTTTTGTGTTTGGGGGGTTCTGGTTTGCTTTTTCGGTTTTTTTTTTAAATTGAAAAAAATGCATATTCATATTTCTCAAAGTGGCAGAGCACCCATTTTGAAACAGCTTCAGGTTAAATTAGAGAACCTTTTTTAACAAAAAAAAAACCAACCAAAAAACACACATTATACCACAGCTACATTCATTAAGTATGAGAGCAAGAATTTCTGTCTAGTGACAAACTCTACTTTAAAATAAATCACAATTAAAATCTTCAAATCCAGGCTCAATACTGGCTGACAGCACAGACTCAGGCAATCATTTCTCCTTTTGTGCTTTTCAGTCCTCTGTGAGCAAAACCAACATGGGCAACACTTATTTTGCCCTTCACTAGGACTGTGAGAACTGGTATAAGAAAATGAAAAGTTCCAGACCTTGGATATCACCGCTGTATTATTCACAACTCAGAACATTTAGCTTCCATAATTTCATCTGAAATTATGGGAGCTGGAGGTTAAGACAACTTAGTTTTTAAACACTGACATTTTTACCCAACCATCTCGCCTTTTTTTTTAAATGCCATCTAGTAAAGAATTTCAAAGGGCTCTGCTTCTTTAATGAGGCATTAAAATACAGTCATATGACAAAAAAGCAACTCTACTAAGTCTCTTAAACCCCTGGACTTACATTATCAGCTTTTATGTGCCTGTCAACACTCAACAGTAAGAAGCAATGGTTTGCTCTTTGCCTCGAATTTAAAAGCCAGCTAAACTTCCTCCCACTTTCCTGCTGAGAGCTTTAACTCCTTGCAAACTGTCAAAGCTTTGACACTTCAGCAGCAGATAAATCTGCGCCAAGATGCAATGGCCAGGTGTAGTCTCAGTCACTGGCCACTAATTTACTAAGGTCATTTCATTCAACTCCAAAGGTAATAAACTAGAAACACTTCCCATCTCCACCCCCATACACACACTGCTCACAGATCAGCCCTTCTAAATAGATGACATCTCTCTTAAAGGACCAGGTAGAGCTAACCTGTAACTTGGAAGAAATGAAACATTTGAAATTGTCAACATATGGCTAAAATGCATTTCCAACCCAGAAGCTAAAGTAAAAGTGCAGTGTTTTTCAAGAAAAGTAAGTGAAAAGTATTAAATACTGGGACTTCTCTACCCAGAACGTTTCTCTAAATATCCACAGCCTGGATGTGGCATTTCGTGCAAAAGCTCATTGATGCAAAGCCCATGATTAATTTGCTTTACTTAGGTGCCAAGCTAAAAGCACCTGTGGAAGAATGATTTGGATGATTTGCTTAACAGAAAATGGCAAGTTCACAGCTGGGAAGCCCTAAATTCCATTTGCTATAAGCTAAAATATTTGTACCATTATCTCAGTATACAGAAAAATAATGAATGCACAGATAAGCCAAGCTGTTTCTCTACAACAATAAAATGATACAGACTTATAATGGGATCCCTGAGATACTACAGTTAATAGAAGCACAGTGAAAAACGATCCTTTCGCTTTTCTTCTGTTCCTCTCACACTGTAATTCCACAGTATACAAAACCCCTATTTAAGTCTCCTAACCTTGATAAGGACTTGATCCCACTCTCATTCAAGTCAATGGAAAAAAGATCTCATAATTAACCTCAAAGACACATGACTGAGGCACTGAGTGGCAAAGTTACAGGGTACTATTGTAAAAATTTATTTGTGAAAATATTAAGAGTTTTTCATAATGGAGGAAAAAAAAAAGCTTTTTTTTCCTTACGATAGAAAATAGAAACCAGCTTTGTCTAAAGGTCAACCATTTTCTGCTGAGAATATATAACACTGAGACAGTTCTCACATCCTCCCCACTACAGGCATTTTCCGGGGTGGCAGCCACAAGGTACTATACAGATGTTACAAATTAATTTATGTTGTCAAAGGGGGAGAGGAAGGAATTAAAAAAAAAGCTATCTGAGGTTCTGCCAATGCTGGCATGTCTCCTTTTTCAAATACCTTAAGCGCAGCCTGGCATAGGAGTTTCTCTCATCACTAGAAGGACTTCAATGGACTTCAAATGCCAAACAAATCCCTTGACTCACTGTGTCAAACCCCAGGGGAAGCGTCTGCCAGCAGGAAAAATATGAACAAGGATGCTAAGGTTTAAAAAGTTAAGTTGGACTGATTCAGCATTCAGATCAAACACTACAGTTCTTCCTAGATTATTAACAAGTGCTGCAAGCAACCTGGGGCTCTGACACAGACAAGAACCTGCATATCACAGGCATTTCAAGAACTCTGGTTTGCCTGCACTGGAACAAAACCTCTGCAAAATATGCGTGTCCTCCTGATTTAAAAGCATGCTGTCTCTCATTGCCTCTCTGCCCATACACACACACAACACTGTTAGGCACAAAATATCTCCTTCATCAAAGTTCTGATCAGCAGAATTTTTTTCCTGTAATACTTTCAAATCTTTTAGCATCTGTAGCAATTTTTAAAAAGCTGTTCTAACACATAATATCGCATACAAGAAACATATCTTTCACAACCTCAACAGATAACCAAAATAATGAGGAAAAAAAAAAAAGACACAAGAATAGACAGCAAGTCTTCTCACCAGTCGCAATATAAATTTTTGGAGATGGTAGAAGGAATACAGATGCCTCAAGTGAAGCAATAGGATCTTGTCAGTTCAAATGGAAAGGGAAGGGCGTTTTTATCTGAGCACAAAATATGTGTAGGGAATACTAGCAAAAGACAAAGGACCCATGAACCACACATTTTGAGAAGACAAAGCGTCAATGTCATCTAACTTTCCTTTTACTCAAAACTGTTTAACAATCAAATAATAAAACTTGAGATACATGGATAACCATGTCCAAATGTAGCAGATCAGAAACCACGTTTTTATTCGGTGTAGTACTTAGGGTAAAAAATCCCCCATACTTTTTGAACTGCAAGTTCAATGTCTGAAGTTATTCAAAACTGCTATTCAAAACCCTTCTTCCAGACAGAATAGTCCTTATCACTAGGCAGGTGACAGATAACCCTGCAGATATAAAAAGCTGTGTCTATGGTATCTAGAAATCAACAGTTCCCATAATCAAGTTCCAAACTGGTCTGTGTATTTTTGATTTTGTCAGTGCAAACACCATATCTCCAGCTGAATTTTCAGGTCAAGAGGTGGATAGTGGGGTAATAATGGATTTATTATTGTAAAATCTCACAGAAAAAAGTTTTAAGCCTTAAAAGGAAACCATCTCAAAATATAGCCATTCAGGGTGATTTCAGACTCAGTCTTCTGGCAACTTTCTCACCGTTTTACAATCATTTCCTATAGCCATCTTTCACTGCTGCTCTGAAGACCTGTACAAGCACGCTGAGGCAGAGAAAAACAGAAGTGACCGGTTCTCCGGAGAAAACCATGAAGATATGAAGACGATCATGACTTTGACTTCATATTGTGCACGTGTAAATTACTAAAAAAAACTAAACCAGAAAGTTGCTTGGCACTAGTGTAGTTCCACTATCAATCACTGTGATTCCTACAGTAATAGAAGGTGAAACAGTTTAGCACAAACAGGGATTTTAAATTAAGAGTGTACATTTAAGAAAAGTCTTACCAAAAGTAACTTCTCCTTTCCCAGTCTTGTCAAACAGCTGAAAGGCTACTATGAACAATGCATCTGGAGCACACAGGACTGATTCAAATGCCACAAACTCTTGAAAGGATATCAACCTAAAAGATGAAGGAAAAAGCAAGAGCTATGAAACCACTTGCATGCAGAAAACCAAAATACAATATAACGTAGATTATACAAAAGAAATAAGATCACAACCAAAATGTGTACAAAATGTTATTAACAGGGATTAAAACTTATCCTCAAATGACCTATCACCAACACTGTCAGGAGGCCTTTCTACCACCAGATGGAAATGACTTTGTTGAACAAGGAACTATTCCTCAGCAAGTCTCAACAGGACATAAAATAAGCAAAGCGCTCAGTGTGACTACTCATCTCAGCTTTAATGTCTAACTGAACTGCCCTCTGGGGGAGCCTACCTCTCTCCCTGGCAAGACAGAGAGCCAATAAAGATATGAATAACTTCCCTCAAGACTCAGTACTTAAGCTTTTTGTAAAACAAATCCATTCAAGACCTACACGCTGCCACTCACTTCAGAAGGAACTGATCAGAACATTATCTGTTTGCTAGCAACTTATTAGTCATCCACCGCAGCCCTCCAGTCCTGCGTGTTGAGTCACAAATTTCAAGCAGCAATCTGCACATTCTTCCTCAGCCCAAGAGCAGTTTATTCAAATTCATCATTACAGCCAGGTTCTCAATACACAAGTGCAGTAGTAGAGCACAGATAAAAGCAGAGGGGCCCTTCCTTAAGTTAGTTAATAAGCAGAAATACATAATTATACAACTTAGCATGGCTTCCTGCAGTAGATTTGATACAGCAAAGTCCTTGAGCAATTCTAATTTCTCTGGGTCACACCCAAGAGTTCAAATAGAGATCAATCTCCTGTTCTTAAAAAGGGAAAAGCTAAGCACTCTTCTGGTTTGCTTTATTTTGATATTTCTTTAATATCTAGGCTGTACAGTTTAAAACCTTCTTCAAATGTGTGGCTGCAGGGCCTGCTGGCAGTTTAGAAGGTTTAAGCTTGCCCTCTCTCGAGGCTGCTTTATGTCAGCATACCAAGCACGCAGCTTTAATGTGTTCACATTGCAGTAGCTGGGGAACAAAGATTTATTCCTGAGGAGTACAAAATTCAGCATAACAAACGTCAAGAACTACACACACCCAAAAAAAATATTTTTTTTCTGTTAGAAGCTAACTGTATCTTTAGGACTTCTAGCCAAAATGACAGTGCAGATGGTTCAATGAAAACTTCCCCTCAGTATGCAATAACAGTGAAGAACAAAGTGTTTGAATAGGTTGGAAAAGCCATTCATTCCATCAAGCCATGATGACCCATGACTACACAGCAATTTCCAGTCACCCTGTCTTAAGGGAATTAATTTCAAGTCACAGAGAAGCAGCCATATCTCCACAGGTAACAGAAGGCGATTTCCATGAAGAACATGAAAACACGAGCAGATGAACAAAGGCAGACATTAAAAAAAGCATGGCATAGAGAAGGCCAAAAAGCTGTTCTTCTTTACTTCCCTCAATATATATGCAATAAACAGAAGTAAAAGAAAGCATATGTAGAGTCAGAAATAGTCTAACAAATAATTAGCCCTGGGAACTTGCCATTGTAGGTTATTGTGTAGTGTGAGAAATAAGTAAAAAGAAACCTCCTCAGGTATACTTAATATTAAACTCACAATTGACAATGCCAGTAAACATATAAGCATGCCTTAAGCTTCACTGGCAAAGAAGCCAATGACTTACTACATATGCACAGATTAGCACATGGGCAGGCCATCCAGTCATTTATTTGAAGTTCCTAAGGAGCCCTCAGTACTCCCCACTGTTAGACACACAATACACAGATACTGAGTCTTTAAATGGAAGAAAACTTCCACCTCTCCTAAGTCAAAAAAAAAATTCTAAAGAATGCAACACTTCCTTCAATTTTAAAGCAATATATCACAACCTACTCGGTTTTGCATTTATGCGTATTTATCATTACTATGTGACTTACAGGTTACAAAAGCTCATTATTATCTGCTATTATTGGTTACATACCTGACAACTTCCACAACAGCAACCAGACACAAAGCACTGAATTCCTGTGTCCCAAAGATTACAAAGCCCACACACAGAACAAAATAAGACAGTAGGCAACAAGACTCTAAACAGGATTGTTTTGAACTAAAAATGTAAAATATCTGCCAACAGCATTTTGATAAAGCTGTTTTTTGCGAGAAACAGCCACCAGCATGTCCTTACCAACAGATCCCAACACAGTGATGAGAGCACAGAAAAGAAATATAGCACCTATCCCAGCAGAATCCTAGCACCATACTAATAACACATTCTGTGTTATCATGCCTGGATTTGATTAAAACTTCGTATATTAACACTTCTACAAGATTTTATACTGGTAGAAGTATCTTTGTCAGTACCTGCAGGTAACAAATCCCCCTAATAAGTCAAGAGATAGATGCTTAAAATGACCACATATCCATTTTTTAAAAAAAATTATTCATAGTACTAGAAGATTAAAAGTGTACAAATTGTGTGGTTCTAGACAGACTATTAAAGAAGAGACATTAATATCTGCTGTGCCAGCTGAATTCAAATTAACCCAATTCTTACATGTTAATTAAACCAGCTATTTTCTTCTTATTGTATTTTTGCTCCCTAAGTAGACGAGCCCGCTAGTGATTCCCAACAGATCTATTCTAACAACAATGACGTATTCATTTACTTCTATTATGACCATACAATACACTAACTGAGCAGTAATTTTTCACAGTCAATTACACGTGTGATTCTTAATGCTTAAAGATGCTGAAATAATGTGTACTACATAGCCATATGCTCACTTCTCTATACTGCACAAGGGTAGTTGCCTGGGTAACACATTTTCTCTCTCGTTTAGCATCACCCTTTTAGGTTTAGCATAACCCTTCACTGAATATCATTAGGTGTCATTAAACAGCACATATTAACATGGGCTTCAATATATTACTTAAGAGTTATTTTATCTACCTGAACAAGTGCTCATTTATGTTAAAAAAGCAGGAAAAGAAGCCTAGTGATTTTAACAGTGCAAAGGGAGGAAGCTGAAACGTTTACAAAATTTTACTTCAATTTTGACGACATCCTACCCAACAGGTCAAAGTCTTCCTTCAACTTCATGTCCTCCTTAACAGTATCAACATTGCACAATTTAGTCAGGAAAGCTGTGATATCAATATTTTAAAAACATGCACACACAAGAGTTATAGTCCAAACACAACAACTGGGTATGATGCAGCAAAACCACTATTTATTTACTGCTCTTTCCTTCCTTCCATGTTTCTTTAGGCGCTCAGGCCCATGCTATCTGGGCACCACACTGAACTTGATTTCTCCCACCAGAGAAAGTCTGTTTGTAGCATGTAAAGAAAAAAAAACCCATATCCCACTGCAATAATACATACAAATGCAATGATGAAGAGGTTTTTCCAATGCATATGTTTTTACTGTATCAGCAATTTAAACGTGATAACATAATGGGACACAAATTGAAGCTACATCTATTATTTTACGCTGCAACCTAGGTAAACTAAGTATAGTGTAAATTGGTGCATTAGAGGATAAATTTATATCCAATAATAACGGAAAATGCTGGCATTTCCAAGTGTTATTTTTGAATAGTTTGTCCTTCCTAGAAATAAAGCATACAGTATTTCCCAGTAAAGTGTTAGTTTCTACAGTCCAAACAGAGATGTGCAGTAAATACTTATTTTGTTAGACTGATGTTTGAAAGTACAACAATATGTTACAATAGGCAGGATGGAAAATGCCTGGCCTGTTGCTGATAGGCCTCATTAAAGCCACTGTATTTCAGAGGAGTTTCTGATCCACCTGAGGCTGAATGAAGCATTTTTTTCGACTAAAATTAGGAATGAGCAGCTTAAGGCGAAGAACTAGCCAAGGCTCTTAAGCCCATTTCATACAAACTACAACCATGTGATATAACACTTCTAAAAAATCTGTGTTATTACAGACTGGCTACTTTGAAAGGCTTCTCTGGCCATCAGCAAGAAAAGCATTCCTTTACTTTAAGGAAACCATGAAAAGATGCCTCTGTAAGAGGACAGAAGGAAAAACTACCTCCAAATATCCCTATGCCCTGACTTAAGATGAAGACAAAACTTGCTCCCATAGCAACAGATATTCATTGAATGCCTGAGTCTGCCTTAAGATGTCTCATACCTTCGTCACATCACCAGCAGCTCCCATAGATACCCTCAAATCATTAATCTCTAGCAATGCAGAAATTGTGCTACAGCTACACAAGAGATTTTGTCCACAGTGAGATCTTACGTGATCTCCTTGTTCTTTATACTTCGTGCTAAGGACTTCTTTAGGTAAGCAACTCTGCCCATCTCTTTGCTCTTCTTATATGTCAAAAGCTCTTTTGCTGTTCATCTTTCCCCCATGTAACTTACCCATTTTAGTATTTCTCACTGATTACACTTGGCACCTATACCTAACTTCTCATCAAAATCAGGAGTTAAAAATGTTTTTTGAAGTGCTAGGAACGACCCCAGCAATCCTGAGCTCAGATCCTTTTGGTGAACAGTGGTCATGCTCACAAGTCATGAAGGGCAGATGCTTCTTCAGAGCGGAACAGGGCAGTACTGTCAGAACTGTGCTACTATAAGCCACTAAAACTGTAACAAAATAACTTTTCACTGCTCTTGCAAGCTACCTTCTATTTTGTACCAGAAATAAAGCTAAATCATTGAACAGGCTCTCATGACCTTAACACACGTGAGTCTCTAAATACTGAAAAGCCTATTAAAATTGAACATTAACAAAAGCTGTTTCGTACTTTAAGAGGTCTGGACAGCCAAAGAAATTCAATAGAACACCAGCAGGTCCTACTGCCATCCCTATGAGATTTCATTCCTGGAATCAAAAAGCAAGTCACCTTTGCTTCAGATGATCATTCTGCGAATTACTTTACAGGCCACTAGAACAAAGTACAAATGACTGGCCACAAGCAGAAAATGCTACAATGACAGGTTAGAGCAATGAATGCTAATCATTTTCAGAATTCTCTCCATTCTTTCACATATTAGTATAGCAGCTAAACAAGAAGACAGCTTGAATACCAGAAAAGACTCTCTCAAAGACGTGTTAGGAACATGCAGCCTCCTGTCACTGCACAGGCTGGCCTGCAGAAATAGTCCTTATTCATGGCAACTGCAGCAATTAGAAGCCTAAATACTATACCACAGAACTCCTCCAAGATCACGCCATGTTATGAAATCCCAACTTGTCAACAAGTTCACATGGGCTACAGTTTTACATTTTGCTCTTCCTGACAACAGCTTCTACTTCTGAGGGAGATCCAAATCACAAGGTATGGATTATACTCTCAGTATTCTTATTACAAAACGGATTTGAAGCCATGCAATTTGAAAAATGCCATTTTTGCAAGCATCAAACCAAGGGAAGAAATCTGAGAAACGTTTAACATTTTCAGTCAAATGCCACCTGAAGCTACCATTTTCTTGCTGCCTTTATGCCAATGCTACCAGTGTAACCTTTTACAGAATTCTTTTAACAGGGGTAACAATCATCCCATTAACTTGTCTGCAAGGTTTTAGGTACCCGGCTGCCAGATACCTGAGGCTGGCTGAGCAGAAAAGAGAGCACAGAAACTACTGCAAAAGTTCTGTTACGCATGCATCTGTTCCCTAGGAAGCCTGCATTCTCTAGTCACGCTTTATATGAATCACACCTGAAGTTTTCTGGTTTCTAGAAATGCCACAGCTACAGACTTTAAGTCCATAGCTAATTATTCTAAAGTTTCTCTAAAGATACTTTAAAGGCAGGGTTCAAAAATGCGTTCATATGAGTGAAGAGACAGCTTGCTTGGGCAAGTACCAAAAGCAAAAGCTAGGATTTCACTAAGGGGGGGGGGGCGGGGGTGGAGATGGAGGGGTAGCTAATTCTGCCCATTGGCAAAGTGAGCCTTTCAAATGCAAACCATGTGCAAACAACTTCATTGCCGTCTTCCCAAGACTACAACGCAGTTCCCTATCCCTCTTCAGGGAAAGAGGCTGTGGCAAAACAAAGCAGGGGCACTTTTTTCTAGATCGCCTCCAAAATCATCTAAACATATTTTGGATTGCATATTTGAATATGTTTGTGACAGATACATAAAGTAAACAGAGACAGAAAGACTCATTGAAGAAAAGCAGGATTTAAGGGAGTCAGCCAACAAAAATGAAAGGTTCAACAAATTAAAAATACATAGGAGACTGAAAACAGTTTGCTCAGCTAAATGGAACATGCAGCCAAAAACATCGTTTCTAATCCTTTCCCTTACAAGGTATCATATTCCTTCATATACCTGCAGGCAAAAAAGAACAAAAAACAAAACACAACCCCACCACCCTTTAGGCATCAGATTGTTTTGGAAGAATGGGTCTGCATTTTTTAAATGAACAACAGAAAAATAATAATAAAAAAGTATCAAAACCCACTTACCCATCCTTTGTCTGATCCACCACACCTGCAAGGAGCTGTACAGTGCTTGCATTAGGCAAACCATCTCCAGTTATCTTTAGGTACCGTGTGACAAAGTCATTAGGAGACATGAAGAATTCACCATTCTTCTCCACACTCGCATACTGTTAAATGAATACAATATTTAGTGCCTCGAATACATCCTTCTCCAGGCATTTATTACCACCATCCATAGTTTCCAATCAGGAGCAGGCTCATGTTACAGCAGATGACAGTTGGGCTCTGAAGAACCTACAGCCTACCCTCAAACAGGAAGGATTTTGAGGGGAGTATGCAAGTAGCTGAATGCTTGGCTTCCAGCCAGAGAGTGGCAGATATATGATTTTTTGTTTATCACGTCAACAATTTCTCCATGCTAGTCTAGAAGACTTAATGTTCCAGTACCAATTTTTTTTTGAAGTAGAAGCACACATGCATTTGCAAACACATACGTGGCATCTTAGGCCCACAGACACTATAACAGGAATGGGATACTCTAGTACATCCTGTTTATCTGAAATGACTTCTCTGTGTTGCCATTCTGCTTCCAGATGGGAAGGCAAAATAACATTACAGTGCTATTGGTGCATATGATTCCCCAGGAGCGTCCACCTGGGGGTGCTGTTTTGGAGGGACTCCACTGCAGCATCACCTTCAGGCACGGCTGGTCCTTAGGGAAAGATGGACCTGCCTTCCTCCCTGGTTGAACTGCTGAAATGAGAATATCATTTGGAGAAAAGACGCACAGAAAACAACACTTTGGACAGTTATGCACACTGCAGAAACAAGAAAAAGGGTCTGACACCTTGTCAACCATCACTAGCATACGTTACTCCCGCTTTATGCCATAGCTACTGACATACTACTCCAGAAAACTGCTCTTGACAGAACCAAGCTTATTTGCTCCCAAGAGAAGCCTCTAGCAACATGTTACTTATCATGGAAAAGGAATATTAAAATATTCTTATGATAATATATAAATATATATAATTGCCTTTGTTACCACCCTTACCCTGATTCCTCAGTCATCCCTCAAAGTTTAAAGCCCTCATTTTCTATGGAAGGGTAAACTTGAAATCAATGCTAATAATGCTACTGTTGTTATTTTTTTAAGAAAAGAAAAAGAATAAATAATTAAAAGGAAAAGAAATCCCAAACAACATTTGCAGAACCATGCATTAGCTTTAAGGGAAACAAGTCTGTTTCAGGATAACAAATGTGCACTGAGAACATGAAAAAAATGTTAATTTCTTTTTTTTTAAGGTAAGGTAGGACGACAAACCATTCCTGCAGCTCCCCACAGAACATTACCTACACTACTGAAGTAATAAATAAATTAGATGCCTATTTCTATTTTGTAGCGTACTTCAAAGACACATTTTGTTTTACATTGCTATGGCTCTGCTAAGGGAAGGGAACTGCCAGTTTTCATTTCACAGAGCCACACTGGTGCTTGCAGGTATCGTTATACCTGCAGTAGGCATAAAACTCTCAGAGGGATGCCGAAGTGCAATAGTAAGTAGATTATTTTCTTCTAGTGCTTTACAAATACAGTCTTCAGGTACAGCAATATCTTTAAGACACAAGGTTTCAAAAAAGCAAACCCAAACAAAGCATAACTTGCTTTGGCATCTGTATTTTGGTTAGCATTCAAGGATTCGTGTTTCAATAGACACTGCTCCTAACGCAAGCCTTCTAGCTGATACACTGCAAGGAATTTTCAATTGTATACTTTTATAAGAACTAGCAGATCAATTGATTTCAATGTAATCATTTGCAGGGAGACACAATCTTTCCGAATCCCAGCCTCAGAAACTTTTAACACAGCTGCCATTGAGAAACAAATCAAATAAGTCAGCCTATGCTTCTATATTTCATTTTTCTCTTCCAGGCTAACCCCCTGCTAGGGCACTCAATAACAGAAAACAGCACAAAGTTTCAGTGTCCCCCTGTTTCCTGTCACTGTGATTTACTCAATTGTATTTGAAATCCAATCACGTACTCTATACTACATATAGAAAATGACCTTGGAAAATGTCAGCTTGATCACTTTGACTAAAATCTAATCTCTTAGAGGTTATGGAAGAAGACTTAGAAAAAGTAGAGTTACTCTGGGAAATTATCATAACAAAAAGAGAAAAACATCAATTCTATTGGTTTTGGAGGAGAGACATTAAAAAAAATGGTTCCTTACAATTGTATTTTTCCCCACTTTGTCAATTATACCCACAGAGAATTTGATATTATACAATAGTACTTAATGGCTTTTTGGTAACTTATTTCCTTACCTTTTAGCTAGTCAAGTATTAACCAGTTCAACGCCATTTTAAGTGAGACATGCAAACTTTTTATTTAGGATCTGATGTATTGAAAATGCTAAAAGTTGACTGTAATCAGCTCTATTTAAATTGATATCATACGTATTTCTGCACAGTGGGTATCATTCCTACCTGGGAATCATATTTTTTTAATTCTTAAGTGAAGCAGAAAAAAAAAGTTGTCACGTTATTTTGTAAGTGAAGATCCTATAGCCTGCAGAAGCAACTGTACTGCCCTCACCACTTAAAATTGTTTGAAGCAGCTTAATTAACACTCTGGCCATTGTTTACCTCTAGAGCACAAACCTACATACCATTTTCACTCATCTTTTTTCCTTCTCGGTGAGCAGCACAACAATTTCTGTATTACACTGAAAAAAACTATTTAGCTCGTATTTCATTATTCTGCTTATTAAGACCCCTTCTTTTAGTAGAGGGAGAAGCAGAAAAGGCAGAAAAAGGAGCTGGAGATGGTAATCAGTGTGCTCAACCACAACCCATTCTATCCACCAAAACTGAAAGCTTAGGGTGTAACAATCCTCAGAAACTCAGGAAAGGTGAATACCCATGGATAGATAGGAACCAAACCTCACACTGTTCTCAGCAAACCAATCGATCCCCTCTCCCCACAACTGAACATCGCCTCATATTTCAGAAGCATCCAGGCTTCTCTCTACCATGTTTACTCCCCTCCTTGATGCTACCATCTCTGGTCAGCCTACTTCCTGTCTGCCTTTTCTGCTGCCTTGCTACTGCTTTTCAAACATTTGCCTCTGAAAATCTCATTATCCCATTCTTCTTCAAGATACTTTTTGCTCTCCTGACAGACACAAGTTCCAGGACTTAATAAGTTAAATCCTGGCTCTGTCAACTGAAAATCTGACTTCAGAGCTATAAATACTGACAGTATATGACAAAACTATAAATACTGGCAATATACATAATGACACCTACACATGTTGTTAATAATAGCTCACAAGGGACAATGTAAAACATGCTAAGTGCACGGTGTGTGGGGCATGACGCTGGAGAGAGGGAAGGTGGAGGGAGGAACTTGGAAGGCATGAGCTCTCTTAGGCACTCAATCCCTTACAAAAATAATGCAGATACAACAGCTCTCTGTAGCACTGCAGCAGCTACCTCGCACACGTCCTCCAGACCACCATTTTCTATACTTGTTTTGCATACCAGACTATCAAACTAATACAGACACTGTAATAATAAATCTTAGGAATGTTAGGAATAATTATGTAAGTTTAGGAAATGGGTCAAAGAAACCATATTCCAGCAAAACACTAATGCACACTTCTCTCAAGTATACAAGTGCATGAGTCATTTCATTCCTTGGAACTGTTAGAGCAGGCAAACAGAAGGAATTTTAGTTAAATAACAAGAATGGGCACCACTTCACAAGATGAGCTTCTCAACACTTCTACAAATTAGAAAAGGAGATAAACCTGAAGGAAGGAAGCAAGGAGGATGCAAGAAGAAAGTTTACCAAATGGTGCCTAGGAGAACATTTTACCATGTGTAGGAACAATACTGAAACTCCCACCCCATTCTCCGAACAATGCGGGTTTTTTCTAAGATAGTAATACTTCTTCTGAGTCAATACAAAATCACTCAGGAATGTATCTGACTTCTTGGTGAGCATTGTTCAATTCTGATAATGGTATTTAAGTTTAACATGGTAATAATACAGTGAATGATTAATGGTTGGAAAAACTATCAAGAGTTGTATGCTGCAATAAAGGAGCAAAAGATATGAAAAATTAGAGCAGAAAGAGTAAAATATTTACTTTATACATACCTTCAAAAATATTGTTTTCAACTCAGCTGGATCAGCTCTCTTGGTTAGAGCCACCTACAAGTAAATACAACTACGTTAATATGCATAATTTATACAAAAGATGTCAAGATGTCATTTAGAAGGAAGAATTTAAACAGCAGAACAAATGATGAATATAAACGTTCACCTTAGATAAATTAGATACTGCTTTAGTTGGCCATGCTTATTTTACTCATGTCACTTTTGCCCTAAGTTATTCATCATTTTCGTTGTAACTGATTTCCGTACACAACCCTCCAATTCTTAAACAAGCACACATTAACAAGTCATAAAGATACTGAAGTATCAAATCTTTTCAACATAACTCTCTGCTGGGATTTGGCATTATACCATCTTTACCATATAGATTTTTATACTTCCAGTATCTTTCACCTAAGGATTTCTGAGTACCATATGCAGGCCTCAACTGATAGAAGGCAAGAATAAAATACTCACATACAAACTTGTCCAAGAAAGCAACTCCATAAAAGACTGAATTCCAATGTAATTATTTGGTTTACTGGTATTCCCACCTCCTACTTTCAATGTTTTAAACTATTTAAACTTACAGCGTAGAACTTTCTGATGAGATAAATTCAGAAAGCACAGTATATAGATTTTTCTACAGATCAGACAACTAGCTAGCTCCAACTAAAATCTAAGTTACATTTATCATCGCCAATCCAAAATAATTAGAGGGTTTTTTTCCCCCAAAATACTGAATTAAAAAATATTCTATATCCACTATGGAGTAAGCCTGTCAGCATTGAAATACCGTACCATCCATTTGCTGCTTTTGGCACTAAGTGGATTAATCCTCTGAGTATGTGCCTGCTATAGTTTCCTTTTCTTTCTTCAAGATACTTTAATAAAATCCTGCTTACCTAATACACATCACCTGTTAAGCCGATTTAGCGCATTAATCTATTTCTAATTTAAAAAAATTACTTTGCAAGCAAACTCAGCTTTTCAAAAAACTTCTGGAAACACCTCTGTAATGAGGAATAAACAGTCAAAGGGCAAGACATGAATGCTTACTCTCACCTAAGAATTAAATATCAGAAGCATTATCAATACAACATGACTACCTGCTTTCTTGACTCTCCAGAGCAAAGGTAGAGTGTAAAGGTGAAGGTGACTGCAAGTGCACTTTCAGTAGCACACTAGGCTACTGCAGAAAATAGTAGGATTTTGAGTAATCTGTACAATAGCGTTATATCCTCACATGTATATTTAATTAAAGACTCTCTAGCAAGTTTTTCCTCACCCTACATGGGTCATTTAAAAATCAAAAAAAACAAAACCCGTCCCCCCAAGAGTATTTTAAGAAAAGTGTATGAATAAGGTTTCTTATAAAATTTTAGAAGTTTTTTTAAAAGGGAAAAACCCACACCTGAAGTTATGTTAGGACTCAACTGACAAGAGTCCACAGCTGGAGTCCCAGTTCTGTGTTTGCACTGAAATCCATGTGGAGGCAGTTGCAAAAAATCAAAGTGTAACCGTGAAGCTGGGAATCTGAAAATGTGCACTTTCTAAAGTACAAGGTGTCCTAAATGTAATCACTGTGTAGTAAGCAGAGTTTTACTTTAACTCATTTGTAAAAATATGGTACTCTAGAGCAACTGGGAACTTTGTGAAAGAAAAAAAAACCCACCATGTCTATACTGCTGCAGTACAGAATCTTGCCATTATACAGGCAAACAAAAGACACTTCAAACATCTGTATATTTAAAAATACAATTGGTATCAAACTTAATCTACCTTAAAGTTTAAGTTTTATACTGTGCCAGAAATCTAAGTCTGATGAAAAGGGATGAAAAGAACAAAGGAAAAGGGTACATACTGATGGCTGAACTTCCACTCATTTTCCTTTGGTTTCACTGGCATTAATGATCTCGGGAAATTCGAGAGATAAAATGTGATCCCAGCCCAACTGCTATTTTTCTGTACCCTTTTGATTTTGGGGGAATTTGTTCAAAATTTTTTATAGCAAGTTGCTTTCAAACCATATAGTGAAAGAAAGGCTGAAGCTGGCCAGGTTGATGAACGCACAGCAGCACTGCAGACTGGCAGCCCAAGCAGAAGCTGCAGACCGTGGCTTCCCTCCATTTCCTGCAGCCTACTTCCACACTCTTCAATTTCCCAGGAATCAGGAGAGGACAGGGATGGTTAGGACCGCACAACAGGTGTATTCACGTGTCAACCACCAATATCTATTTTGAATGGTTGATTTTATCCCAAACAAGAAAAAAAGAGGCTCTATTACGTTATGTTATATCTTCAGGAGGTCTGACGCTACTGCAGTCACATCAGTGCTAAGAGGAGAAATATTTAATTCAGCCTTTCATCCATCCCCAGCAGTAGGCAAAGCTGAAGTCACACAAGAGACAAGAACTGATCCTGATGACAGGTGTTACTAGCAGATTCCCATTCTGGAAAAGGTCAAAGTATCACTTTCAATACCATTCTGAAAATTGTTCCCAGTTATGTTAGCAGTTGAAGGCGGGCTAAGTAACCCAATGCCAAGACTGCAAGCCAGCAGGTAGCATGCCTGATGAAAAGCGACCCATAGACACAAGCTGCTTCTCCTTCAGTTAATTCAGGTGATGTATTCTGTCACAGAACTGGGCTTAGGTGATGTGCTTTGTTACTGGAAAGACTTCTTCATTTCACTTTATCTTCTCTCCATAAAGACAAAAAAAAAGTCTGAGATAAAACCAGCTATGAGCTGGTAGGCATTTGATAAAAGCAGACCTGAGGGTAATAATGTTTGTAACTGCTCTTTACAAGGAGATGCTTTGTAACAGACACCAATACTTAAAAAAAATGGTAACTTTTATGAAGAAAGGTTTAGTGAAGAAAGTTGTCCAACGAACAACATTTATTTTTTAAAAAACAGGAGACAACAGGGAGTACTGAAGAGCAAGATTGTAACAAAGTCAGGACATGTTACAGAAAAGACTGGGAAAACATAGGGAACAGTCAGTAGGGATTTTCATTCCTAAAGTAAATACTTGAAAGTTTTAGCCAACATACTATGTCTATATGTGCACTATAAATGAAGAACCAGCCAGCACAGGCAATATCAGAACTGAATTTAAAAATGCTTAATCCCTTCCATTAGCTTATGGTGTTCAGCAAAGGAAGACAGAGGGTGCATAGAGAAAGCAAAAGCTCAGTACGTGAGGGACATAACACATGGGCTGGTCTGCACGCTGGAGATGTTCATATCCTTAGACTCCCTTGCACCTTGATCTTAATTTCAGCCCATTTTCTCTAGTAGAGCTCTCCTCTCCTTGTTGCCTTATGCTTACTTTACAGTGACATGCATTTTCAGTGTCACTTCCACCCTCGACAACAAACGCAAACAAGACTCTTCCCAGAAAAATATTGCTGTACAGCAACACAAGAAAACAATGCATTGGGAATCAAAGAAAATTATATTATGTTTCAAATCAATTCTATTGATATATATTTGTCATATACAAGGTAGAAGGAACAGGTTGTCAGATGGTATTTGATATCAAAATATACAAAAGGATAGATAAAGTAGCGGATGTCCTCCACCAAGTAAAGAATAACAACGACATGGGTGCACAACAGAGGAAAAAGGCAGCAGGAAAATCAGAATTAAAGCAAATGTAGCATTAACCTAATGGCAAATATAAAACATCTGACCTTCTCACCTTTAGAGTAAAGATCACTTTAGCAGTTACCATTTGGATGGAGTAGAAAGGTGAGGGGATCAAGGAACACTTGGGAATTGCTTCAAAATTCCAGAAAGCTAATTAGGACAACAGAAAGTCCTAATCAAAGATAACAAGATAAACTTCTCTCATGTTGCTTCTTCCTCATGGTTTAACCTGAACACAGTTCATGTGTGAAGGAGAAAGTCGATGGTAGTAAAGATGTCTTCCCTTACCTCATTATGTTTAAAAACTTCTGACACTGAGCATATAAGATGCTGGAGAGCAGCCCTTCTCCAGAGAACCGTAGCTGTGGCAGGGCTGCCTCACTGCCAGGCACTTGTGACCTCAGTCTGTTTAATTCTAGAGAATAACATCTACAGGCACCTAGAGAGAGATGTTCAATGAAAGGCCTAGCAAATGATCACAAGCTCTAGTAGCTCCATTTTGAAATTAAGATTATGTTTTAAATTCTTGCATTCTTAAACAAGACTAAAGAATGCAATGTATTTGGCACCACTAAAACACCTCAAATCAAGATTGAAACCTCATGTCTTCTAGAGGTATTCTTTCATTTCATAAGTTATTGAGTCCACCTGTAAGACTCCAACACACGTGGCTCAGTTAATGCAAGAGGTCAGATTAGATCATTGTAATGTTTCCTTCTGGCTATAAGTATGCATATACACTCAAAATGTGCAACTCCAAAGGAGATCAAACCAGAGTTTGACCTTACATTCTTGTTTAAATGAGTGACTGGAAAATCGGAAACCAGTTAAAGTGCAGTTACTGGCCAAGTTGGAATTCAGACCAGAAATCCACTAATACTGTCCAAGTATCATGCTAAAATAACACTCCAGCTTACATTTTAATACAACTAACTTGCTTACATAGAAGAGAGCCCCCTTTCTTCCATATTTACACTAATACTAAACAAACATACACCATCATTCTTCTAACCTAGCAATTCCTCTTGGTCACTCTCCATCACTGCACTCAGCATCTTAAGTTGCAAGTGTTGCGCACCAACATCTGTCCAGGGCATGGTCTCCTGTTTCAGCTGCCCCAATAACCACTTTTCTTTAGCCCAACATGCTCCAGCATGCTCTTAGCTCAGCAAAAACACTGCCATTCCCTCTGCATGACAGAACCCAAGTAAAACAACTTGACTGTGATCTCCAATGGAAAGTAAACTACGTAGAATTCAGCATCACAGGGAAGCTTGCAAGAAAGATGTGGACCAGCTCACCAAGCAGAAAACCAGAGAACTGCATGAAAAGCTGGCACAGAATGCAGATCAAAAAGACCTTCTAGCCAGACGTCCCTTACAGTAGGCTGAGTACTCCTCTTAGGAAAATATGGTCAGATAGCATTGGTATACCTACCCAAAGGCTTAGGGTAAGAAGGACCGTAAGAGAAGCTAATAACTACTAAGCAGGTACATTCAGTCTCATCAGTCTTGAGCACTGTCAGTCTACAGACAAAACCATTTCTTTTCCAGAAACAGTTCTCATCCTCAGAGTCAGACATTACTACCACATTTTGTAAAAGCTTAACCCTACACTAAGTAGCAGTTACTGCCTTCCTTTGTCCAGTAACTAACCTAGGTAAACTAAGAAAAAGAAACATTATTAACACTAATCAATAGTCTTCTCAGATCCTACAGGTTGATTCAGTATGCAGAACTACAGAATAAATATAACCAAAACTAGACAGTTGTGCTGAGTCTGCCCCACACAATGGTGAAGCAGAACAAAATTTGCTAACAGACACAGCAAATCTCAAGCAAAACTACTCACATCCATCTTCACCCTGTCACAATCAGAAATCTCCAGACAATTCCCAGTCCGGCTTTTGCACCATCGTAAGTGGAAGCCTCACTTCCCCCAAGTGCATCAAAGCTAACAGACCTACTTTATTGAGCAATTACCTGCTAGCTTTGATCCTGCTTTCAAAGTCCCAAAGCAAACGCAGCTGGCTTCTTCATAACATGGTTCTCACACACAACAAGATTCCCAACAAATCATAGTGTTTTTGCACGCAAACTAACTAGGGACCAACACACAATTATCAATTATATACACACAGGAAAATGCTTGCCCAGTTTGTCCAATGCTTCCAAGTAGGTAGAGAAACAAAGATGGGAGCAGTATACATCATAAGGAAAACTGCTACAATAATTTCCAAGAATAGATAATTAATGCTATGTTAAAAGACATTTACACTCTGTACTTCCACAATTATCCTACGTAAAGACCTGGAAAACACAAAGACCACAAAACTATCCAGACAGCAAGGTAAAAAGAACTAGGCATTGCCATTGCTCAGCCCTACTGTTTAAAAAAAAGGAAAATGCATCATACTGTGACCAATACACCAACACACTCCAAACTTTAAGCACATATCAGAAGACACAGTTTGGAACAATTTAAACTATTAGTTTGTACTCAGTCTCCAGACTAGCTCAAGGATGCAACTGCTGTCATTCTTACAACAAAACTCGATGCACTACCTACCCCAAGAAACCAAACCTAAAAACCAACTCTTTGCGAAAACCAGAAATTTTTCTTTCACTTTTCATGTTGCTATTAGCAAAGGTTCAGCTCTCCAACCACTTTACCTATCTGTCAAAGTGGTACAGTACTCTAACTGCATCAGTTCATCTTCTTCCCCACAGTAATATTTCCTATCGTCTCACAGCTCCTCAAGAACACGTTTTTATTCTAACAATTTTCAGGGCTGTGATCGAAAGACACACAAGTAAACTACTTTGCTACGGCCATTACATCACATTAACATGTACCTCAGCAAACTAGAGGTCACCACACACTTGAAGAAATGCAGTAATTATACATAAGATATATGAGGGGATATTCAATAAAAAAGTTCACTACCAAATAACCTATTCATGGGAATGGTCAAATAACATTTCCATCAACTCACGGGTATTTTGCAAAAATACCCCCTCCTGCTCACCATAGATGGATGGGATGATAGATGCTAACATTTTTACTTTGCTCTCCCTTTTGCATCCTTACACCTTTTAGAAATGCAGGCATACCTAACCATTACAAACATCTACCTGTTAAAACATATTTGGTGGTTATAGACTTTCCCCTTTGATTCTTCCAGGGCTTGTTCTGTTATAACAGTGCTACTCTACAACCACTGCATTGACCATAAGCTCAAGACGTCATATTCATCTTCCAAAACCAGTTATCCCACTGCTAGCAATTCATCTTCTAGAGCTAAACTTCATGCTTACAGCTGGCAGGAATCATCTCATCCAAAGAAGTAAAGGACAGGAAAATTCTCCGGAGTAACAGTAAGATCAAAAGTAGTTTCTGGAGGAAGGAGATGATTACATACCTGTTACCACTCAAAAGGCATCAGGGAGAAGTGGCAGATTAGGGCAGCACAAATTTTATCTGGCACTTAATGTTATTAGCATAAAATATGTACTTGGACCAGGATTAAGGAATGGGTAACCCACAATTAAGACAGAAGACCATTTAACACTATCGTTCTCACAAGGTTGCACCTTCAAGAAGCATCACCTCACAGCTGTGCAGCATACCAGTGAGCTCTGAGCCATCACTGAATGCAACATACAAACTACTAAGACGACTCTCTCAAGTTCCCATGCCTATGATGCTCAAGGTTTCCAACAGCTCACAGCTCAATGGAGACAATCACCCCTGCTTTCACCTGGCTCCCAGCTCTATCCCTCCCGATACCCAAATGCTCCCTCTACCCCTGGCATGGCACATAGCAGCTTTTACAGCCTAAATGATCTTCTACCAAGGTGAGTCACAAACAAAAGACTCAAAACAATAGGTATGATGCCTCACCGCCACACAACTTCTTGAGAGCCCTGCATAACGCCTGACACTATGCAGTGGACCTAAACAGAAGTGCCCCATGCTTTATCTGACATCTTCGTGAATTACAGAACCAAGACAGAAAACAACAGCAGGAACAGACACCCTGAACAGTGTTACAAAAGGGTTCTCTGTGATTTCCTCTCCTGAATGTCAATGCAATGGAAGTTACACTATGACACAAGGTCCCGGTGAGTGAGCAGGATTGCTTACAGCAATAAATAAAAACCTGCTGTCCTTTGAAGAAAGCAAACCTTGAGCAGTGCCACAGGGATATCGCAGCAGAATGATCTGCTCTTAGGTAACTACTAAATCTGTTATAAGGAAAAAAAAACATTGTACGGATGTGCAATCAGTGCCTATAAACTTGTGGAAAGGTCTGTCTCAAGTTGTTGCTAGAATAACTGTTGTTATTTGTGACTTCATGCCTGTGAATCAGCAAGTAAAAGAAATGTGCTGGAGAAAAGTTCCTATACATTACACGTCTTGACTAATAATTGCATGGCAGGAAATTACGTAAGAATAACTGACAGGTAAGTGTATTTTGTTTCAGTGTTGTGTTTTCTTCTTTGAACACAGACGTTCACTTTTCAAGATCCTATTTATAATCAAATCCATCTATTCAACTCTATAAAAAATGCTACACCTCAGCAGCACAGGGAAGGGTGTAGGAGTGGGCATGAATCCCTATGTGTGCATGGATCCAATCCTACAATCCTAAAAAGAACAAAAGACAACTGCACAATGGAAACAGCATCTCACACACAAAGCAAACTTATTAAGGCCTATAGATGATGAGGCTCAGTCCTGCAGTCAGGAACCCTTCCTCATAGCTAACAGCAGCATTCCAACACTGGCCAAACAGTAACACTGTGCTACTTGAAACAATAAGAAAAAAAAACCATAGGTTCTTCTTCTTTTCTTTTTTTTTGTGTCTGTAGAGCACTCAGCACAGTGGAGTATTGGGTCATGGGGAGCATGCTCTGTGACACCTGAAAGGCACAGTAACTATCTCCCTTTCCCAAATAAACATGCTAGTCAACCTTCGGTTACAGAAAACCTAGACTTTAAAATAAAAAAATATACCTCTCTCCCTTAAAGAGTTTTACTTGTCATCTCAAATACATATGCCAAAACATGAGTTTGCAAACATGCACTCTTTTTGCCTGCAAGGAATGGTGTCACCGCTTGTCCAACTCCCATCATATGGATTTCAGTCTTAAATTATTAGATGATCTCCCTGAACACAGGGCATTTACAAAATAAAGGCAGTTTAACATTTTCTTTTATAATTCATCTCTTCAGCATGAACAATAAACAAATGCTTAAATATTGGCAGATTACACAGTCACCAGAGGCCACTGTTGGTGTGTGACCTTCATTCTGGCTAAGACCCAGAAAGCTGAAGCTATTAAAGAGGATACCTGGAAATAATTTGCAGTTTCATGTGGGAGTATCAAATAATCTAATGAAGATCTAAATCGTTTATGTAAGGCAGTGATTGTAATACTAAAGGTTTACCTGACAGTGACCTGCTGCAACTCAGTCAAAATTGTTAAAAGTGTTTACAATAGCTCTCCATAATTTGCAAAGGTTGTAAGATATCTGACAACAATAATTAAAAAATCCTCATCTCCTTAAGAAACTGCAGAAACATTCCCAGCATTTTACTACATTTCAATTAGAAACTATACTGATTTTAGCTTGAATAATTATCACTTATCTGTGAGCCTACTTTATTGTATATTTGCATAAAGCAATAACTATTTCATTAAATTCATTTCTGCTGCATAGCCCTCAGAATAGTTTTATAAGATCATTTGGTTGCAGAGGAAATGATGATGTCAAACTAAGCATTCTGATTTAAAGATAGGAATTTTTTTAAAAATCCTAAAATTACTTTCAGGCAAACATGTTTAGCAGAGAGGACACAGAACTAAATCATTTTTATCTGCCAAGAAAAGAATTTCAATTTTCTTTTTGGAGCACTGCAGTTAAACAAAAATCTAAAATGCTAGATTAACCAAGCACGGAGCAGAGGTTAAGATACTAGAAAAATGGCAGCACTATTCTCTCAATGTCTCATTAACCAAGAGTTCTTCCATTTTACTCCTTGGACACTTGGGTCAACGTTCAGCAGCCTGACATCACCCAGCAAATTCAGAGCACTACGTCTACCATCCCACAGTATGCTACTGGTAACAGCTGATAAAGTAGTTCCCTTTTTGTCATCAACTGTCAAAAATGTAGTAGGATTCCAAAATCTTTTTTCTGATCAATTGATCGAGCCCTTTGAAATGCAAATAATTAATGCTTTGCCTCATGAAAACGATGGTGACCAGTTAGTGATTACTCCTCACAGCTTTCACAACGTCTGCCAGCCCAAGAAGTATTCAAACAGTGGCCAAAGAAGCCAGGAGACGTCACGCTAGTTTCCATTACCGAGCCATTTGTTTAATCAAACTGTAGGTCACACACAACACAAAAGTACCCTCAGACTTTCAAAGCCACAAAAGAATTGTGGACATATATTCTGTATAAAACTTTCTATAAATACTGGAGGAAAATAGTGTATTTGAACAGTCTTTTTATGCACCCTTTGCCAAGCTCATTCCACCATTTTGAGGAGTTCAGTCTCCTTCCTTCCTTCCTTCCCTCCCCACTCATCCACACGAAAAAAAGAAAGAAGCTGGTTTACTATCCTTAACTTGTTAGTGGCACATAGAATAAGAAAATATAAAGTTATTTGCCTTGAAATGTTAGACACTTGAGAATTATGTGTTCTGGTTTGGGCTACCGTCATGACTGAGATACTGAACCTGTACGTTACATGTAACGGAACATGAAAAGCAAACTGCAAGTGATTTACAATCACTATCATTTTCTTTACTGTGAGAAGAGAACCCCACAACTTTTGTTGTATAATGTTTGCAATGCAGAAAAGACTGAATCCACTACTTCACAACAATCAGTCTTCAAAAAAAAGGTGCAGTCCGAGTAACTGATTTGGGTGTGCAAACAGAGCAAAAGGAGTTGTAGAAAGTTTGTTGTTGCCATGTTTTTCTTCCTTTTGAACAGGGTCAACATGGGACTAATTCATGATCTTTACAAAACAGTTTCCAGTTAGACTGACACACAATGGCAAGCAGCATTAGACAGGTGAAGTGACAGGAAGGAGGAAGGCTGACTTGATGTCAGTGACAAAAACTATTTTAATGGAAATGTGAAAGTATTCAAAAATTTCTTCCCCTAAGCACGTGAAGATTTCTCTAGTCAGATTCAGACTCCACAATGGGCTGAGAGCAGGAATCAGTCAGACACGGTATTTTTACATACCGTGGTTTTTCTAATGGCTTTTCATACTCAGTGCCTCACTTAAAGGTTTCTTCTGCCAAAGATCTGTTAAATCAGTGATGTTCCATCAAACAGTAGTTGTCAAACATGATAAAGACCTACAATAATAAAATACGTGACCAAGAGATTTTAGTAGCTGAGGATCCATGGAAGAGTGGAAATACGATGTATTTCCAAAGCACAGAAAGACGAAAATAATAATGAGCAGCTTGCTGTTTGTTCAGTAACACTAATTTTCAGACCTCTCTTCTTCTATCCTAAAAAATCACACCGATGTATCAGGTCATCCAATGGATGGATGTGACAGGAAAGTCACATAATAGAGGACAGATGACAATGCCCAACTGCTACTGCAGAACATACCTTTCAATTAAGTCCTTTAAGTAGGGCGCCTCCCACCTGCTACCGAGACAGGACAACACCCTAGTAGTCTCTCTCCTGCACTGTAACATCATGCACCATATCAGAGACCTGACTAAGAAGCTGTAGTGGGCACCTAGCATAAAAGAACTACAGAAAGATGACAAAGCAGCACTACAAATACACAAAAGCCAGAAGAATCATTAAGGCAGGAGACCTTACTTCTCAGTATAGGAAACCATGTGTGCACATGTTTGAACATAGACCTCCAAACAGGAGCTGGGTGCAAAGACACAGAATCGGTGTGTGTCATCATCCTGCTGATGGTCTTTTACATTTTGGAGATGTTATCAGCATTTTGATTAACACTATCAATCTTTGATGAAAGATGTAGTCAGATGCTGCTCAAGCTACTCCAACACTGAATAATTTACTCTAATTTATTCCTTAAAAAACTACTCTCATTTACTGCTTTACTTAGATGAATAGGCACATTTTTTAACTTCCTAGAATTAAATATCCATTGACTAAGGCAAAAACCCAAAACCCTGAACAAATGATGGTTCTATTGACTGAGACATTTCAGGGAAGTTGTGATAAGAAATAGCAACTTAAATATGAAAACAATTAGAATTTCTTCCTCCTACTGGTTGGATGATTGTCATTTGGCTCGGGATCATCCTTCTGAAAGCATCCTCCCCTGTTGACTAAGTGCACTCTTAGGCAGTATGCAAACACTATCAGGAAGAACATAGAAAATGTGTCCCCTTCTATGACTCCATATTCTGAAATCTAGAGACATTTCTTCCAGTACACAACATCAGGAAGAAAAACAAAGAACAGAAAAGCAAAGCCAACACTAAAAAAAGACTCCAACCTGCCAAGGAACCTTCTTTGAACCTTCTATTTCCTGATAAGTTTAAACTTATTCTTTCAAATAGAAATGAAGCTCAGCTCCAGGAAAGAACATTTTTAAATCTTCAGTGAATAAAGATGAGGTAGTATTCACTACAGAAACTGAAATATCTGAATAGATAAATACAAAATTGTGCATGAAGCTGGAAAAATCTATGGTCAATGATATTTTACACCACAATCTGAATTTCAGTAAATCACCTTCAATTACGAAGACAGTATCAACAAGATTACAATGTGACTAATAGAGAAAGAATATTCTCTATTGGGGAAATAACAAATGGAATTCAAATACAACAAATTGCTATTCTCATCCTTTTCCTTCAGCTACATCAGAAAAATTCAGACTTTCATTTTCTGTGCTTCCCTCCCTGTGTTGTTCCACAACAGCACAGAAATGCTATGTTTTAAATTTGCTCAACAGCTGTTTAGTTCAACAGCTGAGATTTTAATACTGCAGAACACTGATTACGCAAAGGCATCTGAAAGAGGAGGGAAAAAAAGTCTGCTATCTATTTATAAGGCTGGCTAATAACTATGGTCATAAGAGCCACACAACACCTTCTTCCATATTCAAACTTTGGAATTAAGGTTCCTTTTGCAATTCTTCAATCGCCCTAATCATCAAAGACATAAAAATCATAGTTGTGAAAAACATACATATTATTGCTCTGATAGGTCCCCATAATTGCAAAAATAGCCCTGAAAAGCGTTCAAATTTTTACACTGATGAGTTTTTTTAAAAGAAACAGACTTTAAGAATTTAAGGGTACATTATATTCACATGGGATTCACTTACCATGGGATCTGAAGATTGGAAAAAAATTAAAGACTACACGCTAATACCCTTCAAGTAAAACTATTTTCTTATCATTTCTGTTTTGAAGAGGAGATACAATCAAGTTCCAGCTATATCATTTATGGCTAATTTCAGTATATCCTAACAATAGTTCTACAGCTAACTACAACTCTAGGGCTAGCATTGCTGGCTTACCAAAAGTTGGACATTAGCAGGTCAATTTAATTCTGTATTCTGGCAGCTTTAGGAAATAAGATATGCTGGTCAAAAAGCATTTAATATGCTTTAAAAAGGTCAGTTTCTAAAAGATTCTTCTTCAATTTACAACATATCATTAACCTCTCTGATCAGTCTATTTTGCTGTCAGACATTCCTGTCCCAGACACCTGAGAGAATTGCTGGAGCAGAACATCCTTCATCTGCCTTCTGTGAAGTACTGCACTTCACAAAAAAGGTGATCCTACACGTTTGAATCGAAACACATCTGTATGTTTCTCTCCCCATTACATCAAATTGAATTAATCCCACAGTATGGGATAAGATACAGTATTCTGTACATCTTTTCTTTCACTATTTGCACCTATTTCCCATCAAAGACAAATAGTAATAATTCAAAGAGCATTAATATTGCTGGGAAGTCTTCACCTGTCATAATGACAGCTGGTGGAGCAAAAACTAACAATTTCAAAAAAACTGAAGCAGCACTAAAGCATTTGCAAGAGCAGTTTGATTTTTTATTTCTGTTTCCATAGAAAATTCACATCAAAGTTTTTCTTTTAAAAATGTTCCTATCTGTCCAGTTCCTGGGCTATATAGAGAAAACAGGACAAAAGACTTTCAAAGATCTTAGTTTAAATATTTAAGAGGAAAATGGTAACAAAGTTTTCTTGGTGTTTCAGTTCCATTTTTTACTTTCCCTCTTCTGAACATTTAAACTGACTGTTGCCCATTGGCATTTAAATTACGTGTGGGTACAGTAGTTGACCAATTAATTCTATGACAATCTCATTTTGCCTATGCAAAAGTTATAGTTAAATCCCTATGGCTACATTCTCGTACCATGCCTCTTATGTGTAGGGAAAAAGCTGTAACACCTCTATGGTTATCCCATCATAAGCCAAGCATGAAGGGTTGTCAATGAACAACCTGCCTGATCCACAGAAAACAGCACAGACCTTATTTTGTTTAAAAACAATTCCTTATTATTTCTCTGCAGAACAGTGGAAACTGCAAAAAAATTTATAAATGCAAGGCTGTAAATAGTGGTAAAGTGGTCATATAAGATACCTCTTCACAGGTTTCCAGTTTAATGTATTTCTGCGCTCAGCGCTAAATTAGAGCATGTCATCCACATTACTCCTTGTGCTGCTTTGCTGTGAACCACACCAGGAAATCGATATGATTTAAATAAAAAAAACCCCTATATACATAAAATAAGAAGTTGTGCTACTTCTTGCCAAGTCAGTTACCCACTATAATTCACCCCAGGAACATTACTCTAGTATTACTACTGAACATTTAGTATTATCCAGGTCTTCATGGCTTTTAAAAATGCAATGACCTGGCAGTTAGGAAAGAAACAGGTACCTCTCCTCACCAATCCAACAAAGAGAATAGCTATGTGAATCCAGCTCTGGCATCAGAGCAGAGAAACAATCAGTCCAGTATCAGGAAAGCAAAACATGCAAAGAACCAGTCCAAATGGTCTGGTCCAGTCTAGCCTAGGACTCCAAATAAGAACCAGTAACCTCCTAAAACCATGGAGATAGTGAAAAAAATATTTTTAAAAGGTTTGGCTGTCTGGGCACAATCTCAGTGCACTCTCTACAAATAAAACATGCATTTGTGTATTTGCAACTCCACTTTGCTTGGCCTTTGAGGGTCAGATACATTAGCACATTCCACTACCTCAGTCACAACATGATGCAAAACCCAATCCATCTACAAGCAGAAAGGCACATGCAATTAAAGATTTTTAGGATTACAGAAGTTCCACCAAGGTGCACATCCAGCACCACTGCAGCCCCGACTGAGCACATACAGACGTTTTAGACACACCAACCGGGCCTCCCTGCTCCAGCCCAAAATCAATACATGCAATAAACACGTTAAATATGCATTGGCGGAACTGTACAAAGCACCAAGCAGAGCAACTCTACAAAACCATCGCACATGGAGGCATCATTCATGCAAAATGCATAACTCTATTGGCAACAGAGAATCCAAATCTCACCCCTCACTGCTGTGAGCTCTAAAGGCTAGCAACTAAACTGGATTCTGGCCCATGCCCCTTCCCTCCGTTCTTTGTGTTGCTAACTACACAATGTCCCTGCCTGAAACGGTGATGTAAGCCTTGCTGTTTGAAGATCCTCCAGGGACATCCTGACCTTTTCCTTTCCTACTGGCTTAGATGCTCCCTAGTCAGCACACTGGCTGTTGCAATACCTGTTCCTGGACACCTCAGATAGGTTCCCTAATTCTACTTCTAAAGCCAAGCAGCTAAAAGTTAGGCATGGAGATGTTGATCTACAGGACACCATTCTTAGCCTAAATTCCAGGCTCTGGTTTTCACACAGAATCATAGAATCATCTAGATTGGAAAAGACCTTTAAGATATTTAAGTCCAACTGCTACTCTAACACTGCCAAGTCCACCACTGAGCCATGTCTCTAAGCACCACATCTACACGTTTTTTAAATTTCTTTGGGGATGGTGACTCCACCTCTTCCCTGGGCAGTCTGCTCCAATGCTTGACAACCCTTTCAGTGAAGAAACTTTTCCTAATATCCAACCTAAATACCCACTGGTGCAAACTGAGGCCACTTCCTCTCGTCCTATCACTTGTCACATGGGAGAAGGGACCAATACACACTCACTACAACCTCTTGTCACGTAGTTGTCGAGAGTGATAAGGTGTCCTCTCAGCCTCCTTTTCTCCAGACTAAATAATCACAATTCCCTCAGCTGCTTCTCGTAAGACTTGTGCTCCTTCACCCATTTCACTACCTCTTTAGACCTTCCACATGGCCAAGAGTAACCCTGTGACTAAGGCAGATCTTCAACAACTCAACCAGTGAGCTTACTGTCAGTACAGAAATTGTTCTTCCAGGCTGCATCGGCATGCAAGACATCAGAAGCATATGAATCCAGCAGCTGAGGTTTGGCACCTCACAAGTATCCTCACAAGAAGAGTTTGATCAGGCTTGCAACAAGCTTTGTTTTTTCTGTTTCTTCTCTAAATGTACATAGTTTGGTGTACATGCGTGTGCTTCTCCACTGCCTCTCAAATGTTTATTTTTTTCTCTCTTTGGAGAAAACTAAAAATGCCAGCGGCTCACTCCTCATAAGCAATTTCACCCTGTAACTCACTGGACTTTGTGCAGGCCAAGTAACATTTTTGGTAAAGAATATAATTGCAATTGCACATTTCTAAGGAACTATAAATAGCATGAAATTATTTTAAAATGGTATGAAAATGCATTTGCAGTGTTCCTTTAGGTGCTTTACCAAAGCTTCGGCTGAAATTGCTTTATTCCAAAGCAATCAAAAATGGAGTATTTTCATAAGGACCTCTTTACTTCCTTGCAAATGACTGAGATACAGATACTTTCCAGAAGAAGAATGCACCAGAAAATACGCAACCTTATGTTGCCGTAGATATATAGCACCATAAAACATCAGCTGCTCAGTTTCTGAAGATTGTGTCATAGCTGAAGCGAAACAGCAGATTAGTAGAGTTACAGTAGCGCCCAGAAGCCTTATGCAAGTTTAGGTTTGGCACCATACAAACATACAGGCTCTAATAAGCACGCTCAAGCCATTCGGTACCAAAGCAGCAGCAAAAGTAAAAGATAAAAAAGTAAAAGACAAAAAGCAAAAGTGAAGCTAAAACTAAGCAATGCATTCATGCCATCTTCCAGGAAATACAGTACCACATACCTGCTTGTCATAATCCTTGGACAACATAGGTAAATAAAATAGATATTGGCCTAAACAAACTGGTCAGAAGACACACTGTTATCATTCAGAGCTGTAAGCTTGTCTATATTACAGGATCCGGAGAAGCACCTTCAACACATGGGGTTGGAAGCAAACTTTGAAGAGATTTTCTAACTACCTGTGACACAAAGCTGCACAAAAAGTATTAATTTCCCAATCTGATAAGATCCATATAACTTTAAATACTTTTCAGTGGACATTAGAACAGACAAGACGCACATAAGGATGTACACATAACTCTCACAGAGCTACACATGAAGTGAGGTCACTCTGCAACTGCTCTTAGAGGGACAACGTAATGGAAAAGGGCAAATTTCAAAAACTTGTTAAAACCACAGCCAGGTGGGATATGCAACCTCAGCAGTACCTCTCTAACATACTGAAGACATAAATCAACCTCTTTCACCACCTCTTTTAACCCTCACCTTGCTCTGATAAAGAAAGTGTTGGAGGAGGGATAGCAGTACAAAGAAACAGATAACCTCAACTAAGACAAAAAAAACCCCAGTGTAATAAATCTCCTTTTCAGGGTAACTTGACATTCACTGAAGATCTGTATCATATGGACTTTTTACACTAGGGAGTCACTCTGCGAGTGCCTTCACCAGTATTACTCTTGCCAGTGGCCCCTGTAACTCTCTGTACATCTTGTGGGATTAGGACTCAAACAGATCACTAAGGGTAAACATCACGAGCAAAGACTTGCGCAGTAAAACAAAGCAAATGAAACTGAACATACAAACGATGGTGGGGAGAACAGGGAAGTGCAGTAAATGATATGCTTTCTCTATTTCAGTCTTGGTCATCAGGCATGGTACATTGTATTTAGATAATGTTTGAAGTTATCGGCACTCACACAAATTCAATGTCCCTTTATCAGGCAAATTCTGGTGTCTTAAGAAGTAAAGACGCAGTAGTAAGTCATAAGCAGCACAAATATATGTTTCTGAGGGGGAAAGTGGAAAGAAGAGTCTCATGATACATAAGGTGTTTAAGAATTTACAGTTCCAAAATGTAACTACACATCAGCAAGCACCACTGGACTTGTACAGACTTGCAATAGGACCTTCCACGTGGATCCTACGTGGCGTTAATCACATCCAAAAAAATTACCATGGTCCATTAAGTGTCATAACACAATAAAGTCCACAGCACACAAACTCAGTGATACTTCAAAGAAACACATACCTCCTATCTTACCCACCAACCACTTTCCCCCAACAGTTATCACAGAATCATAGACTGGCTGGAGCCTGTCTGTAAGGGACTCTGCTCCTTTCATGGACGCAGTAAGTCACCAAGATGCTAGGATCCCTCACCCGTTCTTTTTTGAGGGCCCATCAAATCCACATGCAATACAATGCAATTCTTCTCTACCATTTTGCTGGAGGAGTGGAAGAATGGCATCAATGAGGGCAAGAAGAGTGAATTCAGTTGTTCCCAGGCACATTCCACCTACCGCTAGCACCGGGGAGAGAAACATGGGAGAAGGAGCTGAATGAAGAGGCACGATGGACCAGGATGATGCACAAAGGAAGACACTGGGTATGCAGGGCAGCAAAATAACAGATACTGGCGCAACCATGCCACGTCAAATAGTTTTGTTATTGTTTGGAATCACATTCATTTAGAACTGCATTGACATGGTGTTCCTATTTCAGTCATTGCTTATCCAGACCTCATTAATTCACATTGCCCAGGACAGGCATTGAAACATTTCTGCACACAAAATGGCCCATACAGCCAGGGTCAGCAGCATCAAACCTTCACAGAACTCTAATTAATTCAGTCAAGGTGATGCATCTTGCAGGACTCGGGTGTTCAGTGGGAAATGTCGGACTGTACTACCACCAAGACATGCAAGGAGCCTGTGATGGGGACTAAATACTTTTGATATGACAAAGTTTAGGATTTTAAAGGTAAATATAGCAGTAACTGGAAAGAACACGTAACTCCACTGGTACCATTTCCATTGTAAACAGTTCCAGACAAACACAAGCAGAAAGAGAATAAAAATCTGTTAAATATGTCAAAACTACATTAAAAAAGTTTCTTCACCTTGCATTAGAAACATCCTAAATATTGTCACATAAGTAAAGTCAGTAACAAATCTCTTTTTGTTACCTTACTGATATATTTCTGACTGTCAGGCACTTGTTCTTCAAAAGACTTAAGCATGCACTTAAAATAAAGCATGCAAGTAGTCCCACCAGGTAAGGTTCATGCCTTCATTTGAACAGTTGTTTTACAACTGGCTTTTTTAACATGTGATAGCTGTGTTCACTTTGTTCATAAGACAAAAATTTTTAAATAACATACACGTTCCAGGTAATGGAGTCAAACAGAATATGTCCGATGGATAGAAGTTCACACATGCACCAAGAAACAATTACATTAGAAACAGAGAGATATAACACAGGCTTTAAAATCTCCTATATCAGTACTGTGCAGTTCAATACAAGTATCAAAATTTATTCACATGCTATCCATAGCAGAGATGAAGTTAAATGGGGTACAGCCCACAGTTTCTACACAGTTTAGGCTTTCCTTTGTCTACTGAAATTATTCATGTTTGGAATTTTCTTTAATGCAATTTTAAACTGTTTTGAGTATAGCTTAGTGGTTATGGAATACAAAGTTTAAAAATATTACATAGACTAGTATCCATTATAAATACCAGCTTCTGACCTTATGTTGAACAGACAAAGCAGCACAGTAGCAAAGGTAAAATCAGCTATGGAAAGAGGTCTCATTGAGAACTTAGAACTCTCCACAGAAAATAAGTTCATATTATACCAAGCAGCAGGAGTTTTAAAAATATAGCAAGTCACACTTTGCACATGCACAATACAACAGCTATGTCCAGAACTGTGTAGCAGTATCTGGACCAAAGGGAGCTTACATTCACTCAAGAGATACACTTAATTTTGCTGTAAGACACACACCAGGTGAATGGCAAGGAGCATTAGCTAGACTATGTAATTTCTCTTTAGAAATATAGCTAAAGGACAGAAAAACACTGTGATTGCATTGTTAAACACTCAAAATGAAGAAATTAAGCATGATACACAATATGAAATGCCATTATTGCTCTGTACACGTGTTACAATAAAGACCTTCCATACAGCCTGTTTTCTGTGCAATTCAGAAAAAGAAGCCAGTAGCTATGATGGCAATTTAGTTACCAATGAGGTAAAACTCTACTGGAACATCTCATCTGCAGTTTTTACCGGCTATTTGCGCAAATATAATTTACAGTGCAGTTTTCACAAACTACTTGTACAAAATTCTTTCAAAGATTAAGAAAAGACACTGACGTGCACTATACACTGTTTAAATTGTTGTATAAATTGTAAGACAATGAGTAAAATACAACAAAGAAAATTGAACGGCATTGTAATGCACATTAATGATTTATGTGCATAAAAGCTTTGCCCATTTCTTGATACTTGAGTGCTTAACCACGCAACCTTAACAGTATCACATCTGGGTTTTCCTTTTGGTGGACTGAATTCCTAGTGTCTGCTTAAAACGTCAATATTTGAAATCTTGCAAGAGCAATTACATTCAGTCACAAAGACTCATATGCCTAAAAGGGTACAATTAAAAAATTAAAGGAAGAGGTCATGCAGGATACTGGCAAGGAAAGGGTACTGAAGGGATTTTAGAAAAATCATTTGACTCACCAGTCCATTGTTTGGCTGAGGTGAAAAAGGCAAACATTACTGAGATGTATCAGTGAGGAAGTTAGAACACGAAACAAGGCCCATGCCTGCAATCACATGTGAATAACTTCAGGCCCAGAAGCTCTTCATGTGGCAAAGTTATTCATATGTGTCCTTGCAGAACCTGAGCTCAGACATTAACGTTAAGAGTACAAAATGCTACTTACATTTTGTTACAGACGTTAATAACAACAGAAATCCATCTGTGTTTAACAGCAACCATTTCACCTCAAGAAGATAAAAACTCTTCAAGCCTCACAAGGTGACTTAATTATTAATCCAGTCTAACTGCTCTCAGCTCTACTTTTTTTTTTTAAACACATAGGTCTCAAAGCACATTCAAGGCTGCAAAAGCTATACAAGGGCTGTAAACCCAGCAGTAAAGTGCTGTACCTCTGTCTTGCATCCACCAAGGATGTTTATGACACTAGTGTAAAAAGAATAATGGCTTGTCAAGGTACCTCTCTGCCAAGCCTGACACATTCAGAAACATGCAATATTTAATTCAGTTTCTCTTTAAGTGTTGAGTCTTTCCAACATATGCTTGCACAGATTTTGGTGATATGAACTGTATAATAAACCAAAAGGCAAACGATGCGATACATGGAGCACACATGTACGCCTGATTAGATAAAATAACTGCACATGCAACATTTTTTAAGTGTGTGTGAGTAGTACGGACTCAAACAGACTGCAAATTAAGTAAGAACTGCTGCTTGGAGAGAAAAACATATGTAGATAGTTCACAAATTCAGATAATGAAAGACTTTTAAGTCTTTTAACACCAAGAATTTGGCAGGATGTAACTGATTTGCTGTGTGAATGGACCAGTGGGCAATCAGAAAAAAAAAAAAGCAAGCTGCACAGCACAGTTAAGGTGTATAAATAGGAAACCTAAGATTTGGGAATGACTATTTCACATACCCTAGCAAAGAGCAATCACCTATTGCCCAATACATTATAACAGTACGTACTTCAGATAATCTAAGTTCTTAGTGAGAACAGTGTTGACAGAAGCAGCTCCCTAATGGACTGTAATGTGATGGAGCGTGTGACTCCTGCCAGAATGTTTGAGGACATGTGCTGATTTGTGTTGTTTGGGCAATTTTTGTTTTCTGATGTTTTCTGAATGTCAGTTCCGTCACTGACTTCGATAAGAGCAGGATGTGGCCCAATCTTTTTCTTTTTTAAAAAAAGTCTCAGTATTAAAAAAAAAACATAATGAAAGCCTAGTAGTAAGTCTTGAAACACCAACACGATGTATAATTCAATCTTTAGAAGTGGAAGACCTACTTCTTTACATGGCCTTGATCCAGCTAATGGTTCTTTTTTTTCTTGGATGTAAGCATGTTATTAACCAACTGATAAAAGTATTTCAATTAATTTATCCTTCTGAAGCAGACGGGAAGTCTAGCTAATGGTATCAATCTGACAGGAGAGCACCAAGAAGTGAAGCTGGACGGAATATAATCAAATGTGTAAAAGCACCAGGTGTATGGAGAAAACAGGTGAAAAAGCAAAACGGGACTCTCATGCTGATGCCTACAAATGGGGCAGGGCCAACACTGATGCTGGCTCAAGGCACAGCAAGCGCCACAAGGTCCTGACCTGCCTGCTGCTGTCCCAGGGGCCCACTGCATTCTCTCATTCAGAATTCATACTCGTACAATCACAGAATCGTTTGATTAGACAAGACCTTTGAGATCACTGAGTCTAACCTCTCTGCTACTAAACCATATTCCTGAGTACTTCATGTACCTGTCTTTTAAACATCTACAGGGATGGTGGCTCAAGCACTTCCCTGGGCTGCTGTTCCAGTGCCTGGTAACCCTTTCGGTAAAGAAATTTTTCCTGATATTTAATGTAAGAGCAGCCCTGCAGAGAAGGACCTGGGGTACTGACTGATGAGAAGCTCAACATGAGCTGGCAATGTCCTTTCACAGTGCAAAGGCCAACCCTGTCCTGAGCTGCATCAAAAGAAGTGCTGCCAGTAGGTTGAAAGAGGTGATTCTTCCCCTCTACTCTGCTCTCATGAGATCCCATCTGGAGTATTGTGTCCAGTTCTGGAATCTCCAACATAAGAAGGGCATAGAACTGTTGGAATGGGTCCAGAGGAGGCTCTGAAGATGTTCAGAGGGCTGGAGCACCTCTGCTATGAGGACAGGCTGAGAGAGTTAGGGCTGCTTGGCCTGGAGAAGAGAAGGCTTGAGGGAGACCTTATAGCAGCCTTCCAGTACCTGAAGTGACTACAGGAAAGCTGGGGAGAGACTTTTTACAAGAGCAAGCAGCCATAGGACGAGGTGGAATGGCTTTAAGTTGGAAGGGGGAAGATTTAGATTAGACATTAGGAAGCAATTCTTCACGATGAGGGTGGCGAGACACTGGCACAGGTTGCTCGAGAAAGCTGTGGATGCCCGCTCCCTGGAAGTGTTCAAGGCCAGGTTGGATGGGGCCTTGAGCAGCCTGGTCTGGTGGGAGGTGTCCCTGCCCGTGGCAGGAGAGTGGAACTGGATGATCTTTCAGGTCCCTTCCAACCCAATCTATTCAATGAGTCTGTGACCCTCGGCCCCTCGGCCTCACGCAGCCTCTGCGTTACGGGCAGCAGCCGGGTCCGCTTCCCGCTCTCCGCGGCCAGGGGTCCCCGCCGCCACCGAGCCCGCAGTCCGCCCACATCTTGCTCCTCCGCGGCCGGCGGCGAGGCCCGCGGTGAGGAGGACGAGGACGAGGAGGAGGAGATGAGCAGGAGGAGGAGGCGGCGCCGCCCGCCAAGGACAGGCCCGAGGTCAAACCCGGCCGCCGCCCGGCCGCCTCCCGCCGCAGCCCCGGCGCCAAGAACCGAGCACCCGCAGCCCGCCCGCCGCCCGCGGTGCCTTACCTTGGCAGCCATGCTGTGCCCGGCGCGGCCGCCCCCTTCCCGTCCCTTCCCTCTTCCTCCCCTCCCCTCCCTTCCTCTGGCGGCGGCCGCTTCCCCGCCTGCGCGCCCGCCCGCCAGCGCCGGCCGTCACCGCCGCCCGCCCACTGGCTGCGCCCCGCGCGGCCCGGCCGCAGCGCGCCTGACCGCACTGCGCCGGGTTTGCGGGAGCCGCGTGGGGCGGGACGGTCTCGGACCGGGGCAGCGCCACTGCCACGTTAGGGGCCGGTGCTCCTCGGGCTGTCTCCTCGGGCAGGGCCGGTGACCTGGCAGCCTCCGACTCTTCTCAGAGGGACCCCGGGCTCCCCGGGGCTCTGGTCATGGAATCGTTTGGTTGGAAAAGACCTTTGACATCATTGAGTCCAACCGTACCTGTCCACTACTAATATACTTATAACACGTATAATATGATACATACAACACATCTTTTAAACACCTCCAGGGGTGCTGACTCAATCACATTTCCAGGCAGCTGTTGCCGTGCCTGACAACCCTCTCGGTGAAGAAATTTTTCCTGATGTCTAATCTGAACCTCCCCTGGTGTGGTTTGAGGCCGTAGGTCTCAAGTTGCACCAGGGGAGGTTCAGGTTAGACACCAGCCATAGGTCTCAAGTTCGTTCAGGGTCCTGAGTGATCACAATGCTAATTCATGACTAGTGATGTCAAACCAAGGAAATGCCTCTAGCATGTTCGGAGCACACCGGGGCCAGCAGCAGGAGGATGCCAAACACCCTTGACAGCAGCCGTGCTGACGTTGCTCCTCTCAGCACACCCCACTCTCCTGCCCGGAGCTATTAGCTATTTTCTTCCCCTCCTGCTAGAACAATGCTTCGTCCGGTAGCTGTAACCCAAGGCTTCAGTCTGGGATGTCCCAAGAATGAACTGTGTTTTCCACCAAATTCTGTTAATGCTGGTTTAGGTCCTAACTCTGCCTGAACGTGACACATCAGCTGGAGTTCATGGCTGTACCCAGGATGACTACACGGATGGTACGCTTGGCCTCACAGACAGTGCACAGACTGTCTGCAGACAGCCCGCCTGGGCACATTTGGCAGCCCACCATCTGACGTGCCAGGTGCACAGCTGCCACTAAGGACATCAACAGCCCTTCTGGTGCCCACTGTGGCTGGTCTCAGAGCTTCTGGCTTCTGGGGGGATTTGAGGCTGGCCAGAGTTTGGTAGTGCAAACAGGGAACTGGCAAAGTGCATGTAACTAAACATTGCTCAGAGGTGAGGTTTTTCGTTTGTGATGGATTATCAAGTTAGTTATAGCTTTGAGGTAGATGTTCCAGCACTTTCCCTGGGAATTTCGTAATGATACCAAAAAAGACAAGGGATCTCAAAGACAGATATTTTACAATATAAGCCAGAACAATTAACTCTTTAATTTGTTTTTAATTGTCTTAGAGGGAGACAGTAGATAAATGATAAGGATTCATAAAGGCATGTGCGTGCCCACTGTAAGTCTTTGCAGTATGGCTCTTTTTATATTTGTTTTCAGTCCAATGAATTAATTACTTCCTTTTTCTCATCAAATTGTAAAGTCTTTTCTGCATCCCTCAGAAGCTTCTTCCACCACTTGTGAGGCCCAGCAACGTGTCTTACTTCCTGCACTTCTCAGCAGTCTTCCAGTCTCTGCTTCTTGTAAAACCCTCCCACTTGCTGGATTCTCTTCCTTCTCTACCTGCCCCTTATCCATGTCCCTGCTGCATGCGCTCAAGCTGTTCTATGAGACAGCACAGCCTTTCTCTTCTTGCTGCATCTCTCTGACCTAGAAAACAGCAGTTAGAGCAAAGCAGACTTGGAGCCTTCCTTCAACCACACCTTTTTCAAATGAACACAAAAAACAGATTATGTAGTGCCTATCTGCAAATTAAATAAGTAAGTACTGTCACCTTGTCATAAATGAATAGATAATAGCAGTCCATTTATAAACAATAAAAAACAATCTCCGATTATTTTAATAGTACCACTAAGAAGAGAAGAATTACAGAGAGAAAATAGCATAACAATTGTTGTAGAATATAAATACAACATCCTGTGAATATACAGAAGCCAGGATATTTATATATGAGGCTGAAAGTCTGTTGTGTTAAGCTTTATTTTTGTGAAAACAGGCTTCAGTAGTATTTTTTTTCCATATTAAGACTGCTAAGAAAATTACAATTCTCACATTATACTGCCACTTGGTCTTGAGCCAGTTGCCAAGGAAAAAAAAACAAGCTAAAAAACAGCCTATGTTTCAAGTATACTGTTGGTATACGATGACCCTGGAAGGCCTCATTCAGCTGCTCCCTAAATTTGACAGCACCTGAACTCTTGTAGCACTTAGAATCATAGTATTATAGAATAGTTCAGGTTGGAAGGGATCTTTAAAGGTCATCTAGTCCGACCCCCTACAATGAGCACATCTTCAACTAGGTCAGGTTGCTCAGAGCGTTTTTCTAGAAATGGGGCATCTACCATTTCTCTGGACAACCTGTGCCAGTGTTTCACCACCCACATTGTAAAAAGTTTCTTCCTTAGATCTAGTCAGAATCTACCTATGAGGTTGGATAAGGCTCTGAGCAGTCGGATCCAGTTGAAGATGTGCTTGCTTCTTGTAGGGAGGTTGGACTAGATAACCTTTAAAGGTCACTTCCTATACCTAGTCTGGATCTACTTCATTTCCTAGTCTTCAAGAGCTTGAAGTGCTTCAAGTCCCGAGCATGCCATCAGCAGTACCTCGGTCCCAACAAGGCTGGAAAGGAAAGCTTAAAGGAAAACCTGAGTGTGATCAGCATAAAGGGTTTGGCTTAGCAAGTCTCTGACTGTGTCCAGTGTGCATGTACAGGCCCAAGTTCCTTATCTTCACAGAAAAGGCAGGGAAGGCTACGATTCACTTCTAAAATGGCATGCAGTATGACTGTAGTAGATCATAGCACTATCTTTGGCTACATAAGGAACTTGTTTTCAAAATCCGCTGTTGACTGAGGTTAGATTCAGGCCCACGTGTCACACTCCCTTCAGTGTGTTTTAACCACAAAGCCATAGACTAGGCTCACCAAAGATGTTCCTGTGGAGGATGAGCCATCTCAAAGGGTGTCATCAGTAACCCAGCTGAAATGCATGTACACAAACGCACGCAGTATGGGAAACAAACAGGAGGAGCTTGAAGTCCTGGTCCAGCGGGAGAGCTATGACATAGTTGCTATCACGGAAACGTGGTGGAACGACTGTCATAACTGGAGTGCTGCCATGGAAGGCTACAGGCTCTTCAGGAGAGACAGGCGTGAGAGGAGGGGTGGAGGGGTGGCCCTCTACACTAGGGAAACCCTGGATGCTGTCGAAGTCGAGATCGGTGATGACCAGGTTGAATGCCTATGGGTAAGGGTCAGAGGGGCAGTCAGGTCTGACCTCCTGGTTGGAGTATGTTACAGACCGCCCGATCAGGATGAGGAGGTGGATCTTCTATTGTTTAAGCAGCTGGAGGCTGCCTCTAGATTGGCTGCCCTTGTTCTTTTAGGAGACTTTAACCTCCCGGATATCTGCTGGGAACTTAACACTGCCAAGAGGAGGCAGTCCAGGAGGTTCTTAGAGTGTATTGAGGACTGCTTTCTGTCGCAGCTGGTGAGTGAGCCCACCAGGGGTGAGGCTCTTCTTGACCTACTGTTTACAAACAAATAAGGGCTGGTGGGTGATGTTGGTGTCGGAGGCTGTCTGGGGTGTAGTGATCATGAGATAATCAGGTTCTCTCTAAACAATGTAAAAAGAAAAGCCAGGAACAGAACATCGATGCTGGACTTTCGGCGGGCAGATTTTGGATTATTTAAGGAACTGGTCAGGAAAGTTCCCTGGGAAATAGTTCTTAGTGGCAAGGGGGTCCAGGAAGGCTGGATACACTTCAAGAATGAAATCTTGAAGGCGCAGGAGCGGGCTGTCCCCATGTGTTGTAAGAAGAGTCGTAGGGGCAGACGGCCGGCCTGGATGAGTAGGGAGCTTCTGAAGGAACTAAGTAACAAAAAGAGGATGTATCGTTGTTGGAAAGAAGGGGACGTAAGCCACGTCATGTTCAAAGATGTTGTTAAGTCGTGTAGGAGGAAAATCAGGGAAGCAAAAGCCCAGTTGGAGCTCAAATTGGCCACTTCTGTAAAGGATAATAAGAAGAGTTTTTATAAATATATCAATGGTAGAAAGAAGGGTGGCAGCGACCTCCACTCCTTGTTGGATGTGGAGGGAAATATAGTAACCACTGATGCAGAGAAGGCCGAGGTACTTAATGCCTTCTTTGCCTCAGTTTTCAACAACAAGGATGTCAGCGTGCTTGACAGTTGGCCCTCTGAAGTGGTTGATGGGGGCAGGGTTGGCCCTCCTGCAATCCATGAGGAGGAAGTTAGAGACCTGCTGAGCCACTTGGACCCTCATAAGTCTATGGGGCCGGATGGGATCCATCCTAGGGTGTTGAGAGAGCTGGCGGATGAGCTTGCTAAGCCGCTCTCCATCATCTTTCAACAGTCCTGGCTCACCGGAGAGGTCCCAGAAGACTGGAAGTTGGCCAATGTGACGCCCATCTACAAGAAGGGCCGTAAGGATGATCCAGGTAATTACAGACCTGTCAGCCTGACCTCGGTCCCAGGTAAAATCATGGAGCAGATAATCCTGGGTGAAATCATGCGGCACCTGCAGAACGGTCAAGAGATCAGGCCCAGCCAGCATGGGTTTAGGAGGGGCAGGTCCTGCCTGACCAACCTGATCTCCTTTTATGACCATGTGACTCGCCTGGTGGATGAGAGGAAGGCTGTGGATGTGGTATACCTGGACTTTAGCAAGGCCTTTGACACTGTCCCCCACAGTAGACTCCTAAAGAAGCTGTCAGCCCGTGGCTTAGATGGGAGCACTCTGTGCTGGGTTAGGAATTGGCTGGATGGCCGAGCCCAGAGAGTGGTGGTGAATGGTGTCTCATCCAGTTGGCGGCCGGTCACCAGTGGTGTCCCCCAGGGATCGGTGTTGGGTCCGGTCCTGTTTAATATCTTTATAGATGATTTGGATGAGGGGATTGAGTCCATCATCAGCAAGTTTGCAGATGATACCAAACTGGGAAGAAGGGTTGATCTGTTAGAAGGTAGGATGGCCCTACAGAGGGACCTGGACAGATTGGAGAGATGGGCCGATTCCAATGGGATGATGTTTAATAAGTCCAAATGTCGGGTACTTCATTTTGGACACAACAATCCCATGCAGAGCTACAGATTGGGGACAGCGTGGCTGGAGAGTAGTGAGGCAGAAAAGGACCTGGGAGTGCTGGTTGACAGGAAGCTCAACATGAGCCAGCAGTGTGCCCAGGTGGCCAAGAAGGCCAATGGCATTCTGGCCTGCATCAGGAATAGTGTGGTGAGCAGAACCAGAGAAGTTATCGTCCCCCTGTACTCGGCACTAGTCAGACCTCATCTGGAATACTGTGTACAGTTCTGGGCCCCCCAGTTTGGGAAAGATGTCAGGATACTGGAATGTGTTCAGAGGAGGGCAACGAAGATGGTAAAGGGGCTGGAGCATAAGCCCTATGAGGAGCGACTGAGCGAGTTGGGGCTGTTTAGTCTAAAGAAGAGGAGGCTCAGGGGAGACCTCATTGCTCTCTACAGCTACCTGAAAGGAGGTTGTAGTCGGTCAGGGGTTGGTCTCTTCTCTCAGGTGACCAGTGAGAGAACTAGAGGGCATGGACTCAAGCTTCGTCAGGGAAAGTTTAGGCTTGATGTGAGGAAGAAGTTCTTTACTGAAAGGGTGATTGGCCATTGAATGCGTTGCCCAGGGAGGTAGTGGAGTCACCGACCCTGGAGGTGTTTAAGGGGAGATTGGATGTGGCACTGAGTGCCATGGTCTAGATGATGGTTGGTGTTAGTGTTGGGTTATAGGTTGGACTTGATGATCTCAGAGGTCCTTTCCAACCTTGTCATACTGTGATACTGTGATACTGTGACTGCTCCTTTCTTGTGAAGCTGTGTCATTGTGCAGAGGAGAATCCAAGATCAGCTGAACTAGAGAGAAGAATGATTCTTCTGTATTGTAAAATGCGATGGGATGAGGGCAAAATTGTAAGTCAGTTTTGATTACAAAAATTACAAGTATTTCTTGGAGAAGTTAGGAGATTGTTTATCCTCAACCAACGGCTTTTTCTGTATCTTACACATAACACTTGCAAAGCAGAGCACAGAATTGTTCCAGGGCTTCTCCCTACAATGAGAAATGACCTAGATTTAGCTCCTTCTTGTGTGCTCTTCTGATACAGGGCATTTTGAGTTTTCTTATTCATATGGAGATGGGTTTTTTAGGAAGAACTGAGCTTGTTTCCAAAATAAGCCACAACCTAGTGTCTGGACATTGTCCTCCAGGTGAAAAATTAGGCCTTGATTGTTTTCACGTAAAAGAGAGAATGAGAGCTGATTAACTACTTGGTGTTTTAACTGTTAGGGTATTGTATAGCAGGGCAAATGTATCTCCGTAGGCAGGTATGACCTTTGCTGGGCTTATTAAAGATTAGCCTGGGGAGACTGACAACCTGGGCCTCATGAATTTTTAAACTTGATTAAGGGACTTATAAAGGATCAATGTTTTCCTGTTGGCAGGAAGAACTTTGTTAAGGCATAACTCTGCGTGATAGCTAAGTTGGATTTTATTCTGACATTCTTTACTCTGACATTCATTACACTTTCTATGATGTCCTTTACTATGTTCTGGGTTTTGCACTGGCAGATAGATGCCTAAAATGTAGTCATTGCAGTATGTAGCTTTACGGCAAGAAAATATCATCTTGGATTGGGAAAGATCTGAGTGCATCTGGAAAGGACTGCATCTGGAAAGATCAGATCTGGAAAGATCTGGAGGCACTGAGCACCTTGGTGAAAGGCTCAGGTAAAGCAAATTCTGACCCAAGGCCCTGAAGACCAGTAATGCTATCCAAATTATTGAGCTTTTTTGCTCAGCATACCTTTCCCCTGCCCCACAACATAGGAATTGTCTTTCAAGCAGCTTGTTTTGTATTATATTATACATACAGCAGCATGGATAGTGTGCTTTTAGGTTAACTTATCACAAAACTTGCACCAAGTATGTCTTCCTATAAGTATAGCTTATAGTAGAGATAAACAAGCAACCTCATTCCTAGTAGGAAAGAGCTTAATGTTCCAAAGAAAGGAGTACAGGGTTTTTCAGACCAGTTTTTGTTTATATAGTTTTAAAAACGCTTTATTGACTCCTCTCCCTCAGTGAAGCCTAAAGGAAAGGCATGAAGCAGTATCCCCTTCCTTAGGTCAAAAGTTTGGTTGGGGGATTTTGTTGTTTCTGTGGTTTTGTTGTTTGGGTCGGTTGTTTTTTTTGATAAAGCATGTCTGGCCGATGTGAGTTTTTGTGAATCTTAGCCAAGAATTTGTGCTTAGACAGTAGGCCTAACCCTGAAAATTTCTCTAATAAAATAAAGTATGACTTAGTCTGAATTAATAATTCACACTTCTTCTTTCTCTGTTTGAAGAATATTCACAGCAGATCATGATTTCCTCCAATATATTTGCTGGTTTTCTGGTTATTTTAAAACATTGTCTGACAATTGTCAATGCTTCCTTTTTTTCTGCTGTTGTTTTTTTTAACATATCACACATATTTGTAATTTAAAGCCCATTGTTTATCTCTGATTGCTGAGGAAGTCAACCAAACATGGTTTTGTTTCCTGCTCCTTAGAACATAAGATTTTCAAATACTTTAACGTGCATGTTTAAAATTCACCATCCATCAGCGATTCTGCTGCTGAACACCCAAACTGGTCATTTAAATAGTTCAAGGAAAAGTGAGCATAAAACCAGCACGTAGAATTAGGAATTCATTTAAAAATCCATACAAGTGGTAGGAGATTTTTGTGGCTTTCCCATCTCAAAATATGACACTATCCCCCACTGTGTGTGTTATGTCTACCAGGAGAGAGTGAAATTCACAAAGTTGGGAAGAGACAGGTATGATTCTGTCGTACGGCTGATGATGGCATTTACACAGACATTACTCTTAAAATGGAAGAGTTGAAAATGCATTACCAGGGCGATGTTTTAGAAATGCATCTGAAATAACTGAGGAAACATTGATGCTGATGGTGAATAGTAGGTTAATTCTTCTGTTGGTGTAAATCAGCATAACTCATGGATTTGTGCTGATTTACATTGGTGAAGCCCAGAAAATAGAGGGGATATATGACAAACAAAAGATGCTATATTTATTTCATAAGTGAAAAATACATCATAGCTCAGACACACCATTGGCATGAATAAGTTATGAAAAATCTTCACAGCCAAAAGAACATAATCACCCTTCATGTATAACAGATGTGTTTATTCTGTAAAGATTCATTTCAGTTGATTAATTATCAGTATCTGCTGATGGTGGAGGTAACAAGCCATCTCTGATGAGAGAATCATTTTAGGACATGCTCAGAATATTTTATCACCTACTACAAGTTGTGTATGCTTAGAATATTTATCATACTGTGTACTAATGTTATCACATTTTTGAATCTAAGTACTGAATGTAAATCATATTACAGATGTAGGAATTATCTATATTTTTATTGGGGTTTTTTAAATATGACAGATATAAAAAAAATACGTTAAAACATAGTGACAGTTGTGTTTGCATGTCAAGTGCCGAACTGTGCTGCCGCATTCAATCATTGTTATTCTGAACCAGTAAAATATTTGCATAAGTGTAAATGCCAGCTCCTAACAATACCATCAGAACTGTTTCAGCTTACACCAAATCCAATCTGTACCAGCCACATTGCACGCTAACTGGCCATTATTCACAGATGGAAGTTAACAAGATGGAGGTTTATCAATTTGGTAAATTACTTTATTTTTCTTGCAATTTTATTTATTAAGTAAGTAAAATGGCAATACCAAGTTAAAATGCCAGAAGATGAATTAGAACTTTTCAATTCTGAAGCATTTATGATGAGGAAAAAAATTATAATAAATCTGTCAATCAATGCAAAATAAAGAGAAAAGTAAATTAGATTTTCAACACAGTATATTAATTTGCTATTTATGAAGTTAACCTAGTCACTAAAATATCTGGAATGTAAAGCATCATCCATAACAAGACAGGCTGAAATCTGTTAATAAATTCATTCATCAAAATATTAGTCATATTTGAATAGCCACACTACTTTAACCAGATTTTACACACAGAAGACACTAGGCACCATTTCATAGAACATGTGTATGTCTATAAAATGTTACATGTGAATGTCTACACACACTGTGCATGCATCGTGTGCAAGAGGACAACTGGATTTTAATTAGCCAAGACTTTGCAGAACATGACAGAATCTCTGCAAAGATTTGTATAAAGCACTGAGTTTCCCTTAACATCAACAAACTTACGCGTTTGAAAATATAAATATTTGGTCATCTTGAAACTCAGTGTTTTCTTTCATTCTCCAGCCAAACCCCATGTTTTTTTATTTTCCGTGGAGATACAACATTTATTAATTATTAGTACAAATTTCCAGAGGAAAAGACTACTATGAGGTAGTCTTTTTTCCACAGCTCAAGAAAGATGGTCTAACTCAATGTCCGTTAAAACCAGCTGGAGCTTTTCCATTCATTTCAGTGCTTTGCTTAGACTCTAAGAGTATCACCCACATAAGTATTTACAGCGCTCCGTTATCAGCGCATGCCAGCTCATGGTATGTGCTTTGTTAAAACAAGCTGGATGAAGACAGAAGTTCAAAAGGTTTTTAATGACCTACAGGACTGGAAGCATTGATAGCAATTGTGTTTACCTAGGGAAGATGATCACTTCTAATTATTTGGAGCACTTGTTTTTAATTTCATTACCAAGAAAAGCAGGTCACGTTGCGTTTTTATGTCTGGTCAAAAGTCAGCTGTTAGCCAGCTTCAACCAGGCCTGAGAGAAAAGTAGCAGTCTCAGAGGTATTACATTCCTCCAGATTTTCTGAAAAACAGCAGCCTGATAAAGAATCAGGAATAGTGTAGCGAGCAGGACCAGAGAAGTTATCGTTCCCCTGTACTCGGCACTGGTCAGGCCTCATCTTGAATATTGTGTACAGTTCTGGGCCCCCCAGTTTGGGAAAGATGTTAGGATACTGGAATGTGTTCAGAGGAGGGCAACGAAGATGGTGAAGGGGCTGGAGCACAAGCCCTATGAGGAGCGACTGAGGGAGTTGGGGCTGTTTAGTCTGAAGAAGAGGAGGCTCAGGGGAGACCTCATTGCTCTCTACAGCTACCTAAAAGGAAGTTGTGGTCGGGCAGGGGTTGGTCTCTTCTCTCAGGTGACCAGTGAGAGAACTAGAGGGCATGGACTCAAGCTTCGTCAGGGAAAGTTTAGGCTTGATGTTAGGAAAAAGTTCTTCACTGAAAGGGTGATTGGCCATTGGAATGCGCTGCCCAGGGAGGTGGTGGAGTCGCCAACCCTGGAGGTGTTTAAGGGGAGACTGGATGAGGCACTGTGTGCCATGGTTTAGATGATGGTTGGTGTTGGTGTTGGTGTTAGTGTTGGGATATAGGTTGGACTTGATGATCTCAGAGGTCCTTTCCAACCTTATGATACTGTGATACTGTGTGATCAGGATGAGTTGCATGATCAGCAGTGACTCAGTAAAAGTGTGTCTTGCCTCTTTTATGTTCAGTGTCTCAAAGCTTTCCCAGCCATAAGTCCACAATCTAGATACCAAAAGGACATTTTAGGGGCTTTTGGTTAAGTTCCTGAAAGTTGAACTGCAACAGATGCTTTGACTGTTTAGTCTACTACTTCGACAGGTAACAAGATTTAAATAATAAATACAGAAAATTCTCTGCTATGCCACTGAAATGAATAGGAAAATTCCCATCTAAAAATATGATTTATTGTCTATTAGATTTTGTGGGTGGGTAGTGAGGTATGAGGCAGAAAATAATCCAGCTTTTTTTTTCCTTCTCTACTGCTTCTACTAGAGTAACAAGCCTAATCAGTTGTGATCCTTTTCCAGGGAGAGAAAGGAAAACTTGCAAAAGGAAAAAAAATGTTCATCTTTGCTGTGAAGAGAACAATTTTGTCGTGTACTGCTTTGCTTGTTTATATTAATATAGAGTGACTTAAAGTGCACATCATTGACATGTTCATCGCCTGGTGAGGGAATCCATTAACTTAACGTGCTGCAGGAGCATCAGAGAAGTAGTCGTAAAATGCACTCAAGACCTCTGTACTTTCATCTTCTGGTATTTCCCTGTCAATGTAGAGCATGTACAATCACTGTGAGGCTTATTACTAGATTCAGACAGATAATGCAAATAGGGAGGGTGTATTGGTTGAGAGAATACTTTTACTATAGAGATTTCAAAGCAATAGCTTTCTTGAATCCTCAGCCGCAGTTCAGATGCTAAGATGATAACCAGCACTGGTTTTTCTTCCACAGGGGACTGGCTTTCTCTTTGAGCATGAATCTGCTCACTTTCATTTTGCCTGTTTGACATCAGGCTTGATGAGGTCCACGTAGAAGCTGAATCTGAAGAACATTTGGAATTTCAGAAGAGTATTGATGTCTATGTAGTAGAATGGCTTGTTGGGGGAGTCATATCTTTAAAAGACTCCTGAAGGAACCTGCTAGTATTGTTATACTGTTCAAAAACTCATATAGAAAAGCACTTTCAGCTGGAACTGTAGTGAAGAAGACACATCTGTCAGACTTCTTGACTCTGGGAGGTCGCAAAACACTTATCTCCCACTCTGTCAGGTTTGTGTTGGTTTCCAAAGAGTTTCTAGGTGTATAGTGGAGTTTCTGGTCTTGGTTTATTTGCTCTTAAAACCTAAGCCAACTAACAGCCTTGTCTCCAGTCTCTTGTTGTACTTGATATCAAGTAGGAGATCCATATCCTGCAAAGGCTGGGCATAGGCAGAAACAACCTTCAGCTCCAGAACATGCTCTCCTTTTTGTTCTGAAAGGCCTGAGTTTTCTGATCCGCAGTACTAGTTGCAGAGCCCGTTGTTCAGTGCTTTTTTGGAAGAGAACCAGGGAGATGAGTTCTGATCAGTTTTTATGGGATTGTCTATCTTGCTTCGCATTGGCACTTTTTAAGTGAAGTTTAGTTAATCAGATGTTTTGAGACTCTTATTAGTCCAAGCTAGAGGATTATCTCTGGAGGAAAGAAAATATTGCATGTAGAAACAAGCTAAGCCTGAACATTTAAGATACCACTCCATATTTTAGGAAAGAACTTTAGATACTTCGGTAAAATATCACAGTAGCTGTGCTTTTGGTTTCCCTTCAGGCAGATCATCTACATTCTTACTGCTAAAATGGAAGATACTCATTTTGGTGGCACCACGTTTGAAGAGTTTATGTAAATCATTAACACGAACCATTTATTCTGACCGCAACTACATAGTCTAAAGTTGATATTTGGAATCTGTTAATCATTACTCTTCAGCTACTTGCTGCATATCGGAAGGTGATTCCAGGTGCTTCTGCCACCTTTTCATAGGTCAGTATCTCAGTCTCTGCATAACTAACCTGCATTCAGCTTCTGTTAGGGGGTCTGAAATGCCTAATGAGGTCATTTTCCTAACCTGTCTAGTGCTACCTGAAGAGATATCCTAAATTCTCTGTCAGGTGCATGAAAGGATAGTGAAATGATTGGGAATGTGACCTCAGAGTTGTGCTTTTTCTTGAATAGGGTCTGTTGGCACTGGAATCCTACATAAGCCTCCCTGTATGGCTTTGGAGGCACCCAAAGCAATGTCTCCACTCATGTTCTTACCTGGCCTGTTCCTGTTAGAGCTGAGCAGCTTAGTCCATAGTTCAGCCAAGGACTTAAAAGCCAGAAACTGGCATTCATTTGCTTCAGAGGGCTTGATGCAGCAGTGACTTCAGGCGCTGAACAGATTCTCATACACCGTGGATTGCACTGGGTACATTACAGCCAGTGAAAACTTCAGAAAAGTCTGAAGAAGAACATGGTGGTTCCCCCAGTTGCTTGGTGTCTACTGATTTTAATCATTCCTGTCACCTTTTGCTCTGGTGCAGAAGATAATTCAGGATAATTGGACGTGTTAAAATGTTGCACTTCTTGAAGGGACTTAATTCAATGCTTGTATTTTTAAATGAAGTGGAGTTTTTCTCCCCCAGTCATGCAGAGGTCGGTGTTGGCTTTTTATCTACTACCCTCTTGATGATAACATATTGTCCCAGTCTCCCTTATTTTCGTATCTTGGTCTGTCCCCCACAGCTGTTCCATGTCCTTGGCTACTCCTCATGAAACTCCTTATCTGACCAATCGCCTTTCTCTCCTTGACCCTCATTTAATTCTTTCTGTCACTGAGTAGCCTTCCCCACTCTGACTAATTTCTAATCCTGGTATGTGCAGCCTCATCCCTCTTTAGTTGATCTGGCTTCATTCTTAGCCCAGTGTTTGAAGCCCTTTGCCAACTTCTTTTACACTTTTTTCAACGACTCCTCTTCCTCAGCCTCCACTTTCTTATTTCAAACTCTGCCGCTGTTACCCAGCATATCAGCTCTGACTTGTTTGTCTTGTGCCCTTATTGAGCCATTTTCCCCTCTTTGTGCACTGGAAGCAGAAAAGAAATTCCCTAATTTTATTTTGGCTCTTAAAAGTACTGCATTAGCCAACAATAGGGAAAAGTAGTCACTCCATGGAAAAGCGGAGAGCATCATTTAGCTGATGGCTCAATGTAGAACAAATATTTGAAGAATATAGGTATCCACCTTGAGGAAGCCATGAATGAAAATCTGAAGATTTCCATTTCCCAAACTTTTCATCTTGTCCAAATTAAATAATTTTACTGGTGTGAGTTAATTACAAGCACATCGCTAATACATGCATTAGCTGTCTATTAGTTTTCATCCAGCTGTTCCAAAGCATGGTGGATGCCACAGCTAACTTTCTGAAAAATTTTCTAGCATTGAAGAAACATTTTTCATCTTGTTTTTCAAAATGGCTGCATTGGTTTTGTTAAAACTTTAAAAAACAGTCACTGTTGTCCAGCAGACTGCTATGGAATATTCTGACCCAAAAGGGACTGGTTAATATGCAAGCAATTAAAAATAAGATATTACAGTGGAAAATGCTGCAAAAACGTTATATTTCATCTCAAATTGTATGATAAGTAAATAATTTGTATACAATTTTTTCTTTAATGCATTATTTTCTTTTTTGACACGTATAAGTAGGTACAATTAGAAATAGTATGGTAGTAGAAAAATAAGTGTGATTGCTTGTTGTATCAAAATGCTAGATGGAGAGATTCTACTTGCTTTGAAGAAAAGGACAGGTTACAAAAAAAAGCTCAGAGAAAAAGCAATATTTTTTGACAGAATTAAAATGCTTTGTATGTTCAGTCTTGTACAAAGGTAAATGACTACACAGAATGGGCTGATAATACAGTCTTGGCATCACTTGAAACAAGCATTGATCAGACACTGTAAAGCCTCCAACAGAGGTACATTGGTCCTTAAAGAATGACAGAAAATTAGAACACATTAAGAATATATCTTTGACAAAACAGAAGAAATTTTCTGAAGGAAAATATTTTTGACATAGTTGTAGATGTAATGGTTTAACAGTAGAAAGCATGCGACTAGAAATGGGACTTGAACAATCATCACTGATTTCTTTGTTGCCTTTTTCTTCTGCTGGTATCCAATTTTATTTTTGTAATTATTCTTCAATTTAGAACTAAGTGTAGATGTAGGGTGCAAATGGATTGCAAGTTTATATTTGCAAATGAAAAATAAATATCAATTCTGCACTACTGGGAAAAATAAGAAATATTTACTTGAATATGACTTTTGATGTAAAAGTTCTGATGCCAGATGTATAAACAAAATCTTATAGATTACAGATTTTATTTCAGCACTTATGGTTTAGCAGTGTTCTGTACAGATACACTGTTTCTTAATGGTTTTCTCAGGGGATTCATTCCTTGTAATGAGCAGTACCTTAAAGCACAATTAGTTTCACTGTGGGGAGAGTGGTGCCACTCCTTAATTTTCAAGTTAGTGTTAATAAAGTTCACAAATCCCACCCTTAGGCTTGCTCAGTCCTTTTGATGAATAACTCAAGGAAAATAGATTCCATTGACAATATGCACCACTCATTCTTAGTAGGAACTGAAGTTTTGATGTTCTGTAGTGTATTCTTACAGTTCTCCAGAGTGGAAGTCACATATATAGAACAGTTTTAATCTGATCCCTGGGGGAAAATATAAGTTCAGGCTGCAGTAGTCATGTTGGATTATCAGGAAGCTGAGGGAATAGATTTTTAACAGATACACAGAAAAAAACTTTTTGAAGGCTACTGCTGTTGAGGAACATAGTTAGCCAGGAGTAAACCAAAGGCTGAAATGAAAAATTTAATTTATTAATTATAGATTAATTAATTATAAATTGTATAACATTCACTTCTCCTCAAGAACTAAAACAAAGCAGTGCTCTAATTTTTATCTGAAGACTTTGTCATTAACTGTAAATCCTAGTTCTCCTTAATGCAAAGCAAATACAAATAGTGTTCTTCCGTTATTGAGATATACTGCTCATCTGATAAATTCAGTTTCTCCTTAATGTATCCCATTTTGTAAATAAGCACTTTTTAAGCTGAAGGACATTCCTGAAAACTTGTCTTTTTCTTCTGAATGTTTTTCTGCAATTCGTTCTGCACTTCTGTGACATTTTTAAGCTGCAAATCTCCAGTGTCATTTTCCAAGGAAAGCTATTTCCATGGCCTGAGTGAGTGAACTGTGCAAAACAGGCCACAGAGCAGGAAAAGGAGAATGAGCGTCCTAAGGAAAACAACCACAACTATGATCAACAAATGCAATGAATGAACCGGGGGAGTCTGAGGTTGTTGGTGGTCTCTCAAACAAGCCTTTAGAAAGCAAAAGTAGATGCAGGTCACAAACATGTTTACCCTCTGGGACAGTTTTGTGATGTGTATTTTCCTTAAGGTGGCAGGCAGGCAATTTCTACCAAGGGGTTATGACAGCATAAGTAATGGTTTAGAATTCAGATTACAACTGGGGATACCCACAGCAAGACTTTGTTAAGGAAACTAATCACATTCTCCAGGAGCAGATCCAGGGGCCTTGATTCATATGGGTTAAAATCCTGAAGTCAATAGAATTATTTGCTGGAGTGGAGAAGACTTTAAAGAAAAAATAAGCCATTGATCCAAACCAGATATACAGTCTATAGTGTCAAGTAAAGCTGATTCTTTGCCCACATTGTATGTTTTCACATTGATAGCAGTTGACCACTGGCTATGAGAATGCAGCGTCTTCTTCACTCATGTCTCTCCTTCTTTACTCATGTCATACTGTAGCCTAACTGATTCAGGGAGAAACTTAGAGAAGTGTGTCTTTTCAGCTGAATGACCATGGGCTTCAGGATCTCTCTGATGATTTGCTATGAGCTGTGCATAAAAAGCTCCACATTCATATATAGATCCACATTCATATATAGGAACATATCTGCTTGTCTAAAAACTGCTTGTTGCAACTCCTAGAAAGTGTAGCAGAGAGTACTTAAGACATTTTCATGCTGAGAATAGAGCTATCCAGTTCAGTTCCTTAGTGGTTTATCTGGTCCAACTGAAATGGATTTGGGTGATGCAGATTTCAACATTTTCCTTGGAAACTGGTAAGAAGTACTGCTGTTAGAAGAATATTGCACCTATTTTTTGTTATGTCTGCATTTCTTATTTGAATATTGCACCTATTTTTTGTTATGTCTGCATTTCTTATTTCTTTTGCCTCTTTCCAACTATGGCCAGCTGAAATTTGGCATCTGTAGGTATTCCTTTCTGAGGTAGAATAACAAGGGGAAAGAGGATGTGTGCATAGAGGGAATGATGAGGAAATTCCGTCAGAAGTTCACAAACTTGACTCCTTTGGATCTCCGGGAAAAGGAGTAATGGTAAGCGGGGGAGGGATGGATTTTAAATGCCAGCCCATGTGCTTCCTCTCTGTCTGCATAGGCTGGTGTATAACACTTTGTGAGATTAAGAGAAAAGTGGAAAATTATTTTGAAAGTGTACCTGCTTCTTTTAGCCAATTCCATGTCACGTAAAATCATTAGATTGTTTTAGCATTCTGCTATAAACATCAAAGTCCACCAGGAAGAAAACAGAACGGAGAAAACAACAGGGTAGGTTATTAAGAATGAAAGCAGCTAATAGACCTTGTAATATAACTGGAATGATAGCAGTAAAAACTTGTGGCATTTCTGATACAGTTTCATTTGTAGATACCTAACTGTGGATATCATATTTTATTTCCATCAAGTTAATATCAAAACACTTATCAAGCAAAAGCAAGCCAAAGTCAAGAGGATGGAAAAGAGAAGAGGCTGAGGGGACACTGAAAACAATTGAAGGTGTTTGCTTCATAAAGGAGGTGGTAGTTAAGTTGTAAAAAAATAGGATTGTTGGAAAAAAATAAGCTTGGTAGTCTCCACTCCCTCAAAAATGCAAGAATAGACTCACTTTCAAAGAAATTGAAATGCAATAAATAACTGTAAAAAGAGGTGCCCTTTTCCACTGCATATAATTACATTTTTGAACACATCCCTACAAAATGCTACTGCATTAAGGTACTCAGTAGAAGTCCAAAAGCATTATTATTTTTTGTTATGAATACTAAGGATCTCATATGGTTACATTTACAAGAATAAAAATGTGTTGAGCCCACAATTTGTGTTTGAATTTTAGAAAATGCTGTTGGAACCAAGAGAAAATAATTTCCCTCCAGTGATTTTTCCTTTCTGGGCCTTTTTTTTTTTCCCACTTAAAACTGTGATGTGTGGGTAATTTTTATTATGATTTGAATGAATGACTACTTTTGAGTAATAAGAATGCTGTATTGCCTGAGATGGAAAGACTTTATTGCTTTGCATGTATCCTGAAATAAGAAGTTCTCTTTTTACATAGCTTCATCATTTTTCTCCCCTTTTTTGGGCACTTCGTTTATCAGACAGTTGCCTCTTTAGATTTGGACTTGATTGCAAATGTTTGCATTGCTTCAAAACAGCTTTTAACTTTACGATTTCTTTGGTTCCTCTTTTTCCTAAAGCCAATAGGTTTCTAGCATTTGAACACTCCAGTCTAGGTCTTCAGCTGTTCTTTGCTATTGGTGTTATTGTTCATTCATTTTATATTAATAGCAGTGACTCCAGCAGAGATGAGGCCTTCTCTGTGTTAGGTGTGATATAATCAATTAGTAGGATTTTTTTACATTTATTTATTTATAAGGTAAAATTATAAATTTAATTTAAAAATTATAAATTTTGCCTCGTCTAAGAAACATTAGAGATCTGTTTGTCATTTTCTTTGTCTTTGAAACTCACTCTGAAATAACTTCTGTCGAGTGTTTGGCCCTTTGGTCAAAGTTTTTGTTCCATCCAGGTTGTGTCTGAGCCCCGCTGATAGGACAGGGATGTTGTACCACTAGCATCAGCTTTGAAAGATATGATTATATTGCTTCTGACGCCTGAGTTGGCTTGTTCAAAACAAGTAGGGGTCTCTTTACCGGGTAGTACATTATGCCATGTGAGAATAACCTTTATGTTGATATAAAAATGTAGTTTTTAACCATGTTTAGTAATGAGGAGCTGTTGTGATACGCCCATTTGGGGCACATATTAACCCTTCTATCATCACATCACGTGAGACATTTTTAGCCATGTGGCTGTGCAGCCCCAGTTTGGCTCATCGCCCCCCTGGCCTCAAGAAGCCTCAGCTACTGCTTTTCTCTATTTACGAGGTGCACTCAGTTTTCAAAAGTGCTCAGCTCTGTGAAAGGTCAAATTGGTTTCACAGCACAGTCCAGTTAGTCTTTCACACATAACATCTGGAAGGCAATGACAGAACAGTCTCTAGCATGGCTAGAAGAATCCACATCTGTAGTCCACTGAGGTCTGCAGAGTCCATTCAGGATCAGATCTCTACATAGGAATGGCAGAGCTTTTTATAAACTTCAGAAGAAAGAATGAAGTTTTCCACAAAAGCCCAGAGGTTGCTTTCACTGTAAGCTAACAAAAAGTATATTATATAACTGACATTTTAATGGGCTTACTATATTCGACAGGAAGATAAAAATTATGCAGTCCTTCCATTTTCCCTTTTCCTAGACTTGGATTGGTTACAGTGTGGTAATCAGTAGACCAGAGCCTTTTCTGTGTAGAGTGGTGAACATTCAAAGACCTACCACATCAAGTCCTGGTCCTGCAATCAGATATGTGGGGAGAGCTTTCCATGTGTCCAGAGGCCCACTACAGCCAACAGAAACATCAAAGATAACTGTTGTAGGTTGTAGCTGAGGCAGATTTACTTTGATATTTTCCTTCCATCAAAATGCAGACATATTTTATATTTCTTTTTTTATTAATCTCTTTAATTGTTAATATTGTTAATTATCTAAAATGTACAAAATCTTCTGAAATATGACATGAAAAGTGATATAAAAATATATTTTAATTCCTAATATAGAGGATTATAATTATGTGCTTCTATGATTTTTTTTTTCCCTTCCCTGATGTTTTCCAGAATGTGCTATAAAAATAAAAACTTACCACTGTCTCCTGGCATGTGGTAACATGGTACTGGCTTTCTTTACTTTTCTTTTCCGGCCAATTCAAAGTCACTATTTTGAAAAATCAAAGTCTTTTTATTTATCTTCCTCTGGATCAGTTTGTCCAGAATGAGTGTCCAATATCAACAAAGAAGAGACGTAGTAACTTAGCATGTCCCTTTGTTTCCTCTGTGAAAAACGGCAGCGCTATACATCTTTGCTCCCACTGGCTGCATGACTGTCAGACAGCAGCATACCAGCATTTTTGGAGTAACTTTCTCAAACGCTGTTCATATTTATACAGACTAATTTATGTGTAACAGAGGACTCATAGTAAGGGAAGTAGAGCTCCTGAATAAACCAGTACCTCCTCTCCTACAAACAGCTGGAAATACGAGTTAGTTGAGGCCTTTTTTATCAGTGTTAGCTTATAGAAAGCAACATAAAACAAAATCTAACTGCCTGTTTTTATTGATAGCTTCCTGCTGGCACGGTGTGTCATTTCAGAACTAGGTCATCTCAGTCACTTTAAAAAGATATATATATTATGAGAAATAACTTCAAAAAAGAAATGAAAAATAGTGCTATGACCAACGAATGAAAAATTATATGGTATAAATGTCATTCTTTGCAGTATACATACTGTGTGATCCAATGGAAGATGAGACCACCTTTTTCATCTCAAGTGTCTGAGAGGTTTAGTCTTAATGACCTTTCCCATTACTGAGATACCCTAAGCCCAGAGATTTGGGTGGGCTAGTGCAATGCAGGACACATGCCCATTCTCAAAATAAGTGCCTGCCCCAAAGAACTACCAGTTTCAAAAGATCTTAATTTGCTGTCATGTGGAGAGTTGGAAATTCAACCACTTGATGAAGTCATTAGCAATTACACAGCAATTATAAGAAGTTTTGTAGTAATCGTAACATAAAAATAAGGCTTTAGGCTTTAAGTACATGTTGTTTTTATTATACTGTGACTAATTTCCCATTAAGATTCTTTGTGACAGATTGTTTTCATCCCTGGGGGACACAGCCATTATAATATTTCGATTATGCTAATATTTTAAGGGTCAATTATTGATATTGACATCACAACCTTTTTGAAAAAAGTACCATTCATGAGTCCATGTCATTCCTCTTCCTAGAAGAAGTTGATTTTTTTACCATAAGCATGTCAATTACACGAGTCTCTATTGATTAGCCAGTTCCTGTGGATACTGCTGTCTGTCATCACTGCTGAACACTGATTACTATTCAAAAGCTTGTCATACCATAGAATATTTTTGTGAAACCAGACTGGTTTGCTTCAAGACACACAAGACCTAGGAATTTGAATGGCCAGCCTCAGTCTCCAAGAACTAAACAAACCACACAGCTGAGCTCAGATATGGAAAACCATGCAAACCAAACAACCAACTCAGTATACACAGCAAGCCAAAAAGTCTCCCAGATACAGAGCCAGGACAGCCAGCTGAGAGTGCCTATTGCTCAACAAGCAGGAGCTACTTAAGCTAGTGAAAAGCAGGCAAAACTATTTAAGATAAAACAGGGCTTAGCACAGTAGTTATGTAGTCTGAATGATTTGCTCTGCAAAATATTGCACATTGTCAAGATGCTCCTGCTTTTGCCCTCAGTGTTAGTGGCGCAGGAATTATGCGGAGCGTGCAGAGAGGTTGATGTGATGACAACAAGAAGTTTCAGGTTAAGGTGTCCCCCAGGCATACGCCAGCGCGATGAGGAAAAGTCTTGCTTCTCTTGGTTGTATAATAGCACTGGCAACTCATAGCAACAGTTAAGCCTACCTCACCTTCCTGGCCTGGAGCCGGGCTCCAGGATCATCTCACGGTGTTCTGGTATTGGTGGTCACCTGGGGCTAGAAAATGGGGAGTAAATTGAATAAGGTGGCTAGTGTGTGTGAGTGACTGCAGAGGAGGCCAAAAGAGGAGGGCAGAACTGGATTAAATGCTGCCTGTTACCTTGAAAAGCCTCAGAAAGAAATGGTTGCGAGGATTAAACATTAATATGATTATTTTAACAAATGGTGGTTTTGAGAGTAAAAGGGGTAAGTTCCAAGCAGAAATGTCTGTGAGACTGTGAAACAACTTCCAAAGTAAAATAGTTCCCAAAGATCCCTTGTTAAGAGTTATTTTAAGCTAGTTTGTACAAGATGCATGTAAACAGGGAAGAAATAATCTATAAATTAAAGAAAATACTTTCTTACTTAATAAAACAACTGCCCAGAGAAAAAAAACTATGTCAGATTCAAAAGAAATATTTTTAAGATCTTTTTTGTGCCAGAAGTCAATATCTCCTTACATCAGTAATGTTTAGATTCCCGTTCTTTGTGTACATTCTGCAGACCGACAAGTCAGTGTGACACATTTTGCAAAATACAGTAAGTTCCTAAAAACTACAGTGTGCATCATTTCTTGTGACCAGCACATAGCTTCAAAAATAACTGTCCCATTAGCACAAAAAATATACTTTCTCAGATGTTGAAAGATTCTTGAGGACCGAATCTTTTTTGATATATGAATACATGGTAGTTTACTTTTTTGACAGATTTGATTTAATAGTTCCTATAGTCAAACCATTAGGCCTTTCATTAGGCATTTATTTTCCACATATGCTGCTAAAGGATATTTGTGTGCTTTGGAATGGGTGCTATCACGTCTTTTACAGTACCTTCTGTCTCTCAGGCATTTTAAAAGAAATAAAAATTCAGACCCATATGTTCCTTAGGTGCCTCTGAGGTTAAGCTGTAGTTGAGCAGGAATTGGCAGGATTGCAATCTCGGTCACAGGTACTTAAAACCTCCCTAAGTTCCATTTTAATCACATAAGCCCTTTTCTAGATCTAGGCTTAATGTCCAAATCCCTCTTGGAAATTTTATCTTAAGAGGATGTCCTGAGGTCACGCAGAAAACTTATGAGAGAAGAAATTAGGTAATGTCTTCAGATAAGGCTTTGCCTCCCTGTATATCCTCAAAAATTTGTTTTGTGCTGTAATATGCTAATGGTGATTTGGGGGGTCTTTAAAATATATTAGAAAATTATTAGGAAACTACATAATTTCAGAGCAGATGCAAGATGCCTTTCAAAAATGGCTAGATATTTACATCCATAGAGGCTTTTTTTTTTTTGTATGGGAGTCAGGAAAATACACAATTCCAGATCATTTAGGGCATGTTTGCTTTGCACGAAAATCGTGGTTAGAAGGTGAGATGGCATCAGGAGTAGATTTAGGATGTCTCAGTATGAGGTATTCACTGTGGCTGTCACAGAGCACAGTGGCAACTGTGAATGAAAGGGAAGGTAAGAGGACCATCTGGAGCTGGACACCAATATTAAAATGGGTGATGACTTCATATGACTTGCTCACAGCAAAGGGAATATAGAGCATCATTGTTCCTGTTGCCCTGAATAGGAGGCATGGCTGAACACAGAGAATGAGCAAAATCACTTGCCATAATTACAAAATATATTAGATGTGGTTTATGTCTTCTTTCAACTAAATTAGTGTAGCATTCTTAACACTATATGGTAGGAATACATAAATGATGCAGTCCTTCACTGAGGACAATATAGAGGTGGCATTTCATGGTTTTATGGGTAAGCAAGTACAAAAGAAAATCCTGGGACTCTGCGAAAATAAATTTTTCCTGCCTCGATGCTGTCAATGAATGGTGACGGTTACAATGCTTGAAGATTTTCCTTCTCTTTCTGAATAAATCTGTATTTATGAAAACAGAGAACACCACAAATCTGGTAGTAGAAACAGTTACCTATCTCACTTCACATTAAGAAATTAGAATTCATTGATAGCAATGCTGTGTCTATATAAAGTTGGTTAGTCTTCTAGTTAATGTGAAATTATTTCTAAGACCTATCATTTGATGTTGCATGTTCAGTTGATGCAGAAAATGCTATTACCTTATTTTCGTATTCTTTATTGAATAAAGCTTCTTAAAGTTACTTTAAGTTTGTGGATTTTACGTCTTTAATCTTTCTTACTCACATCCTTTTCTTTCCAGTCCTGTGCATGAAGCCATAATCACTCTTTTGTTACAGAAGGGGAAAAAGTAAAAAAAGGTGCAGTTCAAGAAGCCTTTGCATGCCTGTTTGCTCTCAGATCTCTAAAAAGTCGTTTTTAAAAGAAACTAGAAAAGATGGTTGTCTGACATGCAGGGAAGATTTATCATACTTCAGAGAAGTTCTAATGAATGTGAAGGGTTTTAAAATCTCTCCCTGTGACTGTACATCTTGCTAGTCCCTTTGAAAGCAGTTTTATTTCTATAAGCATGCAGGGGATGCTGAGAGTCTGAGACTGCTAAAACAATTACAAACACACCCTGACTTGTGATACTACAGGGGAAAAAGAGTCTTATTTTATAAGGAAATCTGTTCCAGTATCTGAATTTTGTCTTTATTAGTTGCTCATTGGATGAGATCAGAGGTCAATAGGCTGAGGGACCAAAGTAAAGGCTCTCCCCTCCACGCTTCACCTGGTGCACTATTTGAAACTTCAAAGATTTTTTTTTTAATAGTAACATATATAATAGAGCTTTTGTGTTTTCTCAAAAAAGTTAATAAACTTTTAACATAAACAAAATACTTACATTAATTCAGTTGGGCAAATTGAGCAAATCCAATGTTGTGGCATGAAACAATCTCTTGTTCTCATCAGATGGAAATGAATATCCTGGTATTTTAGGTGCAGGAGTCTGGAAATGCCAGAGCAGTTTATGTCCACGGAAAGGTATTGGGAGGAAATTTTGCCAATAAAGAAAACCAGTTAATTGGTTTCTTAATGTACTTGGTTTGATTGTTTCATCTTGCTTTCAGGTATACAGCAGTTCATATGTTGTGCAGGCTGGCACCTGAAACAGTGAGCGATTTTACCTGCAAAGTCAGACAGGGCAGTTAGGAGTGGTGGAGAGTATCTTATTGCACTGCTTCATGTTCAGTGGTAGCACTTTATTATCCAGCTGACATGACATGTCATCATGACACAATGTGTACATGGCTTGATGGAGCAAATGTGAAGAGACTTCCAGGAGAGACTGAGGAAGTGCTATAGCCCCACATCTGCCACTCTCCCACTTCTCCCAGTGACTACAGGTGAGGGCAGTTGAAAGCTTAAAGGCTGGTGAAAGGCGGGGTTGATGTGGACAGCTTGCAGTGGGAAATTATTAGAACTAGCAATATAAGACAGCAAAAGTGCCAAGAAGACAGCCTTGGAATAGCCTTTTAGTTTGAAGGGGAGTAGTTAACAAGTGCTTCATGCCAAGGTCCACAAATAGTCTGAGCGTGACCTTTACATACTACTCTGGCAATGCTAGAGGGCCTTAAAATTATTTTCTTGCTATATGTAGTGCATTAGTGCAAAAAAAGGACTTTCAGTACTGGACTTAGCACCTAACAGTCCTAACTGTAGAACCAAGCCAGGTGTCTAAGACCAAAGTGACACAAATATGTAGTAGAAGCAAAACAGACATTCGATAACTCAATGTGTTGGGTCCTTCAGTATGAGAGTAACTATAGGAACAACAAAAGAGAGGGAATTTACCATTCAGCCTTAATAGAAATAATGCTTTCACATTTTGGGTCAAGGACTGTAAAAGCCATTGGCAAAAATAATTGAAAAACTGGTCAAAGTAAAGAAGTAAATAAAAAATTAAACCAAAAAAAAAAAAAGCAGGGAAGGAATGAGTCACCCATTGGCTGATGTTCCATAAATATTTCTCTGGGTGTTTCTCTTCTTCCTGTAAGGTGAAGCAAAGGATGATCTTTAAAAATAAATGCCCTTTTATCTGACCCTGACTCCATCTTTCTTCTCCTCCATGAGTTTAAGAGTGCTTGTGAAACAATGAACCATGTGGTGGAATGGTGTGGTTAGATGTAGCCATCTTTTCTGAATAGTTGGGTTTCACCTGAGTTATTCCCAGACCTTCCTGCAAAGGCAAGAATTAGAAAGCTAATTTGCATCTCCAGGCAGACAAAAAGACTGAACATCCTAGGGAAACCAGGAAGGTGTTACCAAAGTTACCCTGATGTCAAAAATGTAACAAGATTAAAAATGTAAAGAAACATTTGGTTATTTAAATGAACAATATACTTGTGTAAAACTTTAATAGCATGAAAATATCTTTTAATTAAGTAGTGAGAACTTCAGAACTGCTGTTATGGCATAAGCCTTCCTTAACAAGCAAAAATGAGAGATAAACTACCTTAGGGACAAACTGTGCTGTAAAACCTTATTGCAAAGAAGCGTCTGGTACTGGTTGCTACTGGAGAGAAAACCAGTTGATCCCACATGGCTCTTCTGCAATTTCCAGCTACAAAGCCCAGCTGCCATAGGTGCTGCGATCACAAATGTTGTACTGCATGTTCCCACGTGCTGGAATTTTTCGAAGTGTGTATTCAAATGTTCACACCTCTGGTGCATTTAGGATGAAGTATGTCTAAAGGTGAGCATCTAGGAGAAATTTAACTGCAAAATGGGCAAGAAAAATGGTGGCCACACAGTCAAAAGGGAAGTTGTGCACCTCTTTTTTCTCCCTGGAAATGGAACTGGGATTCCCTCACAAATACCTGTTGACTCACCTCCCAGTTACAGCCTAAAAGCTTCATTGTGCATCTCGTCTTCACTAGTTTTGAGCTTTAAGAAAGCAGTTTTCTGTTGCAGGATGTAAAAACATATTTTTCTTACCCCAGGAAGAACTCAGTGACACACACAGGTGCTTAGGGAGAATTTGATTAACATCGTTGGCAGATTTTACAGAAATTTGGGGTTCCTGGCCCTTCTGCCACAAATATTCACTGCTTCCCGATGGCCTACATATGGAGATTTCCCTCTGAATTTTTTCATTTAAAAAATTTCCCAGCTATCAAAAGAAGGTTGAAAAAGAAGCAAAGAAAAAAGAAAATGCAGTACAATGATAAAAGACAAGTGAAGCACAGACTTGAGTGATGAAATGGTTAATTAGGAAACAGTTACATAAAAATATCTGAAGTTATAGCGAGCTCAGTAATGACTTCTTTTTGAAGGATGAAATTAAATTGTGCTAGACCATCACTTTGATTTTACCGATCTAAGTAAGGAAGAGGTATTATTATTTTCATAGTAAGGGTTGATCTACTGAATCACACATTGCTGATCTGTCACTCAAGATGACAATACAGACAAGGGATCTTCTTTGATCTCAAGACGGTTGAGGTTTCAGACAGGAGTCCACAGGGAAGACAAAATTAATTTTTCAGACCCTGAACCTCAGAATATCCAAAGCAAAGGAACGAGGATATTACAGTGCGTATTTTTAAGTCATTGGTGAAGGGCACTGATTTGCCTTCTAAATGCTGCTATGATAAGAATCTAGTAGAACTTAGAAGCCAATTACCAATTGCATTACTACCATTACATTGCAGTTTAACTTAATTTACCAACAGTTTAAAAATAAAACAGTGAAGTCTTCACATAGGTTAGGCTGGCCAGATCTTCAGCTCATTTATACCAAGGTCTTTCCTTTAAGTTCACTGTAGTTATTCTGATTTACATTTGAGGATGCAGTCCTTTAACTATACAACATTGCAGATGATACTTGAAAATATAGAGACTTATTCAAAATTAGAAGTAAACGCTTTTTCTGCAAATATTTGCATGATAAAAAGTAAATGTGTTTGGAAACGAGGCAGCAAATTTACCAAGGCAGTCCATATAAAACTGTTGGTCTGTTTAGCCTTGGATCCTAATTCAAAGTGTCAGGAGTCACTGTGTAGTTTTCCATTATGCTGGCATTTGCAAGTAAATATTTATACGAGAGCCTCTTGAAGTGTGAATGTATTACTGACAGCACATAAAACAAAATAGAAACTATCTGAACTTTTGACAGTTTTTTTTTTCAGCTAAGTTTGCAAAATATTTTTAACCTCTGGCACCTTAATCATCAATTTGATTTTCATAATGTAAATATCAAACAATGGAAGAAGTGCGCAGCCATGGGTTTGCACACAGGATGTGTAAAACTGTTTATTCCCTGACCACTGACATTTCTGTTTACTTACTAGCACAAATTAGTAATTGTGAACATGTACAATCACTCGCATTTACATGTAAGCTTTTGCAATTGTCATATGCAAACAGGTTTTCCTTAGCCCAGTGCTTACTCAGGGCGGCTTTCAGCCTCAGTCACCATCCTGCGCCCAAAGGTGAGCAGCTGGGGCTAAGTCAACACAAAATCAGTGTTTCTATTCACCTTATGTTAAATGGTAGGACATCAGATCTTGTAGAAAAGGGACATCTCCAAAATGAAGAGGAGCAGCTGTGGCTCAGGCAGGGAAGGTGTGGAAAAGGAAGGGGCAGTGGAGGTGCATGCACTGTGCATGGGGCTGTCACACCGGTCCAGGCTCTCAGCAGCATCCCTGCTCAGTCTGCCATTTCTCCGTGGTGTGAACTGGTGGTTGGCTGTGAAGCAAAGGAGGTTCTGCTGAAAGGCCACATTTCAGAAACAAGTAGAGTAAATCTATGCAGAAAATCTATGCAGGAAAAACTGAAATCTATTAAAATGGGATAAAAAAGCAAAATAGTAGAATGATGATACGTATTGCTGTGCCCTTATTATTTCCTCACACTCTTCTACTACAAGACTGGAAGCACAGAGTATTCTGAACCTGTGTTGCCTGTCTATGTTTCAGTAAATGAACAAACATCTTCTCTTAATTCCAACATGCCCACCACTAAGCCATTGCTGCATAAATTTGGTATGAGAAAGGAAAAGCTCTGCAAGTACACAGATATAGCCTTTTTAAGCAAATTGTGCCCTGGCTATCCCAAAGGGTGGAAAACTTTCGCAATGACACGTGCTGTGTTCCCTAACTCCAGCTCGTCTTCTACTTTCATATTATTTTTTTGTAAGCCTTTGCTGGGTTGAGCTCCACACTTTGTACTCCTGGCCTCACACCTGATCAGCACCAATTTCTCCCTGTCAGCCCCTTGGTCCCTCAATGGATATAATCCTCTGCTCTCTTTTCTCCTGGTCTCTTGCACTGTCAGCAGCTGAACCCAAACCCTTTGCCTGGATTTTCAGTCATCCCATTACAAGTGATTTGAATATACTGTAGATGCAGAAATTTCTGTTCTTGGGGAGGCTAAAAAACATCCCTCCTGCTGCTCTGAGCCAGCCAGAGGGCATGAGCACCCCACATTAGTAGGACTATGGGCCACAGATTTTTCCATTTAATATTTCTGCAAAATAAAGAGCCCCTTCACACATGCTGGAGAAAACTCTTAATAACTGGATGTGAAAAATGTTTTGTTTTTCTCTCAAAGGAGTTCAGTCTCGAATATACTAAGACAACATTCACATTTCTTCTGAGTTTTAAGAGGGATAAAAGGCAGTATTTACAGCTTTTGCCATGGAGCCAACAAAATACGCGAAAAAAATAAACAGTCCCTGGTGGATGATGATGCATGGATGGATTCAGTCTGTGGAAGGGTGAAGCAACCAAAGGGCCTCTTTACCCTTCTTTACCACTGCCCTGTTTTGCTGAAAGCCAGAAGCCACCATCTAGGTGGGAGGCTATGGCCTGAGGTGAGTAAGGGCACCCAGGCAGAGCATGACGACAAGGGGCAGAGTCCCCAGGAGGGGGTCCGGGCTGCACATCTCTGACAGCGTCTCCTGCCAGCTCATCCACAGAGCGACCTTGGCAAAGGTTCACAGGGGTCATTTAGGTGCATTTCCGTTCAGGGTAAAGATCTTATGGCGACCAAAACCAGACTTTGCTTTGGTAATTGAGGAGGAAATAGGAAAAAACAGGACAAAATAGTAAATATTACTTTAGCAGAGGGAAGAAATAGAGTGCAGAGCACTCCATCTTGCATGGCAAATATCCTGCAGCAACCCTAAGAGCAAATTCTGTCCTCTCTTCAATTTATTGCCCTCTAGTGTGAGTTAAAAAAATATTTGTGCCTGTTTGCCTATTATGTTATATGACAGTGTGCAACTCACCAATAAAGATGAGTTTGGTTTGAAAATACCGTTGATGGGATTTTTCAAAAGCACCCAATTTTTGATAATGCTGTTCCCTCTGATGCCAATGAGGTTTCTCACTGTAATGAGAAGGACTGTCCTTTACTTCTGTGGGAGAAGTGTTAAACCAGGAATGAATACATTGGCATATCACAGCTACTGGTTCTCCATGCCCGTCACTTTTTTATTTAGCGGTAAAGAGACATAGATACCTCTACTGGAATGGTCTAATTTTCCCCTGTTCATCTGGCTGATTTTTGAGAGAAGACTTAGGGACATGGTTTAGTAGGCATGATGATGTTGAGCTGATGGTTGGACTCATTGGTCTTAGAGGTCTTTTCCAACCTCAATGATTCTATGATTCTATGATTCGAAGACTACACAGATTTGTACTGGTGGGTGAGGCAAACTTCCATGTTCTTTGCATTCAAGCCAAGAGGCAAGGCTCAGAGGTTATGAAATGATGCATTAATTAAGAAAAAAACTGTGTTAAACAGCATCTAAAACTCCTTACACCTTGTTTCATCTCCAGATCAGAGGGTTGACCTCTGTGGTTACACACAGTGTCTTTCCTAATAAAAGCAACTGTTCCTGCTCTGCTCCCAGATAGGTATAAATCTGTTATATTCTGTTTTAACCCACTAAGGCCAAGAGTGAACAAGTTATCCTCAAACAAAATAAGATTTTTATTTGCTATGAGATTTAGAATCTTCTTGTAAAAAGGAAACTTGGAGACTTGTATTATCATTTCACTCCAGAGGTGGATGCTTTTTAAAGTAGTTGAAAATCCATGATAATAATGGAAGTATCAGCAACATTACAGCTCTCTTTGAATGTGAAAACTTCTGTGCTTACATAGTGAAAATTTTAGCGTGGTTTTAGTTCTCCTACTGTCCATTTTTGCATTTCTGACCATGTTTAAGTTTGAGCTTGAATTTACTGTTTTTTACAGCTCTTCATTTTGTAATAGATTACACCAAGCATGAGTTAAATTACTTTTGATCTTTATATGCATTTTGGATATGTTCTGGGATACCTTGCAAGGATTTGAGAAACAGGTCATTTAGCAAATGTATTTCATTGGTGTGATCCAGCACTCTCATGTGCTTGCTTCACCTGTCAAGCCTTCTCAGGACTTGCAATAAGATCTGATGAGATGCTTCCTTTGATCCAATGCTGCGGGGTGCAGTGAGTGAGATCTTTCTGAGTGTTGTTTTTTTTTTTACTGTCCTGTGACTATATCCACTCAGAAGGTGAGATGGCACCTTTTCCCGGGAGAGGTTCCAGCCCCACACTACAAGCACGTGGTTTTTGTTCAACGCTTATTTGATTTCATAGGTCATCGATGAATAAGATTTTCTATCAATCAATCAGTGTTAAAAGTGCAAAAAATATCTTGTACACAGACTGATTTCTCTTTACTTCCTTCCAAAATCCGTAGGCAATCATTAGATGAGCTAGGTCAGAGAGAAATCCTGGTTTCATGTGCTGAAGTACTCAGCAGTAAAAGCCTGGCAACCATCACACTGGGTGGCTGCTCAGGGAAAGCCAGAATGAGAAGTGCCAAGAAAGAGACAAAACAATAATAAAGCACAACACAGAATTGACAGAGAGGTTGAGAAGAACAGATGAAAGAAAGAGAGCAGATAAGTTTCCATGTTGTAGTGGGCAATGTAGGCCTCAAACAAGGACTGTGTTCAGGGAGATAGGGAGATGTGGTAGTCCTCAAGTGAGAAACTCCTAACACTGTCAATGTTTGTGAAGGGAAGAGGTACAAGGGCAGTGGCAGAGCTGAGTGGCCTCTCTGTATGTACCAAAAAGTTACCACGGCTGGTTCAGGCAGGGAATTGGCAGGACAGGAGGATGTTACATTTTTCAAGAACTTGAAGATAGGTCAGATGTAATCATACTAAGCTTGTGGAAGTGTTCAGTCTGTGGGAAGTGTTGTGATGATGTGGCACTTGTCCATAGGAATGTTCCTTCTGACCGGTGCAGGTGTGTGACCCCAGACATGACATGATTTGCATTCCCAAGGCAGGAACAATTTCACTGACAAAGGTCCTTCCTTCTGCACATAACCTCTGCATTTGAATGCATGGAGCCATCGTCTTCTGAGGGCCCCTTGGGAGATTGCTTGGTGAGCCTAGAAATCTTGAGTGGGGTTTGAGCCAATGCTATTCACTTATTCTAGGAGAAGCCTAGAAACTTTAGAATACCACATTTGTTGCTTCCTACAATGGCTGGCGGTGGGGTACAACCTGAATAAATGAATAGAATTATTTTTGATGAAATACAATATGACTTCCCATCACTGAATCGATCTACTGTCCTTCTGAGTGAGTCTCTATGTATTTTTATAATCCTTGCACAGTGTTTAGATATTACAAGAAGAGTCACTTTTGAAACATTTCTAGCAAAATCACAGCTGGGAGTCATGGCATCATGGTTTTGCTTAATGAAGTGCACATTCTTATTCATGAGAGCCTATTGTTGAGATTAGCAGATTTTTAAAAACTTTGCCGCCACAATATCTACTGACTAGAAATTTTGCTCTGAAAAATCTCATGACTCTTAGACATCACCTTAAAAGGATCCTACCTACTTTTTCTTCTATTTGTATGTGCAGTTGATGGGAACTAGGAAGTAGCAATAGGACTTTCTCAAAGATACATCCTAAGGCTCTACAAGGCAGTGTCATGGCCCTGGGCCGAGGGCCATCGGTTGGAGAATCGAGGCTGCTCTCGAAGTGAATCTGTTCTAGGATGCTACAGCCAGGTTTCATATTCCAGTAACAGGCTGAAGAAGAGAAGTGGCACCAAGATCCTTTGGGTGTCACCCCCTGCAACTTGCTTAGGGAAAAACATCTGCATCCACTTTGAAATAAAGGTTTTCTGTTGCTTTTCTGGCTAATAATAACAGAAATTAACACCACATGCTTTCATCTGGAGCAATCCTGGAAGGGCTTTTTCAAACATCAGTAAAATACCGCCACGCATACCATTTAAATATAGCAGAGAGTTTTTCTCCATCAGTACTATATGAGAGTCCTTACAAGAGGAAAAGAGAAATATCTTCCCATTTTGGAAGCAAAAGGTGAATCACTTGATGTAGGAAGGGTATCATTAACCAGTTTGGGATATGTCCAGTGCTGTGTGTATGTGCTGTTTGCACAGAGGCAAACAGTGGCAAACTATGAGCAGGAGGAAAAAAGAGGAAGGAAAAAAGAGGAAGAAAAAAAGAAACTGCAGGCTGAAATATGGACTCAAATTATTGTTTTCAGAATAATAAAAGAGATCAATTCAGTACACAGAAGCAAGAAGAATTTGGCACAGAGAAAAGAACAAATACTGACTTGTGGACATAAAGCCAACTCTCAGCTTTCCTTCTGAGAAAAAACTTATGTAAGCTGAGCTCAGCACCTACAGGACTTCCAGCTATTCCAGAGAAAACCAATCTCTCCCTGCATATACAAGCCCTTTCTTTACTCAGACATTAAAAAATGCAGTCATCATGTCAGGATACTGTAGTTGCTAGCAAAACTTTTATCCCCTATGACACATCAGCAGCATATACACTGTCTTTGTATTGTCATATATTTGAGTCAAATTCATTAAACAGTATGGTCATTTAGGCTGTGTGTCAGCTATGGCTGTTCAACGAATCCCACAGTCAGACAGTTATGGACATGGGCAATGGCAGAATGCCACTGCATTCCCACGAAGGGAAAAGCAGCTATTTTTAAAAACTGTGAGATTAAAAACTCTGCATTGTAGTTTTTGGTACCATTTTATTTATAAACTTTTTAAGTACAATGAGTTTAAGTGCAAGAAAGGAATCCATATTGAAAGAAAACTGAGGAATACATTTTAAACTCTTCTAAAATAAATGTCTTTATGTACATACACAAACATACCCACACATATAAAATATAATTGTATAAATAAAAGCATAGCTATTTCTCAGATGAAAGACATCTATGGCAAATTTCTTAGTCACTTGAATTTTTTTGCATTGCAAAATGTTTTTCAGTAGGTCGAGTCTAATACAAGCGTTTTCTAAACAAGAGGAATAGCTTTGCATAGCTCAGAAGGCCACTGCAAATAGACAAGTCATGCAAGTATTTTGAATAGCCAAAGAGAACTGTAGTATCTCTGACATTAAAGACGTTCAGTTCACAATTTGGAAATCCCTTCACTGAGATAGAGTAATGGGGTTTTTCTTAAAGCCACCATTTCTCGTCAAAGTCAATACAACTGTGGTGAAGAATGTAACCCAAATGCGTTCCTGAAATATTCAGGAATGCAAATACAGGAGGGTGGATGAGTGGCTGCAGTGTTACTCAAGGCACTGCTGAACTAGCACTAAGCAGTCCAAGTCAGGAGCATGCCCACATGTGCTATTTGCAACTGAGTGCACAGGCAGTTTAAGTCTTCTGTGTTAAGCCCAGAGTGGGGCAGCATTAGACATTGAAGTATGCTGATTAATGAGTAGCTCTGATAATTGTGTTCTAGAGAAGATAACAAGCAAGGGAACTCCTAAAGCACATTGAGAAATGGTCTCTGGCTGACTGTGAGTAGAAATACTGAGGCTTTTTATTTGGCATGCCTACAAGTTATAGCTGGCACTGCAACATACATGAGCTTTCTCTTTCATTGTTAAGTACAGGCTGAAGCAATGCTGCAGTGTCATTTCCAAGTTAGGGAACTCACTGAAGACAAATGCTCCATGTCTCTCTTTGTCCTGCTACTGCCATCTAGGGCAGGATTTAGGTGCCTAAAACCAGTGCCAGGGAGATGCCTTAAGGTAGTCAAGACATCTGTCTAGGACTAGGAAAATCATGTAGCAAATCTAGCAGGTTCCTACTAGTAATGATTGTTTTACTGAGCCAGAGTGGCTCTTTGCAATAGGGGGAAGTGGAAACTCGAGGCAAAAGCCTAATTTTGGAAAGAGCTCACGGTTAGTTTGCTCCTGTACCTTGCAATACCACTGTCTGACTCCCTTCTGCCCTGCAGGACTCTGCAGCCAGTACATGCTGATGTGTCGCTCAGTGTCCCCCATACCCTCCGTGGTCCACAGTCCAAGGCTTCACTCACTTATTTCTGTTGGTGCCAAGGGGCCTGTAAAGAGATGAGCAGAATCCAGTATTGCCAAAGAACGTGTTATCAGTTATTTGTGAAGAGGAGGGAGGACGATTTTTGGAGGTAAGGTGAGCCCTTCTTCAGATGAGGCATATGTAATCTTGCAGCAGGTAACTGTCAATGAGAGCCAAAATTAAGAAGTTTTTTCAGACATAAAAACTGCTGGCACACTGGGAATCCAGTGTGGGATTGATGACCTGTGGTAGTAGAAGCCATCTTGCTGGTGGAGGCAGTCATGATGGGACATCGGCGTGGTCAATCCAACAGACAGGAGGGCTATGTTTACTGCTTGTACCACAGAAACTGAAGAAATATGCTGTGTCTGGGAGCAGAGACTTAATGTAGGCGTAGGCACAGATGTGTTGTCACAGGAGGTGTGTGCTGATGGGTGGAGGTGGCTCTAGGCAGGGAAGCTCACAGCTACAGGATCAGGGAGCATCTGGAGGCACAATAGGCTTGATGTGCATGCAAGGATAGTCTCTACCTCCTGTATCTCTGTTTTGTGAGGCTGGTTTTCTGATCCCAGCTAAGGCTGAGGTGATACGAAGCCAGGGAATTTGTCCTTAACTGTGCATGGGGTGGGTGGCTTGGTGCCAGAACAGCAGGGCTGCAGACACAGGCCTCCTCCCCTTGTAATCAGTGGTGCAACCAGCTCTCAGCTGCACAGAGGTCAGAGACTGGGCTGCTGTGTAGGCTTAGTCTAATTAGGTGCTGGTTAGCCCATGCTACCTGAGAAAACCTGCAAGTCTGAATGGAACTGGTGAATTCCCTGATGATAACCTCTTGAGAGAAGAAAAAAACAAAGTAAAGTGTGGCAGTTTTTCCCAGAGCAATGAGAACAGAGGTGCTAGGAGGTATCTGTCAAGGACAAATTCAGAAATGTAATTAGTGAGTAGAGAGAGTGTTCTTCGGAGAAATAACTTGGAGGTGCAGATTAAATATGGCCTTAAAATAACGGTTCTGCAGAAGCAAAATTTCAAAAAAAGCAGAATTTGTCATTCATGGAATACCAGAACACTCTTGTAAATTATGGAAATACTATTATTCTCTTGGCATAGTAATGGATATATATTTCTATAGGAGTATATCTTGTTTTGAAACAGCAGTGTCCAAGTCCTCTTTCTACAACAGTGCTGTGATCTATGTGTGGTGCACTTGATGACAAAAAATACCTTTTCTTGGTGTGGGAAATACTAGGAATAATACTCTCATATAGTCCACCAGAGCCATGCCTCAGATATCAACTGACAGCAGGCATATTGACATGTAGAAACTGCTTCCCCAGGCATGCGTTCTCCCACGTGCTTTCTAGCAGCAGCTATGAAATGAGGCACTGAAATACCATCACACTGTACAGTGTGAAGTTCAATAAGCATTCCCCATGACGGCAGGGTGAGTCTGTATAGTATGTCTGTGAAATGCGGTTCTTTCTGATACCTCCTGATATCTAACTCAGAACCCTGCTGTTCCTAAAACTGCAGCTGGAGAAACTCACAGATGGTTAACAAAAGGATTGCTGTAGACTAAAAATAGAAGAATATCCTATGGGGTTGATGATCTGTGCTGCCTACAAGCTTCAACAGCTGGTAATGCTAGAGGGAGGTGTAGGGATCAATGTATCAGAAGGTGCGGGTGAGGCAGGGAACTGTGCCTTCTGGAGCCTGGCCTTTAGGGAGGGGGTGGTACATGTTACCTTGGTTGGAAAGAAGTTTTGTTGCTGAACAAAGCCTTTGAGAGCAGGCTTGCCCCTGAGTAATAGTGGAGAAATTCCAGAAAAGATTTTTCACTAAAAGCAAAATCTCATCTCATTCAAAACCAGGGATCCACAAGAAGGAAGATGTGACCCAGAAGACAGTATAAGCTGCCACTGTGCAAGATCATAGCAATGTTCTGAATTATTTAACGCTGAGGCTGCCACCAGGTTTAAGTACCGTATGAAAGTGCAGTAAATAATGGATCCAGTCTCAAAGACATTACCGTAGTTTGTATTGTGTCTTAATGCGTTCACAGTGGTTACCAGACAAGGAAAACTGATATAGTTTCAGCCTGAAGAAGTTTTTTTATTAGACATAGCACATGGCATTAAATCACAAGTCAGTAGGGGGCTGGGACAGATAAGGGTTTCAACAGACTCTGTCAGTAGCAGTAGCTTTATTTCCCCTATCTAGCACAATCAATCAGCCGCATGCTCCAAAATAATAATCTGGGAAATTTGTCAGGCTATAGGACATCTGTCCTCATAACTTCCATTTCAGAGAATGCCTTCTGAAGATATGGGAACTCAGGAAATTATTTTTCTCAACAGGAGAAAAAAGTAAAATTAACAATTGCTGACCTGTCAGCCAATAAGATAGCTGGGTGTCTTCATGGCTACAAACCTGACAGATCAGACTGCTGTAGTATAGTGAAGGGAGAATTTTAAAATGAAGATGAATGAATACTTTGGGAAAAGGATTTAAAATGTAAGGAATTTATTTTCTTTTATTCTTGTTAAGTAAAATCCCATTGAAAAAATTTCCAATACATAAAACAGCCTCCAATATGTTCTCCTAAAATACACATTCCTTAATGTTCTTTATTGCCTAAAATCTCATCAAACACTTTGTAGGTATTGAGTATGTTGTTATCTAGGTTTGAAGAAGAAATTGTATTTTATTTTGAAAGAAAAGCACTAATTCATAAATGGATTTTGTGTTCTGGGCATGAAAGAGTATCAGAAGAGATGGATCTTTTGTGTGGAAAAAAAAAAGTCTGCAAATAAAACCAAAACAGAGGAGGTTTTCTAAGGAAGTGATTTGCTAAAAATATGTGTCAAGCAAGTATTCTTAGAAACATACTTAAATGCTTTCTGTGTCTTCTAAGAATTTGATTCTAGGAGCATGTTTTTTCCTGCAAAATCTTAACAGTCAACACACTGCTTTCATCTGTGCATATTACTAGCTTTATCAAAATACAAACATATTAAAATGGCTGTAAGGTTGAGAATCTATAACAGTAACCTAAGGGTAAAGAAAGAAACTGCAGCTGTATCGACATTATCGGAACCCCAAGGATTGTACACACAGAAATTTACTAAGTAAAATCACACTTAAAAATAAAGATGAGCGACTCGAGGTTGAAAAAATGCTCAGGTAAATACGTGAAGAACCTGAACTGTCCTTAAAGAAAACCCATGCAATCAGCATACTATTAAAATATTTCATTAGCAATCACTCCTACTTCAATGACTGATTTTTTTTAAAGATATCTTCCTTCAAAAAAATTACTCACTTTCCTGATGCGCTTACTCTGCCGTAAGCATTATTTTCCCTACCTATTTACAAATACAGATTTGTAAACAACTAACAAATCCCACCTTTACTTATTCTTTAAATAGAATCACTACATAAAATTGTTTTGTGAAGACCTTCACTACAAAAATGATGATTAACTTTTACTACAGAAGAACTTCTTTGAAATCTAATAATGTCTTAATAGCTTTGGGAGGGAAGTAACAGAAGCTCAATTGTTTTAGGAGAAAAACCCACCCACAACGTCTTATTTTTTAGTGAACTTATTTTTAACATTCTAAAATTAGCGTTAGAATAACAAAGTAGTAAACCAAGGTCCTAGACTACTTCATTATCTTGGTTATTAGTCTGACAGCCTAAATGACTCGATTAAACATCAATGACAGAAGAGCTAAGGAGTTTAAAGGTCAATAAATACAGTGATAGGAATCCTTCGAGGTAGCCTTTGCTACAGGCTTCTAGGGCTTAAATGTTGACAAGCTAATTACTCTTCTTCCCTAATTAAGCAAGCCTTTCTTGATCAGCTGTTCACTGACCAGCTGATCACAATTGCTCATTTTGAAGAGGTCTAACCCAGGCTAAATTAAACTATTAAACAGCAGAAATGAGAGCCAGATCCCAACTAGCTGACATTCTTAATTGAACCCTTGCTGAAGAAAAGTCTGTTCCCAAGTTGTAAAAGCAATTATGTCATTGAGTCAAATTCTAGTTCACAGTCACGCGGCAACAAGCCACCTCACCCATTTCCACCCAGGTAGATGAGTACGAAGACTTAATGTGGAAATTGTAAAAGGAAATAGATGGTATCTTTCTCTGTTGTCTTCTTCCATCTCTCTTAATCTCTCTGTTTTCCCCATCGAGTGAGGAGCTCTACAATTATCCTGTAAGATACAATCTAAATCCTCTATGAAACCAGAGGACTGCAGGTAGAAGAGGACAGATAAAGGTGGCTCCACTGCCTCCATGGTCAATGCATAACATATTCATTGGCCAGGATAAAAAACACTGATTCGTACAGCGTCCTGCTTTGGCTATGGTGTGCCAAAGAAATTACTAAAGTGGAAGAAATCCCCCAGTCTTCTCATCTTTTTCCTGTCAGGGAAGGATTTGAATAAAATCCTAAAGGCTTTCATGGGAAGAATGAAGCCCCTTCAGTTCCCCACTAGCCTATTATTAACACTGTTTGTCTCCTATTCCTGCCATTAATGACCTTGCAACTACCAGTATCAAAAAGCAGTGTATTCTTTCATATAGATGTATGTCCTGTGGTGGCTTTTCAATAGCTCTGCTGGCCATTTGTGCTAGCTGCCTCTCTTTTATATAAAGGAAATTTGAAATTATATTTACATACAAATACAGATAAGAAGTAGAAAATGCAGCAGTGACAGAAATAAAATGAGCCACATGTAATGGAAAAATAATTTTACATCCATTTCTCTAAGCTATAAGGCTACATGAGGACTGGTAAGCACAAGGGAAATAGAAAAGCGAAGAATAGCTCTGCAGAGTGGGACAGGACATTCAGGCACTGGCAGAAAAAAAGGGATCCTGGGGATGCAAGGACAAAGCAGGGTGGGGGATAAGATAAAAAAACAGAGCAAACACCAGACAAGAAGACCCTGTAAGGAAAGAGATAGTGAAACTTTCTCCCCACGGAATTATTCCTTCCTCTTCACAGTTTCTCGTCAAAAGCTTCTTATGTTTTATCTGGTGCTGGGTGCTTTGTGGCCCACTTTCACCATACCCATAGGTGGTGGCCTGTGTGCAAGAGTTTCCAGCCAAGTACTACAAGGGAGGCTTAGGCTAGAAAATGGCATATGTGCATGATAAAAAGGTCTAAGAAACAAACCAGCCCAAATAAAAGAAAAATTAGAAGTTTAGCTTCACTGGAAAGGATGAAGGACTCCTTATCTCCTAACAGAGAGAGAGCTGTATACCAGGATTTGACAGCATTGTCATCAGAAGTTTGTTGATAAACTGCTCTCCATCATCACAAACTCTCCCTTCTGTTGGTTGAAACATGCATCAGTGAGATCTGCATGCTGTAAAATTAATACATGGCTTGGGACAAGCTGTTTTTCCACGTTGTTCAACCAACTTCTAGTAACTGAAATGGAAAAACTGGGGCTTGTAATCTAGGGCTTGGAGATGTACGTGGGTGGATGTAAGCAGCAGCTTTATACTCTCAATCTCTAGCCCGTGAAAGGAACCTGATGACACAGCTGAGGGCTCACGGGTGGCAATATTTCTCCATTCACAACCAGTGAGTCCAAAAGAAGAAGAAAGTAAAATTTTCCTGGGACAGGGGACAACAAACACAGAAAGACAGCCATGTGGTAGTAAATTGGAGCAATACTTTTGATCTCCCCATCCTTGCCTCCTGGCTGTGGGTGGCTGATGATGTTCCTCCTGCACAGCTGAACTGCACCTCCTTGTCTGGACTTGGTTGTTAGTCAGTTGACATTGACTCTGTCCGTACTAATAAATTAAATAGTACCGAAGAATGTTTCCAGACCCTAGAAATCAATGATTCATCCTTTTAAATTGCCTGGAGAGATGGAGAGTTTAATAGCACGGACATAGGCCATCCCCATGCCAGCCATCCTTAGAGCCAGAACAGCCCTGGGCACATTGACTGGAGGTCCCCAGCTACTACCCCATGTCCCTGTGGACAGGCTGAAGCCAAAGCAGTGCTATTGCAGAGCATGAGGAGAGAGGTTTTTCCAGCCTTCCTGCTGAACTGTGCCCCTGCTGAGTTTAGAGTTATTTGAACTCTCACAGTGGTGTCCTATTTACTACAATTGGAACATTAAGGGTCAGAACTGGTGCCAGGAGGTGCCAGAGAACCTCCAGCTCCTCAGTAACAGGTACCAGCTCCCCAGTCTCTCTCTTGCAGTCCCGTCCACGCAGACACGTGTATTTACCACTGCATAAATGCACAATGCACATTTTGCACACGGCAAGTCTCAGAAGGATGCTCTTGGCATTCACCCAGTTGGGCATGAGGAGCTGTGGCTGCACCATCTGCACTCTTCTGCTTTCGCATGCTTTGTCTCTAAGCCTAAGGAACAGCTTTTTAGGAAGCTGAAATGAACCTACAGTAGAAAAAGAAAATGATAGTTTCTCGTGCAAAATGTAAGAAAGAGTATAGACTAGTGGAATTACCCATTTGCTAAGGAATATTTGGTAGAGGTCCTCTTTAGTTCTCATACCAGAAAAATTCTGGCTTGTTGACTGTCCTATATCACAATGAAACTCTGGTCAACAAACCTACCTAGGCAGAAGAAAATGTATTAGTAAGAAATCATCCTTGAACATAAATGTTATTCTAATCATCTTTTGCAGTGTTCAGACATGCAGATGTGCAAATCTACCTTCTCAGAAAGAATTTTTGTTCCACATTTAACTGCCTCATAGACAGAGGTGTAAGTCAGTGGCCCTCTTTCTCAGGGCTGCCTCTTCCTTACATGTAACATGGTGCAGTTGTGTTCAAATCAGAACCCAGTTCCCTTTTGCACAGGCTTGTGTCACAGCTTCTCAGGTGCAGAACCTGAGTCAGCAAGCTGTAGCAGCATAATTTTAGTGCTGTTTATTAGTTTGGCTCAAAGATCCACAGCTGTTTACTTTCTTTCCTCTCCTTGGCCACTCAGTCACTGGTGAGCTGCTACAGCTGCAATTCCCCGAAGTGTATTATTGTAACTTCCATAATGCAGTAGGAGCAATTATTTTATCCAAAGTTGCCTCTCCTTCCACCTGGATATACATTAAATACAGCACCAGAGGGGACCACCCCCAGCAAAAAGATATTTCTAATCTGAATATCAGATGCCTAAGCCTCATCCCCAGACACTTTATAAAGTGTTTCAGTTTAACTGAAAATTGAGATGGAAACAGCAGTATGGGCAGAAGCTTAGCTCCTGTTGATACTATAATTACTCTTACTGATCATTTCATACACATGTGGTTGGCTCTCAAGGACAGAAGCGCTATTCCCCAGGCAAAGACAGGAAAGGTGGAGCAGGTATCAGCATCATTTCTAGAAAGAAGCCATACTAAGAAAATCTAGACTGTTTTCAACTGTGCCTGCAGCACTTACAGGATTTGACTAGATTGTCCTGCTGCACGTTTATGAGAAAAGTGGTGAGTAAAACTAATCACTGTTATTAACTCCTATCATTTTTGCAAGAAGAATAATTTTTGCTGCCATAACCACTCAGCAGTGGAAGCTGCAAGTCCTTAAGGGTTAATAAATAAATAAATAAATAAAGGGGTCTCCTCACCCGCATTTTTTTGATGAATAATATCACTTGCTAAATCACAGTTTACGTTTGAAAAGAATCAGGTCCATTGCAAAAGAGTAGTGCACCAATTTCTTTCTCTATAACATTTTTGGAAGTTTAGTTTGTAAGCAACAAATTCCATTACTATTTTGGCAGCATATGGACATTTAAAGCATAGGCACAGTTGCATTATTCAAAATGGTAATTTAATGCTTTTTTGGGGAGATTTGAATGGGAATTGCCAGCCAGACTCTGAGATCTCACTGAGAATCAGTTCACCAGGCTCTGTGTTTTGCCTGCTGAAAAGGTATGAAAACTTTTATGCAAAATATTGCTTTATGTTCTCAAGCCTGGAAATAAAAAAGAAAAATCATTCTATTTAACTGTCTATAATCAAACACAACCTCAGGCCATTTTCTTCAAGAGCTGTTGCAAAGGAGCATATGCAGATGTAATAATAGTGACTAAAATTTTATTTGACAACCAATGAGGTAATCAGTAAATTAAGGCTTGCTTGTTTTGATGTCTGATTTATTTGAGTGACATCGGGATTTTCACTCTAAAGTAACTTTTTTTATAATTTGTCACCCACTGGATTTCATTCTTTCAAGTATATTCCTCTGGAACAGTTCTCTGTTTCCTCTTGCTGCAGGAGACCAGCAGATGTAAATCAGATCTTGGTAGGTCGTTTTCATTTCTCAAATCTTGTATTTGTCAGTTTGCTTAACACTAAAGACTTCAATGCAAAAGCTGACTACAATATGTCAAGGGGAAGTCTTGTCACGGAGGAAGTAAAGTTACATAATCTCATTTTCAATTACGTTTCATTTAGGGCATATTCTCATCATCACCCACTATTAAATACAAAGATTCTTGACAAGGAACTCCTTGAGGAAAACATTTCATGTTTAAGGATGTATAGCACACATGTTTTTTTGAAGAGCCAGAAACCTTGTTTAAAAACTCCTAACAGCTCAATGCTTCATTTATCCTGGGAGTGAGTTCTGCCAATTCATGACCTGCATACAACTACCATTAGAGAAATTCTGGCGATTACTGCTTGGATTCAATCTCCTCATCTGCAGACCATACTTTCATGTCGTGTTAATGGCACCTTTAAGATAGACATGCAGAAGTCAAATGTCCTGTTAAGAGATGGACATATTATATTCACGATTAAATGAAACTAAAGAACACTTGGGGCAATCAAGGTTTCTGATGTTGTTTGAGTGTTATGGGTTAAATTAGTCTCTGATGCGGGCCAGGGAGTTATTGCTGAGATGAACTTGTGGTATTTTTTTATTGTTTTACACCAATGCATCCTTACAATTGTGGCTATAGAAAACCGTGCTAAATGAACATGTATAAGAGCCGTCACCTTGTTACTCAAAACAGACAGCTCCCTGGAAGGAAGTGTAGCCTCAGAAATGCCTTCCTAAACTGGAGACAGACTTCCACTTCCCTGCTGGACAGGTCAGGTTGTTAACACAGCCAAGCTGGTGTCACATTTTCTACATAAGAAGACACTTGAGGAAGGAGAATGGGTTGGATAGTCTTCAAGCATCTCCCTCTGCTCTCTGCTAAGGGGTAGCAAAGACAAGCCCCACTGCACCAGGGGCAGAGTCAGCACAGCGGAACCCTGTCTTGTAGGAGAAGGCAGTGGGTGAAGCACAGGGCCTGATGGCTTTAAAGCCAAATTGAAATGTGTATAAATTAAGCAAGATTTTAGAGCACTTTGGACTAAATTAGTCTCTGGTGGAATGTTTCTGGTGTTTGTGGGAGTTACGCCCTGGATGAATTGGGTTCTCTGGCATGAGAAATGAATGCTGCCTGACTTTAAATAGAGCATGAGCTGTTTGCAGTTGAGCCAGGCTTGTTTCCTCTTGGAAAAAATTTTCCTTGCAACCTTTGTACCTGGTGATTTTGTGCCCTTATAAATGGGCTGACTGAATGAGACAAAAAGTAGTGGGGTACCATGCTGCGTATGTATGACAGGCAGACTAATTTAAAGTCCTAACTTATGAGCTGGGTTTTTCCAAGGCCATATATTTTCATTAGCTGTTTGCTGTGTTAATAAGAGACAACCACAGCAACAAGTGGTACAAATGTTAGCTTTGAAATACAGAGCACCTCTTAAACCAACAGAACCAGCAATAAATGGTGTGTGTATATTTGCTCATTTGGCAAAGGTAGACATTCAAATTATGTCTTATGGCCAGTTGACATATACTGGACCAAATTCATTCCTAGGGCAACTCCACCAGCTTCAGAGCAGCTACTCAGGGAACGAATTTGCAATTTTTCTCTTAATGCCACTTAGTTCCAAACATAATTATTTTTTTCCTGGGGTATTCAATATGGTCCAGCTGATACAACACAGAAATGGGACTGCAAAGACCTGTATATTGTTTCTGGTTCTTCCTTAGTGCCTCTATTGCAATTGCTGTTTCTAATGTTTAGCTAATTGCTCCACACACTTTTTGGGGAGCAGCAACTGTTTCTTATTTTTTTATTTCACACTGCACAAGAAAGTAGGTTTTTGCTTCATTACAGACTTCTAAAATTAAACATATAGAAAATTAAAAGACAATGCCTGTTCATTGAAGGAAAAGCAAGATAACTTAAGGAATGCTCAGTAGAATTAGCCCAATCTGCTCTTTTGTGTTGGATTTTACTGAGGTTGAGGTAGCTGACCCTTTTCTGCCTCTGTTGCCACACGACGTCAGAGGATACAAATGGAGCTGGTAAGTGATTCCACGATTTTATTCTGGTTTTGCTCTCTTGCTTTAAAAAGTTGGACATATCTTGGCAGCCATGGCCAAGTTCCATCTGGCTAAAGCCTCCCTTATTCATTTTTCCTTTTGGCTCAGACATAAAATGTAGACAAAAAAAACCTGAATACACAAATATGACCTTACTGTAAAGGCCCAGGAGGGCATTTACTTATGTGCTACCACTTTCTTTGATCGTTCTCTGCTGGGAGCCAGTAGATAATACAGCTACTTATGAGCAACGAGCAATTGGATGAGCTGAGGCTATGTTAGGAGATGGATACTGAGACCCCAGCCCAGGGAGGAGAGGCCTCGCTGGACCTCTGCAAATGTAATGGGATCCACGGATCTCCCCATCTGTCAGACTGGTAGAGGGTGACAGGAGTTAGCTGTTTTTTCTTATTCACCTGTCCTGTAGAATATGTCAAAGAACTATGCTGCTGACCCAGCCAGAACTATAGAACCTGCCAGTGAAATCATCACCATCTGCTGTGGATCTTGCCTGAAACTGGAAAATCTGGTGCCTAGTGATATAACCAGCACAACCAGAGAGGCAATAAAATTTTAACCAAGAAACTGCCTCCGTTTCCAGGAAGAGCTGCAACACCATCTTTTCTCTGTAGGTGCTTCCTCCTGCCTTTGTTGGGATACAAAATGTCTAGTTGCGCTGCTCTTGCATGACGGTGTGTCGTTCCTTTATGTTCCATGCTCTGTGGCTAGCTCTACTCTCAGAGCACTACTTCCTGCCTGCATGTCACCATTATTTCTCAAATTAGACTCTTAGACTGTGATTAGTGAAGACCATTGAACAAATCCACTAAATATAATGAAACCTAACAAACAGCTCTAAAAGTAATTTGAGGTGTGTGTAAAAATTATAAAAATTTCTATCAAAATTCTGTGTTTTATTTAGTTTCTGTTACATTTCAATGCATGAAAGCACAAATAATAATGAAATTATCAATTTTTTGTTATGTATTCAGTCTTGTATATTCCGTATAAGTGGTCGGTGTGGTCCATCCTTAGCCTTAGTGCCATGCCACTCAGTCTGGCAGGACGTGAATCCACTCGCATTTTTTCCTGAGGGTTTTTTCAGGCTTCACCTCTTCAGAATTTACAGTGGGTTACTGATTTTCTGCCTTTTTACATCCCTGTGGGACTGCAAAGTTCAAATCCTTCCCTCCCAGTTTTACAGCTCTCAGAGTCATCCCCCAGCTGTGTTGAAGCTTATTTGCCCTGGTTGAACTGCCTGAAAGGTGAAGGATAGGGGCAGCACATCTGCTAAGACTGGTATACTTGTCTTTTAAAACATCTTAAGTACGGTGGGAATAAGGAAAGGGAATGCATGGCTTAGAGCCGTCTGCTGGCTATATCTTATGTGAATTCTCCCTTCAAAAAATATCACATTCTGTTTTAAAGTTAATTCCAAATAAAACACATAGGCGCATGCAGTTCCTGAAACACTGGTAGCTGAGTTTTCGTGTTAGTCATGTGGATATGCTACCGGCAAAGGAGACTTTTGCATAACCTGCTGCAAATATGACAGACAGCTTGTCAGGAAATGCTCAGGATAGGCAATGATTTGGGACTAATTTCATGGATATTTTCCAGTTTCTATTTTCTACCCCCAGTCCTCCTTTCTCTTTCTCTGAACAAGAAGGCTCCTGAAATTTCCTGCTTAACATCTTTCACTTTGAATAAAGAATACACTAAACATCCCCCCTGCAGCTGGTCCTGCTGAAATTGCTCCTCTGGAGAGACCAGCAGATGATGTTGGTGGATTTGAGAAGGTCCAGGCAGGAGGGTTTAGCCCCCAGCACAGCCCACACTGAAGCCTGCAACCTGAGACTGCTGTTCCTTACCTTCCACTCACATACAAGTACACACACACACACACACACACACACTCACTCACTCACATGCAGATGCTTTAAATGAACCCAGATGGCTGGCACACAAGGAGTAGGTATCCTGGAAAAGTGCCCCAGGGCACTCTGGTTGCTGTCATCTTATTCTACAACCCAAGTGCCTTCAAGATGTCTGTGTTTTTCCTAATCGGAGATCACTCCTGTTTCGTCTCTTAGCCTTTTCCTGTTGGAAAATGTCACTGAGGCATCAGAGAGATACACAAAGATTGATTTGACTGAAATCAACCATTCCCTTAACTTAGAGGTTGTAGATTATTATCCTTAATAAAGACCATATTGTAATAAAGAGCAAATCAGATCCCAATTGAGAGACTGTACATTCCCCTCTTTGGCAGATGTGATGTTGTCTGATTAAGTGATTTGAATCTTGTGCAAAACAATTTAATTGGCTACAAGTTATATAAAATATTGATGAAAAGTGTGAATATAATGAATGCTGATAACCAGTTTCAATTCTTTTTTTTTCTTCCTTTCCCCCCCAATTCAATCACACTGAACACATGTCTTCCTTCTTTATTTCTCTTTGAAAATATGCAAACAATTACCTGGCTTTGGAGACATAATTACAAAGAGGTTCATCTCTAAAAGGTTATTATTGATTTATAGAGTTCTTTAGTTTAATGGAAGACAGACAGGAATAAAAAGAAACTTTCTGCTTTCTCCACAAGTAATAGGTGAGCTGCAAGGGAAATGTAAGATTTAGAAGTAATTTTTACAAGATACACAAGCTGCATGGTTCAGAGGGATGTTTCTGGAATGTGCACAGATTCATTCAGAAACCATAACATAGCAAGGCTGATACAGGCGCCTTCTCCTGTGAGTAATTCAGCATGAGGCATTTTGACAGGCTGTGATAGCCAGTAACTGTAGATAGCACTAAAGAAAAAGCGTGTCGGTTGATTTGTAATGCCAGACCTACAGCTGGATTTTAAAGGAGAGGTACATGAGCAGAAGTGTGTCTAAGAGGAAAATTGGTCAAGTTTTTATTAGTAACTACCAGGAAGAGGCCTTGGGGTACTTTTTTTTTTCAAATAAGTGTAAATTTATAAATGTGTGTATAGGAGGGGTCTGGTTTTGGTACACTTGGCCTTCCTCCATCTCACCTGGAACTCTCAGGGAAATAGCTCGGTGGGGTACGTGGGAATGGGACCATGCCCTCACTGAGGGCATCACCTCCAGCAGTCTAGGGATTTGGGCAATTTTTTCATGTGTTTTTTTTTATGTGACTTGTGTCTGCTTTAAAAATCTGATGCTGTGAGCCCCTCAGGACAAGGATTTTGTTAACCATCCTGCTACAGCGGGCACAGGTGGCATCTCCTAGTGGCTTGATAGTGGGAGCTGGGTGATGCTGTAGCCCTGTAACCTGCGGTGAGAGAGAAGTTGGTACTACAACCATACCTAACAGCAGAATTGATCCCCTCTGTTCTGAAAGTATCCAGACATAGCAAAGTCTGTGAGCAGCAAGCTGGATTTGCTTTTAAATCCACACCCTGCAACAAATGTTATATTTATGGTGTTGCAAAACTATTCACCGTTAATGCTGTATACAATTCATCTATTTTGATTTAAAGAGAGCAAAACATGTCTGAACTCCTGTAACATCCTCAGTGCTTTCCCCATCCCAGTACACACCCCGGCTCTGGCACAGCTCCCAGGTAGGCACCTTGCTGAGGCCTCAAGGCTTTTGGGAAGAGAGTGGGAGCTTTCCCAAGCCCTGAGAGCCCTCATGGAGAGCACACTTCTGCTGCCTCTGCTTTATAATTAGTATTGCCTGAATCTGATAAAATAGCTTGTAAACAAACCCAGTCTGAGGCAATTTAAAAAGAGAAACAGATTAAATAAATAGTGCATCATGTGTGCTGTGGTTGTAATTGCTCTTGATGGCCATTTGGCTTGTGCAGTTGTTGTTTTTCTGTCCATAACATGGAAATTCTCAGAACAATGGTCTTTTGTTCAGCAGCTCTGTGGAGAGAGTCAAGAGCTCCCATCTAGTAGCTCTGGGCAGCCCCAGTATGGTCCTGGTACAGCCGAGCAAACACTGCTGGCAGTTACAGAGTCCCTACAACCTCTGCAGCTGCAACCCAAAGCAGCACGACAGGGCTAGATGGGCACTGTCTACTTGATTTTATTAATTTGATTTAGCTGTGTGTTGCCCTTTGGGAATGTTTTCTGTTAGCCTGAATGACTGTCCTAGATGAATTACTTCCAGCTCTCTGTACAAGACCTTTCATCCTGTCCTTTTCTCCTAGTGCATATATTTAAGCTCCTTTGGTTTAACCCTCCACCAGATATTTTCTTGTACTTTTCTCCACAAAATGCATTCCTTACTGTTTTATGCCTTTGAACAACAGTAAGCAACTGTTGCTGCTGAGTATTATCATAATTTAACTTTGGGGCTTGGAATGTAGAAATAAGAAGTGGTGCAGAATTATGCTTCATTTTATATACAGTCTTATAATGAAGCATAATATCCTCTTGGAGATTTTGTCATGTGAGAAAATAAGCAACAAGTTTGCATGAAAAATTCTCTTCCTTATGTGTCTATATTGAATTACTGCTTTGAAACTGATTATACTTATTTAGTGGCAGAAGAATGAGCTACACCAACAAACAGCAGCAGTGCAACAGGTACTATCTGTTTAAAGCAGCTGGCAAGTCTCTCATGACATCTGTATCTCAGTATCACGGTACACTTACTGAGGTATGGGGATATGAATCTACCTGAGCTTACCTTAAGTCTATATCTCTAGCTTAGCCTCGGTAGCCTTGCGTCACTGTTCCCTCAGCATCCCTGCTTTGGTAGGCAAAGCTTCTGCAGACAGAGCTTGTACATCTTGGTCTGTGAACTTGACCATATATTAATAGAACTGTCATTAATAAAAGCGCCGTGTGTTACTGTTAGGTAAACCAGGGAAAATGTATCTGTTTGAATGAATGCCTACAGAATCCCTCAGAGGGAACAAACCTCCAAATGGCCCACAGAGTCCTGTTCTCTCCAACTAGGGCTGAGCTGCATTTCCTTTTATTGTACAGCCTTAATAGCAATCATTGATCAGCACAACTAACATTATTTAATTTTATTTAGGGTTGATTTTCAGATGTGATTGCAGCTACCATTTTGCAACTTATTCATTTTGCATCTCATAGTAATAGAGGAAAGTAACACAAAGGACAGGAGTGATGACAGTGGGCAGTTGATGCAATAAAGCGAATTAACAACAACTAATGGCAGATAACAGTAGATCAGTTGATTGAACAGATGGTAGAAAGCTCACCATTTCCCATCCGGCAACTCAGTATATTGTTCTGTTCTCCAGGAAATGCTTGAACAAAACAGGAGTGCTTTTTGTCGCTTCCGTCTGCTAAAACAGCAAACATGAGGAGGTGACCTGTTTTGTCCAGAGAACTGAAGAGCTGATGCTTCAGAGGAGGACAGGAAAAAGGCTAGATTCCCTAGCTCGTGTTTCTGTTGATAAATGGAGAACCTGCAGGCTCAGCCCCAGCATGTGGAAAAGGCAGCTTCTCTCTGTCCTTCCTCTAGCAACTGAGTGCTTCTAAAACTGAAGAAGGAATAATACAGCCAAAAAGAATGACTCAACTATTTAACTCCTTCCTTAAATGGAAACTGTTCAAATGCTTCCTTCATTTATCTGTCCCAGTGGCGTATGAGAAAAATGGCTTGTGGGCTCTGCCTGGTGCCACAGAGATGAGAGGACACACATGGCTCGCTGCTCCTCTCTAAGGATCTCTTTGTTCTTTCCAGTCCCCGGGGCACATGTTCCATGCGAGGCAATGACAGTTATTGTTATCACACAGACATATCAGTTTCAGTGACAATCACCCCCTTTTCAAAAAAACATTATTTCTCATGATTGTCTCCCTCTTGGAGAATGTGGCCTTTAAAGCCAAAGGGGGGCGGAGGGAGAAGAATGAAGGGGAGACAACGAACGTCCTGGCGACACAGAAGTTAAATGGTGTGTTATGGGACGATCAGTCAATCAGCTCGAATGGCTATAAATCAACATACGTGCATGCAGAAAGGAAACACTGGGCCTTGCAAAAGAAAGAGGGACTGTTTTGATGTGCCTGTTCAGGTTCAGCAGATATTGCAGAGGAAATAGCACATCCAAGAGGAATAAGAGCAGGGAGGAAGGCAGCAGGGAGGGAGGTGAGGGGCTTGCTAATAACAATGTGTTTTTACCTTCCTTCCTAACTCAATGGCACATGTGACCTCATGAAGCCAATAAGTTACGAGCATCTGATATAAAAGTTCCCCCCAAAACTGCTCCTTTAGCAAAGACCACTGGGTAAACCATGTCATGACTAATTTCTGCAAATGCCTTGATTTAAGGCAGGCACAGGACCTGAAATTCACACCAGGTCTTTGTGTGCTGGAGCCACGCAGATACCAGGCTTGGTGAGAAGAAACTGCATACTTCCTATTTTATTTCACCACTGCTTGACCTGCTTTTCCTCAGAGTTAAAATCATTTGCCAGGTCAAAATAAACTCTTCAGAATCCCAATGTGAAAAATGTACCTAACAATTCAATCCTTGTAAGTTGGGAATTGGAAGAGAAAGTGCAGTGGGGTCTTATTAAATTATATAATAAGCAGCTTAACTTGTGGTTTCATTTTAGTTTCTGTTATTCTTATTATCATAAGCACTGTAGCTGGCAAAGAGCTATTGAAATATGCAAAGCAGAGATGACCAAACTGGATATCACTTGGATTTTTCAAGAGTTTATATGTCAGGCCTTAGTTTTGCAAAGTTGAATCCAGAAGGGAGATCAGGCCAATTCCTATTTAATTCAAAATTTTCCTTGGAGTTAGCAATGGGTTCTATGTTTGACCTGTCCCTATTACAGACAAAAATTAAAGGAGATTTGGATTTGCAAATCCTCACTTGTCAGGTTCTGGTTTGCAATATGAAAACCAGTGCTGGCTCAGATTTAGGTGAAGCTGAGTATATAATCCTGGCTTTAGCTTTCTCTCATTAACAAGTTAGTTGGTATCGCCCAGAAGATGGCACTTCAAAAATGAGATGATAATGCTGGCACCCATGCGGCAGTGGTATAGGCCTGTTCTGCCCGCCTCACTGCTGGGAGATCACACCACGACTCACCAAAGTCTGCCCTTTGTTTAAGCCTTCTCTAGTGCCTGGCATATAGCTAGAAGAGACCGATAAGCAAAACTGCTGGTGGCACATGATGTGGGTGAGGAAATACCCAGGTAAACTGCCACCAGGGAGGGTAGCAACTTACAGAGGTCAGCAGCTGCTGGCAGGGGACACTGCGGCATCATAAACCAGTACCATTCTTTGAGTAATAATTTATGCTCTAACACAGATACAGTGGCAGAGATTTACACAATGCTTTACCTTAATTGTCTGTAAAGCTGACTAGTATTACATACTGGTGGTTTACTTCGTAAAGTGAATGTTTGTAAATGTGAATAATCGAATCAGAGATCTTTCCAACAGTCTGGCATACATCTTGGCCTGCTATGGAAACAGGTTGCACTGCCCACTGAAATTTGAATCTGGGTCTAGTGCTTTGGTTTGGCTGCATTTCTAGTTTTGAAGACTGTCGCATGCAAGTTTCAAGTAAGAATAATTTCAGTCTGTTTAGTGGTCTATAAATCCAAGTGCCCCAAGTACAAATGAATCACTCTGTTCTCTGCCCCAGGGGTTTGACTGTTACAAACAATGGCTGAAGTCATCAGCAAAAGACAAGGTCACAGCCTGAAAGAGGAAAATACGCTTTTTCATTTCTAGTATAAAAAAATTGAATGCATTGTTTGAAAATGTCAGTGCATGAACTAGACTAAATGGAAGCAGACTAAGTTGGGTTCTGACATCTAATGCCTCCGCCTCCACGCCTATTTTGTTTAATTTGACAGCTACTTACCGAGATACACAAGTTCAAAAATTCAAAATGAGCTGCTACAGAAGACATTTATAACATTATTTATCCTCTTTCAGGGCTGAAGGTAGGGATGAGATGTGAGAGTCCTAGAATCCAACCCAGAGGTTGCCTCCATCTTCTGCTGTGTACAAAGGCACCTTAACCCTCTGCCGAGGCCTTTCTGTAGCAGTCATCTGCCTTGCAGTGGTGAGGTGCTGTCCAATGAAAAATTACTGCTTGAGAAGAACTGCAAGATTCACAGAGCCAGTGTCTAGCATGGGGTGAGTTGCCAAACAACACACAGGTTCATCAAAAGTCAACAACCTCCAGAGTGTGCTGAGGGAAAACTCTTTATCATATGCAACCAAATGCTAGGTGATTCAGTCTTGGGCAACCCCAAGGGTTCTCAGGGTCAGTTAAGAGAAAACACCTTAAATCTTGTTTATTTATGCATTCATATATATGTATTAATATATTTATATATGTATTATTATATATATGCATAAAGATAATCAATCTAGACAAGGTAAACCACTTTAAAATACTTTACATGTACCATCAAGTAAAAGCATGAGCATAGCACACATTGCAGAGCAGGAATGGCTTAAAGTAGCTTATAATAACAACAGCTTTTTTCCCTAGTTGGCAAATTAAATAGGACCCTTGGACCTTAAAACCCCAGAGGATACACAAAATCATCTTGGACATAAATGCACTGTTTCCCAAACCTTTCTTTTATAATTCAAGGCCAAAGGAGTTAAAAACAAAATTATAATATATGATCCTCCAGTGCTACGTGCGTTAAAGTGCTTTTATTTTACTTTAGATTCTATAAATAGGAATATTCAGCCTTACTTGTCAAGCTGCAACAGAAGCTTGATCAGAATGTATTAGAGATCAGTCTGAACCAAACCTCAGGTGACACTTTGGTCTCTGTGAAGTGAATGGGTATGTTTTCGCACTGGCCTTACTGGAGCCTGCCTTTCCAATGTCTTCCTCAACTCACAGCCTTAAAACATGGGCAAGCATCATCCCAGTGGCTCATGGGAAGCCGTCTTTGTTCCAGGGGAACACAAGGAGATTTTCTCAATGGAAAAAGCAGACTCTGGATTTAAGGTTCACCGTGATTCTTTTTGATATATAACCAAATTTGAGATGTCAACTTTCCACCTCATCACTGGGGAAAATATTTAAAACCAACAGTTCATTAGGTATTATTATCTCCTGTAAATCCAAAGTTATAAAAAGGAAGCCTAAATCAAACATGTTCTAATCATAATGTTTCATCACTAAAACCTGACTCTAACATACTTGCAATTAATAACAATTTTCACTTCAATGCCAAGAGTATGCACTTTCTCTGATATACATTCTTTGTCACACACAGCTGTAAATGTCAGTGCCAAAGCAAAATTCAGATTTACAAGGAACTTTGGACCTCATCTGATATTCTCTGTCTAATGAACCACCATGCAGCCTAAGGCAGTTTGGGGAGAACAAATAATTTTCCGTATCTAAAAACTACATAAACTACAAACAAATACTTCTCAAATTGCACTCAGCTGATTGGGCTCATGATGCAGAAATCTAAGGTTAATAATGAAAAACAGTGTGACCAAGGTGTAGAAAACAAACCATCAGAAGATACCGGTAGTCTAAAATTAGATTGTTCACTTATGTTTAGGTACTGAGAAGTTTCCGTTTGCCTCCTGTAGATGGAAGAGCCAGCTGTCACATCCTTGTTCTTGAGATTTTCATGTATGCTTTAAAGGAGCCTAAGGATTCATTTCTACTTTGTTGCTGCAATCACACAATTGGGCAGAACAACTGCTGCTCTAGTCAGGAACAGTAATTCCCATCCTGAAATTCCTGAAACAAAAAACCATAGGTAGGGAGCCATGACACCTTTTAAAGGAGAGGAGAATGCTTTTCTCTCCCTCTCTATTTTTTTCCTTGATATCCAGGGATATTGGAAATCTTACAGAGAAGAAGATAAAGGGAAGCTAAAGAGCATTTCTGCATGGATAGAAATTCTAGCACTCAGTTAAAGTACCTGTAGGCACAATCACATTTAAACATTCATCCTCTGTGACTGTAGGCAATTAGCACCCACACTACTGATAACTGCTCTGCTTGCTGAAGCCAGCAGAAATCTTGTACACAGACTGTTTTCCTGCCTAGAACTGCTCTTCTGTTAAGGGCAAAAATATTTTCCAGAAATTTCTGACCTTTGATGAGAAGCTGTTTTGAAACAGAAGAAAGAAAAAGAAATCTTAATACCCTCTTAGAACACAGCACTTCAGTTTTCCTGAAATCTGGAAAAAAACGTGTCTTCTTAAATCTCCGTTTCTGAGAAATGTTTCAGGTCTTGTGCAATTGTGATCGCCTTTTTTACATTTTGAAATTTCACCCCAAAATGAAAAATCTGGCTTTACTCCCCCCCAAATCCCCTCTGTGTCTCTGGTTACTTATCCTACGGCTTTAGGACCCAGATATTCGGTTTTAAAAGGTGCATCAGAAGTTTAATTGTGGTTGAAGAATACAGCCACAAATTTTTTGAGCAACCAACTGTGTCAGCAGCAGGAAAGTCACCCTTTGGGTACACTGATCTTTCTTTAGGTTTACTAGGTAGATGAAGACATGAGCAAGAAAGTGTTTAGTTTGTCTCAAGCTTCTTCTATGTTCTGTGCTGAAACATTCTGAAAACAAAAAAGAAAAAAAAAGGCCAAAATGTTCCCTTTTGGAGCTCCACTGAGCCAACACCCTTTCATTAGGGGTGAATTTGGCCCATTCTCCCTAACTGCTGTAACTATTAAACCTTAGCGCATGCACTAAACCTAAGACTAATTTAGCATTTAAATGATATACAGTAACCATCCTGTTAAATGTAAATTAAATACACACTTACTCTTCAAGACAATTTAAAGTGTCACCTTTACAGCTAAAAGACTGTGACATTTCATAAACTCACAGTCACATCTTCCCACTGATAATGCCAAGCTGAAGTGACTGGGCTAAATTCAGCTGTGGGGTAACCAAATACAACATTCCTCCTGTCAAAGGAGTTATGCCCATTTACACCAAGGCTGATTCCAGGCTTTCATTATCTACACTTAAACCTAGCATAATTTATTTGAAAAAAGTGGCTGAGAATAGTAACATTTCAGCTGTTATTCACACTATAGGCACAATGTTCCCTAGTAACGTACATTGGCTTAGCTCCTTTGACTACAATGGAAGTACCTTGATTTATGCTGGGTGAGAACTCAGCTTTAGCTGGGAAGAAAAGACAAAGAGACTTCACATAAACTGATTCGTTCTTGGAGAACTTAGTGAAATCATAGAGACTGACGAAACAATAGCAATTAATATGCTCCAGTATGAGCAAAGGCACGGGGTTCAAGAAGACATCCTTCGAGAGAAGACTGTCTCTCAGCATGCTTCTGAGCAAAGATGAGCATGAAACATTGGTTCTTGTGCATCTGGGCACTAGAGCCCAGATTTCAATGTATTTAGGTGGCCAAAGAGGCAGATTGGTAATTGGCTTAGAGTCATTGCCTTTCTTGCTGTCTCTGGATTTGGAGAGGTCCCTATCAGCATCTTTCAGCCACAGGATGCCTGTGGAAATCAAACTTTCTGGCACTTCAAATAAGCACAAAACCAGCACTGGGATCAACTGTGATGTGAATAAAATATTAACATAAGTGATCAGGTTTCTGGGGAGATCGTCTCATGCTATGTGCAGCCTTCTCCCTCAGCAGCTCTCTCTACATGGCTTGCTCTCTGTTATAGCTCCCCTGCTCACAGAACCTCCTTAGATGAATCAGAAGCTCTCCTTCTGCTTTCCTTCAGTAACCCTCCATTCAAAATGGATGGCATATTTAGCCTTCTTAATGACTACACAGAATTTATCTGAAAGATTTTGGGGCATCTTCTGTACCAACATTTAAAATCAGAAGTTAGCATGCATTATGAAGTTTCATTGCATTATTTCTCCTCGCCTTGATCTCCCTAAACTGAGAAAAAAATGCTTTTCAATGTCGAGTGTTTTAAATAAAATGCATTCATTGTTGTCAACATGTAGAGCTGGTAAATTGACAAATTCATCATCCCATTATAATTGCTGCACCTGTTCCAGTTTGTGGTCTGTGGTGTGTTTTAGCTCATGTATGGTGAGTGCATCTGCTTAACAGAGACGGTTAACTGGCAGAATTTGTTTATAAACCCAATGAAGAGCTAAATGAGGTAAAATGCATTATCTTACATGTTAATTGTATTTCATTGCAGACAAACATTTATTAAAGATGCAGACAGCACACCATACATTGTAATTGTGTTTGTACCCATTTCTGATTTTACTCTGGTTTCCAGAATATCTTTCACCATCTTATTTTAGGACTTTGAGAGGAGCCTGAGATATCCTTAAAAGAGACTATCATAGCAGTGCCCGATAACACAGACATGCACACACACAGGAGACAAACAAATCATTCACGGGAACAATTTATTAGAAGGATGCTGCCATGTTCTCCTGTGTGGCAAATATCCATGAAGAGACATAAATTTCTCAGAATCTGATAATCATTTTGAAATGACATTATGGAGATTTTCTGGGCACAGCTTCCTCGATAGTGGGGACAGAGCTCCTCAAGATCCCTACCTCCCTATCCTCAGTCCTGTCATCACCCTCATAGACTCCAATATCACTGCAGGACGCAGGAATCATGCGATACCTGTTGAAGAAAAACCCATGGATCCCATCTCACAAAATTTGGTGTGTTGTATCTGTCAAAAACATATTTTCTCTGAAACACATTATGATTTGAATAGGCAAGGTGGCACAGGAGCTCAAGAGTTGGGGAGCAGCATTGTTTGGCAATTTGGAAGCTGAAGCACAACTACTCACAGCACATCTGAATCAGTGGAAAGTCTTGGTATCGTCTGGATAAAACTCTAAATAACACCCAGGCAACCCAGTCCAGCAATAGACTAAGTCTAGATCTCTGAGAACGAACCCAGCAATGTAGCCACAAGAACCCCCTCCTCTCCTTTCCCTCTCTCTTTGAAGTGTGTTAATATGTGATTATGAGCTCATTTTTATGGGAGAAGAAGGATCGTTGGTTCCTCAGCACAGGAGAAATCCCTCCTCCCATGCCCTTTGCTCCTCACTACCTGAAACCTTTCTAGAGTCAAATCGACTTTTAGCTGAGGAAAGACTGGCTGTTGCAGCAGCAGAACTGAAATATTAACTGTCTGAAGACAACTTCTCAGTTTGGGGGCTGTACGAGTAGCTCAGGGTGGACTTGCTGCAGGGGTGCTGTATGAAAACAAAAGGGCAGAAATACACTTGTTGAAAACATCATTCACTGGTTTCCTTCCAAACACTGAGGTCTGTAGAACTGAAACTCAGAGGCAGAAAAATGGTTTTCATTTTAAACTAAGCAAATGCGATGTGGAGATGCAACAAACAAGGACCCCCTAGTGCCACAGCTCCTGAGATAGCTTCCTGGTGAGCCACCCCACTGCTGTTCCTACTGGGAAGGTGCTGGAGCCCACCAGTGTGCCCCACATTCCTGGGTACTGCCCCATTGTAAGACAATTCAAAAGTGCTGCAATTTCAGACCTTGGCCGGGCACCCCTAGTGCTGCTGCAAGAGATACATCTGTTCTTAGTTTGGTGACTTTCCTTGGGAATGCTTAAAAATTGAAAGGAGATGGAGAAATTTTTGAAAGATGGAGTTCACCGTCCTGGTTGGTGTGTTTTATAGATGGCTTTTTAGAGAGCAGAGCACCCACCACTTCCTCACTCAAAGTGTATCCAGGACTCAGCGGCTGGTGACCAAACACCCAGATAATTTCTGGAGTTAAGGCCAAGTCCTAGCACTGAAGGTCAAGCATAAGAATATAGATCAGCCCACTGCAAAAGTTTAAATACAGGTCTGAATTTACCGCAGCTTAAGGAGAATTAAAGGAAAACATTATTGGACCAAGAAGGGTGCTAAGAATGAAATAGAGATTGTGACCAGAGAGAAGGGGAATGAAAAATATATCTGCCAGGCTGAAAAATTGCATAGCATGTGGCTCTCATCCACTCTGCTTTTTGCTTCATATGCAAAGAGACTGTAGAATTAAATTCCCTAATCCAAATACTTCAGGACTGATTCTGTAATTTCCCCTGGAAATTCAGTAGTTTTTTTCAAATGAGCAGTAATGCTGCTGGCATTTTTGGTTATGAGAAGATTAAATGAAGGAAATCTTTGCCTAGAACAATCATTGTTACTTAACCTAAATTTATTCCATTCCTCTGAAACTTTGAAAAAGAGCAGCTCTTTGGTCCCTGAAGTTACACTGAAGTAAAACTCAGCAGCTTGCTAAAATATTGCCATATGAGTAGAAACAGTCAACACTTAGGAACTGATGTGGCATAAGTATAAAAGGTTGGTTTTTACCACTGGCTGGCACTGGGTTTTAAGCAATACCATGAGCCTGCCAACAAGCAGCTGATAACAAGACTTTCTGCATATCTTCCAAAGCTTCACAGAAATGCTTGCTCAATAGTTTACACTTAAGTTTTCAAACGTTTACCAGAGAAAAGTGGCTTTAAATATGTGCAAGCTCCCCCCACACGTACGTATGCATGCACAGCAGGAGGAAAACTGACTTTGAACACAAGAAATATTAATGTTTAACATGTGCAGACTGAGCGTAAACAATAGGACAAATGTTTATGTTTTGCACTCTGATTTCTCCCCTGTAGCACACAAATGGCTTAACACCTCAGGTGGATTTAGGTTCCTGGTGACCCTGCACTTATGTTTTAGCTATTTCTAAGTGTCGTAAGCCAAGAGAGAACTCAGAGAATGATGCCAGCTCTTTTCCTTCCCTTCCATCCTTCCTTCCTTTCTGGTACAACAGTTTTAATTCAGAGCTGACAGAAATTTTATTTCAAACTTTGTGTGAGGCTTCTGCTACTTGCTAACATAAAATTTAAGGCAAGCAACTCTCTAAGTCTACCCAGTGCACCTGATGCCTATCAATCTTGAACTATACCATTTCTTCTTGCTCTAGACTGAGCTCGCCAGGGCAGACAGTAAGGTTCAAAAAAATTTGTCTATGGAAATTAAAAAAAATTTATAAAGGTGGGACCAGAACAAGGTCTTTAGTTCTACAACAAGAATTTGAACCTAGACCTCCAAAAGTGAAACCGTGTGCAAAATTTTTCTCCTTATAATGTTTTATTGAAATGTGGAGTGAAATTCTGGCCCTGTTTTGTCAGTAATAAAGCTCTCATTATTTCAACATGCAGGAATGGATCTACCTTACCCCTCTATGGCACTTCTAGACTGCATACAGTTCAATGTCTGCACAGTAAATCTGATTCAGTGTGGCTGCCAGTTTGATAGCACTCCCAGATGTCTGGAAATCCCAGATAAACATGGGCAATTCTAAAAATCTAGCAAGGCAAAATTTCTGGATAGAAAAGGAAGAGATGCTTGGAAAGCCCTGATGTATAATCATGTACTTTTATATAGTTTGGCATTGTCTTACGGAAGGCAGAGAGATTTCCACCTTCTACCTGCTTCTGATTTGTAAACAATTTAAAAGCTTACTTATTTTTAAAATCATGGCAGAGATTACTGCAAAATGTCCACATGTGCCCAGTCAAGTAAATGAACTCCTCTGATTCTTATTGGTCCTCAAGGCAATGAAATTGTGAAGTGAAACAGCACTTACTATGCTTGATTTGAGAGACATCCCATCTGGGTATTCTACACCTCTTGTTTTTGTTCCCCAAAAACAATGCACTAAGAGACATTACAAGGATCCAAAATCCAGAATAAAGCAGGTAAAGGAAGGAGATGCACAGAGAATAACTTGTATTGAGATGCAGAGGACAGTGGCACAGTGTGGCTATACTGACCAGAGCACAGGTGGAGCTCCTCTTCCTGTCTACTAAAGGGAATAACCTTGAAATGCTGACGATTTTTCATTGTTTAAGAAACAGTTTCAAAAGATAGTGCTCGTGGGAGTGAAAAAGAGAAGAATACAGGTTTGTTCAAGGCAGTGATGCCATATCAGACTGCTGGAAGCGGGGAGAGCTGTTTCTTGAAGGCACCCAAATCAATTTTTTCGTCCTCACATGAAGTCAGTCCTGCCAGCTGCTCAGCCCTCTGAACTGAGCCATCACACTACCTGAACTCAGTCAGACTACTCATGAGTTTTAAAATGGCTCAGGGCAGAGACCTCACACCTCTGCGAGCTCAGCTGGAGGAAGGAAACTATTTCCATGAACTACGTGCAGAAGCACTAGTGAAAATGCTAAAGGAATGTGGATGTCTGAATTTCTTGGTTGGTGAAAGCTGCTGCTCTGGAGGTGAGGTGAGAAATGTTAATGCACCTGTTCTAGAGCTGTTCCCTCATCATGTTGAAGGACAAGTATAAAAATATATTTTGAAAGCAGCAGTTGGATTATTGCAGTGACTTTGAGCTGATAAAGGTGCGGGAGAAGAAAAGATTTCCCATCTACCTTCTGCAGAAATAAGTGAGGAAGGAATTTTGTGGGAGAAAGGGAAGACTCGACCCAAGCACACCAGTGTCTTTCAAAATCAGTCTTCAGAATGGGAACTGTTGCTGGGCCCAGATGATGCGACTCTCACAGCCCGATCAGGGGTTTGGCTCCAGGAGTCAGCACTGGCTCCAAGGTCTGCAGTGGAAAGTACAAACTCCATACATGCACTCTCTGAATCCTGGGTTCAATTTCCACCTCTCTTGAGGACTTCTGGGCAGAACAGTCACAAAACTCCTCTAGAAAAAGAGAGGAGAAAGGGACCATAAGCAGAAGGAACAGATGAATTTTGCTTTCTACATCTGTTTTTTATTGAGGAAGCTATTACTGTGAGTAAAATCAGCTGAGACATCCCAAGTCATTGCAGCTTGAATATTTAAGCCAGGCTATAAATATCTGATTTTTTTTTTAACAGTGATTATTGTTTATGCTTTCTTCCTATTTACTCTCTTTTGATTTACTAGTATGGGGAGGTTTGTATCACTTTAGCATGTCAATTGGAAGCAGACGTCAGCTACGTTACAGATAACCCCTCGTGGTTATCTTTTGGGGATAGTGCTGTCCGTCTCCCCTCTGCACTGTGACCCCAGGCAGCTCAGAAGTATTTTGGGTCAAACTTATTATATACTATTCACTATCCCAATAAACATGTAGTGTGTTGTCACATTTGGAGTGCTGCGTATTTTTCTAGTAATTATGCCTTATTATATATTTACTATTCAGAAAATGCAGGTGTGGGCTGTTGAACTGGGGCCAATGAGAATTTGCCGAACTGGCAGCAATTCCTCAGTGAGTCATGTTTCACTGTCTGTTGGTTTTATAACTGTTTTCACTACTAATTTAGCTCTGCGATGCAATATGCAATTAGTTCTATTATGGAAGCAGCTGTGTTCAGTTTTACAATGGCACTTTCCCCTTTGGCTTGTACCAGAGCCTGTTGTGGTTCTGCTGATTTGATGACTGAAGTTGTAAAGTGGTATCTGGATGAGCCACAGTGAGCCATGAGCCCGATACAAATATGATTCTTGCTTATACACCACTGCTCTAATGCTATTTCTTACAGCCCAATTAGAAATGCAGTCACAGAGAAACACTGTTTCTTGCTACAGTAAGTAGTATTGTCATGCAGCGATTCATTGCCACAGTGGTATCACCTCTGGAGTCTTGCAGCTTATTATAAATAATATTTGGTAGCCAGAACGTGGAGGGAAAAAAAAAAAAAAAAGTTTCTGCTTGGAAATCAGCTCTTCCAGGCTTCAAAAATTAGTTTCCTAGATGTGGACTCTATGTGGTGGCCCCAGGAATGATGAAGAGCCAGGTGAGGATGGTGGCCGAGTGCAGACCCTAAGAGGTTTCAGCAAACCCATGAAGACCCAATCTGAGACAAGACCATATCTTTGCAGGCTCACTGAAAACTCCTGAGGTCCACATTTATTCCTGAAGCACCACTGTATCACTGGCATGGTTTTCCCCAATACCCAGGTCTTGGTTAGCAAGAATGGCCACCCTTTCTCCAAAACTATGCAAGAAAACATCCGAGAAGTAAATACTGATACCAGTTACACTAATTTGCTCCCTTTACTGTCAACAAGGACATTAAGGAAATCAAATACGTATTGTTTTTTTAGTTTAATGTGTTTTAGAGCTATTCTATTAGAAAGAGCAGGGCCTTTGAAAAATCACTGAGAACATTCACTATGTTTTTTTCTGCTGTGTTATTACCCATTTTCACACCCATACATATGTTCTGGTTTTGTTGCATGTCACACAAAATGGTAATTTGGTGGTGAAAAAATGACATTTCACATGTGTTTTCAGTAAAACAACAATTTTCCTCCTAAAGGGCCCCAGTATTCTTTCTCAGAAATAAGGCTATTTACAATGAAAACGTTCCTGTTGTGGTGGAATAATGACACGAAGAAAGGCACCAGGCAGAATATTGCAAAGCAAAGTTAAAACGCCTGCATTTCTAGTGCTTTGAATGCCAGGTGAGGTGAATTGCAGCCAATGAAACATTGCCCAGCTAACTGGTGCTCACCAGTGGTGGAGCTGGCCCCAGCAGAGACTATTCGCCTCTGGGATTGTTTCTGACCACTGTTGCCTGCAGTTATCATTCTGGTCAGACTATTACAGTAGAAACTATTTTCCAGCAACTTGTCGCTATGAGAAACAAAGAAACTCTCAGCCCTGCAGAGAAGAGACATTTGAGAGAGCTGGACTGATGTAGAGTTGGTAGTTTGCCCAGAGCTTATAGTTTTCTATCCAGAGGCTGGCTTTATGCTAGGGCAAACAGCTGGAATTATGCACCATATTTCATCACATGCATGTAAAACAATAATGAACTTCATGGTTCTATAAAGATTTGCAAAATTATTCCCAGGTCTAAAGTTTAATTGTTTAATGTCACCAAATGACTTTGCAATAACCAAGCACTGTGGAGTGGCAGAAGTTAATCACTCGACTGAAGTGAATTAAGATTTTCCAAAGCTACATTTACCACTGTAATTTCAGGCTAATTTCATTTTCCATTCATAAAACATGATTTCAGTTTATGTATCTCTGTGAGCTGTGGTGAAGGAACGTGCCTATTTTATAAAATATGTTTTTGTCAAAAGTGATGTACTTAGGGATAACAGGAAAATGTTAAGCTTATCTTGGTGCTGCATTGCACATGCCTCCGCACAGGAGTTCACGTGCCCTTTAAGATATCTCTCTGCTTTAAAACAGAATGGACCAAATCTTCAGCATTTGCTTTGCCTTTTCTTCCTGATATCCCATCAGGAAATAAACACGCCAACAGCATTTCTTGAAACAAGAGCTAGCCAGGACAGAGTTGCTTAAAGCAAAGCCTGTGAGCCAAAAGGCCCATTTCCAGGGGCTCCATAACTCCTAAAATAGATGATAGATGCCTCAGTGCTTCTCTGCTTGACTTTTGCTTTCAGGTACCCAGAACTGGATACAGCTAGTTTAATTTTAATCTGGAAGAAACCAGAAGTCACATGTAGTTAAGAAAGTTGTCTCAGTGATGGCAATAGTCAGTGGCAAGAAACGAATGACTGTCTGGGGTGAGTTATCTCATTTATCTCTGCTGGTTATAGCGGGAGCCCAGACAGATATTAATCAAATAATCTGATCCCTGAAAAAAAACCCAAATAACAAAGGCCCTGGCAGTTAAACCCATGAAATTCACCTTTCCTTCTCTGCTTTGACCCCTTTGCACTCTGCTCCTGATGAAGATAGAATTCAGTTTTCCCTCCACCTAAGCCCCTGAGGGTCTAATTCAGTGGATGCTCTCAGAAACTGGTCCCAACACACTTGTGGGACAAGCCCCATGCTGAAGGCCATCCCAAGAAGGCAAGGCTGGCTCTCTATACCATTCACAGATATCATAGGCTCAACACTTGTTTTTCAAGTGAGGGAGCCCAGCTGGAGCCTGATCTGTCTGAAGGACTCAACCAGTGTCTCCCTGAGCCCGGGGTGAAGCTAGTGGGTGGAGAAGCGGGAGGCAGGAGTACCTGTGTCTCTCCCAAGCACAACTCTAGGCCACCATTGATACCGTCTGGCTGCTGAATGGTCATTGGGAAGCAGAGTCTGGCAGCTCCCAACCTCGTTTCAGTACTTCAGAGTAAAATCTTGCAGGGCAATATGCATGATCCATCTCTCATCTTCTTAATTATACATGGTACGAAATAAGATGGAGCCCAGCTTACAATGTCCAGAAACTTAGAGGGGGACCTCAGCTGTTGTCCCAAGGACTCTACAGAGTTTGCCTACCATCCTGGGTCAATTAGTCCTGGAGAGGGTCAAGCTGTCACACACAGCCTTCTCCTAAGCAGACACTCATTCACCTACAAGTGGGCTGGATGTCCAGACCTCTGCTGAGAGATAGTCCTCTCTCCTTACGCATGGGTTTGGCATTCCAAAGGCACTCATGGAAGACACAGAATAAGCTGGTATTCATAAGCCAAGAATTCCAGCAACTAACATAACTAATTAACTAACATAAGATTAAATCCTCTAATGAGTTTGTTTTATGTGCCTTTACAATTTTGTAAATCGTGGCTTTGGGCATTTTTTTCTTCAAATGAACTCATTAAGAATTTATCCAGGAAAGAACTGCACCACTTGAACTGCAATTCAAATCCTGGTCCAAAATCTGCAAAGTGCTGACCCTTGTCCGGACCTTTTGAAGTGGCTGGGCACTCAGCATCCTCATTCTTTTTTTTCTGGTGGTATCGATAGACAAAGAAAGAGATACAGCCACCCATGAAAGCCAACATTGCTGCAAAGTCTCCCAAACACACAATAGAACAACTAAAACTGAGATCCAAATCAAAGTAGTTAATTTAGTATTTTCATATTTTTTATTGAAATGAAATATCTTCCACCACCAATTTCTGTCTCCCTCTCTCACGAAATCCGCTTTACTGTGAAGGAGGTAAAAGGTACTACTTACTGGTTTTCATTAGCAGTAAAAAGATGAGTGTGGTTAGCCATATTATGGGATGTGTATAGACATGGGTTTGCACTCCCCAACTACACGAAGCATTTACTGAGATGGTGTACGCATCTGTAACATGCTATCCTGGCCCCAAATTGCTTCCGGATTAGGTCATCACTTCAAGCCCATTTTCCCTGCTTTTTCTCCCTCATGTTTTATTGGCCTGGTAGAAATTAGTCACAAATATAGCCTGGATTTAGTGTCTTTTGCACTTGTTTTTTTCAAATTTCATACCCCCTAAACTCTTCATCTCATATATACATATACAATTTATTCCCACACACGATAGGCATGCTTGCTCATGAATTATTTATATATTTTTAGTAACTTCTGCTTTTCAAATAATGAGAAAAGCAAATGTTTCCAGTGTAGGAGTTGTAGTAAGGGAGAAATCCAGTCAGACTGGTGGGCAAGTTAAAAATAATACATTGCTTTTCAATGGCTGAGGAAACATCACAATGGCCTTTCAAAGCAGTCATCCACCCTCAGGAATGCTGCTGAGTGGTGTCCTGGGTTTGGCTGTGATAAACTTAATTTTCTTCTTAGCAGCTAGAACAGTGCTGTATTTTGGATTTAATATAAGATTAGTTCTGATGATACAGAGATATTTTAGTGGTTGCTAAGTAGTGCTTACTCTTAGTCAAGGACTTTTCAACTTCCCATACTCTGCCGATGAGAAGGGGACTGCACAAGAAGCCAGAAGGAGACACTGCCAAGACAGTTGACCCAAACTGGACAAATGGCCATGCCATATGATGTCAAGCTCAGCATAAAAATTGCGGGCAGTTGGACAAGGGGCGGTAATTGCTGCTCTGGGACTGGCTGGGCATTGGTTGTCAGGTGGCAAGGAATTGTTTTCATTTGCGTCATTTATTTGTCTTGGGGTTTAATATTTCCTCTTTTGTTATTCAAGTTTTCATTATTATTATTATTATTATTATTATTATTATTATTACTACTACTATTATGATTATGAAGAAGAAAATTAACTCTATCCCAGCTGAAACCAGAACTGCTGTCTGAAATTAGAGCTGATATTTGGCAATGACTAAAGGGACCTTCATGGCCTCAGTTTTACCCAAAGGTTGGGTGGGATAAATGCACCAGTTACCTAACATAGCAATGGTGAAGTTCCCACCTACTTGCATAAAGGGAGAAGCTATCCCTTTCTCTTACGAGTGAAAATAACACAGCTTTGTTGAAAAGGACAAATTTAATAATATATACTGGGGGAAAACACACTATGTGACACAGCTCTGCTTTCACTTCCTAAACACAGCCAAGCACACAAAGCAGGGAATGCAATATCTAATAACGATAGCTCTTAGTAAGAATGTGAAAAAGTAGTTCAATTTCATATGTATTTTGAAAAGAAGGAAAGACACTGACAGTAACACTGAGGATGAAAGGATATCCTAACCTAGGGAAGGAACAAGGACTTAAATGAAATAATGACTCATTTTACATAGACTTCCATGCCAAGCTTGTATAGGAAGAGTAGAAAGAAACCCCTCATTTTAATATTAACAGTGTGGTGTGCAGGAGCCAGCTACTATGTCTGCCACATACTAGCATGCTGTGGCTTTGAGCAAGGAGATTGGCCTGTGTGTTACTGCCCTGTCAGGGAAGGAGCTGGGTAGCACTGCCAGACGTGTGCTGCCCAAGTTGAAGGCTCACATGACAGACACCTCCTGTCACTAGGTCTGTGAGGTTTGATGATATAGGTGTTGATGTACTTAACTAGTGAGTTGTTGTAGCAACAAGGAAACAGGCAGATGGAAATGAACAGTACCTGTCTGCCTCTGCCTGCCTGCCTCACAGGGACTGTGGGAGAGGGTCCCGGAGGGGACCGGGGGAAGCAGGTCACAAAGTGTGGCAGGCGAGGAGAACAGTGTGTCCTCTGTGAATGGGCAGCTCTGAGTCCTGTTGCTCAGAGGCCCTCCAACCTCTCCTTCCTTTTCTTATGTAGGCTTAAACTTGGTATTTCACCACTTCATGGCTCATGAGAAAACTGATTTTCTGAGATTTCAGCTGGAATTCAGTATGAATTAGTTGATTGGTAAATGTGATGATTGCAGCAAGCTAAATAATTATTCTAGAAAAATAATCCCATGAAGACTTACAATCACTATGCTTTATCCCCTAGGCTACACAAAAGAACTGCCACCCATTAAAAATGAAGATACCTAGTTAAAGATTTTACTTTTGCCCTTGAAATTCTTTGACATTTTCTTTTTGCTGTTCTGCAGCAGAATCATTTGAGACTTAGTCTGGTATCCTAACAAAGTCAGTGAAAACTACCAAGCTCAGTTTTTCCTGGAGCCAAGGAACTGAGCATTGTGCTGCATTTTCTAGTCAGGTCTTATTGCCAGTTTTTTGGGTGGCCTATATCAATTTAACAGGTTGCCTGTCCCAACCTACTTCTTTCCTCTTGCAGGTTTTCTAGAACCCAAGACTATGATGAACAGGTTTCTCTGCACAATAAAAAAAAAAGTGTATTTTTCTGCAGAAAGCAGTCCTTCCCATATTTTAAGATCCCTCTGCCAAAAAAACGCCAACCAAATATCGTAACATTGTGTTTCTTCCTTTTGTTGATTTTGGAAACTATTAGATCCTTCAGCTTAAGTTCTGCACCCTCAAAGAAATCACCTAAAGGCAGAAAAGTATCAGCTGAAATAGCTTAAGTCTGGCAAAATTATTAGAGAGTGAAAACAGCCCTATAAAGGTTGAGGAGCCCATCAGTTCACCAGCTGCCTGTATAACCTGGATCTTCCACTTATCTAATCTAAGGTAAAAATTGACAAGAATTCAGAGAATAAAAATTTTGTGCTGCCAAAGTTAATAAAAAGAAACTAGAGGCCTAACTCTAAAGAAAGGAAAAGTCAGGTTTAGGGGATTACAGGAGAAGGAAATAGGTGCCGGAACAAACCCTTCAGTCATGGAGTTGCACAAGTTTTGAGGTGTTCAAAACAAGGCTAATACAAAAGGTTAGTATAACTGTTCCTTACTGGGGTTTGGACTAGATGACCTGAGAGGTCTTTGCCAAAGCTATTATCAATGGTACTGTGATACCTTTATAAGGCAGCTTTTGTACTTCAGTAACTCAAAAATGGATGTTCTTTTTAGAATGACATTTCACAGCCTGCAAATCCTGAAATGGACTAATGGCTTTGACTTTCTGGGGTGGAAAGATTGATGTGAAAAGTAAAGGGCTAGCTTGTGTTCAAAACTTTTGAACCTTTATTTGTTGGGTGAGAAATGGCTCACACACTTCCCCTATCAATAATGATGGTTCAGGAGATGTCATTAAAGTCAAGAATTTGTGAACCACGATTTAAGTAAATGGGCTTTGAGAGAAAGCTTTTGAGCCAGCCTACACCATGGCAGGCTGACATTAGGAAGACAGATACATTACTTTGGAGACTCTAGGAATACTCAGATATTTTCTCACAGACAAAATTTGATTCAGCAGTACATATTCTTATGTATTACTGTATTTCTATATGTTTTTTAAATGGAGGCTAAGATACATAGATACAACTTGTTGGCTTGAAAAGGGATGCTTCTGTCTGTGTACAAATAACAAAAGAAATGAGGGGCAGTGAAAGTGAATGTGATTATAATCTCTTACATTGCTTCTCTCTTTAGTGCTATAGGCACTAATTTTGGCTTTTATTGCATTTCAGATCAACCTCAATATTGCTGTAATATATATCACTTGGGATGGCTTCTGAGACTTTTTTATGCAGCAATTCCCAGGGCACTTCCCCAGCACTAATTCTTGAGAACTTCCCAGAAAATACAGAATTGCTCAGTGTCCCAACCAGCATCAAGTTAATGATATTATTCTCCTACCTTTACTAGTAATCAAATTAAGGCGCTTATAATGCTAGTACTTTGCATCGAGGTTTTAAAAAATAAGGGAGATTGAAAGAAGAAGTAGGTGTGGGTCGAGTGGTGGAGCTCAAAGAGTGGTGAGCTCCATGGTCCTCTAGCACTGCAGGGTGCAGTGTGCACATACTACTTCATCAGCAGCTAAACAGAGCCCCATCCAGCTCATGGTGGCATCTGGCCCAGAACAAATAGCAGCTGTACAAAATCTGTATGTAATTTTTGTACAGTTCCTTTGACCTGAATATTTGTCTCAGAGAATTTCAGACAGAATTGAAAACTGTTTTTGCTGTCAAGGCAGGCATACCACACGTAGCCGGGTACCTAATCCTGCATTCCTCCTGCATTCCAGGCACCCACAAAGTCAACGAGAATTTGAGATGCAGAGTGAATACAGGGCCAGGCACATCATTTGAGTATTTTAAGGAATGTTCTCGGATTTTTACAGTTGATGTCATGTTTTCTACCCCATCAATATGGATTAACAATGGTCCAGAGCAGCAGGAACTCATTTCCTATTCATGTATGCTAATTGTATGGTGCTGGATAGCAGGGACTTCTTCCTAAACTTAAAGGTGGTTTTTTTTTAATAGCAAATGGAAAATAGAAAGAAAGTTCTTATGAAATACGGAAGTGAAGAGGTTTTAACACAAACACTGAAATATTTGGTACTTCTAAATGTGTACTCTGTACTTAAAAAAAACCAAGACCTGCACTTTCTTCTTATATTTCACATGAATGAAATCCATCCTTCCTTAATCTGAACCCCAGCTGACTTTGAGGTAAGTCTGTTAAACCTGTAATTTATTTTTTGCTATTGTTTCAATATGTTATTTCATTTTTTGAAATCTCTATGGAGGTAATTCATTAATAGTTTCCTAGTTACAGATCACCACAGTATCTGGCATCTTAGAACGATGCATGAAGTAGTATAAAAACCACTTGCTGTATGAGACAGAAGTGTATAAAAGTGTGTCTTGTCTGGGTAATACCAGTTCTAGATTTAATTTTACATATAAAACCACATTTATTTTGCAGAAGACCTGGTCAAAACACGTCCTATTTTTGCAGCGAAAGAGGATAAAATTTGAGGTGCTTGTCTTCTATTTCTGTCAGTCTTGGCTTGCTTTTCATCTGTCAGGCAGAGCTGATGTTTCCTAGCTATGGTGCAAATTGTTTGCTGATATTGTCTTTTGCTGAGAAAATAGATGGGAAAGGGATTGTTTCTGTTAGCACAGGCTTTCAACAACAGTGCTTTAAAAGGTTTGAAAAGAGAGTGGTCAAACGCTGGAATATGCTTCCTAGAGAAATGGTAGATGCCCAGGCCTGTCAGTGTTTTAGAGGTATTTGGACAATGCTCTTAAAAACATGCTTTAACATTTGATCAGCCCTGAATTGGTCAGGCAGTTGGACTAGAAGATCATTGTAGGTCCCTTCCAACTGAAATAGTCTTGTCTCTCTCCTCTTCTCTCCTCTCTTCCCTTACTTTGCTTTTCCCTTTTTGGCTTTGCTTATATCTCTTTATTTCCTAGTTTGTATATCATTTCCATCCAACCCATCTGCAGACTTAACAACTTGAACTCGAGTTCTGCAGACAAAGCAGCGTACAGCTATGTTATTTACATTTTCAGAACATGCACACAATAAACTTGTTTTTCTCTCCTAGTTACCAACGCCAGCTATGAACATCTATCATCATTTTATAGATCATCACATCATCATATGGATATAGAATCTGTTTTTCACAAGCTCTTTGATTAGATTACTAGTATTAGATTACAGGGGACTTTGCTGATGCTAAAAGCCTGTTTACTTATAATTACAAAAATAGTGCCAGCTAGCTACTACCTCTCTCCACTCTTTCTCTGCATGTTCTGAGTCCAGGACGTGTTCTAGTTATCTGTCCTTTCCTGTGACAATTATCACCTTGGTGATAGACACTGGAATTCTGGCAATAACTATGGCTTGTGCGTATCCCACAAGAGAAATAGAGCTTACAGCAATGGCAATTGCATTCATCTTCAAAATCCCCAATATTTTGGCAGGGGGCTTTGTTTTGAAGACACAATGAGACCAGAGGATCTGGAAAGAAACCTACCCTCCTGCTTCCCCAAAGTTTCATTATGCTGCCGCTCACCAGAGGGGTGGCTGGGTCACCCCGGCTCCTCTGCCACACCCTGCTTCCACATTGCAGGCAAGATGAGCACCTACCATGCTCCTTTTGCATGCTTGGGAAATCTACCATGCTAGAAAAATCCCCAGCAGGAAACTGCTATGTATTTTACGCTCATGCAGTGCGCAACATGATGTTGGCATAGGAATCAAAGCAGGTTAGAAGGTCTGTCACAATACGTGATTTTCAAACTAGAGGAATTAGGGGACAAACACCTTTTTAATATACATTTTGGCTTATAGACTGAGACAAAGAGAAAGGGGGAAGTCAGTGTTTAAAAAGAAGGAAGCATGTTTATCTCCTGCATAAGAAACTTCTCTTAGTATAGCAACATGGAAAACAACATTACTTTTGTGCTCTGATAAATAATCAGAACAATTGTGAGCACAATTGGACTTTCAAGGAAGAATGAGATAAGAATACCAAATCTACCACAGCAGCTCAATAGCACCAGTGCCTGGTAACGGCTGTCTCGTTCTGTTTGCAAATGAGCATTTGTGTCTCTTTATGCATGTAGAGCATTTCTGTAGAATCCTGTCAATTTGTGTTGCAGATACTGCATCTTACTAGATTTAAAGTAAATTTTAACGTCCTTTAAAACTTCTGAGAGATTATTAGATGTGATTTTCAGAAAACATCAGGCTTTCTTAGTGAAATTCCTTTTGAGTTGACTGAGAGCCATACTGGGGATCAAGCACATCTGAAAATCATATTCAGAAATAACAGCACCTTTTAGAAGATGCAAAGTGTATTTTTATTGACATAATAGTGCTTCTCATTCTAAGTTTTTCACAAACAGTTGGTAGGTAAATTTCATATCATGCTGAAGATGTACATACTTAGCATATTGAAGCTTCAAAATGGTAATCCAGAGAAAGCCAATGGTTTTCCTTCTCCAACTTCTTGTTTTCTTTTGCCTCTACTCTGTCCAATCAGCCCCAACCTGCATGGCCAATGGCCTCTCCTTCATATTTAGATTCCACTCACTCCTTAGCAATCATTTAACCTGTTTTGATACCACCAGACCCACCTGCTGAAAGCTTTGTCCACAGCCCTCCTTTCCTCTTTCTTTTCAGTCATTGTTGCTTTTTTCAGGGCTTCACTCAGACCATGCAGCTCTTTCCCTTCCCCACTACAGAATTTGCAGTCCTCTTTCAGGATACAAATAGAAATATTGCTCTCATTCTACAGATCCATTTCAATGAATGCAGTGCTCTCTAAACACAGTGTTGTTAGTTAAGTGTTTGTGGATCTGGATTGCAAATCCTCCAACTTAAAATTAGCAGAAGTCCACCTGAAGTTTTGGAAAAAGGGTGTGAATTGTGTTGTTTATTTCAGCTGCAACATTTCACCTCAAAACACTGATATATAAAATACTACTGTTGTTTTGGTAACATCACATTCAAAGACATCTAACTTTTTCTGGAAGTCTGGGAGACTTGGAGATCTATGTCTTTTCCTTGCCCAGATATCCTTGAGAGCTTTATATTTTGAAGAAAATGAAAGACATTCCCAAGTCTATTATAAGAATGGTTGGGTAGAATATTTTTTTCCATAGAATTTTGAAGTTTGGCTGCAGCGGTGGAATTAAGAGTTAAAATTTGGTCGGTATTTAGAAACTGAAAGTTGTCAGTTGCCTTTTGAGTGTTTGTGTCCACAGGCATTCCTTGTGGTAGATCCCACAGGCTTACCTGGTGTCACTCTTTGCATCAAGAGGTTCCCCTGGAGCCAACTCTTTGGCTCCTTCATTCAGGGGACACAGTCCTTTTTATCACCTGCAGCAGGAGGACAGAGTTGCTCTGCTTCTGGCTCACCACAGATTTTTGTAAATGTTAGTGAAGGGTCGGTGTTTCTCCTGCATGGGCTTGAAGATTGTACTCTGGCCATACTGAAAATTGTGGCCCTGCAAGAGACATGCTTCTACACTTTCTGGAGGGAAACCTTTCTCTCCTGTTCTCTTTCATTAATCCAAAGGCTTTGAGGGAGTTTCCCAGGGGGAGCTATCCAAGGACTGAAAATTAAACATGCCACAGCCATATTCTCATCTTCTCTGACTCTCATTACTTCATTTAAAGTCAGTGGCTGCAAATCATTTTAGCAGCTACTTAAGAATGGTTGCAATGGACTGGGATGACTCCTTGCTGTTGTCTCTGGGAGAGTTTTTTCTTGAGTCTTCAAAGAATTGCTGGATGTGTCCCACATTATTGAGCAATTTACCTTCCCCTGTCTCCAGCAATGAGTCCCTGCTCCCCACTTTGGGCTGGCTCAGGTTCCAATGGGGTGGGGCACTGGTAGGACAACTTTCCCCTCCTCAGAAAAGGGCCAGTAAGACTTATCAGGTACCATTGTCTGATGTGCACCACTATTGTGTTTCTGATAGTCACTGCTGCCTCTCACTGCCTGTGCCACTTTTTCTTGTCTCATGGCATGAGACTTTTCACATTGTGGCTACTGTGGACCCCGGGGGTGACACAACAGCATAAGGCTGGATTCTGCAAGCCAGCACAAGGCAGATGCAGTTCAGCCCCTCAATTAAAGCTCTGTGCTCAGGAACCGTGCCTTGAATGGTTTGGAACAAAGCAGGTCTGGTTGCTCCTCTGCCCCTGAAGAATGCTGTACTCAGATAACAGCAATCAGTTTCCATTCCTCTGCTGTCAGTGTCTGTCACTTATGATGTTTTCATCACTTTGTAGTCCAGTTCACACCGTTGACGTTTGTTGCACTGTCAGCTACTTCTGGTTAAGACTACATTTAGACCAGTGTAATGCCCGTGAATGAAGTGGCTTGACCTCCCTTCTCAGGTAGAGTGGGAAGACCGGGGAATGTGACTGATTCTTACATAAAAGGCCAACACACCTGAAGCAGTGCAGCTCAGTTGTGCTGTTCCTAAATCGACCTTTCCATTCAGCACTTAGTATCTCAGGCATGAATGCCTCTCAGTGGCCTCCTGAATTACAGAAAACTGTGATGCTTTGAAAATAAAGCAGCCTTATGAAGCAGAGAAGAGTTTGGAGCCTCCATCTCTGGAGGCTGAACTATGGCAAGGTGAAAACTCTAACCCATGGTCTGGACAATCGACATGACGTGTCCCTCTGAGGTTGTTCATGGCAGTGAGAAGGGCAAGTAGGCTCTAGTTTTCCTTGGGTGTTTCAGTGTGTAGAAGGTGGTCTTTCTGGAAGACTGAACCTGTCAAATAAGGAATTGATGGTGACTTTCAGTTTCTGAAAGATCCTTAGGCACCTTTTATTCATTGGAAACAACCACTCCATTTACCTATTTAAGAGAAAAGTAGAAATAATTGTTGGAGACAGAGATGCTTGCTTGATTCTTTCTTCTGTTAAACAAAAAGTTATGAGAACTCTAGAAAGAAAAAGTAGCATCAGGAGAAGCTTTCTGCTTCTATTGTGTTAAGTTTTCACTCGTTCATCTGACAACAAACCCTGAAGAATTTCAGTAGAAATAGCTTTTCTTATAAAAATGTCCCATTTTCCCCATCGGATGTTTACATTCACAGGCCACACAGCAGCCCAGAATGTAATTTCAGTAAATTGTTACACTTACCTCTATTTTTAGAGGCAAATCCTTTGCTGACCTCAGTGGGGTTCTACATGAAGGAAAGGGCTCATTCGTGGGAGACTAATTGTAAGAAAAGAGCCCTAAAGCGAACATACCGCACCTGCTATCTGAGTGTAGAGTTGAATAGTTGGTGAAGATTTCAAAGCAAGTTTCGTGGAACATCAGGATTAGATTTTCAGGTAATGGTTCTCCATCTCCAGCGTCAGGTTGAATTGCTTGTCTTGAGACTTCTGGAAAGTAGGGCTTTCATACTTGGTTTTACACATCCTGCACTTAAGAATTGTTTCCTGGGGAAGCTGCGTGTTTTCTGTAAAATGGAAAAAACTCTAAAGCAGTTTTTATTTTGCTTCAGTATCTGTCAAAAAAAGCTGTGTTAAGTCTAATCCCTCCAAATAACCAAGTTAAAGTTTGCAGCCAAAGTTTGGCAGCTTAAGTTTAATGTAGTCAAGCTGCACAAGAAAACTTACATGTAATTTAGTAGTCTAATGCACTTGTTTAAAAAGGAAGAGCAGGTTTAATTGAGCATACAACCGTGTCAACTTGTTACTCCTGTAGCAAGTGGTGTCTGCAGACCAGGGTTGATAAATGTTGCTGTAGCTGTCTGAATAAATCCTGATTTTTCAGTAGAAAGGGACTGATCCAGTATTTTTCTGACACCTAAAGATCCAACAGATAGTGGAGGACATTTGGTATGTGTGATGGTTTCCAGCTGGGGGGAGGGACAATAAAGCTTCACCCTTTCATTTCTTGAGACTGGAAGTTCTCCACCTTAGTAGAATATAGGGAAGAGAAACGAGACCAGCCAACTCAATATTTCAGCTTTGGGTCAGATGATGCAGTTGGCTTTCTGTAGGTTGACTCTCAGTGGGGACCTAGTTATCCTGAAGGCAACAGTTTCCACAGGGCTGCAGAAATCCAGCCAAGCAGAACTGGTTGCAAAAATCAAAGCAGAAACACTCATAAAACAAAGCACAGCTTTTGGCTGAAGAAAGAGAGGATATTGGATTTGGTGATGATTCATATAAATATATAAATATATAAAACAGTGTAATACACTTGTCAAAGTAATTGCAGTTGTTTTTCTAATGATCCTATCAAGTATTACAATGTCCTTGTTCCATTTTTTTTGTTTTAGGTAATTTTGGAGTGGGTTTTATAAGCATTTGTATGTGAATTATGAAGGAAATAGTTAAGAAAATATAGAATCTAAATACTGTTTTGAAGTGGCTTTTTAGACTGTAAACAGCTGTGATAGACTAACACCTTCCTACTACATGTTTCTAAACACCAAGGCTTCATACTGTTAATGGCAAAAGGAAGAGAGCTACATGGTCTCAAGAAAACTACATGTGGTTCTCAGGAAGTCATGTAATAGAGAGCGTTGTCCATACCAGAGTAGCTGTTGGATCTGAAAAGCCTGGGGCCCCGTGGTCCACCTGTAGTGAAAGACTAACTAGACAAAAACAGCTGGGGAAAGAGGCATGAAGAATCTTGGAGAGGCGGGGTGGTTTTATAAGGTTGCTCAGTATAAGTCAATAGCAGAGCTGGAAACAGGACAGGGTATTTTGACAGTAGTACCTCTTTGTCTCCTTCCTTACAGATATACTTCTAGCACGCTTATGAACATGGTACCCTGGTGCCAGCCACAAACTAAGTATCTGTATTACTTTTTGTCCAGGAGGTGCCCTATTCTCCATCTTCATGGCACCAGCCTGGGCTCATCCAATACCCTAGCCGATGCTCCAGCATCCTTAGGCACAGCAGCAGCCTTGCAAGGTGGTGGGTGTAGAGGCAGTTCCATGGACAGACCCTGCTCCCTGCCTCCAGGTGGGCTGGGCTGGAGCTGCATTCCTCATGATGCAAAGGGCCCCACCAGGGACAGGAACTCAAGTTGTATCCTCCAGGATGCTCCTGGAGAGGGCTGGGAAGGAGCATCCTTCTGCTGCCATGGAGACATAAGCCGCTCCAGACCTGGCAATGCTTCACGCCCAGAAGGATCTGACTTCAGTGTCACCAAATAGCAAATCATTAAGAGGTTCATGTGTCAAATTGAACACTTGAGTAGTGTATTGCAGATACGCAGGATATTACACATCATCAGCAATAATCAGTTAACTTGGAAATCCCATCAAGACTGGGCTTTTTTTGGTTCTATTAAGGCATTTGCATATTTTTAAATATAATACAATCACAAAATAGTACACTAGTAGTTTTACTGTCAAATAAATACCTTGTAAGTAAAAGGATTTCTTTTCCCCACCATCATCACTCCATTTATCTTTTGCTTAAATCCTTCCTCTCCAGAAATAATACAAACCAAGCCTCTGGGGCCTGTTTATACAATGGGGATTTATGTCATTTCAAGACAAATGGCATTTGCTAAGTTTCAGGGAAGCACCTGTGTTAATTGTATTTCCTGCTCATGTGTTGCTTTTGTTTGCAATAAAAGAATTCATCTCAGGTGAGTTAACCTTGCTTTTAGAGAGGGCACCTGCAGTTATCTTAGTGCTTATTGTAAATCAAAACATGTTGAGCCTTTAAAGCAGTGAAATAAAGAGGTGCTGACAAGAGGGTATGCCAATAGGATTAGGAGATTTTCTCACTGCTTGTATTATCAGGATGGAGAATTGAGTAACGTTAAATTACAGGGGGAAGAGATATTCCCAGAAATTCCACAGATCGGAGATTGACTTGAGCCTTCAGTAAGCCTATGGATAGAAGGGGCATTCTGTGTTCGGCAAGATTAAGAAAAAAAAAGAGAGAGAAAAAGACACCTCCCTTTTAGCCTTAGGCATCTATAATTGACCAAGATTTTTCTGCTTGTGATTTGATCCATCCAAACCCTGTTAGAGGCACTTGCCCCCAGCTGAGACCAAGGCTGAGGTGAATAAGAATTAGGTGACTCACTCATATGTACTATACATGCACTATACATCTATTAGGATAAATGACATGTCATTCAATTTAAGCATAGGCAACTGGAGATTGTCATATTTTGAAAATGACAACTGTTATTTATTTATTGAGAATATTTATACAGGTTCTTCCTAGGTACAAAGAATGCATTTTTCAGCAGCTCCTGCAACACCACTGAATTGGGTGATTACACAAAGACCAAAAATACAATTCCACAAAAGGGAGAAACCAAGCTAGAGGGCTGCTGGCCACCAGGTCTGGGTCAGCAGAGTCGAATGGTACAAAACGCCACCTAAGTCATTAACCTAGCAGTTTTTGATGATATTTTTTAAAAGTGCTGATTGTGATGCCCTAATCCCTGCTATATTAATAAGGTGCTGCGGAAAGAAATGTTAGGTGGCAGCAGGCAACATGATTTAGCCTGGTTTTTAAGAATGGGAACATTAAAAAAGCCACAGACAAATGCTTGTTTTCTGGATTTGGGGGCAGGGGGGAGATGGGAAGGGAAGGACAGCTTTGCCCTCCTCTGTCCTCACTCCCATACATCCTCCTCCCTCCAGGAAGGCTGGTGTGGTACATCCCAGGGCATATGCTGTAGTCTGGGGAGTTTTGTCTTCCCTATCCCTGTTTAGATCAGGACTTCCTGTGTCTACCTCTATTGCCAGGCTGTGAGCCACTTGCTTAAAAAAGCCCCACATCATTGTAAGAGTTGTTCAAATAAGCACTGATAAAAATTATTTCCATCAATAACCTATCTTTTTAAGTACAGATTTTTCATTTAATAGGTAAGTAGGTAGGTAGGTAGGTAGGTAGGTAGGTAGGTAGATAGATTAAAAATAAAAATCCACATGGGCATAAAGAGGCAATATTTATAAAATGGCTATGAGTTTCCTATTCTTATATCAGTATGAAGTAGGACTTTTACAACCATGTCCAATTTTCAGGTTGGACTCAGATCTAAATAATCACTGCAGCTCAGTAGGACTCCCTTTAGAGTGGACTCAAGGAGCTCAATTGAGTATTGCATTTTTTATTTCTGAATGTCTTTAATTTTTAACTTTACACATTTAACTTTCTTCAGAGAATCTATTTAGTAAAGACCATATTTCTGAATCTCAGAACTCGTCTTCTTCATTCAATATTATCTGGAAATCTTTGATTTCTTTACACAACCCTTGATACTGATCTGTGCACATTATGTGGGAAGCTGGAGCTCTTCATATCTAAGTACAACTACTACACAGTTTTGTATCTGATGGTTCAATTACAAAGTGATATAATTTGTTCCACATTTGTTCCACCATGACTTTGGCCTTGTTTGATCTTCTTACTTAGCACTATTCAGTTTGAAAACACTTGAGAGAAAGGTGCTGTAGCAGTGTGAATTGCAGAGTGCCGTTGAATGAAAGCCAAGGCCGATTCAGGAGGAGAAATCGAGCATTTACCTCATAGCATAAAACATGTTATCTCTACTGAAAGAGTAGCCATCAAAGCACCGAGTTCCACATTTTCAGCTGCACGTTGAATGAAGTTACCAAAACAAATAAACACCTTAAGCTTCTGCAGCTCTTGTTAAATCAGAGATGCAGCCCCTCTGAGAACTGTTATGAGTGGGAATAAATATGACTGCAAGTGCCCAGTTTTGAAGCACTGACCCATCTTTTGATGTTTTACGTTACTAATTTTCTTGAGGATGTACTTTGCAGGATCTGGCTCCAAAATATGTAAGAACAAATGAAACAAAAGGGACTGACTGAACTTCAGCTTTATTTTCACAATTTCCCATGTGTTCTTCCAGTCAAATATTTGTGAGAAGAATCGTGGGAAGGGTGAAAAAACAAGAACTTGGATGATTAAATTTTTTTTCTACTCAGGATAAAGCCTCAAGTACTGACAAAGCAATTTTGCTCAAGCTCGCTGCCCACGAAAAGAGGCTTAGGAAGAGATTTGGCCATGTGATTTACCTTGTGTTGAGGAGCACAGGCCTGCAGGCCAGCACAGCCTCTCCTGTATCAGGCCCCACAACACATGCTCCACGAGGCGTGGTACAAAACAGGGGGACCTGTATGTCCTCTCACCCACACATTGGGATGCACAGATAACCTGCCTTTCCAGCTGGAGGCAAGATTTACTGGATTTTTTAAATTCCTTTTTTTTTCAAGTCAGCTGGAAAAAATTTTGTTCTTCAACAGGAAAGATGTAATTGAGATCCAGATAGTTTCAGTCCACCTGAAGTGAGATGTTTCTGAACCTTTGGGCAGGTGTTTTCATCCAAATGAGAAAAAAATAATGAGTTACATTAATTAAACATTCAAAGTTACCTTTTATTTCAGGAAGTCAGAGAATTTTATAGAGGGAAAGTCCCATCAGTTTTGGCTTCTCTGAATTGTTCCCCCCTGCATTATGGCTTGAGGGGGTTGAAATTTCCTCTTGAATTTGTCTGGAATTTACAAGACTTTCCTTTGCCTACCGCTATGTTTTTCAGAAAATATACTGAACATCTGGAAAGATCTGATTAATCATCTCTGCATGAGGGGCTGTGGGAAGTTGGTGCAGGGGTACCAGTCCCTTTTTGTCCCTTAGCCAGAGTCCCCATGTCCCCTGGAAGTGATACCCCTCACTTGTGCTCCATCTTTGCAGAGCAAACCTCAAGCAAGGAGAGGAGAGAGGTCATGGGGATGACTTCCCTCTTCCACCTTTTTTCTATGGACCTCGGTGAAGCAAAAGCCATATACTTGATTTGACATGAGGAGTTACAGGGTACATTTAAATTGTATTCATGGTTCAGACCCACAGCTAATGCCCTTCCCATGAAACATGCCACAAGGTTCCAAGTTGCAATAGCCAAGAATACAACCCAGTAAACACAGTCCTTGATGGACGTAGGGAGAAAGCAGCTTCACTCAGGCACAAGCAAAGCAAAAATGTGAGAGAAATGGAGCAAGGCCCATTGTCCATGCCCCTTTGGCCCACCAGAAAATCTGAGGGAGGCTCTGTGTGTGTCCTCTCTGAGGAAAGCACAGCAGAAAACAAGTTCTGTTTCCAAGATTTTAGGAAGGATACTCCAATTTCTTAACAGAGTTACCATGAAAATGCTAGAAATGAGTCAATAAATGCTTCTGCAGACTCACTTCTAAATCGCCTGATTAATCGTGGGGCTGGTGGAAGTTATGCAGTTTAAAACTGCTTGCAATGTTTACTGAAGATAGTAGCCCTAAATCACAAATGATCAGCTTGCTTATAAATATCAGTTGCAACAACAAAGGTGTTTGATTTGATGCAAGAGCCTCATTCAGCGAGTGTATGTTTGTAAAAAACACTTACCTGTATATGAATTGAACTGCAATTCCCTGTCCCATCCTACATGTTTTGCTTATTTATGAAATCTGACCGTTGTGTTTTTTCCAGGGATGTGTTCTCTGGCAGCAGAGGACTGCATATCATTTCACCAGCTGATGGAAAATGCCTTACACTGTGTATAAAATGATGTCCTTCAAAATGATGGACTGTGTCTGTCTCAGACCTCACGCATCAGGAAAAGCTTAAGTTTGTGGAAACTTTTGCAAGACTGCATTTTTAAATGTTCTGTGCAGTTCTTGGACAATAATTGAAATCACTTTTAATGAGACCTGAATGCCTCAGGAAACTGTTCAAAGTTAGCATCCTTTTGGGTAGTATTTTTGCCTACCAGGATGTTTTCAGGAATATATATTTGCTAGTATCCTGGAAACACTTTTATTATTTTATTTTGTTATGAATAATCCTTGAACAAAAATATACTTCTAAATATTGTTAGTTTCTCACTAATTCACTACCTCTGCTTTCCAGGCATTCTGTCCCCAAATAAACTCATAGAATCCTTAAAAACTGGTCATCCTCTTGGCATAGTTGTCTGGGTATTAAATTCTGCCCTTGCTACATGCGGCTTCATGTGTCAATGATGTTTTGTTATGATATCGTGTGTCAATGATACTTAATCATCAGAGAAGGCAGACAAATATTTTGGTCTTACACACATCATCTATGTAAACAGAAGGATGGAACAATTGGGAAAAGCTGGTTTAAAAACATATGTACTAAAGCATTCCTTGACAGAAAATGACTTGTATGAGATTCACAGCTTCTTCCAGAAAGTCGTACTGTGTTTTTTCTGTAGATCCTGTAGTAAAATCTATAACACAGTTAATTAAAGAGTTTATCAGAAGCATCCTAGCTGAGAGTCCTTCAAAGAGCAGCTGATCTTAAAAACTCCAGTTTGGCACAAAACAACTACCTGTCAATATTTCAATTACTGCCCTTCCCGCCTGATCACACTTCAATTGTTTTCCAATAATCATTATAATCATCCACCGCAAGGCCAAACAGTTGTTTCAGGGTTTTAGGTGAGAGGCAAAGGCCTGAAAAAAAAGCCCGCTCAGTCATTTGTACAGATAATTCCTTGGGGCATCTCCTTATTTGAACAGCTGCTGGAAAGGCATAAATCAGCCTCAAAGCTGAGCTAAGCCTGGCTAGTATGATGCATCCTGATTTCTGGGTTGGGGTGTGTGTGTTCTGTTGTCATTGGTCCTAATTTGAGTCCTGCACATGACCAGCCGCTTTCTCTAGTGGAAATAATTTCTCTAAATTAAAGGTTGCTGCAGTGTTTCAAGCTTGTCAAAGATCTCTTGTTGGACAGGCTCCTTCAAAAAGAATGAGTCAGTGTCTCAAATCCTAGCCAGGAGAGCCAGGTTTCACTTGATGAAAGGGCTGAAAAATCATTTACTAATCAAGATATATTTCTTTTTTTTAGATTTTGTGGGAAGAAAATATTTCAGTTTTGTTTTTGTTTACAGGAATAAATGGCTTGGATCTATTGTTATTTATGTGGCTTTATTCTCAGGAAAAATCCTACCCTACTAACACTGCAAAACATCTGAAAACGTTCTAGCTGTGATGGAAGCTAGCACAAGGTAACCAAGAAATGCTGAGTATCTTTCTCCTGGTCCTATTTTAGACTGATTTCTTACCAATGCAAATTTGTTTGACTGAGTGGAACTTCACTGAACCTATTTCTTTGAGCTGCTGTGAATTTTTAGGTAACGTTATAAAGATTGCTGGGGACAAAATCCTGAAAACTTGTTGAACACTATTAGGATTTCAGTGGAGCCAGGTATTCCCATTTGAGAATAAAATTCCTGTGGGGCAACATGTTGGATACTATTACATTGCTCAGACCTGGTAATAGTATTAATTGTTATGTGTGGGGAAGCCAGTGAGGTTGCAATGTCGTCAATAACAAGTAAAGTTTTACAACAGAGAAGCAAAATAACACACACTGGGGTGAGAGGAAGGCGGAAATAGTGGCTCTTGCATCCTACAGTGTTTGCACCAAATCTGGCAACTGCAGAAAGCACGACAGGCACTGTTGTTGACAGCTCAGAGAAGACTTCATCCTAATGTGCAATGCGGCCCAAAAGCAAACAACTGATTTGCTGTGTAAGAAATAGCCTGCTCAGAAGTATGGAGGATGCTGCAGAGCCTTTGTAAAAAGCAGTAGAAAACTCCATCTGCAAGGATGGGCAAAGCTTGGCTTTCTCACGTCTCAGAGGAGGAGATCCTGCTGGTAGAGACACGTGCTGAGCTGAGCTGGCAAAACTCTCTTCTGAAGAGAGAATGAAAAGCGGGGTCAGTTTTCAGTAGGAGATGGAAAGAGGAGACACAAGAAAATAAGGTAATAGAAGAATGACTAAATGAAAGAAATTATGGTGGGAAAGTCCATTTTCTCCATCTCATAATAACCCAGAAAAGGCAAACTTTCAGTTTTGTTAATAAAGGAGAGTATTGAACGAGAAAATGCAGAAATGTTTATTCTACACAATGTGCAGTCTGTCTGCAGAGCTCTCTGCCATTGACAGGTCTCAAGGACGTTATGATACTTCAGTTTGTATGGATATAAAACACATCCAGAGTAACCAGAAGAGAGGATGATAAAAATAAAGACAGAACAAATCTCGTGGAGGCGAACCCAGATCAAGAATTAATTAGCAGAGTGGAAGAGAAGGCTTAATGCAAAGTCCTTCCCAGCAGCCTGTGGAAGGCAATCCCCATTGGCAAAGGACTAGTGCTCCTGCCCAGGTAGAGCTGCCAGCCCCCTTAGGCTGGAGGGTGCCTGGGATCCATGCCCAGGGGCAGCAGCACCTCTCCTGCCACTAATTTCTCCTCCAGCTCCTGAATCCCACCCTCTTTCTCCTGTTCCTCAGGAGCATTTCCGCGCTGGAATACTTCTGTCTTCATCATCTCTTCCTAACTCTGCCTCCACTGTCCCAGTGAAAGAGCACCTTCTCTGCTGGTGAGATTTACGATAAGCTCAGTGCTTTGGCTGTAGTTCTCTCACATGACAACCTTTTCTCTTTGCCATATATACTTTGTCCTGAGAATTAGTAGTAAAACTCTTTAGTCAGCCTTTCTCACATTTACTCAGGCCTTTTTCTTTAGCTTGAATATTGGCAACAAAAACAACTTTCTCCACTTTTTCTATTCCACTGCTTGTATCACATCCTTCTTCTACAGAAGCCCATAATCTGACCCTGTTTTGTTATTTGACTCCTAATCATCATGTGTCACAGGTACGTAAAATCTGTGGTTGTATCCCCTATATTTTTGGGAGATGAGTTGCAAGATCTGGTGGTTAGATGTGTGTATCGCCCATCAAGGTCAAGGGAGAAATGGTTATCCCAGATTTCTGAGAACCCCAAGCCCAAACCAATCTATCTACCGACCCCAAGCAGCACTTTTTGAAAAGCCATTGCCTGTATAGAGGATGACTAGGAGAAGACCACCACTGCCAGCATTTTTAAAGCACACCACCAGTTGAAGTAGATCTGTCCATGTCATATGACTGACACCTGGCTTTTACCCAAACGCTTTGCTTTGCTTCTTTCTGGGATTAGGCAAAAACATGGGCTGTAGAGACAGTATATATTTGAAAGAAACTATGCATAAATACCTATCCAGAAACATATGTAATTGTTGAGGTCAGGAACTCCATGGTAGCAGACCTTTGCAGAGCTGACTATAGGAAAAACATTTTCAATCCAAGTTCTGTTGGCAGTGCATAATAGTCTATATACTTTTCTTTTGCTCACTTATGTGGGTTTTTTATTGCATATCTTTAAGAAAAATACAATTATATCAATATTGCATTTATGTCAGTTGACAAGTGAAATCAGGGTTTCTTTTGCTAAATTACGTAATTTTGTGAAGTGGTCCATTTAGCAGTAGTTGTTTAAGGTTATACCATTAATTCCTGAAGTTAAAGCACATTGCGTGGTAAATAGATTCCAACCCTTGTTGATTTGCAGCTTACAAATAGGCCATCAAGAAGATTTACCATAATCCTTTTGTTGTTTATCATAATAGCTTATAATTCACTCCTGTTGCTCTAAATATCCTCCTCTGCCATGTTACACTTCTTCATTTGACTTCTGCTCACCTACTTGTTGTCTACTCTGAGCCATTTTAAAGTTACCCTCTGCTTTCTTTCCACTCGTTTGACATCCTGCTAAGTGATACTGCTCTGTTGAGCCATCCTTAGATTGTTCCTTCTCTGATCACTTCAAATTGGCTCATACTTGGCACTAGTTCTGGTTTAAAATTAGGCAACTACTTGAGTGCTTTGCAGAACTTGAGTGTCCTTCATCTAATTAGGTTTAAATTTTGTCTGCCTTTGTCTCCCCTCCCTGGCTTGTTGTGATTAGCACCATTCTCTGATACAGGCTCTTCTAGCAATGTCAATTTTGTAGTTACTTTTCTTGTTGAACTGGTATGAAAAGGTCATTAACTTGTACTCTGTGGTCTATTCCTGGTTGCCAATGAACTGTTCCCCACAAACCAAGGGTCAAGAGTTGTCCTAATGTGCAGCCGATAAGCCTCTGCTTCAGTAGCTGCAATCTCTGCAATTGAACTACACCATCAAGTATAAATGTACACCTGACTGTGGGATAATGACATGAAGCCACTACTGCAGCTTCCATAGAGATGAGGTTTCAAGGACTGAAATTAATAGCTATTGCAAATCTATCAAAATTATATTAAAAATCACAGTATTGAGCTTTCTACTTAGGCCTTTCATCCAAGAATCCCAGCACTTATTACAAACACCAAGTCAGGGACTGCGCACTAATTCTGCAACCCTCTCCAAGTATTCCATCTTTAATGCCACTCACCTCTCCTATGTCTTCAGTTTCTTTTCTCACCTTTACCACTAGTCCATTTCTTTTAGAGCTTACATACACCTTCTCTGTTCCTCCTCCCTTTGAAATAAAATTCCTGATTTCTGTTGCTTTCTTTTGGCTTCTTCTTATCCTCCCTCTTCACCACAGGCCCTCCACTGATGGCCATTTACTTCAATAGCCCTCTGCCCACCACTGGTGCTCTTTACAGATGCAGAGAGAGCATCACTCTTTACATGTCCTGCCTCATCAGGTGAGGGAGCCCCTTGCCTCGCTGCAGGTGCTGACGGTCCCTGCTATGCCGGCCAAGGAGCTCCCATTCTGCCAGCCTGAGCAGTGTTCGAATGTCTACACTTGCACCTAAGCCACTTAATTTCACCTGCTATCAAGGGCAAGCAAATTTCCTTGTATAGTGGAGGCGTAGAAATCTTCCATAAGTGGTTCCTATAGCAACTGTATCCAGGTGAAAGCTCCCGCAAGAGCTCCCCTTCCCCCTTCCCCCTTCCCCCTTCCCCCTTCCCCCTTCCCCCTTCCCCCTTCCCCCTTCCCCCTTCCCCCTTCCCCCTTCCCCCTTCCCCCTTCCCCCTTCCCCCTTCCCTCTCCCTACTCCACCTTTCTTTGCAGTGTTTTTTCGTGGCGGGGGGTGAGTGAAAGGGATGCTAACCAGGCAATTTAACTGCCCTGGATTACCCACACGGAACACGTGTTAAGTAGTGTCGCTGGGAAGCAGTGTCTCAGGCCCACACTATCTGCTGGGTGGCTCATTGGCCAGCCAGGTACTGCTGACCATGAATGATCAATGCATATGGACTGAGGAAATAGCTTCATTTTGTGGAAGGGGAATATGAACTGATTTTTAAGGCTTTGCAAGTATGTTTATCTGCCACCTTTGTTCTATTCTACTTGTCACCCAGGTCCTGCCCTGTGCCAAGCAACCCTGACACAGAAATCACTAGCTTTTTCCACAGCAAAATTATAATGGAGTGCTAAGCAAGGGAGTTAAAAAGTCTCTTGGGAGCAAGAAATTAAATTCTCCAGGATAAGTTGCTACAGCATCCAAGAAGGGAAAATTCAAACATGACCTCCCTGCTGTGAGGGAGGCGGAAAGCTTCACCTGGGACTTTCATTCCTCCTAAATGATGGGTGCAATGGTCAAACGTGAAGGTCTCCTTTTGGGTCTCTGTTCCTATGCTCATGTGTGGATGGATGGACTCTCAGTTGTAGTGAGTTTGAGAAGCAAAGCCAATTCGGTAAGTGTAGGACAGCATTCTCAGCCCTTTTTCTAAGCTAACTGGCTTTGCCAAAAATGTACCCAAGCCTTTTGTCAGGCAGTACAGCTGGCAGATATCACTCAGCAATGCAGTATGGTAACAAACAGCTCTTGGAATGGAGGGACCATCAACAGAAAAACTGATTTCACAGCCATATTAAATGGTCAGAACAAGTCCTGTAGGTGATAATATAGTTTAGGAAGTACTGAGGGCAGCTTGGCCAAAATTAGAAGCAGGAAAGAGATAACCCATAAGTTACAACACATCTCCTTTGTCAGGGTCTTTGCATAGGTCATTGGACCTCAAGCTTTTCTCTCCAGCCGTAAGAGTTAGAAACATACTCTTCATTCAAACAACATGTTGGAGTTATGAAATAGCAAAAGCAGCAGGAGCTGTATGTAAAACAAATATTTCCATGGCGACAACAAATACATAAAAATTGGTAACACTGAACTTGTTTACATATCTAATTACCTCCTAATGGAGTCCATGAGGATCATTCTGTTAGTATCAGGAAGTTTCTCAAGAGCAGAGAGCTGAGCATGGCAAGAGAAAATCTGGAGATAGTGGGTCACAGCTCTACACAGCTATTTCTGCTGGCAGTTGTACCAGCTATGGGACAGCTGCGATACAAGAGGAAGAAATCACAAGCAGCTGCAAACCCCACCAATTTCAGTGTCATGTCCCATATTCAGACCTGAAGCCTCTCGGTGTTTAGATCTCCATCATACTTTTGTACATGGCACTCGTGGTAGCTATTTGATGTTGGCAAATTACTGACACAGTCGTATCCTCTGAGTAGTTGATAATAACTGTGAGCAGCCCCACAGCCAATATTCAGGGTCAGATTTCCCTTTCCCTGCCCCACAAGCCTCTGTTGGGACACAAACCCAGCTGTGTAGGGCCTTATCCTGCCCCACTGGATGCAGAGACCTGAGTTTGCTCACAATTTGCTATCACCTACACCTGCTCATGCAGACACCCAGGGTGCCCAAAGTGTGGCTGTGCCAGAAGGTGCTAGGACAAAGATACCATCAGATATCCAAACCAGTGGTGGTTAACCCTAGAAGGGTTCCACCTCTTCAGGGATGCCACACACTGAGATAACCTTTACAGCCAGAGGACAGTTTTCCTAAACTACATGCCAGTGCTGTGTGCTCTAACCATACAGCCAGGCTATGGATTTGCTGGCTGATTCAGCATTGAAGAGAAAGAGACTTTGTGCAAACATACTTATCACTTACCTCTCCTGGGGAGCGGGGATAGATTTTTTTAATTTTTCTCCTGTGTTCCTTCTTTAGGTCTTGAACCCACTTGGGACAGAGACTGCACTGTCTCTGTGGGCAACCTGTTCTAAAGCTTCATTGAATCTCCTTGTCAAGGACTGAGAAGGACGAATATATTGACTTTTTAGGGACTCCATAGGCTGCACAATTTGTTGTGGAATATGCCTATTGAGAGAAAATGTCTGGCAGGATTCATCAGTCCCAGGTTGCTGTCAGGGTATAGCAGAAATGTATCTCTGCCAGTGAAGAAAAGGAATATGCAGAAGGGGGACACTGAAGACACCATGCTTAAAACTAGCTCAAAATCCCTGGCAGTAGCTCTAATCTCTTTGATTCGAAAAAAGGCCAGATACCTTTCCTTTGGACTCCTACATTTAAAGTTTGTTGCCCTGAATTCATAGTTTGCCATTGCATCCCCAAAGTGCAGAGTCCTCTTGATTTTGCTCATGAGAGGAATGGAGTAATTTATTTGTCCTTACTCAGAGGAAAAATCTTGATCACAATCTGTAGAATATATAAGGGAATTACTGAATAATCTTTAAAACTACCTGAAAATAACTCACTCTCTGCTGATCTGAACTGTGCTGTCAGCTTTCCCCAGGGACTGCCACCCTTGGGGTAATTGCCGTATATCACACATTGCTTGACATGCTGGGGAACAGGAGGAGCAGGAGCAGCACAGCCCTCAGAGGGTGACAAGCAGAAGCCCTAGAGAAGGAGAAGGCAGGGTCCCGTGGGTTTTTTAAGGATGGCAAAAGTAAAAGCCAGAAAAATTATTCTGAAAGACCCACCAGCTCTCCGGCCTTTTTCCTGCCATTCTCAGCTCCCTGCTCTACTTCATTGTACCGCATTGACAACATGGCTGCTGCCAGTCTCATCTTTGCTTCAATTTTATTTTTAATGAAGATTCCGTAGCAATGGAGACACTGCATTGAACCCATTGCTATCACAAACTGAGGGACAGCTCTCCAATTAGGTATGGTTTTACAAGCCATATTTGATAGGGTCATACTCTGGTTGAGCTGTAAAGTTAGTAGAGCCATACTATGGCCATAGAGACTTGACACCAGTTATGATCTGAGTAAAAGCAAGAAGAAATCTTCAGGTGCAGCAGGAAAAATGACACAGCAGTAAGCAGATGGTCTGGGAATCACATTTTGTTATAATCAGTGAATATTCCAGTCACATGCTGACCTCCACATAAGCCGAATTCCACGACTGGTGTACCCCAAAAGGAGACAGTGCACCCTCATCCACCACACGGCTAGACTCTGCCAAAATCGAAGCCTTGAGAAGGCAAAGCAAAAGAGAAGGAACCCTTTTTTCTGCAGGTTTATGGCTCAGACAGGTAACAGAGACACCAATCATATGCCCTTGGGAAGAAATGCAGTTCTGGCAATGATGTAGCTGTGTAGACTCCATAGCTCTCAGCCAAGGTGGGACTACGTGTCTACAGGGGTGATTGACAGAGGGGGGAGGTTGAAAACTCTCTGCTTTATCTACCTAGAAAAGTGCTGGCATCATTTTCTATTTATGTGGGACTAGCAAAGGGAGGGCTGGTGAGGGGAGAGAAGGGGGCTCTCGGGAAATGGGAAACAGCAGGAGAGCTAGATTTTCTTTGCTATGCTATGCAAATAAAGCAAGCAAACATGACTGAAACTGAGCTGATAAATCTGATTCTCATTTCTCAAGAAGGTTCCTTTCTACCAATCTGGCAATATACACACACCCTACAGTGGAGACGAATATCTCTCTGGAAATGAGAACTTTGCCAATTCATAGAATCATAGAATCGTAGAGTCATGAGGTTGGAAGAGACCGCTGAGATCATCGAGTCCAACTGTGCCTGTCTCCCTACTAAATCATATCCCTAAGAATTCATTTTTATAACTTACCTGCCTCCTCACCACCAACACATGATTGTTTGAAAATTGAATAAGGTTTAGAGAAGTGCAAATAAATGCAAATAAAACATGTCAAAACTTCCAAAATTGAGATACTGGCTTTTTTTTTTACATGCCATAGCCAAACTGGTGCTACCAGGATTATTCTGCACAGTGTTGGTCAGTAACAAACATTGCATTGCAAGGAGAAGAAATAACTCCAACCTTGGATGAGATGTACCATGCATGTTTGCTATGCAAACTAACTATACTCCTGTGAAAGGAGCACATTTGGATTCAGCTACGCTGGAAGCCTGCCACAGCTTGAGGAAAACGTGTGTGAAATGGCTAGAATAAAAAAAGAGCCTTTAATGTTCCTTGGCTTTTCAACACATGTTTTTGGCTTCGAAACTGAGTAACTTTACTGACTCTGAAGAATATACATAATCATTTTGACACAGATGGTGCAGAGAGTGAGAAATTACCCTAAGTGCAGCCAAGCATTTGCTATTTCTGAGAACTTAGCCATGAACTCTCCCTAAGCTGCTGGGAACTGATCGGGGAGATGTTTTCTGTACAACACAGACCCTGCATAGATGTTTGCCCAGTAACTTGGGAGCAAAAGTCCCATAGGCTTTCCAGCTACAGTGCTGGAGACTCCTGCACTGCCACAAGAACACCTCAAGTTCACAAAGGGCACCATTGTCATGGTTTCCCACTGAGCTATTGCATTTGCTGGCCCTCATTCAATACTGGTAGGTCAGTAATATTTTTTTAAGGTTCCAGGTGTCTTTTAACATTGCTGTAATCTTCCTTATTCAGTTCTCTTCAATCAAATCTACCTCCTCTGGATCAAAGTTTTTCTTCTGCTGCACGTCTGTGCAACACCACCTGCTGCTGCTGGGAAAACTGGAGAGGCTGGGGCTGAAACAGCTGCCAAGGCCACCAGCCATCGCTCCTGATTCACAGGCAAATGCTGAGCAGATGATTCAAAATTCCTCTTTGATTTCCCTTCCCACCAGGGAAAACTGCTGTTGCCTACACTGCAGAAGGCAGTTTTCCATTAGACCTGGCTCTCAGCCAGCATCACGGCCACATCCCCAGGGCGCAATGCATCGCCTGCCTGGGGATGCTGGTGGTGTGCATCCTGGACTCATGCCAACGGCAAGGACTATCACAGCAGCTCTTCAGAGGAGGGGCTGGCTCAGTAGTGCAACGCAATCTTCCTGGGAGGTGGTGGGACACACAGTTGGGAATGCATGGCTCGGTGAAGGATGTGCCGACTTGGTGCAAAGTGCTCTGTCTATGACCACATCAGCTCAGAGCCTGAGGTGACTCATATTGCCTTTGACCAGACTTCACTCTAGAGTGTTTATGTATTTTTTGGTTGTTTTGGCAAATACCACGGAGACCTACTCTCAGAAGTACCTGCCATGTATTCCAGCTGATGTTAGAGAACTGAGGAGCTAAAATGAAAGATGTCTAAAATTTAACCTTATTTTTCAAGTTGCACATGGGTCTTTTTTAATTACCACTCGCCTTTACTCTCTTTAGTTTACTTTGGCATCAGCAGCAGAAATGCCAAACACACACAATTTTGTCACAAGACAAATTGTTCTCCTGGTAGTTCAAGCCCAGAGGGCAAGACAAAATGCTGGAAATATGGCAAGGAAGTCTGCACTATGTCATGTTCACAAATTAAGCATCCTCCATTCAAAAGACTGCTTTCCCTCTGCCATAGAAAAGTCTGTATTTTCCAGGGTCATTTGTCCTGACTACAAGTTTTGACCAGGATCCAACACACCACGTCTATGGAAAAAACCCCGCACAATCCTTTATAGCCAGTTCCATGCCACTCTGCATCACATACAAATCAATTACAAATTAGAAACAATTTAATATGAAACATTTAATTATTTCAAGGAGAAATTTGCTTGATTTGAACAATGTAAAGGGCATGCAATAATTTAGATAGGAAGCGTGTATGTTTGGGGAAGTTACATAATACAGAGTAATTGCAAAGGTTTCTGAATTCTCATCCAAGTTTAGAAACTATGGTTCCTTCTCCCAAAAGTCTGTAATACAATTACTAACAAAAACTAACAATGAAGCAATGATATTCTTGGAGGAAAGTAGTATACATCAAAATGTATTATGTGTTCTGCAGTTGTCCATGTTCCCAGACTAAGTTTCTACAAACTAAAAGGACAGGCTTGGCTTGGATAAAATATTTATTAGTGATAAATAATATCACAATTGTTGTAGAACTTCAGGCTTCAGCCCCCCCACTGAGCCTGAACTTCATTGCCTTCCCCTGTAATTCACATCTGCATTTATGGAAATCAGGTCTTCTTTGTAAAAACATGTCTGTTTTACAAAGAGACTTTAAAGGGAGTCACCCTTCACCTGTCAGATTAAACAGCAGTTCTGTTTTATGAAGTACACTCTGTAAATGTCTTTACATACAGAAAAATAATTGCCTATGTCTATAAAAATCTCTGACGTGACAGAAGACCCAGACTACAGAAGGCAACACTAGTCCTAGGATTGAGGATATCTTGACTAGAGTTAAGTATTCAGCTTTTTGTTGAATAATACCCAAAATATTCTATAGTTGCAACTGTATTTAGCAAGCAGATTAGAGAAAGCTTTTGTCTTTCAAAATATTTTTAATGGAAATTATTTCACTTCTTCAAGAATTTAAAGCAACGGAAATTAATTTTTCCCCACTGAGTTCATGGATCCTACAAAGTTACGTAACTGAGGTTTTGATAAATACAGTAATGCAGTATGTTATAGTATCTCTGAAAATACCTGGAATAGATGGTATTGCAAGTACTTGGCAAGTACAGCACAAGGGACATATTCTCTGCTCTCTATCTGAAATAGGAAAACTATTTAGTACTTTGTAAACCACATTAAATGAAGTTTGCTCTCTCTTGGGGATAGCTATTTTTACTTTGTTTTGTGCGGGTGGAATGTTTGAAAATTGCACGAGACAGGCATTTCTGGCACTTCAGCTTGGAGTACCCAGTGTTAGCAAATCATCCCGAATGGATTAGAAGTTCAAGGCTGCAATGTTATTCTGTGTAACAGTGGATGCATTTTCATCTTCCCCTATTTATATATTCACAGTCAGAAATTCATGGTAGTTATTGTGTAAATGGGATCTCTTTAGGAAGAAAAGGCAGATACCATTTTGAAAGTTGTTAGTCAAAGAGGATGTATGCACCGTGAAATGTATAAAAAAGTTTTACCCAGAAATGCTTGTGGCAGGAAGTGGAGCTGGACAGGTGCAGAGAGAAAACCAGAAAAAAACAAATGGTCAGGTCTTCATGGGGAGTGTCAAACTCCTGTGGGTAATGAAGCAGTAGAAAACCACCCGTCATGTAGAAAGTGAAGCAGTTCAGCTCTGTTTCTCAACACGTCCACGCTGTATTTACTCAGTAAAACAATAACCCGTTTTGGTGAGATAAAACGTCCCATCTAGGGATCCCTTTCTGTTCCTTGTCCATCTCTGTGAAGACCTTGGAAAGAGCTAGCATTGCAGTGATACTATTACACAATTTGTGCAACTGAGATTTTTTTTAGGCAAAGGGTTGTGACTGCCATTATTTCATTCTTCTGTGTATTTCTACTCCCTGCTTCCCCACACAGTCAGCTCTGCTGCTTTTTGGAGCTCCCTGATGCATCTCTGATTGAAATCTCCAAGCATTTCCAAAGGAGTGTGCCAGGAGGTCCTGTCTCTACTGCTTGGTGGCTCAGGCATCGAACAATGGATTGTGACCATAAAGTGACAGGATAGGATAAAAATTATTTAGCTAAGTGTTTTTAATATGGGATTTCTTTTAAAATACAGGTTCCATTTTACTAAGAGTAAATTATAATGATGATGGCAGAAATCACTTTAACCATCCAAGAGAACTGTATCTCCACACTGGCTCTCAGCTACAGCTCACCCACCTCAGCACTCAGTGAGGTGTGCTATAGAACCATCCTACACATGGGGAGCTCTCCTATAGATACTACGATGGCACCAAGACCGCAGCAGCTATTCCAGGGTGACAGAAACAGCAATGTAAAGGGTACCACAACTTTGAGGTGAAAATCTAATCTTGAAGCAGTCAAGAAGATGGAGATATTTGATGGAGATATTTTCCCATTACCAGCTACTTAGGTTTCTAATAAAAGGTCTAGTAAGGATCACTCCTAGAAGCAACCATAGTTATCTGTTTGTAGGACATCATCAGGCAGCAGGCACAATTTACTTGCCTAATTAACCCAACACTTTTGTTGTTGGCCCATGTGGGGTAATCTTCCATCTCCCTGTGGAAAAGGTTTGCTGTTCTTCCTTCAGTGGCATTGCTTGTAGACCTTCTTCCTTTCTGCATCTGAGCAAGCACAAGTTGCTGTCCTGGCTGAAGATACAGATCACTTACTCTTCCAGTAAAATGTGATCTTGCTTCAGTGAAGTCCCAGGCATTCTCTCTGAAGACTATGCTTAATAGCTAGGGCATTAAACAAAGAAATGTGTGTGAGTTTTGCAAGAAAAGGCATTTGAGTTTGAATGCAAAGGCCAGTCCTGGGTAAACCCGGGGTCTCGGTTCATGCAGAGCCGCATCTGTGATAATCAGAGCTGAAAAGGAAGCTTTAACCTCTGAGGATGATGGAGACCAAAATGATGAAAGGATTTTTAGCTGTGAAAACATGGATCAGGAGTTTTACTAAATCCTTTGCTCTGAATCAGGGACATTTCAGGCTGAAGCAGGTGTGCCTTACATCTTGAACATTTCATGTGTTTCCACCTCATTCCCCCTACCTTCAATTCCCATTCCCTCAGATTTTATTTACTCGTGTCTTTCAACAATATAATAGCAAAAAACAGCCAAGCAATAAAGCTTCTCTCTAATGCCTGATTTAAATAATGCATCCATTAATTTTTGCACCTATGGTGGTACAACATAAAATAGGACGTTATTTTTCAGAATCTGATTCTGCAAACATTAGACCATTTGACTAAAATATTCCTAGTGTCTAAATAAAGTTACTCTTGTGCATTAGTGTTTTCAGGCTCAAAGCTTTAATGTGTTATTTCAAAATACAAATAGTTTCCAAGATGCAAAGTATAAATGCAACTGTATTCAAATCTTCACTGAAATTAAGCACGGAAAAAAAAATAGTGGTGAAGGCATTTACTCCTGCTGCTGAAATAGAGGACTTTTACCAATTTTAACAGAACGTCCTTAATATATGCCTAGAATATTATGTGTATAGTAGTTGTTACTCTGTAATTGGTTTGGCTGATTACAATGATTACACTAAGTTGGCACGATAGTATATCTACTTGGTGAAAGTACTTCTGTACAGCCCACAGAAATCTGCTCACTGGAGACCACAATGCGTGTTTGGAGGTCAGAACTTCTGATTTACAAGGAAGGCAGTTTTTTAACATTGGTTACATTTCATTTAAAAATAAAGCTGACTGTTGCCCAAGTTCTCCTTAAAACAAAATTTAAATCCCCTTTCCTAGGGACTGAATTGTTTTATCGGATTTTAAGATATTGTGTTCTCTCTTGTATGAGTTAAATTCTAGAAAGGTTGGTTCCAAACACATTAAAGAAACAATGCTTTGCTCTCTATGTGTAAAATGGGAAGCGTTCAACACCACTAACTTGGCTACTGTCTGTATAGGACATTGCAACAGTGATCTCTTTTGCCAGAGCTGTGATCTTTCATGGAGAGATTTTGCTGTCCAGCTTTAGATATGCACTTAGGCAAGCGTCACTGGGAGTCTGGAGCAAAAGTTGAGTTCAAATTGACAGTGTCCACCATACATGCAAAGAGCAAAGCTGGGCACATCTGCCCTCAGACGTCTTCTCTGCATGTAGATGCAAACACTCGTATGCAGCTGGATGTCACCAGTGTGGGGCTGGACTGGCTTCACAGGCTCAACCTTTGCCACCTCCTTTGCAAGTAGGGCAGTGGGTCCCAGTGGACATAGGGTCCCAGAAGCACGCATGGCTGAGGACAGAAATCAGGTCTTCCTTGTGACCCTTTGTGGGGGAAGGATAGGGTGGCTGTCATCTTCAGAGGGGAGGATTTAATCAGCACTTCTGCATTTCAGCAAGTTGAATAACAGTCCCTGACATCTTGGCTCTTCTCACAAAGAAGGAGACAATGCCGCACAATGCCGCTTCCCGCACACCCCTCCCTGGCATCAAGTGCAGCTCATTAATGGCTGGTGAAGCTGCTGTGAAAGACCTGCCCTCTCCCAGTGGGGCTCCCTCCACACGTGGAGTCAGGCAGCACAGACCTGCTGGCCACCACACTCCCGGACCAAATGCTGGCGATGGTTTTCTGTCAGTGAGGGGGAGAAATGCCCTTGTTCCATTGCAGGGAGTATTAAATGCTTTTAGCAAGCAATGACCACCGTTAATGATTTCCAAGAGAGGAAATGAACCTCCAATCAATTATGACACTTGATTAGGTTACTTAAATTGCTGAATCTCCAGCAAAATCAGCAGTGCCAACTCCCTGACACCGTGTGTGTGATTCGATGGCCCTTATAGCAATGCAGCTCTGCACACCTCCTGTTTTATGTACATTTCCTTTGCTGTTACTCAACTTACATTTCATTACTGACAAAGCAAATTTCCACCTTTTCACTTCATGACCTTATTCGAGCATTGCTCTGGTGATCACCTGGTGATTTTTAGGAAGATTTTTTTTCCTTGAAATGCTAATGAATTCTCCATGAGAACAAACACAGGCCTGTGACTCAGTTTTATTTCAAATGAAGCAGAAATGCAACTTCAAAGCCATTGAAGCAATAGGTGACTATCAGAGAGAGCATTGGCCTTTGATAACATGAAAGACCACTTTCACAGGAAAGTCTTATAGGAATTTCTAGTGATCATTAATAGTGTGTAATTCGCTTATTTGCTGATTATAAGAGTGGCAGTGGTAGCAGTTAAGTGGAATGTTGAAAACCACATACTGTGTTATCACAGCACTGACCCTGCAGCATCCGCTCTTCTCCCGACTCTGCCGCCTTTGCCTCCTCTGAGGTGGCAGCTGAGAGGAGCCTGTGGTTCCTGTCTGCTGCTTGGTGCCCTGAAGGTCTGTGTCCTTTTCTCTGGTCTGACAACCGTCCGCACTATTTGTCCCCTTTATTAGCAAAGGGGAGTTTTTTACCCCCCTCATTAGAAGTGAAAAATCTGTGGGCAACTACATTTACTAAATCCCCTGGCTGAGGTGGAAGGACAGATGGCAAATTCCAGGATGGAGTGTTCATGGGAGGTGTAACAAAATACAGACCCATCTGGGTCAAGTCACAGGAAAGGTAAGGGTTGTACTGAGGTCGAAGCTCTCCTGTGGTCTGTAAGTCTGTTAAAAGGCAGCTCTGACAACCTGAGCAAGACTGTTTTGGCAGGAGAAAATGAAAAAGGAGTTATCTTTTATGAGAAGATACACATTTCAGATACATAAGTGATTGAAAATAGTGAGAACTATGCTGCTATAGATGCAGCAGACTTTAACTGATTAAAATGACCAACAGGGTCTCAAACAGCGAATTCCTTAAAATAGCAGAAATATTCTTAAATAGACAGTGTGGGATTCCCCCCAGAAATGGAATTTTCATTCATTATCATTTCCTCAGCACAGACCCAAGAGCTTCTGAAACACTGCATGACAAGTGACGGAGTGTAAGACCCTGCCTGGCAAAACACCTCTGGGTCTGGCTACCACCCCCACCTCAGGGCACAGATTCTACACTTCTGGGTAGCAGCTAGAGATGCAGAAGGGACTTCTGACAACCCCAGCCATTCCCTGCCCTGGGATAAGGAGTTGCCAGTAACCCTTGTACAGTCTCCCTCTCTCTTCTGTGTTTATCCTGATCTCAGATCTGAAATGTGCAGCTCAGTGTGGTACGCTCCCACAGAGACTCTTGGCTCCAGGAGCTAAGTATTTTTTGAAAAATAAAAATGTCTGTCCAGAGACATTCTGGCTAATGCCACAGGGTGTGCCCAGTGGGGATATGCAATGGCTTGCACAACGAGGCGTCCTTGGAGAACCAGCAGCTACTTCTAACATTTCAAAATAAGCAAAATCAGAACACCTTCTTGCAGGAGGAATATCTACCCAGGGGAAGGTTTCTCCCAAAAAAACATACACCTGGCAGCTCATCATCATTTTGTAGAACAGGTGTGTTGACATATAGATAGAGAGGCACAGCCCAAGCTGTGGTGCCACTCTGCATACTGGACACTGGTGCAACACCTACAGCACTCTGACATGGGGATCAGGCACAAGCATTCATCCTGATGCAACAGGTACCTCCCTGAGGAACACCAGATCCTTTACCCCCAAGGCGGTCCCAGCCTGAATTCAACATTTCCTACCCTCTTCAGCTCAGTGGCTGTTGCGAATTTTACCTCTTTTGCATTTCCACTTCTCTCTTGTTGCCTCTACAATTACACTTTTTCTTTCTTCACATATTTTTCCAAACCCACTAATGCAGTATTTGACTTACCCATCCCCTCCCAAACTAACCACATATTTGTTTTCAAGATTTTCCAGCAGTAGGTTGAAGAGATTCAACTCCTTCCATGAACATCAGCAGTTTCTCCAATCACTTGAACGCTCAGTAAGAGCAATCAGTAATAACGATTAGTGGTGCTCACTACAGAGCTGATGCTGAAGTGCTTCAGATGATCACTGTTGCCCATTGTAGCGGTAAAAGTCACCAGCTTGCACCATGGAGACATCCTCCCATGAAGGCAAAAATGCTCCACTACCCCACTCAAAACAGGATACCCATGTCTACCTGCCAGCAGAGCTAGTGGCACAACATGAACAAGAATCTTTGGCCCTAGGGATGCTCCTCCCAAGCAGGCTCTCCCAGCAGCTGACCCCTCCAGACACAGAGCTTCTGGTCTGACCTCTGGCAGCTGCTCTTCAGGCGTGCAGAACCTTCACTGTATTAAGGTGTTTTGTACTGTGACACCTCTGAGCAACCTTGCCAATTTACAGAAAGGAGAATATTTACTTTTCTTGCTGTTGGGAATCTTCTCTTGAGTCAGTTCTGTGGTTCTGCCCCGCCTCTTTCTCCCATTTCAAAACCTTTGTGGAAGTGGCACAGGTGAGACCAGTGTGAGACATTTCCACCTACCAGAACTGGCTTCAGCAAAACCAAAGAGGAAGCTCACTGAGTACTCTTGCTGATAAGACTGTCTAGAGGAAAAATCACCTCTGTGTTCCAAATTTATAAAGTTAAAGCTCACAATAGTTTCCAGCAGGGCTGACTCCAGCCACCAGACACCAAACAGTGCCCCTCAGAAATATTAAGTGTTTCGGAAGTTGTACAGCTTGCTCAATATTTTGAAAGTTTAAGAAGTTTGGATGTAGTTAACAAGTTGTATTTAAAACTCTGCCTCTGCAGTCTTCTGAAGGAGAAGCAAAAAATGTCCCTTACACACAGATGCCCCTTACCAGCAGTCCAGTGGTGCCCAGGGAGCAGCTCCATACACACCACAAATAACCCTGTGGTGCTTCCTTAATACCAAGGCTGCAAATCAACTTTACTCCATGTACTCAGGCTCCAGGTTTTGATTCCACACCAATGTGAAATTGATAAACGCACTTTGACACCAATGAAGATAAAGCAGGAGGAAATAAAAATTTAGGAGGCAGAGTACCTGATTTAGTGCCTTCTGTCATTAAGAGTTTAGAGACAGTGTAACATGAACTCACATTGCATACCATTAACACACAGTGAAAATCACTGCAGCACTGAGCAGGAGAACAGGAAAGCAATGGTGAGAAAGGACTGAAATACTTCTCTGCAATTATCCCCCTTAACATATCCATATTTCCATGTTGTCATTTCTACATCACATCTATACCTTCTTGCTCAGCCATCACAATGCATAAAGAAGCCTAATCTTGATTACCAGCTCCATGGTGGACAGATCACGACATCTGAGGGAGAAAAATCTTCCAGTGGCTCAATTCAGAACCTGCTGTAAAAGTGTACAGCCTGAATTTGTCTACTTTGAGCTACCTGTCTCTCAGCCTTACTCCACCTTTGTTGTGAGGTTAAAAAGTCATCTCCTTATGGGACAATTTTCTTCTCCATAAAGGAACATGAGAATTACGATCAGATCACCACTCAACTGTCTCCTAGATGAAACAATTTGACCAAGTTCCCTACCCCTTTCAGGTATGCTGTTCTCCAAGCTAGAAAGAGAACTCATTTCACATCAGCCTTTTCAATCCAGAAGCAACCTGTATCCAGTGCACTTTATCCGCTGAAGCTGAACCAGAGTGTCCTTTGCTTCCTTCTAACCTTTTCACTCAGGAGGCACTTTTTGCCTTTCTTCTGCGTGCCCCTAAACATCCATTATTTGTGCTGTTCTACCAATGACTGTCACAACCCACTCCATCCTCTCTTGCAGCGTATCCTGTGTGCTGTTTCTGTCTCACTGAGAGTCTCAGGGCAGGGGGGGCACGTCTAATGCTGTATTTGCAAAAGCACCATGCATGCATGGCGTGACAGAAAGCTACTGCTAAAGTGTGTGTTTTCTCAATAAGCAATGTAACCCGCAAGCCCCAAATATCTGTATAACATCAAAGCTATTTTTAAAGAGAACAGTAATTTCTAAATATGCCATTGCAATGGCAAAAAATAGGGAGCCTATTTATAACTGTTACTTTATTTTTTCTATTTAAGATGAGTCACAGGGTTTCTGCAGCTCCATCGAGATGCAATCAAATCTCTATCCATTGGTTTTATAGTTACTTTTTTAAGCGCTGTAATACCTCTAAGGCTTACCCCATGCCAGACCCTCTTTGTGGTACAGACAGCAAGCACCTACAAAGGTGAACAGACAGTCTCAACAGATGCTAGCTTCAGCTTAGTGATGCCTAGAAATGACATCCTGGGAAAGATTGACAGTACCAATGTAATTTACCCACATTCATAGCAAATGAAATAGTATTTTGCTTTCTCTTCTAATGGACATTGATCATAAAGTAGCTGATGAAGGAACAAAATTCGATGCACGTTGTTATGAAATCCCCTAAACTTCTCAGCACCTAATGCTTTTTTTGTGAAATGTTAAGACAGAGGCTGGGAGAAAGTCACTTTTCTAGGCTGAAGCCAAGGCTCCCAGTAGGCAACATGCAGTAGTATCTGTCTTGTTGTCACATCTGCACAGCCTGTTTCTCTTCTGTGGTGCTACGGCTCGGCTGCAGCCAGGATCTATCTCTAAACAGACTGAATAGCCACACCTGGTTGCAATACTGAGCGCTCAGGACATGGGCCTTGTGGCAAGAGAGCCAGAGAACTGAGTCCATACCTGTGGGATGAAGTCCGCTTTGTACTGCACCCTCTGCATTTTTAAAACACCCCAGGAAAAAACCAATATGCTGTAAAAAGCTCCTGAAGCAAGAGTCTTGTAATGGATCCATCTACACTACTGGTTACATTAGAGGTCTTGCCATTCCACATATATAATTTGGAGTCAATTTTACAGTGATGCAACAGCTGTGCCATGTGATGTGTTCATATACCATCTCAGATGCTGCTTTCTACTTAGGAGTGATTTTCATCCTTTCCCATTTTAACCTTCAGCTAGAAAAGTGTTCTCTTCTATCCAGCCCCTTGCTGCCCCAGTTTCTTGTTCGCCCTGAATTCCTGCTGGGATCCTTCATGGCGAACAGCTGGCCAAGAAGAAAATGTGCTTGGGTCTCAGCTCTGCCAGTTTAGGCACCAGCTCACACTCACCTGCAGGGAGGGCACAACAGACAGCTTGGGAAGGGAGGAGGAGAGCTAATGTCTTAAATACTTCAGTCAGATTGATCAAACTCTTCTGCAAGGACTTATGCCTCTTTGTGCATTTCTGACCTAAATCAGTTCTCTTTGGCATAAGAAAGCAGTACGGAGCTGTTTTCTGGATTTGCTGGTACCACTTGGCAAACCCAATGCTTTCCCCAAGGGAGAAGTAGGCATGTAGCATCAGATCATTACCCAAGTCTTAAAAAACAACATTACTGCTTGACTACCACTAAACAGCTCTGTGACTGGGACAATTCATCCTTTTATTGTTTATGACTGTTAGAAGCTTGCATTGCATAGTTGCACTGCAGCCTATCTGGACACTGCAAACTAACATCACAAGAAAGGGAAACACAGCCTACCACCCACCCTCCCCAGCTGCCCTGTCTTGTCTTTTACATCTCCCAGACTACCAGTTCCCTCGGGAAGGAAGTGTTTCTATTTGCTTATGGCAGGAGGAACCCAAGGCCAGTGTCTGGACTATTGGCAGGGCTGGTTTCGCATCCTCAGTGAGTCATCCAGTGGCCATACCTCCATCAGGTGCAATGTAAATCCACGCCAGTGCCTGTTCCTTTTCATTAAAAGCCTTGAGCTCAGTGCAGAAAAGATGAAAAGGGCTGGTCATTATTCATTACAAGTGACCCATTCACTTGCTGATGGGCTGGTTTTCATCTCCCTCCCCTGCCTGTAGGCAAGCATCCCCCAATACCTCATACCTCAACCTGTTTTTTTTATTCTCCTTCATTTATTTCCCGGGGGGGGAGGGGGGGGGGCTGTCAATTGTGGCCCCAAGCCTCCCAATGCTGCAGATTCAGAAGCATTAAAAGGTTCCACGCTGACAAATTCCAGAAAGTCTGACCATTTTTTATGAAGCCAACCTAGGAAAGATTTGAGAGAAGCAGAATGTAATGACACAGCGGGAGAGATGCAGAGCACAGGCACATCCTGGAAATGTGCAAAGGTGAATGGGAAGGGGAGACAGGGAGCATGTGGAAGCCCATTAAATGAGGGCTTATCATCAGATTTATGTAAATCAACTTCAAATGCCTTCATTTATTAAAATTATTAAGCTGCATTACTGTTTGCCTTTGGTCTCCTAATTTGGTTGCTAATGTCTAAGACAACTGTTGAAATTAATTTGAAATTAATGTTCCTATATAATTACTTAATGAATCTCACATTCACTGCCCTTAGTGCTTGGTTGACAAAGGATCTCACCCACTGCATGTAAGAGGTTGGAATACCAACTGTGATTTTAAAACGTTTGCTAAATTATAGTTTGCAAATATTTTACATTTGTAGCACACACTTTATCTTGAAGGATCTCGGTGTGTTTGAAATGTTACATAACATTAGTTCTTTAGTAAAATTCCATCACAAAAACTTTCTGGGCATCAATCTTCTTACTTCCCCTGCATGCCCTGGAATTAAATCAAATTTAGCTGTATTATTATGCAAACACAAAATCATAGCTGCATTGAAAGATTATTATTAGGGCTGTAAAGTCAGACACTTAAAAGATAGCAAATGCTAGAAATGTAACTCTGCAACATAAATTCCCGTTTCCATGCATATGTATTTTCATAGTCCTTAATTTTGTGATCATACATTTTCCTATACTCACCCCCTCCCCCAGGGGACTTGTTAGTGCTCAAGAAAAAACAGCATAAGAAAAAGTGAGATTCAAGGAAAAGCTAGCAGGGGAAAGTAGCAACTTGTGGAGTCCTTGCCTCATTCCTTATAAAAGCTGCAAATGTTGTAATGCATGTTCCTCCTTTTCTGGGTGGCTGAGTTGATACCCCATAAATCCTGGTCAGCAGAAATGCTGAATATGCACAGCAGTAACTAAAGCTAAAGAAACATTTGAACATGCAGAGCATTTTACATCCCTACCAAATCCAGGAAACATGAGGTCCTGCTGTCTCACACCCAGCACTCAAAATTAGTGAACACTTCAAAGAGGGGAAAACATTTCTCTGTATCCCAGGGTCTCCCTATCACAGCAGTCTGCATGCTTTGCGAAGGCTCTAAAACATTTTTCACCATCCCTGGGTCCAGGCCAGAACAAGTCAGCCTTCCCCACATTGCAAAACGCCACCTGAATCTTCATGTAGAGGAGAGCTGTAGAGACATGCTGCCTGCCCCAGCAGGGCTCAGACTAATGACACTGCGCCCAAGGGCCTCACAGCTTGGCTGTGGGACCGTCTGGTGGGGAGGTCAGGTCCCCAAACACAGGGTGACATCAACTTCCTGGTGACCTGAATCTCCTTCTCACAATGGGGAATGGAAGCTACCCAGCAGCCCACATCCAGACAATCACCAGGATCACTTCCACACGTTGTCCTACTTTCTTAACTAGAAAGCCCCACCTCTCCCACGGTCAGATCTTTGCCAAGCTTCCCTCTCTTCACCACAGCCCCACCCTTGCAAGGTTGAAGATCCTTCTTCCCAAATCCGTGTCTTCTATCAGCGTGTTCTCTCTCACACCCCTAAGCATTCCTATCTCCCACACTTCATGCATCCCTCAGCTAACATGGATCACTGGAACTTCTCCAGGGAAGACCTTCAAAGAAAACCTCTCCCAGCATGACCAATCTAAAAAAACTCAAGCCTCCAAGCACATGGGAAGATGAGTTCCTTTTAAAGCTTTATATCAGGTAAATTAGGGTGAAATGCTATGGCAACATCCTGGACTACCACCTCAACTTCCCTGTCAAAGATGAAAAAAAAAAAAGGGAAAAAAAGTTGTCAGCTTGTCTCAAAACCAGCCGAGTTTTAAAATTTTTAGAAACAAATAAAGCAACCAATCTAAAGTAAGTTCCCAAGTAATTTTCACACTAGAAAACTTATGAGGAACCACGTGACCACAAAATAAGCTTGAGGGAAAACAAAAATAAGAATAGTGAGAATTATATAGAGAGGCCATCAGCCTCCATGAAATGCTCCATTTTGCAATACACTACATTCTCACAACACTTTGTAAGTGACTTCTTGTTTATTCCTTTGCAACCAATTCTCTAATGCAGACACCACTACATGATCATGCCATCAAAAGGACCTTCAAAGCATATTGATTGCTCTCTAGTTTTTTCCAGCTGGGGGTTTCAGGTCATGCACTGGCAGCTGAAGGTCATTATCACAAGAGCGCAGAGCCATCAGACCACCTCAGCCCAGGCTTCTCATCCAACTGTGCTTTTGTAAAGAAAGCAGAAAAAAAGACAACTGTGGCTCAGCAAAAACTAAGGTTTCTCAAGAGCCAAAGACTCTTCTGCCTCCATGGCTTCCTCCTGCTGCTAGCAGTTGACAGGACAGGGCTGCTTTAGCCAGGTCTCCAGAACTCTGTAATGGAAAGCAGCTGTTCCTATCCAAAGATTGCTCCCGACATCTCCATAATTCTTGTCATCTTCTTTTGCTCCCTCTCAATGCTCAGCTTCCCAATATTGGTGTGTTAACAACAGGAGCAATGCCAGAACTGCACTGAACATACATTTTACTCCATCTCCCACCACTAACTTGGAGAAGTTTGCATTGCTATTTGTCACTCAGTACACAGACTTTTCATTTGTTACTTGTCAAAATATGAAGTCCAGGACTGAATTTTACTGAATTGGGCTGTGCAAGCCACATATTTCAATCTGAACAAGTCGCTTACTTGAGCACAGGGCAAGCCTACTTGAAAGGGCCTCTCTCCCCAAGTCCAGAGAACAGCAATGAAACTGGTGAAGGGGCTGGAGAACAAGACTTAAGAGTGGTAGCTGAGCGAACTGGGGTTGTTTAGCCTAGAGAAAAGGAGGCCAAGGGGAGACTTCATCACTGTCTACAGGAGGTTTTTGCTCCCAAGTGACAGGCAACAGGATGAGAGGTAATGGCCTCAAGTTGCGCCAGGGTGGTTCGGATTAGACATCAGAAAAAATTTCATCACTGAAGGCTAAAGCATGCAATACCATTGCTGCAAGTCCATCAAACAATATCTTTATTCTGAAAGCTTACTTTAAAAAGCAAGTCTCTGGTTCCCTACAGTGAGCTCTGAAAAAAGCAAGCAGCTAGCTCAGATTCCATGAGTACACAGCTATATTTGCTCCTTCATTAAAAAAGTGGGTTTTTTTTAATTTGCAATCACGGCCTACACTTCCAGAATCACCATACTTCCTTCTGTCTCTGAGTACACCAGTTTTAACAGCTCCACCGGGAAGGAGTCATGGAATTGGTAATAGGCTTTGTAATTTCCACCTTCTGTTTTCTAGCTCAGAGAGTAATTGAATCCAGTCACTACAGCTGTATCTATCTGACAACTATTTGTTGGCCTCCATGAAATGAGTTGGAAGTTTGATTTCCGTTCTCAGCAGGCATGTTTGTGTGATACAGATGAACTGCTGTAACTGGCAAATTGGAGGCAATTTCAACAGAGAATCCTAGGCTTAAATAAGCACAAGAACTCCTCTCTCCTCCAGAGAGGCCTCTTCTTTAACAGGCTTGAGAAATGACAGGACAAGATTGGAGAGTCTGGATATTTGCAAGATATACTTTAAAGCACATTTTATCCTTCAAGGCTATCAAACTGGCACCCACATGAAATTACTAACAAAAACCAAAACAAGTCATTATGAAATAAAATCCTGAGGAAAATAAGCTTTGTCAGTCCTTAAAACTCCTTTCTACTTCCGCTGCATTTTAATTGGCATACACGAGTATTGTATTTCTTTTTGATATATCCACATCCCCTATGACAGAAACATTTACTAGTCTTCACTCTGGTAATGCTTATTTGGTTCCCCATGACAGGAGCTGGTGCAATAGCCTCAGCCACTGACAGGTCATTAGTAGCATTCCAGGTAAGTCCACAAATTCCATCGCAAAAGGCATTTCAGAACCAAAACACAAGTTACCAGTTTAACAGAGGCTGAATGTATGACTACGCAAAGATTAAAAATTTTTATTTTTTTATACAAAACAACAATAAATCCAAGCAGATAATGAACTGAGTCTTCTCATTTTCAACCTTTTCTTCTTCTCTCAATAGTCTATCCACAGCTCAACGTTAAACCACTCCATATTCATCAAAAACTAGGACGTTTCCATCTTGTATCCATGTTTTTCTAATTCAGCTCTATATAGAAAAAAGATAGGTATATTAAAACATTAGAAGTCTGATTTTTTTTTTAAATTAAACATACTGCACAATACACAAATCTTTTAGAATATGAACGTGTCACACTGCTTTTTGGTTCATATCAATACCCTTTATTCTCACCTACTCAGTAGTTCTTCAACTTCAGCTTAATATCTTAGATTACTAGAAGTGACTTCTAAGTGAAAAATTCAAATACTTGTTTTAACCATAGTTATTGCCCTCTGACCCACCATGGCTAGAGTACAACTAAATCGCACAAAGCAGTTTTGTTTGTTTTAAATAAAAATACCACAGTGCACTATTTTCAAACCTTAGTGCACTATACCTTCCTGTGAACAATTCTGAGGGAAAAGAATTGCTTTGTTCTCCGTAGTTGTGGCCAGAACAGCAAGTCAGCAACTACAAATGCTGTCGCTCCTGCTCTGTTCCCACTTTGCTTCTCATCTGCTTCCAAACACACCAGCCAGAATTGCATCCTGTTTTATCTCCTAGTCCTACCATACATCTACCTAGATACAGTAGTCCAAATATCTAAAAATACTTCAGGTTAGTTTACATACTTAGCAGTGGAATTTCAGAACTGGAGGACTGCAGCACTTCAACTAAAGGTGAAATAAAACCAAGCAGCAACCAAGCAACATCACAAACTATCACTTTAACACTAGAATAATCACTAATACTACAAGATACAAATAAATCGCAGTTATTGAAGTTATCGCAGTTATTTGTCAAGATCAGCTATGTTTATCAATAATTACACTATCCCTTGAAGGTGTGTTTCGCTACAAAGTAACCTCTTTTCCAATATTACAGTGTAACTGCCTTTCAACCTCATATGAAATAACTATACCAAAGACTTTTTCTATCTTCTACATAAAGGATCACTTTCACTGCAGTACAAGGGAGATCAACGCAGGAACAGTTTAATCAGGCTGTATTACAGACAGTCTGCTCCTCATGCAACATACTGAGGGATTAAATATAAAGCATGATTTTGTATTGATGATTGAAACAATTTGAGTGATAATTATGCGGCACTAAAGGATTAACTGAAACTACAAGTAATAATCAAAAAGGATTAAACAGCTGGATTTCAGGTATACAAATTCTTATCCCTTTTTTAAAGTATGTTATGACCAATTACTTTGCTATTGTTACTCATGAATTTCATGCTCATCTCACACAAGAAGGGAACCTTAACATTAAGACAGATAACTGACCTCTGGAAAAGTTGCCCATTTGGACAAAGAACAGCAATTATATTTGAAAGCATAGAAAAAAAAGTTTTACCAACACATTTTGCATATCACATAGCATAGAAAATCTTCGATCCCTCACCATTAATCTTCACAGTACGATTCAGAATTTTTACACACAAATAGAAAATTCTTTAGAAAAGGAATTAAATTAAATTTTTAAAAAGTGTCAACTGTATCACAGTTTGCAGAGATCGTTGTACTAAGCTGAGTAACACCACAAAAGCCTGCGTCATTAGGCATATTTCAGGGCTCACAGTACAATTACTAAAAGATTAAATACTGACCAGCACTTCAAACTGTAATGTAATCCCTTAAGTCTGGTCTTAAAGGCTTTAGACAAAAAAATACAAAGCAGAGCTTTGAGATCTCTCTTTTTTTCCCATTAAGTAAATTTCAAACTTTCAGACATTAACTAAACAATGCCAGTTTAAATATTTTTCCCATCTTCCAGAACAGTAAGTCAAAAATAAAGCCACCTTAACTGATTGGAGAAATCATCTTCGACGTTGTCATCATCCCAATTGTCTTCCCAGACATGTGCATCTTCATCTTCATCTAAACCAGTCCAATCTAAAGAATCCAAGAAAAGAGGGATAAATGTTCTATGCTGCATTGCTTTGGTACCAATATCTTACTGACAGATTAATTCAGCCTCTGGGTAAAGCAAACTTCAGCTGGTAATAAATTTCTCTCTTTAATGGAAAAGTTTGAACCATATTTAAGTGTTTATGAGATCAAAAAGCACAGAAAGATCTAAAAAAATCCCACAATTTCTTGAATTCTAATAAAAATGTGACTTGGTAAAAAAGATCATTACACACTTAACATCATGGCTTGCAGGATTACATATTCACAAGGCACATTCTGCATACAAACAGAAAAGCTGTAGCACCGTTGTAAAATGAAAGCAATAGTGAGTACTTGAGCCCTAAAAGCTCAACAGAAAGTGTACAATTCCTGGTTTGTATTTAAATGTTTTTTCTGATTAAAAAAGTAAATATACAGCAAATGCTTTTGCTACAACACATTCACAGATCCTCAGCTGACTTGTTTCAGATGCTGACAGTCTATGGATAAAGGCCAAAAACATGATGCACAAGCAAAGGCAAACTGAAAGAGGCATCTGCACACAGTGTCTGCTACCCGTAACAAGCTACTTCTGGGTTCCCAAAACCGCAGAAGCTGTTTCCTTACAAAAGAGAGACACTAAATGTCCATTTGCTAACTCAATTTCTATTTTTCTTATATCTGGCACATGACCCTTGACAAATGAATGATCATCCACTTAATGTTTCATTATAAAGAAAAAAATTACCAAACTAGTTCATTCAGAAAAATAACAATAAAAAATCAGGAAAGCTCAGAATTCCTGTGTAAGGACAAGTCAGTTTACTTCACTGTTTCTCACTTTCTTTTACTGAGAGACGCCAAGGTTTTTCTAACTTCACCAAAATAAGAGTCACCCCAATTTGACATTTTTGACCTTGTATTTCTCAAAGTCTGTTAGTGTATTTAAGGAGATAAGACTCTTCTTCCCCTGACAATTCAGTAAGCCATTCGCTGCCCGATCAGACTAAGGCCCAAAGCAACATTAAATATTGACGAAGAATGGGAAAAAAACCCAACCTAGTAGGGTAAAAAGATTAGAAACTAATTCACTGTGAACAACTACATAAGAACGAGGGTTAATCGTTGCATTTTCTCCTCCTTTTTTTTAACACTGACAGGGAACAAAATTAATATTTGAAACTCAGCAGGGCAAGAAAATCCATTTGTAGTTGGTTAAAGACAGACAGATGGAGAAAGCATTAAAATTCCCTGCTCAAATAAATTATATAATGGGAACAGATGAAGGAGTGTAGAATTCCTACTGGTCCTAAGGACAGCAAAAGGAGGAACTGGGAAGAAAAGATGAAGAAAAATGCAATATAAAAATGCATTATTTTAATTTACTTGTACTGCAAGTTGCTCAAATGGAAGGATTGTAATTTTAGATCTGCAATAAGCTTTGCCTATTTATATGTAATGGATTTTTTTTGACAAAATAAGAAAAGCTTTACCACTCATCACTTATCTATATTTCAAAGATACTAAAAAGGGAGCTCCAAACTGTTTAAAACAAACACAAAGTGAAGCTTTTCTATTTTGTAATATACAAGTAGCTCAGATAGATCTACAAATTTGAAAAAAAAAAAGAATCCTAGTATGCAGCACAACAAACAGCAGCTTCAATTATAAAAGAGCCACTCAGGAGACTGTGAAAACTGCTCCAGATCACATTGAGTGAAGAAGGGTCAAAAGGCCCAAGTAATCATTGGCTCAGGGTGGTGGGACAAAAGTGAAGTAAAGTCTAAATTATATTCTCATCACTGTAGCTACAAAATTCGACAGTATTTTTATGTTGACACTATACCGCAGAACCGCACACTAAAGTTATTACTCACAGCTACACTTATGCCTGTTACTAAATAAAAATAAATAAAGAGATAGCATTATCCCGGATTTAAAATATTAAGAATGTTTGAGAGCCTGCTACCATTAAGTATTACTAATGTTCACCAGAATTACAAAACCAATTCTGATAAACTTGTCATGGCTGGACTCCTTAAAAAAAAATCTTGATTTGCTGATCACTGATTGCCATATTTTGCACTTGGGAAAGGAACACAAACCACAGTTTTTAGAGTAGAGGATAAAACCCCTAAAATCCTATCACTTCACACACTACATTTTTCATTCTGAAAAGCACTGTATAAGAAGTTCTTAAATGACCAGTTCCCATACACTTGTATCTATCCTGCTATACTCCAAATAAAGTGTCCTATAAAAAAAAGACACATCTGGTTTTGATACATTTGATATCAGTCTTGATTCTATAAATTATTTGAAGAAAAATTTTAAGTCGGAATAAAAGACACTCCCAAAAAGTCAGAGGTTTTATCCCTTAACATAAGTTTGCACTATCTAATTTCCTTTGGATAAAAACTGGGTAAAAGAACGCAAAGCTTTTCTGTTGCATATAAAGTGGTGTTTTCATTTCAAAGAACAACAATTTAATATGGGTTTGAACACAAATTTATCATAATTCTTTCCTAGGCACTGAAGATAACATTCAAAGTGGTCTGAGCATTCTTTATAACCTCTCAACACTACTATCTCGCTTGATAATTTAAATAGGCCCCTTTAGAAGTTCTTGTTTTTTACAAGATAGATCAGCAAGAAGCCTGATTGCAGTTGTGCTTTAATTAGTCTCTGCTCTACCCAGAAAGTTTGCACAGTACCTGGGCTTTAGTGGAACAGCTAAATTCAAGTCAAATTAATTTCACTTTCTGTACCAGCAATTCAATGCTCTAATCAATTGAAGGTTCAGAAGCATCCTTCAAAGACTTCTTTCATCCTTAGTGCCAATACTGAATTTACATTAAGATAAATATTTTTTTCCTGTTTAGGAAATATATATGGCAAAGAAGGGCTAGTCTTTTCAGTTTCGTTTAGCTATCATCTCAACTATATTAACAACTTTTTTCTGTCAGTAAGTGCAAAAATGATATTTTTATGCTACTGAAGGGTTCAGAACACCACAGGTTTGTAAAGCCACAAAAAAAAATCACATATAATGAAAACATTACAGAAAACACCCCTAACTTCTTATCCATCATGTTTTATATCCTTTCTCCACAATCCACAGCTTGAGCCAATTCCCAGAATTAAGGACATAGGACCTGGCTATTTTCTCTAATAGGGATCTTTTCAACACTTCCTCTGTAAAAGGACACAGACTTATTTTATCGAAGTCCAGATTTAATTTCCTCATTAAACATCATTTTGCACCTATGCAAAGCGAAACAGCATGCAGATATTTGTGCTTCAAAGGAGACTCAGAAAAATTACAAGAGCTCATTGTTTCCTTTTCACGTTTCTCCCCCTTACATTGGGTTCCCACCCTGCATCACAGAATGGTTTGGGCTGGAAGGGACTTTAAAGATCATCCAGTTCCAACCACCCTGCCACGTGCAGGGACACCTCCCACCAGACCAGGCTGCTCAAGACCCCATCCAACCTGGCCTTGAACACCATCAGGGAGCATCCACGACTTCTCAGGGCAACCGGTGCCAGTGTCTCACCACCCTAATTGCGAAGAATTTCTTTCTAATGTCTAATCTAAATCTTCCCCCTTCAATTTAAAGCCGCTCCCCCTCCTCCTGTCACTACCTGCCCTTATAAAAAGTCCCTTCCCAGCTTTCTCGTAGAACCCCTTAGGTACTGGAAGACTACTATAAGGTCTCCCCGAAGCCTTCTCTTCTCCAAGCTGAACAACCTCAACTTTCTCGGCCTGTCCTCACAGCAGGGTGCGTCCCTCCCTTCCCCAGCGATTCCCATCGTCAGAGCGGAGACGCACCGAGTTTCCCTGGCGCGGGTTCCCACTCCCCGCCTCCGTGACACACCGCTTCCCGCTGGACGTGCCCGTACGGCACCCGCATGGCCGGGCCGGGGGGCGCAGGAACCGGCGAGGCACCGGGAAGCGGCTCCCGTGTCTCTCAGGCCTGCGGGGAGGCCAAACGCCGCGGCGGAGGCCCCGCCGCTCCCTGCCCACCTCAGCCCGCGGCCCGGCCCAGGCCGCGGCCCTCAGGCCGCTCCGCCCCCGCCGCCTCCCCTCCCGCCCCGCCCGGCACCTTCGGCCGGGAACTCCTCGAACTCATCGTCCTCCTCAAGGAGACCCAGGTCCACCGGCTGCTTCTTCTCCGACATCCTCAGCCTCCCGCGCCCCGGCACCGCGTCCCGCCGATCGCGGAGTCCGACGGGAAACCGCCGCCCGCCGGCACTGCGCGTGCGCCCGCCCGGCCGCGTGCCTGACCCCGCCTGGCCCCGGCCGCCTGGCCCCGCCCCACCGTGCGGTGTTCCCGGCTGTACCCAGCCGCCCTTTGCGTCTCTGGGGCACGTCACAGCGATGCCCGCTGCCTGCGCCGCCTCCCCGGCGCTTCCCGGCGGCCCGGCCCGCGCTGCTTTGACCCGTCCAAGGTTCAAAGCATCCTGCAAGGACTTCCTTCATCCCTACTGCTGGAGCACCTCCGTGTAAGGACAGGCTGAGAGAAACGGGGCTGGTCAGCCTGGAGAAGAGGAGGCTCTGGAGAGACCTCATAGTGGCCTTCCAGTACTTAGAGGGCTCTCGTAAGAAAGATGGGGAAAAGTTTTTTGGCAAGGCCTGTGGCATCAGGACAAGGAATAATGATTTTAAACTAAAAGAGAAGAAGCTTAGACTAGATATTAGGAAGAAATGCTTTACGGTGAGGGTGGTGAAACACTGGCACAGGCTGCCCAGAGAGGAGAGGTGGATGCCCCATCCCTGGAAACATTCAAGGTCAGGTAGGACAGGGCTCTGAGCATCCTGCTCCGGTTGAAGATGTCCTTACTTAGTGGGGGGGATTGGACTAGAAGAGCTGTACAGGTCCTTTCCAATCCAAACCATTCTATGATGCTATGAATACTTAATTTACATTAAGTAAGATAAACATTTTTTTGCCTGTTTAGGAAACACGTAGAAAAGAAGGACTAGTCTTTTCAGCTTAGTTTAGCTATCATCTCAACTTACTGAGTTGGGAGCAAGTGCCAGGGGCTGGGAAGAGAAGAAACCTTGAACTGTGAAGTGCTGCCCACTGGCAGAAAGAGGTTTGGCCCTAGAGCGAGCTGGGGCTGCTGGAGCTGGCTGACCTGCATCTGGGAGACACGCTGGGAGAAGATGCCCAATGTGGAGAATGTCCATGTGTTTTCAGTGCTTTAGGGGAATAAATTGTCCACTGCGATATCAGAAGAAATTACAGAAATCGCCGCCACTGAACATATCCCTTCTCTTTATGGTCTTTCATTATATTCTTTAATTTATATTCTTTCACTGGACAACCTGTTCCAGTGCCTCATAGATATTATATTAGATAGTAGGAAGATATTAGATTTTAGATTAAATATTAGGAAAATGTCTTTTACTGTGAGGGTGGTGAGGCACTGGAACACGTTGTCCAGAGAAGTCATGGATGCACTGTCCCTGAAGGTGTTCAAGGCCATGTTGGATGAGGCTTTGAGCAACCTGATCCAAGTGTCCCTGTCTATGGCAGGGGGTTTAGAACTGGATGAACTTTAAGGTCTCTTCTGACCCAAACCATTCTATGATTCTTTGATATTGATATATATTCAGACAAACCTTATCAAGTATTGGCCTTCTGTCCTTCTAATCTATAACCTGTATCCTTCTAGCATTTTAACATAGTTTCAAAACCTGCATTTAATTCACTGTCTTTTAAATTCCTTGTCCATAACACTAGAGAAACAAGGAACAAACCGGAAAGAGAGTTTATGAGTATTCAATGAAAGTTAGGATATTATGTGAAAAACAAGCCTTTTGGTGGGCCTAGTGTCATTGACTAGTCTTAATTCTCTATAAAAAAGAGCATGAGGATTCAATTGTCCAGAACAGATTTTCCGGAGTGAAAAGATATTTGAAAGATTACACGAGAGTGCCGAAACCCCATGTACAATTGGAACTTGACAGTTTCTAGATGGACCATTGAGAATAAAAGTTGCCTTTCAGCATATACCCTATGCGGTTGGTAGGAAAAGGCACTGGTGTCAGAATATACTGCCACTGATTTTTGGTTTATCCTTGCCCTGTTGCGGTCCCAAGACCGGTGGCAATCTTTACAGTCACCGAGCCATGGAGAGAGTACACACAGAGCAAGGAATGGTTTTGATCAAATTAAGGAAGGCACTTCCTACGTTCCTAGGACAAAGAGATCTACTTTCTTGGAGCTCTAGTCCCTGCACAGTACAGTGGCTAGATGCTGAATGTTTTTATCTTCCAGGACCAACAGCCTGACAATACTTGGTGGTTCAGCAAAGAGGTCTACATGCTGTTCCATGGCAATTAAAAGAAAAGTTCCTATAGATTCCAGTGGTTCAGGATAGACTATCTCTATTAAAATCTTAGCTTAAATACACCCTTAACTGGTAGCATGTTTGAAATAATTGAACAAGACAATCCCGAGTAACTCATCAGTCCCTCTGTTATTCTTTCCAGAGCTGCACAGCAGCTATTTACTCAGTATGATTTGTTTTAATTTTTTTATTCAGCATGTTTTATGCATTAGTATCAGAAAAGCCTGTCTTTCGTTGTCTAGCAGGGAGGTGATATTATGTAAATTTATTTATTCAGACTGTAATTTGCATAAATGAAAAATGGAAATAGAGCTTTTTTTCTGAATTAGAGCCTTTTTTTCCTTCAAAGTGAAACAAAAATAATGTGTCCAATACACTAGTTTGGATTTTGAAATTTTTTTAGGGGGACTGTTAGTCATTTTGATGCCTGGGCCCATTTTCTTCAACTTGGACACTCTAATGGCTGAAAGCATATTCTAAGGAAAAGATTAAGAAGAGGAAACAGAGCAGATTAGAAATGAATTTGCTTATAAGCAGTTAAAAGTGTCCTGTTTAAAAAAATTTCAGAGCTGTATTAAGGATTTTAGACACCCTGGGTGAGCTATTGTTTTGGAGATGTACATGGTCCCAGGGTATCAAACAGTGCCTATTTGGAGAAACCCTGTGCTGCAAAGAAAATTGGCACTGTGTACATTTGATCTAGCTGGCCTTATCAACATAATGTGAAATCTGTATGCACAGGTGCTACATGTAATGGACCACCAGCTCAGACCAGTGATGCTCACACAGTTTATCTGGATGGGAGAGGGACTGTCTTGCAATGCAGGCTGTGGGGTACCCAGGAAAGCACCTATTTTCTGGAAAAAAAAAAGGGGGGGAAAGCTTATTACCATGTGCCTTTCATTCAAAATGCAAGAATTAACCATGCAATATAATGTGTCCTGCATTATATAGCATATCTAGCAGCCCAAACACTGGTTAATGCATCCTGAAAGTCACTTCAGAGCTGACATTCCGTGTCTCAGAATAGTGCTGCATTTCATGCTACAGGTTTTTTTATTAAATTGGAGGAAAAAAAAAAGCATATCCTACATTCAGTGCCTCTGGACATTAGGAATGGATTGCTCTGCTCTCTGCAGCTATGGACCCATGGCTTTATTCCTGAGGTCAGTTCCTTTGGTTTGCTATTATTTATTTATTCATGTCTGCAGAGGTTCTCTTTTTCTCTAGCTGCTCCATCATTCACCAGCACCTCCTGGTAGCCCACCCTGCTACCACAGCCCATCCCTTCTCACAGTTGACCCTCACTGAGGTCAGGATACGATTAGGTTGCTGGAGATCATAAGGAATATTAACCACAAGGAACACTTAGATGTTGCTTACAGAGTTCCTTATGTGAAATACACACTGGCAAAGCTATTAGGTTACCAGTGACTGAAAAAGAAACAGTTCTCTCTTTACCCTTGACAGTCAAAGGAAAGTTTGATTTATTTTCTCATTTTCAGTTAGTCTAAAGGCAGCTGGGCAGTATTGCTACGAAGCCCTAGTTGTGTGGCATCGTAATAGGGGCAATATGTTTGTTCATTTCTGCTTTCTTCCTCTGTCTAATTGTTCTATTGTCTTTCTGGTCTCTCTCCACATTTGGGCTGACAAAATGTCTCCTTGGGTTTAACCCTCTAGCCAAAACTTAACAGGCTCCTAATCAAGAATTGACACCACCAGCAGGCTATTTCCTGTCTTTGTTTACCATTCCCGGTATCATCTTTCTTTTCCTTTCGGCCCATCATAGCAAATTTTCACCGTTATTTTTCTTTGCGTCTTCATCCATAAAGGGTGCAGGATGCTTCCTATATATGGGTCCTCTTTCATTTTCTGTTCTCTTGATCTCTGGCTTCCCAACTTCACATCCTCGATGAGCAGCACATCCATCCAGAACCAGATTTTAAAAAGCCAAGTAATTCTGGGATTGCTGTATAGTCCATGTAGCTATATAAGCAGAATTATTATTACCATCTCAATGCAAATTGGATTGTTTTTTTGAACATATAAGGGGTAATCACAATGTGATTAATTACTGGGTGCTGTTCAACATGACTTGCATTTCCATGCAAATATAAAGACTGTCAGGGTACAATTCTGTTGCCTAAACAAAGGTTTCTAATGTCATTTTAGATGCCCTAAACCACAGGGCTGCCTGACCTTGGCCCTTCCCAATGGCAGTTGGAGATGAGGTAAAATACCCCAAAGTTTCCAAAGCTGTACTAACTGCTTATGTTTAAGCGACTGAATTGCCATCCTACTGTACCTTGTAATAAATGCTATTGGTGCTTAATTGTCTTTTTCATGTTATTGCACAGCTACCTTTGTTTATTTCTGCCAAGTTTATCCTGAAATACATTCTGGTAACCTCAGTGTGAGTTATTCACTGAATAGGTTGGTATAAACGTTTAGGAATCAGATGAACAGAGTAGGCTTTTTTTTTTTCCATTCAAAATATCCTTTTACCTTTACTTAGCTGTATAGTACCTAAGGGGTGGCCAAGGATGAAGTTCAACCCAAATAAAATGCTGTAGTCTGGGAAAAATCACTGAGGGTTATTTCTGATGTTTTCTTAGGTAAGCAGGGTTACTCCTCATTACCAGTCCTGGCAAGCTGAAGAACTTAATGATACTTATACCATTGCAAGGGGAAGAATCCAGACACCAAACTTCAGGCCACACTTATGCAGCTTACTCAGCCAGCCGGCCCCTCTAGACTATCGGTTCAGAAAACAGAGATAAATGAGCTCTTCCAGGTGGCAAGTCAGAGCACCTGGGTTAAGTATCAGCCCTGAAATGTAATTTGAAGGGACCTGTCTCACCTCTGACTATATAAGGAGCCTAGGAAAATTTGTCCTGTTGTTGATTGCTGAAGGTCAAGGGACATAAATAGTATCTTAGAAGTTCAGGTAACAGCAGTCACCCTCATTGGCCATATTTTTCCCTCTGGCAAAGTTCTTCCAGGGAATTTTTAGGCCAAAATGTGTATGTTTACCTTGCTTATCAGTTCAGCTTTCCCCCCAGGAGATTCACCAGTATGTCTGATGGGAGCTGGCAGTGTCAGTACCGCATCACTCAGAGCTTGCTGCTACCTATTGGCTTTTCCGTGCCAGTAGGCAGAGTGTATACACTGCCCTTCCATCCTTATGGGGCTTGCTTTTCATCAGCCCTGGATGCTTTTCAGCTGTTCATCAATGCTACAAGCAACACAATCTCAGCTCAGAGAATTTCATTTAATTTATTGCCAATTAACACAAAATTTTAATTACTGATTTAGGTGTTGAGGGAAAGAAAGAAAACGGATACTAACACTCAGGGAAACACCTCTCTTTGCCTTTCCTCAGGCTCAACTTCAGTCTTTCCTCCCTCCTTCCTCACCTCAACTCCTCTTGTTTTCACTGCTGGTTCCCACTTTGCCTCCCTTCCAGTCCAGTCAGTGAGGTGATGAGCGATGCAGGCAGTGGAGGTCAAAGCACGGTGGTTTCTGTCTGCTGCCCTTGCAATTCACTCCTTGCCCTCCACTGCTCTTTGCTTCTTGCATGGCCTGTGAAAAAGCATTTGCAGTTGGTGGTTTACTTCCTAAGCTTGCATACACACCTTCGTTGTAAACTTGCCAGGAAACTGAGATGGGTATATTTTATCACATAGACTTACGCAGTAAATGAAGGTCAGATATCTAAAGTATATTTTGATGCTGAAGCCATAGATGTACAGCAGAGGTGCCAGCAGTGCAGGGCCAGTGCAGCACATGAGCAGGATCACTATGATGGACAACTCATCTCCCACGGTATGAGCTGCTGCACAAACAGAGGGGCTGCAAGACCACCCCAACTGGAAAAGCAGATCGTGGAGTCTGTGGCATGACGCAAAGCTTTACATTTTATGTGCAGAAACCCACAGAGCTCCAACGATCTTCCTTATCCATTCTGCAAAGTAGAGGGTACCTTCTTTCTCAGAGCTCCTGTTAGCCTGTCACATCTCCTTCAGCATGCGTAGAGGTTTTGATGAATCATCTGGTCATTTTCTACAGAAATGAGTGAAGAAATGCTATGTCATTTGCAGAAGCATCAATTAGTTTCTTCTTAAATGAGGACTCTCTTGAGAGCTTAATCAAAGTCCGCTCTTTATCTTAAGTTATTAAGTGAAATTGATGCAGTATGTCAAGTCAGAACCACGAGGAGCTATTGGGTCAAGTCCTAATCCTAATCCAACTCATCCCAGCCTTCCACATGAGTGCAGCCCAGGGTAGAAAATCATGCAAAACTGATAGTCCTTTTTGTTTCTGTTAGATATTAGTTTATTCTGAATGGTATTTTAAAGAAAATCCTTAAAAACAGCCTCTCTCTGTTCCTGACTTGGTTTCCAAAGCACATAAATATCTTGTAACTTTAATTCTTAGCCCCATATCAAACACAATAGCACCAGTAACAGCTGGAATGCTTGTAAAAACAGCATCTGAGAAATGGTGAGCGTAAGTCAAACCTGTCTGGTTTTACAGAGTATATATCTAAATTCTTTTTATAGATATTGTATATATACATGCATTCATATATTTATGTGTACAGTACTTATTAAACTACAGCAAGTATGTTGTAAAATTAAGCAGGCTCACATGATAGTACAATGGTGCTAATTGTTATTCTAACTTGCAAAGTAAATTAATGTAGGTAGGATCACCTACAGCAGTATATTACCACAAAAATATCAGATTTGAGTACATTATTACTGAGGCTGGCTGAGAAAGTAAAAGATCTAAACTGATTGTCATGTGAAGGAGTGCATTAGGAAACAGCACTCTCAGTTTTACTGTTTCTGACTGTATCTTTTGTAATGCACAATAGGGGAGTCTTTTCTCTGATTTGCTTTTAAGGCTTTAGCACAATCAAATGCTGGAGGTATTGTAAAGAAAATCTGCAAATAGCATGAAAATGTCTTGTGGTGACATTCTTATTCAGGCTCTAGGCCTGATTTTGAAAGATCCTGAACATCCAGAGGTGCCAGTGCTAAGCAATTCTGCACATCAGATCTTTGCAGTCTGAAAGATTGTTTTATAATCTTGTTTTCATGCCCTTGCAAACCTGCAAAGTCATTTTTTCCCCAGGTAGTAGCACAAATTTTATTAAAACCGTTCAGAACAGGTAGCAAAGTTTTAAGGCAATGGTTTTGTGCTGTCTGTTAAGATACATAGCTTTAGTCAGTAGAAGTTTCACTCCTTTCCAGAAACTGATAATATATTCAAAGTTAAGACATTAATTTTATTTTTTTTTTAAGTTTCTGCAATGCTGGGAGTTTTACATCCTCTCCATTGCATCATTCTGCCTGGCTATGGCACCGTCTTCACAAAAGTTCTGGCACATTAATAGCAAATGATTTGTAGGCCATATAAAAAGTCAACACATCCAAAAAAACCCCAGGATTTCTGTTCTTTGTCTTTCATTGCCTTGTCATCTGTAGGGAAAAGTCCATATTTGCCATTGTGTTTTCCCTCAGAAGTGGTTTGAGGTGGCTGCAGCCTAAACTATAACCAAACTAAAACAATAAGGTTTGAAATTGTATGTTCAGTGTTTATGCAGGTTGCATGTAAACCACAAGGAAAAATAAATTTAAACAATCACATGCAGATCTGAGAGATGCGGCTGAAGTAATGGCTCCTCAATTCCCATAAATATGACTAAATTTAGAATTTGATTTCCCAACTGGTTATCACACGCACAGTTTATTGGCACAGTGTAACTGAACACATCCAAATGCCTGGGCCTTCATTTGTATGAGTTTAAACCTAAAGCTAAAAAGAGAATTGAAGAAACTTACATGTGTTTTAATACTGAAAGAGATCAACAGATCTTACCTATGCTGTCAGATATTCAGGATGCCTGACCAAAATATACAAGACTATTTAGAAACATCGTATTTTTTTGTATTGTTAATGACCTTATGGATCTCCAAATATTCACCAAGGACTCGTGACAGCTGCCTTTTGAGTATAATGGAAAGCCACCTTCTCTTAAAAGCACAAAGCAAGTAGCAATTGGCCTTTAGTTCTGCATGCAACCAAACCTTGAATACTGAAGTGTAAGCTCTTTGAGATATTACAAGGTGGGTTTCAGTTATCTGGTGTTCACAGAACAACTCCAGTTTCCTCAAAATTTGGCTCATGGCACTGACAATCCTCTAACAATACTGGTTTTACACCTCTGATTCCACCTTCTGTGCGTTTTCAATTACTTGCAGAAATGCTCTTATAATGCAGTCATTTTTCTTCAGCATGTAAAATACTGGTTTTATTGACAGACTCGTATAACCTACCTTATGTATTTAAACAAAAGAAAATCTACTTGAGGCACATGTAAGCACAAACAAAACCTATGAATATAGATTTGTTAAAGCAATGTGACTGGTAATCCTAATAAAACTTAATCCCTTTCTAAAATATTCACACAGGTAGTTGTGGATGTTACATACATATATACATGCTGCAATGATCCTTTGCAGTTTTGCATAAACTCATTTAACAAGCACATCTGAAACACTTATTGCACTGAAATCTTGAATTGTGCATTATAAATAATGATTTTTAAATGATAAATTGTAATTTTCTTTTATGGCTGTTACAAATTTGTATTAAAGCTTCACTGAATTGGACAATTTTTCAGTAGAGTTTACTTAATGTTAATCTATTCATTTGGGGGTAAATGAAGAGTTTAATGGTGAGGTGATATAACTAGAATATAGTCTCAAGTGGCGTGTTAGGTTTATCAATCAGTGAAAATTGTGCACTTGAGTGTAAGAGCACATGTCTATCCATATGATTCTTGCTACCTCTGTTAATTGAAACCCTTTTTCCACCCTATTATCAATACTTGAAAAATAGCTCCAACCACATCTATTAACCAGTGTCTTAATAGATGCTTTATCAACTCCATATAAATTGCATATATTTTGCTAGAAAGCAATTTCACTGATATAAGGGTCAGTTCTGTGGTTCACTGGAGATGTTCACTCGGGAGGTGCTGGGGCACAAAAGGGTGGATTGCTGGAGATGGATAGAGCTGCGGGTCTGGTGTTCAATCCACTGAAGCACTGTACAAGGTTGAAGGTCCAATCTGATTGACACTCTCCGTCATCATCAATTTTAACAAAGGAAAGTATGCACATGATGAAAAGTAGTTAGACATCAGCCCTTTCACTGGGAAATCTAAATCACAATAGAAATATGTATTTTTAAATTTACTAACATTTTAACATTAACATTTTAAAAATTATTATAGACTCAAGGCAGCAGAATTATGTACCAATACTGAGATATCCTAAACAGCTCTGAATTGAAAAGTTCTTGCTTTCAAAGCAACTTCTCTGGAGTTTTCATTGATATTGACACATTTCCTTTCTCCTCTAGATACTTGATTTGAATGAAAATAAATACAGATTTTCTGAGTGGCTCAGCTCAGTGTCTCCTGAGATCATGGACAATTCATCTGTGCTTTACTGTGCCTTTATTAAAACTTAGGTACTTCCATCTCTCAAGCTCAGCATGCAAAACATGTTTCTGAGCATGTCTCAATCTAATTTTGCTGATAGAAACCTCTTCCACTTTCCAATCCTTCTACTTTCTACTCCTTCCTTGCCCTTCACATGCCCTTTCTGGTCCTCTCTTTTCTTGTTGATTTTCAGAGCCACTTTGCCTTTCTTGGTCAATTGTCAACCTCTTGAATCAATACTAGAAGGAAAATGAAAGTGTCTACGAAACGGGAAGAGAAAGAGGGATATGAGATGCTCAGCAATGTCTAATGTAGTACCACCTAAAAGGCTTCTCTAATAATTAAAGGCATTTTGGATCCTTGAACCCATGGGGGTTTGCCTCTGCTCAGAGATTACACACACACAATAGATTCTGCTTTCCTTTCTCTGGCCAAGTTGTTTAATTGATGCCTTCAGATGTGAGGATACAAGGTGAGGGGCAATTATGCTGTGTAATGCTTCCCTGTCTTGGAAGGGATGAAATGCTAGGACAGCATCAGTATCTTTCATTAACTTTACCATTTTCTGGCAAAGGTGGGTTGCTAGTAGTTTTAAGAAGAATAATTTGTGGAAATAATCCTTGACAGAGAAAAGGTGTTATTAGGGCGTTGTCTCCATACCTCTGAAAACACAGAACCCTTCTGCTCAGCTTTGGGGACATTCTTTCTCATGGTTTCTTTGAATCCTAGTTCCTCAGAGTAGCTTGTTGCCGTGACACAGAACAGAGCTTTGCAGTGTTGAAAGGGATCCACTAAATGGCATGAATATGGTTTTGATTGGTTTGGTATGTTCTCCACCCATGATCAGTGGGCAAACCAGTGGAGCTGTGAGAATTTGCACAATAGGGGTTGTACGCATAGGTAACATACTGGAAGAATTTGCATTAAAAATGAGTAAATAGATTTCCTTTTAGTTATAAAGCATAGTTTTATGGGATCATATGTTACATAGGAAAGCAGAGCTGAAACTGGTACTACATTTATTGGCGTATGCAAGACCCCATCACAACCATCAGATCTGAGCTACGGCAGATCTGCAAACTGACCAAGGCCAGCTTAGAGCTCAGTGCAATACTAACAAACCTGGTTTGTATACAGAAAATTGAGGCTTGAGATTGCAAAAAAAAGGGTACAACAAGGATTAGTGCTTTACCGTAACTGAAAATGTATTGTTTTCATTGTTACGATTTTAAAAAATTATACTATAGTGGGCAGGAAGGGCAAAGCCATAATTGAGAGCTAACAGAAATCCTGCTATGCAATGAAGAACTTCCTTTTACAGAGTGGTATTTCTTCACTGAAAGCAGATCATTGCTATAAAGAGCAAGTATTTATCAATTTTCAAAGGTCTTGGCCCATCAAAGGTAGTGTTAGATTTGGAATTTCACTTTTGTTGCCAAGGTGACAAACACTTATAAATATACCACATCTTCTAATGTGCTTTTAACTTAGTATTTTTATGGCTTTTAAATCAGATACCATTAGCAAATATATTAGGTAATTTAGCTGAAAGACCATTTTCCACTAACACTTTTTGTTACATTTCCCCAGGTACTTCAGTAAATGTCTGTTGTGACATTGCAGTCCTGCCAGGCTTCTAGCATATAAGGATACATACAGTACATCTGGTAAGAATTAACATATTACCTTAGGGTTTTCTATTTTTTTGTGTTGATAATTACAAATTGTACGAAATAAGACACATATTAAGGGTTGGATCCTATAGTCCATTGACTTCAGAAAGAACTCTGTGGAATTAATGATTCCAGGATTGACCGTACTGTGCGTTGTTATTCTTGGCTCCCGTCTCCCCTTTTTATAGCATGGTAATGAGGCTGAAAGCACAGGGGAGACCATAACAGCTCCATAAGCAGGGCCCTTCCCTCTGCAAAGGGGAAACAAACAAAACCTTCGTGAGTGTTTTCTTCTTTTCATAAACCCAAAGGCCAGCAGAGATATTTACCATCACCTGTGTGATGCTCTGCAGGACACCAAGCCAGGAGCTGTCCTGACAGGAAATGGACTGGCAGCAGGGCAGGCTGTGTCTAAGCTGGAGCATGGCCCGAGGGAGGCTGGCTTGGAAACTGGTGCTGGCAGACAGGAGGTGGCAGTGAGTGCAGGAGCTGAGGGGAAGAGGTTGGAGGAAGAGGTTGGGCTGGACTCTGCTCCCAGGACCTCCACCTTGCCTAGGAGCCCTGCACCAAGGGGCATCCTGGTTGGGGGTGTGACCTTGTGAGCAGGCAGGGCTGGAGGGGTGGGGTGCTGACAGAAAGGAGCAATCATTTCCAAATACAGTTTTTAAAACATTTTGACAAAGCTTGCCGTCACTGAGGATTAAACACAATTCATAAACTAGTGAATAAACTTCCTGCAACAGCAGCATATTAGATTGGGTGGAAAGGTCCGATGGAGAAACATCCAGGAAGCATCTTTCATGCCTGCATATTAAATTTAATCTGCCACCCCTGTCTTTTAAGACTTGGTATTCATCTGCTGAAAAGAAGATGTTGATCTGAAAGAAAAAGGGATGGGAAAAACCCCAGCCTACTCTAACAGTTTGTTTGGTGAAGTGGGAGAGTCTTAAGGAGAAATTCATTGTGTGTGAGCTACAAAGAGCCTCCCGGCACTGCACACACAGGGCCTGTATATGTCCCTCTCGCCCCCAGCCCAGCACTGTCCCATTGGCCTCTTCATTCAGCACAGCTATCTGTCATGAAGAATTTAAGCTTCATATTTTCATCTGTCAGTTGTGAAAAGGGCTGTCAGCTGAAGCTTGCACTACCATTTGCCAAAAAGCCTATAGCCCATGCTGACAATACACCCTTATATTTGTGCTTCCAGGCTCCAGATAATCCCTTCACTTTCCTCCTCAGCAGTCCAGTTATGATGAGGCTTAAATTGCATATTTTGGGGGGTTTTTAAATCCAGATTTTGCTGATAAATGCTATCAGCAGGAATGAAATGAAATGCAGCACAGTTTAGCTCTTATTACCAACGTAAAACCTACTATGGGCATTTTGTGAGGGCTAAAGAGACGGTATTCATATTAAACAGGTTAATGTCCATAATGTCTATAGTCACAGGAACTAAACATAGGAATGGTAATATAAGCTTTTGTCTACTTTGTCTGTTTGCCATCCTTGAAAAAACCCACTCGTCCTTCAAAGAGTTTCTTTCTATAATTTAATTTACAAAGGGAAATAAGATAACCATCTCATTACAAATCCATAGACAATTACTTTTTATGCTCTGGGATGCCACAGAACTACTTTTATGATGCTGCAGAGGGAATAAAGTGTCTAAATCCACAAAGCACACTTGCAAACCGTAACGCTTTTCCTGTAAGACAGTTGACGGATGCACAACAATAAAAGAGGTTTAGTAAAAACTAGTCACCAACCCTATCTGATGCGTTTATGAGGATGAGGAAGTGTGCAAGAAGTTAATACACCTGTAACTTTAGGACTGCAGAGCTTTGATGTTCACACCGAAATAACAACCCAGCAAAAGTAAAATTGTTTCAAAAACTCAAATCTTATCTGAGGACTGTCTGGGGATATAGCACATAGCACAGTAATCCAGGTTAAGTGTTTTCTGTCTTGTCTCTAAGAAATCAATTGTCCAACCACAATCCAACCACGAAGAAATCACGTCTTTAACTCATTAAAGGCTTTTAAATTGTCTAATCGATTATGACTCAATTACATTTTTCTGAAGTCAATATTATAATATAGAAACAACTTTACAATTTTCTTCTTTGGTGAACCATCATATTTCCCTGCAATTCTAAAATATTCTAACGCAATATACTAGTGCCAGAGGGATTTCTGTTTCGTTGCCTTATATTGTCATTTGGAAACCTACATCAGAAGAACGTTTTTCAACCTATGATCTGAGTCTGGAAGTAAAAGGGAGATGGACTGCTGAAGGGAAGTCTGCAAAAAGCCCTATGAAAAGCAACCTTATTGTTAGTAGGTTTCAGCCTGACCCACTTTTCCCCTGGAAAAGGTTTTCGGGTTTTCACATTAAAAATAATAAAAACAATTAAAAAAATGTTGATAGTTACTGCCTTGGAATATCTTTTCCATGAGAAACAAGGTGGGAAGTAGCTTACCCTCAACTGACTCGTGTTCCGAAAATGAGGGCAGCTGCAAGGCAGTGTATAAAGTGACCCTCTCTGGAAACATTTCTGCATTTGCTTTACACAGTGTTCCTGCAACTGAAACAACTTGTGTGTGCAAATTTGAGCCAGTAAGTGTCCTCCAGGTCAGAATATAATGCAGTTGTAGTGCTACTGAAAAAAGCTTGAAATAGAGGACTGTCATGAAAGGCCTCCCTGTTGGGGTCCTGCTGTCTCCTACTACAACCGACTGTGGTAAATAATTTTTCTTCCGATGGGATCAAGTTCCCATCTGTAAAATATTTTTTTGCCCCTGCTTTATCCTGTGGCTGGGTTCCACCAGTAGGTAAAGAGCAACCAAGAGAAATGAAGCTGGAAGGGACTGTTGTATCACAATCTGCATTTTTATGTTATTAATTTATAAATGTTAAGATTGGAATAGGGTTGTGTAAATAGATAACAACAAATGACAAAAAATATGTAAGTAATATTAACACCAGAAATAATTATTAGACATCCATTAAATTATCTTTTTCTGTAACAATAGTGAAATATTGTCAAGATGGCAGCAAAGGGGCATTATCTGTTCAATCCCTGATTTAGAGCAGCAAGTACAACCTGCCTCAGAATATTCCCGCACAATGACTTATAGAAAAGAAGGGTGGGAATTCAGATAAATAGGGATCACTCTGAAAGGCAGGGAAAAAGGAAAGGGTAAAAGCTAGCATAGTGTATAAATTGGCTCTTGGTGCATGAAGTAGTTGGAGGTGTCTGTGAAGCTAATCAGTGCTAAAGGACAGTGATTTGTGTCAGCTATTTTTTTGTCCAAAAGATTGAAATATCTGAGGGACAGAGGTTTTGTGTTCCTTCACCTAGAGTATTTTGGATCTCACTATGTTCTTCCTGTTGTTACAAACATGAATTCCCTTAGCATTGCATATGTGTTGACTATCTTAACTTTTTTTAAAAAATAGAAATGAAAAGACTGAAATATATTTTGTTTCAGGAATAAATTACTCCAGGAACTGTAGCAAGTGATTTGATTCCCAAAGAAATACAGACTTTTAATGTCTGAGTTGCACTGTCCTGGGGTAAAAATTCAGAAAATAGTTTCACTTCACTGAAAAGCAGGATTTTACTCCTGAATTCCTGGGAGTTCCCACCTAATCTAAATGCCTTCTGTTTTCCTGCCTCCAGGTTCTTTTGTCTCTGGAGGTACTCATTAGAAGCAGGCTCATTGCCTCATTTAAAGAACAAAAAATGGAGGAGGCAAATCAACATTTCTTTCTGCATTTCATTTTACCTACAATTTGGGAGCAGCTTTGGTTAAATCTAAGTTACCCTCCTCCACAGACACGTACAAATCGGTCTGACAGTGTCCAGTATCTTTGTAGATGAAGACAGAGAAATTGCTCTAATATAACACATTCTCTTTGCAGGTTAAAAATACTGGCCTTTCTTACTAGTTTGGGTTGGGCAGCTCCCTCCTCCAACTGCTTGGTTTTAGGACTCTCATTCCTAGATGCTGAGCAGCTGATTTTAATTGCTTTAATTTTTCTGAGAAATTGAGCCTTTACCCTCAGCACCTAACATGGATGTAAAAAACTCACGTGGGCAGCAGGGTGCTTAACCACCAGGCAAGGCAAATACTCACCTCCCAAGTCTCTTCTATAGACCCCAGCCAAATCTTTCTTCTCTTTTCTGTTATTCTTATTCCAATTATTCCTTCTTCCTGTCCTCCAATGTCTTTGAAAATATTTGATTAGTAGCTACGTTTTTCTTCTTTAAGCAGTAGAGTTTGACTCAACACACAGGTAGACACCAGGAAAAATCCCTTCTGCCAGGTGCAGTACCCAGGGTAGTGACAGCAGATCTCCTCTCCAGTCAGCACTGTAATCCACTGGCACAGGAGCCACCAAGATGATAGACCCGGCACCCATCTCCTTGGAGTCGGTGGCAAGCAGCAGTAAAAACATTTGCTAGCCACGTTTTATCCCATTGCTTGCCCTTGCACTTTTGCCAGCTGTGGCTCAGGGCAGGCCAGGCTGCAGGAAAATAGTAAGAAAAAACACAGTAGTGTTTCCTTTTTGAGTTGTGGTATAATAAAATCAACAGCATGAAGCTACTTGTCCCACTCTGTGAAACCAACAGATGGACTAAGGGCAAATAACTCCAGTGCCTAATTTTTCATCTTCTGTTGATCCTGGATATTAAATGGGATGAAAGGGTAAACTGGGTATTTTTTGAAGCTGTCTACAGCTGACAGAGCATAACATAGATAAAAGTACATGAGTGCTGTGGAGCCAGAAGATTTCCGTGCTACCATACTGTACATCCACAGTCATCTACTTCAAATTACTCACTTCACGAGATGTGCTGAGGTAGGGGAACTCAGCCTCAGACAGAATGTTTATTATGTTCCTCTTGCTTTGTTCTTTGAATCAGTATTTCTTCACAGTTTTTAAACCACATATCTTTGTAAAAGTCACAGCTTCCCACAATGTTATTGATTTCAGTTTGAGAGGATTGAAAGAGCAAGGGCACAATTAATTACACAGTATGAAATAGTTAGATTTAACAGGAAACTGTAAAGCTTTATTTTTTAAAAATGTTTCTCAACTCCAGCACTAAGCGAAAGTGTAAAGTGAAAGATGCTGGATTTTTTAAATGTCAAAGTAATTTTGGCCTATCTCTGGCTTTTCCATTTGCCACATTAAAGCAGCCCTGTTATTCTGTAAACTTCATAGTCTCAGTGGGAATACAACACAACATTTGCCAGGGCTAGCTTTAAGGGTAGGCAAAGTAGGCAGCTGCCTACCCTAACAAGGAGCTAGATGCAGCAAAAAAAATGTCAAATATGCAAATATAAAACATTATTATTTGCTAGCAGTACATGTTTCCTGTTCAAATTGGCAGAAGAGAGAAATATAATTCTTCTAATATTTTATTGGAGAGTAAAAAAAAACATGGGGGAGGGCATGGAAAAGCCTTTCTGTCTGACATAAAAGAGGTGAAGGCTGGCAGTGGTTCCTGCTGCTCAGCTATTTGAGGTGGCCTTTGGCAGGTGATGGGTGAGGAGGCTGGTTGGGGCAGATCTGCTAACCCCACAGAAAGCAACACACCTAAACACACTCACTGCTATGGGAGGGCCTTTGCTCTACAAGCAAGTACTTTTAAAATAATTTTAGAGGAGTTTTGTTCAAAATAAACTGCCTTGCAGCCATATGCAAAAGTTAGTGTGTTTTTCTCTTCTTGCTTTTAGTTTCAAATAGTTTTAAATTTGCATTCCACATCACCTGTAAAATGGGCTAAAGCAACTGTTCTGGATTTTTTTTTAAACTGATTTCTTTTATCTATGCAGTTACTACACTAGAGAGAAGCACTGGCATTTTAGGTTTCCAGCACCTGAAAACAGCAATCTTGCGAGCTGGAATATTTTAAATGGAAAGCAGGAGAGAAATGACAGTGGTTCACAGTGAAAGAATGACTTCTGGGACCACATATAGGAATCTCTCAGTTCTGGATCAACCAAGCAAATTAAGGTAAAACCCAGAGGGGCAAATGTACTGCACAGATTAGCTTGGGAAGCATCCTTTTATAGAAACAAGCAGGAAAGTAAAACAGCGCTTTAGAAGTGCATTAAGTATACTTTATTCCTCAGCTCAGAGTTAATTCACAGATTTCACACAAGCTAAAGCTTCCTACAAATTTCATAACCAAGTTCCCTACCAAACCTCAGGGGAGTTTATAATGATAACTCCCTTCCCCCACCTCCTAGCTGACCTGGAAATGCTTAGAGAACTGTACTTAGCAAAACTCCTGTCCTAAGACTTTTTATTATTATTGTTATTACCTGTGCTTTTCTCTGAACCATATATAAATGAGTGGGGATTTCCCCTTGCACCAATTAAAACCCAAATCTCACCTCTCCTTTCTTCCCCCTCAACAAGAAGTTAACCCCTGCTGAGCTCTTTCCCCCAAGGCAGCTATTAAGCCTCACAGGTGAGCTTGCTGCAGTGTAATGAGAATGAATCAGCACTGATCTTCCAACAGATAAACACCAATCTTCTATTCTAGCCACCTGGCTCTGGACTTATCAGACAAGATAGAGGGTATGGCTTGAGTTAGGTGGATTTTCTTCTCCTTTGCAATATTCTTGCTTTTGTGTTTTCCTTCCTTTAGCAAGCCCTCTTGGGAGCAAAGGTGCTTTGGAACATCTTCAAGCTGGCATTTTTCTTTCCTAAAATCCACATTCTGATGCTTTTTGTTGAAGGAAATTACCTTGTTTTGTGTATGCTTATTCTCTTAAAGCCTTTCAGTTGTGTCAGAGCTCTTTTTTCACCAAGTCCGTGAAATACAGATAAGTTTTTGTTACACCTGGACAGAAGTAATATGGAAATACTTTCAATTTAGTGAAGGTTTAATTATAATTAAACATGGGTTTTGTACCTTTGGGAAAATGAATAGATTTGTGTAGTTATATAGGTAAACTCTTCTTGTCTCCCTGTGGTTTTGATCACAAGGATGTAGAGTCAAGAATGGTAATAATTCACTAAAATATTTTCTGTCCTAGATGTGCATGAATCATATAATTGTTTGCCTAATGAAGCTCTTAGGAATAACTAGAAGAAATGAAATGCATTAAGGAGTCTAACAGGAGGATGGGCCGTGGTACCAAATTACATCAGATTTTTATGATTGTTCTCAGGTAGGGAGTAAAGTGGGAGGATAAGACAATTCTCCAGTTCACTTTCTACTTCTCCACTCATTTCATATTAGAAATAAGTGTTTTGTAGGACTACTTTCAATTTGTTCTCTGGTCCTGGCAAACAAGTACTGTTCTGTTGCCTTTAAATTTCATCTTTCCCTTTTATCTCGTATGCTTTGAGGAGAACATCACCAAATAACATTGACTCCTGCTTTCTTGAGTGCTTTCTAAAACTCAGCAAATACACATTCAAAGAGAGTTTTGGGCTCTCCTGCTATCCACATTTTTCTTTCCCTATCACAGGGGACGGAATAGGCAGACCATGTTTTGCATCTTTTAAAAGTGTGGGGTTCGTCTGCTGCTTTTTTCACTTTGTTCACTCTAATGGGAACGGTCTTTCTGGAGAAAAAAAAGAAATTCACAGAAATATTTATCATCGGTGCCATGTGCGGTGGGGATATTTGTACCAGATAACAGCACAGCACATATATTAGCTTGAGTTCATCTTGGGTTAAATTCTGGAAAAGCCACAGGAGAACAAGCCCTTTATTTAACTGGCATTTTGTATCTACAAGGGAGGTTGTGTTGCTAAAACTCAGGCAGGGTAAATATTCCTTGTGTTTAGAGGACCACAATATTAGCAGGTCTGCTGCTGAATTTACAATGGCTATCAGTGATTTACTGATTTTGTGGTGGCCCTTATCTATTATGATGTATTTAGGTGCATTTCTACATATGTTTTTTGAAATCTTCCTTCTCAAGAGCTGCATTTTGGGTTCAGTCACTACTTGCGAATTTTCCCTGGAAATGGAATGTTAATTGTGTTGGAGAGAAAAGATGCTAATATTTATTTATATAAACAAAAGTTATTATTTAATGCATAAAGCATTTCTGTTAAAGCAACTTTCTTGTGGATTTGAAGAGAAATATTGTCTCATTTTGTCTCTTGGTGACTTGTATAAAAGTACGTAATTTTTCTACACTGCACTTTGTACAGAAAGGTAGGCAGAGAAACAGCCATGTTATAATAAATGAGAATTAAAAGTAATTAGTGGAACAGCACAACACGGAGAACTGGTAATACAATCCAGAGTCTTTTCTCTTCCAGGTGTTTGGATGCTGGGTAGTGAATGTGTCATAAATACCTCCATGGCGAGGTCACTAGTTTCAATGAGGTTTGTGTCAAGAATGGCAGGAAGGCCATTCTTGAACATACATACATGAGCATCGGTCACTGGGAGAAAACACACTGCTTCTGTCCGTTACAGAGGGGTGAAGACTGGACTGTGTTGTTTGAGTCGACACTACCCCTGTCAACAAGAGACCCTCTGCCAGGAGAGGCTGTCACCATATGCCCTGGCACGAGCTGCATCTGTTTGTGGTAGCTGTCCTGGGAGGACCTCATGGATCACAGCAGTTGCTGTGTTTGCTCTGTGACTTCTGCTGGTTTCTCTTTACCTCATGTGGCTGTGTACAAATACGATGCCAAAAAGTCCCTAGCAAACAGCCTTACATGCTGGAAGCAGCAAATTATGGCTTATTTTATGCAGGAGATATAAGCTGGATGACTGTGCTAACTTTGGCTTCATGCAGTATTTTTTACAGTCTGTTTCCATGTAAAAAATCATTACTTAAAGGAAATACCACACTTGCTAGCCTCAATCCATACTCTTCCTGACCATACAGGAGCAGAGCTGGGTCTCGGGTGTCCCTTTTCACTTTGAAAACAAAGCTGCTTGCAGACTTACTTAGAACAAAGACCAAATTTTTATTTAGCTGAAGGTTTGTATTAACATAGTTAGAAGTTTAGCTGTTGTGTTGATTCTTTTCTCTTGAAAGCACTAAAGAGAACTACTTCCTTTTGTTTTACATTTGAAAAATATGGTCTGTGCAGTTTCTTACCTCTACTCAGAGCTATGAAGAGAGCTGAACGCTTGGAGCTTAGCCACATATACCTTTAAGCATTTCTAATTGAAAAACACAAAGCATTGTTTTCTCTTGGAGAATCGGCTCGCACTTTGGATTTAGTAAAGAATGCAACACTGAGATAATCTCACTTTTCTCGTTATCATCCTTTCATTCTTCTTCATTCCCCCCTCCCTAGACACAAGGTGACGTATCCAAGTATTTGTCCTTCAACAAACTCTTCAGCAAGCAACAGAGCAGAAAGCCCTAATATCTATTCATTTGTAATCTGTCATTCTTAAAGTATTAAGGACAATTGACTTCACATGTCTCAGGTAATTAGAATAGTCATCCTTTGCTCCAGATTTTTAAAGTAAGTGTCTCAAACTCTTAATCAGTACATTTATTGATGTCTTTCAACATATCTTATCTGTTTCTTGTCAAGTGAGTTTTAGATTTGAAAAAATCTTGCATACTGAATTCTGCATAAGAATTGTATTAAAAAACCTTTTTCTATTGCTTTTGTAATCAAATAAAACATATTAGTGACAACGTGGTATTTTCCACATTCAAAGTAATCAATCTCTTTTTTTAATATGGAAAACTGCTCAAAAGCAAATTAATAAATATAAATGTCAGGAGTTACATTTACACAAATGTTTTAGTACTTGTTTTCTCAAGTTTATATTTCCACATCAAGCAATGTTAACTATGATAATAGCTAATACCATTTTACAAGCTCCAAGAGGCTCATAAAAAAAACATAGTTGGATTTCTTCAGCTGTTACAGATCTTAGCAAGAAAAAGCAGCCATTCCTCACCTCAGAAACCTAAGTCCTAACTTTGACCACTAACACAAGTTTGTGTATTTTTTTACCTACAGATATGGGAGATCTCTGGGTACAGGTCCACCTAAGCTGAGTGTTCTCAGTGCCCTCCTGGAGCTTGAGCATTCTCAACAGATAGCACTCTCCTGGTCTGACAGATCTGTGTTTGTGAGAAGAGCAATCTTTAGGGCTTGGTAGGGTATTGCCATTACTCTATAGCTATGGTTATAGGGGCTTCTCCGCAGATAGATTTTTTTGGCTAACTGTTGCATTGTTCATTTCAGTTGTCCTATTCAAGGCATTCTTCCCTGGCATCTCTCTAGCAAGGAATGGACAAATCTCTCAATAGCTGGCACTATGCACTGAGGGATCAAATGTGGGTTACTCAAACCAAGCTGCAGAGGAGTCTCAGGCTGGTATCGTGTGCTGGATGGGAAATAAAAAACCTAATCTGGAATGTGTTTTATTGAAGGCAGAGTGGGGAAGCAGCTTGGGCGGTGGTAGATGCATCTCTCCATCGTTGCTGCAGTGTTCTCCTGTTAGCCACACTACATCAAAAAGCAGCAGTGTGTTTCTACAGCAAAGATTTTTTCATGAAGAAATGGAGTGATGAGGTCAGACTAGTGAGGAAAGCAAAACTGGTCCCTCCATCCCTTTGCCAGTGTTTGCCCTTGTGCACCCTACTCTAAGAATTTCTGCTTTGTAGGACATTATATATTTGCAGTCCCAGTCAGGACCTGGTTTGGACTCTTAATTTAAGAATCTCTTGTTTGGGTTTTTTTCAATATTTGGCAAGCAATGATCAACAAATGCTGAAGAGCAATATACTATGGTAAAGCAAAAACTTAGGATTACCTTGGTGTTGTTACCATGTCCTAGCTATCAGACCAGATATTCTCTAGACTCTCCTGGGGAATATGCCTTGCGTATAGACTAGGAACCATATGTAGACACACATGCTGTTTAAATGGTTGTTGTGGAGTCCTTTTGCACACCTGGCTTATTGGAACAAAGAGAGATGAGCTGTGGTAGCTCTTTTTTTTCACTGACACACTCTCTCCTGTGCCTCCTCTTCTTCAGTTGTGCAGGCTGTACTGACAACAATAATAGGAGAGAAACTTGAGCAGGTGGGGTGTAATCCAACCTGAGCCTTAGAGCTGCCCCTGGTCTCTTGGGAAAACTGCTTGCTGATTATAAGAGAGCTCTTTATACCTGCAGGCTGCGTACATTATTCACTACAGTAGACACAAAAAGTATATCTGAGATGTGCTTATCTGGAGTTGTTGCCTTTTCAGTTAGTTGCTCCCCTCTTCTTTTAACTTCTTTTTGGGATAGGTGAAAACAGGACTGTGAGGATGTGGAAAGAGAGAATTCCTTACTGTGGAAGAATCTCATGAGTCTATGGACATTGTGTATGCTAGTACATGACAGAATACCCTTCAGACTTCAAATGAAGTCCCAGTTTCACCAGGGAGTGGAAGGCCAACAGGGCATAAAGCAGCTGCCAGTGTCTTGAATGGTGTGAGCACTTACTCTTTCAAAACACGTGTGCCTTTGAGTCTCTCTCCGTTGAGCAGAATAACTTGATTACAGACAAGGGAACAGATCTGTCCAAGTAACATAGCATTGCCTTTTTTGTAGTCATGACAGCTGTACCGATCCAAGAAACAAAACTCATGTCTTCATGTGCATGGTTATCTCTATTCGCCAGGGAGACAGATCTCTGGACTTCAGTGTGTTGAATACGCTGAAGTGATTCTGAGTTATAAACCTCCAATGCTGCATTGTTCATAATGGGTGAATTCTTTGTTTTACTTTACTTCTCCTTTTCTTAAGAAATTGGTTCTGTGCATACATAATACTTTCTCCTTTTTGTAATATATTATTCAACATGGAATAATTACGAATGCAAAGTTTGCACTGAACAGCAGAAGGAGAATATTTGCCTCCCACCGCACCATTTTTTGTCTCTTTTTAAAAGATTAATTTCCTGATTACTGAATTATTTTAAACATAATATTTAGCCTTCACCTTCTTTAGTTTGCATGCATATTAAATAAGCAAGCACTTTAAATTAAGGACTGTTTCTCCGTTTTGAAAATTTGGGGGCCCCTTCTGAAAACCATTGCTCTTGCGAATTATCTCAATGGAATAATTGATGGAAAAATAGCTGTGATTTTAAAATACAGGTGATTTGATTTAGAATTTTGCCTTCATTCAATTCATTGGAAGGTACTAACCTGCAACTGACTGCTTTGAAATTATTTTGTGTGGGTATCTGAACATACAGAAATTGATGTATTGCTATGTTTATCACTATTATGCTGTTACCATTTCAGCCATGCTGCAAATTCAAAATTTTCCCATAGGAGAGGCTAATTGACTTGTGCTTTTGTGGTTTATGGTGTCACCAAGCCCCTTGACACAATTCTAGTGCTGTATTGAATGGATGATAATCTTTTCTTATTCTAACTATTGACTTAATGTTGATACAACATCTATCTATGCTTGTCTTCCCCAGGAAGACACTCTGTGATTCAGTTAGCACGGTAAATATTGTATCAACTTGAGACATTGTGACTCCAGAGAAAAGTAATGTTTTAGTGTTTATGTATACTTTGGCTTTCTAAAACACATAATACTGTATTAAGAGGAAAAATATTGATACTGGCTTCATTCAAATTTTTACATCAGGTTTGAGACAAAAGGAACTTGGTTTCATGTGAGAGTCCAGTGCAATTTTATTGTTTATTAGAAGCTATAAAATACACCTAGATTTGCTGTTACATTATAAATCATAGGCTTTTTCAAAAGTAAGATTACGTAGACTGGATCTCTCTTTCTTCAGTTACATAGCCACAAAAATGAGTTATCCCGTGCAGTACAGTTTGTCAGAGTTCAGAAACACATTGTAGAAGCCAGGGACAGAGTTAGGGCTTAGTTTTATCCCAGTCTGACTCTGTTGACATAAGAATAATAGCTCAAAACTTCAGAGTATGACCTCTAAGGTGGGAGCTTTCTCACATGGAAACTAGAAAGGAGATAGGATGGGGGTTTGAATCCTTCCTTCTTGGTTAGGGAACTGAAAGAGTTTGAAGTGAAAAGGTAGGATCGTTCCTCGTTCCCAGTCCAGAGAGCTTACATTCTCCTGAGTGGAGCTTATAGGGGTAAGATTTTAGCCCAAGGTGGGAGAGCCAGTGAGGGCAGTTGCTATCCTGACTTTCCTGCTCACCCTCTCTCAACTGGTGACTACATTTGAAGTGTGGACTGGAAGATTAAGTCTGAGGTCTAACTCTAAGCTTTATTTGTCTCAGAACTTGTTTTTTTAGGCCTCAAACTACTGTCCCTCAGGCCAACCACAGGTGGTATGGTGAAAATTGAGCAGCTTTATATTATGTTACTATTCATGTTCTTGCTGGGGCAGATCCAGCTAGGATGTCTAGAAAGCACAAAGCAAACTGGAGTTGTAGCCACAACAAATAACATGTGGGTAGGTGTGAACATTTTTATCTGCAATATGTGTTAATTGTTCTTTAATTCCTGACAGGAGAAGATGAGTACAGCTGAAGAGAGTGGAATGTTAGTTTATGCCTGGGGAAATGTGGGAAGCTGGAAGGCAAGGCCTGGTGCTCTTAATAACCATTATTATAAATCAGCATATGATACAAGTAATGTATCAAAAGGAAAAAAAAAAGCCTGTTTTGTAAAGCAGGACATAATGCTGCAACGTGTCTGCTGTCTCTAGATAAAGGTTTGAATGGTTTTCCCAAGAAGAAACTTTATGTAAATGGATACTGTCATGTGAATCAGATTGAGGAAAGAAAGTCTATTTATGCATGAAATCCAAACATGCTTCTAGGGAAAGGAAAGGAGAAATAAACCTTTTCTTTCATCTCAAATACAATATATCTGCAATGACTAAAAGAAGTGAATGTGTCACCTCTACTACTGACACTAAGTGATTTTCCACTAACAATTAGCATGAATCATAGTGATAAAAAAACTGAGATGGAAAAGACCTATTAGAACATCTCATCCATGATAAATACAGGACTCTCCCTGATGATTTCAATATGAAACAGTTCACTGCTTGAGAGTTTGTGTCTTCATCAGTGCCACTTCACGTGTACATTTTCTAAGTCTTTTCAATGACTACAACATCTGCTCTTCACCTGAAAATAGAATTAAATCAGTTCTCTTCCAGATCAACGTCCTGGAGAGACTTTTGGTCCTATGTGTACCTGAAATATAAATTTATGTCATTGCTTTACAACTTTGAATACAATGGGTTTTCTTTGCTTTCACGCACCACAGAAGACGTACAAACTGTTCATGTATTCAACAGTAGCAAAGAAAGCAAGCAAGGCAAATGCTTGGTTACAGTGAATATAATAATGTAGCAGAAGCTTTTTAGTTAACACCAAGCTGGATTCAGCTAAGTGGGAAAGATGCATATGGATGTGTCTATGACTGCCAGGTTTTGAAGCTTGTTCTGTGCCATCTTTACGCCAAACCTCAACCTGCTCAGACTCCTCCCGTCTTGGACTAGCCCCCCAAAAAACTTTGTTCTCACTCCCCTTCCTCCCTCCATGTCCCCTCTGCTGGGTTGTGTGGGAGGGGAGGGCACATACCTGGTTGTACCCTCCTACCAAGGGTCTCTCAAGCATAGAGTCAGCAGCACAAAGCACCAGGGACGCAGACCATTGATTCAACAGGAATTTAGGATCAAATTTGGCACTAATCCCTATTAAAATAATAGAGATATACTGCTAGAAACAAAATTGGCTGGGAATGCCTTTGAAGGTAGATGGTTTATGAAGAGAGCCTGGAAGTTAACTTGCATATGCAGCTTGGAATGAAGGTCGGGGCAAGTAGGTTCATTTCACTGCAATCTCAGCATACCCAAGGTAACTCCTATTTAACTGAATCCATAGCTGCTTGTACCAATGTGATGCTGTAAGCATGCCCTGTGCACTTGAAAATGCCTGACCAGATTCTCAATTGACATCAACTGATTTTTTTCCCCACAAATTTCCATAGACAATGATTTCTCATCCGGAGCATTTTACATGAATCCAAGATCTGAGACCGGACATTTGAATGATCACCCTCAGGACACACATGGCATTACAGTCTGATTCAATTCCTCCAAAAGACAACTGGAAACTTTCCATTAAACTCAGGGGCTGCTGAACAGACCCTGTGGAAGTGAAGATCGCATGTGAAGGCAGAGATATAGAGCCAAATGTTTTTATGTGAGGGTTTTTTTTACAAAAAAAGGGTGTTTGGGGCTGTGTGGTGATCCTGTGTTTGTGGTATCCTCCCACTTCCCTACTGAGGAGACAGCGGCTTTGTGCAGGAGGGAAGGGATGAACCTCCTCCCCAAAAGAGAGGTAACATCACCCACAAGTTTTGATTAGATGGTTGTGTCTGAAGAGCATTCGAGTGTATGCAGTCTGGAACAAATATGAAGGCTGACCAGATGATCCCAGGTGGATAAGTTTTTAAAGGATAGTGTTCTGAAATGCACTAATTTACCCACCTGAGATAAAATAATTTAGATAAAATTGATCTGTTCATGATACCTTTATAATATATTAATTTTTAAAGGGATGAGGTTTTTCTGTTTGCTTGTAAGGATTTTTCTGAATCAAAATGATCTTTAAATATTACTTGTAGCAGCTGCTGTTACAAAATTTTCAGGCAGAAATCTGATTTTCTTTTTAGTTAAAATTGATAATAGGCATTCAAAAATAAGAGTTCTACCAGTCCTGGCACAAACCCAGTCATGGTTACACTGATGTGCAGCTACGCACAGATCATTTCAAAAACAAGAAATTTGCTGAACAAATATAAGCTTCCCTCAGCCCAGCATGTGTATCCCCGTGGACCAATGAACTTCTCTGTGACTTGAGTTATTTTTAATTCTGCTCTGGACTTTCTCCAGGAAATCAGTAATAATTACTAATTGTATTTTTGTAAGCTAAATGAAAGGATGCATTCTTTCTTGAAATTCTCCCTTAGCTTTTGCAATTAATTATGTTGCTCTTTTGTGTGATTAATCCTTGTCTTGTATTACAACTTCACTTAATCAAATAGTGCTGTGTAGCTTGCCAAGGGTTCTTAAGTGTACAATATTTTCTCCTTTTCTATTGTCATTTTCTTTTCCCTGCTACTCACATCTCTTCTAAACTTTTAGCAAAGCAGGGTTTTAGTGAAGAACTGAAGAGTTCTGAAATTGTCAGGGGAAATTTGCATGAGCTTATTGTAAATTGGTAAAGCCCTCCTGCTATGTGTGGAGCTACAAACTGATTTTTCCAACTGAGGATATGTCCTTACGTCACAAACACATACTAAGGCAGTTTTCTGATAAAACTATTTCAACAGAAGGTCAGTCAAAACCCCTAAGTGACCTCAGGTTTTCTTTCTTAACTTTTACTACATGAAATACATTAAAACAAACTTACCTGACCACCTCAAATTAGATATTAAAATTATCCTCTTGCAATATGCCCACACTGGAAATGTCAGGCAGAAAGAAGCTGGTTTTGAGTGGTTTAGAGAAAGTCTTAAACACTTAGGTTGCTGTGCAATTTTGTGGCAAATCTTACTTCTTCCTTTGCAGCCAGGGAAAGTTTTTTCCATGGTGGAAGTGGAGCATGTCTGTCATTCCAGCATAGCATGGCTGCAATACTGCCAGTATTAAATGTTCAAAAGTCAGGAGACTGGTTTACACAGAGCAAGATCCTTACTTTAAAATAAATCATTTTGTCTTCCAGTTTCTTATTTTTTAGGGCACCTTTGGGTCATATTTCCAAGAGCTCTTCTGTAGTTTAAAATGAATTTAAAAAAGCACACAAAATCAAGTTCGAGAAAGATGTCAACCTCATTGCTTCAGGACCTGGGACTTTAAAAGCAAGATCCTACCTGCTTTGCAGTGGGAAAAGCTGAACTGGTTGGAGGGAAATGCTGGGGAAATATAGCGGTTTTATCACCATAGACTGGGGAAATACAGTGGTTTTATCGCCATAGAAGTGACAGTGGGCCAAGGATGAGTTTGAATATCTATTAACATGGAAACTCTCCCTTGAGCACAGCAGAGGATGGAGATTACTCATTCGAAGCTCCACCAAGGTGAGCTGAGCTGGAGTCTAGGACAACATCAGCCGTTTGGAAAGTACTGAGGAGGGTGCTTACCTTTCATTAGGGAATCACTCTCACAGCTTAATAGCGGAACAACAAGTAAAGGTAGTAAATTAATTCTTTTGTGCCAGTATAAACAGAAGTGTAGTGAATAGATAAAGTGCTAAAAACTTCTTGCTGGTGAATGCCACCGTGGATTACTCTGTGAAACCTGGAGTTCCTAAGTGCAAAGAGAATGGGCTGGCAGAGGAAAAGAGTTAAAAAGTAGAATTAGTATTTTCCATTAAGCATTTAATAAATGCTGAAAAGTACATTCAAAGGTTCAGACAATTGGCCTGCATCAGCAGAGTGTGGAGGTGCATACGTATCTTAGGCATAGTTGTAATCTCATGGAAATAAAATAAAATAAATAAAAAGTACTATGGAGTCGTATGGCCCTGCTTGCACGAGTAATGCCAGGGATCTGCCTCTTGAACTGGGTGCTTTATGCAAATAACAAGTCACAAATGTGGTAAGGATTTATTTTATGTCCTTTCAAATGAAGATGGGTTGGCTGTATTCAGTATATTAAATCCTTCCTGCTGCTAAGCTTAAAGAAACTGATTCTCTTGTAACATATTTTGATTTGACTACTGTAGCTTCCAAGTGCTATAAAGCACAAGAGTAGTTTGCCTTGGCCTCACACCTAGTTACAGTAGTGCTAACTTTAAAATTGCTGAAGAAACCCACATCTGGAGTCAATTGAGTGAATTTTAACCAGCTTTGGTGGTAATACGCAAGCCATATTTCATCCTCGTGTATATTTCACTCATCTTATAAAAAGACGCCTCATTCCAAGACTCCTAGACATATTTCTTTGGTGTCTCATATATCAAGAGTATCAGACTAAGCAGACCGCTTAAAACTGGATATGTCCAAACACTCTCTTATCCTAAACAACAGTGAATATTTTTGCCAACACTTCCATTTCCTGCAGTAGAAAAAAAATACATAACCCCAAAGCCTTGGCCAGATCCTGCTTTCCTTGAAATGCATGGCAAATTTGTCAACAAAACATTTTCTGGCTCGGTAGTGGGGGGAGAAGTTTAGCAGCTGGAATTAACCAGTAGGAATAATGTGAAGCAGGCTGAAGTTTCGGATTAGGTTTAGTCTAATGCTGGGGTTCAAGGCTGAGCTTGCGTTCCGATCTGCCTGTGCCAAAATCACGGAAGCGACATCCAAAACCAGAACCAGAGAGCAAGCCCTTTCAGCTCTGCATTTGGCCCAAAGCCAGACCAAGGCTGCAGGCATAGGTCCAGGAATCCAGTGCTGAGACACCCACAGGCCCCAGAATCAATGGCTTGAAACTCCAGTTTTCTACAGTCAAAAATATTAGGCTGTTGCGAAGAAAGTTCTTTTATTTACAAAAATGCTGTAGGCATAAATAAGTAATTCCCATTTGCATGGATTCCGTTTCTCTGACTGTTTGCAGGGGGAATGACCAGCTATATGTGAGACAGACATTAAACTAAACAAGTGCCCAAACTGGGTTTATTCTTTTTTTTTTTCCTGAAGGGACCACCACTGGTGCAAGGCTTGTTTCTTCTAGTGCCTCAAAAAGCTTTTAAAGGCAATTGTCATATTGGACAGACTGGGAGTTGAAATCTGGAGGTACCATCCTATTGGTTCTCACAATGTTTGCCTCCTCCACCCCTCTCTGACATGAATTTAACGCAGGTGCAGACACAAGCCTAACATAAGGGAGCAATTTTCTGATTCATTCATGTAAGACCCTGAGGGAGAGTAGGAACAAGATGTACAAAGGTAATGTGGCATTGTTAGAAAATTAACTTTGCTTCCATTTTATGGAGCCATAGTGCTGTGTTGCTTGGTTACGTGGATCAGGAATTTAACTGTAAACAAGATTTTTCACTGCTCAGTCCCTAGGGGTTTCAGCTCTATTTGAAAAGCATTTAAAAATGTGCATCTTTTGCCATATCATTGGGTCTCTTATTGACATTGCTTGCATACTTTGTTGCTGTTCCAGCAGCATTGGGAGACGGAGGCTGTGGCATCCATGCTAGCGTGACCTCTACCGAGCTAGAGCCACACTCCCCTCTGAATGCTGCACTTGTTCAGAGATGAGAAAGACTGCTTATGACTTTTGTTTTCATTTTTGTTTGTACGAATCCTGCCTGCACTGTTTCAAAGCATAAGGAGTGTGCCAGCTGGACTATGCAGTTATTGAAGCCATAGGGAGTGGAAAAGGGGTTAATTATCTTGGTATATTATTACATCACTAGTGGAAATTCTATTTTTGCCCTCAGGATCTTAAATCTCTACTGCTGTGTCTGCTCAGAGCTGTTAAATATGACAAGGTCACTCACCCTGCTTTAGTAACAATGAGTACTAACAAATTCAGAAGTTGCAGGCATTGTCGTTAGGGCCTAACAGGGTCGTCCCTGTAACCACAAGCGTTGCCTATGCCTTGTACACAGCAAACCGCACGCCAAGTCAGATTTTGGATTACACCGTGTTTTGTTGGAATCTCTTTATAAAAATACAGTGACACACAACTTCCCTGCCTATTTACACTCTAGATAAAATTAGGGAACTAAAAATGCAGAGAAGATTGGGAGAAATAAGTGATGAATCGAGAGAGTAAGAAGTGGGGTGGAAGATATGACCAAAATACTTTAATTGATAAGGCAAACTTTCAAAATATTTTTCTCCTCCCTTTTCCTTCTGGCTCTGCAGATGGCTGGGGAGAATCTGTCTTTTACAACACTGTGTACTGAGGCACCATGTACTTTTGAAGTTTAGTCACCCACTAATTACTAGTCTTTCATTAACAGCACAGAGACACAAATGATGAAGTACTTGGTTATATCGAGGAGTCTCTATTGTTGAGACTTAAAAAAATAAATCATTAGCTACATACTTGTTAAGCATCATGCTAAGGCTATTTGCGTAAACTCCCTTGCTCTTATTTTGGTTCACACAGATGGTTAAGATACTTCAGTTAATATTTCTTATTTTAAAGAAAGGCTAATTGCCTAAATGTCAGAAGTGCCGAATATCACTTCTCTTGGAAAGAATGGGAATGTAACTTGGGAACAGTTCATCCTAAATGTGGGTTTCTATTAGAGATTTGATGGCTGACTACCTTTTTGTAAGAACAACACCATCACAGTTGAGGGAAAACTCTGTTGTGGCCACAGCCAAGCAGATTTCTCGTATCCAGTCTTTCTTAGGAACAGTTCTCCACCGGGGGTGCTCTTCAAGGGAATATTTGAAGGCTGAGGCAAACATTAGAAAGAAATGCGCTTGTTTGGTTAAGACTTCAGTCTTGACCTCCATCTTTAAGCCCTTGTTCATTATTAGTCACGTGTTTCCTGAATCAAAGAGAATATTTTTGGAGAGGGAAAATTGTTCTGGGACTCGAGTGTTATACGCCAAACAGACTTGCCCAGATGACAAATAGCCTTTGCATGATAGCCAAGGTTCATCCAGCTGCTTGGCCCCGTACCAAGTGATTGATGGTGTTGATGTTCTAAATAGGCTTAAGATATGCCAAGTATCAGGGCTGTAAAAAGTCCTTCAGATATATACTGTAGATAGGCAAGAAGGCATGTTCCCAGCATATGGCAATTCTGAGAGCAGTGTCAGGATTATAATCAACCTTGCAGGGTTTGTCTGGTTTCTTTCGAAGTTAGATAAAAACAGTTTTCTGTGCCGGAATGAGCAGGGTCACACGAGGTCTGTGCAAAGCTTCCGATTACCACCGATTTTCTCTGTAACTGGACACCCTTTGGAGTTATAACAACATTTGATTTCTTAGCAGAGATCAATAAACTGTTTTTCTACCACAGTTCTGAAGAGGAAAGAAGAATAGGATGTGCTCAGAAGTTGCTGTCAGGGTTTTTTGTATCTCTTAAAGGAATGGGAAATTCACACCTGAATACTTTTATCTTGGTAACATGACAGTGCTCTTTCTTTCTACTAATCCACAAAGGCCTGTTCATTGATATCCCTCAGGATCAAGCAGCTGCAGCGCAGAAGCAACAGTTTCATTGATCACTCCTTTCCCCCAGAGAAATTTCCTTTATTTGGAATTCTACTTCTGCTTTGCAGTAAATACAATTCCCTGGACCAAGAGTGGCTGTGTGCCTACTGGTCGGGGAGCAGAAACACAGTCTGGGAAATGCTGGGATACAGGAAGATGAACTGCCCTCTCCTCCAACTATAGGACAGGCAGAAGTTACAGTCAAGGGTGGGAAGTTTTTTCTCTGCTTGGTCATTTGGAGGTGATAGTTGACGTGTGTTAGACCAGTCCCTCCTTAGAGCTAGTAGGATCTCAGACCTCTCGCTAAGAGACATTCTCTGGTACAGCTCCCTACTTGGCATTCCTTGTCTTCATCTGTTTGGTATCTCCACTGGGAAATGTGTGTTCCTGGCCCCACACAATGCTATAATCTCACTTTTAAAAAGATTAACTCATCTTGGTTTTGAGAGTGTGTTTGAATGGTTTTGTAGGAATGACACTAAGGAAAGCATATTATGTGAAAAGGTCTTGATGTTGTAGCCTGTTTCCTGAATAAAACCACTTCCTTGGTAATTGAAAGATGAGTCAGACTCACACATGCAAAACCAACTTCTCTACTGAATTATTCTAGTTTGGGGCCAGCTTATCTCTACTGGATGCTGCCATGAGAAGTGGTCAAGACAGCCTCTGCCATGCACCAGACCAGTGGTGCAAATTGGTCATGAAATAGGATCAAGTGACTGCAGGGCAGTTAAATTTAGCTAGACTGTACCAGTAAACTCAGTATCAGCAGTGCTCTGCAACACCAACCGAGCAGCAGAGAACAGCATTTTGTAATAACCAGCTCAGTCCAGGGCCGCAACACAGAACAATTGGCCCAGCTTCCTTTTCCACTGGGCCTGCCTGTAACTGGCTTCTTAAGAGATCAGAGGTTTCAAAATGCCCCTTTCTGTCATCCTTGCATACTGACTGGAATCAGCCAAAATTCCAGAATCTGAATCTTTATTTATTGCTGGTTCACTTCTTGTTGGCAGTTCGCATGTTGTGTCATCTGCCTACCGACCCCACAGGCTGTCAGTGGTGATTAGCAACTAAATGGCACGCGGTTCAGGGTTCTGTGGTGCCTGAAGTGATTTTGTTTGCATCTAGGCTGGAAGCAGAACAACAAGCTGGGTTTTAATTCACATTGTAATTTAAGTGTGTGTCGTGCATGGATGTCCTTATCTCTGCATGCACCATTTCAATGGAGCTCAAACTTGTTCAAAGTCACTCAAGTTAAATCAGAAGTGAGAGCTCATGATTGGAAAATGAATAGTCACACAATTACTTGCAATTAATACAATATATAAATACAACCAGAACCAGCTTTTCCAGTGGCTTCCTGTTCACAGGTAGCCCTCAGTGTGGCTCATCAAATGTAATGCTGAGTAAAGCCAGTCATTGTCACAGTCCTGTTCCTGACTTTTATTTCATTTGCTGTAGGAGACATTAGGGCCTTAATGGAACACCATAGGTATGTTGTCTGACCAACACAGCACAAGTTATCAATCCTTGTCTGATAATTTGAGCATCGGGCCCTTAATTTCTCCTTGAATTATAGCCTGCATTTCAGAAAGGCAGGCAATCATGACTTAAAGGCTGCAATGCACTGAGGCTCTACCACGTTCCTATGTGACCTAATCCAAGGGTTAATTACCCTCCTTAAAAGAAGTCCTATTTCTATTCTGTAGCCGTTTCTCCTAGTTGCATATATAACCTTATATAATGATAATGAACTATGATATTCCCTACATTTGCTGATTTTCAGTTGCTGGGAAAAAAATAGCATCCCTGACTTTTGCTGGACTGATACTACTAGCTAATTTCAGCTGGATATTCCAGCTCATTGAATAATTTCAGTAAAATTACATTTAGGGCCAGGAAAGCTAGATTTGTCAGACAGCCTAAATAGCCGGTGGTTATGTTGTTCCCCTTTTAGACAACAGCCAGGGCTGTCTTCCAGGCTGAACTAAACCCAAGGTCAATTTCCGTATCTGCCTTAAAGGGTTACAACCTACCTGTCCCTGGCATGGTTCTGATGCACTTGGTGTTTCTAGGTGGGGTCTCCAACAGTCCTTTCTACTGACACTGGTCTTTGTGTGGGATGCTGACACATCACTTAGCCAGAAGGGATGGCAGAGGGATGTGTGTCCTGAAGCTGGTGGGGACAACATCGATTCCAAAGGTGGACTATCTCATCTCAAGTGAAAAAAATAAATAAAAACATGTGATGGTTTTGGCTGGGAAAGAGTTAATTTTCATAGTACCTACATTTTGGATTTTTACTGAAAATGGTGTTGGTAGCACAGGGATGCGTTATAGAATCATAGGATTGTATGCTTGGAAGAGACCTCTGAGATCATCTAGTCCAACCATGCCTGTCTCCCTACTAAACCATATCCCTAAGAAACTCATCAACCTGTCTTTTAGACATCTCCAGGGATGGAGACTCCACCACCTCCCTGGGCAATCTGTTCCAATCTCTGACCACTCTCTCAGTGAAGAAATTCTTCCTAATGTCCAGTCTAAACTTGCCCTGGCGCAACTTGCGGCCGTTCCCTCTCGTTCTGTCACTCGTCACTTGTGAGAAGAGAGCAGCACCCACCCCGTCACAACCTCCTTTCAGGTAGTTGTAAACAGTGATGAGGTCTCCCCTCAGCCTCCTCTTCTCTAAGCTAAACAACCCCAATTTCCTCAGTCTCTCCTCATAGGGCTTATTCTCCAGCCCCCTCACCAGCCTCATTGCCCTTCTTTGCACATGCTCCAGCACCTCAATGTCTTTCATGTAGTGAGGGGCCCAAAACTGAACAAGTACTCGAGGTGCAGCCTCACCAGTGCTGAGTACAGGGGCAGAATCACCTCCCTGGTCCTGCTGGCCACATTGTTTTTGATACAGGCCGAGATGCCATTGGCTCTCTTGGCCACCTGGGCACACTGCTGGCTCATGTTCAGCCAGCTGTCAACCAGCACCCCCAGGTCCTTCTCCTCCAGGCAGTTCTCCAGACACTCTTCCCCAAGCCTGTAACGCTGCATGGGGTTGTTGTGACTGAAATAGAGGACTCTGCATTAGCTATTGCTGAACAATGCTTACACAGAATCAAGGCCTTTTCTGCTTCTCACACCACCTCATCAGCAGGGGAGCTGGGGGTGTGCAAGAAATTGGGAGGGGACACAGCCCCAACTGACCGACGGGATATTCCGTACCATATGACATCATGCTCCACAGTCAAAGCTGGGGGAAGGAAAAGGAAGGGGGGGGGGACATTTGGAGTGATGGCATTTGTCTTCCCAACTAACTGTTACATTTGGAGTCCTGCTTTCCTGGAAATGGCTGAACACCTGCCTGCTGATGGGAAGTGATGAATAAATTCCTTGGTTTGCTTTGCTTGTGTGCACAGCTTTTGCTCTACCTATTAAACTGTCTTTATCTCAACCCATGAGTTTTCACACTTTTACTCTTCTGATTCTCTCCTCCATCCCACCAAGGAGGATTGAGCGAGTGGCTGAGTGATGCTTAGTTGCCAGCTGGGGTTAAACCTTGACAAAGTATAAAAAGTGGAACAGTGATAAGAAGACAAATCGACAGCTTCTTTTGCCTCGGGGTACTGGGTCCTTGCAAATAAGGAGTCACCAAGCTATGGCTCCTTAGAAAAGGATTATTGAATCCCCTTCTCTTCCACAATAGGAGCAATAGAAGCCTTTGGATGGAAAAAGTTGGCTCCTTTTCCTTCCTTGCAGCTTTAGACTCATACACTTCTCTTAGAAGCGACCAAAAGGAATATTTCATACTCAGCAAAGCAAAATATCTTTTTCTTTCATGTAGAAGAATCAAAACATTTTAAGCTGTGATTTAAATTGTTCCATAGACAGTTATTTTTTTGGCTGCTAAATCAGAGAACTAAGAATTAGCTGATAACCCTGGTTGATGCTGGCTTTCTAGGAATGGCTTTTGAATAGGATGTACACAAGCAATTGGTTTATCTAACAACTTGCGTTTCTAATACAGCCTTTTCTGTAACAAAATTACAAGGTTTTTTGTTTATTATCTTACTTTCATGTACACTGATGCAGTTGTAGTTATATGGGTGTAAAATTGATGTGACATACGTTCAGTGACTATTTCTACTATAACTTGCATGCATCCATATTAATACACTGATTCTCCTGGAGCCTCCTTCAGTGAGCAATGGAAATGCTGGAGGCACAATAGAAATCTACAGCAGAATTAGAAAATAAATCAAGCCCTTTGTAGTTTGATCCAGTGCCCTGACATCACTTCCTCTTCTTACTCCTTGTAACAGAGTATGTTTTGCAGCATTTTTATTATTTTAACACTTGTGTAATTCAAACCCCTGTTACTTGTTCTTCTGGCTTTGTCAATTAATTGGTCCCTGCCTTCCTTTCTGTATCTAGAGACATTTTCTTATTCTACTCAACTCTTCACCAGGCTGAAATTCCCCAGTCCCTTAGACTTTTCCCAGGTTACACAGATGTCTCATTCTTGCTGTCTCCCCAAGTTCTCCACCCCAGTTTCAGTCCTTCAGGAAGTTCAGCGCCCATCTCATCCTCCACTTGCTAAGACAGAGAAGTGCTTGCACGGTTTCTCACTACGAAACAGATTTGAACTAGACTTCCAGAAGTCAACAGCTTCTTTAGGCCTTTGAAATGACAAAGCTGTTTCTGGTTCTTGCAAACTCACAAAGTTTTAAAATGCACCTAATGAAATTTTGGCTTTGGATATCCCCTGCCTGTGAGTATTTAATCTGCTTCACAACTTTGAGTCTCCCAGTTATTTACAACTAGCTATTTGTATACTCAATGGGCTCCACTGTGTGAGGAAGCTGTTTAAAAATACATCCTAAAGAGATTATTTCACTTTATGTGGTTTTTTTGCCAGCAGTGCGGTTTTTTGAAATGTTTTTTAAAACCTGTGCAGTGCACAACTATGAAGTTGTAACTTAAAAGATGAAGCAAAGCCCTTCACTTGGTGAGTGTGCTCAAGGGAGCTGCTGTTGGAGCACATTGCAAGCCCTGTGCATCACTGCTTGAAGGCTTGGTGGGATTTTCACTTCCCTGTGTAGGAGAAACAGTGATAAGGTTGTGCAGAAGCAGGAGGGAAAGGTTATTTAAAAAATTGCTTCAACATGGCCCTTGCTATAACATTATCTGAATTGGTCTGGATATTTAGAAGAGAATTAGCCATAATGATCTCACTCTGTCGCTTTTCCTTTTTTTTCTACTTTTCCCAGGAAAAAAAAAAAATTTGGTTTATCAGCAGAGTTCAGTGGGGTTTCTGCCTAGATTTCCTATGTCTGACCCATCTCTCTGCCGCATCCGTGTCTGCCCTGGGAAGGAGCACTAAGGGCACTCGCAGAGGCGAAAAGCAGCATCAACAAAATCATTCCCATCTAATCCTGCCGTCCTGATTAATGTCTGCTACCTCAAAAGAGGCGAACTCTGTCAGCCAGGTCCAGCTGCAAGGGGAGCTAAGTATGCCACCTTATCAGTGGCTTCTCTGTTACGGCAAAGCAGCCTGCGTAGAGATCCCGTGGGCTGGGAAAGGGATCGTGATTTCACAGCTGGGTGGGACAGGTCTCTCAAAGGATATTTGCTTGCTGCAGACAAAACAGCTGTGCAGAGAGGCTGAAAATTATGGGACTTCAGACAGCCAATCAAGCCCTGTAAACATGTTTGCTCGCTACTCAACCTCCAAAACCCAGTAAAATCTCATTTTACAAAATTTATTTTTGAGACAGATTAGCCTCAAGATTATTTGAATAAAGTAGCAGACCTATTTTCCTTGTCCTATAAATTAAAAGAAATGTTCAGCTTGGAGCAATATTTTTTATTACATTATAAAAGAGAAGTAAACAAAGAAAAATGTGGATTTTTTAACGGAAATGCAGATAGCAGTTGCTAAAATTCTCAATAGCACACTGGTATCTACAAGTTTTATGCAAACATGCTTTACACATGCTACAGCAGTTAATGGGTGGCTGAGCCCCTTGTTTTCAATTGACTTGCTAAAAGCTGCTTTCTGGCCACAAGACAAGAATATTTTCAGTTATTCTACTTTAATTTTGATAGAAGCTTTCCTACCCTGTCATAAATTCTCTTTGCAGAATGCTGTGACAATGAATTCCTTAAAAGCACGTACAAGTTGGGTAAGATTTCTAAGGAGAGTTAATATCTGTTATTTAAGCAGCTGATTTATCCGAAACCATGTTTGTTTTTTTCCAGCCAGATTTCTTGGTTTGAATTTGATTTGTACTAAATCTTGAAACAACATATCTATTCAAAATAATCATGACGAATTCAAAGGTTTTTGAATATTCTTCTCAAGCCTGTAGAAATTTTTTAAAATTATAACCCTTAGTGCTGAATTTTGTGTGCCACACGTTGAGTAGAATTAGTTTTGTTCTTTTTCCCCATTGGCTCAATTCAAACAAAATTCTCCAGTTTTGCATTTGCAGTCCAAAAATCCTTTTAGTTTCCTTCTTCTGTGCTTTTTCACAAGTTTCACAAGTATTAAATTCCCTACTGAAAAAAAAAATTGTCTTCACACACTTCCATACAATTTGATACCAAAAATGTTTAGACAGCAAAGTAACATTCCAAATGCTAGAAATCATTTGAAAGGGAACATTAATTGAGATATGTAGCTTAATTATTTTTTTCAAGGAGAAAAAAAAACCTCTTACTTTTTAAGCAAAAAATTTGGATAAAAAACCAAAGAAGTTAGAAGTGGCTGGAAAAGATCTTCTGAGGAGTGATTATTTTTTTCCCCAATGGCAAAGTAGGTATGGAAAATGTAAGTATGCACAGCTGTGTTTATTCCAATGATTAGACTTTCTTTTTCTCTGTGACCTCTCTGCATTGAGTTGGCAAGACACCTGGGTATGCTTAGAAGTGTCTCATTCATACATTTACATTTATTCAACTCGGACCTTTCTTTTGGCCTCCCAGCCCCTTTTCTTCTCTAAAAAGACCGAAGACCACAGGGAGGAAAAAAAAAACCAAACCCAGGAGAATCTTGTCCACTCCTTCCTCTATTTTTTCCTGTTTGCAAGGTGTTGGTAATGACTCTAACTTGTGCCCTTACACATTTTAAATGAGGGCATTAGCACTAATTTAATAGTGAAGATAAAACCTTATTTTTCAGGGCTCTTTCAGGCTGAATCAGAGGGAAGAGGTAGATGCAGTGTATCATGTAATGTGACTGCACATGTGCTGTACCAGGAGTGTAATAGAAGCGAAGTCCCACTGCCTGCACTCACCGTGCTCTGCTTCTGCGCTTGCGTTTTATTTATTCAAAATATGTGTGCATGTATAATCTGGGCTGTCCTTGCACTAGCACCCAGCTGCTGTGGTTGATTTTGTTGGATGCTTAACTGATATGGAGAGATTTGTTTACCAAAAAAGAAGGTCGATACAGGAATTTTGCAGCCCAGATTATGTTACTGATGTAGAAGTGAGACAGGGAAGAGTTAAGGGGTTTCTTCACTGTCATCGAAGCAGTTTGGTACAGAGCTGATCTTCTACAGATCCCTAGATCTTCTGCGTCTTAATCCAATGCCCTACCTGCTACTTCAACTTTCCTCTGCAAATATGCATTGGGTTTGGAGGCAGAGCCTCCTCTGAGATTGTCCAAGCTCCAAATCTTTGTCACATTTGTTTCTCTTCTATTATCACTAAAATCAGAGTTTCCACTAATTGAAAGTTGCAATATCAATTCAAGACTAATTCCCTCAAATTTATTATAGTATCTTGCCGTGCTTCTTTGGATATCTAAATATTTCAGATGACTAAATACTAACTGTAAGCTGTTCATCCAGTTCCTCTTTTAATAACTGTTTCTTAATATATTGTTTGTTTCCTTAGAGTTACTATAAATTTAAACTGAAGAAATATGACTGAATATATACAGAAAGAGTAAATGAAATTACAATGAGAAGCGTCTGTACATAAGACACTAATTTTCCTTTCCTTTCAAGCTATCTGAATTCATTAGCTGGCCTTCATACTGCGTGCTGTGTACAATACAATATTTTGTATCTCCTTCACTGTGAAATTAGATTTCTTCTTTTTCTGCTTCAAAACTGTACCTCAAAATATCTGAACTGTTGTTGGGTAATAGTGAAAATTACCTTGACTTTGCTGTTTGGGTCATTTTTGCAGGAAATATTTAGAAAGGGGTAACTAACTCCCTTACTTATATTAATTTTTATTTTGTATATGATTCAGGCTTGTTTGTGTTTGCCCTATTGGTTATCTTTTGTAGGGGTAGTCCTGAGGAGGGCTAAATGTCCAAAGCTTTCCACTGGGGTCAGTAGCTGTTGTCTATGCTCAGCACCCAGCTAGAATGCGATTTCCATGCAGGATCAAACTCTGTGTTCTCAGGATGTATTTAAACACAATCTAAAGACTGAAATAATGGGAGATTTCTTACTCCCTCACTCTACAGCAAGGCTGAAAAGTCCTGAAACTCAAAACTGAGAAAACTCAACATGGTAACCCATCTCTTCATGTGCCACCCAACATCATCCTTCAGATCTGGGGAACTGTAGGCAGATTGAAAATACTTCACAGCAGAGCAATCCTATAATTACATTTGCATAGAAGCGTAAAAAAAAAGATCTAACTGAAATAAATGAGTTTCTGTGTATTGGTTTGCCCGCCTTTTGCTAGTCTGTGAATGCACTGGAATCTGTACAGCCACGTCTTTATAGCTTGGTTTGGTTATGAAAAAGAGAGATAAGCGACTTTGGCAACACACAAGGCAGAAGAAAATGAGCAGAGTAAATGAGAATGAAAGTCAGGAGTAGAAATAGCTAAGCTGGAAAGAGAGGGAGAGGAAGCAGTAATGGGGTTGTGGTTGAGATCTTTTCTTCACACTTGAACTGGAAGGCTCTTTGGGTGGGACATTTAAAATGAAGCCAGAGAAAGTACTAGCTTATATGTTCATGTTAATAACTTTGTATTTTATAGGAATGAGCTGGTACTCATTAGGAGTAGATGCATGAAGTAGATTCCTCTGGTGGCAAAGCTGATTTAACAGATTTCCACTACCTCAACAAAACTCTTTGAGCCAAGGAAACAACTATTTTTTTCAACCTCTAATATTTTAAAATTTTGCATCATCTCGTCCAGCTTTTAACATTGCTGTGAAGAACTTGTCCTGCTGAGCATGAACTAAAGCACCCCAGCAGAGACAGTCAGCTGGGGGTGTCATGGTGGTTATAGAGAATACCAGAGAGAAACGTCTCCTGTGCTACCAGAGGAACCACACGCTTTAATTACCCTTGACAACTTTATAGGGATTTCTCTCTGCTCAGTGGAGGGAGATAGAAGGAATGACTCTTGGAGTCTGTTGTCTAGAAAAATCCAAGGGGTTTAAGCACCAGCCCCCAAGGAAATGTAATGGGCAATAGGTGCCTGAATCCTTCAAACCATTTTGAGAACATCCCTTGGAGGAACCCAAGGAGAACATCCCCCTGGATGGGCTGTGTTGGCCATGGCTATGGGAGCTCAGCCGTATTGCAGAGCCAATGCAGCAGAGGCCACATCGAAGTGGGGAGACCCAGGAGGCACCAGAGGAGTAGATTTATGAGGCTTCTTTGAGCTCAAAGCATTTTGCGAGGGGTGGGGAAGAGCTGGCTCCCCAACCTCAGGTTGAAAGGAGGGCTGGAGGGAAGGGATGGGAACGGGCAGTGGTCCATGCCCTGGCCCCGGGCAGAAAGGTGGTGCATTTTCCACCTTCACCCCTCCCACTTTTCAGCCACATTAAAGCCCGATTATTCACCTTTGATGTCAGTGAGGCAGGGCTCCGCTACCGCTGCTCCCAGATCCCTTCCCCGAGGGGCCAGGTTACCCCGGCGTGCACTGGCCCATTCAGGGTGGGGTTCCCAGGGCTGGCACCCTCAGCCCCACAGCTTGCTTCATCCATCCCGTGTCCCAGAGAGATATCAGTATGTCAGCCCCTGGAGAATGGCTGTGGAGAAGTGTCTGTCCCTTGCTCTTTTGTGGGCTCCCTGGAGTGACGTCTGTGAGCCAGGTGGGAGCCCTGGGTGCTACCGCCACATGTAGCACCATGGGTCCATTGGCCACACCAGCCGCTCTGCTCCCAGCGGAGTCAGCCCTAGGACCAGGAAAGAAGGAGGGATGCCCGAGTTCCCTGCCGTGCAGATAGGAGCACAAAGAATGAGCTGGAAATTCAAGGGGAAGGCAGGAGGGAAGGAAAAGAACTGAACTGACCCTTTTTTCCCCTTACTATTCACATGTGTACAGATTTTTATCAGACTTTTTGGCTGCAGGGCAAAGTGTTTCTTTATAGTTCCTTCCAAAGTACTGCTGCCAAATTCTGGCTGTGGTTGCCGCAGCTGTAACCCATACCCCAGGTCCTGCACATCCCTGCTCTAGGAGCAGCCCGGCAGGAGTGCCTGAGAGCACTTGCATAAAGCTGGCAGGAAGAAGATTTCGGTATCCTCTAAGGCCTCTCTGTACATACATTGCTGTGAACGTTTTGTAAGAGTTTTTGCCTGCTTTTGCAAAAGCCAAAAGGCAGGTGGTTGCCGCAATACCCTGCCACTGAGCCCTTGCATCCTGGCTGCTGTGGGGGCAAGGGGAAACCGGGCATGTTTCAGGGGCATCGCTGGCTCCCCTGACTGCAAGCTGCAAGAACCTCTGTTCCCAGGGCCGGGACTCACTGGGCAGTTGATGAGTACCATGAGCTGATGATGCTCCTTGGATGCTAGGAGGCAGGTGGAGGAGAGCCGGGTGTGAAATCCATAGTGATGGGCACCAGCATGTGCCCAGCATTGCTCCCTCCTTGCTGCCTGTGTGGCATCCCCAGGAAAGGGGCTGCGGGTGGGTAGGGGGCCCAGGCATGCTGGAACTAAACAGTTCTGCCCTCTCCCAGGGCTGAAGACAAGAGGGTCATGTTCTTGCAAGAAAGATTAGACACTTTTATGGCCTGTCTGGGGCTATTTTCTCTTTCTGGGTTTTTTTTTTTCCTTCTCCACCGGAGACTTGCTAGTTTGTAATAGGAAGGTTCTTTGTTTTCCTATCTGGTTTTTCTTTGATTACTTAAAAAGAAATCCCAGAGGCTTGTTTTCACAAAATAGTGATTGCATAATTGATGTGATTATGATGTATTTTGCTGTGTCACTGCAGCTTGGCTGATTATTTTGAGAAGCTCTGAGCACTGTTAACACTGCCATGTGTTGTGCGTGCATGGCCTGGACTTTCATCCCCCTCCACATGTTTACAAGAGCCGTTCAAACACCTTTTACTCCAGCTGGGACTGTGTGAGACCTTCCTCAATGCGAGGAAAGGGATGCAAACCCACAATGAAATTACAAATACTAAAGGGTGAACTGCAAAGCTTTTTCTGATTTAAAGAATAACTTGCTAGTATATATAATATCTCCCTAAAATCAGATTTATCATGTGGGTGAGTACACAAGTAAAATCATGGGTCCAAATTCTAGACTCTTTCTCTGGCTAAAAATGTACAGATAAACCAAATGCAGAGTGTCCAGGTGCACTGGAAATAAAATCTCACTGAATTAAAAAAGTGAATTATTAATTATAACCTGAAAAGGTATCAGCTAGTTGCAGGTAGGAATATTTAAGACCTCACCCAGGGAAGCTTTGCAAGAGAGGATTGCCTTCTGTTTTCTTGGTTAGAACTTTATAATTATTTTCAGCTTGAGGCTAAAGACCATCCTAAGAGACCTTTATTTGTCCTGGAGACAACTTTTTCATTTATTTTCGATATTCTCCTTTATTTTCTTTTTAATTCAGGGATGAAACATTGCTCTCAGTAAAGCTTCTTCGGTTAAATTTCCAGATTTCTGAACCTTTTGTTTTTCTCAACATGTGTGCAATTTTCACTATTTTTGTCCAGTGGTGACCTCTGGAATTCCAGAATAATTTTCCCTCCCCTTCCTGGTGCCCTCACGTGACCCAGGAGCACAAACATCTGAGAGACCTCTGGGCATCTTCACATCTGCTGGTATATAAGATCAGAGGCATTGTGTGATGTATTTTTAACAGCAGGTGTTGGGCTTGGAGAAGGGTGTGTTGGGTTTTAAGGGGCTGGGCAGAATCTGCGCTTAATTCTTAGTTCCCAGGCTATTTAGGAACAGCTTAAAAACACAGTTAATCTGTTTGTACAAATTTAACATCGTAAAACCACAATAAGGAATTGCTAATCAAGTGCAAGCCTGGATTTAGTTTCAGCTTTGCATCATTGCTGTCCTAAAAAAACAAAAAAACCTCACCCAAACCAAAACAAAACCACCATCACATTTTAAAGCTGAGTCCAAGATTCTAGTTTACAACTTATTTTCATGAAATGCTATTGATTGATTACTTGAAGCCTGTTAATTATTATTTAGTCATGGTTTTCAACACAAACTCCTTACAGCAGCAAAATAAACAGTGTGGATGTTTTATCTTTTGCCAATTAACATAGTTTGAACATGACTTAAAACAGGTTGTTAGCTCAGGGTCTGATTCACGACAGCATCTCTCCCAGTTGTGCTTCTGCAATTCCGTTGATTTCTATGGCATTGCAGGAACCTCGGTGCAAAATGAGAGAAATGCTTCTTCTAATTGACACCCCCCATGTGTAAGGGAGTCCATGGCACACCAAAGCCTCACACGTGACTCTCTTCCATGGTCCATTAGTAGAAATTTAGCTTCTAAATCAGAGAAACAGTATAAGCAGAGTGTTTTGCCCAAAATATCATCGCAATCCTATTTTCACAGAAATCTCTCTCAATTTTTTTTATCCGAGAAATCTAAAATGGTGCTTAGTGTTCAGTTATCTGCCAGGTATAAATGGCATAAATGGATGATTACTTTAAATACATCTTCTCTGAGATGAGAGTTATGGGACCTCACAAAAGCATCAAGCTGTGACTACTTTTAGGAAATCACCTGGAAATAAACAAGATGCTAAAGGTTGCTTGTAAGTCCTTCGATTCTCGTTGCATTTTTAGGCAGATAATTGAATTTGGTATAAGCTGTAATTCCTTTCTGGTATCACTAAGGAATAGATTATTTATTGTTTGGGAGAAGAGACTGAATGACCTGACAGGTCCTTTCAGTCACAGCATCTGTGATTATAAATCCTCTCAGCACCCATCATGGGGGTGTATGCATGCTAAATAAAAGGGGAGAGTTTAGCTTGTTGAAGTAGGTGAGATTTCATTGGTGGTGGTTTCACCTGTAACATGGCTTTACCTGTCTACTTTACTGGGCTACATTTGAATTTTACCACATTTGACCATTTCTGAGTAGTTATTTTTAGTAACATGCCGCTTGGTGGGTACTTCTGAAAGGCAAGACCCTTGCTTGTATTGAATCAATCTGCTCTAGATCCATCCTAGGTGCTGTGTGATGAATTTATGTCCTTTGTTTATCCTCCTTTATTCTAAATTTTAATATAGAAAGGCACTACGGGGATGTGTGGCTCTGACATCCTAGGAGCAACCCAAAATGTCCTGCCTCCTCCCAACTGCCTCCTGCTGATGCTGACACGCCACTTGCTGTCTCAGGACCAAACAAGTAGAGCCAAACATAACTGTATGTGCTCAGCTTGTTGCATTGATTGGGACCCACATCCTGCCCTTCTGCTCACCCTCTTTACCCACATCAGACTTTATCAGGTGAGATGTGGCATGCCAGCAGTATCTGGATCCCTCGACCTTACATCCAGCAAAGCATGCCTTGCATGGTCAGAGATGTGGCTTTTAGGTGACCAATCAGTTTTTTGTGAAGGATGGGATTCCTGCACATGAAACGTCTTTTAGTGTTTTTTTTTAAGTTATGTCTATTCTACAATTGAGGAAATTGTGCCATTGACTGTCTGGGCATTTGTCATGGTCTCGTTCTTTGGGCTGCTGACTTCATGGTGCTGCAACGGCTGTTTCCACTCTTGTGTGCCGCATTCCCAGAACGACAGAGGACAACCACGAAGGTTTCTTGGAGCAACTATGAGGAGGGATGGAGGAAAGAAGAGCTCTAAAAGAAGGGCAAAAGCATTAGAATTTCTTAGTCTTAAAAAATAAGAGGCGATAAAATGGGTCTATGTTAAAGGGTGCTGCAAAGAGGAAGGGAAAATATTGCCCTAGATATTTGTAGGGGATAAAGTAAGGCTCGAGCTTCAGTGCGAAGAATTCATTAAAAGTAAGGATAGCAAAACAGCAGAGTAGGTTGAGAAAGCTATGGAGGCCTTTAAAAAGAGGTTAGTCAAACTGGACAACAGAAACAGCCCATTCTGCCTTGGGTTGGTTTTTTAGTGATTCTAAGGAGAATAAGAGTTTTCCATTCACTTTAGTATAAGCAGAATTTAAAAAAGTAGAGGAGATGTCTACCTCGGTGCAGGTGCTACCAATGGTAGTAGGGGATGGGTTTAAGAAAGCTGCCCTCTTGCCCCATCTGGGGCTGTGGAATGTTTACAGTGAGTGGGGCTTCACATCTTGTAATGAGATACAGCAATGGACATCTTCCCCAAGCATATCAGACACTCATCACCATTTTGCAAATGCCACTAGCTTTAATGTGGTTGGAAATACTTTCCAAACATTTCTACTCCTGCTGGATTGGATCCATAGTGTATTATGAAATCAATAGTGATTGTGAAAATTCATTTTATGCTAAGACTTGCTCCATAACTGATCTGAACTGACTTGGAATGTTTTTTAAGAAATATTAAAATAATTAGAACTTGAATTCCAGATATCTACTCTTGTATAGCTTGGTCCTTGCATCTTTCAAAGGACAATAAACCTAACCAATAAAGCAGAGAAGCTGTTAGCCAGCTATCCAGTCACAGTAGTCAAAACTAGTCAAAGCCAGCGTAGAAGGCCCTTTCATCTTCATTGTGATTTTCTTAAACTCCTAGAAACTTGCTTCATTCCACTTAGAATACAATCTAGGTTAGCCTTCAGACACTGAGGATGCTTTCAGACGGTATCCGGCAACCTACATAGCTGTCTTGAAGGAAAAAAGGCAGTGTTTTTTTGCCCTTTCACCATTACCAAGAGACTGGAAGCCAACCATCTCCTTCTGTCCTCTGCCAGTCTTCTGCAGTTGTCAAGCATTGTCTCTTGCCTCCACCCCCCAAGCAAAACACCCAATGCTTGTACAGCTGCACTCAGTACTGGCAGACCTAGAAAGTCTCTTCTGGTTTTTAGCACAAAGTGTTGACAGGGGAAAGGGCAGTTAAAATCCCAAGAGTTTTAAGATGGAGTTTGAGTGAAAGATGAAGGGTGGTACCTTCCAAATAATGAGCAGGATTTCATAGGAGTGGATGCCCTGTCTTCCTGTGAATAATTTTATAGAAGATCCAACCAGATTGTTGAGACCTGAAAAGTTGCAACATAGTTGCAACAAGGAAGTGTCATGGAAACACACAGTCCCATTCTTGGACACTTCAGGCCTGGCTAATGCACTAGATAGGGCCAGAGAGTGATTTCCAGAGGAGTCAAAAGGTCTCTGGTGGCGTTGCCTGCTGGAATTGAATCTCATTATATAGTGTGCTAAGGCTGTTGTCCTGAAAAAAAGGGTCAACAAAAAATAACATGCTAAGCAGTAGAAGGAAATAATGAAGGCATAGAAAAGTTTAAGCCTTGTCCTTCAGAAAGAGTTTGCTGCCCTGCCCAAGTTGGTAAACAGCATCTCTCCTGCCTCTACAGCAGCAAGTCCTCTCTTTTACAGTTCGTATTTATGCTGACCCTTTCAGAGAGGATACAGCCAGAGAAAGAGCGTAACTCATGCTTCAGTTCAGTAAATACACAGCTAGTCTTTTCTTCCATACTGATTAGAGTTGATTTCTCCTCAGTTGGCCCAATGACTTCCTGATTGCCCCATACGCAGGAACATCTTCTAGAGCAGGAGTACCTTCAACCACAGAAATTACATGAGACTAGATCCTGTAAGACAGATAGGATCCCCTCACTTGAAGGGAATGAACCTGATCTTATACATTTTGTAGTTGCTCTGACCTCTGAACTGTGGAGATTCACCAGCAGTTTTCATACTGAGCTTTGCATGCTGCCTGATTGGTGAGGTGTGCTCTGAAAATGCATGTCAGGTCAGGCCTGGCAAGCAGGAGCTAATGCTTTGTTTGCAAATCCCAGAAGAGCTTAGATGTGATTTAGGTGCTCAGAGGCTCATGCTGTTAAGATCTTGGCAAGTTCTGGGCTGATATTTAGGAATTTTTCTGGCAGGGAAATAGACACCTCCAGGCATATGCAGCAGCTTAGTGGGAATGCAAGCAGTGGTGCTGAGAAGTACAGTGGTAGGTAAGCAGTGCTAGGTAAGTAAACTTTTTTGTGAATCTAGTCCAATTCACTGCATGTAAATAAGGCTAATATCTGAAATGCTGGAATGGTGATCTGAAGGAGGTGCAGACTTGAAAACGAGGAGGCTAAAAAACCAAGAGAGATCTAATGGAACAAAAAAAAATCCATTTTATGAGCTCATCTGGTGAGGATTGTGTAGCAGTATTTAATCCTGTGTTAAAAATCAGATGCTCTGCACTTGTAGCTTACCTTGATTTACAGAGAAAGATGGTTCGAACATGACTGACAGAATCAATGACGTCCTGAGGGTGGGCTGAAGTCTTACACTGTGTTTATGTAAAAACACAAGTGCTTCTTTGCCACCCTCCAAACTTGATGAACAGAATTGCTCTGAGTTGCAAGCAAGCTAATTAATCTGATCTGTGCCTGCATGTCAAATCTTTCTTGTGCTAAGAGCATTTCTCACTGTTTTAAGTGAAAATTATTTTATTTCGGAGAAAATCGCCTTGTACTTCAGATTTGGGTTGATCTGACAGGATTTTGGATAGGAAAAATGCACCCTACTGCAGCAGGCTGCCTGTTTGACAGTCAGAAGCGGTGCCTCCTATGCTCATTTGGTGCAGAAGGGCTCATTGGGCTTGCAGAAGGACGTCAGCAGCCCAGATACTTCATAGGAGCTCAGCCCTCTTCTCCTTATCTCTCATGGCTTCCTAGATGCTGCTCTGCTGATGCCTTCTGGGCTATTACAGCCTGGCTCCCTAGAGGGCATGTTCTGTGGCTGCAGACTGCCTTCTCTCCATCCCCCTTGCTGAGGCTTAGGGCAGTCAAGCTGGGTGCCCTTCTCAAAGGTCATTTGAGTTTTGGTTCAGGCAGCCAGCATCTATTTCAGTCCTATGGTAGGGCTGTTACACCTTATAATTAAGAGTTAGCTGAATCTGTGCAAAATACTTTACCTTACCCATTACTAAAAGCTGAGCTGCTTTTATTGTTGTTAGCAAAACATCTTTTTCTTCTTGGCCTGTCTTTTGTGTGGCATTTGCATTTTGATGTGGAGAAGATCTTTTAGCATGCAAATGCATCTAACCTCAACAGAATGGTTTGTGTTGTATGGAGTATGTTTGCACAGTGGTGTTCTGGAAGAAAGCAGATTTTTCCTATCATGTACAGATCAATTCACCTCAATCCCAAAAATGGATGCTATTGTTGTTGCTTTTCTCTGCACACTGTATAGGAAACATAGGGGAAGACCAGACATGAAACAGATTTTTTTCAAACGGACTCCAGACAGAACAATAGATGAAATGAGTCTCTTCAAGGTTTCGGTGTCATCAAATGTTATTGTTGACACTCTGAATGTAGCAATAGTTGTTACGCTAGTTAGAGTGGTGTAGTTCTAGAAACAGGAACTGTGAAAAGACTGTGTTTAGAAGGTACTAATAATCTTTTGATACCTGTATTTTTGCCATTCTTTATTATTATAATGAGAGTGTTAATGTACAGGGGAGAAATCATGTGTGTCCTTAATAAAGAACGAAGTAGCACAGTTGTTATCATCTTGAGTATCATATTCATTTAAAATCAAGTAGGCAACTCAAAGGTTAAGAGGTTTAATGTTCCTGAACTGTACAATTGAAGCATCGTAGTCCAGGTTATTGTTAGCAATTATTCAAAGTGCTTGGGTTTTTTCATTAGAAACTTCATTTTCCAGAATAAAGTCCCCCACAACTTCAGCCAGCATTGCAGTGTGACAGTTTAACAGCCAGATGCTTCTGCACAAAGTGCATCAGAAGATGTCATCATGACATAATTTGCTGTCGGATATTTATATACTTCTAGATAACCATCCTCAATCTTCAATTTCTCTTTAGTTTTCATGCCACATATTTTTCCAGTGAGAATCAGAAAGCTTCAGCACCTCTTTATTTAGAGATTAATATGATATTCCGCATGCAGTCTTCCCAATATGAGGGATGTGCTATTGCCATTTATTTGCAGCTTTTCTGAAGAATTACGGATAGCTGCAGAGTGTATTAACTGCAAAGCTGAACTCCGTGTCTAAAGCACAGGCAACCATAAAAGTTAACTGATATAGATACGGATTATTACAACACAGCGTCTACAATTTTAAAATATGGTTCCTATGGTAAACAGAGGAGGTGGTGCACATGATGGAAAAGGCGTGTGTGAGTCTGTATCAGCTCAAGGAACTTAAGAATACTTTTGCCGGAACACTGCAAAACCTAAGAAAGGTGACCATTTACTGAAAGGCAAAGACTCAGACATTCTTGCCTATTTTTATGTCTTTAATCCCTCCAGGATATTCTAGAAGGAAAAAAAAAACTGCTGAGTGTTTTGTATTACTTCTCTTCTACTTGATCAGTCACAGCTGTGTTGTCTTTCTTTGGTCACTTAGAAGGGGCTTATTGGCAAACACATGTACTATGGGATGGGTGTTCCCAGCCAGGTTCTTAAACTTGCAGCCTTCTGCTCTAGTAGCTGATTTACAGCCTGGTGTCTACAAATCAAGACCTTTCAATTATAACTTTTTAATCTGCTAGCACGATTTATAGAAGTTACAGCTTAGACTCCATTTGAGCAGCATCTCTCTGTATTTGCTATATCTCAACCAGCTAAATTTCTTTCTAAACTAACAAAACCCACCCGAGGGTGAATTCGTTCTTGTGTAAGGTTCCTCCCACAGCACAGAAGGACACTAAGCCAAGCCACATGGGTGTAGTTTCTTTGTCTTTCCTGATAAACACATCATTCCAGTTTTAGTTTATTAGCTCAGAATTTGATCACAATATTTGCTGTGATATGTGAATTTGTGTTTAAGGCAGTCTTTTCATATTGGTATCCAATAGTCTTTTCAGATCCTTTCACACCCTTGTACAAGAAGTCACTAGTATCTCCTGGCACATTGTGTCCCATATGAAGAACAAACAAGCTTCATAGCATAATATGCTGGTCAACAAATCAAGAGTTTTGGTGGACTGACCCATAACTTTAGCTCCACAGTACAGTTTCCTCACTTTTCAACAGCACATCATGTCTCAGAGTCGGCAGTTGAAGCTTCTTTGCTATCACACAAGGAAGGACACTATCTAAAGCGGCTCAGATCCAGTTCCTTCAGAATGGATAAAATAAAATGCAAAGAAAATCAGACAGAGCCAAGAGTTGGAACAACAGGCATCACCTTTACCAACATTGTTCCTGATCTGCAGCTGTGCAGGTGCTCCAGTGATTAAGATATATAGGAAACCCTTAAAATGAATTTCTGGTCTGCGTGCAGAAGTAACTTAGAAACCAAAGTGTCTCCCCAGGCTCTGACTGCCTCTTGAAACAAACTCCTTCAGAGCCCTGGCACTGTCCCTGCTGAGGGTGAGGGTTAGAGTTCCTGGACCCCAGCAGTACCGTCCTGAGTAATGCTGACACGTGATGATGGGGACTGTGGTGGGAACGTCTTTATCATTGAGTCAGTGTCACAAATCACCAACATTAGAAAAAGAAAACCCGAGGGAGAAAATATCCATCTGTGCCTCTCTACCTAGCTGGTTCCCCTGACTTCTGGCATGATCCCATCCTTGTCTGGTTGACTCATAACCAGTTCTTCTTCATCCAAGCCACAGTTGCGTCAAGACGCAATGAAAGCCAATCAACCCTACCAACTTTGTCTGTGTTTCATGATAGCTTAATCACTGAAGACTGTCTCTGTGTTGAAATATATCCCCTTGGGGTTTTGGATAGCAGGATTATATCAAAGCAAACAGAACCAAAAAGTGAAAAAGGCAGTTGCCTTTATCCAAATCCTTTGGAGTTGATACAAAAACACCTCTCTTGTTGCCTTTGCAGTGAGAATGCATGCTTTTTGTTAGCCCTCCACCTTGTGCAGTCATAGTGGCTCACAATTCAGCTGAAATGGCTGCATTTTGCATTCTTCCTTTCATTGACATCAGTGATGACGTAAGTTAGAGGATGCCAGCTGAAATGAAGGAAAGGTACCAAACAGCATGATCTGAAGGCAAATGCATTACTGCCTGGGATGGATTCACTTTGGTGGCAATCAGGAATTAGTACTGAAGTATTCAGAGTTACATTGCTCTCTAACGAGGCTGAGTGAGAACAGAGTCAGAGGAACAATTTCCATTCCACCAGTATCTGTTTCAGGTTAAAATTCTGAGCGGACAATGTCATTGTATTTTTATGGTATATCTGATAGTATACAGTGAATGTGACTCCAATTGCTGTGTTAAGATTCACAAAAAAAGGCAAAATGGAGAGATGACAGAACCGAGTACTGAGCACTGCTAACATGGGACCAGAGAGCTTTCACCTTCACTGAAGCAACCATCCAGAGACCCTGTTGTTAAAAATATCTAATCAAACCAGCATTATTAATGTGTACCAAAAAAATTATTCTGTACACAGGTAACACTGCTCTAAGGAAAGTACTTTTTCATTGATGTTACAAAAATTATAGGTCATTGCACCCACCAAAGTTATTTTTGCAGAGCTATGTTGTTAGCACTGGAACTAAGCCATGTTTTCTTAGTCAAATGATAGGCCTTTTCTAAGGTCATGCCCACTCAGTACAAAGCCCTTTAAGTGCCTCATTGAAAAGGCTAAATGGAATTCACAGTTCTCAGGCAATTGTTTTATTATGATCAGTGTGAGTATTCACAATGTAATTTTTAAAATCTTGGAAATAAAGCAGGCCAGTGTCTAAGAGCAATCATATTACATATCACATTGAAAAGCTTGTGATTTCTGTCTTTCACTTCCAAAACACAACATATTGTAGAACGAAATTAACATTTGTTACCTTACTTTGGTCTTACAATCACATACTTCTGCTTTTACATTTTTGCAGGAAAAAGAATCCACTTAAAAATAATAGAAATCAAGAATTCACTTTTTCATACTGAGACCTATGAACGCTCATGTAACGTTATGCATCAGGTGAGCGGTAAGGAGCCTTTAAAGAACAGACAGCAAAATGTCAGTATATGGATTTAGGATACTTCAGAATTCACTGGATGTTTGGTTTTTAGCACCTGGTCTGGGTAACACAGTGGACAGGTTCATGAAACCAAACTTTTACTATCGACCACAAATTAATCCTGTTAGTGTTAACCTAATTAATCCACGAAGACATATGGCCTTCATGTCATTGCAATGAATGGCCACCGATATCCTCCATGAGTTTGTCTAAATATTTTCTGAAACAGGAATACCTCAGACCTCTGTGACAGCCTGGGCAATGCACTCCTCAGCTTAGCCACACAGATATAGAAAACAGCAGAGAGCTGTCAGCAGGCTGGTGTGTTCCCTTGGTCTTGCAGGTTTGTCAAGCTCGACTTCAGTAAGACTTCTGTTACCTTCGCGCATGGCATTCTCATAAGCAACCTATGGAGAAATACCAGAGGATAGGTAGATAAGTAACAGAGTACCACTCCTATGGAAGAGTTTAGTGTTCCAACGCCAAAATAAAAAAATATCCCCTCTGCCAGGTACTGTCTCAAACACTGCTTTTTTCCCCTTTACTGAACTGGGTGGTGAAATAGAAAGTATGCTCACTACGGCTACAGATTATATGATACTGCAGATTGCTAACAGATTGCAGAACAGGTTTGAATTCAAACTGATCTGGGCAAGATGAAGAAATAGACTTGGAGAAAAAAAAGAAATTTAATAGAGACATGCAAAGTGCTAAATTTAGGGACCAATAGTCAAGCAAAAGCACAAGACAGATAAAAATTGGTTAGGGAGCAGTTCCTCAGAAAAGGAGAGAGGCATTACAAGGGATAGTGGCTTGAGAGTGAGTCAACCCTATCATGTTGTTGCAGAGGATCCAAGGTGTCCTTCAAAGAGGATTGAGGAAATATCAAAACAATTAGGCTAGGGACTTCAAAGGAGAACCCTCTTCAGGTATGTAAGAGGCCATTGTCAAGAAAAGAAACATTTGACCTTTTTTTTTTTACAGTCTCAAGAGACAACGACATGCTTTAATTGTACCCAGAAAGATTCAGGTTAAGCACCTTAGGAAAAACCTTCCTTACACTACAGAGAGTGAATCACTGAGGTTCACTGGCTGGCAAACCAGTGAAGCACTCATTAGTATAAATTTTATGAGCTGATTGGACAAACAGTTCTCAAAGACAGCATGGATATGGTGAGTCCCTTCCAGCCTTTCCCTTTGATTATATTGGATGAGCGTCCAGTCCATGGGAATTTGATATAGAGTTTTTGCAGGACAGTTTCTCAAGCTATTCAGGGAAAGCAGCTCCAACAGATAGGCAGCAGGCTTATTCCCAATACATGTGTCAGGGACAAAAAGCATCTCTGAGGGATTTGCCATTCAGGTAGGCTTCTGATTTGGCTCATTCTTCAGGCTTAGCCCACCACTGGAATTAAAGGCCAGCTTTTCAATGGGCTTCAGGTTTCATGGCTGGGAAGTACAGAATTTATACAGATAAAAGGAAATGAGCCATCACTAAAAGGTGAAAACGCAAGTCCATATTTCCTGGCACTGTGCATTAAGTGCCAACAGCACATTAAGTCTGACCCAGGAGGGGAGGGGTGGGGTTTGCCTTCTCAAGGAGACTTACAGTTTTAAAAAAAGTCACTCAATCTTAAAAGGATCTTTCCAGCTAGATATGCCATTTTTCATTCTTGTGCACATACAGATCAACAGAAGGCCATAAGTCCGTGGCTCATAAACTAGTTTCTAAGAACTTCTTCAACTTTTTTGCTTTGGGAAATGCTAAGATCTGGTCTCCTTTCCTTTGCCTTCTTTTATTTATTTATGAACTCTAAGCCTGAGGTTTTTAGAAAAGGAGAAAAATTGCTTTCAAGTTAATTTTAGATGTAGAAGCAAATGCTGACCACAAAAATGCTCTCAAAGGGTCGCAGCACTGTCTGGAAATTGAGTTGTCCTGACATTTCCTAATACTGGGGATAAGACAAATTCCTTTCACCTTAATGTGAGATATTGAACTTACTCAGGTTTTATGAGTTAAAAACTGTATCCTACAAAATTAAACTTTGTGAGGACTTTTCCTTTGTTTTCTCAGCATTTTTACACCCAAATCCTCCAAGAGTGGCTTTGAAGGTGTATTCACCATGAGTGCAGATTTGCGGTTGTGTGGTAACAGCATAGACATTACAGAATGGTTTTATCACTAAATCCCATAACATTTTCCCAGGTGATGCCGGACTCATGGCAGCTTGGGCTGTGTTCTCCCACTAACCTCTCCCTCCTGCTGTGCTCTCCTCACAGCCGTGGCCACCAGGAACATTTTGGTTGTGGCAGAGCAGCAACAGTACCTCTGCCCTGGTGCTGCCAGGTGAAGAGCTGGATGCTCTAAAAGCATTGCATTAAAAACCAGGGTTCACCACATACCCCATTCCCCAACAGTTCCCTGCTTGCTTCCAGCCAGCAGCCCCCCTCCAGCTCAGTCCACCCGTGCTCACCCAACACCCACACCACAACATCTCCTCCAAGGGCATGTCCCAGAACATTTTTATAGGAGTCTTTTAGATTCCTTGATCAGGCTTCCACGAGGTTAGTAAAATTATTTGTCTGTATAGGACAGGCAAGGAGGAAAAAGGCATCCAAGGTGACTCAGACTACTAGAGATAGTGAAGCTCTTGGCAGACATTCCCAATGAAAAAACTCTCCTGCATGGATGGATATTCCTCCTGGGATAGCCCAAGTGCGCTATGAGCAATGCAATAACAAAAAGCATCACCATTTAAATGCAACAGTAAACAAGAGTGGCAGGACCATGGCAAGGTGGGGGGACTGACAACTGCTTCTGGGCAAGAAATGCCACTTTGTGTGTCAGTGTCGATGCAGAGGGCAGCTGTGGTTTCTAAAACTTCAGATGAGCACCTAAAGGAGACTTACAATAAGAAAGATTTTGATGTGTTATGTTTACCTTCAGCATAGAAACACTTGTTATGGTGGTTCTGTATTTTCATTTGAAGGCATATTAAAGCATTTCATTTTAAATGTCTACCAGATAAATGGTAGAGCAAGCCTTTGAGCATGCTGGTAATACATGCTTTAGGTTACTTTATCTCTGGTTATGGGCCAAAGTGGTTTCTGCCTGTGTGCATGTGCCTATGTAATTAGCCCACAAATTCAGGCACAAATAAAACTAACTAGGCAATGAATGTAAATAATCAGGGCCACGATACACATCACTCTCAAAATGTGATTACTGTGCATTGAGAAGACATAGGGACTGTAAAAATTTAGATAAACTTCAAATTTCCGTTCAATCACTGGGAAGAGCTGTCTGAGGATGTATCTAAAAAGGGAAGCAAAGCAGAAAAGCAGGACCAGTTTCCATGCACAAGGAAGTGCCTAGGACTGTAAAATCAATGGCAGAATATAGCTAGCAGTGGAGAAGGGGGTTCATGGTTTGAAGAGGCTTCTGATTTGGAAGTATCTTGCTGCCCTGGAGGACCTAGCAGGGCACGCAGCTGCTCCAGCCCTCACACCTTTCTGCCCTGGGCTCACCAACCCAGAGTTCAAGAAAAGCCAAGTTCAGGTCACTTGCTGCAAGGAAAGATTTTTGTATTCCAACTGTCTGGACTGCACAGTTGAGAGTCTGGGGCCACAGTCAAGCATTTAGTCTCCTCTCCCAGATGCTTTGAGGACAGCTTCACACTGTGGCCCAGGCTTCAGGGCTTGACCCTCAGGTTGGACATACTTTCCTGGGACCAGCCAGCCCTCTGCATGCAGAGCAGCCTCCAGGGGCCATTACCCAACACTTTTTTCCATCCCTCAAACATGACACGGTCACAGGTGCTTCTGCAGTGGCAGCGGAGTGCTTTGTAAACCAATCTTCAGCCTTCCTGCCTTTGTGTCACCTAGCATGAACCAGGACACGATGTGGCAGCGCAGACCCCTGCCACCTGTGGAAGCCCCTGTTACTACCAGTGGAGTCATACTGGTATTAGTAATGTTGGAAAAATTCAAGGGAGAAGCCTGGAGGGCAGTCTCTGAGATACTTTCTAAAGATGTTTTCCCAGGACAAGACAGTGGTTTCACAATATCCAATGGTCTGTTTCTCGTCCACCCCGATACTGAGGTCAGAGGACCTGTAGGCAGCCAGTGCTGGCACACCCAGGCAATGTCATATGCTGCCAAGAGGCATGAAGGAATGGAAACACGTGGAAATATGATAGTCACATAGACTTATGGTTGTTACATTTGTTAGCAGAATTTGTGAAGCAAACAGCACCCACTATATGAGACAAAATAAAAGAGAAGTGTGTGGAAACTGTAAATCTTTTTGAGGACAATTGATGTAGGCCCTTGTTAATTTTTAGTGCAAAGAAGGACAAACATTGCAGAAATTTTTTTACTGTTCCCAGCCTTATCTCTTCTTCAAAGAGCAGGCTGGAGCCCAGCAGGGAAAGGACACCCCATAGCTTCCCCAATTACTTCTCCATCCATTATTTTCATGCCCTTCACCATGTTTTGCACCAGAAAGCACTGCTTCTTTTTGGATCCCAACAGGAAAAGCACACACAATTTTGAGACAGGTAACTATTTATTAGTAAGGTCCCACGTAACGTGGCAAGGAGTTATAAAATCTGATGCCCCATCTGACACAGTGACGTGGCAGACTCTGTGGAAGGATGGGGCTATGCGTTGCCCACGGGGTATTCAAGCGATGCTTCAGCACCAGAGAGTGCAATGGGAATGGTGCTGAAATCCTCTTGCATCCTTCGTAACAACCTGGCTGCATACCATTTTTCTGTAGGAGAAGAATAAATTGATGGGAATAGTCAAAAACAAGACATAATTTTGAAACAGGGTCAGGACTTTGAAATGCAATCAGTTTAATTAACAGTTCTCAACTACAATGACATTGGGTAAGTGTAGTGGTTCTTGAGATTTACACTGAGCTGTAGTTTTGCTTGGAAATATCACTGATAGCAAAATAGACATCTTCTACTAATTCCTGAAATGGAGAAAATCATTTGGGTTTCCCTCTAATGAACATTTCCAAGCTCTATCACTGAAGGGGAAGGCAGGTTGGAAAGAAGAAATTAGTTGTACCAAGTGTCCCCCTCCTTCCTTCTGCCTCTGCCCTCTCCAACGTTAGCAGAACACGTAAGAGCATCATGCAGCACTTTTCCACACAGTCACCTGCTTCAGGAAGGAAATGTATTTTAAAGCAGTCACTGTGCTTGAGGGAAAGGTTTTCAGCTATAAGCACAAAGGGGTACAAGGGATGCACCAAGTGCACTCTGTTCCTGCATGTTAACATATGTGTGTGCATATGAGAGAAAGTAAATGATGTAGAGACCACAGCAGCAGTGCACAGGAAAGATTTTGCAACATCTGCAAGAGTTTGGTACTGACTGGAGAGTTTATCTCCACTTGCAGAAGTCTTGTCGCCTCAAAAATTACCAATCCTTCTTTTCATGCACAAGCACAAGACCTACATACTCTGTCTGTTTCAGGAGCGTGTCCGGTCACATGCTAGACCCATTCATAGCACCACATGTAAGCAAGTCCCAGCCTACAGTTTGTGCTGCAATACTATTCAGTATTACCTGTCACCACACCTCCTTCCCATCACTCAGCTATGTAGACCTTGATTTATGAAGTATGAGGAGGGATGTGGATTTGTATCCTGAGATAAACATGTTGGTGGTCTTCAGGATTACTTACCACTTAACATCCACTTCACTGATTCACGTGAGTGGGGAAATCAAGTAGTTTGATTCCCAATATGACCAGTACTGTCAGGCTATGCAGGGGCAACAGCACTTCTGAGTCCTTGTTTGTACAGTGTTGTGCAGTGTTCAGGACCCCAGGCAGGGCAGGGCTGGGGAACATGAGCCATTGACTCCACATGCATGGTGTGACTGAATGTGACTGCTCGTGTTATGATGAGTCACACATGCCGACAGCTGGATAGCGCACCCCGATCTGTCTGGCCACGTGGCACAGGAGCTGCTGGCCAAGGAGGGTCTCTTTATGACTTACTACCTGGATCTATCCCCATGGGCTCATGCCTTAGTATATCATTGCCTGCCAATACAAAAGTAGCATGCCATCTTTTCCATTATCAACTGTCCTGTTACCATGCAACTTAGTAACGCTTACTCAATCAAGGTTTCATCATAGCTGATTTATGAACACACAAGTTTTATCTTAGGTTCTTGGATTGTTACTGGTGCTACCACCTTCGCTGACTTCAGATTATTCAAGAGGCTTTATAGATGGTAGCACCTTAATAATTGTCATTTGATCATTTCAAATGCTAGACATAATCAAGTCTTAATATCATGATGGTGATACAGATATGTTATTGTTCAGTCCATTATAATTTAAGTAACGACAACATTTCACCTACCCATCTTCTAAATACCTTTGAAGTAGAAATATTGACGGAAAGCTCAAATGCCACAAATTTACCCAAAGTATCTGTGTACCTTTTACACTTAATTTCACAGCTGCAAGTTGATTCCAAATGAATGATCTGATTCCTTTTTTACCTGTGTTAGCAGAAGCCGTGTGAACTAGTGACTAAAGGAGAGAAGGACATGTACTCAGGAAATTTTACAAGTCTCCAGTAAGAACTCATCTCAAATGCTGTGTACCATTTTGATGTTCCCCTTCTGAGAAGGAGCAAGAGATGGTGCCCACAACCGAGCAGAGCTGGGTTCTGTGGTCCTGGAAGTACTTTTCCGGTCCTATTGTCATATATGCTAACTGGCATATGAGAATGAGCTGAACTGATGTATTTTTCCTGGCTATTCAAATAATTCCAAAAGCACAACCTCTCTTGAAGCCCAGATTTATCTGCAACTGTAGGATATCTCATTTGGGTTAAAATTACTGATCAGGATTCAAGCAAGCACACAACTGGGTTTCCAGGGTCTGGCATGCTGGCATTTGAAACTGCACTGCTGGTGTCTCAATGAGGTGATTTCTCAGCTCTACTGAATCACAGGGAATTTTACCATTGATTTTAGTGGTGCAAGATTAACACTTCTAGAATTAGTTGAAATCAGTTGAATTATACATATTTGCAGTGACATCGCTGAGATCAGAATCTGCCCTTGCTCTTTTTCTTGTTGAACTATCAATCAGATTTAGAAGAAGGATTTTAAATTCTTCTGAAAGTTTGTCAGACTCCCATCTCCAGGCCCTTGTATTCAGCATCACCCACTGCTCTGTTGAGCATCCCGTCTCTCCCAAAGAGGATGTCAACTTCTAGACCTGCACCTCCAAGCCTGCTGCCTGAGATTCTCCCCTGAAAGGGCTACTCCCATCCAGGGTGGAGCAGGCTGTCTTGTGCTGGCTGATCTGTGGTAACTCTTCGCCCCTGCATTACCAAAGGCATCTGTTCCTCTTGTTGTGCTGAGAGAGGCAAGAGCTTTCGCAAAGCAGGTAATGAAAGGCAGCTTGCCAGGACAGATGTGAGGCATGGGAGATGCAGGCTCACAAGGACCCCAGAAGCATAGGATCCACAGTAACAATCTGATGTTGCTTATACCTGTGAGTGGCTTTGCTGTTTTTCCCTTTTGAGGACTCTGAGGGGAGTGTTTGTAGTACATAACCCTATGCGCCACACGTAGTGCCTGTGACAGAATATCAGCTGTCTCAGTCACATAGGAAATGGCTCCTTCAGCGCACGTGTGGTTGAGCACTGTGGCCAGCCATCCTCAGGGAGCTTTCCCTGCCTGGTGACTATGCAGGACAGCCTGTCTGCCTTGCTTCATCACCCACGCTGAGTGCCTCAGATTGCGCTGGGCACGTACCCACGTGCACACACATGCCGTCTCCCCTTTCACCTCCTCCCCTCAGGTCCAAATGCATCCGTGAGTCGCTATGGGAAGCACACCTGATGATCTCAAAGCCACAGCACCAAACAAAAACATCGCAGAGCCACCTCTGGTGAGAGCTGGGGACTCATCCAGCTAAAGCCTAACTGGTCAGGTATCGATAACTAGATTTTTTTTCTGTTTTCATAGTGGTTTCCAAGTAATAGTAGTTCTCTGCTATATGAGTTTGACAGACATTCAGATTTTGAAATGGTACAAAAAAAATTGGATCTGTGATGTCATGAGGTGTGTCTAATTGAACAAAAACCAAACAACTGAATTGTCATTAGCAAGATGGAGAGGTTATTTATAGTTTAGAGGTTCCTCTTAATCTACAGCAGTATCTGGCAGCAATTGAAATAGACAAGTGCAGTATCATCACAGTACAGAAACATGAACTTCAGCTATCAGTGCTGTTCATGTACCATTAAAAGGGACAGAAAAATTCAGTCATTAAGGAAAAATTAAATTGTTGTAACACCAGCAATATTTCAGTGTCCATGTATGAAAGCATGCAGACGTATTTAAACTGGCAGTAGCAGGTGCTCCATTTGCAAAGAATAGTCATATTGGGCCTCACACAACTGTGAATTTTGTGTGAAGTTTATGTAAGAAACTGCATCCATCTTACACCACTGAAAATGCATAGTAAGTGTCACTGTACCATGGCCAGTCCACAATCAGTGCGATCAGGATTTTCTTCAATGCTTTCTGAGGCAGGAAAAGCATTCCTTTCTATTTGTATACGTTTACAAGTAAAGCTAGGAATTATTTTTGATAATACAAATAATGAGCTCCCATATGTATGGGAGCAAAGCTCTCAAGATGCAGTTGAGGACAGTAAACCCTATTTTCTACGGAGATGAACAGGTTTTGCAGGCTGAACATGCCTGAAGGCAGCAGTACTCTACACACCCAATTTTTTACTCAACACAGCAAGACAGGTTCATGTCTGGTGTAATCCCTGTGCCTCCAGAACATTTCCATCTTGGCAAATTGGCCTTAGAAGAAAGCAATATGCTGCAGCTTTCCACTCAGGGTCCAATTTTTCTCTGTTTCCCCTAGACCACATCAGTTTCCTGGGCTTGGCAATTTTCTTCCGATGGGCAGGACACTCTATAAGGTCAACTTTGAGCAATCCAAGCAAGAAAAATGACACAAATCCTCCATCAGGGGATGACTGGTACAAAAATCAGATATGGGCAGGACATGATGGTACAGACCTTGTTAAAAGGCCTTGTGTGGAAGTGGTTTTGGCTGGAATCTCACCAAACAGCCCTTTTCCTTGTGGCTTGGAACTCTCATGCCTTTCCACTCGTGCAGGCAATCTCTTGCACATCCCAGGGTGGTGTGAGCCAGACCTGGAGCCTCATGCTTCTTTAATGTGGTAGCCTCAGGTTTGGATTCGGTTTGGGAATTGGAGCAATAGTTAGGAGTTAATCCATACGAAAACATGGCTGATTTCGCTGCCACTTCCTTGTGTCACAGCAGCCCTCCTTGGTGCATCCACCTCTCTTCTGTTACACCCATGCAAATTTTGCCTCGCTACAGGAAACGAGCTGATCTAGTTAAAATTCTCCTCTCTCCCTGTCAACATGCAGAAATGAAGACAGAAACTGCTACCTCCACGTTGCTTAACCCACCGGGCATTTGAAAAGGTTTTTAGGTGAACGTGGAGCCAAAGTGTTTGTCTCCACCCACTCTCCTTTTGCCAAAAAGGCAAGAGAGAAAAAAAATATGTATAGCCCCTGTCACTGATTTCATTGGGTTGCTGGATGTGTGTGCGTGCATCTAGCAGAGTTTCTGCTATAAAACACCTCCCTGTTTTGGAGAGGAAGAGGTTCTCTTCTGTGTGCACAATTGACTCAGAGACTTGTTTGTCCTGCAGGAAGAGTTGCAGGATTAACTTTGAGTACTTTGATATTCAGCAATGAAAAAGCTCACACTGACATGAGGATTTGGAGAGGTGCAATACATTCTTCTTTCTCACGTTTTATACACCTAGAAGCTGGGCATGCTTGACAGATTGCAACTTCTGTCCTGTAAATAGTCTCTTGAGGCTTAATCCAAAGAGCAACAAGGCATCACGAAACTTGGTCCTGCTCTGCTGAAAAATCAAGCAGGCAGCTTCAGACACAAAATTTACGGTGCCAAGTTAGACTTTAATGATCAAATTCACAGCTGTGAAAGGCTTTGGCATGATTAACTGGAGCTACCAAAGACAGAAGCACATGTAAAGCACTGTACTTCTCCCAGGCAGTCAGAAGGTGCATCTTCCAGGCGGCACTCACCCTGCTGTATCGGTGCCTGTTTCAGGAATGAGGCAGAGTGACTTGGCCAGGGTACACACGTCTCTGATGACAAGAAAGGAGGAGGAAATGCTGGCAGCACCAACCTAGTACTCATTCAGGAAGAGAAAGACCTAGACGCAGAGCTTGCTCAACAGAAGAAGATTCAGATTCATAGCTCTGACTTGCTGTAAGCTATCTGGGGAAACTAAAGCATCTCAGGGGACTACGATCTGAACACTAATTAAGCTACATAATACACTGCATAGTGTGCAAACTTGGATATTATCCCTAACATCCAGTTTGTAACCCATAAGTACTTAGGCATGTTTTCTGCCCACACTCAAGGATTACAGAACAAAGTTGTGGTTCTCTGACTGCCCAGCACCAAAACAAATCTCTCCAGGAGGGATGATGAGAGATGGAGCGGTAATGGGGCAAAGGACACAAAGGCGCAAGGTGCTTTTCTTTCACATCGACAAGAAGTTGATAAAAACCTTTGTCCGTAAGTCTTTTTCACTTCAGCATTCCTGAAACAAATAACTTGCAGTAACTACAGATAAAGTATTGCTTCTTGGAAGTAGAGGGAAAAAACCAAATCTGAAAAGCAGCTGTTGCCAGTTGCTGTCTCAGGATGAGCATAGTTGCTACAGAATTTTTCTCTAAATCTTCCAGTAGCACATCCACACCTCCACACATGCATGGCATGAAACACCCATGCAAAAGCATTACTTCTGTAAGAGAGCAGGGGTAGATACGATCTCTCTTTGAGACTCTCAGAAGAAAACCATTATATACCAACCATGTAACTATGGGGTTTACTACTCATTTATCCATTATTTATTTCAGTAATGCCTTCAGTTTGGCTTTCAGTATCAAAAGGTAACACTCCATCCTTAGGAAGTGCCATTCTGTTCTTCAGGACACTGAAGGAAAACGAAATTTCTTCAGCTGTTAAATTCATGCAAAATGGAGAACTGATACTGTCTCAAAATGAGTTTCATTTCCAAGTAAGTAATCAGTGGAATGCCAAAAAATAGTGAATCTTCAAATTTTATTGTCAGTTATTTACATTAGACCTAGTTGAGAGGTTAGTTGCGCAATTGCCTACAAGGGGACAGGCATGCTGCAGCATCTTACATTTCTTGAGTAGTCTGGGATTTGTATTCTTTTGTAAGCTCCCCATAGCTGAGACATGAGAAAGGCTGAGTGTTACAAGTCTGCTGCCCTACCAAGGTCCAGTGACACTAGCAGAAAATAGACTGGCTTTAGCTAAAATTCAATGACATCGGCTGATGGTTTATCTGCCTAATTTTAGAATAGGAAATGTTTTTGATTAGCTAGCATTGATAGAAAACTGTAATGCTATTTTAAACTCTGCTTTGAGTTGCATCATTTCCATGGAGTCAATGTGATGTCGACAGCTGGCGATGCAGAACGGCCCATCCTGGGTTTGAGCACAGTGGTATTTAGAAGCTGAGGGTTGTCTTTCTCCTGAGGAAAGCTGTGCGTTTGCCTCCAAAACAGAAATGTTATGGGGAAAGTGAAGGGACAGCATCTGATTTAAGAAATTATGGACTAATTAGGGTGGGCAATATTTTTTCATCAGGAATTTACTGGATAAAAAATACAGAACTGTCAACACTGAAACTTTTCAAGAAAGTCTCATTTCACCAACTGATTTTCACACACAAAACTGTGAAGAAATTCCCTGAAAATTAAAATCTTTTGTTGTAAGATTTTCAGAATGAAGGATTCAGTGTTTCTTTATAAAACAACTTTTTGAGATGGCTTTCAATTTTCTTTGAAATAAAATTGAAAACATTTTTTAAAATCTCAATTTAAAAATAAAACACTTCATTTAGGGATCAAACAGAATATTTCAATTAAGTGACCAGAAAGGTTTTTATTCTTTGGGGTTGCTGATGGATCAGAAAAATTCTTTCTTTCCACAACTCTGATATACGCTGTGTTGAAGCTGCTTTGATATTTGATATTTGATATTTATTATGTTAATCTTATTTGTGCCTTAACATTACTGGCTATAATGGCTCCATCCTTGCCTGATGTTAGAAGTTTAAATGTTGTGGGCCTGAACAGCACTAAGGTGGAAACCCACTTATGGATCAAAAATACTGTTGACATAAACCAAGTAATTAGGATGGGACTGCAGACCTGGTAGACAAAAAAAAAAGAATAATCATCTTTGCAACTGGTAGTCACAAAACTTGGGCATAATTAGAGGATGTAATAGTGAATCTGAACTAGAGGAGAAAGTGAATGTAGGAGAAAATCAACTAGTAAGGAAGGGAGAGATATTATGGCACTCAGATTAAGTTTAAATCCATCTAATGTTATATCTGAGAGATGGCAAACAAACTGTCATATTTTCAATGACTAATAAAAGTAGTCTTGAGCCAGAGGTTTTGTGAACATAGGTATTGCTCTTAGCAAATAACATATGTTAGTGCTTTGAATACATTGACTTGTGACTACAGGAAACCTGCCCATCATCTGCATTTTATGAGTACATCTCTTTTTAATGAAAACACTATGGAATGTTGGTCTTTGTGTGGATGGCTTTCAAAGTATTAAGAAAAATAATTTTTTTTTTTGAAAGAAAAGGAGCCTTTTGCCACCAGAAACCCAGAATTATCACATTAGGACCACCCTGGCCGGCTTCTCTGTGGATTTTCAGCTTCAAGCAAATAGTATGGATACAGACAGCTATACTCAAACTGAGAAGACTATATAGGTTCGTAGTGGAGGTTTTCTTTTTCTATTTGTCTTTAATATAGCAGTCATTATCAAGGCAACTGAACATCATATAAACTTTACTCTTATTGCTTAGGAAAGTATTTTCTCCTGTTTTCCAAGAGAAAAATGAGCTTGACTTGAGAAGAGACCAAATTCCCAGAGTCCAAATGTTGGAATAGAACCAAGGTCCTTGGACCTCCAGTGTGTTTTGACAGCCACAAACCTGTTCCTTCTGGCAAGGGCTGTTGCAGGCATCAGCGCTGGAAATCTGCCTTTTTCTCTTGATTTTTGTCTACGGGCACAACAAGGGCAGAGCAACCCATGATAGTGATCAGCCATGAACTTCCTATGCAGTTCTAAATTTGGAGCTTGAAAATGCTCTCACTGAGCTTCATAATTTGGATTCAAATTTGGATCCATAGTTTGGATTCAAACATTTATTTCAGTTGGCTATACCAACCTACTCTCCATCTTCTTCAGATAAGTTTATGCTCTGAAGTTCTTCCCAAATGCTTTTGTTTGCTATTGGGGCAGGCTTGAGAAAGGGCCACATTTTGTACGCATTCTTCATCCATGTCTCCATACTGCTCTATCCGGGCACGGAAATATCCCACATTGCTTTGTTCATACATGAACTTTCTAAAGATTTACATGTGCCCCCCCAAAATAACTCAAGTGTTATTTTTAAACGCATCTTTAGATCAAGAAGGCAACCAACACCACTAGCAGAAAAATTATTTAGCTAGATGGTAGCTGTTTGAAAACAAAATTCTGCTCTGAGCTTGGACAAAACCAGATCATACTAGTAGGAGTCCATACAGTTGGCACAGCTTTCCCATATAAAGTCTTCAAAGGTCTTACAAAAGGTGCAGCTACTACTCTTGTTACAGAGCTAAACATTAAGACACAAAGGGACTCACCCAAGCTGAAAATGAACCCCAGTTCTTTTGCAGACCAGGCCACTGAGCAATCTACCATCCTTCTCTGCCTCACCTGCAAGAGCGAGGAAGGCAAGGAAATGGTCAATTTTCCTCTGTCACATCCAAGAGTAAAATTCTGCTTACTCTGATCTCTGGACATTACAGCTTATTTATGTACATGTGGAGCCACTGCTTATCTTCTACAGGGCGGCAAGACCCACAGTTCTTTTGGAACAACCTGCTTGCACTGCGGCTTTGTCACCTACTTTTTCCTTTAATCCGTCTCTCTTTTCTTTTTCCTCTCAGATTAATAATTGAGCCCCTTTTGTTTGTCTCTGAGGAGGGGAAACTCTATGACTGATAATTAACTTGCATGCCATTTAATGAAATTGAAGGAGCACAGTAACATCCACAATCTAACTCTTCTAGCTTGTTAAGCTCTAGTTCTGTGTATTTCCAAGCATCAATATTCAGACATAAATGGAAAAAGGTTAAAAGGATGCAGTGAATTTTTAACAAATGTGCCCTTTGTATATATGAATTCTCAGTCATCTCTACTAGACCTGGTGTATTGGTTAATCTTGCTATGAATACCAAAATTACATCCTTGTTAGCAGAACTATTACTGTAGCCCAGTGGAAAGGGCATTGACTTAGGTGCTAAGAGACTTAGTTTCTCATTTCATCACTGTTACGGTCCTGCCATTTGTCTTAGGACAAATTCCTGTATCTATTTTTTCCCCTGTTTCCTTTCCCATCCCATGCTGTCTTGTGTATCTAGAGGTGAAAATCTTTGGGAGAGAGAACTCTCTATATACTCAGCATCAGGTACAAGGGAGCCTGAACTCAGCAGATGTCTTAATGAAGCAGCAACAGTGCAAGCCGATTAAAGGTTAAGTGAAAAGAATTTTCATCCAAAATTTATGAATATACTCAAAGCTGAACATACACCATACAAACTTTAAACCAGCTTTATCAACTACATTTTCACCAGTCTTAGGTTATCTGCTACAGGAGATGGTAGATTCTGCATCAGCTTCCCCTACATTTTAAATATGCAGGCCTCAAATAATATTGAACAAAACCCACCACAGCAGATCCCAAATCTTTTCTGTTTTATCTTCCTTCCATGCTTTCATCCTGTCACTTGCCACGCACAGCAGATTTTTGCACTGAAAATGAAAAATGGAAAGTCAAAGGGAGAAGTTATCATGGGGGAAGAATGAGGGGTGATCAGAGGTTACCTGGAGTGAAGGTATATGAGTTCTGCAGCTGTATTGAGAGAGAGAGCGATCAACAAGAAAAGGAAAAAAATTTGGGGAGCGGAGGAGAAGCGAAGCAGCACTTTATTTATTAAGTGCCATCAATATTTAAGGCATGAGGCAGAAATTCCTGAAGCAAGCAATTCGTAGTTTAAGTGTTAAATTGTACCTTTGAGTGGAAAAAGCCCACACTGAGGCCAAGAAACCACTTACTGAGATTTCTCAGAATGTTTTCCAGTGCTACCGAGGTTTGCCTTCCTCCCACCACTCCAGTGCAAAACGAGGGTGTCTCTATAAATCGCATCTCCCTTAAAGGCCAGTGTTACCTACACAGATATCCTCTGCCCCCTCTCTAACTGCTGTTTCACAGCCAGAGCTGCATCTCTGCAGCACTTTACTCTCAGGAAAGAGTCAGAAGCAAGAGAAATGTGGCAGAGCAAGATACCACCAACCTAGTAAACGAGTGAAACCATAAAACCATTTCGCCCTCATGAAAAGGATTGCAGTTGGTGGGTAGCAGATAGTGCAAAGGTAATGTCTATTAAGGAGTTCCCATTATCCACAGCTAAGCTGTTTTCTCTCCAGCTGGATCTTTTATGTTGGTGTACATCTTTTCATCAGAAGATGATCACTGTTTTCTGCAATGCTGATGCTTGAAGGTGGTTACTTTGGGTTGTTTTGGTTTTTCCATGTTTATGTGCCGATACCTGATAAAGTTTGGTCACTGCTGGCTGGACTTCAAATATCTGTGGCAAATTACAACATTGACCTGTCTTGACCAACCTTCATGATCCCATCCTACTGTGTCTGGATAACTAAGTGTTTCTCTGAAGTACAAGAAATTATGTGGTGGGACAAAAGTATAAGAAAGACCTCACACTCCTTACAAAGGTACAGCTTTACCGTGGAGGACTTACACATTGCAGCCATCAAACTGCTCTGTACTAATACCTCGATATCCACAAGAACAGAAACAATAACAAAAAGAAAGATTCAGGGGTAGCTCTCTTGCTAAGGATGTGGGATGGAAACATGACGTGTAAGAAGCATTCCCAATGTCATTATTGAGCTTATGTGAGGCACTCAGTCTTGACCTCTCCCTCCTCAGCACCTGAGCATACATGAGTATTTTGCCTACTTTATTAACCAGAAACTGACTTATGTCATCATCTAAAAGCACTATCACGCGCTACAAACAGAGGAAGAAAAGAAAAATATGACCCTGTATGCTGAGAAAGCTGCAGAAAGGTAGTGAGCCCTCCCCATGGAGCCCTTGGAGGCCTATTCCTCAACCAGAAAAAGCAGATAAAATCTAGCTGAGGACAGTCATAGTTGACCTAATATGATTCCTACATTTAGGGTAAGATTCAGAAGGAAATATGTGGCCTTGCAAGCACAGAAAAGTATTAAGGCATCCACCCTAGAAAGGGCCATTAACTTAAAAATGTTGCTGATTGAAGGTGTTTGTTTTCTCTACCCATATTTTTCATACCAGGAAATGTAAGACTTTTTGTTGCCTTTTCAGAAAATACCAAGGCTATAATGTCTACCATGCCCGAGTATGAAACAAAAAGAATAACAATTTGCTTCTGGTTTACAGCTCTTGTCCCAATAGTTGTATATGTACCAATAAAGTATTACAATGGTCCAGAGAGACTTTTTTTCCAAGCCACAAGCACATCATGCTCCAGAAATAAACAAGAGTGAAAAGAAGAAAAGTCAGTCCTCTTGGAACTATGTTATGGAAGGCTCCTTAGCTTGGTTTGAATCCATGTACACCACTGCCAATCTTGCGATACTGTAAAACACTCGTGTTCCACCCCCAAACTATGAAATAATATATATATGCGCTAGGTTTTGGGGGGTTTTGCCTTCTACAAACCTCAAAGGTTCAAATGTACAGTCTTCTCCCTGCCATCACAAGGGTTTAGCGCATTTCTTTTATACAAAGGCTGAAATTAGCATGTAATTAAGTGGCTCTAGGCACTGAGCCTTAAAAAAATACCATTTAGAGGATCAGTTTCAAACAATGAAAGATGATAATACTGTAGTGAGAGAGCAGACAGAGAAAAATGGGGCAAGATCAGTGCAAAGGCTAAGGTGAGAGTGGCTGAGCAAGGCTGGTGATAGTCTTGGCTAACACAGCAAGCAGGGTCTGTCCCAGGATCCCATGGAGGAGAGCAGCAAATACACAGATCTCCAACCTTGGCATTTGTCTGCAGCTCTGTTGCGCTTCATCTGCAATTCCTCTGGGAAATCCCACTGAGATTTTTGGCTGGGGCTTTGGAACAACCGGAGAGAAAACTTCATCGAGCCCTCTGTCTGTCTGGAGAGCATTTTAGAAGTTTATGCTGTGCTGACTGAACACTTCTGTAGTGCAAACACCAGCCATCGGACTCCTAGCTTGTACACACGGCAGTCAAGGTTTGTAGAAGAGCTGCCAGTAGATATTCCGGTGAGCTGGGGTGCAAAACAGCTCTCCTTGGCCCAAGCTTTTGCAGATCTTATTCTTCTGCTCTGCAGCTGCGAGTCATGGTAGTTCCCTAATGGGTACATAGAATCTGTTGTTTTCTCTCAAGAGAATTACTAATCTTTCCAGCTACATAAATACACTTCTATTATTGTCTGAATAAATTGCCTTAGAAAACTGTTTCTTCAGGAAAAAAAAGCTGAATTTTTTTAACAGGAAAATGTCAGTATATTTTTCATAATTATTTCAGTAGGTTTTTCTGCCATTGTTTATGGTAAAATCTTGATAGTTGGGAACTAGCATATAAACTTACATTATCACACCTGTTTAAGAATCTGAGTTTACCCAGTCCCAAATAAAAAGTGAGACTTGTGCATCTCAGTCTCCCTTGCTCCTCAGCAAATCTCACCTATATTTCTTCCCAAATTATCACTTGCCTACATTTGTTTGTTATTACAATATTTCTCTTGGATGGCAAAGAACTCTGAAAAGAAAAAGATTACACAACCCACCACTGGCATTGCACTTCAGTGCTCACATCCAGCCCTTCCCAGAAAGATTCCAGTTCAGCACGATATTTATCCAAATGCTTATTTCTGCATGCAGTGGTCTGCACTCTCTCTGTCCCCTCCAGCATTAAGATGTGGGGTTTGCTCTGGCAGCTGGAGAAATGAGGCAGTGTTTAGCAATCCAGATGTCAAGTGGACTGAACTACCCCAAAAATGAGAGTAGAAGCCAGAAGATTGATCTGCTCTATTATATATGCAGCGCTAGGTGTTTGTAATGATATTACTGGAATAAATAACTCTTTCAGTACTTAAAACTAGACAGTCTTTTGAATCATCTCTTTTGTAAAAAGAGAAGAAGCTATGCAATAGGCAAAATCTAGATATAGTTTCCAAACAAATCTGCTCTGTGATTTCACCAGGAGATCTGTAAGTGGAGGGCAGACAAGTCCAGAGCAGATTAAGATGCCTATGGATGCCTGTTGAATCTACCTTTATACAGTAATAACATATTTGGTCAGAAAAAAACCCATAACCTAAGCAGAGTACACTGGGAAAAAATGTAGGCAAATTTCTACTTTATTCATATTATTAATTTTAGTATCTGGACTTACTCTTGAGGAATAATGTCGACACTTGATGAACGGAGTGAAGAGATGCAGCTTGGATCTGCTCTTGACAGGCGCGTTTATTTGTTATCAGAAGGCTAATATCCCAGCAGCGATTTGCATGGAAAATTCTTACCTCTCGATGCAGTTATTAAAATCATAATAGTGGAAAAGACTGTAATAATTTTGAGCACAATCCTGAAATCACCTGCCCAAACAGCAATTTTATGTACCAGAACGCATTTACATCTGCAGGGCCAGGAACCTGTGTGCAATTTAAGCAGCTCATATATTTGCCAGATTGCAGCTGAACGTGAATATTTTGACCAGTCTGCAAGCCTGCTTATGCTGCGGCTGTGAAGATTTTGTCACAAGTCTTGGGACAGTTTGTCCCATCAAAATTGCAGCTCTTGGCAGAAACAGTCTGACAGAATATCATCTTTCCTTTGTTTATTTTTTGAAGCCTCAGATCTCCTTGGTTATAGAACAAAGCTCAAACATGTAACCTTCTAGATGACTAAAACTCAGAAATCGGATAAAATCAAGTCCCTTTTTCCTAGATCTAAAAACCTCCTGTTTTTTAAGCTGAGCTCATTATTGCAGGGATCTCAGCACTGTTTTTTAAATAACTGGGATTGCAATACTGATTGAGGGGTTCCTAGTCTGACCTGACATTGGTGATTTCTTCTTCACAGAGTTCATTAAAAGTACTTTTCAGCTGCCAGCACAAGCAAGAGACAAGGGGAAGAGAAGCAGGTGTCGTGTTTCCACAGTGAGGACTGTGCCTATTCGCTTTATAATCTAATGTTTTAACTCTGTAGTTTTAAATTTCACATAAAGCTGTCACAAAGCCATTTAGTAAATCATGGAGGGAGCAGCAGCTCTTAGGCTGGCAGCAGCTGCTGTCACAATGGCAACTTCTGACCAGAGGCTACTGTGCAGAACCCTGCGTTCCTGTGGCTGCGGGGACCTGTCAGCTTCTGATCTGCAGTGTGAGGAAACCACTATTGCCCTGGTGAACTAATAAAAGGAAAACATTCAAAAATAAAGGCCGTATTTACATTCCCAGTCAGCATTTCATTGCGGTAAAAGGTGCCTGGGAGGGCTGGGGGGGGGTTGAGCCTTGGCGGTCCTGTGCGTGCTTGGATGCACAGCCTGGGTTTCTCGCCAGGGTTTGCTGGGCACCCCAAGTGTGGCTGGAGGAGTGTCATGCTTGCTTCATTGCAAATGCTGTACCCCAGCACTCAGAGGTCTTCAACAGCTGCTCACCCGTTGTACCTGTGTGAGTTTTCACCCCATCGGAATCGTGGGGTGCGCAGGGGGGTGGCAGCTGATGCAATCCCTAAATAGGCAGCAGCATAGAGGTTGCAGGGGATCACTACCCTGCCATGCTCCTTCTGTATGGCCTCAGAACTTTCTGGGTGTTCCCTCCTACTCCTGAAAGGAAAAGAAAACTTTTGCCATGATCACGAGGATTTCTTCCTCCTGGGCCAATTATTGCACCTTTTTAGTCAAGCTTTAAGAGAGCAAAGTGACTCCAAGATGCACGGTGCCTGTGAGAGGAGGAGGCCCCTGTCCCTTTGCAGGAAGGGCACAGGGGGCAGAACCAGCAAAAGCAGCACAAGATTGAGCCTTCCTGACTTTCTTCCAAAAAAAATACTTGCAGTGAAACCTGGGCTTATATATAAGTAAAGTTGCCCTTTGATATTACCACGTAATTTCCACTTCTGCCAAAGAGAATTTTGCCCAAGCTAATTTGGAGACTTTCCCCTTCACCACATTGGCACCACTGTGTCATTTTTGATAGAAGTCTCATTCATCGGGAGAGCTGGGCAACCCGCTTGTCTCTCGTTCCTGCAAACAGGGCTGTTTGTTGAGTCTCTTGAAAGACTGTGCGAACAGATAAACATGCTACACATGAAGTACATTGGGTGGAGGTGAAATACAGATGATTATATTTAAGGGCTTACAATAGTCGTTAAGAGCTTCTAACCACAGGCCCTGGCAGGGCTGGTCCTCATCTTGCAGTACATGTCTTGGATCCATCCTCAACCAATTTTCTGTTTCTCCCCCCTGTAACATGGCCAATCTTGTCAGTCTGGTGGCAATAAAAAAAAAAAAGGAAAAAAATCAACTCTGTTAATAGGATTATAAGATTTGGGGAATATAACGTTGCTGCAGATCATTTATTTTGAAAGCTGATTTCGTTTTAGTGAAAACAAGCTGAACCCTGCACACTGGGGGTTTGCAGCCATTATGCCAAACACAATCATTGCTGGTTTGAAAGATGTGATTGCTTTTTAATGTGGAAATTTCACAAGGTTACAAAAGAGGAAAAAATTAAACTCCTTTCTTATAACAAAGTCACTCTAGGATATGCGCTACGATGCCCTGACAATGTCCAGATACTCTGACCGCATTACACATCAGAAAGGTGGATGAGTGTGTTTTACACCATTTCGCAATTGTTTTTTCTTCACACGGCTGAAAAAGCCAGAGAGTTTCGGACAAAAATAAAAACAGTGCTCTGTAAAATGCATTTGGAATTGCACAAACACCGCCCGGGGTCAAGGAAGTAGAGGATGGATCAGTCCAGAGGGATAAATGAGGGGATAATGCGATCTTCCGCCCCATGTCTGACAGCTCTGGACCTGCAGTGGCAGCCCTCTTGGCATATTGAAAACCAAGCTCCTCCTCAGTGCAGCAGACAATCTTTATATTTGTTAGACATCAGAATAAAAAACAATAATCATCATCCCTGGTGTTTTCAATAGCAACCTCCCAAAGGGCTTAAACATATTCTAGAAATAATGACTAAGCCCCATTTTCCTGGGTGTTAGAAGATGTTCTGTCACCATCTCAGAAGAACCATTGTTGTGACAAAAGCCTTACGGCACATCCTGGACAGGGCTGAGCAGGGAAACAGGCACTAGCAGGAACGTCCCAGTTAGAAGAATTCATTGGGAGGGACAAAAAAGGAATGAATTTTTCCAATGTGCTCTTAAAAGAGTGATGAAGGGGGAAAAGATGGCTGCCCCTTTTTGAGGGTGGGGGTACGTGATATGGATTCACAGACTCTCTTCTGCTTTGTTGTGAAGACACTGCTTTTGATCAGGGAGAGCACAGGGAGAGCTCTCCCCAGAGACAGGGGTGAGGGAGGGGGTAGATCTGGAGGGAGACACAAAGGATGGAGCTGAAGCACTGCCTCATAGCCGGGAATTGAAATGACATGTGTGCCACGGAACCTTTTTCTTTTCAAAGTAATTTGCTATCATTATATTGCCTGTGCATTTCCAATACATGTCAGCCTGTTCTCTTTTAACTTGGCGGGAGGGGAAGGTGCTTTTATTGCAGGGCTCCTTGCAGAAGCTCACCAGACATTGCTATTATTACATCTGCTGGGCACAGCATAGAATGATGCATGTTCATTAAAGGAATGGGGTTAGAGTAAAGCGAATTAGTTCAGCCCCTCTTAGAGAATGCCTGAGTGGGCTCAGAGGTTTTCAGATGCAGAAATATTCCAAATTTTGAAAGTAGGATCATTTCTAACCCTATAACTTCAGTTCAACTTCTGGCTGACATTACCAAAATCATTTAGCTTTGTTTGCCTGGATCCTGTCAGCGGTGAAAATCCAGGAAACTGTTAGAACAATATTTATTAGGGATTTCATAAAGTTGTAAATTGCAAGATTCCCATTAACCATTTCTTTTAGGATTCCTCTTCTGCTTGAACTCACATGCTTATACAACTGTTGGGAGACAGTGGGTGTTCATATTAATCTCCTGCGTGGGAGCAGAGGTTGAGCGAGATTTGAAAGAAAAATATAGATTTCAATTCTTCAACCAGATGCTCTCTCATTCACGTGCTGAGGGATGGGACTGATAATCACTCTGTATGGCAACATGCCTGGACTGATACCCTATGAGCCTAACCACTGATAGGCAGCACACGGAGTGTTAATTTAGTCTCCATTTCTGCATTTCCAGCTATTAGTAAAAGGAAGACTATGCTAAGCAGAACAGTGTAATTTTGGTTCTCTCATCTATTTCACCATGGTGTTGGTTCAACCCCAGACTGCCTGAGAATGACCAAGTCCTTTCCCCTGAACTTCTTTCCCTTCTGTTCTTGTAGGGGAGGTTGGTAACTGGGAAGGGCTTTTTGGTGGGAGAACAGCCAAAACCAACCACCTCTGGCTGTTTGGCTTTGGAGTCAGGATTCCTAACAGTACAGGGAAGTTCTGCAGATACTTTGGTTTCCTCTGCATAAATGCAAAGATGACATCAGTCACCTCCTCCAAAGCCAGCAAAGACTACAGGACAGTAGAACCAAAATCCCATCCACTCAGGCCCACAACCAGCAAGCAGAGTGAAAAAAACTATGTGGGGACAATGCAAATAGGTAAATTCATCCTGCAAAACACAGGGAAGGAGCTGGTTTCAGAAAGAAACAACGACAACAGCATACTGCCGATCTACCCCTGTCCTTTTGTCTCTTGGAGTCGCTGACAAGGTGCTGAAGAGGAAGGTGATGCTGCAGGGTTCCAGGTTATGATGCCTGCAATGCCTCTCAGAAATAACAGCCTCATAAAGTGTTTTAGAAAGATTTATGCAGCTGAGCCAAGAATTGATTTTGGGAGATAGACAACCAGAATTTGCCCTGTGGTTCATCATGGTCTCCTGAAGGAGTGGCAAACCATGAGGAGTGTCTCTCTTTCTCACTCCCTTTTTTTTTGCACAGAAGCCTGACTAACAAAATGAAAAGCGCAGCCTGAAATTAGCCCACTGCATACAGGGTTTCTCCTGGCATGACAGGCTATCGCAGCCTTAATGGTAGGCTGCTAGACTAGAAGCAGTCTTTCATTGAGTTTGTCTTACTGAGAGGAAAAACTGCTTTGTGTAATAACTTTATGGTAAATGTTGGCAAAAGATTTGCACTGCATACTGAAAGGGAGACATTTCTGACCACAGCTCATGAACCACATTTATTTACTCTGGCATTTGTCCATTATTTGTTCATAGGCTTTCTGTCTCTGCTAAATGTGTTCCAATTTTGGGAGCTAAATCATTACCAGTAGTTTCCAGGACATTCCGCTAGGCTAAGCAAAATTGCCCTAAGCAGTTGTCAGAAACCACTGGAGTAGTATTTTAAATACAGAGTATTTGAAGAAAATAAAAGATAGCAGAAGTCCTATCTGTACAGATCCTGGATCCTGTTTTTTTGTAAAATGTTAAAGAACAGAAGCAGAGGCCCTAAAGCAGTGCCTGTCTTACCTGAGACATTTTCTATTGTTTAATGAACCAATCTGGTTTTTAAATGAGGATGTTAATTAAAAAATACATGTATTTATCTGTACCTCTGCAGACAGAAATCATGCTCAAACTGCAGTCTGGAAAATCCTGGTTATTTACATCTTAATAAAAATTAGTTACAAAATACAGGACGAAAGCCATGGCTGTTAAGTGCCACTCAGTTGCTATTAGATGACCTTACAAAAATGTAAATTTATAGCTTAGGTGGGATAATAATCTGGGAATTGCTTTTCTGGACCAATGCCCTAATCCACCTGTTCATTGTCCTGTATCTGATGGAGTTCACAATAACCTGACGTATTACCTGCCCTGACCATGGTCTAATGAATATTGCAGAATAGTCCCTAAGACAGTAAGTGATTGACTTGAAGTGTGAGTTCCTGTATTGTTCTTTAATCTCTAATGTTCTTTTTCTTGGCATTAATTATCATAATTTCAGATAGCCTTATTGTCCAAACGAAAGCTCACTGCTTCTTCAGACTTTGTTGAACTCCTGGCCTGCATGGTATCCATTGGCAGAGCAGTCTAGCATCAGCATGAGCCCCCAGGGAGAAGGAAACTTGCCTGCTACTGCTGTGGAATTAGCTGCCTTTCATTTTCATCAAGTGTCCACTTTTTACTATGTATGAGAGGGTACACTGATTATTTTCTCTATTTTAATCATGTCTCTTTCTTTTTCTCTCCATTTCAAAGAGAAACAAATGCCAGCTTTCCAATTTCACCACCGATGAGTCAGAGTAATTTCTGACTTCTTTCCAAACCCCTTCTCTTTCTGCAGACAGAACAACCAATCCCACCTATGCAGTGCTGGGGGTAGTGGTAGCAGTGATTTACATAACAGCATTCAGGAGAATGTTCTTTTTCCATCCCATTAAATTGCATCCAAGATTTTAATCCACAGCTTCACATTAATAGAACATTCTCAATTAACTGCCAACTAGGATTCCTCTCTAAATCAGTGCTTAAATTTTATGTCTCTGAAAAAAGAGAGCTTTTTCCTTTCAATGTGCATATGTAAATACATTATCAGCACTGAATTTCAGCTGTCATTTTATTATTTATTAGTCTGTTTATAGCCACGTGAACCTTCTCAAAATGTTTTTTTTACACAGTGAAAAAATTAATGCTGTGTACTCTGTTTATTTTTCATCACACTGCCCATTTGTATAGTAAACACAGTAGTAATAGTAATACAGTAATAGCAGTATAGTAAGTAATGACACTGATCCTAGTAAATGGAGCATCTCATTGGTAAACCTTTTACTTTGACAAAAGCCAGCCATTTAATCCCTATGTGGTTCATCATGGTCTCCTGAAGGAGTGGCAAACCATGAGGAGTGTCTCTCTTTCTCACTCCCTTTTTTTTTGCACAGAAGCCTGACTAACAAAATCCCTAGTTTATTCACTAGGTATAATGAGTACTTTGCTTCTTATGTTCTAGCTGGGTTTGACTGATGGAAATATTCAGCTTAACTTGCATGATGATTTGGTTTTATTCCTTAGTTTTTTGTATGTGCATTTCGTTAGAGGTTTAGTGGAATTCTAGAAGGGTGGTTGGCTGATTCACCTCTGTCTACCCCCCTGTGAGCATAGGCAAAGATTCAGAGAGGTAAGAGAAGTAAGATTTGGCAAAATCTATGCCAAACCTTATCTGCTCCCATGTTCCTGTTACTGTTATTTTTGCTTGCTATTTGATGAATTCAATGGGTGCAGTTAGGATTCCCCCTGTTCCATGAATCTCAAATTACCCCTGTATTGTTAAATAGTAGTAGTCTAAGCACTATACTGATGCTTTAAATATTACATCGTCTATCTCCTAGAATTTTTCCTATTCCCGTCATTAATAAGGCAATGTAAATGTTATCCTATTACTTGGCAGTGGTAGATTTATACTGTGTGGTAATTCATTTGCTTTAATTTACCAGTTCGCTTCAGTGACACCTTTGTTTCACATTCTGTACCATTACTATTACTAGAAAAGAAGAGATGGAGTATAGATAACTTTCCAAAACGTTGTGTAATAAAAACCTTCCTTTGCTCCCTCTTTAATTCCTGTCAGCCCAAACAGTGCTGCAATGCCCTTGAAGCCTTCAAGCTTCTGATATATTCAAACAAAACATTCTTATTCTATTTGAGGCATTCAGCTACTTGGGACTGTAAAAAGCTATCTTCACTCCCTAATTTTCCTCTTGCTTGTTTTCTGCTAAAAGGCAGCACTGTTATCATTCACTCAGGCATTAGAGTCTATTTTCTTACCAAAAAAAAAAAAAAAGAAGGCCACAGTGGAAATGCAAAAGCAACTGGAAAAATCAAACAGTGTGAATTAATGTTCTCTATGAGCTAGAGGAAGCAATAGAGTCAAGGAAGGCCTTTGGTTGTTATGTTTTACAATGCTTCTGGAAGCCCAAACCCCACTGTAGGCTGTTTTCTTACTGCCTTTGGACAAGCTGAAATTAACTGGTAATAACACACAATTAAAAGCGCATGTGCGTGCCTGTGAGGGTGTGTGTGTCTTTGCTTTAATTCCACTCCTTCTGTTCATTTTAACTTTCAGACTGAGACAGCAGTGAAGAGGAGACTGACAGGTATACACAGCAGCCACATCAAAATCTTGGTGGGGCAGAGGGAACATTTGACACCTCCTTGTTTCAATGCCCCCCCGTCTGTTTTTAATTTCACTAAATCGCTCCCGTCTGGGGATTGTATATTTTCAGTGGCCTCTCCCAGCAATGCAGAGGTAGAGCATTATTGTGCCAAACCCCAGCTATGCTCAAGCGTGGGGCTGCAGATTTGCAGAAGGCAAGAGGGGAGTCAGATCTCGGGACCAGTCATTCATCAAACTTATGAATTTAACTCAGGACTGAAAGTGGTGCCAAGAAACCTCACTTGCCCCTTTCCCCTTATAGCCATCTTATGAGGGAAGGGGTGGACAACCTGAGTAACAAATTGGCTAATAGACCTTTTACATCACTGCTTTGAAAGTATCACGAAGGTCTGAGTGTCTGCAAGGTCCCTCACTAGTGAGGGAATATTGTACTGCAGTTGTTGCGCAGGACAACAAGGACTTTGTTGGCTTGGGTAGAAGTTTTTCTTGGTTTTAAGAGGAGAACAGCATCTGGTCCTGAGAACCTCCAGGGAAAAGGATGACTTCAAAGGGCAATTTGAGGAGGACTTCACTAGACAGATTCAGGCACAGTGGAACCTGGGCTTCCATCCCTTGTCTCTGACACTAGTGGAGGTTTTGCTCCTGATTATGTTGAGAGAAAAGCTCAGGCACAACAAGAAAGCTTGCACAATCTTGGGAGGAGTCACCTCATAACAAGGAAAACAAGCAACAGGAAACCATTAAAGATAGAGAAACAGAAGAGTTCCTCCGTCTGCAACTCCAAAACTGAATGTTGCTGTCACAGGGCACTGTCCTGTGTCCCTCCTCCTGTTAGCATCTCGCCAGAGCTAATCCCCTCAGGAGCACCAAGTAATGAACAGCAATTTCCAATACATATGCCTGAACAGAATTCCTTCTCCACATATGGAGATTTGTTAGGATGTAAAGCAAAGCCATTGCCCCTAGTATTAGTCCAGACAGCGCCTGGACTCTCATCTGCTTGGGCATGGATAGGGCCATGAGACAAGGCCAGTGTGAAGCAATGGGCTTACTCCAGGCATGTGTGGTTGCTGGGATGTTGCAGAGATCTGCCTTTAGGAGCCAGGGCGCTAAAATATTTTCCAAGGTAAAGCCAACCAAGAGACACCATGAATTGCTTTGGCCCACAGTAGCACCTTTTGCAAGGAGCAGGATTTGTCTTCAATATAGCAAGGAAACCAAGGTGGTAGTAGGGTGTTTTGAGAAGTCACACTGTGCCACTGCATGTCCCTGAGAATGCAACTAATGACTTACACAATAGGCTAGTGAGAATATGAAAAGATAAGATAGCTGAGCCTATTCCACTCAAACTTCATTACATGAAAGCACAATTTTCTGAGATCCGAAGGATTTCTTTTTTCCTCCCTTGCCCTCACTGAATTCTCTGTGAATTGAGCATTGCAGTGGCTTTGACTGTAACTATTATAATCATTTTCCAGTGTTAATGTTGTGGTTTTAATGAAAGGAAACAGCAAATGGGGTATCGACTCATATACACAAATCTGCACTTCATTTGCACAAAATAGCTTCTGGATGGCTTTCCTCCATGTTTTTGGTCAACACCACTCTTTTTGAGAAATGATCAATGTCTACAACTGTTTGCTCTTCCACAGATAAAGCAGATGCTATTCATTACTGCCCTTGCCATGCATATATTGCTACTTTCCCCAAAGCAGCCGCAGTGGGTCATGTGTTTGTTTTTCTTTAAATCCTTTTGTTCTTGAATCACTGCACTTCTTCTTTCAGGATATGATGAATGATTAATGCTGTAGTAGCAGCATTATTGAATTAAGAAAGTCACTGGCAGCTTCCAAAATCATTGAGACAGCCAACAAATAAATACAAGCCACTTCTTTAGACTTACATGTAGTGATGGTGTCGAGATAAGGAGAGGTGATGCTGATGTGAGCACTTTTAAAGTTGTAGGACAGACTTGCAATTACTGACATGTAAATCATAGCAGCTCTAATAACAATGTGGATGTTTTGAACAATCGTGCATTGAAGTAATGTAACTTTAGTAAAAACAATGTTAAGACAACTTAGAACTGACATGAGCATTTGAAGGAATTTTTTATTCCCTAAGAAGTTATATGATCAGAAATAAAATAGTTATTCATGGTTTTATGGCTTAAGTTTGTTTAAAGAATAGAGATTTGCAGTTGGATACTGAAAGGTAGGTGTTCAGCACTTCCCAGGGATTAGAGCCAACAGCATGAACAACAACTCACCAGTAAAGGGGAGAGATTATAGATTTCTGGAGTAACCCTTTGTGGTCACCACTGGAATATCTGTCTGGTTTGCAAGTAGGGTTAGCCAACTGTTCATAGTGATGCTAGAGAATGTAATATGGTAAAATTCCAATTAAATGGAAGTTTGCATGAAGCAGGAAAGCAAGATTAAGTTTGTTTTCCTACATTCATGCACCGAGCATTCTCTGTGGACTTCTTAATGAAGCCTGTCAGGTTTCTGTGTGGCCCTGTCCCTCATATATTTCATCACAGCACCCTGATGGTGAGCAGAGATAGCATTGTCAAGCAACTGCTTATACCACTGAGCTTTTAAAACCCCTTTATACAAAAATAAAGGACAGAAAAGGCTATGGGATGGTGAGGAATAAACCCCAGCATCTCCAGCTCTCTAGGTTTGCATTCTGAAGGGAGGAACCTCTAAGGGTATGGCACTGTGTGCTGTTTTACAGCAATAATTATCATGGCTTTCCCCATCCAAGGCTGCCTCCAAGCATGGTGTAGAACATTCTCCTTGACTATTTTTTCTCCCTGCAGCTTTGTTTAGCGTTTCTATAGTTATCAAGAGACTTACATTAGTTACTTCAGCATAGTCCTGAAAACAAAAGGGCTCCCTTTATTAAGTGCTATAGTGCTACATACTTCCCTGGTCTTAAAATCTTTTTTATTTTTCAATGACTTGTTCCTTATTAGAGCTGGGCAGGAAAAATTATTTCCCTGTAGAGTGAAAGATCTCACAGTTTCAAGAAGGTCTTTGCTACTGTTCTATTTCAGGATGCCACCAAGGCATTTCAAATATGATTTTCTCAGAGCAGTTAACAGCCAGGGATTAAGATTCTCACTGGAGCTGTTGGAGAACTGGGTGAAAAAACATTTCTTTCTAGAAATAGCAATGGAAGTCTGCTATAGTCCAAGATTAGCTCAGTACATTGGAGGAGGGTGGGGTGCTTTTGCTCATTTTCCTTTGTACAAGTAACGACACACTAGTCTGGGAAGAGACCTGGACTTCTGTCTGCTCCTCCCAGCACGGTGTACCGATTCCTGGACTACGAGCTCAGACTCTTTAACTCTCTTGCCTAATGACTGCCTTGACACCTATGCAAACTGGAGCATCTCCAACTGGAGAAATTCTGATTTCAATGTAATCAGCAGCTGAGAACACAAGCAGGTTGTGGGATGATGACTTTCATGTACCTGGGTCAACTGAAAGCATTTATAACCTACATATAGTCTGTTGTTTTGGATCTGAATAACTTGTCAGAGACTTCTGACTGCCTTCTATTAGAAACTCACTGAACCAATGAACATCTTCCCATTGAAAGTTCCAAGTTTGATAAAAAACTACTTTCTGATTTGAGGACATCATTTGAGGAAGCTCACAGCCATCTGTGTTCCCTATCACCTTTACCTGTAGGTCTTCAGTTCGTTCCTCCACCTACACATCTTCATATTTCTAACAAGTTTTTGTTAAGTTCATTCAAGGAAAAATATTGCAGATTACTGCATCAGCCTTTTAACAGCATAGGCTCCGCCGTGCTTTCAATCAACTTGTAGCTATGCTCTCCTAGCTGCAACCCTAGAGAGAAGTTCTTTCTTTTCATCCCGCACCACTGGTAGGAAACAAACTGCTGAAACCCCTGGCAGGTATCATAAATATGTTATATCTCACCAGCTGAGCAGAGGTACCTGAGGTATTGCGGCCAGAAACTGCAGGTCTCTTAATCTGCTCCATCTGATTAAAAGAATCCTAGATGTAGGCAGAGGGTGGGGACTACGATGGGCAGAGGTGAAGAATGGCCTTGCCCCCTTGAAAACTGCAAAACCCATACAAGAAAAATCTTGCCCTATAGCACATCTGTCTGCCTTTCCTTTCTTTCCTCCCCTCACATGGTGAAGCTTTCGCCAAGATGAAGGGTTGCTATAGAGCCAGCCGACTTCAATCACATTTCCCCCCTCTTCAGGCCCACTGCTGTTTTGATGCTCCAGCTAAAGAAAATCACCACAGATTTTTTTTGTCCTTGGAATGAAGCTTCCCACTGTTATCCTTGGGAGATACAGAACATCCTGGGCAAGAGCACTTTACGGATATTACTAGTGCTCAGAGGAAGAAGGGGGGGAAAAAGCAATAAACTACAGCAAGTTTACAGTAATTGCTTTAATGAGGCAAAGTCCTTTAGAATGCAAACATGCTCAACAATACACAAAGAAACAATAAAAAAAGTGTTTTATACAGGCTGTTTTATAAGAAGGTAATAAAAACAATTGCATGGCACACTCAGTTGCATAAACAGGCTCACCATGGAAGGTGTTTTTGTGAGAGCAGGACTATGAATACTTAATTGCTTCCATTATTCTTATTTTCAGTACAAAATACTGCAATCAAAACTTAATCTGCAGCTTGATTTTTAAATAAAAAGATTATATTCCAGTTCAATTTTTGTAAATATAATAAAATACAGTCTTTCTGTTAAATGCTACTTTATTTCTTACTGCTTGTAAGGATAACAGTAATTAATATCTACATCCCTGGCAATTTCAAAACCTTTTTCAAAGGCAGGATCATTATTTCTCTTCATATGGAAGGTAGAAGACCAAGATGTTCAAAAGTTCTTCATTAATGATGTGACTAGAAGTCATGGGAGCTTTTGGTAAGATCCTTTTGTGGCTGCCAGTCCTCTTTGAAGACAGCATAATGCTATCAGGATATCAAGCAGGTACTCTTAAATGTTTCCTACTCACAATTTCATTGTCACATTTTAATACATTGCATCATTAATGCCCAAAAAGTCTCACACAAAGCAAAAAAAAAAATTGGCAAAGCAGAAGCTCTCGTTCCCCTTATCTGAAGGGAAATAACTAATTTTAACACCTTCCATCTCACTACAACAGAACTACTGGCCAGGAGGACAATGGACATGTAGTTAGGTTGACGACTATTTTAAACTGCCTATGACTTGCATGAATACTATAGACCTTCCTATAATCAAACTCTGATCAGTTCATGAGCCTTTTGACAAGATCAGCCTTTCCAGGCACTAATTTTCAGGGTGTCCAGGGGACCAAGAACTCCCAAACACCATGTTGACCTTTCAGCAATGAGTCTTACCCTCTTATTAGATGTCAAAACCAGATTGCATACTGACATTCCTCAGTCTTTAGCAATTAATGGCAAAAGGACATATTGAGGGAGAACATGTGTATATGTACGTATATATAAGAAGGATTTTTACATATTTATAAGGAAGAATGGTGTACAAATTATATACTTATAATATGTATGAGGAATGCACATGTATTAGGAGGAATGCCTACATGTATTTTAAGAATGTGCCTACGTGCCTGCGTGCGTGTGTGTGTGCATGCACATCTGCTGGCCAAAATAGCTTTGATGACTTAAAGCAAATATCTTGGTATATTGAAGAGCTTCTTTTAAGCTAGACAAATTAATTTTCTAGCCTTCCAGTATATGTATCTCCTTGATTTAATTGTGTCCTGATTTTGGCTGGAATAGTTTTAATTTTTGCCCCAGTAGCTGATCTAGTGCTGTGTTTTAGATTCGTTATGAGAATAATGTTGATAACACACTAACATATTAGTTGTTGCTAAGTAGTGCTTACTCTTAGTCAAGGATTTTCCAGCTTCCCATGGCCTGACAGCCAGAAGGTGCACAAGAAGCTGGCAGCAGTACAGCCAGGATAGCTGACCCAAACTGGCCAAAGAGGGTATTTCATAGCATATGATGTCATGCTCAGTATATAAACTGGGTGGACTTGGCTAGGCAGGGGCAATCGCTGCCTAGGGACAGGCTGGGCATTGCTCAGCAGGTGGTGAGTGATTGCACTGTGCATCATTTATTTTTTATATTATTATTGTTGTTATTTCTTCCTTTGCCATGCTATTAAACCATTTTTATCTCAATCCATGAGGTTTACTTTTTTTTGATTCTCCTCCCCATCCCATCAAGGGATGAGAGTGAGTGAGCAGCTGCATAGTGCTTAGTTGCCAGCTGGGGTTAAACCACCACGTCATGAAAAGAACTGATTGCCAAACAAAAATTATAAGCATACCACGGTCCCATTTATCCCATTTCTCCTAGCAAACAACTTAATGATGTTTGTATTCAAGATGAAAATCTTTCTTGCAAAGTAAATGGGTATCTAGGTTTGGATTACATATTATGCAGAAAGATCTAGCACTTTAATCTGAAATTTTCAGAAGGAATTCAGACCATGCTTTCCTCTTAGTGTCAAATTCCTCAAGGTTCAGAAAGCAAGTCTGCAATCAGAAATCCAAACACGCCAAGGCGATCTATAATATGCTATAAAAGTGGAATTGAAAAGGCAAGTCATTCAGTCTGATGAGGTAGATGGATGTCTGGAAGCATGCTGAATGACATCTGCTAACAACAGCCATCAAGATCAAGGAGTCTAGCAGGGTCAGACTGAATTGATTCCAAAGTTACTCATGGGCTAACATCTGCCTGTTACAAGGACATGTGAAGAATAGCCAGGAACCAGTAGCAAGGAACTTTCAATAAAGAGGTGTGATATTGACCAGCCCCCTAAACTAATCAGAGAGGCTTGGTGAAATGCCACCATATGATTATCTGACTGATCCTAAATGTGTTAGCTTTAAGGTCCTAAAGTCGAGCTTTGCCAATGTATGTTTGTTGTCAGAAAGGAGTTGTCGGTTTTTCCTCTTCAGTCCTTCGCCAGAGGTCGCTTGTTATAGAAATCAAGCTGCAGTGAAAGCAGTCCTAGATGAGCTATACACTGCTCCTTTGACCCCTTCCTCCTTTGGTTTCTCTTTCTCTAAGAGGAAGTTCTCTGTATTTGGAGCTCAGTTGAGTTCTCCCACTGGCCTATCTACTGAATATTCACCTAAGTCACCTAATAAATAATCCTTTGTTATTACCTTGGGGAGGCCTTTATCTTTCCAGCTCAGTTAACCCCTTCAGAGTGACACTGACCAGTGGCAATCCCTCTGTCACTGCAGTACATTTACGTGCTGTGGAGACACAGCACTGAGAAAAATGCAAGTGGCTGCCACTTGCAAGCGTACTGATTTGGGTACTGACTTCAGGTAGCAGCCTGCAAAGATGTTGCATTTTTATTAAAGGCCTCAAAATAGCAAGAAATTAAAAAGAGATGGTAATGCACTGAGTTCGGGCTTGTTTTGCATTGCTAACTAAGTACGTTAGACAGAAGAAAAAATATTATTTTCTGGATGTGAACCGGCAGTCGAAACAGGACTCCTGATTTGGCCCTATGTGAAGTAACCTGTTAGTGACTACATCTCAATCACATATAATACCTCTCATCCCTACTGAAAGAGTCTACACACTGATTAAACCCTTAACAAGGGCTTTACAAAACATAGCGAGCCAAGTCTTTGGAAGTTGTCAATGGCCAAGTAGCTATGCTATAGTCAATCCCCATTTCCAACACCTCTTCCTCTTTACCTCCATTTTTATTGCACTTGCATTGGCAAAGTTGCTTAGGGCAGAAAAAAAGGCTGCTTCCTTAGAAGAAATATTTCCCAATAGCAGTTTACATCATATGCTATCTGGAAGCTATTCTGTGAAACATCGTAATAATTGCTTTTCCTGGACTGAGATACTTAGTAGTAGCAGCTAAAATTAACAGATTGGAAGACTGCCTGAAGATGATGGATGAGTTTTCTCAGATTGTAGATTTCTGGTCATTTTCCATGGCAGCTGTAAATTTTAAAGTAATATGAAGTCAAGTAGTAATAGAATAGAAGTTGCAAATACTACACAGCTACTGACTTGATCATTAATCATCTTCAATTAATGTTAAAGTGTTACACATCATGAGCCAGATTTTGCCCTGTGGTGTATTCAGAAGTTTTGCATTGATTACAAATCGGAAATGGCACGTGTATATGAATGCTGAATTCTGCCAATTGCTTGTTTGTTTTGCTGGATTTTTTTAACAATTATTTGAGAGGTGGAGATGTTTCCATTTTATTAATTCCTTTTCATAGTAGTGATCTGCAAGAAAATTATCAAGACTGATCATCCAATTTGTAGCCAATATCCCAAATCATTGCAACAACATCACTACTTATTTTCAAAGCTGAAGAGCATCAATGCCCTCCAGAGTTCAAGAGTCATTTAATCTGCCTGATGTCCACTTCAGCAGTTACTACAGACAAAAAGGAATTTGTTATTGGACAGAATTAAGATTTTTGTCCACAATTGTAATTCCTTCTTGGCTAAACCACCATTTTTTGTCTTAATTTACCCCACAATTTTTTGATGAAATCATGTTTTCTTCAGATGAATATCTAGAAAGGAATTGCCAGAGACACACGTGTATAAAAACCCAAACCAAAAAATCAAATCTGATTCAGATGAAGAAGTGTTGCACTCAGAAATACGATAATGATTCCTCAGCTTCTCTGCGGAATCTGGAGGTCAGAAAACTTGTAATAGCTTCAGCAAGGTCATGGAGATACACAGACCTTTGTCTTGTGAACATCTAACTCCTCTCAATTTACCTAATATTCTTATGCCAATTACATATTAGCTATGCTGCATTTAGGCATACTTATATTATACATGCTGTTAATATTAATGTATATTAGCTACAGGACTAAGATTTTGGGCATTGTTTAGTCTCGTATTTAATGTCTTCCAGGCTCTAGGGATGATATTCTACAGTAGTAGAGTATACTGAAAATAACTTCTTTGAATGCCAACTGCAGAATACGGTTATCAGCAGGTTTTCTCACGGCCAACTTACTTCTGTTTATCTACAGGGTTTGATAATAAATACATGTATTTTGGGGCTCTATGTACATTAAACACACTGAATAGTCAATGCTAGTAGAAGCTAATTTCCCTGTCATTGTATTATAACTAAATTGGTTACACACGTCTCATTTAATTATGTAATTTGAAGAACACCAATACCACAGATTCCTGTTTTAATGGTAGATATGCTGGTTTTAGCACTTACAATGCATCAACATTTAGCATGAGATGTTAAACTCATCATGCTTTGAAATTTGGAGCCACAATTTCAAACGTAATATTGTCTTTGTTTGTGTGTGCCATTAATGGCTTTTCTTTTTATACTTCTTGGATGTATACTATATTTTGTTTAAATGAAAGTGAAGACTGGAAGGTAACTCACACTTAATATATCCAGTTAAGCCTTTACACTGACAAATCATCTTTTTACACCAGCTTAGTCAAATAGATATTCAACCAGTAACAAAATGTGCACAATAGTCAAATAAACTATTTGTTGTTAAATCCTGATGTAGGGAAAGTGCCAGGTGCACTCTAAAGTCTCTTCAAAGAGATTTCTTCATTTATTCTATGTGGAACGCTCATAGTACAGAAAGAACAAGAACAAATGAAGGGTTAAATTAATAAGCATAGAAATTTACATACTATTATGATTTTAGTATTGCATAATAGCAATAGCACACATATCAAATGGATTAAAAACTGGCTGACAGATCTCAAAATCTCAGCATCAGCTGGGATTTGCAATTGAGTGAATGTTCCCGATGTTCCCTTGAGTTCTGTAGAAGGCCTAATATTCTTTAGCAATTTCACCAATGGTCATGTAAACATATCTCTAATATAGTTTGTGAATGACATGAGTTTGGCAGGATGGTATACAATGATGAAGGCTGGGCAGTCAAACAGGAATTTGGAACAGTACAGTAAAGATCCACAAAATTATTCAAAGAAGCATTCCTTGCAGTTAAAAAAAAAATTAAAAAAAAAAAGAAGAGGAGCTCCATCTGTTCAATTTATCAGAAGGAAGATAGGAAGAGGCGAGTTGTACATCTAAGTAATTCACAGAAGGGAAATACCAAACAAGAACAGTGTCTTCAATCTAGCAGAAGAACTATAGGCTGGAAACTTAAGACAGACAGACTAAAAGTAAGGTGCCTTTTTAGCAATAAAGGTGCTTATCTGTTGGAAAAACACTTCCCAGGGGTACACTTGGCAGATTTCAGTGATCTCTTAAAACCAAGAGGAACACTGCTTTCATCAAAACAAGAGATTTTTTTTAACATAAGAATAACTGGAAATAGTGTAAAGCCATACAAGCAGACAAATTGATCACATAACATGAGTACAGACATATGCAAATCTACCAGAGCCAACATACCCTCACCTGCCCATGGTATGTATCATTAAGACAACTGCTTAATAAGAACTGTCTTCTACGGAGGTGGATTATCATTGTTCAATTTTACCTTAAGGGATATTTTGAAAGTAAAACTTTACCAAGCATTCAGAAAGAGCAATAAAGTCCACAATACAGCTTGTTTTGCAACACTGCAAGTTGCTGGAGACAACAGCTTTTATTTGGGAGATACAAACTTGGGATAAAACAGAGTGAAGAAAGGGAACTCATATTAGTTTAGCAAATTACAGACCTCATGAAAATACTGCCATCACATGACTTGAAACTATGTGGCGGCATTAAAACTTGCTTTGCTTCACTGTTATTTTTAAAATAATTAAAACTACAATATACCTTCAGATATTTTCTGCTTCTATCAAATAAAAATAACTGTTAGCATCCTCTCCCTTTTTCCATTTTAGTAGCATATCATATCTCCTGGAAACTTGCTGAGCCAGTTACATTAGCAAAACCAGAGAGTAAATCCATTCAAAACAATGTGACTAAAAGCAGAATCTATCTATTTGGTTTTGCACGATTAGAACAAAAGGTTCCGTTGCTGCTTTTACAGCTAAATAGCGTTTTATAATGAGTTCTGAAATTCTGGGGGAAATTCAGATTACAATGTTGGTTTAACATCAGACACTCTATTGTTTAGATGTAGGATCACTCGATGTCCGGTCTCTGAAAACTTTAGTTTTTCTTTTGATATTAAAAAGACCGCTGAAGTAATCCACAAGGAGCTGGGGCCTCAGGAAAGAAGTCTGAAAAACAAACACTGTTAAAGATTGGTCAGACACAATTATGTGGTTGACAATTACATATGATAGCAATTAAAATTATCTGATTCCAGCCACATGGCATCTCAATACAGTAGATCTCCAAACAAATAACATGTCACATAATATGTTTTGATTGATGTTGTCAGCAGCCTTTTGAAAGTTACAGATACCTTCGCGTCAACGCCTCAGAAATTTACTACTGACCTCATCTTAAACTGAAACTATTTGCATGTACCTAAATATTTCTAGTCCTAACTGCTTGGTAACCTAAAATTCTTGTCTCACTAGATGATTAGATACATGCATACATGGTGTCCAGCTGCTTACTCCCGGTTGTAAATATCATAATATATGCATTAGTGGTTTTAAAGAAAACCCTACATATTTTCTGAAAGGTCTTTCGATTACCTGCCAGTACATCCCTGGGAAGATATGACTGATTACAAGCCAGCTGAAGCACTCCAAACATTTGCTGAAGTCCATGGTGTTAGCTGGCATACAGGACCTAACCAGAGAGCATAAGGAGCTGCCAAGGAGCTGCCACTGAGCAGCATGAGCCTACTCTGCTGCCAACTTTAATTTGTGTTAAAAAAAAATAGGGATGAGTTAATGATTGCTAAACCAACAAATCATCTTCCCATTGGAGGAGCCCCAGAGGACATTCTGTCTCCAGTGGTGATATAACCAGTAAGCAAACACATTGTCACATTGCCTAGAATGGGCATACAAAAAGCAGAGGGGACTGGACCAGGAATTTGGAGTATTTTCATGGTACCAGTTTCCACACATATTCTTGGCTTAGCCTCCTGATGCTTTTTTTCCTCTAGACCAGCATGAAAGCACAGCACAGAAATGGCTCTTCAGATCTGTGATGCAAGTTTTATTGTTTCCTTCTGTATACTGTTAAGTAGGAAGAGAAACATAATGTCTTAAAAACGAATTGAGGAATAATACCATGCATTTGTTAGAAGGGTAGTTTTTGCTACCATTGTTGTTTTTTAAAAAAAAACCTTTTTCTGCTTTGGCATCTAAATCAGGATTGCAACATTGCAGCTGGAAAAACAGCTGTCTCTTCTTACTGTGGCTACCATGAACACAGCTCTCTCACTCTAGGCTGTGGAATCAACAGCACGTGATGAATGAATGTTCATTTAAGATACCGCAAGAGTTTTGTCAGTGTTACTGAAGGTGAGCAAAAATCTTTCGTGTTATTCACATCAGTTTCATTAGTCTGACAGAGTTATGTTATCCGGACACAATGCAAGGTCTTGACTGTGTTATAAATTCACAGGGATTTTAACCAATGCATTGTAGTTTTTCCCATTTTTTATAATGGATCACACAAAGGATCAAGAAAAATACGAAGCAATAAAACTCATAAACAGACAATGCAACTCAGCAGTTATTCTTGACACCTCAGACATAAATGTGCTTGTCCTAACAGTTCAACAATGTATGCCACAGTGTTATCTAAATGACCTTTCCAGTAAGCAATAGTCATTTTGACTGCATGATGGATCTCATCTTACTCTGAAGGAAATATATTGGTTTTCAAATAGGAGAATAATTATCTTAAAGGTCCATGTTAAATTAGAATCACATATTGATTCTATACAAGAAATATTAAATCTATTGTGGCTACACACCAAAACTGGTGTGTAGAGCACGTTATCCAGCAGAATAGTGAAGCACCAGCTCATTCCAGTACACTACACAGGGTGAGAACTCTCCATACCCATAACAGCTCTAAACCTTCAGCACCAAACAGACAAACACATCCCTTGCCCTGGACTGCAGAGAGATCTCTCCAAAAAAAAACAAGTCACGTGACACTCAAACGTTACAGAGACAAGACCTCAATGTTGTGCAAGAATATATTAGGCAAGTCCAAGCTATTAAAGTAGAGCAATCAATAGAGTATGTAAACAAGTCAAATTACACAAAACCAGATGTAGCCATGCATCTGTAAGGTTGTAACCATAGCCGTATTCTCAAAAAATGGGTGAAGAGTATCACAGAGCTAGTTCAGTTGATATTATTTTCCATCTCTGATGTCAAACACTACACATTCAGAGGCTCCTTCAGGAGTAAAATGCTTGTGTGGCTGAAGCATGAGCAGAGGTGATCATTATGGGAGCAGGGCCTCTAGTTTTCTTCATGCAGAGGCTGGTTCAAAAGGACTTTGATCTTCAGGGGGATCTCTACCACAATGCAAAATAATAATTCTGATAACATAACAGTAATATTAGGTACAGATAGCAATGGAAACTTGAATATATATCCATTATAAACACAAAAATATTCAGTTGCCTACTATAAAAGCACAGGTTACAGACTCTTTATCTTTAGCTTCATTTCCCTCCTACACAGCCAAAGATCAGGTGCGCAGGTAGTATTCTCCTCTCTCATAGGGAATGGTGAGGGAAGGAATGGGAGGGGCCAGGAACAGAATAACTGGCTCCGAACATGGTGCAAAGAACAAAACTTCGGGTTCCTCAACAATGGGTTGGCCTACACGCCAGGCCTGCTGGTAGACGACAGGACACACCTGTCCCATAAGGGCATAAAGATGTTCTCCAAGAAGTTGGTTGGACTAATCAAGAGGGCTTTAAACTAGATTGGAAGGGGGAGGGGGACATCACTGGGCCAAATAGATTAAATCATAGGAATGGCACCTCAGGCTCTGAGGGACAGTGTACTTGTGAGAGCCCCTCATCTGCCACCTCAGTGGAAGTGGAGAATAGCACTCCAGGTGGCAGCCAGAATTCAAAGGTTATCAATGGGTTACAAACCACCGCTAGTAAACAATCAGGACTGCAGCCTATTCCACTTAGGAAAGGGGTGGAAACAACTGCCCAGCTGAAGTGCTTTTACACTAATGCATGCAGCATGGGCAACAAAGAGTTGTGGTAAATGGAGTTAAATCCAGTTGGAGGCTAGTCACTAGTGGTGTTCCCCAGGGTTCACCTGGGGAAAGGGATTGAGTGCACCCTTAGCAAGTTTGCAGATGACGCCAAACTGGCTGAGGGAACTGGGATTTGTTTAGCTTGGACAAGAGGAGGCTGAGGGGAGACCTCATCACTGTCTATGGCTGCCTGAAAGGAGGCTGTGGTAGAGTAAGTATTGATCTCTTCTCTCAAGTGATAGGTGATAGGACAAGGGGAAATGGCCATAAGTTGCTCCAGGAGAGGTTCAGACTAGATATTAGGAAGAATTTCTTTACCGAAAGGGTGGTCAGGCACTGGAACAGGCTGCCCAGGGAGGTTGTTGAGTCACCATCCCTGGAGGCGTTTAGAAACCAGGTAGATGAGTTTTTGAAGGACATTTAACAGAAGATGGGTACAGTAGAACTCAATGATCTCCAGGGTCTTTTCCAACTGCAAGATTCTATGAAAAGTAGGCAGGAAAATTATTGAAATACATTTATTAGCTGGTCAATATTGCCATGACAGGAATTTGGAGAGTTGGGCTCCTAATGGGTATTGAGAATTTGCATAATATTAGAAGCAAACAGAATATTTAAGCTGTGGAAGAATCAACAAAAACAGCCAAAACAGCAGAGACTTTCTTTCAAAACAGAACAGAAGAAGTTGTGACACACATCTAAATTCCTTCCAGTGTTGTGGAAAACTTAGCGTCTACCCACAAATCAACTGAGTGCCTCAATTTATTATTCTGTTGATTCAAAATAGGACAAGTTGGTGTGGGGGGGGGTTGAATAAAAGGGAAATGCCTGACTCATGACCTCTGAGCCAGCTTCCAAAGGCCAGAATAACTTATCCAACCAATAGCTGCACTTTCTGGTCACATCCTTCACTGAGGCCTTCAGTCACAGGGAGGTAATGGATTACAAGCTGCTAAATTGGCAAAAAGCTGTCCAGAAGCTTGGTCTTAGCATCATTTTTGACCAAAGCCCTGTGGCTTCTATACCATTACGAACCAAGAATCGCATCTATCCTAATTCAGACACACCACCATCACACAAAGAATGGGTGATGTGAACTGCTCTGTCATAAAAAAGTGAGTGAATCTCAGCCTTGAGGTAGGCACTACTTAAATCTCCTCATCTTTTGCCAAAACAAGCATTTTTGGAAAGAACCACTTGCATTTTGATTTTCTAATGGATACACCTCTCATCAAGTCAGAGGTTAGAACATATGAATGTTTCTTTAAAAATGGCACCATCTTCCAGACCAAAGGCTGATATTGACACAAGGTATGTAGAGTACATATTTAATTTAAGGGGTAAACACAACTATTATTTGTTGCCAGATCTAATGTGCCAGAACTTGGCTTTGGACATATGTAGCAACCATCTAGCATTTTCCTGAAGTCTTTCTGTCACAATGATTGATCTAAAACAGTGAAAGCATTTCTATGTTTCAGATGTATGCAGAAAAAGTTCAACCCTGCCTTGGGAAGTCAACACTCCCAGAACGGAGGGGCAAAAAAAAGTTCCAGAGAGTAAAACATTCAGAAGATCATCAACGGTGAGATTTTCTGCGGACATCATAGGAAGGGAATAGGTAGATTGAAAGTGGATAGTGGCCTAGTGAAACAATTCAAGGAAGTTGAATAATACCAGTGGGGCTGCATGGAAGAAGCCAAATATCTCTGTTATTTTCTGATCAAAACGAAACTGTTGAAATCCAAACTCACTGAAAAGTGATGAGCTAGTGCTTTAGAGAGAGGTTGAAAACAGGGAGGTGGAGCTGCTTGTATAGTTTTGCTTGGCATAGTTTCATTGTTCACAAAATGTGGGAAAAATACAATATTCTAAAACTCTTCCTAGGCAGTTATTAATTATTTCTCTCCCTTGGATTACAAAACACACAAACATAAACAATCCTTTTGGTTATGTTGGTCTAGAGTCCTAACCGGGCTTTCTATGTGGAGTTTATAAGGAGCTGTCCCATTCTGTGCATGTTGAAAGTCTATCCCTTTGGAAATGCATTTGGGCTGGTTGCTTGAAGTGACATTTGAAACCTGTCCATGCTTCCTTGCTTTTTTTCCCTTTCTTGTTGTCAGGCTCATCATGCTGAGTCATATCTGCAGCTAGATCATAATGATTATCCTCAAATGTCAGCAGCTGCTCTTTTCATCCCCATATGGTGCCAGATTTAGGATGAGGTTTCCCTAATGCATGAACAATGACTATAATTGTGGATTTTGACAACCAAGGTATCACAGTGATGCTATTCTGTTTTAAAGAAACTGCATTTCCAGAGTTGTGATGAAGGGGTGGGTCATACTGACCCATATGTTTCCTTGTATTTTGCCCTAGAGAAAGTGTATGACATAAGTGAATCCCTGTCAGCGTGGCTGTTGGACATCAAATGTTGTTTGACAGAGGAAGCAGCTAAAAGCTTTAGCAGTTAATATCTTCCTAACTGTAAGAGCATTATTTGCCTAATTGCAAAGATGATTGTTTGATAGACAAAAAAACTGTCTCTAACTTCTCTTAATTTATATGTGATTTCCCTTTGGTCCTCAGATAGCTCTGTCTTCTCCCTTAGTGCTGCTTAAAGTTACCAGCTCTCTTTAAAAGTGAGCTGAAAAAAAGCCAAGGTATCACAGAAATAAAAAATAAAAGCTAACAAACAAACAAAACCCCACATCCCAGAAGGACTTAATAAAAGTAGTGAAAAAAACCAAGAGTCTGTCCCTTCTTTCATTTACAGATGTGCACAAAAAGTACCTCCACTATTTAGCATGTGCGGAGATGGAAAATTGTGGAACTGTGTCAGAGAGAGGGGACTTCCACTCTGCATTTTAATGTCAAATAAAGCAATAGAGAGATAAATGAAAGATAAATAAGTCAAAAATCCTGTAAAGGCAAAAGCAGGGTAAACATGATGTATTATTGTCAAAGATTGCCAGAAGACTAACTGAAGCTGATGGAAGTAACCGCCACCCTTCATTTGAGATAACAGAGCCAAGTAAGTTCTTTGATGAGGATTCCAAGATAAGGCAAAAGTACACCCAAGATCTTGGATACTGTGAGTAGATGGTACTGCTGGTTATTGCTTTGGGTAAGGGTGTATTTGTGTGTATGCATGTACAAGAAAACAAGCTAGCTGAAACAGAGAGAGAAATAAGCTGTAAACGCAGCAGCTAACAGGAAACTATCTAGGCATGAATGCCTAAAGGGAGAGCTTCATGGGGCGATGAACAAAAAAAGATGTGATGCTATAAGCAAAGATACTGTCTTTGGTGGTTTGATTGCATCTGCAGTCAGAGAAAGGGAAGTTTGCGTATTCTTTATAAATAGGTAGAACTGCATCCAAGAAAGGTCTGACTCCATTGATGGTTTAGCTTTCCAGCTGGAACAAGCTCTGATTTGTGGTCACCTGTGTCAAAGGAAGAAGTATTACAGGCAATTAAACAGGCTAAGGGGAAGACTACAGAAAAACCTATGTTTTCCTGAGAAAGCTAAGGATATTGTAATTAATTAAATCTTCTTGTAATGAATTAAATGAATTACATTGTAATGAATCAAAATCTACATGTACAGAAATTATTGCAAATGCAAAATTCTTTAACAGGTAGTAACACTGACGCTATCCATTTTTGACTAAAAGAAGCTCTCCTGAATCTTAAATTAACCCTCAGGTATGAACCTGAGGAGATCCTAGTGCTCCGCAGGACAAGATGTTCAGATTCAGTGAGACCAAAGTGGAAAGTGAGTTGTATAGCAGTGTCCTTCTGTGAGAACAAAGACCCTCCAGCCTTAATACATAGGTCCTTAGGCCCCATCTTCAACGCTGACAGCTACGCCCTAATTAGGTGCCTAAGGTCCCATCCCCACCTTCCCCTGAAACAATTAATGAGACCAAATTTTACGTACCCAATGATATAAGAAATGGCAGATGGGTCTACCTATTTTGCCAGTTTCAACCCTGCCTGCACAAGCGTGTCTGCTGAAGCTGTCAGATGATATGAAAACTAGTGATGACCTATGCAGTAACCTGAAGCGTACGTGTTCTACACCATGACATCAAGCAGTACATGTCACCCTCCTGATTAGCAGTTAATTTGGATCTCTAGTGCTAAAACTGTACTGCACTTCCACTTCCACAGCTACAACTGAAAAGCAAAACTGCTCTTTTTGGAACTATTCTGATCCTTCATAAACAAGACACAGAGGAAAATCTGTAGGATGCCAAACACCCAGTTTCAGTTGGATTATTTTTACACATCTCTACTTTCCCTGTGTAGCTGCTCTCTGGGAATCTTGGTTCATCCACTTAGATCATCTTAGATTCATCCACCTCCTTAGGCTTAGCTGTCTAAGGGTTGGACATCTAGGATAACTCCGTTGTCTATGCCTCCTTTATAGATAAGGAGGTAGATGTTCACTTCCAGAAACACGTCACTGTACCCTAACAAAGAAATCCAAGCCAGATATCTCTGAAAAACAGTACAGCCTGTCTTTCTTCATTGACTGAAGTGGGAATCTACACAACTAGTCTAAGAACACTACTTTGGGACAGCAGAAGTCAAGTGACACAAACACTAGCTCTTGTTTGTTGGGACATGGTGCATTCTCAAATCTTTCTCAAAGGCATCTGGTTATTCATGTAACCTTTCTTGTGTGGGTCAAAAATGAAACTGTCAAATGGAATGAGCTTATGAGAAAACAAGATCTGAGAAGAGCTCTCAGGGAAAAGAGCCACTGGGAAAGCTGCTTGGGAGTCTCTCCTGATGAACAAACCTCATGTGGCTTCTTTCCATGAAGGAGGATCGCTTGTCATTCAGTACTCCTCCCTCATAAAAAGTTGCATGTGGTGGGAAGAAAAAAAAAAAGAATACTTGTTTCAAAAAGATGTGGCTTGTTTAGGAGGTTAGACTTGAGCACCATGGTTGTCTGAATGAGAAGTAGTAAAATGAAGAGCAGTAAGAAATGAGAGCATTTTGATCTGTCTGCCACTCTGTAAGGGGTAATAGGAGGTTGTTTTATTGTTCCTCCAGCATAATGTACAAGGATGATTTGTAATGAGGCAGAATCTAGGATAAATACCTCTTGCTATAATAATTTGCCTTCAGATATCTTCAGAGGTAATCTGCGGTGGGTATGCTTGCTGTAAATCAGAGGCTATGTCTTTGCATTTGGAAGTCACTATTATTATGTTAAAGGGTGTATGCTTACCATAGTTCAAGTATGGCATTTGGAAAGAAATAATTTCACCTCAGAGTGGAAGTTTCCCTGGGGCACAAATCTTCACTAGTGAAATTTTGTATGTGTACTTTGACAAATGCATGCCCAGTGGGCATGTGCCAAATTATGCCTTTGAAGCTATGGAAGCCTGGCTGTGGGAACCTAGAATCTTGAAGAGTTTCTCAAGGGAGAAGAAACACAGCCAGATGGACTCAGTTTCTATAGACAGAAATTTAATTGCTAGCTAGTAGCTACTACATTAGAAGAGACATCATTTCAGAGATGTAGAACATGCTGGTGTGAAACCCTTGTTAGAGTTGTTGGGTGGCAGCCTGACTGTGACCCATCCAGATCCCTCTCTTTGTACATTCTTTTAACTCAAACACTTACTGTCACAGTAAAATGTGATTGCAATTATCAGAACCAACACATAGCTGTCGTTGCTCAACACCAAAGAAGAAACTGTAAAGACTGCTTTTGAGTGCAAATCAGCTGAGCAAAGAACAGTTTCTGTAGAGCTAATGCATATCAATTCAGCAGACTTACAGATCTGAAACTAAATCTATGTAGTAAAATAGATGTACAACCTCTTCTGCAAGAAGCAGCTTCTTCTCACAACCCAGTGATGGCTGGGGTCCATCTTCCTCGTTCTCTGAGACATAACCTTGCAGCTGCCGCGGGGCAGGCTCCTCTTTGCCGTAGCAGATACTTCTCTCCTCCTCCATGAGCTCTTTTTTGACTTCAGCCTTCTCCAGTGCTCTCGAGTAGGTCCTACGTCATCCCTAACTCACACAAAGACACATATATTATTTTGTCCACAAAAAAAAAACAGAAATCTGGTCTAAAATATTGTCCTAACAGTAGGAAGTGTGTGTGTTGTTTGAAATAATAACTCACCTGTACTATTAAGATACTGTTTCTCTATCAAAGACTTTTCTTTATAAAAATAGCTCTTCAGATAATAATAAAAAGTTATGCTCAGGGAAATTACCTAGTGAAAGGGGACTCGGGATATACCTTTATCACTGCTCTGAGGTCAGAGCTAACTGGCAGACAACAAACCTTACAAACCCAGAAGCTGACTCCAGCCTTCTGTTTTTCTCCACTGACTAATGAGCCCACCTCTCCCTCTGTTACTCTTGTGATTTATTTTTGCTTGTACACAGACCTCAAACAATCAGCCCATCATCTTGTTGGACTCTGTACGAACTCCACTACACAGCTTATGATATGGACAAAGAAGGGAGAAGAGAGAGATAAAGCTTCTTTCCTTTTCATATGGGGAACAAAGGCTCTGATCTACAGAGATATTTAGGTGCTTTGGATCTAGTAGGTCAGACTCCTAACCAAGTTAAAATATCTTCAAGCACCAGCTGATCTGCTGTCTCCATGCACATCCTCTCACTGTACAGTAATGGTGAAGAAAATAGTTCTGTTTCACTTTAGCTTCAATCACCACTGCCACTGAATGCCAAACGTTGCTACCAAAAATTTATTCCCACAGAGCGATCTACACTGGGTAACCTGCAAAGATTAATAACAATCCAGAAAAAAAAACCCTCCCATATTTTGACCAGCTGAGTTGCCTTCTCAAGGATATAATCTCATGGCAGCAGAGTTGGTTGCACTGGCTTAATTTGCTTGTATAACTACACTTTGGATCACATCAGCTTGAGTTTGCCCTGGGTAAGAGTGCACACAGGGATAGTTACTGCTGTTCAGCTTAGACACAATAGCTTGTTAAATTGTCATAAACCGATCATAAGTCTGAGTCCCAGATGGCCCACCCGAGGTCACCCAGCAGTCTGAGGCACACCCAGCAACAGAACAACATTCTTGGAGTCCAGCCTAGTGTCAAATACAATGGCACTTTTCCTCCTTAATTGTGACCAATTGTCACTGTCTTCTGGTGGGTGTAACCAGGAGAAAATGGACATGGGAATGAACTGGGACTGTCCAAGTGAGTCCTTACAGTTTCAGTTGAAGCATGTTGGCAGGGCTTCATCAGGAAAACTCCATGGTTCTACCAGGTTCTGTCTCTCCAAAGACAACAAATGGTTAGATATTGTTGAGCAACTCAGAGAATAGTTCTCGTTATATGTGTAGATGTTGTTACTGGACAGCACATTTCAGAGAAAGTGGGCATCAGATGCAGAAATAAAAAGGATTTTTGACCCTAGGGAATCTTGTTCAACGCCTTTCTTTCCTGTACGTCAGCGTGGCAGAGTACTATGGTTAATGCTACGCGATGCGTAGTTTCTTAGTATTATATTGATCTGAAAAGCACCTAACATGGCAGATGTAAAAATGAAATAGCGGGGCAGAGGGATCCAGTGTTGGAAGAATGCTGCTTATCACAAACCATGTAAACCCTAATTAATAGACAAAGGGCTCTATTCTTCACCTGCATTTAAACACCACCCCTCCTTGCTTCTTTTCTCTTTAACAGTACTCCTTTTCCCCCCCAGTTTGCAGTAGCATATACCAAGCCTGACAAAAGCCCACCCAAATCAATGGCAACACTCCCATTGACTTCAATGGGCTTTGTAACAATCAGAGAGAAGAGAATAGGTGATTATTTTTCCTTTCCAAATGACAAGCCCCCCCCTCCAGTAAACCAATCCATACAGTAGTCATAACTGCTTTATATTGTGTAGGGCATTGGCATAATTACCCCAACCCTCTAAACAGCTAGCAGCAGTTGGTCTCTCTAATGCTTGGAAAATTATTTTAAATAGACTTCATATCTACAAAATAGGATTTTTTTGGATTGTAAATACCTAAGGTCAGATCTCAGCAGTTGTTACCAGCATATCTACACCAACTTCAACAAGCATAGTCAATTCACACATACAGAACCGGCCCAAACCAGCACCTGCTGCACAGTCAAAATTATGTTGATATCCATGAGCTGTTCTCTCAAAACCACAAATGTAGGATCAGTCCTGCAGTTGTTCTTCAGTCAATTGTCTAGGTGTGATCTTGATTAATGACCTGTCTTTTCTTCAAATTCAAGCAGACTGTCATTCTAAGCCTCTACAGTATCTCCATCTATATCCCTACTCTACAGTAGAGCACAAAAAGTTTCCTCCACTTCTTCCTCTTGATTCATTGATGTAAGGATTTAACTGCGAAGAGTAAAAATCCTAGGTGCACTTAAAAAGTTATCTTCTTTTCCCTCATCACTGCCTACAAATTTGTCTGCTTAACAACGGGCTATGATATGAGGGGAAAATAGTCTGTCACTAATTTGGTGCATTAGAGTGCTCTGGATACCTAAAACTTTGTTCTGAAGAGCTGTATACTTTTTTGGGCAACACTTGGAAAAAATGATCCAATAGTATTGAAGTTTAGGTCATATGCAAATACTTCTATTCAGAATGGCATATGGAATACTCTCTTTCTAAATCTTCCACTAAAATATGACATGTGGCTGTTCTTCACAATGTCTACCTGATAAAATATCCTTGAAAAAAAACATGCATGGAATTGTAATAAAGAAAAAGTAAAAGTTTTTTTCATCAATAATTAAGTATCAATTAAGCATAATTATTACAGTTTGTATCTAATTTATAACATATGTAGAATGAACAGGTGTAATTTATCCTCCAACAGTCAACAGCGTTTGGCTTAAGCAAAGCCATCTTACACTTGCCTTCACAGTTACAACAGAGGAGGACACTGTGGATAGTGAGTGTGTCTTTGCCAAGGGGTGGGAACATTCAGCTGTGGGGAGGAACTGCTCAGTCATCTGGAAGAATGTGAAAATACCTGTAGAGACAAAGCAAGGTTTTGCTACTGTCTTTAGCAGAGAAATCCTCCCTTTAAGTCAAGTGATAAAAATCTTAAGGTTTTTATCCTCTAATATGAAGAGCTCTCATTTCTGGTAGCAGTACTGTTACTCTATTCTGTGTTTCAAAATGTACCCATGTGCTTTTTTTCTATATGATTAAAGTTGCTCAAGTGGTTTTCATGGTGGTGGTTGGAGGGAGCTCCTCATTAAGAGGCTAGGAAAAATTACTTAGTTTACTGAGTTATTGAGTAACCCACAGAGAAAAAAAGATTTCATTACAAACTCTGGGTTAATTTTCTTTAATTCCACAGTTTTTAAATACTTAGGAAACACAGGCATGTCCTTGGACTGTCTGGAGGCAGCCAATCTGACTACTTTCTGCCATGGATGTTTTCAAATAAAAGTGTTATGAAACTCTCTTTATTGTCTGGCCTTGCTTAAGGTCCATCTGAGCCCTGCACGACTTGGTTGTATAAAATCAGTGTTTACATACAGCTGATTACCACAGATCTATGTTCAGAAAATTAAGTGATGAGTGGCTGTAAAAGCACCTTAGAAAGTTCTTTGGAATCACTCAGTATAAACCAGATACATTTACAGACCAGAAGCTTTACCATTTGTGTAACAAGAGCAAATTCATGCAACAGGCCTCCTGCAAAGGTGACCTTACGAATCTGTCTCAAAGAAAAGTAAAAATTGTACATTTGATGGACCCAGAATGTCCTTCAAGTTCACAAGGCTGAAAGCACATGCCCTACCCTTACACTGATGCTGTATGAGGCTAAGAGTTGATCCCCCAAGCATTCCTACTGGTTGGAGAAGAAGAAGCCCAAAAGGAACTACAAACGTGTCCAAAAGGAACTGCAATAAGCTAGTGCACTAGTATTAGATGTGACCAAACTGAACCTAGAATTGCTTGGGACTTGAAAAGGTGAAAGACCGTGTTGAGATATTAAAATCTAGCTTGTTGAAGCTGGTGTTACTTCTGAGAACTGAACAGGTCTGTAGTTTCCTCAGTGACAGAAGTCTTTCATAGTTTATGGGATCCATAAAACAAAGATTTCATGGATTTATTAGCCCATGCATGAACAATGTAAATCTGTTAAAAAGACTGTTATAGAGCAAAAACCTTATGGTTTTAAAATGAAGTTGAAGGTTTCCTGATGGAATGTACCGTTGAAATCTAGCTATTTGAAAGTGGTAATAAGGAGACAGATGCATATTCAAATGTTTATATCTCTTTAATTTTTCAACACCTAATCTCTTAAATGAGCGTAATGAGAAAAGAGGCATTCTAATTCTTTTGTGGGGAAGAGAAGGCACCACAGATCAAGAGATAACCAGGCTGGTCTCAAGCCATTCTGATGAGACTTTGGCTGTGTTTGTACCCAAATTGGAGATAAGAGATTTTTTTTGGTACCGTGTTTGCCAGAATTCAAACAGCAGACACACTTCTGCTCTCACAGCACAAATCCAAACTATGGACAAGCTGGGTTTCAAAAAAAACCTTTATAAAGGTTATTTTGCTTTGGTTTATGTAAAGACCTTTCTCACACATACCTCGAGGCTAAAAGAACAATAAGGTTGTGTAGTTACTCAAAAGCTAGAAATTGCAAGATGTGAGGTTACATATGCAACCCAAATTCAGTTCCTTATGTGAACTCATGATTAGACATGCTTTAGTTACATGGCCACAGACACTTTTTCCACAGGACTAAGACAGTGTGAGCTTGACTTGTTAGAGAGCAAAGAGTAAAATCCAGACAGTCCTGAAAAAAGAGAGAATTACCAGGTCTGTAAGGCAAGAAATGGACCGAACAACCCAGCTCTGCCCTGGACGGTGCAGGTGGGAGGCTGTGAAATGCCCTGCTGCCATTTCAACAGGTTCGTTCCCTCCACCACGCTGGTAACCTCCTGCACAAACATGTGAGGAGAAAGGGAGGTAGCTGGCATGCTACACGGCATCAAGGGAACCGCTGACAAAATGGGGAATGCTGTAGCCAAGGCTGATCCCTAGCCTATGACCCGTTTTGTTTTCTGTGGCAATCTGGTTCACATTACAAGTGAACGAAGTTGGGATAGTGGGGTTTTTTTCGGTTGTTCTGGCATTTGCCGGCAGTTCCGTGGCTTTTGTCACCTCTTCTCTAAATATGTCTTTGTTCAGCCTTATGCCTTTGAAACTTTATACCCAGGTCTAGTTATTTTCCAGCCCTCCAAACAGAGTAGTCACAATCTTGTAAGCAAGCATGGACTCACCTAGACCTGAAGTTTTCTTAAACAAAAGACCTCTGAATACATTGTTACAGCTCTAATCATCTGCTGCCCGAAAACACCTCTGAACCGCAGTGGGTATTACAGATACTTGGTCTGACTTCTACCATCACTTCAACGTGCAGACACTGGCTTCCTTGAGCCCAAGTTAAGTAATCACATTAAGGATGGTGGAGTGGGGAGTGGGAAACCCAGACAGAGGCTCTCATTTCTCAGATAATAGCAGGAGAGAGGGGGCCGGAGCTGCTTTAATCTCGCCTCTCACATTATCATTTATCCCCTTCCATTGCCAGAGAGGCACCTGGCGAGGGAAGCCCGGGCTCCTCGGAGAGAGCTCCTCTGCAAAGCGCTCATTTCCCTGGCGGGCCCTGCCTGGCCGGGGCCACCCGTTCTCTGTTCTCTGCTGGGATGGTTTACGCCATTCCCCACCTCGGGAAGGGGGGGGCGGGGGGGGAGAGGCGGGAACCCCCGATCCCCTCCTTTAGCCCACCCGAACAGCAGCCGTGATATTTGCTCTATTGTTATTTGCGCGATGGTCTTTTCGGCTGAAGGGAGATTTAAAAATCAATAGTAAAGTCGCATGCCTGACTGCTTGGGCACTCATGGAAAAGCTGTTGGCCAAGGCCAATAAATCAATCCTCCTTTTTCTTTCTCTGTTCTGTTTGTTTCTTTTCCGCCTCCAGAGTTTTCTTCCTCAAAGAAGGAAACCACATCTAACAAGGTATCACTTAGAAATACATCGTGTTTGAAGCCAGCGTGCTAATTATAGATTAATAAAAGGTAAAACTCACTTGAAATAACACAGTGAAAAACATTCAATCTGATCAGATTTAGCATGTTATCAAATATATTATGGTCGCTTATTATGGTCCTGTATGTAAGAGGACGCTGCATAATCTTCTTCTAAACCCCATGACTCACTGGCACCGGCTTTTACTCAGAGAATCGAAGTGAGAATTCATTTAAAGTTGTTTTGCGGTAACCGGGCTCTCAGACCTCTGAGAATTTTTACAGCCCCGGTCAAGGTATGTCCCATATTTCCAGCCTGACACAGTAGCAGCCTGCAGTTGGAACGAGCAAATGAAATGGAAGAGTTTAACAGGCTTCACACGTTTCATTTATTTGGATTTGAACTGAGGAGCTGAGCCGAGCTGAGTCTTGAATCACCAGCGAAGGAAGAGCATAATTACTTGTCATTATATTCATTCCGATTTATAAATGCGTTTCTGGCTTTATTTTATTCAATGCTTAATTTAAAAATAATGATTAAAAATTAGCCCTTGGGCTACGTGCTGGATTATAGCCAGATGTGTTATTACCTCTCCTTGGGACTCCGGAAACATCTAAATGAACTGGAAGGGAAAATGAAGATTTCCCGCTCAGTTAGTTATGATGGAAGGACAGTACTTTGGCTTAACCATTTCGGATTTTAATTGTTCTGGAACGACGAGGTGTTTCACCAGAATCAACACGTAAATGCTGGGAGAATCACGTTTACTGAAGGGTGCTGGTGCGTGTCTTTGGGATCCTCTCTGCCTGACGCACGGAGAAACACACAGCATTGCATTTCTGGGTCTGTCTGTACACACACGCGTGCGTTAGGAAATTGTTGGTGTTTGCATATCTGCACACACGCGTAAATTTTTCTAAAATGTTTATATATTCAGTGGCTGGAACAGCACCAAAATAATTGTTCCATGATTTAAAGCTCTTCCTTGGTACTGCAAACACTGATGAACCAAAATCCTTATGTAGCAAATGAATAGTTCCCTCAGGCATACACACATACACACCTTTCAAAAAAAAAAAAAAAGAGAAAGGAAGAAGAGAGACAGCAAGAAAGGAGAGGAAAGGGGAATTCGATTTATTCTCATTTGTTTATCTCTAGATTTTTCCCCCTTTCTGCAAATTCATTTGAATAGCTTTCAAGCTGCAAAATGGAAATGTGGCTCCTGCCCTCTATTTCAGCAGCAGCGTCCTGGCAACAGAGCAATTTTCTATCATCAAGGATAAATGGCATCGAACAGAACATTCTGATAAAAAAGAAAAAAAGCTTTAGCCCAAGAAGCCCATGATTGCTGCCCTTCCTGTCTGTCATCCCTTTACAAAATCCTCTCTTCCAAACCTGAGCTGCATGCTGTCAGAGCTAATAATGTCTTCTAAAGAAAAGGGGAAGAAACAGCATTCATGCACAATGTTCCCATTTATTACATAGAATGCTTATTTAAAAATTGCAAATATCTTTGTTTGGTTCACTGCAAATTAAAACCGAGATGTAGGAAGTTACACGATGCAACAATTATTCATGTCACAGCAGAGCGTCAAACCCTCATATCTTGCTTTTCTATTGGTTAATATGTGTGTGTGTGTGCTTGTGCATGCCGTGTGTGTAACGTGGGGAATATCCCTTGTTGTGAAAATAAAAAAAACTTCAGGTAAGGCTGTGTTTGTTGTTTTAGAGCGAACGGGGGGAGCCATAGCCGTTAAGTGGTTGGAGGAGGCTGTGCTTATGCCTTCTTTGGGTTCTGCGGGGGACGGTTAAGCCCCAGAGCTCCCGGGAAACCTGAGGGAAAGGCTGCGCTGGGCATGGGGTGCCTTGGTGCGCCCTGTGCCCGGAATACTGCTCGGATCTCGCGGGTGCCAGCCCCTCTGGTTCTGGAGAGACTCTCGAGGACGAGTAATGCTGCAGGAACACCTCCGTCCGAGCGATTCCCCAACCTTAGTGGTTTGGTTGGACTCGATGATCTCAAAGGTCTTTTTCAACCAAGTGATTCTATGATTTGGAGGAGGAGGGTCACACTGTGCGGGTCCTGTGGCGAGAACCCCCCTCCTGCGGCCTCCTGGGGCAAGGGATGAAAAAACCGCGAGGTGACACAGGCCGGGAGCCGCAGCTAGAGGAGGGAAGGAGCTGGAATAGGAAGGAAGGAGCGAGGTGCTGCACACAGGCACCTGCGGGACTCTTTTTCCTCTTTTCTCCTGTTTTGGGGAGGGGGTGGTGTGTACAAGCGGGAGGGCACCACTTATTTGCTACACGAGGATTTTGGTTCATCAGTGCTAGCAGAAGCCGGGAAGCGCTGTAAATCGGGGAACGCTTATTTTGTTACTGTTCAGACACTGAACATATTAAAAACTCCACCCCATCGGGCGGGACGGGATGGTTTCATTGGGTGCTTCACCCAAACTGTGCAGCGTGAAGACAGAATGCCCGAGCGGGCTGCAGGCCGGGGAGTGGCCCTAAGGGCGGGAAGCTCCGCTAATCTCGGGCAGGCACGGAGATGCCCGCAGCGTTCCACGCGCGCGGCCCGCGGGGCCCGGTGAGGTCCGTTGGCGCGCGCATGCCCCGCGCCGCGGTCACGTGCCGCGCGGGCGGTGGTCACGGCGAACCCGTCCCCCCTCAAGAGCCGCCCTCTCCGCGCTGCGAGGGACTAGGCCGCCCCGGGCAGCCGGGGAAGGTGGAAGTCCCCTCCAGGGGGGAGTCCTGGGCATCGCCCTCAGAAGTCGTCTGCGGGCTCCCCGGGGGCTCCCGTGCGGCCACCAGTGCCCTCGGCGTACAGACAGGGACACGGACATGCACACGGGCAGGGACACGGGCAGAGACACGGGCACGTCGCTCCGGCCACCGCAGCTCCACTCGCCTCCAAGAAGCCTCCTGGGCACACGTCGGGCAAGGCCCGGCAAGGCCGGGCAGCCCTCCAAAAATTAACCCAAATCACCCATTTTAAAAGCCAGGGTCGGTGCTCACGCCGGGGGCCCGATTTTCCTCTTGCTCACACACATGGGCTGCACGATCAATCCTGACCCAGGTAGTGGGAACATTCGAATTTTACATCCCGAAGTGTTCCCGAAAACTTGTATAAAACTTTTTTTTCCACGGGCCACAAGTCACCTGACTAAAAGGAATCCGAAGACACCAAGCATGAATGTTTTCCCTCAGATTTTGTATATATCCATACATTTTGTATACATGTATATATGTATACAAGCAGGCGAACCTTTTAAACTTTATGTTAAACGAGGCCAAGTCCGTGAAAGAGTTCTTACCCTTTTCTGGCTGAGGGTTGCAGGCAGAGCATTTGATTTATTCCCATTCCTTCAAAAGAATGGAGAAAGTCGCCCGATTAGCAGTGGTATTATTCTAATCTCTATTCTTGAAAGCCTTGAAAGACCCTTGTAAACAATCGGTTTATTCTCCCAGCCCGGTTCCCGCTGCCGCTTAGTAATGACTGGAAGATTAATGGGGCTTTTTTAGCAACACCTGTCTTTTTAAGCTGTCTACAAAACCAATTAATACTTTTAATTACCACTACAAGGAAACTAACCAGAACATTTCTGGTTTGGTATGGCGGCTGAATTTTATCTCCTCTGAAATGAGGCGGCCTCGATGCGAAGCAGAACGGCCGTGGATGGAGTTGGTTTTGCTGCGGGTATATTTTGCCCCGGGCAGGATGGGAGGAATTATATGTTTGTGAGGCAAAATTTGTTTTCAGTTTCTTTCGCTTCACTTTCCCCCGCGCCTTTTGCAGTATTTTGCCATACCTTCTGAGAAGAGGAAAATAAAAGTTCTTGGTGACAGGACCGCGGAGAGCACAAGTCCCCCTGATCCCTGAAAAGAAGACTGTCTCACCGGCGACGGCGGTAAAGGCGGGAGAAAGGCTGGAGGAAGCAAGGAGCCCATTGAAGAAAACATTGAAGAAAAGTTACCACAGGGAGAATTAGTGTGGGATGGGGGAGGGGGGGGTGCTGCTCCGACTCGCACCGAGTTCTAGGTAGTTTTTACGAGTTATTTCAACGAAAGAGCCGGGAAGGACCGGGGACTCGCGGCACCTGGGAGCTCCCTTCTCACCTCGGGGCTGGGCTGTTACCTTCCTGCACCCCATTTCCTCGAGGGGACCCGATCTGCGTTTGAATAACCAAGCAGCCGAGCAGGAGATGGGCCAAAACTTGAATGGAAAGGGTGTTTCCCGTTCAAACGGCTCGGGAGCGTTCAAAAGTTCACAGGCAGCCGCGAACGGTTGCCGGCAGGCGCCGTCCCCTGCTTCTCCAAAGATCCCCTTCCAACCACAGAGGTATGGGGCTGCGTGCCCCCTTCCAGACCCACCCGAAGTGCTAGGAAATGGGGCTGACGCGGAGCCCCGACCTTCTCCTGGGGGGGGGGGGGGGTGCAAAGGACATGGTTAAATATTGTCCCCACGCACGTGTTTCCCAAGGCAGCATGAAGTGGGCAGCAGCGTGCGGAGACGAAGCGGGAGCGCCCAACTCGGGATGCTCGACCCCGGCCCATCCTCGGTGGGCTTTTCCCTCTCGTCCCAGCCCCCAGAGTTCCTCCGATCGAAAGTGGGGACCTGGATAGCAGAAAGCAGTGGTCTTTAGGTTAAGACACCTCTCTACCTGGTAAAGCACCCCGTGCTGTTCCTTGTCTGCTCTCCTTTGTGTTATCTTTCACGCTGCCCCGGCCTCGCAGAGTTATGGCGCGAAGGCGATGTCCCACATTAAAACAATATGAATTCGTGGATGGATCCTGTCCTGAATATGAATGAGGTATGTGGTTGTACGACTGCTTTTAAGCTGTATTACTCCGAATATGGCTTTAATTAAATGCCTTCCGGCTCTAAAAGATTACATGTTGTGTAAAATATATCCTAGCATGAAATTCACTTCCATGATACGAAATTAGGTTACTTATAAATGTCTTAATTTAAAAAAGAAAATCGCTTCTCTTCGTTCTGGTTTCTGTTTTGTTGAAGAGAGAGCTCCAAAGAGGAAAGAGGGATGGGATAATGTATTTATAGAGGCAATTGTAACAAAGCCTGCCAGAAGCGGAGTGGGTGGGGGCTGCTTGCTTAAATTCAGACAATTCACAAAACAGGCAAGTTAATCCAAATACGATTTGTTTCAGGTCCAGCTATCAGAATCCCAGGATAACTCCCGCGACTCATGCTGCAGCTATCTAATGTGCTCTCACCGCCTCCCCCATCCTGTCCTACCCCCTGCTGCATTTATTCCCTGGGGAGGATGATCAAGGGAGAGAGGTGTGAGGGCAAACAGGTAGAGAAAGGTGACTATCTCCATTCGCGAAAACATAAAAATAATTCTTGGCTGGCACCAGTTAACTGGGCAAAGTAGTTTCACTCCCCCAATGATACCGCGCTCGGTGTCAAGAGCTTTCCCGCTCCGGACGGTGGATGCAGGCGGAATTCACGTTGCTGGAGGCGATGCTCCGTTTGTCTGTTTCTTTTTATTCCCTCGGGTACGGGACCTCGCCTAGCTGAGTTTCTATAGAGAGATCAGATAATGGATCCCTCCGGACTACAGTTCTAAATTAACTTTTAGATTTGTTTCATAGTCCGTTGAGACTCTCACAAAAGAGGCTGTAGCTAGATACAGATATGAGATAAACATATAAAGCAATCTCATTACACGGCAATGAGTGAAGAACTCTCTTTGCAATCTACTCTAGATAACGAGGCTGCCTGAAGAAACAAGTAAAGACGAGATATTTACTTCTTTTCCTATTAAATAAACCTCAATAACTGCATTGACTTTGCAGAGTGTTTACTACATTTTCATTCAACGCTTGGGTAAATGCATCCCTAAAGGTGGAGTAAATAATTGCACTGATCTCAACAAGGGAAATGTGTAAGCATGTGAAGTGTACTAAAAATAAACGAAGGCGAAAAAGACTGAAGGGAGAGGACATCGCGATCCTTTGCAGCAATTAAAGCATCTGTTCTCTCTTTCAGGAACCTGAGGCTTCCCGATTGTGGCCGGGGTGACAGGTTCCGGGCGGGTGGCAGCGGGACAGGACCCAAGCGGCCACGGGAGCAACGGCTCTGCCCGGCTGGGCTCGGCACTTGGCTCGGGGAAGTAACTGGCCGCAGCCGCGAGAGAAATTGCAGCCTCTCTGTTGACTTGAGAGAGTCTCGAGTTTCCATTCGCCTCTGAGCTCTTCCAGAATGGGCACTTAAGAGCAGTGGTTTTTTTCTTTCTTTTTTTTTTTTTTAATTGGATAGCGTATTCTTCCACCAGAAGAAGAGTTGGGGTTTTTTTTAAATGTTGTTGGTTTTCTTTCATTTGAACCAACACCTCTATTTCAGCAGCATCCAGGGACGCCTGCCAAGTGAAAGCCTCAGAGGCAGAGGTCTGCAAACCTACGGCTGCCTTCGGGGAGGTTCCCCCCGAAACAGAGGCGAAGGTCCCCCTCACGTAAGGTTCCCAGCAGAGGAGTGGAGAAGGCTACCTCACTCGCTCGGACTCCTCGCGGGGATCCCGCACGCCAGGGCCAGGCTGACCGGATGGGCAGAGATGGGAGAGAACTTTGCCCGGGTTTTCGGCTGAGGTGGTGACGATGCTCACCTGGCCAGGTGCTGGGAGAGTCCCCCAGCTGGGTAGCCACTCGCCTGAAGCCTGAGTCTATCTTAAAGCAGATACCCACACACCTCCCTTCAGGGGAAACGACCAACGACAACAACACTACAAAACACTAACCAAACAAAAAACCCCAACCCCCGGCTCTCTACAGAATCACACATTGAATGATTCTGGTTGTAAGGTTTTAATTACAGCGCAGGTTTCGCTACAAATCTGTACAAGAGACAGTGGCTGGTTCGCTCTAGATCTTTTCCCTTCTGACTCCTATTATTTTGACCCAGGCTTCAACATAGAGAGCGGCGTGTGTGATACATCTGCGAGGCTGGGCCGGGGTTTACCCCCCCGCACTCCCGCCTCCCTGCCACTTCCTTCACGCTCGCGGTAAGGAAAGCCATTGACGCCTGCCTGTCTGTTATAACAGAGAAGTCTCCGCTCCGCTCTCGCTCTAGCGCTGGCAGCGCTCAAATTCCCCGACCTCTCTTTAAAATAGCTCACTTCCAGCTTGAGGAGGTGACCTCCTTCCGCGGAAGCCTTTGCTCACCACTCAGCTACTGCTAAAACAGCGGCAGAAGGAAAAGAGGCCGTGTGTTTTGGGGTAAACAGGCTCGAGAGACCGGGAAAAAAAAAAAAGTGAAAAATGCCATCGGCAGATAGAAGGCGAGACATTTTGTTTGAGAGCTGGAAATCCCGCCGCTCTGCCAGGGCGGAACCGTGCCGGGCAGCAGCCGCGGGCAGAGGCACAGGCTTGGCGACTGCCGCGGCCCCTTGTAGCCAGGGAGAGTCCCGTACCTCTGAGGAGGGAGTCTCTCCGCGAAAATGCTTCTGAAGCGGATCTCCACCAGCAGGAATATTCTCCGGCTTTCCACTTCTCTCGAGATTTTACCACCAGCACCCCTCTGCAGGAGACCCCAACTCTCTGCCGATCGCCTTTGGATTGCTTTGTGCATTCCTTTCTGTTGCTAAAAAAACAGGGGATCCCACACTAATCTTTCCCTCTTCTACCCTTCCCCAGTATTTCTTTGCCCCTTTAAAAAATCCTCTTGCGAGATCCACTTCATGTAAGTACGTGGACTTCCCGCGGAAAAACGCATATGCTAACGTAAAAAGCTTTTCTCGGACTTTCCCAGCCACTCTGGTCGGGGTGGGACAAAAAACCCTTTCTCGTACTCTGGTGTGAACTGGGGAGGAGAGATATATACTCCTAGAGAGCAGCTCTCAGCCCCTGCGCTCTCCTTCTGCGGGCTGGAAACCCCCAACGAGAGCATCCCGGGGGGGGGGGGTCCTTCCTGACGAACGCCATCAGCTGTCACACACACATATACACCAACAAACTAGCGAACAAATAAAGCGACCCGAAAGAGGGACTCCGCTTGCAGAGCCCACCCGTGCAGACACCGGACCAGGGAAGGAGGGGATGAGAAATGAAACGGGAATGTTTGTTGTTTTCCCCTGTTGTTACTTTGAATGAATGAATGAAGGAAGGAACAGAAGGTGCTCGGAGGCATATAGGAAGCCTCTGGCCGCTTATATTAACTTCCTATTATACCCTAAAAATAGAACCCCGTTTCCTGTTGTTCGTCAGCTCCTTCTAACTGTTGTGTCTGTTGTGTGACATCTTTCGGCTCACAAATGTGCCTTTAAACCACGCACGCGCTACTCTTTTGAAAGCATTACCCGCAAACATGATTAAAGCAACGCGGTTTAAGGTGACACGGAGGACCGGCAGCACGAAGTGACCCCGTTCTGGAGCACACAGAGTCCAGTGCGCGGTGCCACGCTCACTGTCCGTTCCCGTGGCAGCGGAGCAGGGGAAGCCTGGGGGTGTGTGGGAGGGTGCTGAAGGCACCCACTCAGCGTACAAAGGCCTCTCTGCCCTCCAAGGCGAGCGAGGATGACTTGTGGAGTGCATACCCCTGTGGGAGATTAAACCAGAGGGCGAGGGGAGGAAAAGCCTGGCCGGTTATGCTCGGGCCGGGCTCGAAGCAAGTTGCATCCTTATTGTCCGCGGCCAGGGCTGCAGCGATCCTCTCCGGGAGCTCGGCTTTGGCTGCGGAAGGAGCGGAGAAGATAGGCTGGAGGGGCTTGCAGGCAATAAACTCCTGTTGCCTTTTCCGGGGTAGAGACGCTCCCATGCGATGGGGTGGGTGTTCCTACCCCAGGGCAGCCCCCACTGCCCCCTAACTCTCCTCCTGCCCCGAGGAGAACGGTGGAGGCCAGGCAGTTCCTCCCATGGGCTCCCGCCCCCCCATCTCCGCTCCCCACTCGTGACTGTTGCCTGTTCGCTTCGGGAGGCACTTCGATGCGAGAGGAACAGGAGGTGCGGGTTGTGCTCCTCCCCCCTTCTCATGAGTCACCCACCCTGGAAACGAGTCCCCCACTGCTCCGGCACATCCAGAGTTATGCATTCAGGTCTAATTTCCTCAGAAGGAGACCGGTAACGGAGCTCGGCTGCAAGCAAGTCGTAGCGGGAGAGGGCCGGTACCCGGCCTGACCCTCGGAGAAGAAATGCCCCTGCAGGTGCCACCTCCATCAGTGCACAGCTCTGGCCCCTATTGCTCCCCGCTGCTTCTCAGCCCCCTTTGCCCTCCACCCCCTGGTGCTGTCAATGGAAGGGGGGACAGGGCAGTGGGGCAAGGGGCAGCTCCGTCGGAGACAGTGGAGCTGTGCCAAGCCGTGCCGAGCCGCGCCAAGCCGCCCCGTCCCACTACCCGCCGTGCCCCGGCTCTCCCCCTCCCCTCAGGCGCGGGCGCGGATGTTCCTTGCCAGAGGCCACAGCGAAAAGGACGGTGAGAGAAAGAAAAAGAAAAAAAAACAATAAATATTGATAAGCAGAGCGACTCTTTGCAGCCGAGTCATTAACATCGACCAATCGCTGGCAGCTCCATACCGAGAGATTTGCCTAATTAAATTGGGGAAAATTATCGGTGTGAGGCTGGATGGAGTCAACTGTCTTGGCGACAGGCGAGGAAGCCCGATCACGGCGGGGAAGAGCAGTGCCGGGTGTCCAGCGCCTCCCTCCCAACGGCGGCTCCCTCAACCCAAGACCTGCACCCGGAGCCGATCCAGAGGGCGCGACACCCACTTGCCCCACCGCGCTACGCCCGTCAGTCGGGATGAGCAAGGGATGCATGTGTAACCCCGCGTGCTGCCTCTCGAAGGGAGCAGCTCCTGCAAACTCTCCCTGTGTTTCCTTCTTCTCCTTTTTGTTTCGCGTTGCCTGACCCAGAAGCCTTATTCCCTTCGCCAAGGTGGCATCTAGGTATTATTTCAAGCCGGTCTCCTCTCCCGTCCAATTTTCCCCCGTGCCCGGCTTAATATCCATTATGCATCATGAATTATTTCGAAATAAGAAAGCAACGTGTTGCAAACGCTTCCTAGTCCATTTTCTGACACCTTTTGCTATGTATGCTCCTGCTGCTGGAGAAAATGCTAGTGTGTGCACCTGCGAAAAAAACGCCTTCGTGATGTTAACAGCAAGCTGTAGCGTACAAAGCAATAAAACTGCCAAATGTACCTGTTCCTATTAAGCACATTACCTACACCTATGCATAAAGAGTCCCAGCAGGAATTCTTTCCATTCTCTTCCCTCTTTTCTATATTTTTATTCATTGTAGTTTCGCAAACGCCTAGATCGGGTTACCTTTTCACGTGTTAAAGTGGAACTCTTGTTAAAAGCAGGAGAACAAGGCAAGACACTTACAATTGCATTCAGAGTTACTGAACCGACTCCAAGGGCTCAAGAAGTGAAACAACGATGAGAGGGTGGGTAATGGGGCACAAAGCATCCCAGCCGTCCAGGAAAAAAAAAAGACACCCTCCACACACGCCCCTGAAATAAGCCAACTGAACTATAATCACCGAGAGACGATATGCTACGCCCTGACACAGACCAAGCATCGCTTCGTATTCCCCTTCCTTTCCCCACCTCCCTGGACGGTGCGGTATGCAAAGAGGGGGCTCGCATCCCCTGGCTTCCCAGAGCTAATGGCCGGGCTATGGAGAAACAAAATCCAAGAAAAAATGAATTAAGAAAGCGAAAGGGGAAAAAAGTCCCAGAAAGAAAAATACCCACCCCCCAACATATTTCCAAAAGCGACGAGTTAAAAGAAAATCTGCAAAATCTAGAAACTAGTCCTCAGGTCTCGCTGTGAGAGGTAGTGTCAGGACCTGTCCTGGGTCTGGGGGTGTCTCTGGGCTTGAGTGGGGTTTTGCGACGGCTGCTGGTGCCGGTGTTGCTTTTCAAAGCCCCAAACCTCCAGTCCATTTCCCCATCTAGAGCAACTTTAGGATTTCTCTAGGTTTAACGAATTCCTCCGGGTCCTTCCTACCTCAGTCCTCTCCGGCGGGGTCTGTCTCTGAAGTTCATGCTTTGCTGGACGCGAGGAGATTTAAGCGAGGGAAAGAGGAGGGAAAAAAAGAGAGATGGAGTGAGAGAGAGGGTGAGAGAGAGAAAAGAGGTGAGAGAGAGATCCTCCGCCGTGCTGGATCAAACTTAATGTCTTTCCCCAGTCCATCTTTGAAAGAGAAGTGGTAATACCACCTGGATGCTCGGATATAAATCCCCTTCCAAATAATAAATGGATTAATAATAACAAGGTATGAAGTTCTTTTTATAGAAAAGGAGAGAATTGAAACTAAATGCGGCAGTTAGACAACCATTTTGATAAGAGGATAATTGAGGCGACACTGGTGTATAATTAGAGGATAATTTATGCTATATCCACTTTTATTCCACCTCCCAAAATAAACCCAGTCCATAATCATTACAGGCAAATTGTTCTGAATTTTATAGCAGCAATTTGAACAAAGTACTGCAGTTAATCATGGGAGATTTTTGTGTATTCCTGATTAGAAGTCTAATTGCCTCCTTCCAGAAAGTAAAAATAACTGTAAAACGACTCTATTTTTATCATTAACAATGTTGACAATAAAATAAAATCAACTGGAATTGTAATCTAAAGACAAATTTAGGACGCAGGCATTTTTTTTTTTATCCTTGGGTCGTTTATATCCTAATCAAGCTTTTGCCAAAACCGCCAACCGCATGGAACCATTTGCATATATTTGAAAGCGATTACGGTAGTCGCAGCGTTTAAGCAGAGAATAAAACGCGCTGCGCGCTGAAAATACCGCGCAAGGGTGTGTGTGTGTGTGTGGGGGGGGGGGGGGTTGTGTATCGTGTGATGGGGAGATGCGTGGTTTTGGAAAGGAGGAGTGATGGAGGATGGGGTAAGATCTTCCCTTTCCACGACCGCCGCGGAGGGATGCGGGGCGCGCAAAAGAGCGTTCCGCGTCCTCGCGCGTCGGTGAGGGGGAGGGGGGGGGGAGGGAGGCGGGCACGGGCAGCGACGTCAGGGGGTTGAATGACCAATGAGGGACGCGCTGCCCTCCGGCGAGGAACCATTCGACTTGTGCGCTTCCCTGCCCTTCAAGTCGAAGCCGTGGAGCCCCAACTTTCCCGGCTCCCCACCTTAAACCCACCCCCCACCCCCCAAACAAAACCACCACCCCCAAAAAAAAACCACCCCACGCGGAAGAGGAGGGGGGGAAATGAAGGGAAAGAGCGGCGTAAAAAAGCGGCGGGAGTAGCCCGCCCTCCCCCTCCACACACCCGCAACACCGCCCTCCCCTTCCTCCCCTCCCTCAGTGAACGAGGCCCCTCGCACAACGGCTCCTTGGAGAGGAGGGGGGGGGGAAGGAGGAAAAAAAAAAGGCGGAAAAGGAAAAAAAAAAAAGAAAAGAAATTAAATTAAATCACCGCCGCCTCTCCAGCGGTGCCGTGGCTGGGCAGAGAGGAGGCAGAGCGCGGGGGACGAGCCGGGGAGCGCTGCGCTCTCCCTCCCAAACTTTGATGATGACCATGACTACGATGGCTGACGGGCTGGACGCACAAGACTCCTCCAAATCCGCCTTCATGGAGTTCGGGCAGCAGCAGCCGCCGCCGCCGCAGCCGCCGCCGCCGCCCCACTCCCAGCAGAGCTCGCCGGCCATGGCCGGCGCCCACTACCCGCTGCACTGCCTGCACTCTGCCGCCGGCTCCCACCCGCACCACCAGCATCACCACCACAGCTCGCCCTACTCCGGCACCGCCGGCTCCTACAACCACCGTTCGCTGGCCGCCTACCCCTACGTGAGCCACTCGCAGCACAGCCCTTACCTCCAGTCCTACCACAACAGCAGCGCGACCAGCCAGACGCGGGCGGACGACGCAGGTGAGCCCGCATCCCTTCCCCCTAATCTACCGCCGGCTTCTCCCTCCACCCCCGGCTCCCCCTCGGCCATCCCCGGCCGTCTGCGGAGCGACCCCCGAGAGATATGCCGGCTCTGGGGGGAGAAGGAGGGGGGCTGCTCATTCCCGAGGGCCTGCAGCCCCAGCGCCCCCCCCGGTGGGAGCTCTTACCCCCCCGGTACCCCTCGGTAACCCCCGTGGAATGCTGGTAACCCCCGGTACACCTCCGTCTCCCCCGATGGGAGCCCGGTGCCCTCTCTGTTTGAGCCCGGTATCCCCCAATACCCTCCCGGTCCCGCGTCGCTGGGCACCGGCGCCTCCCCGTTCGCCCGGCGGGCAGGGGACTACGCTCCTTGCTCCTTTGTTACGGCGGGACCGGCTTTAGGGAAAATTCCTGCTAACACCTGAGGAGTGAAAGTTTCCAGGCGAACGGGTTGCATTCCGCGCGGGGCCCGCCTGATTTATGTGTATGTATATATATATTTATTTATATTTTTTTTTTCAAGGAACGGCTCATTTGTACGTTTTCATCTGGAGGGGCACGGTGGGGGGGGGCGGGGTGGTGGCGGGGGAGAAAGCAATGTTGGAAGTCTCGGACTGGTGATCACCAAACTGGCGACGCAAAATCAATTAGCTGGCTAAAACCTGTATGGCTCTGGAACCTGGCATCTCTTCAACCAGCCATCTCCATTTTTTATTTAATGCTATTATTTTCACCCCCTCCTGCCCCCTTCCCCCGGGGACAGGCAGCGTGCCCAGCGCTCCCGGACAGTTGTTTTCCCTCTCGGAAGCTCGCAGGCAGCACCGTGCGTGCCTTTAAGGAGCCGGAGCCTGCGTATACGCGATGTTGTTGAATAGGAGTTGGGGCAGGCTGCTGGGTTTTAAGGAGCGGTGGCAGCCAAAATGCCCGCGTTTAAATAGCAAAGGAGAGTGATGTTTCAGCTGTGTCGTTTTGCTTGCAGATCAGCAAAAAACCACAGTGATTGAAAATGGTGAAATCAGATTCAATGGAAAAGGAAAAAAGATAAGGAAGCCTCGAACCATTTACTCCAGTCTACAGCTCCAGGCTTTAAATCATCGCTTTCAGCAGACTCAGTACCTGGCACTTCCAGAGAGAGCTGAACTGGCAGCTTCATTAGGACTTACCCAGACACAGGTAATTACTGGGAATCCCAAATCACTGAAATCCTGCTCGAGCAATAAAGGCCAAGCACAGTGCTCCGTAAACGTTTTGGCCTCTGTACGGGAACGGTAGAAAAGGTAACGCACAGGGTGCCCATCCGTCTGTGACAGGACTTGTCTAGTGAACGACAGAGAGACCGGTCTGCTGCAGAAGGAGCCCTTCCCCCAACCTCTCCTTGCTGCCGTACAAAACGTTTTAAAATTGTCTATATTTTCGGGTAATTCGAGCACCGAGGTGCAATTGCCCAGCTGTGAACAGGAGAACAAAACAAAGGAAAAGAATCGCTGGGCCTGAGGTAGAGTTGAAGGCAAAGCAAAACTGCCTCGTAGCAACCTATAGGGAAAGGGGAGGCAGGGACACGTTAGGAAATACCTGTAAAATCAATAGTTAATTCACCTTGGATGACTAATGCAAGTGCAGTGGTTACCCTTGGGCAAAATGTACAAAAGGTGATAATAGATCTGGAGATCAAAGACAGTCGTGTACAAAATTATAGCAGGTTAAGCCATAGTTAAGTGTGGTTGGAGTAGCTGTGCCATTCTGCTAATTTAAGCTTGAAAGACACATGAGGCATTAAGAGGCTTCCCAAGCTGGGGTTTGCGGAGAAGTGTAGGGATAGATGGGATCAATTCGAGTAAAATGTAAACATGTGAATTTATGAGCTTAACAAATAACTTCAGGATTTTATCATTATCATTGATAGCAATCGCTTCCAGCCAGCGATTTTTAAATACTCGGCAAATTTTAATCATGGGAATAGACCTGATGGTTTTACAAACGGGGTTTTAGTATCCTTAACATGCACGCTGTCTTTCCTTTGCAGTCTCTTTTTCCCTCTCGCACGCGTATATTTAGGGGCCCGATCCTGAGCATGCAACTAGAGAAGCATCCCCGCTTAAGCCCTAACATCTGCAAAGTTTGCAAGGTCAAATACACACGTGGGAGTTGTTTTCTTTGTTTACTTAATTTTAAGAAATACAAGAAGGTATATGACTTACATGTTTATCATGTACGTAAAAATTCTGATCTGTCAGAATGAGCTCGATCCTTGCACACCTCATCGACTGCAGGTTCCATCCTCTGGAGTTCTACTGGATTAGGAGCAGGATGAGACCCAAAGAATTTCTGATAGCCAATTACTTGCTGAGAAAAGAGAAATCTCCTTTCTTTAAAAACAGCATTTAAAATAAAGCCTCTATCCTGATCCGTTTTACCTCCTCTCCTGTCACATCAGCAAGGATCGATTGAACATGCATGTTTTTGGATGGGCGATTTCTTTGTAAGATGACCTTTGTCTATTGGCTCCTTTCTCCTGGCACAAAATCATATGATTGCCCGTCTTTGACAACACTCTGCCCAAACGGCCTCCAAAATTCTGAATGAGGCATTAAAACAGGAAAGCTCAGAACCTGTACTTTATTTCAGCTGCATCAATCCGGCCTGTTCAGGCACTATAAGGTTGCAGTTTAAAACCTCGATCTCTCTCGACTTCCAGCTCCGCTCTGCCTCTCCTGTTTCCTCCGGTTACATCCAGAGCCCGAGAGCAGCAGCAGCTACCCTTCCTTCCCCTCTCCCCATTCCCAGCTGCACAGTCGGCTGCCACGGGCTCCCAAGACCTTCCCTAGAGCAAACCCAGGGCCCCCGGATCTTCCCTGGGTGCTGACGGCAGCCTAACATATCCGCTGCGTTTTGATTTACAGGTGAAGATCTGGTTCCAGAACAAACGCTCCAAATTCAAGAAGCTGTTAAAGCAGGGCAGCAACCCCCACGAGAGCGACCCTCTGCCCGGCTCCGCCGCTCTCTCCCCGCGCTCTCCGGCTCTGCCTCCAGTCTGGGACGTTTCAGCTTCTGCCAAGGGAGTTAATATGCCTCCCAACAGCTACATGCCTGGCTATTCGCACTGGTATTCTTCTCCACATCAAGACACAATGCAGAGACCACAAATGATGTGAATTGTCCAAGAGAAATAATCTCTCAAGAACGCCTCGTCTCGACATGGCAAGAAGTTCCCCTGCTTTGCCAAGCCGTGCCAGCTACCAGGCTCTGTGTGAACTTGTATATGCGGCAAAGAGACAGAGTGGCTTTATTTTATTTTTTTTTTAAGTAACCTCAGCAATTGATCTTGAACCGAAAGACACAATTTTCATTCTGGCGCACAGAAGACACTTCTCTTTAGGATATTTTTCTTTGGACTCCAAGGCACCAGCCTCATTCTCTGTGGAGTATACGTCAAAACAAACTTTTTACAGACTTTGCCCACAAGAAGAACCTGAATCTACCATAGCGGCTGTTTTTACTTGTTTAATGACCTAAAGACATTCCATGATGAAAGAGACACTAATCAAACTCCTTCATTTTTATTCACCGAATTCGGACTGGGGGAAGAAGGAATAAAAAAGAAAAGAAGGAATAAAAAAAAAAAAAGAAGAAAGAAAAGAAGAGGGGGAAAAGGAGAACTGGTTGAAAAAATGAAAATATACTATAAGATTAGAACACTACCACGAAGCAAAACCTGCATGCTTTCTCAAAATGCAATAGGCTGCGGCACAGACGAAACCACCATCTCTCCAGAGAAGAGCCCCCGCACACGCACACACCCGCACACAGCCAGACAGACTCCCGGAGACGAGCAGGACCGACGGAGCGAGGGAACCGCGGCGGTACCCGCCGCCGCGGTCCGGGGAAGGAAGGTTCAGCGCTACTTGACGGCGCTCTCACCTACTGAGCGAGAAGGACCTTTCCCCGAGCAACCTTTCTGTATATATTGTTGAATTTTAGTTGTATATATACTTTGTATGTTTTTGTCTTCTTTCATATATAGAGTAAAAGCCACAAAACGCCCACAGGTTCCTCTTTCCCTCCGCTTGAGCGGACCCCCACCTGTTCCCCCCGTCCTCCGAGTGCAGTCCCGCAACCGGGCTAGTGGCCTCGCTGCCCGCACGGACACCGCTACTGGATCATCAATCTGCCAGCAAGGACGGGAAAGGGGGGAGGGGGGAAGGGAAGCTGGTGGTTTGGTTACATGTAAGACTATGGCTAAGACAGGAGATACCGAGACCGCAAAGATAAGCCTAGAAGAAGTGTCTAATCACCCGGCCATTTCTGCTGCGATTTCACTGCTCCGCTGCTCAGCTGAGCACAGCTTTCTCTCCGAGACAAAGCTCAGAGACCTAGTTTTCTTCACAAAGGTTGGCGACTCCAAATTATTAAGAAAGGCGGCGCCCTCCTTTGTTTTTAAAGAGCAGACAATACAAGCTGAGGAATGTTTTGCAGAGCCCTGAGAGGTGCCCAGGCACACAACACGCTGTCCAGCCAGCTCCAGCCTTGCCAGCTTGTAGAAAACACAGCAACTACTGCAAAAGAAAAGCCCTTTCCTCATCCAAGCTGGGTGCCCCATACTGCGAGAATTAATGGCTAGAGACCTGGGCATCCTTCAAATTATGAACCTTGAAACCACTGAGCCATTTATCAGAAGTCAATAGAGATCCTTAGAGTGCTCCATATAATGACAGCTACATACAGTCGTGCAAAAGGACAGTCACTATAATTAGACACAAAGCAAAGACTACTTACCAATATACCAGTTTTTTGGAAGTGTTTTTTGGTTTTTTTTTTTTGAGCAACTTCCACGCTCAGTCAGTCTTCAGAGTGGTTTAAAACCGATCAGTCTTGTCATTTTCTACCATTCGTATTGTTACATTAGGAAAAATGTTTTCTTTTCTTTTTTCCCCTTCCCACTGTGAAACTTTGGGTTCAGAGCTCCCCAGGATCAATTCTGAACAAAGCCTCCAGCTGCAGTGCCATCCAATTTGAAGCAGACATTGGGGACAATTTAAGGTTTTTATCCACAAGAAGGTTTTTTTCCATTCTCTTAAATGCAGCCATAATTAGAGTAATTTTTCATGTAGCCCGCTGATTACAGCGTTTTTACCGTCAAAGATAATTACCTGTAATTTTCTTCCACTTTTAATACTAAAAAGCCATCTTTATTTAGATTCAGGAACAGGAAAGGCGAAACAAAAGAGGAAAATTATTCTGTTATTCATACACAAATTGCAGAGACGTAGGACCTAAAATTGAAAATTAACCAAAATTATAATGCTGAAAAGAATGGAAGAGGCTTCAGAAGTGCAGCTGGTAGTGGGGCTCACTGAATTATTCAAATGACACTGGAGAGAAACCTACCATACATTTAAGCCAACAGCATTTGTGTGTGTGTTAGTGTGCATCCTTTAGAACCCCCTGCTTGACATCCCCAGGCTGGCCCCTGTGCGGGTTCACCCCGCAGAAGGGCGGCAGGCGCCCCGGTGAGCCCGACCCAGGCAAGCCGAGCCCAGCCTGGCAGATCCCGGCCCCCACGGCCCCCATAGCCGCCTTAACCCTTTCGCTGCAGCTCCCGAGTGGGGATGGCGGCGGGCGGTTACTACCCCGCTGGAAGGACCAAGGTGGGGGGGGGGGGGGGTTGAAAAGGGATCTCGCTGCTTCTCGTCGGCTTTCGGGGGGCACGCCCTCAGCAGTGCCAGGGTGGGTACCAGCGCAAAAACCTCTCGGTGCCTTTCTCCCCCACGAGTGATTTCTCAGGTAGACTTAAAGAAAGGCGAGGCAACGAACAAGCAGGAAAACAAATATATGATGATAATAATAGTTTGTTTTAAAAAAAGCTTGATCAGCTTAACAGAGCGGGGGAAAGTGCGAAAGGCAGGCCTTCCCGAGAGCGGGGTGGGAGCGAATAGCAGCAGCGGCAGCGCAGCGCCCACCCGCGCGGCTGCCGTCCCGGGAGACTCTCGTGAAACAGCGGCATCTATGGATGGAGAGGCAGCAACTCCTCATGCCAAACCTGCCGCCGCCGGGCTCCGCCGCCGCCGAGCTCCGCCAGCGCCCTCCCGCACCTCGCCCGCATCCACATCCCTCCGCCCCGGGGCTGCGGGGATGGGCACCGTGGACAGCAGCGCTGTGGCCGCCCCCTGCGGTGCCAGGAGGTCGGGTCTGGTCCCGAGGATAGCACGGTTCCTCCACCGCGCCTCAAAATTCCCCTCCAAGCCGCTCCCCCGACGCACCCCCGTGGGGAAAAGGGAGAGCGGAGCTGTAGGTGTGCGGTTCCGTGAGAGGAACCACCGGCGCGAGTGACCACGACAGGGAGGGAACGAGCAAAGACACCTCCTCCGAAGGCGCAAAGTGGTCACAGACCGACCCCAAACCCAACCGAGCCCCAAAACTTACCCCCTTTGACAATCTGCTAAGCAAGGATCGGGGTCTAGAAATGTACACTGAACAGAAGCAGTGTAGAATATTTTTCTGAGTCTCAGGGCAGAAGCTCTTTCTCTATATTCTTGGTTGAGTGAGCACATCCAGGTGTGAAATTGTTTGCACACCCCAGCACCTCTTATATTGCCAGCAAAATTAGCTGTTATTACTGTCACTGTTTAGTGATGGTTAGCTTGATAAAAAAAAAAAACTGCTGTAATCAAGACCTGGCGCATCTTTGCAAATTACAGATAATTGTAAACGTCCAGATTATGATAATAGCATCCTAATCCAGCCTGCAATATAATTATTACAGAGTGTTACATCTGAAACTGTCCAGTAGGGCTAATTCAGCCATTATTTAGACCCTATTTTTGCACTGCAAATGGGTTGCTGAGTTGAAAATGTACGATTGTAATTTCACGGGGCACTCAATGAGTAATGGTATAGGGAGAGAAAAATACAAAAGTGAAATGTGAACAGTAGCGATCAAATCAAACTCTGAAGGACAAAAGACTGTTTGATTCATAGGGAATGAGAAGAGCGGGAATTAAGAAAATAGCAAATCAGTGGTCTGCAGCGTTACGTGTCCAAATCTCAAGGAGCGCGAGTCTGATGTGCAGGCAGGGGCTGACGCTTCGGGCTCCCCTCTGCATCAGTCCGCCTTCAGGCTTGGTTCCTCCCGGCAACCTCTCCCAGGTGCCCGAAGGATCCACGGGATCCCCATATATCCCCCAAAGAGGGCTCTCCCTTGTCATGTTCCTCCTTTCAGATCACTTTCGAGCATGAAGCCTCCGGGAGCCTCGTAACGGGGTTGGACGAGGGGTGCAAGGAGAGGGATGCGGGATGCGGGGGGCCGGGCACCAACAGCGGGAGAATGCGGAACCCCGCGGCCTTTGGAGCTCCCGCGCACCCCCTGGACCAGTCGTCAGGGGTCCTTGAGGAAATTACCACAAAACCGACTCAATTGTAATTAATTAACCGAAAGAGCCTGGATAACAGGACTACCTGCAGCTAAGCGCGGTTAACTCATTGGGCTAGTTCTCTTTCGACTTCTGATTAGTTTTTATTAACCCTGGACACGAAATACACAAACTTCCCTCATTTATAATAGCAAAACCATCCCCAGTTGGCCGGCCCGGGGGGCAGGAGGGGAGCCGGTCTCGGCCCTTACAGCCTGCAGCCTTCCTCTACGCGCTTTTCTCCGCGGAAATGAAGACAAATCAGATGAAGAAAGGGAAGGAAAGCTTGTTGGATACCGCGAAGGGAAAGCCCTATAAACCTCGTTATATGGTGCATAGCGAGTAGCCTGTAAAGTTATCCTGGGATGGAGGGGCCAGCTCCGCAGTCAGGCAAGCGATGCCGCTGCAAAGCACGGAGCCAAAGAAGGATCCGGCCCGGCGGGGCTTGCTGATCCGTATTGCAAAGTCCAGGTTGAGGTTTGGGCAACTTCTCCGGGGCTGCCGATGGGCAGGCGGTGTCGGGAGGAAAGCGAGGAGCCACCCCCAGGGTCCTCCTTGTCCAGTGCTTCTGGCCAAGCCCGGCTCACCAGACCTCACTTAAAAGGAAAAAAAAAAAAGGAGATGGTGCCTGAGAGTTTTTTCCGCAGCCTTGGAGGTTATGTCAATGAAATGTGTTCACAAGGACACCCGGCGCGCGGGTGAGTGTCGGGATTTATCGGGTCTGTATTCCTGGCAAACCATTGCTTGTCCTCCCAAATAGCGTGTAAATAGATGCACCACCGAAAAAAAGAGCAGAAATATTTAATTGATGTAACAGATTCTCCCTAACAAAATAAACAGAGAGATGGTTTATTTTCACGGCTCTTGTCTGACCTATAAAACAGGTTATTGCGTTACTGCAGGCGACAGCCCAAATGACTGAAAGCAAGAAGAGGGGCTTCTCCCCCCCACACCCCCTCTGACTTTCATGAAGCAATAGATGGCCTTTCCGTAATCCACAAGCGAACCCCCTAAAGTCTGCCAGTCGCAAAAATTGCGTTGTAGCCATCTTTAATCGCTGCCACATGTGCGATGCCCGTTTGGGATGCAGCGTAGCAGCGCCCGTAGGGGAACGAATTCACGGGGGAGTCCAAGGGGAGTGAGAGGGAGACAGCAGCGCCTGACGAGCGCCTTGACGCGGTGACAGGTTGGAGGGGATGGATTTTCTTTTTTTCCCTAGAGAGGAGAGGGTGGGAAACAGAGTCGCTTGGCGAGGATGCAGCGCTCCTCCGGAGGGAGGCTCTTCCCCGAGCGATGAGGAGATGTCCGGGCAGTGAGCAGCGGGGGCTCTGTATGGTGATGGGGAAAGGTGTTTCCCCCGTGTCCGTAGCTGGGGGTGGCGGGACGTCAGCTGTGTGTGTCCGGGAGTGAGTTTTGCGGGTGTAAGCTTCACCAGGGGGCGAGGGCACCCCCAGGAAAAAGCCCCAGGGGTGCAGGCAGTGTCAGGAACTCTCGAGGTGGAGCAGCTGGGGCTGCAGGCTGCTCTGTATGTGCGTGTGTGTCTGTGTATCTGTCTGTGTCAGGCCCTGTGGCTCAGCCCTGGAGCCGTTCGGCACCCACAGGAATGTGGCTCCTCTCGGCTCCCCGAGCTGCCCCGGTTCCACATGGAAGTGGCCGCCAGGAAAAGAGAAGGGAGGGGAAAATTGGCGGGGGGGGGGGGGGGGGGAAGAGGGAAAAGAAGGAGGGAAAAAAAAAAGCCCCAAGCCAGCAATCCACTGAGCCCAAACCCAGCGTCAGACAAAGGACAGTTCATCTCATCCCTTTCCCAGGGAGGCAAGGAGGGACGCCCGGACAAGCCTGGCTCCCTCTGTCCGCCGCCGGAGCCCCGGGGGTGCGCCCGGGTGGGGAGAGGCGCCGGGGTGTGCCTGCCTGTCTGCGCTGGAACAGTGGCACAGGAGCACCCCCTCGGGCCCAACCTCTCACGGACGGCTGTAGACCTTCCGGGATGCACTGGGGCCGGGGCCACGGCGACGGGAAAGCCACGAACAGGGGCATTTCTTAACCGGGTCTGGCTACCCTCTCTTAGGAAGGTGTGCCAGGCTCTGTCCGACCTGCCCAACACCCGTGCTGGGAGGAGGAGAAATTAAGCAGGGAGAGGGACCGCCGTGGAAACCAACGCGAACTGACTGGGCTGGCTCGAAGAGGGGAAGGATGCCAGAGCCCAGGCTGCTGGGCATCCCGCCTTCCAGCATCCCGCCCCCCCGAGCTATTCCCACTCTGTCTGCCCCTGCGGGTTACTGGGACCAAACAACTCCGCGACTGCTCAGAGAAAAGGTTGGGTGGACCCACCTTGGAAATAGCCTTCCACCTCTTGTGTCCAAGCATTTCTGGAAAGGGAAGAGACCTCAGGACGGGGAGAATCTCTTACTGCAGGTTGAAAAATAAAAAGAATGCTTGGCTAGAGGGGAACGCGGAAAAGAACGGAAGAAAATGAAAAGGTCATGGGTTTGGTTTTTTTTTTTGCACGGGGTGGAGGTCAGCAGGAGAGACAAAGCTGAGCTTTCCCCCGAGTGCTGAGAGGAAGCGGGACGCTAGTGGCAGGGCAGTCTCCAGCGCCCTGTCTCCGGCACCCACGTGTCGCTCCCCGCCGAGCAGAGAGCAGCTTTACCGAACAAACTGGTCTATTGTACTATAAACCGTGTACCAACCCCCAAACCTGTTACAAAACAGCAATCCTGGGCTTCTTTCTTTTGGGAGAAACCACGCACACCGACACACGCACTGACACTCACGAAGAACGGCAGGGCAGGAGCAAAGGGAGAAAAAAGGAGGGGGAGGGCAGCGGGGAGGAAGACGAGAGACAGGTAAGTGCCCCCAGAGCAGGAGGATGCCTTTTCAGACCTCTGCTCTCGGCTGTGCCAGCGCTCTCCCCGCCACCCTCGGGTGACAGGGGGCAATTTTTCATCTCGGGGATCTTTCAAGTGACGCCTTTGTCACGGTCCTTGCTGGCGCCTTACTCCATACCGCCGTGAATTCCCAGCCAGTCTCTCCGTTTCTTTGGGAAGAGGGGAGGTACCCGCGGAAACGTCTGCAGCCATGGGGACCCCGCGGGCCGCCTCCTGCCGGGGGAAACCCAGGGATCCAGCCCAGGCCCCATCCCCGTCCCGGTGACGGCCCCGTAGCCTGGCTTTTCCCCCTAAATCTTGTAGATTTAAAAAACAAACAAAAAAAAACCCCAAAAGAAATACCTCCGCGAGGTCCCTTCTTCAGCCGGAGCCGCCGCAGGCTTTTACCAGGAGCAAGGGGAACGGGGCCCTCATTATATCCTTTTCTCATATTTAGTGGCTTCCTTTGACGGAAGCGTAATTTGTATAATTAGCCGAGCACACACGGGCGACTGATGGGCTGTGGAGTGTGCAGCTCTCGACGCTAATTGCTCTCAGGAAAGGATTCAGGGCGGCTTAAGGCGAGAGATTTGTTTTCTAGCGTTTGGATGGGCAGCTTTCGCTCCAGCTTAAACCACTGTGCGGTAAAGGTGTACGTGATCCTGCAAAAAGGCCCTTTTCCAGCAGGGCCGGAGCATCGCCGCCCTTCAACTCGCCCGTGGGGACCTACAGGGCTCAGATCCTGCCAACACGGCCGGGATACGGTGGCACAGCACAAGGTGATCGAATGTGAATGACAAGGATCGGGCCCCTCAAAATCCGTCTTCTCTCGGTCGTTCTCTGTAAGCAAATTGGCAATACTGTTAATAATTTTTTCCTCATCAAAAGAAGGGGTAACTTGGAAACTTCTCTCGTGGTCGAAATAATTTTATTTTTTTTCAGAATATACAGTTTAATTCCTCTATCTACAATTATTTACAGGGTTAAAATAACATTGAAAAAGGTCTCTGGAAAAATTGAGGTCATAGATTTCAAGGCACCATTGACAGTGTCCACAGCTGAGCCAAAAAACGTCCATATTGTATAAAAAAGGGTTTCCTTTGAAATGCAATAAGTTACATGCACAAGCTTTACACATTTTAATCTTTTTGTTTCTTTTCCCTTTTAAATTCCCCATATGCATTCCTTTCGTTATTATTCCTTAACAGTAAAACACAGGAGTCCAAGGAACAACAAAAAAAAAATAATAAAAAATAAAATAATAAGGGTGAGACTCTAATAAATTGTCCCAGAGGCCAGCGCTAACGGGTGCTGTAGGGAGCCGTGAGGCTGGAGGTGGGAGTTGATGGAGTTGGCAGCGGGGTACCAGGAAGCGGAGCTCTCCAGGTAGCTGGATGCAGGGGACGGGTTGGAGTTTGGAGGGTGAGCGTGGGCATGGTGGCTGAGGGAGCGGGACGAGCCCTGAGGTTCCCAAACCGCAGGCGACTGTGGGGAGTTGCAGGCCATAGGGTCGCTGGAGCTGGGGCTGTGCTCGGGGGGCATCTCCCCATTCTTCATGATCTTCTTGATCTTGGATCTTTTATTCTGAAACCAAATTTTCACCTGGGAGGGGAGGAGAGGTGAGGAAAGAGAGAAGGGAAACCGACACCATTAATGCCAGGCACAACATGCAAGGGACGAGCTCCCCGCCGCCCTCCCAGCCCCTCCGCAGGGCCCGATCTGGCCCTTCTCGCTGCGCCGGGGGGCACACCGAGCCGCGCCGAGCCGACCCGAACCGAGCCGCGCGCGGTACCTGTGTCTGCGTGAGCCCCAGGGAGGCGGCCAGCTCTGCGCGCTCGGGCAGGGCGAGGTACTGGGTCTTCTGAAACCTCCTCTGCAACGCCGCCAGCTGAAAGCTGGAATAAATAGTCCGCGGTTTGCGCACTTTCTTTGGCTTGCCGTTCACCATCCTCACCTCGGGCTCCGCCACCTCCTTCTCTGCACGGGCGCAAGAGAAGACACACACGCAGGCACGTTAGGACGCGGCTCCGCTCCGCGCAGCCCGCGCCGCCGGCAGCGTCTCCGCCCGCGGGCCGGGCAGGGCGGCGGCGCCGGCACGGCGGGACCCCGCGGCTCCCCCGGGGCTCCCTGCGGCCAGGCGGGGGGGGCTTGTGCCCTCCTCGGCAATTCGTCGCCTCTCGCAGCTACCCCAAACATCCTCCGCGGATGCTCCCGCCCTGTCAGCCGGGCTTCAGAAGAAAAGGGAGCAGAAAACGTGTGCACAGTCAAAGGTGTTGGCTTGTCCTGGGTTTGTGCTGCATCTTATCTGGTGCTCAGAAAACTTCGCACGGGCGACAGCGCGGGGCGTGCGCGCCCGCCGCGCGAATGAGCAGGATTACTGGTGCCCTGCTGGGAAGACGTTGGCCCGGAGCAGAGACCTTCCCAGGACCGCTTCCCCCGCGCCTTCCCCCACCGCTGTCAGCGAGTCCTCAAGCGCCGGCATGTCCCCAAGCTCGTCCCAGCCAAGCCCCAGCCGCTCGGTTTGGCTGTGGGCTTGCTTTCTTATTTTTTTTCCCTGTCCTCTTCCCTTTTCTTTTGTTGGTTCCTCCCCCCCCCCCCCAACAACTCACAGAGAAGCAAACGGAAAGCGTTTAAAAACGCGGCGCTTTCTGGTAAGCAGCCCTCCCGGCTCCGCAGCCCGGCTGGCCTCCCCCTCCCAGTCTCCTCCCACGCCCCTCCAGCACTGGGGGAAGGAAACTTTCTTTGCCACCGCGAACCTGAGTTTGAGACACGCAACAAGGCTCGGCTATTTCTTCCCCTCTTCTTGCGGCGGGAAGGAGCAGGGAAGCGGCCGTGGGATCCCGGGGGAAGCAGACAGACATTTGCTTCTCTAAAGCACCGCTCCTAGGATTTGTGTTTTAGGTCGTGCGGGCTAATCAGGAAAACTAGAGCCAGATTTGTATTTAAAAAAAAAAACCAACCACGTTCTTTAATTTTCCTTCCTCCTACTTTTAAATTTTTTAAAAAAGTTTTATTTGACCCTGTGGTTCAGGGAAAGCTGCATCCCCGCGGTGCGCCGGGGCAGGGAAAGGAGCTCTGCTGGGGGTCTCTCTCCCAGCCTCCCCCGCCCGCCCCCGGGTCTCACCTGGCTGGCTGGCGGAGCTCTGTACGCGGCTGTAAGCCCCGCTGTACTGGTGGTAGGGGCTGGTGTAGCTGTAGTCTGCATAGGCTTTGGCAGGATAGTTCCCAGCAGATCCATTCATGCCGTGGTACTGATACTGGTAGGGGTTGAGCGCTTTGCCGTAGGAAGCCGAGGTAGGCGAGCAGTAGCCGTGCGGCACTCCCCCCGACGGGCTGTAGTAGTCGGAATCTGTAGCCGAAGACTCGGGTAAAGTGGGAGATTCCTGGGACGGGTGGTGCATGGCTGCGGCCGTCTGGAAAGGAGCCTGAAAGTCGCCGGATCTGATGTTGGGGACCCTTCTGTCAAATACTCCTGTCATATCTCGGAGCCAGCGGCTGGCTGGGGCTGCTGGAGCTGCTGGGCTCTAAGCAGACATGTCTGGGGGAGGAGGCAGCGGCTCCGTGTCTGTCTCCGGCAGACTGCTGGCTGGGGCGCAGCATAGGCTTGGTTAAATCCTTAATTGCGCTCTTACGCACAGCAGGGTGGATCGGGTTCCATTGGCCAGAGCAATCGGGAGCAGCGACACCCTAACTCGTCCAACTAGTTTAGCACAACAAAGCTTTGGCTTAAAAAAAAGGGGGGGGGAATGAAAAAAAAAAGTCCCATTCAAGCTCTGTTAAAGTGAATACCAACAGCAATCTCCGAGTAGGAGCGTCGCGATCCGGAGGTTCCCGCCCCCCTCTCCCACAACCCCGCAGCCGGAGAGAGGGCTCAGCCGGTCCCCCGCCCCGTGGGATGCCCCGCACCTCCACCCCGCAGCAGCCGCACCATTCGGATTTGCTGTCCAGTTCCTCTTGGTTTATACCGATAGCTTGGGAACAACGCACCCGTTTCTCCCGGTTCCTAGCGCGATTTCTCGTCGGATGGTTGTAACCAGTTGCGGCAACCATTGGCGTCTTACTGGGGCTGTTTGGGTTGTCCTCCCCTTCGGGAGGGACCCCGCCCGGGACCTCCGTGTCATACAAAGTAAAGCAACTACAACCCAAAATTTTCAATTTTAGAATCATAGAATGGTTTGGGTTGGAACTGACTTTAAAGATCATTCAGTTCCAACCGCCCTGCCATGGGCAGGGACACCTCCCACCAGACCGGGCTGCTCAATTTTAGTTACAGGACGTCCTGTCGTGGGGCAGCTGCTGGGGGCACCGGTGGCACGACCTGGCTTAGGGGCGTCCACCTCGTAGGTTTCGCGAAAGGCGACCTGGCTGTGGCACGATGCCCCTAGTCTCCCGGACCTCCTGCCTCCTTCCAGGTGCACCAATGCTCGCCCGGCCCCACGCTTGGCCGTTCCTCAACGTCCCGTTGAGATAGATGCTCAGCATCTGGTCCAGCTACGGCCCAGGGTCAGATGCCCATCGCGAGAAGAGCTCAGATCACCCTCACTCGTGGGTAGGACCACTGGGAGGCTGCTGTGTGGCTTCTTCACTTGGATGTCACCGCAAGAGCCCACTTCCCGGGTGACAGCCCCCCCCCTAGAAGTGTCCCCCCTGCAGCACCCTGACCAGCAGCACCTTCCTTCACCAGCACCCGGTCTTTTGCACCCCTCTGTGCATCCCGGTCACTGGTCTCTGCGGCCAGGCCAGGGTGAGCCATGGGCTGGTGATGTCTGTCCCTGATGTTTTTGCAGCAGCGTTGCAAAAAATGGATCGGATTTTACTAGACACTAAGGAAAACAAATAAAAGGCTGTTTTCAGTGACCTGGAGTTGTAGGTTTTTCTGAAGTTGTTTACTTTCCAGATTTAGCCTGTTTGCTCACCGAAGATCTCCCAGCCAGCTGTGTAAAACACTTGTAACACAACCATGCATGTTGTACTTGAACTTATTGTTTGCTTTGGAATGTCCACAGCTCATATAAATTCACATTAAACAAATCCCTAAGCATTTCATTATATGAATTACTTAATTCTATTGGAAATTGCCCCCCTCTCCCTTTATTTTTTCTGAGGAGAAGAACCGGAGAGGGATGCATGTTTACGACTGGGGGGGAAAGTCAGTTTATTAAAGCTCCCAATTTGCATCCAGTCGGAAGAGACCGTAGAGATTTTAAACAGATGAAGAGGAGGAGATGCTGGTGGTGGTGGGGAAGCCCATTTGTGTCATAAATTCCAGGGCACTGCACTTCAACACGTTCGGGCAGCAAGATGCCTTTTGAAGGGAGAAAACTGGCGGGGTCCCGGGCTCTGGAATCGCCCCCAACCCGGCGGGTCTCGGCCAAGCCGTCCTCATAGTCTCTTGCAGCTGAATTCTGGATCGGTTTCCTGCAGCAGGGAAAGTTAGCTCTTTTTTTTTTTTTTTTTTTAAATTCCGACGCAAGGCAGGGAAAGGAAACAAAAAAGTTTCAATATTTAAAGAAGGAGGGGAAAAAAAATTAGAAATCCCCCAGATACGACTGCAAACTCCCGCGCAGACGACTCTTTGCGAAAGCAGCGGCAGCCTCTGTAGCCCGTGCGGGGATCACCGAGCCGAGCGCACACAAACTCCCCTGCTTGCGGGTTTTCTGCTCCCGTCCTTCCCAGCCCGAACCCGATTTTCTTGACTTTCTGCTGTTTTTTTCCCCCCAGAGGTTTTTATTTAACACATCCGGTGGAGAGCGAGCGCTTCAGAGGGAGCCGGAGTCTGTTTTCTGTTTCACAATACGGTCATTGTTTACCGGCACATGCCCACCGCGCTGCCTCAGCGGCCGCCCGGGGCCCCCGCGTCCACCCGCGTCCCTTTCGGGGGGCCTGTGCGGAGGTGGGGGCCCCGCCGTCTCAGTCAGTCCCGGCTGGCGGGGGCACGCGATGGCCGTGACACGAGCGCCACGCCGCGGCCGCGCGAGGCACTGCAGGGCCGCGCTACCTGTGCGCCCGCCCAGCCGCCGCCGCCGCCGCCGCCGGGCCCAGACTGAGCGGCGGCGGAGGCCTCGCCTGAGGGCGCGGGGACCGGCGGCTCCCGCACAACGCGGCGATTGTTTCCGCCCGCTCCCGGTCCTGGCGCGGACCGGACCACCGAGAACCGGGGGGATTTGGAGAGGGCACCCCCGTCCTCTCGGCGTTGCTTTGTTTCCAGCCAACTACCAGAATGTTTCGGATGAAGCCTCTCAGAGTTTTGGATGAAATCTAGCAATTGTTCGGAGAAAATCCTTCTGGATACAGTATTCTCGTTTGGGCACCGAGTTTTTTTCTGGAAACTGTATTTCCATGGAAATTGCTGGCAAAGAATGAAAGGAATTTTTTTTTCCCCTGCTTTAAAAAAAAAACCACAACCAACCCTCCACAGTGGAAACATGGATTAACTCTTGTTTTACAGCATCAGAGAAATATTGATTTTCAAACAACCTCAACAACTGAGGGCTTTTCTGGCACTCTGGTGCATCCTTTAGGCTTAAGACTTGTTTACCTAGGGGAGCATTTTTAGAATGAAGAGGCGAACGGATTGAAAATCTTTGTATTCTCACCTGAGGTTGGGAAAAAAAATGACATCTGCTTCAAAGTAAAAAAATCTTGTCTTGTTCAGCACGGGAAAAAATGGGAATCCAGTGGAGAGAGCTAGTGAACTACCTAGAAGGATGTTCACAAGGCAGTGATAGCAGGGAAAAATGCTGGAAAGGATTTTTGAAAAAACAATTGGGAGCAGGGGAGGAGATAAAAACTGACAGAAACCCCAAGGAAAGTGTCTTGGATTTCTGGCTTAGAACTCAGTAGCTTTGCACAGAGCCTCCAGTTAAGGGAGGGGAAAATGGGCGTTTCTCCATCTGGGCACGACATGCTCTGCTTTGGAGAACTTACATCCCTCCGAAAGAAAAGGAGGGTTTGTGTTACTGTGAAGGTCACCTTTCGTGTTCATGGGAGGATGCACATGTGACCTTGCGATCTGATCATCTCGCACCCCTGGAAGAGCTTTTTCTCTTCCAGTTGTCTGTGAGTGCTCTGGAAACACCAGGCCTCTAGTTAACAAAGTGAACCTGTCACTTTGGCATTTCCATGGCTGATGGACTCACTGCTGGGGTTGGCTGCAGCCTGGGCTCCACTGGCCTCGCTCATCTGGCCTGTAAATTACACTGCGCATAAACCCCATGATGTACAGTGTGAAGAATTAGAATTTACTTTTAAGGACAAATTGTGGCTGTCTATACTACTTGCCAAAGAGCTGACATGAGGAGCTTACACTTTCATCTGTTTCGCCCAAACTGCACCAGCATGACAGAAGGGAGGAGCCAGTGCTCCCTCTGCATCAGCTATGGCAAACTGAGCCAAATGTGTGGGACAAGATGATGTTAAGAGATACCTTCCCAAGGAAAGACATTGCCTGGCAGTCACAGTCCAGCCATGGCCTTGCCCCTCCAGAAAGGGAAACAACGAACTCATCCATTCCCTTCCCTTTTGGTCCTCTGTTCACTAGGAACTCCTGTTCTTTGATTCAAGGGCTTGGCACAGATATGATCCATCTGAAGGAGACCTGCTCTGGCCTGGGCAGGATGTTCAAGAAAAAGCCCATCCCATTTTTTTTTTTCATGTTTCCAGTCTATGTGTTTCCTTTGTGATGTAACACTGACCTCTTTCTGGTGTCATGAAGGCCAACTTCTCTCAGTTGAGCTGTCCTTCTACCTGCTTTCTCCCTGGATAGCTGAACTTTGTTATTCCAGGAGCTGTAGGGACTTTAACTCACGTGAGGCCTGGTGGTTTTCAAGAAAGAGGACACAAACCAGATGGAGCCATCTGCAGCTCAACAGTTTTGGTCGATGGTGAGAGCTGCAGGAGTGCAGCCCCTTGCACAGTTGCCTGAGGTTTCACAACAGATGTTTGAGCATGGACATGGAGCCACATAGGCAAAACTGTTGCTGGAGGTGCTGCTCTGATGCAGAGAATGAGCCAGCACCGCCAAAGAGCTAGGTGTAAAATCTTTCATTGCCAGAAACACTCCTGAGAAAATATTTGCACTCGCTGCTGCAGACTTCTGGCATGGCGGCCAAAGCAGTGATGGTTTCAACACAGGGAAAGGGCCTCCAACCAAAAGCAGAGGAGGAAAGGACCTCAGCCATGGTTGCAAGAAGGATGGGAGGGAACAACTTCAGGAAATCCAGCATCCTTGATGAGTGGGCAGCTGGGCTGGATGACTGTAATGATCTTTTCAGCCCTTAAAATTTATTGCTGCCGCTTTTAGCTCTGAGTAGCCACAGGCAGTTGCTCCTCAAGAAAGAGGGTTGATTTATCTCCAGTAGGGCCATTCCCTCTGCTTATTCTCTCCCACCTGTCACATCTCCTTCAGCCATAACTCACTTCTCAGCCTCTCAGATAGGAGCAGGGTTGCTGCCTCTCTGCAGGACTTCAGATGTGAGATAAGTCCCTTTGCATCCCAATACTGCAGGAATGCTTTCCCAGATCTCTGACATCCCTGTTAAAAGATGACTGATCAAAGAATTTGAGGTGTAGCTCTTCAGGCCCTTTGGTGTGTTTTCAGCAGAGCAGGGCAGGGCAGGGCTGCTGGTGGAGGAGCTTGGGGAAGCCTGCCCACAAGCCCCTCGTGAAACACGGATTTTCCCCTACAAATCTTGTGGATTAAGCTTATGATTTTCTTTTTCTTTTTTAGTAACGATCTAAAATGTTATCCTACAGAGGTCAGCCAAACTTTTATAATTTAGACATTGAAGGATTTGCAGGTGAAGGCAGCATTAGGAAAGACTCTTGGAAACTCCTGTTTAGCTGATGCTAAGTTTAGTGTGAGGTTAGCGGGCTTCTGCAATCAGCTCAAAACAGTCAGCAACATACAAATCAATGCAGAAATAAACCACAACAATTAGGCTGCTCAAGCAGTGAATAAGAGAAGTGACCTCCAACAAGAGGTCAGGTGGTTTAAAGATTGAAACAGCAAAAGAACATCTCTTGTCATATCACTCTGTCCTTATATTATATGATCTGTCTGGCCTTGCCTATTAAGTTTATCAATATGTACTCACTGACAGTGTATGTGCTATTATATAGCAGTAGATAATACAAAATAGTAAGTTGCATCTGTCATAAAATCAGCTTCACATTCAGTTCTCAAGTTACAGCTTAGCCTTATTATTATTATTTTTTAAGTAAGTATAGGCTAAATTTTCTCCATGACTGCAACTCCAGGCCTATATTATTTTATTTAGTATTTTGTCTTAGCTTTTACATTCTTCAAATGTATGCTGCCATAATGCAAACTTTGTTGCCCAAACTTTCCTGTGTGGTGCAGGGGAATCTTTTCCTCCTTCATCTTTTGCAATCTAGCCTGCAGCTGTGAGCAGCCCTGCAGGGAAGCTGGATGTCACTGGCTGTGTTGTGTTGTCAGTGCTGACTCTCCAAGGGGCTCTGTAAGGTCACAATCATATTCATAAGTGTAGAGGAAAAGACTTTTCTTCTTTTTCTCGTCTCCATGTTTGAATTACATCTTTGTCCTTGCATGAGGCCCTGCTGCAAGACACATCAGGATGCTTGGCTTTAAGACTCATTTTGCATTCCTGTGATTTTCATTTATTGGAAAAATGGAAGTTATTTTCTTCTTCAGCTCAGATTTCCTCATCTCGATGTTCCCTAGTCAGTGACTGAAAAATAGCTTGTGGGTCTGTATCATTTGTGCTTCTGTGAGCCTGCTAGTTCTTTTGTTATTAGGAAAATGCCTTGGTTTGGGAATCAGAAATCAGATGTTTTTCTTAAGAGACTTTGAGATAAAGTACCACTGGGGTGAATATTTACAGAAAGAAAAGAATTTTCATTCAAGATATTTAGTTGAAAATAAATTCATGTTAGAAATAAGACTTTTTAGTTTTTTTCTTTCTTCTTAATTCGAAAAGGGTAAACTACCTTTGGGAAAAAAAAAAAAACAAAAGGGTTATGATAGTTTCTGTGTGACTTGTACTTTTTCATGAAAATGCCTCCCTTTCCAAGTGAGATCTTTGGATCAGCCAGAGGATGAAAGAATGATGCAAACATTTTCCTTCCTTTTTTTCCTCATGTGCTGCCAAATAAAACACTCATGGTTAATGTGCCATCACCCTGATTTCAGAATCCCTCTTTATTGGAAAAGGTGGGCACGTGACGATGCCTGAGTTTGGATTTGGGCCTTTTCGTCCCTTGAAGGACTACCAGTTAATCCCAGAGCTCTTTAAAACAATGTGTGTGTGTCTTCCTCTTCCTTTTCCCTGGTCTCCATGGAGAACCCACCTGATACAAACCACCAACATGATCCAAGTCTCACTAAAACAAATAAAAAGGATTCCCTCTTGTCTTCAGTGGGAGCAGATGGATGTTTTATGTGCCCATGTTCCCTCTCCCAGTTCACTACCTGGAACCACAGAGCTGTAGCCTTATCCTACTCATTTTGGTACTTGTGTTTTAGAGGCTTTCACTTGCTGTCGTTCTTCGCCATCCTGTTTTGGTGGAGGACACTGCTGTGACTGGTTGACTGGTTGGACATAAAGTGTTTTCTTCCACTGGCACTTGTTAGTGATTTTAGGCAGATGATAAATCCTCATCACGCTTGCTGTTGCTCTTTGCCTAAGCATAGTTACAGTCTGGGAAGGGTATGGGTAGACTGGAGAGTAGAGAAAGCCATCGCCCTGAATCCTGTCCTCGGCCTTTTTGCTGTGTTATACGAGAGATGACAGTTATCCTCCCTGGCTTTGGAAAAGAAGCTAGATAAAATGCAGAGATTATGAAGGGAGGCAGTCATATTACAACAATTCTGGGCAATGAAATAACAGTTGTGGATGGAGTGAAAGGATGGTACAGTGTGATCCAAGGGCGTGCTGGTGCCAATGCGAGTCTTTCCAGCCACAGTCAAAAGAACTTTATGCAGCCCTTTGTGTGCTTACACATCATCATATAAAGACAAAATCTTCCATAGAACAAAGCGGCCAGGACACCATTAGTGTTATCTTTCACAGGATTTCAGGGGAGATAGCTTTGGGTGTTTGTGGGCAGAGTTTGGATTGAGGATCCCTATTAAAATCTGGTTCTTCTTTTGGTTAAAAAATAGCTGATGGAGACCAGTTGCAGCTCGAAGGGAACAGAACACCATATTGAGGGCTTCACATTTAAACTTTTCCCACTAGGACTTCAGAAAGTAATACAGTGCTAAAAAAAAGTGACAATCACATATTTCTGCACATTTTGTTTTTTAATTGTAATATTATAGTGCTGTTTACTCAACCAATCAAGCCCGGTGCTCTCAGCAAATACTTACAGTGTGTGTGCTCTGAATTTATTATTTGCAAAGCAGATTTTACACGCCACAGATGAAAATGCTTCAGCCTCATTTAAATAGGAAATAAAAGAGATTGCATTACTCTATTTCTTAGCAAGCTGGGGAAAAAAGCGCATTGTCCTCTTTCAGAGTTCAGTTTTCATTTTCTTGAAATGAAGTCGCGGTGGTTAGATTTACAAAACCTCTATTCGTTTTTTTTTTTCCATGAATCTGCAAATTTCCTATCTTTAAAGTGTTTGCACAGAGTCAAAAAGAAAACAATAGAATTAAAAATCTACAGGCTGAAAGTTCCAAGCTGGCATGAAAAATGGCAAGAACAAGACTTGGAAAAATTCTTAATGCCAGTGTAACCATGAGATTACTTTAAAATTATTTTTCTCTGAAATTCTGTATTTTATTTATCAGGGCAAAACAGAATGTAAAACAGAAAGACATTTCTAAAGATTTTCTTGGATTATTTAAAACTATATCCAAAGACATATGGGCTGCAACTGAAACACATAGACTGAATTATTATTGTGTTTTACATTTTGGCATTTTTGCAAACTTCCATAATTATGTCACTTTAGTACATTAAAACAAACAGCAAGGAAATAGAAAATACTTCTTCCACAGCTGTGTTTACTACCTTAAATGTGTTTTTTTTTTCTCAGTCAGGCAACCAGTCGGAGATAAGAGCTTTCCCTGCTGTGTAACACAGTGTAATCAGAAGCACACGCAGCACCCACCTGGAGTATTCCAACATACAAGAGTAGTGGAAAATTAAAGCAATAGAATGGAAAAGTCAATAGCTTTTTCCAGTGAGACACATTTGACATAGTAATAGACTTAGTTTTTAAATATATGAACATATAGAAGATATTGGAAAGTTCCTTGAGTGAAAATTCTGTTTATACAGGGGAAAAAAGAATTTTCAACATTCCTCAAAGAAATCAAAATTTTAATGGACAGAATTTAAAAGATATCCTCATTTAGCCATAATTTGAAACATTATTTTACACTTTATTTACTACTTTTAGGAGCATATTTTACACAAATGAAAGTCTAATGAGCTATTCCTAGTAAAATGGAAATAGTCTCTTAAAACTGCAAATATCTGAAAAATATTAGTCCAAATCAGCAGCACTTTCAGAGATTTATTGAGTTTTCATCTGCTTGAATATCTGTTCAGAAATGAATTGAACTTTGTCCTACCTCCATTTCTACAGTGGAAATAATTTGAAAATCATTGCAGAAGAATGTCTTTGCCTCAAAATTCGAAATATTTCTTTCCAATTTTCAGCCATTGCTGATATAAGGAAATGACTTTTCAGAAAGTCCAGGCATTTAAGGTGGGATTTTATTTCACTGGAAAGTCTGATGGTTCTTCTAAAAACTTATTTCAAATGATCTCTCAATAATTATTCCGAATCTTGTAGAAATCATAAAGTCTGATACATTTTTCAGGTCATGTGAAACATACATTTTTCTTGACCTGAAACAAAATATTTTACTTTAGCTTTGAGTGCTTCTTTAAGGTCTTTGGTTCTGTATAAAGAAAATGTAAGAAATTTTGTAATCGCAACATGAAAATATATAGTAAAACATCAGTGTGAACTTTTCAGACTTCCATACTTCTTTGTTTTTTTCTTCAGTATGGACAGTTGAAGATAAAAACCTCTCAAATCAAGTCATGGAACATTTTTGAGTAACCAAATTTACAGTTTTTGTTAAAAGGCAACTTTGGCTGAAAAAAGTAATCAAAACCTATCTCGTTGTTTAAATCAAACACTAGCAAATAGAACTTAAGCCCCTGAAGCAGATAGCTGAAATCATAGCAACTGAAATTTTAGACATTCTCTTTTGTTTTGTTAGAAGGTTTTACCTGTGAACATTGGACACGGTCTGGTTCGTATGCTTCATTAACATGGTCTTACTCAGTGGGATGCAGCTTGCCTTATTTTAGCCACCTGAAATCCAACCCGAAGTCTAGGCCAGCGCCCTCAGCCTCCATTGCTGAGGTGGAGAATGGTGGACGTGTCTCAAGTGGGGGTTGCATTCTCCTGGGAGAGATACCATGAGACAGCTGAGTGGCTACATATCTGATCTATTGCTTCTACCAAAAATACTGTCAAACTCAAGTATTTAGGATATTAGTGGATGCTTATATAAGCACTGCATGATGCATTAATTTGACTTGTCAGGAGCAGTTGCCAGACCATGTATGATACAGCCTGAGTATTTAGCATATAATATAGCATGTAATCCAGGATATCCACTGGGAATGAGCAAATAAAGGAGGTTTTACTTTGTGTGCACGTACGCCATGAGTTTGATGTTCGACTCTGCAAGCTGCTAGGTAACCAGAGCATCCCCTGGCACTATGGGTGGGTGTTCAAACACAGGGACAAGCACAGTGTGGCCTCAGGAGAAGCTGAAGTCAGAGTGTGCCAAACAGAAGTGATATGCCTTTTTAATAATGAAGGTAATTAAACTTCAGACACCATAATAAACATCATGGCAAATTCATTACCATCAGCAAATCAAGTCAGAAGTGTTTTGGAGCCAGGCTCCTGCCTTTGGTGCCAGAGGAGGTTTACCACAGGCTTTTCCAGAAGCCAAGGCAGGTCAGTGCTGAGCCTTTGCAAATTCTCAGCTACTGTGATGTGCTTTGGCTTAGTCGTTGGAAGGGGCAGGGATAGGAGCCACCAGCTAAAGTTTTGTTGTGTCTGTGCGTTCCAACAGATGAGGCTGGCTGCTTGCCCACGCAGCGTGCTATTTCATACTCTGCAGCACTTGGCTGTAAAGAGGACTTTTAGAGGTATTTAGAAATAGTTTTGATTATGAGATAGCTCAGCAAAGCCTATGTCACAGACTTAATAAGGAAAATCTGAAGTATTACCGAAGAGGTCTGTGTTTTACTCAGCAGTGCTAGCTGGTTCACCTCCCTGGTGGGCTGGCTTTGGCCAGCAGCTAAGCACACACACTGCTGCTCACTCACTCCCCCCACCCAGAGCAAAAGCAAGAAAACTCCTGGGTCATGATAAGGCAGTTTAATAGATAAAGGAAAGAGAAAAAAACAGCAAACAAAGCAAAGGCAACCACTCATCACCTCCCACACCACCAGTTGCTGAAGATAGGCCTACTTGGAAGTAAGCACTCCCGTAAGCCTCCCATCCCCCCTTCTTGTTCTGCTTCAGGTTTTGTCGTTAAGCATGATGTTATGTGGTAGGGAGGTGAACTGTTGCAAAATACAGATCCTTTCTCCAGGGGTGCTGGAATTTCTAGACACTCGTAACCATTACAAAGTAGAAAAAGTAGGTACAGGCATAGATTATTCCTACCTGTGATGCCTAGAGACGCATTTCATTAGGATCATGTGACAGACACAGGGATACGGGTTTCCTTGAGGATAACCAGATGAGAGGTGTTTCCTTTTTCCTTCTCTCAAAAAAGAGATGACCATTTATTTAAGTTAACAATGCAATGAACCTTCCCACTCTGTTTCAGAAGAAACCTGGAGTTACAACTACTTAAAACCCACTTTCTGCAATGCAAAGTGCCGTTCCACTCACAGAGATATTTATAGAGGAAATCAGCACAACTTCTTGATAAATCTGTTAGGTTAAAGTGTGATGTGGCTGGCAAACGCAGTTTCCCTTTTAAGCTGTTTGAGCATTTCTGTCATAACAAACATTGTCCCCAAATTGTGGCACCCTTTCCTCTCTCAAATTTTTGAGTGGTGCTGGAACACACTCTGATATGATTTCCTTTCATTTCTGACACCGTTATGTCATTTTATGGATTCACACTGACAGCATTTCATTTTGACATCATTATAGCATCTCAACTGACTTTCCACATTGAGCACATCAAGAGTTTTGTGATGATACTGTACTAAGAACAGTTAGAGTGCAAAATTACCCTGTTGAAGAGTAATTATTATGCATGAAAATGATCAGGTTTTCTTGCTTAAATTTTCAGCTGTTGCAAAGTTTGATATTTTCTTTCTTTTAAAAATGGACAAGAGATTCAAGGTGCAGGTAAGGTTACCCTGAGGCTGGAGAATGTGGAGGCTGGTGGTTATACAGCTAACAAAGTTGGGCACAGCACCACCAGCACTCAACAGGGGTCAGGAGTTAGTTTTGTTCTCTGGCCCCTCAGAAATCAAGTGCCTGAACTGGGTAGTGAGGTGCTCAGATGCCTGAACTTCCATCACAGGCAGCAGAAGGAACCAAAAGAATTTTGATCCCTCAATGTTAGCCTCATCTCTTAAGATGCGATGAGATTTTGTTGGGACATGGCAGTATCAAATGCAGAGGAAGCCTAGGAAAGTGAATTAGCCTCACTGCCTGACTTTTAGGCAGCTTAAGTTAGGAGAGCCTAATTGTGCTCAAAGGGGTAAAAAAAAGGTAACTGAAGAAAGATACCATGGTAGGAAAAAAACAAACAAAACCCACAACAAACCCCCAACGTATCTCTTTTTATCCCTCTCAATGATGTATTTTCTAGATTCATGGCTGCACAAGCTGGGGTGCGCAGAGGAATCCCAGGTGACAAGGGTAAGCCAGGTGCCTTTCTGAGGCCTCTGTGATGAGGGGGAATTGGTACCACTGGAGATGCTCTTATAGTGACATCCACGCAGGCCAGCAATGTGGTCACTTCGGGATCGCATACATCTCTCTGACCACCACAGGAGGTGGCTCTTGTTCCCTGAACCCTGCTCCAAAACCTCCATAAGCACCCAACTGTTCCCATGCTCGAATCTGCTAAGCAGGGAAAGATGTGCAAGCTCATGCACAACTGCATTAAATATTAAAGACTATTCGGTCAGTGGCAGCTCCAACTACAGCAAACCCTGAATTTATTAAAATGTACAATATTCAGAAATTCTTCATTCATCTCACTTATGGAAGTGTGTTGTAACTCAGGCTTTAATTACATCATCAACCACTATTTATTTATTTATTTTTTTCAATTGGAATATTCATGCTGGTGAGAATATCCAGGGCATGCTTAGGAAGTGAGATAGATCAGTATTTTTACTGACAATTTTTAAATTAGTGATTCCCTGCCATAGTTAATGCATTTGGTACAAGAAGTACAGTCAGTCATTTCTTCATGATCTTTTGCAGGAGCAGGGATTTTCTAGTCTCTGTAGTATGTAAATGCCTTGCTAATCTTGGTAACATTTTTCCTCAGGTGAAGTGAGATGATGAATAGCATTACTTTCCTGTTTGAGATGGAAAAAATGAAACAGAGGAGACTTGATGGAGTCCAGATTCAAGTCAGCTCTTTGGGCTCCCACATCCATCCCACCAGTGAACATGCCACTGTCTCCACCTGTGTGTGGATGTCCTCAGGCAGATAGAAATCATGGCTCTATTTGCTTCTCATTTACATTTTGTGTATGTTTACAGCGTCACACTATAATAAAGTAGTAAGTTGCCTGAAAATAGTGTGCACCTGAAAGTAGAAAAGTTCCTGATGCACTTTTAGTCAGCTAAATGCTTAGTTAAATGTGCCAGCAAACTCTGACTGCATGGGACAGGGAGCAGGAATGAGGGGAATCAGGTGGGGAAGCAGTGAGCTGAAAATACAACTTCTCAAGACAGCAGTGGCATGTTTCTTATTTTATATTTACAGCTCAGCTGACATGAATCAAAAGAATTACCTGAGGGCAATTCTAAATTACCTTATTCCCATTAGAAATCTCAGATAAATGTGAAAGTCTGGAAGCATAGTACTGGGAGCCCAGTCTCAGTTGAACAGGGAAGAGTTTCCTCCACATGCTTTGGAGGGTGAGCAACAGTAAGATGTATGACATGAGCGTGGACTGGTGTGTGGGATATGGGTATGTCACCTGTAGCTGGGCTGATGAATAGTGTTAGACATATTTTGTAATACAATAGTTTTTTATGAAGGATGACATTGGAATATTCTTAAATATTAAATTAAATCCTGCACTGTTGATAGCTTGTGTATTTGCAAATGAATTTATCTGTAAAACAGCAGGTGATGCTGCTGTGATCCTTAAACATGCACCATGTGTCCTACAGCCGAGAGGAAACCACTGCAGTACACACTGGGCATCCGTTTATTCAGCGGAAGGGTTTGGTGGTCTAGAGAGCCAAAGAGGTCCTCAGTTACAAGCTGTCTAGCTACAGCATAAGCCTCATAACCAAACTTCAAAATACCTAGTTTCCATCCATAGATGTGGATGCCCCATCACTGGAAGAGTTCAAGGTCAGGTAGAATGGCGCTTTGAGCAACCTGGTCTAGTGAAAGGTGTTCCTGCCCATGACAGGCGGTTTGAATTAGATGATCTTTAGAGGTCCCTTCCAACCCAAACCATTGTGTGATTCCTCCCTGTGCAAAAGTCTGCAAGGCCAGAAAGAGGTTTTGGCATTTCTGTGAGCAAGGAAAAGGACAAGTCACTCTCCTTGTAGCCCCTTTAGGCATTGCAAGGGAAGAACGTCATTAATCACAGCATCATCTCAGGTTGTTCTTGAGCTAGTAAAGTCTGAGCAGAGACAGACTCATGACATGGAGCTCGTCCTTTCAAATCCAAGCCCATGCCTTTCAGCTGCCTCACCCTGAGACAGATGTGCTGTGCCCAGCCTCCAGAAAACCTGGTTCATGGCTTCATCCGCTTCATCCCTTTGCCAGCAAGCAAAAGATTTCCATTGACTTCACTCAGTTTTGTGGCTGGCCCCTGGGACTCAAAACACATTGCAAAAGGCCAGTTCTCTGCTGTATCTGTCAAGGGTCTCCTGTGTTGTTAGAGCCAGTGGAGCCTCACTGGTTGCTGCCAGCAAGGAATTTGGCCCTACATGCCATTTCCGGATGTTGCAAGCTGACTTCACTCTCCATTTCAACTTATGCTTCTTCTTTAGCTTGGGAAATGAGCTGTAATTGAGAATGTAACTTTTTAGATATCAAAGTTCGTTTACATTCATTAAGTTTATGAAATGACAGTTAAAAATAAAACCTAAAATGATGTTTCTTGAGTTTTTGCTAATAAAAAAAAAATGTCAGATTTTCTGGAAATCCCTACCTCTGGGATGACTGCCAGCTTTTGCTTCTCTATTGCTACCATATTTTGACCTCAAATGGAACTTTCTAATTACATCACAAATATTATTATATCATGCAAATTAGAAAGCTGTTCACATAGTCCAGGATAAAATAGCTGAAACATAACAGGCTACAGCCACTTTTCATTACGCTCTGAATGTCAAAAAAAGTTTGGAAGTATAAATCCTCAGTCCTGACTTCTTGAGTATTGGAGAGCACATTACCTCACAGCAAAGCAAGCTGGTTACTTAAAGAAGCTGGCTGATCCATGAGATATTTTTCTGTCCTTTTCCGTTGGCATCTTTTGTAATGGTTTATTAGGAATGATTTGTGTCCTGTTGAGTAAGCTGTGTTTATATAACACCATTGGCACTACATTAACTGGGACCAAGGGTATTCTGGCTAGTTAGTCACAACTATCAAATGCTTGGAACTTAATTTTCACTCTCTTCTGGCTAAGCGTCTCTAACAAATACTTTGCTGCAGGGTGGAAAAAAGACCTAACTAGTCAACAGAATTGTTTGCAGGACTGGACATGCAGTTGCAGCCAGATGAATATGTTGGATCTGCTCTTGTGGTGGAAACACAATGACATCTACTGGCCAATGCAGATGGCTGTAGGATTGTTTGCAGGAAGATTATATGCAGAAGACAGTGCAGATTTGACTCTGTGAGGAAAGGGGATGCCATTCTTCTGAGAGGCAGGATGATAAATCAGAGGAACATCCACAGGTATCTCAAGTAATACAATGGGAATTATAAGATAGAAAATATAAGGTATTTTACTTTATGTAGCACTAGTTTATTAGTTGGAAAACAAGCAAGCAAACAAGCAAAGCACTGGCCAAATCCTATGATGGTACAAAGCTTCTCTATTGTCTTCAGTAGAGGTCATCAGATGAAAAAAGGAGTTACAGCAACTTACACTGGGTATAACCAGCTGAAATCCACAAACGAGATCCAAAGTGCACAAAAGCACTTCCTCTGGTCTTGAAAAAAGCAATATATGTAAACAAGGGTTTCTGATATCCTAAAATGGCACAGTCCTGATTCCTGCACCAGACTGCTATTAGTGCATTTTTATCTTAACATGAGGCAATCGCTATAAGTCTTGTGCAGAAAATTATACCCAATCAACTCCAAATGCTCGGTGCTTCAGCGGTAAGGTATTTCTCTTGCAAATAGTGTTATTAAAAATAAATAAAGGAGGCAATCAAAACATGTCTGTTTCTGAAAATGTGAATGCTAACGATAGCAAAGAGAATAAATTTCCTACCAGCTCTCATTTCTTATGTTCAAAGAGTGTAATTTTGAAACCCCTTGTCTTCCATCAGCTCTGCTCCTGTAATTTTTAGTTCTGTTGCCTCAACAAGATGACACAGTTCAGCAGAACTAGCATCTCCAAAAATCATACTTGGTTTTAAAGTGAGTAGGCTGCGCTAACTTACTGTGTCAGTGGCACTGGGTTGGCAATGTTGCACAGCTATGGTATCAGCATAGCATCCAGAAGAGGAATATACTGTGCAGAAACGAAGGCTTTGGCTCCAGTTCATCGAAGCAAATCAATCCAGAGCTGAGGGATACAGCATGGACTAGATCCAGTCCAGGGTTGTACAGGCTTCTAGGCTACGTGGTGAGAAGAAAATCTAGGCTGTCCAGAAATGGTGAATATTGTGCACAGAAGCAAGAGAAGCAAATATGAGCAATGCATTGGCATAAAGCACTGCATTAAAAGCAGTCACACATCCATGGAGACTTGAGTACCATTGCGCCTTGATTTTAGCAGGAATCAAGAATTTACTCAAAGTAGAGCATCACCTTGTAGGCTCTGGTTATAACATATGTGAGTGGTCCAAAGCTCTATACAGTTTTGCGTGTTACTCTCTCAGTTTTTATCTCTTACAGAGAAGGAGAGGGAATGTGAGCAAAGGGGTAGGGATTTGACCCCAATGTCACAACACCACTGCTCAACAATGGGCTTTTCACAGGGCTGTTTGCAAGGAAGAAAAGAAAAGGAGAGGGAGGAGAGAGGGAGGAGAGAGGGAGGAGAGAGGAAGGAGACAGAAGGAGAAAAGGGAAAACAGAAAAGAAAAAAAGATGAGTTGTTACTAGTTCAGTCTGAGATCTCACCGATCTAAAAATGTCTTCCTCATAGCAATAAAACAGAAATCTGTGATAAAAATAATCTGACAGTCAAAATAATACAGAAACTTCTTAGCAGACCATATAAAGCAGATATATCCTTCTGCACATCAGACTTAGACAAGCCCTGCAGAGGATGTAGGGATGCTAGCAATGGGACAAATGTGGGTTGGATTTCCCTCCTCAAATAATTTCAGAGCGTCAGAATTGGCATTTGATTCCTGACTGGCAGCATTCAGGATGTAGGACAAAACAGGAATGTGTGTATCTGCGAAGCTGCTTGTTTGGATACAACATCCTGGGTTTTGGTTCTGAATGGCTATATTGTACTGAGGAAAACTAAAATCAAGAGCAAGAAAATGTCTTTCATATTTGCTGATATGAGTAACTCCTTTAAAAAGATCTATTATGGGATGTGAACTTTCATGTTAAACATGGTGATACCTAATAGTGAATTAAAAAAAAAATCAAATGCAGATTTCTGGGCTTCTGTCCTATATTCACCATGCCATCCATCACTTCTGCAACTTTTCTTCTGTGTTACTGGTTTTCTCACTGCATTAACCAACCAAGATGCAGCCTGAGAACTGTGTGACATTTGTGTCCCCATTTAGTGCAACACTGGCAGGTGGGTGCACATGTGTATGTGTCCATGTATGTGTCCTCTGGGTAATAATCGAAAAGTATCCAAAGTTCAGCCAGTTATTCTTTTCCCTCATTTGACTTTTACTTACTTTTCCCATGAAGTTAGTTACAGAGGAACTGCTCAGAAAAATTATTTTTTCAGATATTAAAGGGTGTATTTTTTTCATCCAAACACCCCAAATCTGCTGAATCTCTTGACTAGCAAGACTAAAGTCTGTGGTAACCTTAACTCCCCCTCTGAAAAGCATTGCATTTGCCTGGGTTATTTGTTTAAAGCAACAATCTGATATCAAACTGGGACCTAAAGTTAGTAATCGTAAATACATTTTTTTTTAAATAAATGAAGCCTTGTGGAAATATTTCTATGTTTATAATTTCCAGTGTATACAGGGGATTTTGGTATATCTTTATTACAAATAAACATCTTCCACTCAGCCAATGCATCCCAGACAATGTAACCTTATACTTGTGCATGGGAGTCAGGGAAAGAAAATGATGAGAAAATCATTACTTACACCTGAAAAGATTCAATCCATTTTGTTTGTCTGAATTGGAAGAACGAGGAAATACAAAGAGGCAATTAAATACTTGAAAAATATTTATAAAATCCCAGAAAATAAAGGTGGGGAGGTTAAGCACCCTAGTTAAAAACACAAATGGAAGAACATTTGTCCTCAGGCACACTGGATCTGTGTTATTGCCAGTTAAACAGAGTGTGGAAGGGCCTTTTACATGAACTTTTGTTTCCTTGTTTTCAATACAGGGGTCTGCTTGCATATGTGGATGCATAAAGTTGTGTCTTCACATACGTGTGTAGAGATGAACCGGAGAGCTTTGCACACAGCTGTGGTCTCCATCCAGATACAATTCACAAGCGTGGTGGTTTTATTCACCTTTGGGGACCCACTTTGAGATATCCTGGAAGAATCTGCTTTTTGGGAGCACATAGCCTGTGCTGTCTTCTAGTCAATTAATTCAGACACCAGAAGTGATTTGTTTCCAGTCTTACAGCAATTTCTGCCAAGTCCAAAGGCAGAACTCCTGTGGGACACACAAAACTGGACATGGGAACTCCTTGGATGAGAAGTAAGCCAGGAGAGGGAGGTGAGGATGCTGAGGCTGCTCTTGCCTTGACCTCCTGTTGGCCCTGGGTAAATCCCTTCTTTTTCTTTAGCAAGTGTGCAAAAAGGAGACAGTTACCCACTGAGGAAGGGATGATTACTAGGTAGTGAATGAGTAAACTGTGTAATAGGTAAACAGCATAGCCATGCTAATTATTCTTAGCCGCTTTTAGGCTTCCTCTCCTTTTAATTTCCCCCCCCCCCCCCCCCCCCCCCCCCCCCCCCCCCCCGCCGTGGCAATGTTCAGCTGCCTTTCTCTGGTCCTGCAGTGTGGCATAGTGCTGAGATTTGACTTACCACTTTCTGGAGGTGAGATGGATGTAACACAGCCTTCTTTGACCCTTTTGCACCCCTCTCCACCCTGGGAAGACCAACCAGCGAACAGAATAGGATGCAGATCCATAAACCTGTGAGCATCTCGTGGTAGGTGTGGTTCAAATGACTTTTGAATGTTTCAGCATATCTTTAGTTCTCTTTTGATTCTTCTGAGGTTATATAGGTGGTTACTGGCAGAATTATACAAATACAGCCTTCACAGCTCAGCAATCTTTGGATCCAGATTTGGAGTTCAATGTGGGTGGCATAGGAGTAAATGCCAATAAGAAGGCTAGGACAGGGAGGTTACTTACAGAAACTAAATGACCCAGTATAGAGCCTTTGCAAGCTGCAGTTAAAGAGCCAGGAGAATATTTTGTACCTACTGAAGTGTAAGGGGGAAACCTCAGGGTTTTTTTTGTAATTCTGCTTTATTTCCCCTCTTTAATGAATGTTCTAATTTCGCCTTAAGACATAGTTCTGTTACTTGGTGCCAATCACAGACAGTAAGTATCTTTCAGGTCTTTTGCTGCTGGGGCATTTGCAGCTCTGGTGCAGGAACATTGTTCAGTCATTTTAGGGTTAAGACTTCAAACCTCAACAACTGTATGTTCCATTTGTTGAAAGAGCCTCTGCAGTGTATATAGGAAGATTTTACTAAACTTTCCATAGACTTTCCATTGGTTTTGTATGGGCAACTTATTATATGATGATGAGGTATTGTCCGAAAAGTTTTAAATAAAAGCCATCATATTGACACAGTGTGGATTAATAAAAAAATCTGTGAACCTCAAAGACAATATAAACTGTTGACTAAAGCACTGAACTGAGTCGCAGGAATGTCTGAAGTTATTGTCCTATCTCTGCCGCTGTCTTACTGAATACTGACTTTGCATGATGTCTCAGTTTCTCAAGTTTCCCATCTGTTGAATGGAGATGCAGTACTTTAACAGGCAATCTCAACGTAGCTGAAGGCACATTTTGAAATGCAAGCATGCAAAGCAGTTGGTGAGTGTCAAGTACACGTGTGCAGGGTACAGTTTATATTGTGGGAAGTACTGGGATGAGTTACCAGAAAGAAAAAAAAAGTCACCATATTAAAAACCTTAAAATATTTGATTACAGAGTAAACCAGGGAAATATGGTTTTGGTACATTACTTCAGACCGCTACAATTAACAAACCAGTTTTGTGTGCATTTACATGAGTGTGTGTATATGGGCAGAGATATGTGTGCGTGAAGGGGCATGTGGGTGTATGTATTTGTATATAGATATATATATATATAAATAGCTACACACACATATATATGCACATACTACTGGTGTGGTATATCTATGGCATATCTATTCTCTCGCTTGTACAACAGCACATGTATCACACAGACAATAGCTGAGCGGGAATCAAAAATATTCACCAACAGCAATAGAAAGGGATTTGTATTCTAGAATCAGAAAAGAATTTTTGACCATGTTTTGCACTTTTTCTAGTCAATGCATAGAGTTAAGTATTTCTAAACTGGTTGTTTGCCAGGTCTCAGTCACGTAAATTTGGTCAACTGAAGAGCTGAGCTCATGATCAGACTATAATATATACATGTTTCATAGGCTTCATACCTTCAGATTTTCTGACCTGTTAATGAAAAATTCAGGGATCAGAAAATGCTAAACAGTTCCACAGAGAGGGAAGTATGACCCCAGATCTGCACCATGAACTGTCCCTGCGGTCATTGTCACAACTGAGTTTTCAAGACAATCATCCCACCCCATTGGATTTCAGAGCATATTAAAGTCTTTTCTGGGAAGACTGAAAAGAAGGGGTATTATCTGAAGACTTGCTAGACCAACTGACTTCAGACCTGCATGGATAATGTTGCCCCTGGCTCTCATGTGGTATAACAATTTTGAAAACATGTTGGAGATGCCTGTGGATTTTAGAGCACTTTGAAATCCGCGTCTTAAATAAGAAGTTTTGCTCCCAGGGCATAACTTTGAAAACAGAGTGCAAGAAGACAGTAAATGAGTCACACAGCAAAGCCCTGTGTGAAGAACACAGTTTTGATATATGAAGCCAAACAACAGGAGGGATATAATTCTTGTCCGTTTGAAGAATTTCTGAATTATTATTATTATTGATCCCCTCCAGTACAGCTCATGGTATGCTTGTGCTCCTTCAGGCACAAAAATTAAAAAATGATCCCTCAAATACAGTAAGACTTGCCAGATATTAATTCTGGGATATTTTTAAAAGGTGGACTTCATTTTGAGTACACATTTCTTAACCAACTTGACATTTGAAATACAGACTGCATCCTAGACCTAGACAAGATTCTCCAATTTCTCAGCACGGTGCATCAAATGTTTGAATTCTAGAGCTCAAAGAAAAATCAGCTGTCCTACATAATGCTGTTTTCCACATAAACTCTAGAAGTACATCATTGAGTCATAAACACTTTGTTTTCAAGACCCATTGTCAAGGATTTTAAAGCAGACATTATTTTGTCTACCTTATTAATAAATATAAAAATGTTATAATTTATATATTGTGAAAAAAAACAAAATAAGTGAATAAACAATGCTATGACACTTTGTAGTTGCTATCAGTGGAATGTGTCCAACATTTTTCTTTTAAAGAGACTGACTATCCTACTATCTAACATGTTAGACTGAAACATTAGATATTTTATTTTCCTTCAGCATTCTTTTGCCATTTAAGGGCTTTCTAAAGCACCTGGTGCTCCTACTGCTTCATAGCATACAAGAACAAATTTTCATTCACCATCTCAGTGCAAAAATCTCAAAGAAGTAAAAACCAAACGCTACTTTCACAAATCAGCAAGGAGTTTGTGACCACTAACTTACTTGATTCTCAATCTGAAAACTATTCTTGTGGCATCTTGTAAATAACTTTTGTTTTGGTTTAGGAGAAGTGCAAAGCCATAGTTCACAAAGCAAACAGCAAGAAACTTATTAAAATCCATATTTCACGGATGCGATCATTTCAATACTAAGAAATGTAGCAAGTCTTTTGATCACTACCCATCCTGCCTTCAGGTGGTTTGGGAAGGGGGCGGAGAGAGGAACTGATGAACAGTGATAGTGCTGTTGGATGAAACGGATTCAAGAAACCTCAAGTATTTATGTTAAAGCTACCATTTTTTCATGTGGTATCCTATAGTTCCATCGTGAATCTCAACCATTAATATGTGATGTTATATTAAGAAACCACAAAAGAAAATCTTGACTACCAAGAAATGTAACCCCAAATATTACCAGATCCAGTAAATAATAAAGCCAGGATGAGTAACCATCCAGATACCCCCCCAGCCTGCAGTGCGGTGTGGACTTTCAGGTCAGGCAACACAACAAACAGACATGAACAGTTAAAGAGCTACACAGTTTCATGTCAGATTTGTTTTCCTACTTGATTACAAAATCAGAAACTGGATAGAGACAAGAGAAGCCTATCGAGTGCTTTACAGCAAAGTTGATGCCAAGTGTTTTAGTGTGAGGTCAGTCAAGTATTCCTGTACTTGGCCAGTATGTTAAATTGTCCTGGACAGACTGGATGCATTCAGAGGGCTATCAAAGGGCTAGGAAGAGCATGAGATGGGAAAAGTGCTTTGCTGATAGCATATTGTTTATGCCAAAATGATGAATGATATTGGATTATGTGTGCTTCCTTTTAAACAGCAGACAATGATCAGGATTTGTTAAACACAAACAGTTTTTAGCAAAGCCTTGAACCTGAAAATGCATATTCTTTGAGGAAGGTAAAATGAGAAATTCAAACGACTTCAAAGGATGACAAAATTCATGTTTGGCTTCAAATTTTTCATCTCAGCTCTGTTTTCTGCTCTACAGCGTGCATGATCACTGCAGTCAATGCTTTTGTTTCTGTCCCAGTAGAAGGGCACGGGTTCTCACATTGGTATGACTCATAGGGCTCATGCTTCACCCATGGAATGTAGTTGGTCAGTGATATACCTGAAAAGAAGAGAAGGGATTCCTGATTGCTCTGAGCTTGATTTACTTAGTGAAGTGAGGGAGAAAGAGAAAGTGTACTCTTCTTCCCAGTCCCCTTTGCCACAGTACTGCTGCCAAAACTGAAGCAGCCACACAGAGAGCTGAGGAACCTTTAAAACCTTAATTATGGAAGAAAGCAAACAAAATAATACTGCAGTGTGTTTACTTAGAGTTGTAATGCTGCTAGAGAAACCACATAGCTTGCATTCGTAAGCTGTGCTTTTCATATTAAACATATTTAATTAAAACAGGAGACAGGACAACAAGCTTTCTTCTAACTTTGTTTAAACACATGTTTATGTTGTGTTTTAAATTCCCCTTGGGTTAATGTGAAGCTGGGCTAAAAGCTTAAAAGTGATGTAGCCTAGCTAGTTTTATTCCCTGAATTTAGACCTTGGGGCCTGCCAGCATGTCACCTGGAGCTGCCAGGATCCATGGACGTTATTGTTCCGAAGGGGCTCACTGGTGCTCCCCTCCTGATGATCCGAGGCTGAGATCTTGTCAGGCATTCACACACATGGTCTTTTCTGCAGCTTTTCAAAATATTAGTTTATTTAGTTTGGACATCTTATCCCTTGTTCTGCTTAACCCCTTTGTAACAACCATCAACATAACAATTTCTGTGCTCTTTTTGTATTCTTCAGGAAGGAATTTTAGTGGATTTGTGGAAACATCTTTGCATGGCTTTAAGTTTTATAATGACTTACTAAGTAGAGCAGGAAAACAAAGGTTTGCCCATGAACAGTGCACACTTTATATTATACTTGAAATAACCAAACATGCTTTTCAAAACTCTGCCAATGTGAATTAATAGGAGAATGTTGCATCTGTTATAGAATTGTAATGTGGTTGAACAGAATGACACATGTGGTTGGGTAAGCAAGTGAATTAACAGTATATTTACCAAAACAATTGTTGATAAAAGGAGAAGACACATGGTGATTTTAAATACGGGCACTTTCAATTTCTGTTTGAATTTTCAAAAATAGAAAAACTGTTTTGTAATCTAGGCAATATTTTGGGTATTTACTTGAATGTTGGAAACAATAATAGCTTAAATACACAAAAGATTTCCATCTCACAGTCTGATTTGGCATCATTGTCTATAAATGAAGGATTTTTCCCCTAAAAATGTCTTGCCTGCAATTACATCGAGTTTTGCTGCTCTTTAATCATCCTACCCAAAATTTTGATTTTGGATCACATCACTGAGTTGAATCCTTTTGGAAAGTTTCAGCTGAATCATAGATGTTTCTGAAAATGAGATTAGAGAAAACCCTCACAGGTTCATCACAATCCTTTTTCTTTCACAACCACTTACCTGAGAAGTGCTGGTGCTTCTGTGCTTTAGAAACTGGCACTAGATTAGAGACAGGAGAATTGCAGGGAGGAAGGTGGGGAGATGGTGAGCAGGAAGGTCCATGTACAAGCCTGGCACTCCTACGGCATGAAGCTGCCTACATTTGGCTCACTGCAAAGGTCTGCTCACACATGTTCAAGTAGAAACTTGGCAGCTAAAGTCTTCTGAAGATTCCCAATACTCTTGGCATCTTTCAAGTCTGCAAGAGGCAAGCAGAGCTTCTGCAGGAGTAGATTCTTTTGATTGTCAAAAATATCTGTTTTGGATGATACAGATCAGCTGCTTCAGATGAAAGAACAAGAAATCCTGCAATGAATGAGCAGCTCAAGCATAAGCTGAACTAAAGCAGAGCTTCCTTTTAACATCCAAAAGCTATCAATGGGCCAAGCATGCGACTGACTGAAGTCCAGAAACAGCTGGCAATGTCTGCCTTCCAAAATCGTCATGTACTTTATTTATTTCATAAAAACCGCTTTCCACTCTTTGGTTTCATCCTACTATGAAACCAACAGAAGTACCCGAAGCCATTCTGATGAGTTACATCAAACAACATTTATTATGACATCTTTTTTCCTCAATGAAATGGGGTTTTTGAATGAAAACCATCTGTCTTGCTCTTGCTACTGTGCCTTGTTGATCAACCTGGGGCACAGCAAGCACAGTGTGTGTGAAAAATTAAGGTTTCACCTGGCCAGACACGGACAGACAGTTACCTCTACAACCAACAGCGAACATGGCTGGTATCTTCATCAACCTGCATTTCCCGAAGCCCAGGAGAAAGAGTTGGTCCATTTTTTAACAGCATCCATGTATATTTGCTTGATTATCCAACTTTTCTGTGGGTTTTGAAGCAGATCGTCCCATGCTAGGACTGATTATGCTCCTGTTGATTCAAGGATGCAGCTCTTCTCCAACAGAAGCAGAAGCATCGTGTGAATCTTAATTACCTATAGCTTTTTCTAAGTCTTTTTGAAACTATTCATTTTGCAGTTGTTTCCCACAAAGAAGGGATAGTTCTACATCTTTTTACTTTATGAGGCACACTGGAAGATGCTGTAGAATATTTAGCAGGCAATTTGTGCCATCATAACAGAACTTTGGCTTGAGTTCTGAATCAGAAAAGTCTGCTTTGGTCTGGAATAGTATGCAAAAAGAAACTTTTGAATAAATTTGAATATTTAACGAGTTTATTAAAAACTTCATAGTTCTGAAATAAGAGATGCAGTTTTGTTGTGATCTGCACAATGCAGAAATAGAAAACATGGGACAGGACTGTATGCTTTTTTTTCATAACAGGAAATGACACTGTACTTTAACATTCACCTAGAGTTTAGAGAATAAGATTGCAGATTATCCTGTTTTTTTAGTGGATGACAATACAATTTAGCTTTCTCAGGACTATCAAGGGTTCTGGAAGGCAATATCATGTCACTGCATTCTATATTTAATCATTTATTTTGATTCACAAACAGAACTCCTCTCAGGATGCTCTTGATAATTTTAAAAATTACAGTAATTATAACAGCTCAATAAATACTTCAGCTTCAGCTTCTTTAGTCAACACATTACCGATAAAAGAAAAAAATAATCAGGGAGATGCTCCTTCAGTCTGTCTATATTTGGAGTTAGGACTGTAGCAAAGAACACGGCCACTTGGGCACATTCACAGGGTCAAAATCTGTTGTCTTCTTTTTATTGACGTGCTGCTAGTTCAGAAGGATGGCCAAGCATCTATGCTTTACCACAAATTGCTTGTGTATACTTGGGAAAACACTGTGATGGTAAAATATATAAATAAAGATCCAGTATATTGGCTAGGCCAGTCTGTCTGGCTTTGTGTTGCCCTATGGCAAAGATGATACTGCTTCCCCAAAACCAAAGGTACTATGGGGTATGGCACACAGATACTCTGGTATCTTTGTAGGACCTACTCTGATTTCAGTAGAACTAACATTGTGCTCATAACCTGCCTGGACACAGAACAATCCTTTAAGGGATCCTTCTATCATCTGAAAAGAAGTAGGGATAAATTGCCTCCACTTGCCCTAAAGGGGTGGGACGAATCCTTTTCCTGAGGAAGTTCTTTCTTTAGTGCACGCTCAAAAGTGCTCCCAGGTTGTGAAGCAGTGGGGATGGCAGCACAGATGCCCCAGTGCCCTGCATGAAAGCAGTGCTGCTGGAACCATGGGCAGGTGTCTGCAAGAGGCAAGCGGAAGAGTTGCACTCATGCACGCTAGCTAAAATTGTGTCTGGACTCAAGCTGTGGCATAGGTATTTTGAGTTCTGATAATTGAGATGTTATTATACAGAAATAATACCCCCAATATCTCATTATATATTAACAAGTTCTGACAGTGAGTCCTTTCATGCTCATACACAAGGGATATGGCATTCAACTGCCTCTGCATCCTCTCCACATTCCCTGATAGAACAGAGCCCTTTGAGGACTTTGGAATACAAAAATTGTTAATGGGCAAAAGGCTGACAACTTAGCCTATTACTAAACAGCTTGCTGAGCCTACAGCTCTACCTTCTGCTCCCTGGGGAATTTACTAGCAAATTCCATGCTCCTTGGGCAGTACCTAGGGAAGATGCAAGGAGGAGGATCAAGAGCTGCAGCTGAAGCAGCCCGGAGATGTATGGATGATGCAGGAATCCTCCTCTTCTGCCCAGCAGGGACCACCTGACCCAGAGGATGGGCAAAATGGCTTTTGGTCTGTGTGGAAAAGAAAGACAAGGTGTGAAAATCGTTGAAGGCTGCAGAGCTGGCTAATGCATCCTGGTTAGTACTGGAGCCACAAAGCAAGTACCCAGTAGAGGGCTTAAGCAGGTCACTAAAAGAAAAGGACTCCAAAATCCACACAGGCTGTATCTAGCAAGGACAAAGCTGTCAATGGGCAACATAAGTAAGGTGCTCATTATATAAAAAAAGATTTAAATAAATTTTTTAAATGAATGCAGCCTGGGATTTTAGTGGAATTGAATCACTGCAAGTAAAACTGATAAAGCAAACAAGTTTTTTAACTGCAATCTTTTAAAAATTTGAACATATTGAAGGACACAGGGGTAACCAAATGCAAGAAGTTCAGAAATCCTTCCTCAAAGAAACGTCTGCAGAAAATACAGTTTGAGAATATAGCAAAACAAATCAATTTGTGGATCAGGCCTCCTTTGCCGGGGCCCATATGTTCACCCCCAGATATCATAGGCACAAAGAGAACCGGAAACTGCCAGTGAAAAAAAGTGAAACTGTAGCAGTTTTCTTTCACTTCAGTAACTGCTGTACTACTGGGAACTTCAGTTTTCCATCATCAAAGTGTTTGGGGGAATAAACAAAAATCAAGAAATGCAGTGAGTAATACAGTCTGTAGTTTGCTCTTTTCTCCGTTTCTCTTATATAATTGACTTGGGCTTTTGATGAGGCAGTACATCTTTATGACATTTCTGAGTATCTTGGGAAAGCTTAATTCTCCCTGGGCCTACAGAAACGTTTCCTTTTTGTTTGAAGACTCAATGATTTGATTGCCTTAAAGGAGCTTAACGGGGACCCATAATGAGGTAGGACTTTCACTGCTTCTGCTGCCACTGCCTGATTTTCTGACTCTTTGCCTCTTTCCAGGTATCTGTGACCGTTGGTATTTGAGGATGTGTGGGTGAAAAAGCTGAAAAAAATTTATGGAGAGCTTGGCAGTGGAAGCTCTCCATAAGGTGGAAGGTAATGGGAAGTTGGAGCTCTATGGGAGCAAGGTGGCAGCACAAAGCCCCAAGTAGCCCCATGGAGGCAGTAAGGTTTCTTACTGTGGCTCTTCTTGCCTCTAACCTACACTTAAAAATGCAGATAAATCAAGTTTAAGTGTATGAAGCTCAGTTTCAGCGGACTGATTCATTTGTGCCAAATTCTACCCGAGTATAAAGTGTACCGTACTTTCTTGTGGTGGTGAAAACACAACTGAAAATTAATTGCTTGTTTATTTCATCGTGCTCCCTGCCATTCCTACGCATCTTTTGAACTGAATGAAGTTGCTTATTCATCTTCCATCTATTTTAAAAGCAAGTTTTGCCACTAGATTTCCTGGTAATGCTGTGTGGATGTCCATGGTGTGGATGCATTTTCTGTAAAAGGCAAGCTTGGAGTTCATTCCACATCTCTTTCTGACCCACAATGCAGATTTAGTTCATAGGATTGTAGAATGCTTTGGGTTGGAAACAACCATGAAAGTCACCTAGTCCAAAATCCCTGCAATGAGCAGGGACATTTTCAACTAGATCAGGTTGCTCAGAGCCCCATTCAACTTGTCCTTGAATGTTTCCAGAGATGGGGCATCCACCATCTCCCTGGGCAACCTGTGCCAGTGCTTTACCCTCCGCAGCATAAAAAATTTCTTCCTAATACCTATTCTAAATCTCTCCTCTTTTTGTTTGAAGCTATTACCCCTTGTCCTGCTGCTACAGGCCCTGCTAAGCCCCCTTTAATATTGAAAGGCCGCAATAAGGTCTCCCTGGAGCCTTTTCTTCTCCAAGCTGAACAACCCCAATTTTCTCAGCCTCTCTTTATAGGGGAGGTACAGCAGGCCGTTGACCATTTTTCCTGTGCTGAGGGTTCCAGAGCTAGATGCAGTATTCCAGGTGGGATCTTCCCAGAGCAGAGGAGAGGGGCAGAATCACCTCCCTCACCCTGTTGGCCACACTTGTGTTGATGTAGCCCAGAATATGATTGGTCTTCTGGGCTGTGAGAGCTCTGCAAGTTCCAGAGGTTCTTTTCCAGAGGTTCAGCTCCAGCCCCCCTTCATTCTCAAGATGTGGTCCAGGGGTGTGGTGGTTCCCCCTGAGAAGTTCTCTGTTGCCGGCTGTCAACACCCACACATGCGAAATCCTGAAAGCAAGTTCATTGGTGTTGCCAAATGATACCGAAAATGCCAGAAAATAAATTGTCTATGACTCATTTTGGAATTTTAGACAGCAAGCACCCTTTATTTCAGAGCTGGATGCATGAAGGAATGATTTCAATCAATCATGCATAACAAGACAAGCGCTGGTTGCAGAACATATTTCTCATTTACATGCATATGTATAAATTTTCCCAGAAATTTTATGCATATTCTACTACTTTCCAAGGACTAATTTTAATGTTATTGTGAACTTCACAACAGCCAAATCTCTTGCTAACTGGAGCTTTGGAGCCAGCTCTCTGTCTGACCTTGCATTTTACATAGGGAAAAACTGCAAACAGAGGTGATTATAGAATCGCTTGGCTGGAAAAGACCTTCGAGACCAACCGTACCTGTCCACTACTAAATCATATCCGTTAGTGCTTCATCTACCTGTCTTTTGAACACCCCCAGGGATGAGGTCTCAACCACCTCCCTGGGCAGCCTCTGCCAGTGTCTGACAACCCTTTTGGTGAAGAAATTTTTTCTGATGTCTAATCTGAACCTCCCCTGGTGCAATTTGAGGCTGCTTCCTCCCATCCTATCACCTGTCACTTGGGTGAGGAGACCAGCACCCACCTCCCGACAACCTCCTTTCAGGCAGTTGCAGACAGCGATGACATCTCCCCTCAGCCTCCTCTTCTCCAGGCTGAACAACCCCAGTTCCCTCAAGTGCTCCTGGTAAGAGTTGTTCTCCAGTGCCTTCACCAGCCTCGTTGCCCTTCTCAAGGCATTATAGAAGAAGACACATCTGTTCAGCACATCATACTTAACACAAGACGTTATAATTTCTCTTTGAATAGTGTCTGGAAAAACACTATTTGAAATAAAAACACGCTATCAAGAAAAGAGGCTCTGAGAGGGACATTCTGTCTAACTTTCAAAAAAAAATACAGTCACTTAGATGAAACCTAACCGTACTTTAGTTTAAGTCAAAATACTCCACTTTTTTCAGCAGCAACCACTTACCGTGCCACCCCCAACCCGCCTCGGCCCGTGGGGGGTGGAGCGCGGCGCCCGGCCCCGCCCCGGTGCTGCCGCCTCAGGGCCCCGCCGCTGCGGGTGGGAGCGGTGCGGGTGGCGGTGCCGGCGCGGCCATGGCGGGCGGCGCGCGCAGCCTGTACCGGCGGCTGCTGCGGCTGCACCGGGTGCTGCCGCCCGCCCTGCGCGCGCTGGGCGACCGCTACGTGCGGGAGGAGTTCAGGAAGCACAAGGCCGCGGGGAACGCCGAGGCGCAGCGCTTCCTGCGGGAATGGGAGGCAAGTGCAGCCCGGACAGGGAGCGGGGAGTGGCCTCCCGAGCCGCGGGGGGAGCCGGGAGCTGCGGGGCTGCAGCTCTGAACGGGAGCCGGGACGCTGCCCTTCAGCCGGGCCCTCTCGGGATCCGCGTGGTTCCAGGCGGTTTGTCCTGTAAAGGGAGGCAGAAAGTGCCCGTTGGCTCCTTGGCTGTTCATTGCGGGTCCCTGGGCTGAGTGTGTTTCGCTCCGACGCTAACTCGTTACAGAGCTAGGAAATTCCTTTTAATTCTCCCTCTCTGGGCAGTTTGTGTTCATGGTTCTCATTTCCCTGCCTCATCCATGTGTGACTCTACACACACAGGCGTATATAACAATCACAAGAATTATATAATTAGCTATACATACATATACAAAGTATGTACCCCAAATTATCTGTATAATTTATAATAATACATTATACTGTAGAGTCATAGAATCATAGAATGGTTTTGAGTGATCGTGAATTAGATGCAGGTTTTGAAACAATATGTTAAAGTGCTAGAAGTAAAAAAACCAAACCACTGAAGAGGTTGTAGATTAGAATGACAAGAAGGCCAATACTTGATAAGCTTTGTCTGAATGTAAATTAATAATAATAGATTCATAGAATAGTTTTGGTCGGAAGAGACCTTAAATATCATCCAGTTCCAACCCACGTGCCATGGGCAGGGACACCTTGCAGTGGGTCAGGTTGCTCAAAGCCTGATCCAACCTGGCCTTGAACACCTTCAGGGAGGGGCCTTCCACAGTTTCTCTGGGCAACCTGCGCCAGTGCCTCACCACCCTGACAGTAAAAAATTTCTTCCGAATGTCTAATCTAAAATCTAGCATCTTCTTACTATCTAATCTAAAAAAAATTCATCCTAATATCTAATCTAAATTACCCTCTTTCATCTTAAAACACATTGTCTTATCACTGTATTCCCTGATAAAGAGCCCCTCCCCAGCAGTTTTCCTGTAGGCCTGATTTCAGTACTGGAAGGATGCTATAAGGTCTCCCTGGAGCCCTCTCTTCTCTAGGCTGAACAAGCCCAACTCTCTTTTGACTTTTATATATATACACACTATATAATACATTTTTATAAAAGATGTATAAAATAAATGTATTACATTTAATATATAACTATCATAATATATGTTTATAACTACATTGCTAGTTGTAATAATGTATGTATTATATAACTATATGGCTACATTTGCTAATTGTATAATTATAACTAACTAAATACATAGGTGTACTTATCTTCCCCATTAACTTGTATTTGATTTTTGAGTGTTGTTTTTTCAATGTTTCCTGAAGAAACAAGTCTTACATGAACACCACTTCTCTGCTTACCCTCCTCCCCATCCCTGCCCCGGACTTCATGGCTGGTTTCACCAATATCAGAAACTAGATAACTTACAAGTAATGAGGATGTAACAGGTTTCATGAGGAGCAGAGGAGGCAGAATACTCCTAAGGTGCTTTCCCCACATGCCTCAATTCCAGCAGATGTTGGTATATTAATAGACCCCAAAAAATCCACATAACAGGCAAATGTTACAGACGCTTCACAGAGGAAAACCCCTCAATTAAACTGTGAAAACAACTGCAAGAGACTGATCTATAGACAAGCTTTCCATTAATATTCATGCTCATTGAACTACTGCTTTGGTAGTATTTTTGAAGCTCAAAACTGTTTTCATTTCTGTGGAAGAAAATTGTATTCTGCTCAGCCCTGGAAGGTGGTTAGCATGGGAAGTGTCCAGTGCTTCCCAATTTACCGACAGAAGGGTAATGGTGGGGAGAGCTGACCTATCCCACCTACCTGCTGTAGCTGAAATCTTGGGGGGAAAAGCAGCTCTACTACTCTTGTGCTGGGGTTTTGGGAACCAGCAGAGAGAACACTGCCTGGAATTCTCTTCAGAGGAAAGAAACAAGTGTATTTCAATTGCCTCTTGCCAACTAATAGATCCTGAATTCAGGAAAGTTTGTATCTGCCTCACAAATGCCTGACACTATTGTAATTCTCAGTTGCTGTGTACTTGATATTGCCAAATTGTTTCAGCATCGCTGCTTCCGATTTTAACATGAGCTGAAAAGACAACCTACAGATTACTATTTTCAGTGCTGAACTCTTCCTTAAAATAGTTTTCGAAAAGAAAGAAAATCCTTACATTGAAATATCTTTTAACCGTTTCTGTGAAGTAAATAAGTAGTCAAAATGTTTCTCAGTTTTCAAATATTTTAAAAGTAGATTATAGGGAAAGCTGGGAAAAAAATAGACTACAAGGAACAGAAGTCAGATTTTGAAACCTGCCATTTAGTGCCGTTAGCTCTGATACGCTCAAAGAAAGGAAACTAATTTAATAACTGTTTTGAGTGTGTGTATATAAAGAACTTTGCAGATATGTCTGTCTTCTAACAACATGCTGGGAGATATTAGCACATAGTTAATGGGGCTGTTCTCATCTTCAGTTTTTGTTTAGTTCTGGAATTTTTTCTCCTCCAAATAGTAATCTGTTTCAAGGATAAATTTTAAATCAGACTTTCACGTTTATGGTCTATAGGACTCTGAATCTTAAAATATGCTATGGTTCCCAGCCCATTGAAGACTTGCCCTAAATAACTGAGAAAGGGGGACTGCAGATCACTTAGATTAAGCAACAGAGGAAGTTGCTCTAGATGATGTGGAGTCTTCTTTGCACCCTTGCTGGGCAGCAGGACACTCTTTTAATAACTAATAGGCTGGATGCTGTAGAACGGTTCTTGCAGAACACACCAGTGCACCTGGGCATATGAGCCTCACAGCTGGCAGTGCGCAAAGCTGTGAGTTGCTGCTTCATGTACATGAATCTTGGCTGTACTTCTTGCCTCCATACCTATTATTTAAAAAATCCCAACAAACCAAAGACCCCCCCAAACAAATCACTACAACGTTAACAAAAAAGGTTTCTGTTCCCTGTTAAGTTTTAAACTTTTTTTGGGGAAGAACGCAAAATTACAGCTCTGTTGGTAGTATTTTGGCATGTTGCATGTCAAGCATGTTTCTTCCCGATTTGCTTGTTCATTAAGATACAGGTATACCTCACTATATGCACTTTAGGGCTGTAAATATTCAAGTTCCATCTGGAAAAGTTCTTTCCTCATGTCTTCTATTGTATGCAGGGTATCTGGTGCAGGGTAGCATAATGCCTCATGTTACGGACAGATAGTATTCGTAATTTTTATATTAAAATAGTATATCTTAATGTATACTCACCAGAGGGTAAAAATTATAGATATGATGTTTGCATCGATGTTGTTTCACTGTGAATGAGGACTTCAGTATGCACTGTAATCTTAATAAGTCCCTGCAAGTGCTTTTTGAATGAAAATTTTCAAGGATGACTTGTTGTAACACGAAACTACTTGACTTTTGTTGAAACTCTTCAGGCTTTTATTTTTAGATAGTCAAACCTTCTGCGTGTGCTCAAATATACTTGTTCACAGTCTGCGTTTGTGGTATGCTTTCTTGTCCTCCAATTTGATTCGTATTTGCTAATTGTTCAGTTAACAGGCCTGGCATTTTAGTCACATTATAGTTGTGCCAAAATATTTCTTTTTCCCCTTGGGATTTAAATCATGCTGATTCAAGGGAACTGGATGCATTGGCTGTTTATGGAGGAAAACAACCTGAGCAAATTCCCTCTATTTCCTGTGAAACACGGTGAAAAACCTGTAGGATTTTAATGTTAAAAGCTCTAAAAAAGAATAGGTAAAGGAATCTTATTGTTACAGGGCATGTAAGCAACCATAGCTGCTAATATTGCCATAGTTCTTTAATATTATGTTATGTTCTGTGGCTTTTGGGAAGAACCCAAATCTCAGTGCAGGACCTGAATGTTCAACCCAACTCTTAAACAGGAGTACAGGCATTTTGAATATCCTTACAGTCTACAAAAACACAGGTGGAACATTAAAGGGAGATTTCTAAGATTAACTTTAAAAATAAATGGGGGAAACAAGGTAAAATGCTCCCAAATGATGTTAGCCTACTACGTGAATGATTCGTGTCACATAAAGGAGATGAGAAGGGATCCATGCACAGGAATTGAAGGGCTTAGTGTTAGAACCCAACTGCGTAGGTGTCTACTGTCGTTTTATGGGAAACCTAAACTGAGCTGTGTGTGTTTACAAAATAGGGAAGCTATCATTTGAATATTCTTGGAAGAGTTCTTAAGTGAACAAGACCAATCAAAATAGTCTGCAAGCGCATATATGCTTATATAAAAGTAGAGCAATACAGATTTTGTGGTTTTCCTGTCATCTGTGTTGGCAGAGTACAGCAATTCATGGTTTGCGTCTTGAAACCCCCTGGAAAGTATTAAAGGGAGTTCCAAGAAAGCAGCCTTTGTTGTTCAGAAATATGGGTGTTCAGGAAGATTCAAATTAAGTATATCAATTATTAATAAATGTTCCTTTATATTTTCTAAATATTTAATATTTTAATTAAAATAATTGATACTCATTTATAGGAGGTGACTGGTATAATTGGAATGCTATTGAATTAATGTTGACAGATACAATATGTGAATTAGTTCAACAGTCTTCTCAATCATATGGTAACTGATGAAAATGCATACTGAAGAATAGGTAATACTAAGATAATATTGATTACTTTATTCCGTGTTACAAATGATATTGTGTACAGTATTCATCTAAGTAGTTTCAGTAATCGTTTGTTTTACATAATTTAAGTTAATTCTTTTAATTTTGAAAGCAGCCGTTTTTTACTCCGCTTGCTTAAAAACCCTGACTCTGTAGATCGGAAGATCTGGACTATCGAGATGAGGAGACTCATTCTGCAGAATTACCTGACATTTTCTCAAATCTAATAGATTGAATAAATTGCCTTTGACATGCTTTGGTGACCCTTGACTCTGAAAGTCTTTTTATAAGGTTTCAAATGAACTGATCCTGATTTGGGAGCTGGTATCTGTGGCTGTATACTCAGAAGAAAGGTGACATTTTTTATAGCTGATAACAAATCTAGGCATTATATTGGTAAAATTAGGGTAGAACTGTATCTCTCTCTCTGGAGGACCTGGTTATGTAGCCTCTCAGGAATGGCTTCTTTTTTGAATCAGTGTGATACCAGATATGCCCTTATATATCTCTGTCTGATGGTGAATGAGTGCACTTACAGAATGTTTTGCTTCCTGATTCTTTGGGCGAGTACAATATTTCCTCCCCCTTCTTGATTTCTTTTTAAGCTTCTGGCACTCAAAAATGCATTGATATTTTGAAAGGAGTGTTTGAAGAGCAGATATCCAAATATCCAAAGAAAGTTGGCTGAGTGGAAGAGGATACTGTGCCCTATACTGGAGTCAGACTGGATCTGGAGTGGGGCATGTGAGTTGCCCTTTGTACTGTCTTTCAGCAAATATATAGGTTGCGTAAGTCTAAAACTGCTGCTGATTTTTTGTGTTCTGCTCTCAGTTTTAGTGAAGTACATTATATAAGTGATCTTTTCTTTGCGTGCCAAAGAAATACATTTTTGGAAGTGAAATGTGTTTTTAAGGTTTTGCCATTTTATAACATTAATAAAAGTTATGAAATAAGATTTAAGAGTAGTATTTCATTGTAGCATTACCGGACACATTGGAATTTGCTTTTAGTGGTTTTTACGGCTGCCTGGATGAAAACCTTCTTATTAAGAGTAAATTCCTACTGAGACTTACATATTTCGCCCCCACTTAGGGTGTTAACTGGGTATTAATTTGTAAGAACTAAATTGGAGACAATTTCCTCTGTTTTCTTTGATATTTCTCAGATGGCAGGAAAGAATTTCTCGCTTTTCCAAGAGCTGTGGAATTGTGGCTGATAAAGTGAAGAGCTTGTGGGATTCGAGTATGACCAGTTGGAGGAAATCAGGCTGCTACTCTGACCTGGCATCCACGGTGGCTTGCTTACCTCTAAGATTTGAGGTCTAACTGTGTAAGATGACAGTTTTGCCCTGGTGCACCCAAGATTTGATGAGTTTCCTAAACCAGCATTCATGTGCAATTGTGCCTTTCTCCAATATGAATTCGTATAGCATGGTTTCATGGTAATAACATTCTTCTAATATTATGGCATCACTTCCATCCTTTCAGTGCTCCTTCCAATTTGGGTTTAGAAGCAGGAACTGCTGTCCACTCTTCCATGGAGAATGCAGGCAGGCTGAGGGCTTTCTCATGTGGAGAGACTTGGGGTAACCTAGTGGATAACCTGGTTGTGTGTGGTACACTCTTGTCACAGGAAGGGATATTGGGTACTTTGCATCTGGAGAGCAGCATCATTCTCTTTCAGATTCATCTATTCACTGTGAAGGCCAGTAATTTACTGGGTTTTTTTGTCTTTTGTTGTTGTTTTTTTTGCCCATGTACATATTACTGTGGGATAGAGTTTGATTAACTTCTTTTGTTTAACTTTGTTATGTGTAAATGCACTGCAGTTTTTTGTATTTAAAAATTAGTGTGGTCTGGGGTTGATGGAAAATAAGACTAAAAGCAAGTGTGAGATTTTGTTTTAGAACATCACTGTATTTTCCAAATTCAAAATTTCAGAGGCTATGTCATCAGTGCTCTCAATGCTTCTGTCATGTTACTATGCCAATTATCCCTATATGCAGCTAGTCAGATGGCTGTCCTGATAACTGCCTTTCTGCTAGTGAAAGTTTTTGCTTACAGTTGTTTTGACACAGCAGGAAATAATATCTGAGTCTTGGGCTCCCGTCAGACAGTAATGTCAGTCACATGCATGTGCTGGTCACTTTGCAGGATAAATTCCGTTAATGTGGTGTAACTTTGTGTAAATATATGGTGTGCAAATAGGTTTATAAATCTCATTATTTGATGGTTGCATATATTTATAAAGTGTAAAACATACCTTTTATTTTTGAAGTGTGTCATTAATTATAAATCCTAACTGCAACTTGTTGGCAGAGTACAGCAATTCATATTAGTTATAACTTAGATTGAAAAGTTTAAATTGCTGTGAAAGTTGGGCAAATCCCTAACATGTGTAACAGTTTATTCCTTGCATTGAGTAGCGCTATCCAGGGAAATAAGCAGCGTATGTTTGTGTTATTGCTGTCAGAGTTGAAGAAACAGTAGAAGTTTTGTTTGTGCCTGGCTGTGGATACTTTCTTAATGAGTACAGGTTTGTGACAGCCACCATGTGATTAGATCTCTAAAGAAGAAAACAGGAATGGTCAGACACAGTAAAAGCAGAGCCAGCAATGAAGCATTTACAGACTTGTCAGTTTAAATGGTAATTCAGGTTTCCATCTAGTGGTGATATAAATTTCTATCCAAATCATATGAGACACAGCATGTGCATAACCATGCTACCTAACATACTGTAGTGCTTGTGTAGGTGTTTGAAACTTAGGAAATCAGAAGTCTTTATTGTGCATAAATTATATGTGTAATAGCACATAATTCTCAGGGCCTCCAGATTTTTTTAAGTTGGAGCTGTAATGCTAAAAAATCCATTATTTTGGCGGTGTGTATTCAGGCTCTTGAGTACTCTGAATCTAACAGTTTATCTTATTTGCTGTGAATTGGCCTGGTTCTGCTTTTTCAGTGTTCCTTGACAGCCATTTCAAAACGTTTAACTCAACACAGGTTACAGACAGAAAATGGATGTCTTAAAAAGTTGTCTTTAAGTTTTATGTGTGCAAGTATGAGTCTTGTTAGATTTTTCGTTTCATCTTTGACTTGGAGAAAAAAGAGGAAATGGGTATTCTTATTGTTTTGCTCCCATCTTGATGTTCCAGCACTGTCCATTTTTTTATTTGAAGTGTTTTATGGTAGAATTTAGAAGTTAGGTTTTCAGAGGAAGATAATCTTGAGGTAACTGATCCACAAATCTTTTGAACTTTGTTGTATTTTAAGACAATGCTGTGGGTCAAACAGGCATTTTGAGTATGAAATAGACTTGCAAATTTATAAGGATTTCTTCTTGTTTGTGTTCTGTTGATGCCTTCCTTCTAGCATTTGTTTGGTACTTGTATGAATATTGTCAGCCTGTAGTGTTTTGGAAGCATGGTAGGTTTTACTGTTTTCAGCGCATTTCTACTATCAACACTATAAACACTGCCAACTTTCCACAAGTGCTGTCAAGTACCATATTTTGTAATTGCTGCAATAATGAGTGCTGTGATTGCGCATACTGTATAGATATGCTTTTCTGTTTTGTGTAGGCACAAAGTTGATATTTTCTCTTAGTTAAAATGGAATCTGGAACACATCTGAATAATTGGTTTGGAGTGGTTTTATTTTTTTTCTTCTTTCAGTGTAATGTGAGGTGTCCACCTAAGTAGTGTTACACATATTGAAGGATTTTTAAAGCCCTAGATGTGTGTATCACATCTGAATATAGAGTTGTAGGTAGGACACACTGATGTGTTTGGACCCATTAAGGGATGAAGGGTTTTTTATACAGTTCACTAATATTAAAGTCAGTTTATCAAATGTTTTTTTACCAGAAGCTGAACTCCAGATTTTGACTCCATAATCTTCTGTTTAGTAGCATCTATCAGTCCTTATGTTGATTTAACTGTCTTTCATAATGCCAAGAGCTTTGGCTGTTCTAATGCTGAAGCTGACTGTATCTGCAGCCATACGTCTTCTAATTGATATCCTGCTGCTTGTACACCTCAGTTCTGGGAGTAAACTGAGCAGAGAGTTTCTGCTGAAATATTTTTATTTCTGTGTCTCAAAGCTGCTAGTTTCTAACTGCATTTTTCAAAGGATATGATCTGGAAAATGTACTTAATCATCATGTTTGAATTTAGAGTTTTTTAAAGGTCATTTCCAGAAGTAATGTTAATGAGACATTTCTAATGAAATTTTCATTATACTAAAAGTAAAGTTAGAAGTGATAGTAGAAGTAGCTTTATTGTGTGTTGGTTTTTAGGCTTAGTATGTGGGGAGCTACAGTCCTTTTAATATGGTCCTTTTCTGTTGTTTCAGGGATATTAATGAGAGATAAAGCAGATTGAGGCGGAAAAGAGCATGGTGCACTTTCCTCCCACCTCCTCACAGTAACTAGGTAAATCTGTAGAAAGCCTTCTAAATTGATTTTGGATCCATCTTTCAAGACTGGCTAGATACTGAAATGTAGATGCGTATTCCCTTGCTCCGTGGGAATTCCTGGATGATTGGTACATTGGTTTTATGCGATTTTCTACTATTTTTTATTTCTCCTGAACTATTCTGTTCTGTAATTCAGAGGAAACTAACAGATCATTAGGTCACTGCAACATTCCTTTCTTCTTTTTTTTTCCTTTTTTTCTTTTTCTGACTCTGAAGCAGAAGCAGCCTAGTGGAGGTGTTTGAACTTGAGGTCCCATCACTGTTGCTTCTTTGGAGATGTCGTGGCCAAAGGTACTGAATTGTGTTGATAGCATTGACATCTGCATAGAGTGAACCAGAGCAACTGGTTTATTTTCTGTTGACCACCAAATGCCATTTAGCTTGTAATCAGTTTCTTGCTTTTTATGACCGCATAATGGAAGCATATGGTCTTTGTAACTGAATTGAGTTTGTATGCTGTTTGATGTATATGCGATCTGTGTTGAGGGAAGAACTCATATTATGCTAGCAATCTTTGAAACTTCATCACCTAACTGAAGTCTGTAATGCCCTTGTGTAGTCCGATAGCTGATTTTTGACTCAATAAATGAAAAGTATCCTTCATAAGGTTGCAATTTTTGAAGTGTACACATGATGGCAGCAAATACTTAAATTGAGCAGACTTTCTCCTGTACTAGAAACAAATAGGATATTGCATTTGCTAATATAAACGAGAATATTCACAGATTCAGTTCTTGTTATTTATTAAAATACATCTTGAGGTTTGTTTTTTTAAGCTTACTGCTACGGATTTTGAGAAGGCTTTTTAATTCAAAAACTTTTATCTTGGTTTAGCCATAATTTTTTTGTAATGTCTTTTCTGGTTTTGATTTGCATAGGGGCTTTGGTACCCCATTAGCGAAACACAACATCTACCCCAGTAGTTATCACAGCTGCCCTTTGATGCCCTAGCAGGGAAAAGGGCACCAACACCACCCTGTTATCCCTCAAAGTGTTGCCACTTCTGGTTCCCCAGTGGTGCTGAAGTTGCTTTGCTGAAGCCTGTTTTTTTTTCTTTGTTGGAGAAATATGTCTGATCATTCTGCAAAGAGATCTCTTATATTCTTTTTTCCATTCCTGGACATAGGTGAAACATTTAAACGGAATCTCTTTTTTCTGTCATTTCCAAAACAAACAGGCACGCAGCAGTCATTCACCATGATATTTTAGGCCAAAAAGCCATAATCTGCCGCTGTTACAGAAACTAGGGCTTATAAGAATATCACCTTTTGAAAAGTGTAAGATCAACTTCAGGCTGTGCTACAAGCAAGTTGCTCTAAAATGAAGGATATTTAGGTTCACGTTGAAAATACTTGTTCTCTGTATGTACTTCATTTACAGTAGTTTAAATTCGGTTTAATGCTTAGAATTAATTTGGAGGTGTGTAGCAAATCATGATATTCATTTGTTTTCTGGGCATCTTGAGTTCTTAAATTCAGTTGATTTTTTCGCAGCGAAGCACAGTAATAAGCTTTTTAACATCCATTACAGTGAGTCATTTGAAGAGTGTATTTAAGAGATCCATGATATGAAGAGTTTTAGTTAAATAACAAAGATATATTACGTCCTTAGTGATTTACAACAATGAGATCTTGTATGGCTGTGGGGCTTTTTTCACTAGTTCTACTGCTGATTGACTAGTGAAGAGAAATTTCATAGGCAATACTGGCAATGTTGTTCTGATTCATGGACAGTTCAGTACCGTCACTATAACTGAAATGAGTTATGTTGTTAAGGAAAAAAAATAATCATCCTATCAGTCAAGAAGCAAGTGAAGGTTGTTTTGTGAATAATGTGAACTCTGATTTTCCTTCACTTTTCTTTCTTCCTTTTTTATTTTATTGGTGAATCTGATTTTTGAGGAGGGCCTGTCCTGCCAGCAGATGCCACTCCTTGTCAGCAGACTGCTTTCCCAAACTTGACCAGATAGAGGAAAATAGTTGTGGTAGACTTTGGGTTTTAGAAACACTGATGGCATTTTGCCTGGGATTGTGTTTGTTTTCCTTGAGAACAACTTAAGCTATAAACAATAAAATATTTCTGTTATACAATGGAGCTGTTTAAAGTTTTGTTTCCTGCTGATGCATTAAACCCCAGGGCTGTAATTTGTGTAATACATAGCATAAGATGCCTTTGTTCTTCAAAATTGGACAACTGTTAACTTTTTGAAGTTGAACAAACTCATGATCGTAGAGCGATACTTTGTGTGTGTCTAGCTTGAAAACATATTTGAGATTTTTTTTAATCAGCATTTGTGTAATAATTACGAATAATCTGTTTCTGTAAAGGGTAATATGGAATTGTTCAGGGTTCTGGACCATGCTTTTATATTCATCAGCTCTTCTTAGGAGATTTTATTAACATCATTTTGTTTTATTCACATCATTTTCAGGAAAAAGCTTTTCTGACTTCATCTGACATTACGGCAAACTTGCTTCTCTTAAGGACATTTTCTGTATCATTGACTAGTATCAACTATCCAGTGTTAATAGGTGTCTCACAAGCTGAATTTTTTGAAACTAGATAGATGAGAAAAGACAAGGAAAACATAAAAAAGAAATTAGTGAACTTTTAGAACTGGGAATAAGTTGAAGCATTGCTGTACAGTAGTAAGGAACAAAATGGTAAGGATTAAGGTGACCACCAATCTCTAGCTATTGCTCACCTCACTGAAAAGTGTGGAGAGCTTGCTGTAGGTGAAGGTGATGTTTGTTTCAACTCTTTTACTGAAGTATGAAGGTAAAGTCAGTCATGTACTGGAGCGTTTGGTTGAGAGAAAGGAGTCTGAATTTTGCAGTTGAAGAACTTAAGCATTTACCTGTTTGCATTGACGCAACTTTTGAATTAATTCTGCTTGATAACATATTGCTAAATCCTGTCCCTTTCAGACTGTGTGCTCTGCCACCTGCAGTCTTCACAAGCTGAGTGATAAGGTTTTGGAAAAAACTATCTCAATGCAAAAACTACACATCAAAGGAGGAGATTCTAAGCCAAAACCAAGCAGTGTGTGAAATAAGCATTCGTCTTGGGAATACACTGTTGCAGAGAGCATAGTAGGATCTGTTAGATTGACTGTTTGGCCCCAGCATTGCTGGGTGAAAGCTGTGCCTGTGTTGCTGAATCGGATGTGCCCGGGGCTGTTCGGCAGCTGGCAGTGAGCAGCCCATGTCCACGCTGTTGAACTCCAAAGCAAGGTGGCCACATCCAGACTACCTGTGAGGAGGTGGTCCCTGTCTGTGCCATCTCACTGACCTGGGAGTTGTTTGGGAGAAACCTAATTATCCTTAATCAAAACCTGTGCCAGGGACTGTGACAGTAAGTGCCCAGGGCAGGAGGTTGAGATCTGCTACATTCTCAACTTATTGCCTGGGTACTCTTCTAAGTTGTTACTGCAGACAGAGCTCTGTCTCCTCTGCTGTCAAGTGCAAGTGCTGTTTTTTTTTCTGGATCTCTTTCTCTCTTGTATTATCAGATTCTCATCAATCATTAGATTTATCTAATCTTCTCCAAATTAAGAGTTGTTATCTCTGGAACCTGTGTGCACATCCATTTTAAGAAACAAGTTCTGCACTGTCATATTCTGTTTCTGATTTGGTAAAATAAGGGGAGACTCTCTAGGCCTTTATGAAGTAGCATCTGAAAGCTGAGCACTATGTCTGTACAGCAGCAATGGTGAATGTTCTGCTCTGAGGAAGAGGAAAATATATTCCTGGAAGGAAAAGACTGAAAAAAACCAAACCCTTGCTGTTTTTCTGGCCAGAAGAGATTGCCAGACATGTGTCTTGTTATTCTGCATCCTAGATCTGAAAAATGTTATTTGAATTCTCATATTTCTGTAAAATTTAATTTCAGCGTCAATTCAATGAGAGCATTCGCTTATATTAACTTCTTCAGTGTTCTCTTGAGAAAGTACTTTCTGCTGTCATTTATACTTGCCCTTTGCACTGATAAACTGAGTAAGCCTACTTTCTCGTCATTGCCTTTTACCAACCCGATTCTGAAATGTCAGGGTCCAAGTTTAAGCTTTCATAGGCTGCAGTGGCTGAGACAGTGACATTGTGAAGTTTATTGTGTGCAGTGCCTGTAAGAGGGTGTTGTATGAGTGAAGAGCAGCCTGATTAAACTCAAGGACAAGCAGACAGAAAATATATTTTGTTTCTGTTTGGGTAATCCAGTTTGTGGATTAGGGCATTTCTAACTTATGCTTTGTTGCTGGTTTTGAGCCTAATTTGGTGATCTGGTATCTTTAAAATGTATTGCATGTAAATTTTGTTTGGATATTTTTTAGTTACTGTTGCATAATGTATATTGGGTTTCAAGTGGAAAGGAGGTTTTCTTCTTATTTTCACTTGCATATTATACAAATAAAGCTTAAATGACTTTTCAGTTTAGTAAGGAAAATAATAAATGGAGTCTGTGTTTCTTTTCTGAGAAACAACTGCCAATAAGTTTGTTATGAAAGAGTAGGATGGAAATTAGCGTATGCGTGCATACAGCAAATGCTCATATTCTTGATACTGTTTGAACAAATCAGCTGAATCTTGAACAGTGAGAGTATTCTGTTACTAATCTTTTACGTATGTTAACTTGTCTGTCTTAAAGTGAAATTTGTAGCTGGTTTACTTTGAGGAGAGAGGTGGAGAAAGCCATTTGTTACAGTGCAATATATTCAGTATTGGAACATTTAAAAAAATGAAAATCTAGTAATCCTCAAAACATAATGTCAGATTTTGTCTGCAGCCTAAGATGTGTATTTAAAATATTTGTTACTTAGGGGTGGTTATTAAAATATAACTTGAACTGATCTTGGCTTTTGCATGAGTAGAGTAATAAGCATAGGTAGCCTGGAAGGCTCTGTAGGTCGCCTGGTCCATCCTCCTACTTGGAGCAGGGCCATCTGAGATTAGATTGCCCAGGGCCTTGTCTGGTGACAAATCCTTGTGATTTTTGCTGTGTGGTGTAGTGGATGTGGAGAAAAGATTTGACTTACAGTATAGTTCTCAAATGTTAGCTGAGAAAATTCCCAAAGTTTCTGGTTTTCAAACAAAACTAATTGCAATGATAAAAGTCAGAAAGTCATAATTTGAATTGGCACGCACTACTAAATGGTACTGAAGTACAAGTGCTAACTGGGTACATGATTGCTCGCCACACCTGATGCAGGTGTGCCATACCAAAATGATTAAGTGGTACCAGTTAACTTGGAGCAGAGGTAGGTTATCTCAGGGGTTTTTGTCATAGATTAGGACTAATATGCTACACTTTTCATTCTTTATGTATTCTATACAAGCAGGCTGCTTTTGCTCCAAATGTTAACACTTTACCTGAAGCTGAAAACTGTGGTACTCACTCAGCTGTGAAAGCACCTGGGAGGTTGGCAGCAGAGCTAAGCCAGTCTGACCGATCTTAACGTGGCACATTTGCGTTTCTGAAAGATTGTCTTGATATTTTCCTGGCTCTGGTGTTTTCACATTCTTTTTAAGATGCTTTCCTTTAAATTATTGAGGTAGATTAATTTCTGGTCTGGTTCAGCATGTGCTTGGGAGCGGACAGTGTTTGGTTGCACAGAGAAAAAGTAGAGTTTCTAGGTTGGTTAGCATTTTCAGGAATAAGTAGACAGCTTGGATTTTTGTTGGAAAAGATTAAGTTTTTGTTAATTGAGTGGTCATTTCAAAGTGAAGTACGTAGAACTCTAAGCTATTTAACTGACTTGATTTCCATCCCTTTATTACTCCCCTACCCAGTTTTCCTTGTTATTTGCTGGTTCAGAGCAAGCCCCCTGTAATAGTTGGAAAACCTCCTGCAAAAGCAGAAATAAAAAAGGAGGAACAGGACAAGATTTAGGTGTGTTAATTTTGAAGTATTTGTTGTATACAGATTACAGGAGAACATGTTCAGGCCTGAATTTCGTATGTATTTGATCTCACTGAGAGCAGTACAGAATATTTTATGGGGTTTTTCAGAAGTGCTTTCAAATTAGCTGCCTCTACATTACTTTATGCAATTTTGAATCTTGTTCAGCAGATCAGTGAATTTTCCTCTTTCCTTTTATATTTAATTCCCCCATTCTTCTGTGACAGCCCAGCCCATACTTGCTGTATTGTGACAGATGCTGTAAAAATCCTCTTAAATATCAGAGTCAGTGGATAAAGGGATAAATAAATAGTGGCTTCCAAATGGATGATTACAGCAGTTTTGTTTTTTTTTCCGATTTGAAGGCTCTGACATAGTCAGGAGAGATGCATTCTCCTTTATAGCAACTCTTGAACATAGTGATGACACATTTGTTTTCTTCAGTTAACTTCTATGGCTACTTCTGAAGTAGTTCAGAGATTGTATAAAAAACTGCAAGTTAAAAACCCCTGGTAAGATACATAGATTTTTAGGCTTCAGAGTTTTTTGACCTTAATAAACTGCTAAAAAAAAGTGAGTACAATTTTAGAATTACGTTTAGAATAGGAACTTTTAATTTCTCCCACCATTTTTGCCTGCACCATTATATCAGAGGACTTTCTGGCTGCATATATGTTAAATCACAATACTTCAGGAAAATCAGAGTAAGGAACCTTCTGTTGTAATTTTGAGAGCAATAAAACTAAAGAAGGAAATGCTGTGATTTGTTCCATTGCTTGGAGGATGTGGAAGACTTTCGAGACAATTTAGATTATTAACTTCATTTGACAGAGGTACATTTATGTGTTTACAAAGGGTATATCTGGTCTAAAACTTGACTATTATTTAACATCTTTTGCTGCAGCAGCAAGAACTTTAAGAATTTGCACTAGATCTGACATAGAGACTAATAAGTGAATCTTCTTTGACTTTTATTAAGTACTATGAAGTACATGTTGATTGCTGTAATAAGCCTTCTTTATCATAGAGTGAGTTTACAAATATAAACCAGTATGTTGTTAGTTGTCTTAAAGAAAAAGTCAGTTACATCAGTATGCATTTATTTTCATGGAGACGCTATACTGCTGATAATTAAAAGCGAGATGAACTGAATTGTAGCCAAATGGTTGCGGTCGAAGTTATTTCTATAGAGTAGGGCTTTCAAAAGTAACAAACTGAAATATCGTACTTATCTAAGTAACACCCTTATAAGGAATCACCTTTTCTTTCCTAGTGGCAATATTTTATTTTTTAAATCATACAAGTCCATCTATATTTAGGCTTTCTTTTATTGTTAACCAGTCTCTTGGGTAATGCTTTATGAAGAAGGAGCAGGTGGATAAACTTTAGTGACTGTTTCCTTGTCTATTTTTAATGCCTCCATAAGCACACAGTTAGGGCTTATCTCTCTCCTGTTACTAGAGGAACCGTGGTAAGATGGGCCAAGCAAATCAGCGTTTGACAGTATTTTCTGTTGCCAAATTTGCTTTGCTAAGTTAGTACCCCATGTATTGTACTGGAACAGGGAATGTAGAATAAGTTCACTTAAAATTGGGGAAGTTTCTGTCTGTTTGCCCTGAGGGATGGATCTGACTTTTACTCTAATGACCTTCTAGTCAGTTTATAAAATATTGTCTGTGACTTTTTCCTTAATTCTTTTAAGTACATTATTCTTCTGCAGGTCCATTAAAATATAAAATTCAGTGCACCTTCAGCAGAGGGGTTGTTTGCGGTGTCAGTGAAATCAATGCAAAATACCTATTTGCGGGTTAAATTTTTGTTTATTCTTCAGGTTTACTTTGTTGCTGTGTTAGTTTAAGGTTTTGGCTATAATGAGCCTGTAGGAATAATGGTAATGGAAGAATAAGAATACTGAGTCTCTTTTGGATATATATGTGTGCTTGAAATGCTTCAATTCGGTAGAAGGACATGCATCATCAAGTGTCATCATCTGGGATATGTAATCTTTTGCATGTTCTTGCTTAGTATGTCGCAATCTGGAACTAATGTGGTTGTCCTGGAAACAGGCTTTATTTTCCTTTTGCAAATATTTAGATATGAAATCATTGTCTTCCTTGAAAATCTGGAAGTGATAGTTCTGGAAGAAATAATCACAAATTCAAAATGCTTGTCCTCTATTTAAAGAATTGATACAAGAGTCTGTAAGTGATGTTTGCATTGTGTGCTTTAATTACAGTTGTGTGACTGCTAAAACAGTCTTTAGATTTTTTTTTAGACAAAATGCCTGTACTTCCTAATTGTTGATATTTATCTGGGAATTATCTGCAGTGAAGCACTTTGCCAATTTTTCCTAGCTTTATATTTAAACAGAAATATTACAGTATAACAGATGCACTGAGGAAGTTAAGTTCCTAAAAATGAACTGATACTATCAATTCCAGTCTTTTCCCTTGTGTTGCTTTAAATTAACAGCATGTAATAAAACCTTGATTTTTTTTGTGAGATTGTAGCATAATATCTGCCAGACAAAACATCAGCAGTAGATGAAGTGCACAGGACAAGTTTTTTACCAGCCAAAGAGCTGCCATGCATGAAATGTCAGAACAAAATAGAAACTGAGTCAAAAAATAATTATCTTACAAATCCCAATAAATCTTCAGCAATATGGATGAAAATGTGAAACAGTGTTCTGGAAGGTTGTTTAACTTTTGTGGTCTGTAGCTTATTTGTCCAGTCACAGCAGTCTTGTAATTTGGTATTAATAACAGTGTAATTTCATCATAATTTTTACAGATAAGGGTCTAGACTGAATAATTTTCCATGTTTTGTTCTTAAATTGTTAACTATACTAAGTTCTAATGGAGTTTTTAGTATATTTCTCTTCTGAGTATTTTTGTCTCCAGTCGCAATGTAAAAGACTCTCAAATACTGACATGTACTTCAGAGAAGAATATTTTTTTCATTCTTTCATAAAAAAACAAGTCTTTCTTTCAGTGAAGCTCAGGGTTTGAACGATACAGTCTGTGCAAGGGAAGCAGACCATCATAGGATTTTGTTAAGAGATTGGAATCCATTTGCATGACCATCTTTTTCATTATTCTTCCCATCTCTTCCTCCTGCCCTGTTTCTTGTGCTGCATCTGTGTTTCAGATTGATCTCTCTTTTCAGAATTTAATTAGTAATCTTATTTTTTTCTTGAATGTTGTTTTTCCTTCAAGTATGTTCTGATTTTTTTTCCTTTTTTCTTCCCGTAGAATGAGCTCAAGCTTCCTATTTAAGGCCTGAGGTGAAGCTTATGAACATAAATGGAAAGGATCTTAAAGACAATGGTTGTTATCAGATGGTACAAAAAGCTTTTACTGACCAAGGTTTCGACCCCGATGCACAATACTGATGTAAATATTGTGCATCCAGAAGGAAATAATTAGTCATAGCTTGTTTTGCCACAAACGATAGTAAAGTCACTCTGATACACTGTAATGCTGTTGTGCTCCATTTTGGTCTTAATAGCATTGATAAATGTTTACCACGATGGTCAGGCCACAAACTTGCCACTTTGACCTCAAATTATGATCTCATAAGTCTTACATGAAAAAGACATTAAAATAATGTGTTATTTAATCTATAAAGAAAGCTGCGTTGTCTTGAGCTTTTTTCATATTCCTCTAAAAAAACGTGATTTCTTACAGTTTAACAATATTAGTAAAGTGTGTTCAAAAAAAGTAGTCCATTTATACCTTCCTGATCAAATAATAGTTCTCCATGCTGATTACTAAGCATTAAATAATTATATTCCCTGGCTCCATTTTAGCTCAACAGTTTTTCATTCTCTCCTCCCAAACTGCCAGCAAAAGAGCAACCAAACCCCAAACTCCTTATATGGTAACAGTTCTATGTAGTGTGTGCATCATTGTGTTACTGTGATCTCTACCCTGAAATTTGGTTGATAATCACATATTCTAGCATCCTTCCTGAATCTCCTGGAAAAACATGATATTGCTAAAGTTCTCGTGGCTTTTCCATTCAGATCAACTTTTATAAAACTTTTAAGTTTTCTGCTTGTTGCCATTTTTTACGACCCAGTGACTTTGTGCTGGAGAAGTCTATTTTACCTCTGTTTGTTGTAATTAGAAATGGAGACATAGTCTTTCATCCTCAGAAATTAAAATACATGTAATTCAGAATTTTCTAAGGATGAAAAGGAATTGCAATTTGTTTTTCATAGTATTTTTCACTTCAGGATCTTACTGATTCTGACTTCAGCAGGATTACCCAAAGAGAAAACAAACTCCAAGGGTGGGATTAGAGATTCATTCAAAGAGAAATGGTATTTTTGTTGCCTTTTGTAATTGGAAGAACCCAAAACAAAACAACTAATAAACACTTCCCTTTTTCCGTAAGAAAGGAAGGAAGTTGACTGAAACCAGTCATCTGCAGCCAGCAACAGGGAGACACGTACTTTCTGTCCCAGTGATGAGACCCACCTCTCTGGAGTACAGTCTATCCAGTCATCACGTCATGTTGAAAATCAGAGTTTCTCTCTGATGCTCAGCACAAACTACATCTCTAGCTTCACTTAAACATGTAACATTTAGATGTACACAATCCCATCAGAAATGCTAGACTATCCGCTTGGCTTGAAGTGGCCTCTGCAAATCTTTCCATCTAATAAGGGACTGAAATAAAAAAAGCTTATAAAAGCTGCTCTTCACACAGCTTGTTTTCAGAGCTCTTAATTAATTACAATTGAATATCTATATGTTAGAAAAGGGAAGGTTTTATTTCACCTGCATTGTTTTTCTTTGGGAGGAGGAGTTGTATTCCATAGTGAAACGGGTTTTCCACGCTTATGGTCTTGAAGGGTACAAGAGAAACCAGTTTGGCCTCTGGCAAGCTGTGTCATTTTTGGACCTTTTGTGGATGCATTTGTGATTCAATGAACTCTTTGTGCAGCTCTGCTGTCCTTATTTTTACTTCTATTTCTGGAGCACCACTGTAGCGGCTGCCTCAGCAGAGGAGCAGGGGCAGAGGCTGTGAGTTACCTACTTGGGTTTAGCCATGCTCTGGGATTTTTTTCCCTTTGCAGATTCCTCAGCTGTCTTTCTTAGGTGGTGATGGTGCACAGGGGAAGATCAGGGATCTGGTCCTGAGAGGAATGCAGTTTGCACTGTTGCCGAATTAGAAAAAATGCTTTTAATTTTTTTTCTTTCACATAATGTGAAGTTTTAAAAAATTTGTATGAAAATGTGCTTTCCTTTAATTTCTGTTTATTTTTTGACAGAGTGCGTAACATGTCATAAAAATAAAGTACTCTTTCTGATACCCTATTTTGATTCTTAGGTACATTGCTTAGAATTTCAACTTAGTGTTCCTATGAATAGTCATAGAAGCTACTCTGTTGTTTTCTTAAGTATTTGTGTTTTTATAGATAGCAAACCTCTGAATAAAATGCACTTATTTTGTATGTTACATCCTAACTTCTGCTGAACTAAACCCTTCTGTTATCAATGGAAAATATCAAGGATGGCTGTAATTTAAAATGTTATAGAAATGGCAGGTTTTTTTAGCTTGTTTAAAACATTTTATTTGTTATGTCTAAGAGGTGTCAGAAGGTGGTAAACAGATCTCAGAACAGCAGCATTTATAACAAAACTGTTTTTATGAAGTATACATAAATCATTCAGCAGAAGGGCCAATTAAATCTGTAGGCTGTAGCACAGCCATGGATATCCCGACTGTTAGCAACTCTGGTGCTTTGCTCAAGCCAGAGAGCTTGAGTTTACAGTGTGTTTAATTTGAGCAGCAGAGGTTTGTGTGTAAATGCAAAGAGGATTAGAATATTACTTAAGTGACACCTCAAGGAAAACAGTGGTGAACACAGGACTCGCAAAGCATTTGCTTGCTTATCTCCATTGTTGCAGCCTTTGCTGGCTGCAGTACTGTCTCTGTTCTCTGTCTTTGCAGCTATGGCTACCTTAGCACAGACCACCCTGTTGATGGGCTCTTCTATGGCTTTGTTTAATGTGTCCATGCTGGGAACATCTTTCTGGTTTTGAAACCAGAAAACTTAGTATTATTTTGCAAACTCTGACTAGATATCAAACATGTTGTTGATAGATTCTGTGCTGTGACATTGGTAATGAAGGAGATGTTACAGGAGAGAAAACATTGGTTTCTGTTATAAATAACTGTGTTGCTATTTTTTCTTGTATATGCCTGTTTAATTTACAGTGTAGCCATATATTTATGGTGGTGAATTTGTTTGTAATGCTTTATTTAACTGGAGCACAGTGCTGGTTTAGAGGCCTTACTGTTACCTCAGAATGCAAGTGTTGTCTGCTGTACTGGGGCTGGAGTGTCTGTGTCCTAATACCTTTTGGATGTTGGTGTTTTCCAGCATTACATGTAAAGTCCTATAACATTTTCAGAAAAAGAATAATTGTTGAGATTTTCCTCTTGTGCAGTGTGAACACAATAATTTTTTTTTTTTGCAAAACCATTCTGCAGTAACCCCTTGCCCTACATCCTTCAGGCTTTCAGCAGGAGCAGTGTTGAGCCAGAGCTGAATGTTCATGCAGGTTCCTCTTGCTAAGAGTTGCCTCTAGTTTGCTGTTACACATACAATGCATGCTTTGGTGATTTATATGCCAGAAGAGAATTGTTTTTTCACTTTCTGTCAGGACTTGCAGTAGGGGTTGGACATCTTTATTCCCCAGAGATCCTCTGCTCTGTTGGGTACCTCAGAGTGAAATTCCCAGCAATTACTGTTTTAATTTTCCACGTAAGAAACTCTGATAATGCCAGCCACATGTAATTACCTGATATCATTCAAATACCATTTGATAGGTATTTTCAAAAGCAGGAGGAAGGCTTACTCACCACCCTTTGTAGTATATTGTCATTTTTTTAAGTGATTACAAAAACAAAGGTAGTTTGAAATTGTCTGATAATACGTTGTTCCTGTTAGAGCATGTGTGGTTTCACATAGCTGTTTATTCAGATTACATAATTTATTTGATAGCAATCGTATTGTATGAAATTTTTAAAATGTTTATGGGCTATTTTAAATGGTCTTATAGGGTGAAGTGTAAGTTGCTGTGGCTTAACATACACGAGTGTACAAAAATATCCACTGACATTGTGTATTAAGCTGAGCTTAAGTGTGGTAGAATTTTCCTGGGTTTGTTATTAGATTTCTAACTATACTTACAGCTTCAGATAAAAAAATACGTTAAGGTGGTCTTGAATTTCATGAGGTCTGTCTCCCATTTAAAAATCAATTCTATAAACCTTTTGTCTTTTGCTGATGCTTAATTGGTTTAATAACTAAAACAGTTTTAAAGTAGAAAATACAATAAATCATTTGCAGAATTCTGTCTGAACGTGCGTAAAATAACTTATTGAATGTACTGCTGTACAATAATAAGAACAGGTTGTTCCTTGCTGTGCTGTTAGTTCACAGTCATTTTTTCATGCTACCGTCCTAGCAGCATGTGTTTGATTTTGCTTCTAGGAGCAGCAGAAGAATTTGAAATGCTGCAATTTTAAGTTAGCTTCCAGGGAGTGTTGAGGGTGGCCTGTCAAACCATGCTTGTTTTTTTGATGTCACTCTGAGAAAAATCAATTTAAAATAATTTGATAGCGTTTTCCAGTGCCTGACTATGCCCTGTTTGTTTAACATGTTTCAGAGAGGCAGTTTCTGATCTGACCCCAATAATGTTGCTGTTTGGCTGTGTTATCATTAACTTTACTGCAAGTGGAGAGAGTCTGTTTGGAATGGATGCATACATCAGCTTTATACTTTAACTGCTTAAGGGAAATTAAATTTTAGACCTTTTCTTGAGAGAGAAGTGAATTGTACAGGTAGTAACTGTAAACAGACATATTGATCCTGACTTTTTGTATCTAAATGATTCTTACAGAGATCTTCTGAGTGATTGCCTAAAACGTAGCATTGTACATGTTGAGGAGGATGCCAAAGAAAATAGAAATTATGATTACCATTCTTTGCAATGAAAATGGCCAAATGGAATCTTAACCCATTTAATCTTATGATTTAATCATAAATGCCTATCAGCATTTTTTATTCGCATATGAGATAAATGTCTGTTAGCATGCACTGGACCAGGTAGGAGCCTGTACATCTGGCAGTCAGGGAGTGGGGCATTTGATTATGTGGTTTTTGCTTTTAGTTTTGTATTTAATCCTATCTCAACTTTGAAAACAGCAAGGCTAACACCCTTTCAGTAATGTGTGGTGTTTTAAAATCTCAAATGTCACCCATCCCCTTCCCCTTTCAATATTTGTGCATTCTATGAATGTTTATGAATCAGAGAGCAGAGGATAACTATGTATTCTCTTCAGTTAGTGAATTTAAATAAAAACCCCTGTGGTTATTGATTTCGTCAAGTACTGTCTGTGTTTTTGTAGAAATCACTTGGCAGTTAAAGTATTTAATTGTATCATAGAACTTTAAGAGAGCCTAATGGCTCGATTCAGCTTGTACACAGCGTGGTCTGTGGGCAAACCCAGCCTCTTTAAGAAGTGCATCAAAGCATTCAGGTGTGGCATCGGCACTGTATAGCATTGGCTATACAGAGAGCTTCGAGGTGTCTCTGTGGTTGCATGTGCTGTTAGCAAGGTCGGGATCTGGCCAGTCTCCATCTCAGACTGCTACGCTCATTTAAGACAGGGATGGATACTGAGAGGAGTCAGATTCTGAAAATGTCTGTGATACGGAGGGTCATCATGCTGGGATTGAATCCTGGATAAATCACCCACCTTTTGATGGTAAACAGTCAGGAGAGTTTTTCTTGGCTTGGACTTGATTTTGATCCTCTGTTTCTGATGGCAGTCATATGCAAGAGGCAAAGGCTTTTACCATTCAGCTGGTGGTGTGGGCTTTATTTGTTCTTTTTTCATGTAGGTGCCCAGAAAGAACAGCTGGTGCAGGCAGAGAATCATTGTAGTAAGAGCTACTTACAGAGAATCAACCAACCAACCAACCTAAAAACCCCTAACGTGCAGAGGCTGTCTCTCAGGCCTGCCACACTTGACTGTCCGTGGAAGGGGGAAGAGCAGCTGTGTCCTCCTGCCATCCTTGTGTGTGCTGAGCCTGGCTCTGGGAGGCTGCGGGTTTGCTTGGCTTCCATTTGTGTCTCCTGTCTCTGTCTGTGAGCAGAATGCGAACTGTAATTGGAATAAGATGTCCTTGAAAAATCTGCCAGGGATTTGTGTCGTGATTGACAAAGGAGTTTTTTTGTATTTGGAAAATGTAGTTATATGTTAAATAAAATGAAAGGCAGAAGTGATTTTCTTTGTTTGGGAAAGCTTAGCAAAGGTTTGTTTCAGTTTTGGTAAGGAAAGGTGACACTAGGCAATAGTTAACTTCTGTGTCTATTAAATTCTAATGAAAAGCAGAGCTTACACAAACATGCTGCTGCTCCTTATTGCCTGAGAGGGACTGTGATTGCCATATTTTATGACAAAAGGTATATCGTTAATAGAACAAATGTTAGCTTTTTTCTTTTCATTCCTCTTTTAAACCTAGTGCTGAACTTCGGAGTTCAACGGATTAAAGTTCATGTGCAGTTAGCAAAGTGCCACATTTTCCTTATAGAAGCTGAGTTTTAAATTATAGGACTATATACCACTGAATTATGTAGTACCTTTCTACAAATCACTGATCACATAATAACAGTAGGAATTTCTGAGGGAACAGTAATATATTAACAAAAACTTAAATATCACAAGCTTTATTTTTACCTCAGCTGGCATCACAGGCAGAGAAAATGAGGTACACCATATAGTTGATTCTTCTCCAGTGCTTTTGTAAAGGCTGAACCATATTTTCTGTGGTCCATCACTGCCTTTTGGTAAAATGAAGTGAGAAAGTTCCATTTTCTGTTATAAGCCAACCAAAATCCAATGTGTTTTCACGGTTCAATTCTGAATTTTTGTTCACGTTGCAAATCGATGTGACACCTCAACTGTTGAGGGTTTCTGGTCTGTACAAAACATTGGTTCGGCTAGGAAATGAATAGGGAAAAAGAGCCAGTGGTGACATGTCCAGATGGGAGCACGTTGGAGTGCCATGAAGCAGAACACCTGGCATCAAGGAATAGGGGTGTACAGTTTATTGCTGCATGTCTGGATGCAGGGCATTTGTGAGAGTGGGTATTGTGACTTTGTTGAGGACCACTGCTTCTGAGATCTGAATTCTTTAACGCTGATGCTTTGTGAAATCTCGTGATTTGATGCTAGATTTAAAAAAAATAACTGCAGACTTTTAACCAATAATTAATTTGATAGTTTTAGAAAATATTATCTTCTTGTAAATGAAATTTGTGAATTGTAACCAGTCTTTAAATGGACTTAAGTTATTTCTAGGTAGCCCAGCCCATGCCTGCAGCGTTAGCCCCAAGCTGCTCCCTGGTCATTAGTGTTGAGGAGGACTTTTTTCCCACTGTGGAATTGGCACTAGCAGGCCACGTTATGGAGGGGTACTCAGAGTCTGTACATTCAGTCAGGACTCTTAATAAGACATGGAGAGTTTCACTTTGCTTGCTTTCAGTATTGTTTCTAAATTATATACTGTGAATGTTCTTGTTTGGTGAAATGAAAATTTCAGGTTTTGGAGTCCAGAATCAATACTGACTGGATAGTTCTGTGCAGAAATTTGAAGATAGAATGAGGTAGAGTAGTTGATGTGTAACATACCAATGTGTAACCGGTCTGCTGACCGCTTCAGAGATCACGTTTGTCCATCTGCCTTGATAAGAAGTTCTCTAAGTCACAAAGTTGAATACTTTTTAACCCATTATAATTTTATCTTGTTACTGTTTGGTAGTTCAGCAGGAAAGAACTTCAGTATTATGAAACTGTTATTTTTCTTATTAGGTAACTGTGACATAATATTCTACCACTACAGATCTCCCTATTAGAAATAAGGAATTAGTTTAGTTTAGGATTTGTATTAATAAAAATTTGCTTTTGTTTGCTCTCATTTGTTTTAGCCATCTATTTTTGTTAAATAGCTGTGAATTAAGCTTTGCTGCAGGTAAGATCCTGCTGAATTTAGTGAGGCTTGACATAGTCCATAAAGAGTGTAGGTTATTTATGTTAGTAAATGCTGTCGTTTTGAAATTTATCACATGCTCATGAATAACATTCATTGTTCTTACCCACTTCTCTGGAATTATTTGACACACAGCTAAAGTAGTGGCTTTAGTAACTTTGCTGGTGATTGGCTTAACAATTCAGTGTGCAGTAATGAGACTCCTTTTATCTGAAAATTAGAAATTAAAATAATCCTTATATCTCATTGCAGTATGCTTGTGCTTTTGAATACTCCTCATATTTGAGCCTTTATTTTTTTAAAAGATGTTACCATGTAACACAGTTATCACTTATTTATTCAGAATGTAGGGTTAATTTTTTTTAATTTTTGTTTCTTATACTAGATTCAGAGTTGTGCTTTAAAGTTTAAGGGTGTTTTAAAGGATACCTTACTGTAGTAGGAGAGAAACTGTATTTTCTCCAATAAAAAATAACTTTAAAAATTAATTTCTTAGTATTGGAGGTTTTTTTTCTTGTTCTTAGGAAAACATGAAAGTTTAGGCTTCCTCCAACCCAGTATTTAAGTGTGTGCTTAGCTTTTAAACATCTGAGCAGGTTAACTGACCTCAGTAAGTAGGCAGGCTGTGAGGCTTTAGACAAATTCACTCACTACAGTTTTATTGAGGGCTGCTGCAGTGGGGCCGATGCTGGACAGAGGGAGCCAGGGAGTGCACAGGGTCCACGCTGATGGGCTTTGCACATAGCTGTGTCAGTGGGAGCACTACTAGCTGAATTAAATTTGGAGAACTGCTATCCTTGCAAAATCCTTGACCCATGTAATTTAGAAAAGTCATAATGTTCAAAGATTGTTCCAAAGCAATGAGAAAGTAGTTTTCCAGCCATGCCCACAATCCTAGTATGACCTGTTGGCTGCTTTTTGCCCTTGAGAAAGTTTTGCTTTATAATGACCCTCAGCCTGATGTGAGTGCAATGCATGCTGCCTGTTTTGCCTGTCCACTGACATAAATGCTGTTATTTAAATAAACATGGTCCACATGCTTTCTGTTACAACAGGATTGAAAGTCTGAACAAACTTATGTTCAGGACAGCACAGAAAGGAGGTTATTCTTTTTTTTGTTCTTTTTTTCAGGGAATGAGCTTGCAGCATGGAGGTGTCTGTCCTGGAAGCCTCTTCTTTTTCTCACCTAACTCTTAATTTTGCTAACTAATTTCTTCCAAAACTGGCAGAGAGACAGAAGTCTCATGGTTGCTGAATGCCTGCTGTCTTTGGAGCAGTCCAGGCCTGGGCACAAATGACCTTATTAATTCCCAGAAATGCAGAGAGCAGTTAGATAGAGAGGCTCCAGGACATTGTCTAATTATAGATGGCTTTTTCTAATACATTTCTTCAAGAATAACACTTTTCCAGATATATCAGTTAACATAGTGAATCCTGTTGATATCCTGCTAAATAGAAAACGTGTATTTTACCAGTTACAGCTACATGAATATATTTGATCTATAGTTAAATTTTGTTTTCAGTAGTAGTACATGATATGACAATAAAATTAATCTGTACATATATATACTAGTTACATAAAATTGACTGTAGATACTAGAAAGGTCTTAATAACTTTTATGAAGAGTGTATGTTTTTGTCATTTGTTGTTGATTAATAGAGTGTTGTAGAAAGCTGTGTAAGAACATGTTATTACGGTAAAATGGTATTAAAAAAAGTTAACCTGAATCTTGCGTTAGTCATTTTTGTAACCTTTGTATTTCTCCTTCATTAGAACTATGCAGCACTGATACAGCAACAAATTAATGAGGGCAAACAAAACTTGAGAGAAAAGACTGTATATGGAATCCAGCTCACAGAAGAAAAACTTAATGACTTTCGTGATGAGCAGATCGGACAGCTGAAGGAACTGATGGATGAGGCTACCAAACCTAATAAAAAAATCATCGTTTCTAAAGACTCGGAACACAAAACCTAAAAGGTTTTAAAATTGTTTTAATGCATAAAAAAGGCATTTTGAAATTTCTTTTTTCCAGTTGGACTTGAATGTGGTTTCTGTGGAGTAATGGGTGCTGCTGATGCCATAACTTGTATGAAACAGATGTCCCTGGCTATTTGGCTTTCTATGCAAGAGTAAATGTTGAAATGGAATAGTAACAACAATTTTCTTTTAATTGCAGTATTTTTTTTCTCCTAATGGAAGGTGAAGACTTAGAGAATTTGGTAAAAGTATATTGACATTTTTGAAATAAAGTTGGGGTTTTTTTAATCTTATCACACATAGGGCAAAACATTTTTCTGTTTGTGTATCATCTTAATGGATAAAGAATGAAGATTAGAATGGCCATAATGGATAAGATGCAATTAGCATTGGTTTTCTGATGTGAATTCTGTAGGCAAAGAACAAAAGTATGTTACTAGAGTGAGCTCATTTCAATTGGAAGAAACGAGAAGTATTAGAAACACATGCTGTTGTTGAAATTGAAAGTTGTTTTTCTTCTTGAGCTGTTTTGTGAAAAGTGCTTTACAATAAAAGACTTAGATCATTATTAAATTGAGCTTGAAGCAATCACTGGCTTATGAAGAAAATTCTACATTTTTTCAAAGTTGGACTCAGATTATTGTTAGTCTCTAGAATTAAAAAAAATGTTCCTGAGTTTGTTGTGCTTTATCTGGAAATCAAAGGCTCTTTAAAAGGTCAGCATCCCATATTATTCAATACCTTATATAGACCAGAAGTTGTAAACTCAATCACAGAAATTGTCCTGTTTGTAATACTGTATAACAAACATGAGTAATTCATTTGTGATAGGTTAACTCTTCATCAGGACAATGCGTAGTTATTGTAATACTGTTATGAGTAAAAAAGATCATAATTTTCTATCTGCTAAGAAAAAACACCTCCATTTCTGTGCAAAAGGCAGCTTTAATTTCCTATTCCAAACCTAGTTTTATATTATTAGTTTTGTTCTATTTCTGGACCTTTCCCTGTCTGTTACCCACAGCGTGTTCAAGACAATATAATTTCTTTCTTCTTGAAGGGTAACAGCTTTGACAAGTGAGCACATTTCCATCTGTCTCAAGTTGTAACAACATGCTGTTTGCCAAAGCTATGCTCCCGGTTTCTAACTAGGGCCAATTTGGGGAGCCAGCCTGCTTTGCTCTCCCTTACCTCTCTTCCTGATTCTTTGTTAGGATTTTAGGTTGCAGATTGTTCATTTCTGTTAAAAGGTCAATTGTAAGACCCCTTTGCAGCTTACGATTATTTTAGTACATCTTCCTCTGCTGCAACGTCCACTGCTTATGCAGAAGAAACATCCTTTAGCCTCAAGGTCCTAATCCAAACAGGGATAGAAGGGTGGAAATGACCTCCAGACTGCAGGGCTGAGCTTCACAAGTCCTGGTTCCTGGCTCGTCAAAGACATGGTTGGAAGGAACGGTAGCTGCCTTCTGGTGTGCTGTGCATCTGGGTCTTGCTCCAGCATCAAAGTAGAAAGCAGATGTGGTGTGCACGCAGGAAGCTTGAAAATTGTCTCCAATACTGCCACTGGCATGCACCTGAAGCTTTTTTCCTTTTAAACCTCAAAGACTGTAAAAGGCATGCTCTGATCCAACCGGTGCTTGCACTGGTGGCAGGCATGGGTGGCCCCACAGAAAACACTGCAACAACAGCACTACCACACATAACAGTTACGCTCAGGAGGACAATGGGTATCTCATCCTGTCCCAAGTTTGATGGGTAATTAACAAAGGAAAGCATCCATCAAAATTACTTAAAAAAACCTTACTGCAAGCAGCTTGCAATTTCAAATGGCAGAACAGTTGCTTAGAAGAAAGGTACTAATTGCTTATAATGAAAGATAGCTGTGATCACTTCAGAAAATGAATACAAAATTTTAAGCTGTGCTCTGTGCATGTTGTTGTGGATTGCTGTTATACAACTGAATATTGAAAGGCTTCTGCCACCCTTAAAAGATGTCTCTCCGTTCAGCTTATTCATTAAGAAAGTCCTTTGTATTTTGGTGACCGTAAATTCATTTGACTCTCTAGAACTCTTTTATCACTCTGGAGAGTGATAAAATTCATTAGTTAATTTGGTTAAACTGTATCTGTGGTAACACTTCATGTAGTTGCCTGGAATCTGGTAAGAATTGGAGGGAGATGGAATTTAGGCAGCTTGGTGGAAAAGGTATGAGCTGAAGTCGTATCAACAAGCATTAAAAATTACCACAGTTTTGATATACAAAGTATGAAGTTATACATCTTAAAAGGAACGACTAAAAATGTCCTTCCTTCAGTGTTTTATTGTTTCTATGATGCGAGTTTATGCTTTTTAACTGGGTGTTGAGCCAGAGCAATTAGAATGTGATCATTCTTGCTTAAAAATAAATTAATAACTTAACGTATTGAAGGTAGAATTTATGGAACAGTTTAATTCCTCAGCTATTTGGACTTAATCTTTGTGAATTATTAGTGGAATTTCTTAATTTTGGATATGTATTTATGAGAGGCTGGATACTTAGTGATCAGCCAGTGGACAAGTTTTCATTGATGTCTGGGTAAAAATATTGAACAATTGGTGAAGAAGCGCTATCTTTCCTTGCCTTGTCTGTTATAATCCATTTTAATGTTTACTCTCTATACCCAAAATAATAACAGAGGGAGGGCTGAGTCTCTCAGCACACTGATCTACCCCAAGCGCGAACAAAGGGTCCATGTATCTTTGAGGAAGGATGAATCGCTGTAAAAGCCATCTCCCACTCTGGGGCTGGACTACTTAACTGTTGATTTTTAGACCTCTTAGAAAGGGTTTCAAGGTGAGTGCTTCCTGCTGGAGGATATAGATGCAGAAACGCAGGTTTTGCAGGTCTTGTTTGGTATTGGAACTGCCTGCCCCACCGCTTACTGATTTGTGTCCCTGTGCTGAACCAGGCTTGGTGGCACCTGCCAGCATTTGGTATCCAGGAGCTGGTACTGGGAAGTCTTCCCCTTTGGACCACATCAAGAAATTCACTCTTAAGACTGACACAATCAAGTGGCTGGTATTAGAAGTGACAATAATTGCATTTGTAAATTATCTGCTCGTGTTTGTGGAGGTTACCTACCTGCTGCAAATCCACTGTCTTTGGCAGGAACTTTTTGAGCAGTTTCAGTAGCCACAACTCTGCCCTGGAAACAGACTCGATAGTGCTGAGTCCTACCAGCTTTTCCAGTGGTTTGTGTCTACCGATTGAGGTAGATGAAGATCATGGAATTTAATTTAGTTTGGATGCAACCATTATGTAAGTATAATACAAAGTATTCTTTGTTCATTGAAACTGAGAGCTATAAGTCAACGTGTAAATTGAACATGTAAATGACCAAGAACTGAATGGGTTTGCCACTTTTAGCAGAGTAAACATGAGGTGTTTCAACGAGGCCATTTATGTGATATATGAGCCTACACAAAGGATATGTGTGGCTAGGGAGTTCAGTGTTTAATCTGCTCTATAACAATTTCAGAGCTAGTATTTGAGACTATAAAACAATAATCCCTTATTTAATAAAATGACCTTTAGTTACTGAATATCTGTCAACTTGTTATAAATGTTAAGGAATAGCGAGACAAGTGTAAATTACTACTTTAAAGCCCTTAATAAATGGTTTGTTGAAGTACTACTATTGCAACACCATTTCTAACACAGGTAAGCCTTCTGTTTTATGCCAGTTATACTCCTAGATGGATGAAGTGAAATCTAAATAATCTGTTAAGTGAGTTAACATATTTACCTTTTTTCCCAAAAGGTTCCTGTTTCTTGTTTTGACTGAAAAAAAACCCTAGTACAGAATCTAAAATAGTGGTGTATGTTTATCCTGAGAGATTAGCTGCTAAACCAGTAAAATACATAGAGGAAAGTAAGCTGGCAGTACTCTGTTGGGGTTGTACTTTACTGTGGTGGAATAATGCACAGAATCTATAGCATGGGAAGTCCACCAGAGCAATGGAAAGTGACTGTGCTCTTCCCTTGTACAAGAGACTCACATCAAAAGTAGAATGGTGTGGTCAGGAATCAGCAAGTAACCCAAGCAGATTCTGGAATGTGGTAGATTCCTTCCTACAGGCTCTGTGAGTCAGACTGGCGTTTATAGACTGTGTGTGGCCCAACCTGAGGCATGCTGTCTACCAGCATCCACTCCTAGGCATGTGGACTGGCTGGGGTTGAAGAGAGCTGCTGAAAGAGCCTGAATTTTCCCTTTTTTGGGTGCTGTAGAGAGGCAGTAGGGAGCTGCAGACTTCAGCTGATCACAGTTCACATTTGCTTGCAGAGGGGTTCCCCGCTAGTACATCCCCACTACTGCTCGAGTACAGGTTAGCAATACCATACTGTCACAGTGAAGTCACCTTTGATTATTCCAAGTTAAAAGAACTTTTCAAAGCTGAAGAAAATATCCTGTTAAATCCCAGTTAGAACTGAATTGAGAATTTCTATTTCATTCTATTTGATTTTATAATGTTATTTTACACTTGCTGCTGGGTGGTGGGGAAATGGACCTGACCTAAATTAAAAAGACTTTCTTAGCCTCTTGGGGCAAAACCTTGCAATCTCTTACCTCTGGAAAACTTCAGCTTCAGATGGTATTGAATTGTGCTCCCAGAATGTACCCTCAGGTACAGGAAAAAGGAAAACTCTTTTACAAATGGCAAAACTCCACTCTTCTGCTTTGTTTTTTTTTGTCTTTTGAGTAAAAATGTGCCTTTCCTGTCCAGTTCAACTACTCTAAATTAAGACTATCAAATGGAAGGTCAATTTGGAAAAGAAGTTAAATGCATTTTTATGTGCATTGAGGTACAATAAGGTTTGTTTGGATGGGTCTGTATTTCAGTCTGCTTTTGTTGTCCGTCTTACCGTGCTGTTAATTACTGATTTCCTGTGGTAGGACTTTGCTCGGATTGTGAGAGAGAGAGGGAATCAACAACCTTTTACACAAACGGCTGGATATCTTAATGACGTGTGACTAACACAGGTTACTGCAGAGCGTGGGCAGGAGCACGGCTCACGTGACTGCACGTCTGCAGCCCCTGCCTGCTGTTCGCCAGCAGACCCTGCCCAGGAAGTTGACAGGCAGGGAAGGAAGAAGATTTAGGAAAAACTGGCTTTGCGAACAAATAGAAGATTATTCAGGCACCTCTTGGTACTTTAAAAGAGGCCTCTGCCAAGTGCCAATCAGTCACAGAGTCCCAAAGCCATGGCAGAAGTCTCGGACTGACCAGGACTGTTGGGTCCAGTCTTCCTCGTGCTTAAAATTTCCCAGTCTGTCCTGGGAAATTCAGTTTGCTCACCATGAGTGCCTTGATTATTTTCTCCTGAGCATTCAGCAATTTTAGCATTTTTTGAATACACACTAACTATCAAAATTGTGGCTGCAGGCAATGGAGTTGGTGATGGCTGTCACCTTCCCTGAGCTTAGGTGTGCAGCATTGCCTGTGTGCATTCTGCATAGTGGTGGTGGATTCACAGCAGTAATATGGAACAAGGCAGTTTGCTTTGATTTCGGTGCAAATATAACAACACAGCCCCATATTCTCAGAGCAGATATTACAGTTGCCTTCCTGATCCCAGAGTGGTGGGATGGTTGGTCTGAGGAAGAAAGGCACCGTATAATGTTATGTTTTCTCCATCATTTTCTTTGCCTTAATTAGTTATATCACAGGAGTGTGCTTTACTGTATGCAAGTCCTACAGAGGTGAAACTACTGCTTCACATCTGCGCGTTTCAAGCCCTGGTTCTCACACCCTGGAGCTCAAGAAAACTTCTTGGATTTCACTTGGCCTGTTCTACTCATCTCAGTAGCCTGCTTTTAAAACTCCACAATGAGTAAGTAAGTTAGGAAATATTTTAATCTTTTGCCAATCACCCAAGCCTCAGGTGAGTCTACAGGTTTGGAATTTAAAACTGAGGAAGGAAACTACTTTTCAGTGTTGCTATGGAGACTGGAGTTTATGTAGTGTTGACTTGTTCTGTTTCCCATCTTGATCTTATGCTGAAAAGAGAAAAGAACACAAAAAATTTCTGGAAAATCCCTGGTACCTGAGATTACAGTTTGAATGACCTCTCAGCAGTATCACAAAGGAAAACAAAGTTGACAGGAAAAGTGAGAAAAAGTCTTTGTGGTAAGACAGTCTGTTATTTGCAGAGAGAGAACTAGGTCTTGTGGAGGATCCAGTGTTTCCTGTTCAAATCCACTGCTCCAGCCCCTCAGGTCACAATCACATGCTCAGAGAACAGTGTGATACTTTCTAACAATGAAACCTACCCACATTTTCTCTAGAATCTATGTCCTTGGACAATGATATGGATTGCGACATCACCTTCTCCTAAATGGATGAGGTCTTCCCTTATGAATCTGCTACCTGAGGCAAAATCTGCTGCAGGAACGGAATGGCTCTGTAGTAAGACACAAACACATACGTATTCCTTGTGGGCACACTATCAGTATGAGTATGATAGCACTGCGTGAAGTCTGTACCCTGCTCTATTGCAGATCGAAGCATAAAGTATGTCTGATCTCATTGCTACAATACATAATTGTTGTAGTAATTGCTTAGGCACGGTTTTGAGAACAGCTCTGAAACTTCAAAAAATGACACATCATAATAAGATTGCCCTTTAAAAAAAATACCATATCCACACCAAAAAGGGAGACTCTGCCAGACTAAAGCTGTTCTGATGTCACAGGATTTAAGGCCTGGAGTGGAGGCAGAAGGCATCCCCCGACACACTGGTCAAACAGGGTTTGGAGCACTATGGAGAAACAACCCTTTTGCCTTATGAGCGTTGAAGTCCTGTGCTGAAGGAACAAAGAAGGTGACCGCGTGACCCCATTCCTAACTGTTCAGATCCATCAGCAGCCTCTCGTGGTTCTCAAAATACAGGAGAAGCCTGAATGCCTGTGCCTTCCCTCAGCAGTCTGTGTATTAGTCTGGAAACAACAGCCCACCAAGTGGAGATGCTCCAGGACAACTAAGTCAGATGGAATTAGCTTCCTCATTTTCTCTTATTCTGTCTTCACATCGGCTCTGCAAAGCCACAGCTGACTCCCGAAGCAAGAGTTTGTAAACATCTGCTATGGCTTCCATGCATTAAGAGCAGCCAGGCTGAAGGGTGTATGGGCTTATGTGCTGACCATTTAAAGACTTGCTAATGTCTTTCAGAATCAACATCCAGAAAGAAATGAGATGCCAGGGGACATGTGAACTTACTGGGCCTGATTAACAGGCCTAAAACAAAATAGGTGACCCATGGATGATTCGTATTGCATTGCTACATGTACTGTTCAGTCATAACTTCTCACATTGCTGTTATCAGTAGAATTGTGCTATGCTATTCTTAATATACAGAGTGTGAGAAAGTGCATCATAGTTGCATTATCAGTAGAATTGGACTGTGCCACCTTAATTGTAGCTTCTCCAGTCTGAACACTGTGAAAGGACCAGCTACAATAGCTACAATAGCTTTGCTGCAATAGGGGCCCCTGGTGACTGTGGATCTGGATGATGATAATAGGGCAATTGGTGATGTATCTTTCTTGATTACTATACTTATTTTCTTGTAGTAATGATTAGATGCATTGTCTTTAAAGCTGTTATGGTTAACTTGTTGTTAATCACTACAGATAATTTGTTACCTTTCTTGTTTTAATAAGTTAAGTAAAACTTTATTTCACATAGTATTTGAGAGTTTGCACTTTTATGCTAATTGTACTCTGCGATAAAACAACATGTTACAGAAATTTACTGTTTTGATACCTCAACCTGAACTGTGGTAGGGATTTTATTAGGTATCACAATAAAAGACCACTGCAAAGCTATACAGTGAGTCAAAGCAAGGAAGTAATATTGACCTGGAATGCCAAGGGGGTACTTGGAGTTAGAGGCAATCTTGTAAAAGCTATTTAGATGTTATTGACATCCTACGATGTGGATAGTTATTTTGAAGCCAATATTCAGTCAGTTCATAGGCCAAAATACAATTCCCTCTCTCTCAAAAACTGGATGAGTTCTAAAAATCTGTATAAAAAAATCAATGTCAAAGGAAGGGAGAGCAAAGCAGCTCCTGAGAAAATATCCAGAGAACTAGAACGGGATCTGGGAGATGTGCAGGAGGTATTTGAAACCCCAGAGGGTCTGCAAGCACTAAATATAAGTTCAGAAATTGGTACTACCTTGGAGTCAATTGTTCTTGTCTCTTGCTGTGAAGTACGGTGCTTTTCCTCTATGTTGTGATCCAGGCAGAGCAGGTCACATGTGAGGTGGAGCTGCTGTCTGTTTTGCTCTTACCTGCAACAAGTCTTTGTAGCTCACAGGTGACCAGAGAATCAAAGGAACTTCTGAGAGCAAATCCCAGACTTCATAAGATGAAATCTGCTATGCTAACTTTCCGTGAATTGTGATAGTTAAGCTGTGGCATGAATTTCCAGGAAAGTAACTTCATCTTGAACACAGCTTGGTTTTTTTGTTATTTCTATCAAGTTGGGGTGGTGGTGGTTTTGTTTAATTCTACAAAGTTGAAATTGTGCTCTGGTATGGGAATCCCAGATCATCAGCTTTGCTGTTCTTAGTATTTCACTATGCTTAATTCAGCTTTTTGTTACTGTGAGAACTACTTCATCAGTTGAGAATTGTAGCTATTTCTTTTCAAGTTCAGGAATAGTTACAAAGAGTTCTTAAGACTACTATGAAATATTTCCTATAAGTAACTGAGATGTTAGAAATCTGAAAATGCCTGGGCTTTACTCCAGAAAAAAAAAAGAAAGTGGTGTAGAAAATGAATAATGTTCTTGCCTATTCTTGAACATAATATATGTAGTGAGATGTCGGTGCAGCTCTGTGCACGTGTCACATGAGCCTTATGTGTGATTTATAACCACTTCTGGGTCTCATCATTACCACATAACCCCTTCTATTAAAACAAACAGTTCACTACAGAACTAGTTATGGTGTAGTCATTTGTAGAAACAAAACTTTGTTCCCTGATTAAAAGGAGCTGGGACAAGCTATAAACATGAAGTATCAATGCTACCTGTGGGGTTCACTTGCTTTTTTTCCAATAGCTGTGATGCTTAACAGTGTATTGCCATAGCATGGATGTTTCAGGAACATGAGGTGTGATCTGTCCGGATTGCATGCCATGGAAATTCAGAGCTGTCACAGAGCCTTGGGGTGATGTGCTGGTGAATACCTTGTCTGAGCAAGGTTTCAAGTGTATTTTTTTCCCCTTGCCAACAGATGGGTCAGAGAACTCCTCCTTCTAGGCTGTGGTCCTGCTGTGCCTCTGATGCACACCAGGCATTGATGGCGTTCAGGAGAGGCTGTATGAGACAATTTATAGAACTTGGCATCTTTCTATGAAATATTTATGGAGGTACTATATTTCAGTGAATTGTATTGCTGGCTCATGAATTTCAGATGATAAAAATTCCCTTTGTAATCTATAGAAAGGAAGCCGTCAGTGTTGTAGAAATAAGATTTGCAACTGGCAGCATCATTGGTTAGCTGAAACCCAGGACATGGGCAAGCACTCTTCCTCTGATAAATCCCGGATACAGGGGAGAAAGTGGCAAAGTTCACCTGCACCCACATAGCCAGGCTGGTGCTGCTTGTGCCAGTGATGAAGATGGGTCAGTGCCTCAGCTCAAGAACAAACCTGGACTTCCAGTCAAACCAGTGACAGATCTCAGCCGAGGAGCAGCATTGCTCACCCTCATGCAGCTGGCATAGAAAAACCCCAAAAGCTGCAGACAAATAAATTCACAGTCTCAGCCTCCTGTGCTGGAAGAAATTGCAAGGATCTGCAATATCCTTCTAGAGACAGGAATAATATTTCATTTGGTTAAAGGAAACCTTCCCATTCCCTGGGCACACACATGAGTGTTGGTGAAATAAAAAAGAATGAGTTTTCATCAAAAGCAGAAGTGAACTATGAAATTATGTTCAACTTATCCGTGATTTTATCTCTTTACTGCAGGACAGAGAGCAGGGGGAATGCTGCGCAACTGGGTTATCAAGGAATAAGGCTATCTTCTTTTTGCAGAAAAACCAGCCCCTCTGTTGCAATTGTCTTGCTTCAGGGTGTAAGTTCAGCCTTGGCGAAGCCAAAAGCAGTTCATGGCTGAACTGGAAACTGGTTTTCTACACCTTGAACTCGAGTGGTCTGAGATACTTATAAACGTCACCATTTCCTCCTCTCCACACTGATCTGAATTTTCTTAGCTGTTAGCAGCATGAAATCATAAATGACATTTCCTGTAAGGAGGCTGTTTATAAACAGATGTGCAATAATTTCATCCTTCTTTTAGTGTAACCTTACATGAATTTGTCTTCATATCCTTTGGATGGCTAATTCCTCTGTGAATCCCATATAAAAGCACATGGTGATTCATCATTAAAATAGTGCTCACCATACTGGCTGCATATAGTTTCATCTTTCAGCAAATAAAGAAGTGATTGAAACTTGCTATTATCAAACCAGACCAAGTTTCTTCAGAAGAAAAAAATAATTCTGTTATTTTTGTACAAATTGGTATAATGAGCTGTCTCTGTGCTATTATCTCTGAGCATTAACTGACTCTATTATGCAGGATAATACTCAGAATAATTATTACTTATCTGCATGTACATACATTGAGTAATAAAATAATTAGACCTTTTAAAACGGGATAGAAAAGATTCCATTTACTGTAATTCTGACTTTCTGATTATAAGGTTGGAATAAATGATGTGATACTTTTTCAATGTGTCAAGCCTGTAAATGCTCGATTTGTAGATATTGGTACAGACTGTGCGAAAGGTACGTACTTTGTCAAACTCTAGAATGAGCAGAGATTTATATAAGGACGTGAAGGACCTGGGCTGTTGAAATTCAGAGGTGAATGAAGACTGCTGAGGACAGCATGCTCTTTCTAAGAACAACACACTCCTGCTACATGTGACTACCTTTTGGTGCAGAGACTTGCAGCATGCGTCCCGTGGCAGCCTGTGCGTAGCGTGAGTGGGATGCTCCAGGCCTCTGGCAGAGATGGAGGCTCATCCCTCCTCTCCTGGCCAGGGGAACTTTTCCTGCAGTGAAGCAAGTCCAGCCTGCCTGGTGGCTTAGGTTGACTTCTGCAATGTTGACCCAGCCGTTGCATGTTAGAAAAGCTGCCTGGGCTCTTAGACATTATGTTAACATCAGATTCTCCTGAAATAATGCATTTCTGTGGAAGCTACTTTCTTAAGGACCCTTTGTTCTTAGGCTTTGGTCTGTGCTCAGTCTCCCATCTGCATGGTGTGGCAGCTCTAGTCTACTTCACACGAGTGTCAGGGAAACAAAAATGATAATAGCTTTAAAAACGGTGATACATCACTGTACAGAAAGGTGAGCAGCTCCAGGCCTTGTATCTTGACAAACCCCAACACACTGTCTTTCAGACAAAGAACTCCCTGCGTGCCACAGGAGAGTGGTGAAAAGGCTGGCTGTGACCTCCATGGGTAACAGCCCAGGAGCAGGACCTGTGGACCCCTCCAGCTCCAAAGGGCTCTTCAGAAGCAGGAGTCACATCAGTTGCTTAGCACACATGGGTTAAGGATTGTCTTTTAACACAATTGCAAAAGCAGACAGACCCTGGGGATCATCAAATCTTCCTTACTGTACTGGTCCAAATGAAGTGGAATCGATGGGAGATAGATACTCCAGAGGGCAATTTTAAAAAGCGGTAGTGAGTGAGTGGCACTTTGAGCTCCACCTTTTTGGCTGTTGCTCATTATCTTTAACACTTGCATTTCTGTGTATCATGTGCTGAATTCTTTTACCTTCATTCCCATTGCTTCATGAGCAGTCTGACCAGAGCCAGGCTGGTTGTAGGTTTATTCTTGGGCTATGATCGATTTTGCTTTGTTTGCCATCTGAGGAGCATGACCTTTTGACTGGCATGTACACGGCGTGGTGGTCCTGAGGAATGGCAGTGAGTGTTATCCATGGCTTGGTGGATAGCGATTTTATGGAGATTTGTTTACTTGCCTGTTTTTTTTTTTTTAGAATAACTCAGGAATAACTGAACAATGTCAGATAATGAAGAAACCAATTAATCTCATGCTGTCTTGCAAATCCCAGACACTGGGTTAATCACACAAATGATAAGGAACTTGAAGCAGACTGGTGAAAGACTTTAATTCTGTTTGTTGAGAGCTGTAAACATAATTGATTTACATTTTTCTCCGGTAAGTTAATTTGAGAGAGTGTTCCCGTTGTGAATAATATCAGCTCCAAGGCTACATAGCTTACAAATCTCAGTGACTCCACTGGAGAAAATACAGATCACTCCTTGCTGCAGAAAGATGAAAAGGATAAAGACTAATGACTGGTAAATGTTGGCTTCCTGTAAACAGAAAATTACCAAATCTGACAAATGCTATACATTAGCTCTATAACACAAGAAGCAACATGTTCTCCATTATCCCTGATAAGTTAATGGATCAGTGCTGAAATTAAAAAAATAATTAAAGAAATTTTCTTTGTAAGCAAAGTCTCCAGCTTGATTCTGAATAGTTTTGTATTTAAAACCTTATGTTTCCTATAAACATTACAATTAACTGAAGGTTTGGTGCATGAAACAGTTTTCCATCACAAAATGTAGATAGGTTGAAGATGGAGAACTCTACAGAAGGGCATCCTTTTAGATAAAATCTTGTGCTTTAATTTTAGTGGAGTCGGAGGGAGGGAGCTGGGGACTGAAATGCAGGAGACCCATCTTCAAACTCCTGCTGATGCTGCATAACTTAGTCTTCACTGGCCTGTCTAAGCTCTCCCTGATGTGTATTTTTTTTCTTTCTAGGAAAGATCTCTGTCATTTCTGCATGGAACCAGATTGTATGTGATTTCTTGTGTGTGTGAAAGAAGATTATGGGGTTTTTGGACAGTTGTGAGCTCCTCCCCTGAGAAGGCAGGGGAAACATGCTGTCAAAAATCCCTTGCATGCCATTGTTATCTACTGTTTGTATGGCAGGGTGAAACAATTCAGAATTCAATTTCATCAAAAACTGCTAAAAATTCCATAACTAGGGAAAAAATGAACCCAAAGCCCCACAAAGACTATGGGGCTTATCAGCTAGATACAGGCAACTGGGTGAAAAGAGCAAGAGAGAAGGCCTTTTTTTGTATTCAAAAGAAGTTTTGTTTCAGCAAATATTAGTATTTGCAAACGTGAAAATAGTTTCCTTTTGACACAGCTTAACCATGGTGACAGGCAAAATAATTCCCCTTCTTAATGTGATTAATGTGGGTCAGGGTTTGCCATGTGTTTTTGCAAGCATGGTTTGCATTAATCACATGGACATCATGAGCATTTCTGCCCTTGCTGTGGTGTCAGCACAGCTTCCTCAGCAGCAGCGAGGCAGCCGGGCTGGAGCACTCAGCCTGGCTCAGCTGGCTGGGTGAGCTCCTTTGGTGCAGGATGCTTGGGGTACCAAGCCTGTCTTCTCAGGGAAAAAAGATTGTCATAATCTTCTGCTGGTGAAATCATATGAGGATGGCTCTTTTTAGCAGAAAAATGTGAAAATATCTGTAATTACCATTGATCATTAGCTTCTTGTTATTATTGCTACAAAAGCACTTCACCTGTATGGTACTTTTAAAATATCCTTAGTAATCCTGAGCCAGATCAACATCCATTGCATGGAGGGTGGGCAAGTGGTCTTAGCTTCTCCTTCTCTGCTAAAGCTGCAGTCTGAATCCTTCCCCAAAATTCCATCTTTCTAGAGTTGGGAAGCACTAATTACTCCTTATGTCGAGGATCCTGACAAAGACTCCGAGAAACAACAGAGTACGGATTGTTGTGAGAAGTGGGTTATTATTAAACACTTGCTGAGAAATGCAGATTACCATTAATGGAACTTTAACATTATGTTAAGTTACAAAATAAATAGAAAAGGAGCTTACACTCTGATATTGCACCCTAAGTCAGTGGCAACTGACAATCACAGAGTTAGACAGGGTGCAGGTATTATAGTCAAGGATGTGTCCAGTATTTCTGACATGAGCAGACACAGCCCCCAACCCTTCACATTCCCTAGCAATCTTGAGTGATTTCTTTCAAAACTTTAGCCTCTCAAAGACATGAGAATTACTGTCCCATCCTATTATAGATTCATAGGATCCAGTCTAGCTTAAATTAGATATAGATTTTCCAGAAGTGCAGCCATCTTTGTGACATGGGCAAACCGTGTTTCATCCTGTTTTTCTTCCTCTGAGTTTAATGGTACCTGACCTGTACAAAGCATACCCTTGTTTTTAAAAGCATTGTGTTTTTCACATTTCAATATACTTTTCAAAATCTGCTTTACTCATGGTATGTGTGACAATGGCATATATGTTCTGCATAGGTCACTAGTAACCAAGTATCAGCTCTGCTTAAGATGAGAAACATGGATCTGACCTCATATCTATTGTGAAACCTTGCCCTGCCCTTTGAAAACATGATCATGATTTCATATTGATTAGCTCATTTAGAAACAGGTTTACAGCCTTTTGGTTTGTTTTACAGCCCCAAGCTCCTGACATTTTTTCCTTGTATGAGCAAATTTTTGTTGCATCTAATGATTCTGATGACTCTTGCAACACAGGGAGCTGGTGGCTTGGCTCTTCTGAAGCTGTGTCAGCGGGAGGCTGCTCTGTGTGCTTGTCTGAATTGAAGTGCTTCAGAAATGCCGTGGTTCACGGATCGGCTCTCTAAGTGTCACCTTGTGTTCCCTGGGAAAAGGTAGACTCATCTTGCTGCAGAGATGGGTCATACCCAGTGTAATTAATTCATCAGTGGTTTCTGATGGGATGATATTTCATTGATGGAGAAGAAAAACATTTTAAAAACTGTCTGTTGCAGGATGAGCTGTTGCCCCAGGTTGTTCATCATAGTGATTCACTGCAACTTGATTTCTTTTGAGAAGTACTCTCACTGCTGCTCTAGACCACTATGTACCAGTATTTGCCAGGTGAGGTGGGCTGGCTTGTCTCATGGGGAACCTGGCGTTGGTACGATACTGAGGTGTATAATAACGGCAAACCTGGAGGGACACAAGAAATATTATGAAGCTTTTCTTACTGCAAACACTCTTGGTGTAATTTCAGTATAACTGCCACCCTATGATGCTCTAATTGCTATCAGGTTGTCTTAGGGTAGAAAATGTTTGTGCTAGATGTGTTATGTGTAAGTACATCTTGTAAATAACACTGTTATCCCACAGGGGTATGTTGTCTATAAGCACCATACCGATGTGTTTTCCAAGTGGAGAAGGTTACAGGGCTCGCTTATACAAATAATCAAATATTCCTCAGATAATATGCTTGAAGTCCTTTTCTTGGTTATTATACCCTCCTCCTCCTAACATGGAAACTTGTTGTTATTGACAGGCTGCAATGAAGTGATTACCTGTCCATGTGACAGAGAGTAGGGCAAAGAAAAGAGCATGGGACTGACTGTAATCTCAGTCCATCCACTGAAAAATAGATAAAGCTTTGGATGTAAACTGTTAAGGCTCTAGCTTGTAACTTTTGCTTTTCTTATTGTCTCTGATCTTTATAGCAGTGACTTGCCTTTCCAAGAGAAGTGCTGGGAAGTGAGTAAGCAGCCCGGGCTGGTGCTGGTGCAGGTACAGCTGGGGTGTGGAACTACTGGGGCTGGAGCAGGCAGAACCCCTTGGGCAGCTGGCTTCCAGTGCTACTTGGGGATGAGCTGACTCTTTATCCTCAGGTGCTGTGGCCCTTTCCAGTGCTTTCAGCTGTGTATAATTCATCTGTGTTGCAGATCAGTTAGATGGGGGAGGGATCTGAAGCCTAAATTTGGAAGGAATCTGCTTTTTTTTGGATGTTTTATGCTGTGAAGCTTCATGGATGAAAGCATCCTGAGGGCAACAGAAGCATGTGACAAGAGAGGCAATGAAAGCTACTGTGCTCAGCATAATTAAGGAGGAGAAGAGACATGACTGTGTACACAAAATTGGGAGCATATGAAAGCTCAAATACAGGAGGAACCAGATGACTGGGAGAGTAAACACCGATTGCATGTGTCTCACTGAATTTCTGAAATGAATTCCAGCCGCCAGAGCTAGAAGGTGCAAAACTAAGTGGAAGGTAAGGAGGAATGTCAGCAGCAGTGAAAAATGAGACCTGTAGTACTTGCAGGGGCTTTAGAGATTTGTTTGAAAAAGATCAAAAAGACTGAAAAGTCTTTTTCAAGAAAAATGATAATGCTTGCAGCTCTGGCGGGCATGAAGGCTAAGACATGAAAAGGCGAAGGGATGTAGACTTGGCTGTAGCTGTAGGGTTCAAGGGCAGGACTTCTCCTGCCTGTGAGGCAGTGCTATGTGCATGCTGAACATTCATGCCTGTGAGAGACTGCTCGTCATGATCCTGCAAGGATGACCTGCTGTCTGTTTTGGAGAATGCTTTGCAGTAGATCCACTTTCTGTTATGTGAGGCAGCTGTGTGGCTGAAAGGTGAGTTCTGTCCTGAGGAGTTTAACAATTTCACAGACCAGGCCAGCTTCTGCTGACTGGAACAAAGAAGGAATAAAATGTACCATTGGGTCTGCTGCTGGTGAAGGTATGATAGCACAGAGTTGTACAAGAACCTGGGAGAAAAACATATTCTAGGGAAATATGTTGCATGCTATGGACAGGCTCAAGCAACTTGGATGAAGTGGTATTATCGTCTCCAATGACCAGAGATGTCCTGAGAGGAGTGTGCAGTCCAGACTCCAGACACAGCTCTCCTTCCTAGTGGTCAGCAGGAAACCAGGATCAGACAGATTCACATATGTTGTCTGCAGAGTGTTGCCTCCTGTGTGCCTGTGTTTCTTTCATGGACCTAATGTGCAAAGTTTTAGGGTTTGCTGCACTGGCTTTTAGAGCTGAGTATATAAATGAGAGAAAGGGAGAAGTCTACTGAGTATTCATAGTAAGGCAGAGACAATGAGGTGGGAAGTACCATGGTGTATCTTGGTCTGGATGGAATGGTTATTGCTACTCTAAAATCAATAACTTGAAATAAAGCTGCAAGATAAATGTACACAGTGGAACTAATTCATGGCAAAGTCTGATATGGAGTAGCTCGTATGCGATTGATAAACAGCTTCACTAAATTAGAGTTTCACAGTAACAGGTAGTTCAGGAAATTTATTGCTGGCATAAGAGTGAAAAAATTATCCCAGCGAGGAAACAACTTGTAACAGTTGCAGACATGTAATGATCCTTGGAAAATTGGTGTGCAGAGCCAGGCATTCGGTACTGGAACACAGCCGCTCAAGAACAGCCTTGCTCTGGTCTAGAAAGAGGAGTCAGTTGCCTACAGACGTAAATACAAATTATTTAAGCAATATCTAGAAATTTCTACTTAGTTTTTGCTGAAGAAATCCACCCATTGATCCGCAGTTTGACCCAGAAGTTTTCAGACTTTTTAATTTTCTTGATAAGACGAGATACCAAAAGCCCTTGCAATGTGGCCATTCATGCCCCCCACCCAAAGGTGTTCTTAAACAGACAGTTCTTCTAGCTACATTTGTTTACTTTCTTAAAGTCAGTAGATACAGTCAAGCTGCCATCAGTTTTTGAGGTGATTGTTGCTGGGCAGATTTGAAGATCCTGATTCCAGAACAATTACAATGGTTATGTCCTCTGAAAAAATATATATGTATCAATTCTTTTTAAGATAATGGCATTTCTCGCTAATCATGAGCTGAAGTAAGTAAAACTAACCTACAGGATGCAAGCAATGCTGTATATTTAATAGAGTCTGAAGGAATAAATAATAGACCTTTTATGAGAGGTTACTCTTTAGTAAAGAAGAGATATTAAAATTATTTGTTTGTCCAATTTCTAAACAAATGGTAGCTACTGAAAATGGAACGCATTCTTTTAACCTAATGCATTTTGATACTTTACAAGCAGAAGTGTGTTATTTTTTCTACTGCAAGACAGTGCTATATAACTGAACTAAAAACAGTATGAAAAAAGTCTTTAAGAAAAAAAAATCTTTGAAATATTATGGTCTTAGTTACAAAATCTTTCTGGTCTTTTGCTGTGTTCTTGCACCCAGCCTCTTCCACCCAGATTTTCCACGGGAAATGGTGGTTTATGCCATCATGAGAAACAGTATTATCTTAGTCTTTAATAGACAGCTACCTTTTAGATGACTCCTGGCAAGATTTACACATATGGGTGGGAGGCTGCTGTATATTAGGTTCCTTAACTACACTTAATTAGCTGATATCAATAAGCACTGGTTATTAATCACTGGAATCTACCAATTTCCAACTGTAAGATTTCATTCAGATAAAGACCCAGCGAATTAACTGGGGTTAAAATCTGTGCTTCACATAAAACCAAGAATGGTTTGCAACCCTTCCTTAGGTATCTCCCTTCAGTATGACTGTGGTACTGATGTGTAATTTTGATTCTTGCTGGAAGCAGTTCTCCTAACTCTGATATCTTAATTTACATTTATTTTAATAGCAGGTGATCCTTTGGTATTAATTAGTACAATTGCTGCAATTATCTTTTTCTTATTTCTTTTTATGTAGAATAATAATGGTATTAATAGCTTGCATAAATGGGGAAAAAGAAGATAGGAAAAGTACCTCACATCAGGTGTGGATTTTGTGGTTAAGCTGAGGGCAAACCCAGCATATCCTGAATCTTGATAAATTGTATAAGCCTGTTTTCACCTCACCCATCTCTCCCTTACTTACTTCAAATCAAGTGCCCGTTTTTCTAGTATCATTGCCGCAGATCCAGACCTTCCCCACCCACCCTTCCCTGAGATGTCAGCTCTATGTGAGCAAATCCAGTGAAAGTAAAATTAGACAAAAAACACTTAAGTGAGGTGAAAAAAAAAATCCTTGTGCAATTTTTAAGAATCAGAAGTGAGAAGCAATCCCTTCAATCCAATGTGTTCTATAGCGTATAAAGTGAATAGTAGCATAATGGAATAGCTTGGGAGAACTGTGACACCGTTTGTACATGTCAAGGGAAGTGTGACAATGAAATGTATTTCACAACAAAGAAGTCAAAAATGTACTTGGAGACCCTTTCCTTCTGCTATGAACTAGCAGATTGCCTCCGTTTCGTCAGCCTGGCCCAGCATCTGTTTCACTGGTGTACGTGGAATGAGTGGTTCTGAACCAGCAGTTTTCCAGATCATTAGACAGTGACCAACCATCAGCTTGAGTCTTTCATTCTACTGCTTTTAAAACTAGCAAAAGAAACTCTTATATTGAAGGGCCTAATTTACAGTCTGTGGGACTTGCATTGTAAACTTAGAGGTCTGAACAAATTTTGAAGTGGATCTTCATGCTCTTCTCTTTTCTCCCCCACACTAGGGCAGAAAGCTTTTATCCTGGTAAAGTACAAGAAACTTCATGAAAACAGGACTGTCTTCAGTAAGAAAACCCTTATAGATTGGGACTCACAGAAGTATCTATAATTATTAACTTGCAAGGTAATAGAGGAGCAGAGAGAAAGGGTCAAACAGTAGCACTAATGCCATGACAGAAGCTGATAAGTTCAACTTTTGTATGAAAGCAACAGCCTAATACTCCAGGGTGAAACAACACTGATGCAACTGGCATTCCAGTGGTAGGTGATAAGTTACATTCAGCTTGCAGGTATGGCACTGTGAGGTACTCTTGCCTTCTGTTCCTCAATTCAAAGCAAAATCATACATTTTACAAAAGACGAAAATATGATTTTTTTAATCTTTATTGTTTACAAATGAAGTCTTCTACTTTGTTTCTCAGCAGGATAAACTCAAAGCGACTAAAATGTAAATCGGAGAAAAACTGGCTATAAAACTTGCCTAATCCTTGGGAGACCAGTTTGCTTCTGTACAGACATTTGAATTCACATATCATGTCATGAAGAAGAGAGCGTTGACCATTCATGAAAGGCTGGTTGAGGTGCTGAGAAATGCATCAGTCTCTGTCCTAACTGTCCTCCTCTAAAGGCAGCATTCATGTACCCAGGGTGAAAACCAAGTGCTCCTGTCTTCCAATTGACTGTGTGAGCCAGGAGCCTGAAGGGTCATTCTCACTCCATAGCTTAGTGAAGGCTTACTTTATGTAATGTAGCCTACACTCAAGAGAAAGGCTTATTGGGAAAGCCTTCTCCTCATAAAACAGTGGCTGAAAAGCAGTTGCTCTTGGCTAAGATCCTTGCCTGGGTTCGGCAGAGTACACCTAATCTCTCAATGCTGAAGGGAGTGCCTTCATTGAAAAGCCAAAGAATGGCCTGAGACAGTCTCACTTTAAGTCAAGACAAGGGAAAGGTTCTCCAAGTTGGGCATTATGTTTGGCGATGTAATTCCATGTCTTGTCTTGTTCACCATTCGAATATTTATCCAAAGTCAAACATTAAGAGTAGGAACTGAGAGTTCCTGTCTTCTCCTGCAACCACTCATGAGCATGCTGAGGGAAGAGGCACATCCACATCTCTGCAGGCAGAGGAAGGGATTGAACATGAGTAGTCTGACAATTGCAACAGAAATGCATTTTTCTTCAGCAACTTTAGGAATCTGGCTCACGTAACAAAATTCAGAGCTGAAACTACTCAGGAACTTAAACTTTAATGAACTACTTGGTGACAAGCAAAACTGAAATTGTTGAGGGGAGGAATTTATCATGCTCTACAAACAGATGATGTCTCCGTGCAACCTGGTCTGTGCTCCCTCTAAAATAGTGCTAGGAAGCCTTAAGAGTGCGTAGATTTTGCAATTCACTTATATCTTTTTTTCATGAAAGTTCAAGAAAATACTATGGGATAAATTCTTTGCTTAAGGAGATCAGCTTTCAGCAACATTCACAGCCAAGTTTCTTTTTTCATTCAACAGCCCCAACAAAGTGACACAATATATATTCTTAAGAGTTGATTAAAAAATAAATGCTGAGAACAAAAAGCAAGAAAACAGCAATACAAAAACCAATCCAATACAATGCTCAGCCTGATCTCGCTATCCATTACAAGTTACAATCTCTCTCTTTTCCAAGATCTTTGTTTTTTTTTTTTTCTGGAGCTGTCATGTGGTAAACGGCTTCCACATACACAGATGCACACAGTGTGGGATCCTTAGAGTGTGAACAGTAAGGGAAATTGTTTAGCACAGCCTTTATGAGACTTTTCAAAGGGTTATCCTTGTCATTCCTAGAGGAAGAGGGTTTTTTTTTTTTGCGTAAGCTTTTGATGGCAATTCAAAGAAATTTTTTTTTTTCCCCAGGAAGCAATGCAGCATTATTTGCAGCTGAAACAACTGTACCTCATTCATAACATTCCTCCTTACGATTATCTAGAGAGTAGAGGAGGGAAGATGTGGGCACAAGGTTGTTGAAGGAATGGCAGAGTGGGATTCCTGTTGCCTGACTTTTGTCATGTAAGCAGGGCATGTAGTATAAATCAACTATCTCCACACAGCATGGTCTTTGAGAAGAGGCAGACACTTTCAGAGGGTTCCTTGCTAAGATGAGAGGCTAAAATCTGTTGATGTAATTCACTCTAGAAATAATTTTTCTCTGAGAGATGGGCTCATAAAACTTTGGGAAATACATTGGTACTGTGGGAGTAGACAACAGGAGGATACCAAACATAAACAGACAAAACCCCCATATAGTTTATTTGTGGTTGCACATCAGTGCTTTCTACTAGGCAGCATGGAAAAGTGTTGTATGGGTTGTTATGGCCTCACTGTAAAATGTTTCCATAACTGCAAATTGTTTGGCTTTTGGTATTTCCCATTAGTATTCATTAATGTATTATTGTTTGTATTAATAAGTAGTTGTGATTTCAGTTTAATAAGCATCATTATATTGTGCATGTGTGTAAATTAATTTCTGTTTTCTAACTGCTGTACAGTAAAATTGTGTAAGGATATCATGTAACAAGTAAACTCCCAATTAATGTAGTTTGATTGCCTTTGAGTCACCTCTGAAGCATTTTAATTGTGAGACACACAGATTACCTCACCAAGTGATGTAATGAGGTTTACTTGAGAATTTCTGCCTATCTAATGGTCTAAGAAAGACACTCTTCCACCTGGTGAGTAGTTTATTTTCTTCAGTGGAACCTCTGGTTTCAATGTAAATTTTTTTTTTGTTCCAGCTCATTGGCTTGAACCTAAGAATGGAACCATCCTTGTCAAATATAAGAAGTCCTCATGGGTTAAAGGCAGCCTCTGATAACATGACAGAAATAGCTCCACTCAATAGGTCAAGAGCTGCCCTCACTAAGGAAATATTTCAGATTTTGGCTCTATGAGATGATTCCTGCTCCTGGCAAGAAACATGAGACGAGATACTCGCAAAATTATGATTTTCTGCAGATAATCCTTAGCTCAACCATCTCAAGTATTTTCACAATACACTAGAAATCTGGAAACATCAGTTTGCCTTGAAGGATTACATTATTTCTGTCTTAATTTGATATAAAAAATACAGAGATGGAAACATTTTCTAATAATAATAATACCCCAGCCCTTTCATGCCTAAGAACAATCTCAGGCTGAGTTCAAAGTTAAGTTTTGTACAGTCATTTCCATATCTGAACCACTTAGTTCATCCTGAAAAGTAACTCTCCAGCTTTTATTAGGGTAGCTGTCAACCCGCTCAGCAACTGAGCGTGGGATGGGCCCAAGGGAAAGGTAAGTCAGCTACCTCAGGTGATGGAACACCAAAGTAATAATGAAGAGAGAAGGTCTTAACTCTCCCTTTTCTGCTGAACAACGCATAGAAGATGACCACGAACAAGATAGTAAGTTGTGTGCTGTAAGAAGTTATAACAGTATGTGTAAAGAGCCAGTAGTCCTGGAAGTACCAAAACATGAGCCCTCTGTGTCAAAGCAGAATTAATCCCTCTTCCCAATTGTGTGCACTAGAGCACACAATAATTTCCTTAGGGCGGGCTTGGTTTTGGTTTCCATGTGTCCTGAAAAGAACTTTGTGTAATATCAAAACTGATAAAAAACATGACAAAGTTATGTCTTTGCAACCTTTCAAAAGTCACTCAAAATAAAAAGAACAAACCAAAAAACTTAATGAAAGGCTATTTTTCCCCCAAAGTTTGGGAGTACTGCGATAAATTTTATGCCAGGAGAAAAAAATGCCACCTTTGGGAATATGATACAAATTGTTCTGTGCTATGCTGTGTTTTCATTGAGGGTAACAGACATAAACACTTAAATATTGTATTGAGTAAAAAAGTCTCTCCTCAGTCAAATAATGACTCATTATTTATCTGCAGGTCCTTCTGAAGTTTCTTGTGGTACCTAATGGCAATGAATTAAGACTTCTGTGCTTTCAAAAGTTTGTAGACAAAGATCTTAAAAGAAAACCTGAGTGGAGATGTCTCTTTTGAAACGTGTTTACAGTCTTTTATGTTTCTCCCTGTTAGTCAAAGATCAAATTTAATCAGGGAATGTAGATTGTTCTCTATGTTTAACATAAATCTCTTTTGATGACCTCTCATCCTGCACATTTAAACAAAGAATAAAAGGTTCTGAATTCTGTATACTAGCTTGGAAATGTGTATCATTTAATTTCCTTTAAAAGCTGGAGAGCTTTGAATCCCCTAGAATGTAAATTAATGACTTCCATAAAATATGTTTAGCTGCAAAATGCTAGACACTTCCCTTCTGTACAATGTTTGTCAACTCACATCTCATTTTCTTACTTGCCTTAATGAACATGAAAGATATAACCACCCATCACCTATTTTCTTAGGGGGAAAGAGAAGGAAAGCAGAGGAAAAGAAAACAGAGAGAAAGCAAAAAATCATCATTGATCTGTATTTTTTTCCTTTGTGGATAGTAATATGAAAGCAGGAATTATCTGGGACACATTAGCCAGGTTCCTAATAAACACATTACTGTCCTCCAACTGGGGTCAGTCACTGTGTCAATATACTTCTAGTGATTAGGTGTGACCTCTTTGCCAAGCTGTCTTCTGCTGAAGTGCTGCACAGCATCTCTGAACAGAGAAAATGCACAAGCAGTTAGAGTGGAAGTGTGTAAACCTCATTTGAGGCATCTACACTGGCATGACCTGCTTTTGCCAAAGAGGATGGAAGACCTGAGACTGTCCATGCCCTTTGTACGGTCCCACTGGAGACTCTATGCCTAAGGAATGCCTCTTGGAGGGGCGCAGGGCAGCTGAGCCCACTGATCACACATGGTACAAAAGCCTAATGTGATTAGCCATATAATGGAGGGACAAAGCTAACAGCTACTCTTTAGCGTGTAGATAAAGCCAGTGAGTTAACAAAGATGTCCAGGTCACCCCAGTATGCTGCCATTCAAGATTTTGGTCAACACCTCAATTACTTGTTATTATTACAATATATTCCTCTTGCAAACTGTACTGCACTTCCTCCAAGAGGCTGCTACTGCTCTCCGAGCAAATAAGATTTTTTTCCAGTGACTGGGCTTGTTTAGCCCTGTATTTGCCCTTCACCTGCATCTCTTGGGAAGTTTTACTGCAAATGCTGCTTTTCAAAACCTCCAATTTATTTTTCAGGTGGTTGCAGGACTCTCTGTGCTACCCAGGCCTCACCTCATGACAGCAGAGAGGGGCACAGAAATAGAAAAGAAATAAAGGGGAAAAGAAATAAAAGAGTCATTAATGGATTCAGATGTTGTTTTACACAATAACCGAAAACTCTTTGTGTTCATTACATATTCAGGTTTGACATTTCTGATGAGCACGACTCGACGGAAAGGAGTCAGTCAGGTCTGTTCTGGACATTGGTGACACCAGGGTTTAGCTCAGTTTTCCCCAGCTTTTTTTTTACTTCCTTGATTTTACAGTTTTAATGTTTGCCATGGTTTCATAAAGCAGTTTATAAGCATTCTGCTGAAACACCTCACTTTCATTGAGAAAGCTCTGAGGTTTCTCTTTAACAAAAAAGAGTAAGGCTACACTAAACTTCCACAAAACACTTATGAAGGTGGAAATTCCTCTGTTACATGGGTGCCAGGAATTTCATTTGTCTGGTGAAGTAAATGAATTGATTAATAGAGTCCTAAGGGAACTGAAATGGCAGAGAACAGGTGTTGCTGGACAGTAGAGATGCTCGTGCATTTTCTGCCATTGCCTGTGGCTTGGCACAGTTACCGAAGCATGGATTTGTGGAAATATGTGGAGCTTGCCTAATAGGAAAATCCACTGAGCTAAAGAGCAAGTTTCTGTCTCCCCTTATAATTCAGTTGCATAAGGATTTTAGAAGAAATGCTGTTGTGGTGTAGAGTGTTTCCTTAAGGAATAAAAATACAGAAACATTTAGATTATTTATTTCTGTTCCCTTGTTTCCTGACCAGGAAGTGCCAGACCATGGTTGTCATCAGGGTACAGTACCTGCATGCAAGCAAGCTGTAACAGGAAGTGTGAAAAATCCCATCTCAGAGAGACAAGGGCAGAAGAAGTCTTGCATTGATTTTGGTTTCCATAACCATCTCCCATGGATAGGTGAGTGGGGCCCACAGAAAGGATACTGGATACTGGCCATGGTCTATTTCTTTCCTTCTTGACTCAGGGTGGTCCAGCCTCACCCAGGGCTGATGGAGGGATGACAATTGTGGAGACTGTGATTTATAGGTTTAAACACTGGGCTATAGACAGTTGTAAAAGGTATTTTTGGGTTTCACCTGCTGTCCTCATCTACTCAGAGCAAAGGAATCACCATGGATAGCCAACTTCCATGAAGTGGGTGATGCCCGCAGCCTGTTTGTGGGACCACCCTGTTTTTTCACTTTCCACAAATGTTTCGCAAGACAGGCACAGAATAATAAGCTTCTTTAGAATTACAACTGCTTGATTTCTAGCTCCTGCCCTTCCTCCTTGCAAAGATCCATCAAACTTTCCATCTGAGCAGCACTCACTCAAGTAACCACCGTCTGCTACACGCCTGAAGAACCCAAACCTTCAGAACTTCCCAGCGGACTGGATTCCCTAAATTAGTGCAGCTGAAAGGGAGGGAGGGTCATTTTTTGACAATAGTCCTCTCTTGCAAGGCACACCTCTGAATGGAGCCAAGTATCTTAGCAAACAGGCGTCCGTGCAAACCTGCAATTTCAATTACCTCTCCTTTGGGGGAGTTATAGCACAGTGAAATCTCATCTTTGCAGTACAGTGCCACCTTCTAATAATCTGTAGCAAAGCTTAGCCTGGAAAATGCCAGGCACAATGAAACTTGTGCTGAGTGCTGGTTTGCTGCTGTTTGCTTCCAGAGCAATGGGAGAATATGGCCCTGCTCTGGTAGGGACAGTGCTCTGGCAGGGGGCATCAGTGACTTGCTCTGTGAGGGTGCTAAACTTGCTCTGCCAACGTCGAAGTTACTGTGGCTTGTTACCTGCATCAGTTTGATTATTCTGATGCCTTTTGGGAGCTGATGGACTTTACCTTCCACATTAGCACATTGATTTTAAGAAGTTTGGTGAACATTAGGTACCTGGGAAGAAGCAATGCTACAGACAAGGCAGACAGGAACAGAGAACTTTAGGTGCTAACTGGGCACTGCATGGAGGTCTTAATTACCTTTTGTTACCCTGTTCACTTGTAGGCATTACCCAGCTGGGTCAGAACACTGAACTGTCTGAAGCAAGACAATCATATTAGCAATGTGGCTCCCTGCAGTCGCCCCCTTGGCTTCCTTCTCAGTAAAGCATGTAACTCTGCTGCTCTGTGGCATCCTGCCAAGACTGGGTGTAGGATCATGTGCCCAGCCATTACTCATATATTTAAAAATAAATATAAAAAGTAGAAATTTTCTGCAATATTTATTTTTAAAGGGTATTCAGGAAAAAATCGGCTTTACCTGACATCTAGAAAAAGTCTTTAATCTCTTCTTCCATCTTTGAAACCTAGTTGAAAACTCTATACAAACTGCTGACCCATGTCTTACTGGAAACTCTGCAGTTCATTTGGCATTGCAAGTACCCAATGAATAAGGAAATATCCAAGAGAATCCACAGAACAAAACATTTTGCAAATGTGACAGGCAAAAAAGAACATTATTAAATACAAATAGATTATTTTTGACTCTAGAAATTAAAATTTGGCTTTTACAATGGGAACAATTATTAAAGTTGAGAAGGAAGCTAATCTCATTAGCAGTGCTACTTAATAATGAAACAACCTGCCTCAAATTGAGGGTTCTAGGCATACTTGGAATAAATTGTAACCACGGAGACTATTGTGATATAGAAAATCATGAAAAAAAGGCAGAGAAATTGACATGGCATCAATGTAAATGCAGACTAGGAGAATAAGGACTAGATTAGATTCAGTAAACTGTCAGGTGTAAGCTGGGCAGTTTGGCTTTCCACTCCCAGTCTCCATTCAGACTGGCACCCTGAGTGTGCTCTGGTTGCACTGGTGCTCTGGTTGCACAGCTTGTCACAGCAATTCCTGAACAGTACTGGGAAAAAAACCTAGTCCAATGTGGAGATGTCTCAATAACTTGTACATCCAGCATGTGATTTTGTTCAGGTGAAGGCACTGCAGAGGAGTTTTTTGAAGGATAAGTCTGTGTTGTGTGCTGTGACAGTTTATGTTCTTCATTGCCTCTGGTTTCTCTTGGCAGCAAACATTTTTTCACATTGCTCTTGTCTTGAAGTGTGATTACTTGCATTTCAGAAGAATCTAATTGATGTCCATGAAAGAAAAGATGCAAGACCTAGTGGAATCTACTTAATAACATTAAGTTAGCAAAATTTCTCGCTTACCTCCCAATTTCTTCATCTCATACATAGCTCAGTAAGTGGATATCAGTATTGACTTAGAGCACAGCAATTGGCTCAGCTTTTGGTGGCAGTACTACAGGGTTTATCCAGAGAGAATAATATCTTTAATTGAATCCTAGAATAAATCGTTTGGTGTTATGGAAAGAAAAAAAAAGGGAAAAAACAAGATGGCATCATCAGGTTGCCCTGGTCTAATCTGATTGTCCAGCATGGACCACACAAGGCACAGTGACAAAATGGTTTTATAGGTTAAGTAAGGGATTGTACTTCATTCCAGAAATGTCACTGTTACAGCAGAATGTCTGCTTCACAAAAAACTTCTGCTGTTATCATGTTGAGCGATGGGAGCTGAGGGCATGTGGAAGGACTTGTGAGCCCTCCATCTGCATGTCAGAAGAGCTAGGCAGCTTTCAACTGAGAGACAGAGAATTATCTTGCTTTTCCTGTCATTTCAGTTTCCCTGAGAGTGTGAATCTTTTGTGTTTGTTTCAAATATAAAATTCTTAAAATGTTTGTATAGTGGGCTTGTTTGGGTAATGTGATATAACTCCTTGCAAGCTTTTACACTTTCAAAGCCAAATTCTATTCTTTCCTACTTGTCACATACAGAATGGCACTTTGGCTCATGGCTGTCTCTTTGGATGTGGATGTGGAAATACAATTGCAATATAATATAATTCTGTATCCATTAAAATGAGTGATAACTATACCACAGCATTCATCAGGATCCAGACCAATCAACAGGCTGAGAGCACAGACTTCTCACGGACTGTGGTATCCACTGGCTCTGTGGATAATATTAATGCTCTATGCTCTTTGTTGGACAATTCAGTCAACCCGTATTCTAGTAACATAGCAAGGAATAGGCAACAAAAATATGCAGAACAGGTGTATTAACACTTGGATGTGACAGCACCTGGCTTTAGAGTATATTCCAAAGTATCTTCAAAGCTATCAGAGTACTTTCCTCCATTTTTTTATGAGGAAATAACTTGTTGAGAAAATGATTTATATTGTTGCAGTGATTAAAAATAAAATTTTGAGGAAATGTTATTTTGGTGATACAAGCTTGTCATCAAGTGTTGTGTGGTAGCAATTCTATCCACAGCCAGTAACAAAAGAAAACTATTTCAATGCATTTAGTGGTGTTTTGAGGTAGTGTCTGGGGGAATACATTGTTAATGAGATGATTCCACTGTCTTTGCAAATATAAATTTGCTTTCTGAATTTCATCTGCTTCTGGGGAAACAGTGGCTCTAGAGTATCATCAGGCTGAAAAACTACCATTCTTCATCTTTTCAAGCTTCCCAAGCAGAGTACTTCATCTGCTGGCCTTCTCGCATATCCACATTCAACTTCCTGGTGGTTTGTGTTTTAACTCATTTAACAAGATAAGTTCAAATTTGATTTACAGAAAAAGTATTCCTAGGCATGCTTAGGTCTGTAATTTTAGGCTGTCAAACACCAAGACGATATTTTCCACAGAAGAATCTTGACGTTTCTTTCCATGCTGTATTTTCTAGAGTCTTCACAGCTGAATAGGTTCCAAAGGAATAAGAGAGAGCTTGAATTAACAAATAGAAACTTACACAGGACATTTATATTCCACACTGTGTACAGGAATGTGGGTTTATTTTGCAAGATATGTATGGGTTTGGTAAATGAAGAATAAGGCAAGGATCTTTACTTTAAAAGTCACCTTCTGTGATGATAATATTCTCTTGAAACATACTGAAAAATTTTACTAAGTGGCAGAAATAAAGGTAAATTGTATTCATTGCATATTCATGAAGTCTGCCTTTCAAAAGGAAACATTGAGTGCTAAACCCATCTGACTGGAGCATGAATCTTAGACTAGCCACTAAACACTACTGAAGAGGAGCAGAAATCTTTGGTTTCATACCACATATTTTACATCTATCACCCTCTCAAACTTCATTAGACCCAGAGGTTAAATACTCGATTGACAATCACATATTTGTATTCAGAAATTGTAACATCAAAAATAAAGGATGTTAAAAATGTTCAAAGCCTTGCTCATTCCTGTTTAAAGGAGGAAAAAATTATTATTGTCAGGTTGGGCACTGCAGCCATCCGTGTACTGCTGATTTGCAGTGAGGGAGTTTGGTTCCTCAGGAATCTCAAGATCATCTTAAATCCCGATCCCCCCAGTCACCTCCACATTGTAGGCGTTTTGTAAGCTCACGTCTCTTATGAAATACGTGGTGAGGATCCTGTCTTGTGACTGTGGTGTATATTTACCTTGGTAAGATTCAGCTTGTAGCACAGACAGATATCCATTGTACCAGTTTTCTGACTTTGAATTTGACTTCTGTTCAGGTAGAGAGAAAATGCATTATTTTCAACCTAAAAGTTATACCGCCCTTGTAATTCTTAATGTGAAATTCACACTTCCAGGCCTTTGAAAAATACACAATGACCGAAAACATATTGTTTTTATGTATTTTACAGTATGTTAAAAGGTAAATAACCCTTTCCACTAAAAGAAAAGTCAGAAATTCTTTTCCCTACAAGATGATCAAATAACCTGTCACATCTATGTTCACAATAATTTATGCTGTAAAGGGGCAAAATCTGTCTTGAAGAAATAGGATTAATGTGGGCTGATTTCCCACCTCACACCCCTGACCTTTGCAAAAAAATGTAATTTTCTGGGGGACTTGAGGACTCTGCCTCCAGAGTCTGAAAATATCTAGTATATTATCAGGAAAGAATTTTTGGTACTTTTCTTTTAGGACATGCTGGGAAAGTCAATTAGTCCTACTGGCTGACTAGTGGATTGCCAGCTCATGTGTATAATTCAAGCTAGTCTTAAAGAAGATGTTTCTCCAGCAGTGCCACTGAAAAGCTTAATCTGTATTAAAGTTAAATGCAGTAGAAATATCATCCTGAGAGCCAAATGAGGCCAAAACAAGGGCTGGAAGGAATACCAGCCGAGGCCAGGCTTGTATCCTCCAAGAAGGTCTCAGACCCACAGCTCTGATAGGCTCTAGAGGTCCCTACAGCCCGTGTGGAGCCCATATGGTGGAGTATGGAGTATGTTCCCTCCCTGCTTTCCAGCAGTGGCACCAGCAGTGATGCCCGGGGATGTGTCTGCCTCAACCATCCTCTCACTGCCCTGCTCCTGCCCAGGCACTGGGATAAGCCCTGAAGAGCCCCCATGGCCCTTGGTCCCCAAGGAGCCCCTAGTTTGCGTGGCACCCTGACACACAAACTCAGTTCAACCTATTTCCTTTTTGCATCTTATTCTTGCCTTAAAAAAAAGTTGTAAACAGTGTTATAATTCGTGACTAGATATTAATAAATTCATGTGAGTAAATATTTGGTTCTCTTCAGCTCTGTGGAGAACAATTAAATGATGAACAGATTGTGACTAAGTACAATTAATAGTGCCAGAGTGTACTTTCATGGGGGAATAAATACAACAATTAGTGTCCTATTTTATTGGTTGTGTACAATTTTTCCAGCTACAATGGCATTAACAGAGCAGGCTAAGATTGCATCCAAAACATCCGCTCCTCTCACATCCCTGGATTGTGTAACTTGGGAAGAATAAAGCTCAGACACAATCTTTGCTTGTTAGAAAGCTAAAGAATGGTTGATCAAGGAAATTTTCAAACGCTAAGCTAGAGCTCCAACTCAGAAACATGTGACGATGTATTCAAATGTCTGGGCTGTATTGGTAGTCAGGGAGTGGTTGAGAGAGCATGGTACCCTACTAACACAGCTACAGGGCTTTCACACTGGCTCTGGTCATACCTTTCCCTGCTGTACTCCAGGGTGGAAATCAGCTTCCCCTGGACTCTCTGACTGAGCAGGTGGTGGGTGATGGGGAGAACGGGATAGGATGAAGGGAAGCAAAGCTACTGCTTTAGCTGCTCCTGCTATGCAGCCTCCTAACACCTCAGTGAGGTGTAGGACTTCAGCCACCGACGTAGAAAAGGGTTATGGACTGCAGTTGGCTCCCTGTTTGGCTCTGCATTATGTCTGATTTTAAAATGCAAAGTCACACTTCATATGGGGTAACATCTGTCAACTGAAGCTTCTCAAATCTGGATGAATCTGAGATGATCTTTTAGGCAGGAGGAGAGATATCCTTGCCAACTAAATCCCCCAGGAAAAAATTGCCTGAATTCTCAGAATGGGCAAAGCAGCTCTCAGGAATGACCGAATCATTTTCATTACTCATTTTCACTTCTTCTCTCATCCTGCCTATAAAAGTCTTGCAGCCTTTTGGGTGAAATAGTCTGGGTTAGGTTAAGATGCCAGTGGCTGAAACCAGGCTGTTAAAACGGAGTGCACTGGAGAAAGATTTCTACCTGCTGCTTCAATAGGGATGCTGGGGAACTTTGGTCAGTAACTGGTCATATGTTGGTCTGTAATCCCATGTTAGCTCTTGATGCCAGTAAACTTTTTTTCTTTTTTGAAAATCAAAGCTCTCTTGGTTCTCTCCTATGAAAACATCATTTTGGTGTTCCCCACAGCTCCCTGGCACTGTCAGAAGCACGTGTTGTTGCATGAGTCTCAAATGGATCCTTACTTTAATTGCTCTTGCACTTTCCCATGCATTGTTATAGCACTGAAGAATTACTTCAAAGGTGCTGTTTTTCTAAAACATAATTTACTGTTAAAAAGATAGATGAGATGCTCTATGCAAATGCTGTCATTCGGCTTCTTCTTGTAACTGGATTGTTTAGAACAAGGGTAGCCAGTACTTTGCTAACTTAACAAATGTTCACATGTAGATAAATGCAGCATTTAAGGGGTAAGAGGGTGTTTTAAGCTATAGACCATTGCAACAACCAGACCCCCAGCTGCAATGGCAGTGTCTCTGCCGTGCATCCCTACCAGCTCCAGCTATGTTGGGACAGTGTCGTGAGGAAGAAATATGCTATTGGCAGATGAATGCAAATTATGAACCTTTCTCTGTATCCACTCAGCATCTTAACAGCTGGAGTGGGGAAGGGGCTCTGGAGCCCATCCGCCATCTACTCTTGCCCTGAAATAGGCCTCTCATGGGATATGGCGCAAAACTCAGGCAGAATCACATGGGCACAATCCCCTTCATCTGCCACCCTCTTACTTGTGGTGGTGATTCACTTCTTAGACACTAGATTTCGATGGAGCACAACAGCAGAAAAACATCAGGTGTGATGAGAGGTAATAACCGCAAACACAATTTAAATAGAAAGAAAGTTCCAGAACTACCACCAGAGGTAGAAAGCGTATGCATGTATGTATTTAAGCATATTTTCTATATACTGCCATGGTTCATTATACAAGATCCAGTGCTGACTTAGGCTAGTTCTGGACACCCCCATGCCTGTCCCCCCACTCCCATTGTTTAAAAGTTTCTTGTACCAAAGTTGCTATTCAAGATTGAAAGCTGTTGTTCAACCACCGGAAAGGACCTTTTGTAATTTAAATTACTCTGAATATGCTTGAAAAAGCATATATTTTATAAAGACTCAACTTTGATTCTTTTCTTAAAGGTACACAAAATTTCAGCTGATTTTGTTTAACAAAGGCAGATTTTTTTCTAAAGTTAATTTTCATATTCTACAGTCCTCTTCCCTCCCCCAAATAAGCTTTTAGAAATCTTCAAAATTGTTATTTTCAGCTGCGTTTTCTGAAGCCATTACATATTTGCTTTTCCTTATGAAGACTTGCAGAAGTTTCAAAGCAGTGCGTTTCTTGAACTTAAATCGGTAGGGTTTATATTTTATGTGACTTCTTAATAAATGGTTAAGTTCTTTTATTTTCTACAATAAAAGCATTTTCTCTTGCTTTCTTGAGGCTGTATGCATATTACCAATGCTTCAGTCTTAAACTTTTTTGTCTATATCCACTTGGAAAACAACTTTGTATTTAGCTTCAGCTCTCATTTGCCAGAAAATTTTTTATCTCCTTAAATTGTCTTTCCTCTCATTGATTCTAATGTGTTGATTGGATTTACAATGACAATAATGAGTGCATAGACTAAGACCAGACTAAATCTTCTCAGAAAACTCAAACCAATCCAGAAACATATCACCCGCCTTACATGTCTCCTGTTGCTGTCCCCCTAAAAATAAAAAGTGCAATGATTTGGTTCATATTAAGCAATGCAAGTCATCAATAGACTGAAAACAGATTATTCACCCACAAAATCGAAAAAAAAACCCAAAAGTCTTCTTTCTTTCTAACATCTTCAAAGATCACTGTGGTGGTGTGAGGAATATGTTGCATTTAGACTTTTCTATTGGCTCAGGTGAGAGCTAATTCACTCTAGTACAGATGTAAAAATGAAAATAAAAGAAAGACGGATAAATTCCGAATTGTTTCCTGAGCCCTTGTTTTTTACTGTAAGCCTACACTGAACACCTTGAATGCTTTGCCCATTTGTGATAGCAATTCCCGTCACCACCTGGCAAATAGGTCTTTCTCCTGCCAGAATAGATTTTGTGCTGTTGACCCAGTGTAGCTATGCATGAATCTTGAATTGCAGAGGTATTCTGCTTTCCTACAGATTATAGAAGTAAACACTATAAAACTATTAGCTTCTGCCTTGCTGCTCTCCTCTATTGTCAAACAGCCTTGAGCAGCCAAGATTCATTCTGCTCCCCAGGAACCACCATTATGCCAGCATAAATTAATTTGACTTCAATGAAGATCCTCTTCACTTACAACAGCACAGAGAGATCAGATTGGATCAATTGTCTTTAGCAATGTTTTTCTTTGTTGCTGGATAGATAGCATATCCAAGGCTTAATTTAATACAAACAGTGTATCTAGCATAAACCAGATGGACTAAGGTTTGTTGACAAAATGGGTAGGTTATTTTCAAGGACAGTGATTCGTGGTCTTCCAATGAAAAATAGCATTTAACAGATTTATTGTTGTTGAATAAGCAACAGAGAAGCAGGGAAAGGTCAATTTACCTAATGTTATTTTTCTAGTTTTAAAAGCCTTTGCTGGATATCGGAACACATTAGGCAAAAAGCAAACCTTTTGTTTATTGTCTTTTAGAATCACAGAAGAGTGTAGCCTGGGAGGGGGGGCCATCCTCTCCCAGATTCTGCTCTAAGCAAGGTTGCTCAGGCTATGTCCAGTCTATCTTTGGATGTCTTCAGGGATGGAGATTCCACCAATTCTGGACAACCTGTTCCTGTTCTTGACCACCCTCATGGTGAAATGTTTTTTTCTGTATGCTGTTGGCCTCTCTTTCTTCGGTTTGTGACTGTTGCCTTTTTTTCTTTCACTGTGCAGGTCTGAGAGCAGTGTGCCTTCATCTTGGCTTTGATTTCCCATTAGGCAGAAGAGAGCAGTAAGTTCTGTCTTTAGCCTGCCCTTTTAAGGCAGAGTAAACCCAAATCTCTAAGAGTCTCCTTGTCAATCGTGTGCCCTAGGCTCCTAGTCTTTTTTGTGGCCATCCGTATGACTCCAATCGGTCACTGTCTTCTACTGGGGAAGCACCAAACTGCGTACTTGCTTCATAATTTTTTCTCTCTTGTTTTCCTTTCTCCCAACCACAAATCTCATTTTTTCAAAAATTATTTATTCAGAAAAAAAGTGCTGGCTTTCTAAAACTCTTCCAGCCGCTAGCCAGGCACCCATTCCTTTGCTGAAGGTGAGATGATGCTTCTGAAACTTTAGGAGCTCTGAATCTAGATACCCTTTATGTATCTAAATTCCAAAAAGAAGAAAGATGATGCTGGTCGGTGAAGCCAACCATTTCTGAAAGAGCTAAGTCAGCATGTATTGCCTTTGTTATCCACTGAAGACTTCAGGAATGGAGATGAAAGCTTTCAAGACAGTCTTTCAAACATAGTGTGAGCTGAGAAGAAATAAATCTTTGGGTTGGCTGTAAAAAGGAAGGTTGCCATTGAAAGTGGATTTTTTTGCCTGAAATTACTTCTTTCCTTAAGCCAGGGCAGCCAAACTGCTGAGATTTCTTGTCAAGAGCATTTTTGTCTGGGAAAATGCAGAGGTCCAAGCTGAGAGGGAACTCTGTTTCCATTTCAGTGATATCTCCACAATTTTGTTTTGATGTTGTTTCTTTGACAAACAAACAAACAAAAAATTAGATTGAAATGTCTTGTGGAAAAAATTCTGGAAAAAAACAATTTAGATCAGTTGGAAATTTTCTTCAAAAAATTCCATTAGTTTCCATTACTGGCATTAGCTATGTTACCAGCTTGTGTACATTAAAATGAAATGACACCACTTCAGTAACAGTGTCTATTTTGGTGAAAAGTTGGTTAAGGAGAGGTAATTGAGGTACTCATCCAATTTGCTACAAGAGCAAAATCAGGAGGAGTAGCAGCTCTTTTCCCTTCTGGTGAGATGCAGGGAGGATGTCCCCAGTCCAGGAGGCCAAAGGGCATTTTTTCTCCAGCTGCTGAATGGTGCAATGTCTCTCTGGAGTGCTTTGCCAGGCTTTCAAGGGCTAGGACTTGTTTACTCATGGAGTTCTTCTCTTGGGGATCCTCATCAGACTCTCTTTGGGCATTAAGCAGCTCTTTGCTGCTATGTGAACTCGCGCAGCTACCGAGTGGTGGCAATGCAAGCTGGGGCAGTCTAGAAGGTAGGCTGGGATGCTGTGGGGCACCCCAGCTATGGCCACATTGCATCACTTTGACTTTGGTTGATGAGACTGGCTGCGAGCAGGCGCACTTCTGACAATTAGGTTTAGGAAGGCAAAATGGGGTCTTCCCACAGCAAAGAGTTTCATGAATCAGGTGCTGTATGGATGGTATTTTGCTCCCTGCCTGCTATTAATATTCATGCTGCTTTTAAAATCTAATACTGATTAGACGTTCATAGGTAAACAAGCAAATGAGATGGTATCTTTACAGTAAATAGTTGATGTTCTTGAGAAAGGCAGGACGTTAACATCTGTCTGCTCTTTTCCTCAGTTTGAATATAATCTCTGAACACTGACATTATCCAAACGTAATATTCAAGCAATTTTAGCAGTCACGATATTCTAGCAACTTCATGTATCTCGAATGCAGGCACTTTAAAGGGCTCCATTTGGTGGTTTGGCAAAGCTGCAGCTGTACAGAATAAAAAGCATATACATACAAAACATTGCATTAAATATCACTTTCCTTTGCTGTGTTAACATAATTTCAGCCCTTGCATATCAAAGTTCTGTAAGTGAGCAAAGCACGGGCCCCTGGATGAATAGAAAAAAATTTCCAACATATATAACACTACACCTATCAGAGAACTAAAGCATTTGCACAGATGTTTTCACCTCTCATTATTTTGTCTTTTCTTCCTAGCAAAGTACCAAGTCCTGCCTGGATCGCTTGGCACTGTTGGTCTTCTGTCACATGAGGATAAAAGAAAAAGACAAGGCAATGCAAAATAATGGCTGCAACATTCAGGAAAGAAGTAAATGATATGTTCTACTTTCCTCAGTATTAGTTTAGCCACAGCAGGTATGTTTTAGTCCTGTAGTCCTGATTCATTCCTCCTTCTTTATCACTATCTTATGCAGGCAGCTCTACTGATTTGTGAACTGAGATCTTGAACTCCATCTGCTCAAACCTACAGTAGAGTCAGGGCAAGGTACTAATCAAGTGAGAGGGAGAAATGCCTGCCATGGGGGAGTGCTGCATTTGCGTCAACATGATCAAAAGCAAACTCCTCCTCTATAATATTTAATAATTATTAAAATGTATTTTAGTTACTTATGAAAGGGCTTTAAAGGCCTTTTGTGAAACAAAAACTGACAGAGAAGTGTCAGTTTTTAGGAGCACTTAGTACTCTTGGAAACCCACACACTGCATAAATGCTTTCAACACATATACATCTATGTATATTAATAGAGCTTTGAAAATTAGCATCTTTCCCACTCTAGGATTCTCACTATAACAATTTCCAGAATTTTGCCCACAAAGCACTCAGATGATATGGAGACAGTGCTGCAAAAAGGCTTGGGCAGATGGACAAGTTGACAGTTTTCCTCCTTTGTGCATCACTGGCTCGAGTTCTTGCCCAAGCATCCTTTCCGGGGCAGAGCAGCAAGACAGGTCCCATGCCCAGCAGAGCACTACGCTGGGAGGGATGAAGGCTGCAACCCAACAAGCACAGCGTGCTCTTCCATGAAGCGTGGTCTACACCACCAAGACCGGTATCCAGCAGACCTGAAAGTAGCAAAGTTTACAGAAAAAAGTCTTGTGATCAGGTAACTAAAAGTTATATCATGCTATGTGCAAATGAGCCTGACTTTAAAATACCTGGACATCCTTAGGCTGGTGTTCTCTGTACAACTGGAGCAGTACAGTTCTGTTGGGCTAGATTTTAAGGAACTGACCTTAATACTTGATCCAAAGTCTCTCTTAGGGATGTTTCAGAGAGCGGAGCAGAAAGCCTGGACCAAAGCACCTTGTATCAGCTTCTTCTACATGAGAACTAGCAAGAAGATATGGCGAAATAGCCACATGCATTTGGGTTTTGAAAGGAAATGAAAATGGATATAGGAAAATGATCACAAACAATCCTTTTCAGCAAGATGCATGCTTTCGGTTTGTTTGTTTTGCTTGAGTACCCTATTGCCCAAACATGGAAATTCAGATAGGTTAAATTTCAAATTCAGCTGGTGTTTCTCACATTGTTTCAGCCAAAAAGAAAGAACTGAGAGAAAACTAGGAAAAGACAAAGCATTTTTATTATGATGTTCTTAAAAAATGAAGTTATTTACTTTTTGCTTAAAGAAGCAATCACTGGAAAAGAAAAAGCTTTTCTGACTGGTGTCCCAGCTGGGATTATTTCAAGGGGCACTCTCCCTCTGCAACCCTGCTGTTGTTGTAGACCAGCCTCTTCAATGAACACAAAAATACATTTTTCATAAAGCAAGACGTCACCTCTATGGTAGTAACATTTCTGTCATGGACTATGTAACATTCCTCAATAGTTAATACTGAAAATGGATCCAGATTGTTTAGGTCAAAAATGCATTTCCTTTTTCTGTACAACGTAATGCTTTTACTCGGGCTGTGGAATTGTTTTATGGGGGCCCTTCTGCAGGGGGGCAAAAAGACTTCAGCACATTTTAGATCAAATTTAAATTGCACCATGTAATAAAATACTGGCTTTTCCAGGTCATTTGTATCAGATATGCTGGTGCACACAAAGGGACTTTCAGTAATGTTGGAAGTGAGAGCAGTGCTTTGGAAAAACGTTTTCAAGTCAGTAAAAATTTCTATTTCAGAACTTTTGAAGTTTTAAAAGTATTCCTGAATTAATATCAAGTTGTGTATAAAATTATGAGCAGCAGCATTATAAAAGTCAGAGCATTTATTTCATAATTTTCAAATAAGGCAGTTTGATTTTTATCCCAAGGTATCTAAATTTATTCTAAACATTCCACCTCAAAATTGAAAAAAAAACATTCAATTTGAGGCTGAACAAACTACCTTCAGCTTGGACAAGCATTGTGGAGACAGGGATGAGGCTGCCTTTTACAAGACATAAAAATACATTATTTATAAAGCTTAAATATGATGTATCAATTATTTAACATCACCCTGGTGTTTCAGTTTCACATTAGGCAAACAACAAAAATGGAGAAGAAAAGGTGATATCTGTGAAGGATAAACATCACATTTGATATCATAATAAATGATATCTGCCCAATAAAGTGGTGTTCCACAGAGCTGTAAAGGAAAGTACAGTTAATTGAAAGTACTGTACAAAGAGTGCTTCTTTGTAAATGTGGAGAAGGAGCACTTCAGACTTGTGAAGCTGGGAACTTCTCTCACTGAAATTTTACTGTCAGTCTAAAGCAATTCTTTCGACAGGTGCCACTGATTTTTCTAAAATGCCAGCAGGCTGATTCCTGACTACCTCAGCTCTGTTCTTGCACAAAATACAAGCCACAGCTCTGAGGAGACAAGGCATCTTGAAACAGAGGAATCTAATGTGCTCAGAGGTACTTTCACCCTAGGGAAAAAATCCCTGAAACATGCAGAATTGAGGATATTTTTGGGGAAAAACTCAAAAAATGAAAGCATAAATGCATTTATATTCTGATTTCTACAATGACTCAAAAGAAAGAGAAATTTTAAGTAAGAGTCTACTAAGGTTTGCACTCCTCTGACTTATGGAATTGGAGAAAACAACCTGTATTATTCCCAGAGCCTGGTTCCCAATGGAAATATATACCAATAGAAGAGGATCTGCTTGTCAGATTCCATGCCAATCTCTGTCTTTAATCCATAGATCTTTTATTCTCTTTCACTTCTGTTTTCACAGTTGCATTCAGTTCTCTGAAAATACTTTCATGCCAGCAAGCTAGGCATACACTGAACAGAAATGTCTTGTTACATATTTTATGAGGGTCCTTAACCACATGCATGGAAAATGTTTATTTTATAAGCGCCGAATTGTCCCCTGGGGATGTTTTGCTTCACAAATGAGCTTAATGAGCATTAGAAGAGCAGTTTTGTTCAGGAAAGTGGTAGGGTTTCCTTCTTCCTTAATTTTTTAATTACAACCCCTGATCTGAAGAACTAGCACGAAATAATAAACAGATCAGGATTACAAGCAACATGCCTTTTTCATCAGTGTCACTGATGGGGACACACCCGTGTGTATCTCCCATACTGCACAACAGTGGTGTGGGGTGAGATCCTGCTCTGCTGAATCCCAGCCCAGACCTTGCCACTGTCCCTGGGAGCACCTCTCCCCTCTGCTCTTTGCCAGCGACATTCCTGGGCTCACAGGCATCGCCCCCACACAAGCCTCAGGTAATACTGACACTGAAATGGGATGTATAAACAGACGGATATGTCCTCCTCAAGGAAGGGAGCACTATGGACACCATGCCACTCCAGTTTTCTCACCAGACAAGATTTGTGTTCAGCTGTAAACACAGACTTGCAGAAGCAGAAACAGATAAAACAGCAAAATATTTTACACTTTACAGCCAGCTGGTAGGCTGTGTCCATTGCCAAATCTGGTGAGCCATCCTCCCCGAACCTGGGATGGGAGGAAACTTTCCTTTCCCTCCTTATTCTTTTACCTTCCTGTTGTTCCATGTGTCTGAACACGGAAACAGTATCTTATTTTGTCGTAGTGGACTGTATTATTTTCTTTTGGCCTCCTCCTTAAGGTTACTTGATTAATATGCCTGTAGTGTACTATAAAGAAATTTTTTCCTAGCAATACAGAAAACTGATCACCCAAAGAACAACTGGCTTTTTCACTTCAGACATGGTGGCAATTTCAGAGTGGTGAGATGGGCTGTGCCCACGAGCACCAGCAGGACAACCCAACTGCACCATTCCCAAATCACCTGGTGGCTTTTGGCCTGTTGCCTCTTTCAGTCAAGTATCACTGTCCTCTTCAAGGAGAAACAGAGATCGTAGAAGAAATGTCACGCTGCTTTTCAAAACAACAGCTTTCTCTTGCTGCTTGAAATCATGTCACAAGTGTGTTGACACTGGCCATGTCATATCCATAGTTATATCTATTATCTGGATATATATCTGTATCTGGGTATATTTACTGTCATCATTGATATTTAAGTCATGTGGATTGTTGGGAAATTGTGCTAATCTCTGCCTATCTATGTTTTTTAACCAAAAAGGGTATTATAAACATCTATAAAAATAGCTGACATCGCCAGACAACCAAGGCAAAAATGATGCAAAACATCTTTTTTTTGGAAAATTTTTTGCTTTCGTGTTAAATTTATTGTCCTAGATTTTTTTTCCCAATGAACCTGATATATTAAAAGATGGAGGCCCCCAAATCCTCTCTGTTGATCTCTATTTTGTGCATAACACACAGGGCTAGGATCATCTGTAGCTGTTCTCCTTGTGTAATTTTTTATGCTAGGGATGTGGAACTGCTGAGACAAAAGCAAACAGATGTGAGTTTGCTCGGATGGGGACCAGAGGCCTGGCTTTCAAAAAGATTGAAGCTCATCTGTCAGTAAAAGCACAGTAGCAGAAGAGCCCATGACAGCAAGCAAGTATTCAATGCCCTGCACAAATAGTCGTTACTGAGGGAACATCAGATTTCTGCAATATAAATCCATAAAAAGATATATTGAATGTGGAATGCAGGATACAAATATAATTGAGTATTTCTGAAAACAGCCCATTTCATCCTAGTGTTACCCTGTGCTGACTTTGCTTGGTGCTGTTTGCAGAATAGATGCCTTTTTGTTTGGCACTTGCTGAGTTTACAGAACCCAGAGAATGGTTTAAATTGTACCAGCTGTTAGCCGCACACGGTAATGTACCCATTGCTTACCTTAGCAGAAAGAAAACCCTGACCCTCAGTGGTTCAAAATGTTTCTATTTTCTCTTCTGCTGCTGTGCTTTTACTGACAGATGAGCTTCAACCTTTTTGAAAGCCAGGCCTCTGGTCTCCATCTGTGGAAAGTTTCCCTTTCATGATCAAAACATCATAAGCTAGATGCCATAGATAAGCTGGAACAAAACCCCTCTGGTTTCTGCAGCAAAAATCTTAGTTTTACAAGCTAAATAAGCTTTGCTTAAGACTATGGAAGGGTGGTTGCTGAGTCACTGAATGTACATACATATCCCCTTTCCAAAAAGGAAGTTTGTGCTCTGTCATTACTATTTTTGCAGTATTTGTCCTCTTAACTAATATCAAGTGGGAAAGCACATGTTTTCCCTGAGAAAAAATGGAAGCTATTTTTCATAACGTGCTCCTTTCTTTGCTCAGAGGCAGTTGCTTGTAACAGCTCAATCACTTTTTACTGTTGCTGTTCTTTGTCATGCAGTCCTGCTGGGCCCCAATATAAAGGAGGGCGGCAATTCTTAAATATCAGAGACACTGTATTTGAAATGATACAGGCTATTATGCACTAAGAAAGAAGAAAAGATAGGTTTTTTAAGTACATTTGTTCCCTCGTGTCAGTGGTGATTTTAATATTTTTTTTCGTATAGGTGAAAATCTTTATAAAAGGGTCCTGATACTAACAGCTTCGTGTCTTAAGTGCCTGTTATCTTGCTTATACTTAAGCGATGTCGGGAACTTTCATTATTTCTAAGACCTTCCCTGCTGTGAAACAGTTAATTTTGACATTGTCAAAGAGGTGACAACCCCTTTGAACAGTGAAAGACTTTTGATTCAGTGAAGCCATTGCATTACTTCGCTACATAGCACCGAAATGTGAATCTTGGGGTGAGACACATTTAACACAGCAGGAGATCTTGATGAGATATTGGTTGGAAAAACTGTTTGCATTGTCTGGAGAAGAAAAGGTTTTGGGAAAGAAAAAGTGAGGAAAATTAAGCAGCCAGAGTTGCTTGTCACCTTCTGAACTCCTTGGCTCTGTTGCTCCTGAGATCTCAAGGGGCAGAGTTAGTGAAGTATCTTAAATACATTTTTATGTCACCTGTAAATCTCTTCTTACAGTGCTAAGTTCCTGGACAGATTATGCAAACCTGGTTTCCTCAGCATTTGTTTTAATTTTTACTTTATCTCCATCATTCTGTGTCTAGAAGTGTGGAAAATGCACACTCAGTCTATCATCTGCTAATTATAGTGTGTTTTGAGAAGGACTGTTATGAAAAATGCATTTTGAAGTCTAAAAGATTGAAACAGTCTTGGTGCCTCCCAGTTAGAGAGATAAGTAGTCTTCTGCCTGGTTAAAGTATTACAGTATCACAGTATCACAAGGTTGGAAAGGACCTCTGAGATCATCAAGTCCAACCTATAACCCAACACTAACACCATCCATCATCTAAACCATGGCACTCAGTGCCACATCCAATCTCCCCTTAAACACCTCCAGGGTCGGCGACTCCACCACCTCCCTGGGCAACGCATTCCAATGGCCGATCACCCTTTCAGTGAAGAACTTCTTCCTCACATCAAGCCTAAACTTTCCCTGACGAAGCTTGAGTCCATGCCCTCTAGTTCTGTCACTGGTCACCTGAGAGAAGAGACCAAACCCTGCCGGACTACAACCTCCTTTTAGGTAGTTGTAGAGAGCAATGAGGTCTCCCCTGAGCCTCCTCTTCTTCAGACTAAACAGCCCCAACTCCCTCAGTCGCTCCTCATAGGGCTTGTGCTCCAGCCCCTTTACCATCTTCGTTGCCCTCCTCTGAACACATTCCAGTATCCTAACATCTTTCCCAAACTGGGGGGCCCAGAACTGTACACAGTATTCAAGATGAGGCCTGACTAGTGCCGAGTACAGGGGGACAATAACTTCTCTGGTTCTGCTGACTACACTATTCCTGATGCAGGCCAGAATGCCATTGGCCTTCTTGGCCACCTGGGCACACTGCTGGCTCATGTTGAGCTTCCTGTCAACCAGCACTCCCAGGTCCTTTTCTGCCTGACTACTCTCCAGCCACTCTGTCCCCAGTCTGTATCTCTGCATGGGATTGTTGTGTCCAAAATGAAGTACCCGACATTTGGACTTATTAAACATCATCCCATTAGAATCAGCCCATCTCTCCAATCTGTCCAGGTCCCTCTGCAGGGCCATCCTACCCTCTAACAGATCAACCCTCCTTCCCAGCTTGGTATCATCTGCAAACTTGCTGATGATGGACTCAATCCCCTCATCCAGATCATCAATAAAGATATTAAACAGGACCGGACCCAACACCGATCCCTGGGGGACACCACTGGTGACCGGCTGCCAACTGGATGAGACACCATTCACCACCACTCTCTGGGCTCGGCCATCCAGCCAATTCCTATTCTTTCAGAGGTTAGAGTAGACAGGACATTTGATGGCAAAAACTGTGGGTCTTTTTCCGGTAAAAAGTAGCTGTGGTCTAGAGGAGGGTTTTGCAAGCAGCTCACGTCTGTCTGCCATGTGCTGCAGTGTTCCTGAAGATGTCTTGCAGGCAAAACCTAAGGAACACTGTAGATACGACAGCTGCACAATTACAAGGGGTATATGCCTAACAGATATGTCACTCATTGCATTTCCAAACTTAACTGAGCTTTATACAAATTCAGTATTCACTCAGTTACATTTCGCTGAAAAATATCTATATCAGCAATGAGAAAAGGAACAACAAAACCTGTAACTTCAGCTACAAGGTGTGTGCTAATTCAGTGTTTTCACTGAAATAGATTAAGAAGCATTCAGAATAATATTTGCACCTGCACATCTCAAAGGATGGATAATCCCTTAGCCTCCACGAAACTTTCTCTTATCCTGTAGACAACCCCAGAAAGGAGCTCCAGAGCAAGAGCTGAAAGTTAGATTTATGAACAATGAGTCTTTCTTTGACTTTGGTCTGAATTTCAGGTCTGATCACCAGATAGCGGTATACTTTTTCCTGACAGAGGGGAGGTGGCTAGGGAGTCTTGGAGAAAAAACAGTGAAGAACATTATGAATGTGTTGTTAACATCTGCTGTCTCTGTTTCTTAGCATAGACTGGGAATTAAAATAGACAATTAAGAAAATAAACCTCTACTGGGACTCTCTTTTGCCTTCATCAAGTCATCCACAGCATTTATGCTCAGTACAATCAGCACAGAAACAAAGACTGGTGAGAACAAACAAGGGACTGATATGGTTTTGGTAAGGAATACACAATGAAATGAAGATAAGGCAAGAGGAGACTGTGACAGCTGGAGCTGGTGAGAGGGTTCAGTCGAATAGCCTGGATCATGGGCACATAATGTCTCTATCATCTCTATCATGTTTCTCTGCCTTTTACAATGGAAAGCTATATTTCTTAAGGTCTTCTGTTTCCACCCCTCATTTTCTATACTACCAGAGTTCCTGTTGCTAGTATGTCAAACATACTTTATTTTTCAGTCTGCTCCTTTGCATCCTGGTGTCATTAAAGGCTCCAACCAGGACCAGGGCTCTGTTGCCCAAAGCTGTGCGCAGGAAAAGGAGGGAAGACAAGCACAAATATATTGATACACAATAGTACCTTCTCTCACTAATTGGTCTTCTGTATTTTGAATTTATACCCTCAAGTTTATAGAAGCTTAACAGTTGTTCAAACTGTCATCATGTGGCTCTATTGAAATTTCAAAAGATTTCTGAAACTGAGTGAAAATATCCCATTTAGCAGAGAATACCTAAGAGTTAATTATCCATAGTCTCCCAGGCAGTGCTAGCAGAAAAAGATGTGCTGGATGCACATTGCATGCTTATCAACAAAGGATATCCAAATACCACACTTTCATTTTTTGTTCCATATAGGTTCAAAACCCTTAGTGAACACTGTCCTGTGGTGAAAAGGAAATCACTGAGGATGTTTTCATAGTCAACTAACTGTTCCCCTCATGAACTGGTTCAAAGTTTTTTCTGCTCCCAGGATACTGTTAGGAGAAACAGCTCTTTGCAGCATTGATTAAAAATATTTTGTGCCTTCTGACAGGAGGGTGGCAATGATAAAGAATTACTTTCACCAGTTGACAAAGCACACAAGGTAAGGTATAATCTCAAATCAGGTGATGAACAGAAGTTAGAGAGAGTGTCAGGATTTTCACCTAAATAAACTTAATTCTGTTCTCATATTTTAAAATAAGGCCACATCCTGCTGTGTGTTACAGGAGGAAAGGGTTTTGAAAGAAATAAAGTAGCGTACTGTGCACAGAGATTACATTAGCTTTACTTCTAAGTTCTCTAATTCTTTTTCACTACCGAGGACATCAGCCTGAAATACATCCTTGCGGGGATCCTCATCTGATACTCGCTGAAAAGAAACCTTTGGAAGAAAGAAAAGTAAAAAATTTAATGTTCTATGAAATTAATTTTTTTTATTTCCTTATGGCTTGGATTTTTATTTATTTCCCTTAAAATGTGTTCTTTGAGGTATTTGATTGGAAACAATACAGAGACCAAATCATTTATTGTTGTCCTAAAAGTTATCACTTGTAGAAGAGATATGTTTGTTACAGCTTAATATTGGCAGCCAAAACTTAGAGCATCCTGCTTACCTCATGATACCCACTCATGTGGTGGCAAACAGCATGTTATCTACTGAAAAACAGCTCTGGTGAAATGTTCCTGCTCCTAGGTGTTGATCTCAGGGAGCTGCTTGCAGCTTGGCCTTAGTCTTCAGTTACTGCACATTCACATGCATAACTCTTCCCTCAGTCAGTCTGTATCCTTTTTGAACTATTGATACTTGGAAATAAATCCTCAGATAGGAATAATGAAATTGGAGGAGCGATGCCCTGGTAGAGGGTATGGAGGGTCAACAGCAGGGAGGCAAGTGGAAGAGATGAACCTGACAGGGCGGGTACAGTGACTCTGCAGTGACTTTCCCCTGGCATTGGCTGCATTGATCTGCTACAGAGCTGCTACAGAGAGACTTTTTTTCCGTAAAGAGATTGTGAGCATATGCATGGAAATGCATTCCCCCTCCTTTCCCCTTCTCCTGCTCCAGAGCACTAGCCAAAGCTCATATGCAGTCCAGCATTCCCTAAGCTTCACAAGGTTTTGGTGCTCCTTCTTACCACCCTGTTTCAGTTTTGATGACCTCTACAAGAAAAATAGAATATCTGGCTGATCCAAACTTGCGCTCTTTTTAGCCAATGAATACCTATGATCAGAGAATCATAGAATCTTCTGGTTGGAAAAGACCTTTGAGAACACCAAGTCCAACCGGACCCATCTTCTGCTAAACCATGTCCTTCAAAAACTCATCTACCCGTTTTATAAACACCTCCAGGGATGGTGACTCAACCACCTCCCTGGGCAGCCTGTTCCAGTGACTGACCACCCTTTCAGTAAAGAAATTCTTCCTAATATCTAGTCTGAACCTCCCCTGGTGCAACTTATGGCCAATTCCCCTTATCCTATCACCTGTTACTTGTGAGAAGAGATCAACACTTCCTCTGCCACAGCCTCCTTTCAGGGAGCCATAGAGAGCAATGAGGTCTTCCTTCAGCCTCCTCTTCTTCAAGCTAAACAACCCCAGTTCCCTCAGCTGTTCCTCGTAGGACTTGTTCTCTAGCCTCTCGCCAGCCTTGTCGCCCTTCTCTGGATGTGCTCCAACACCTCAATGTCCTTCTTGTACTGAGGGGCCTGGAACTGAACACAGTACTCGAGGTGCGGCCTCACCAGTGCCAAGTACAGGGGCACAATCACTTCCCTGGTCCTGCTGGCCACACTGTTTTTGATACAGGTCCTCTTGACCACCTGGGCACACTGCTGGCTCACGTTCAGCCGACTGTCAACCAACACCCCTAGGTCCTTCTCTGCCAGGCAGCTCTCCAGCCATTCTTCCCCAAGCCTATAACGCTGCATGAGGTTATGTCCTGGGTGCAGGACTCGGCATTTGGTCTTATTAAATCTCATCCCATTGGTTTCAACCCATCAATCCAGCTTGTCCAAATCCATCTGTAGAGCCTCCCTTACTTCAAGCAGATAGACACTGCCACCCAGCTTGGTGTTATCTGCAAACTTGCTAAGAGTGTACTCGATCCCTTCATCCAGGTCATTAATAAAGATATTGAACAGGACTCGACCCAGCACTGAACCCTGGGGAACACCACTCGTGACTGGTCTCCAACTGGCTTTAACTCCATTTACCACCACCTTCTGGGCCCGGCCATGCAGCCAGTTTTTTATCCAGCAGAGGGTGCACCTGTCCAGGCCAATGGTGGCCAGTTTCTCAATCATAATATTGTGAGAAATGGTGTCAAAGGCTTTACAAAAGTCCAGGTAGACCACATCCACAGCCTTCCCCTTGTCTATTAACCGGGTAACCTTGTCATAGAAGGAGATCAGGTTGGTCTAGCAGGACTTGCCTTTCATAAACCCATGTTGACTGGATCTGATGACCTGGCTATCCTGCATGTGCTCTATGATAGCATTCCACATGATCTACTCCATGACCTTCCTTGGTACCGAGGTCAAGCTGAAAGGCCTATAGTTCCCTCAATCCTCCTTCTGACCCTTCTTGTAAATGGGAGTTACATTTGTGAGTCTCCAGTGCAGCGGCACTTTCCCAGTCAGCCAGGACTGTTGATAGATGACAGACAGGGGTTTGGCAAGGATGATGTCTGCCAGGTCCCTTAATACCCTTGGGAGTATCCCATCTGGCCCCATAAACTTGTGGACGTCTAATTGGCCGAGCAGGTCTCTAACCAAGTCTTCTTGGAACGTGGAGAGTTCACCTTTACACTCTTCTGGCTCAGAAGGCTTGGAGCCCAGAGAACATCTTGCCTTCCTATTAAAGACCGAGGAAAAGAAGGCATTAAGTACCTTTGCCTTGTCCTCATCCTTTGTTACTACCATTCCCCTTGCATCCAGTAAGGGAGGGAGATTCTCCTTGGTCCTCCTGTTATTGTTAATATACTTGAAAAAACATTTCTTATTGTCTCTCACTGAAACGGCCAGTTGAAGTTCCAATCGGGCTTTAGCCCTTCTAATTTTTTGCCTACATGATCTCACCTGCTCCTTGTAGACCTCCTGAGATGCCTGCCCCCTCTTCCAAAGTTCATATATTTTCCTCTTTTTCCTGAGACCAGCACAGAGCTCTCTGTTAAGCCAAGCTGACCTTCTTCCCTGCTGATTCATTTTATGGCACACAGGGATGCCCTGTTCTTGTGCCACCAGGATTTCCTTCTTGAGGAGCATCTAGCCCTCTTGGTCTCCTTTGTCATTTAGAATCATCTCTGACTGGACTTTATCAAGCAGCCTTCTAAACAATTTGAAGTCTGCCCTCCGGAAGTCCAAGGTGACAGTTCTGCTGACCCCACTCCTTACTCCTCCAAGAACTCAGAATTCTATCATCTTGTGATCACTGAGCCCCAGGCGTCCTCCAACAGTCACCTCCGCCACAAGGCCCTCTCTGTTCACAAACCGCAGATCCAGTGGGCAGCTTCTCTATTTGGTTCACTCACCAGTTGCGTTAGGAAGTTGTCTTCCATACACCCAAAGAACCTCCTTGACTGTTTCCTTTCTGCTGAGTTATACTTCCAGCAGACATCTGGAAGGTTGAAGTCTCCCACAAGAATGAGGACCAGCGATTGCAAGACTTCTCCCAGTTGCTTGTAGAACAGCTCATCAGTTTCCTCGTCCTGGTTAGGTGGCCAATAACACACTCCCACCACTATGTCTGACTTACTGTGGGTTCCACTGATTTTAACCCGTAAGCACTCAACCCTATCATTAGCATATTTTAGTTCTACACAATCAAAACTTTCTCTAACATAGGGGGCAACCCCACGGCCTCTCTTTCCTAGCCTGTCTTGCCTGAAGAGTTTATAGCCACCCATGGCAGCACTCCAATTGCGCGAATCATCCCACCACGTTTCCATGATGGCAATCACATCATATTTTTCTAGCATTGCAATGGCTTCCAGCTCCCCCTTGTTTGTTGCCAGTGCTGCATGCATTAGTGTAAATGCACTTCAGCTGGGCTGTTGTTTCCACCCCTTTCCTAAGTAGAATAGGCTGCAGTCTTGATTGTTTACTAGCGGTGGTTTGTAACCCATTGATAACCTTTGAATTCTGGCTGCCACCTGGAGTGCTATTCTCCACTTCCACTGAGGTGGCAGATGAGGGGCTCTCACCAGTACACCGTCCCTCAGAGCCTGAGGTGCCATTCCTATTGAACCCAGTGATGTCCCCCTCCTCCTTCCAAACTAGTTTAAAGCCCTCTTGATTAGTTCGAACAACTTCTTGGAGAGCATCCTTATGCCCTTATAGGACAGGTGTGTCCTGTCGTTTGCCAGCAGGCCCGGCGTGTAGGGCAGTCCATTGTTGAAGAATCCAAAGTTTTGTTCTTTGCACCCTGTTTGGAGCCAGTTATTCCTGGCTCTTTCCATTCCTTCCCTCACCATTCCCCGTGAGAGAGGAGAATACTACCTGCGCACCTGATCCTTTTACCATTCGACCTAACATCCTAAAGTCCTTTTTAATCACTTTGGGGTTTCTAGTTGGTTTTTCATTATTAGCCTCCTGGAAAATGAGTAGTGGGTAATAACTTGTGGAGTTGACAAGTTTTGGAAGTTGTCTTGCCACATCACCAGCTGAGGCCCTAGGTAGGCAGACTTCCCTATGCAATGGGTCCGGTCTGCATATTGGACCCTTTGTACCTTTCAGGAGGGCATCCCCAGTGACAACGACCCTCCTCTTCTTCACAGAAGCCATCTTAATTGGCTTTGGTTTACTTAACCCAGGGGATGTTTCCAGGCTCTGTGAGTTGACAGCCCTGGGAATTGGCTCCACTTGCAGGCTTTCATATTTATTCTGCAATGGAACCTGCAGGGCCTTGTTAGTAGCAGGGGAGATATGCCGTTTGTGACGCCGCTTGCAATGAGCAGAAACCTGTTGTCATTCTACTCCATCTCCTAAATTACTTACCTTAGTTGAGTGGATATGGGATGGGGGGGTCCTCTGTCATACAAGGCTTGTCTGCCTGTTGAGGCTGTGATGGGGAACATAGTAATGAGTGCGAGTGATTCCTTTGAAGTTTCCAATATAAAAAGGAATACAGAGAAGGTACTTCAAAGGTAAACAATTCCCTAGTGATGTATTGACTGACCTCCTCTTCCCTGTGTTGATCCTGCTGACATAGTTTTGCAGGAAGATGACAGAAACATGACTGTGACAAAACAGAAGTTTTGTTCACAAAAAACTTTGTTAGACCTCAGAGTTTTAATTTGGCTTTGGGCAGTGGGGCAAGCACAGTGAGTTAACACCCAGGCAGGAAAAAAGAAAAGAAAAATTAGCCTCCAGGGACTAATTGCACCCACAAACAGTTCTTTTCCTGCCCTCTATCTTGGCACTGAGATGTAAATTCATGGATGCAGCTGGTTGTGGCATCTTCTCAGCACATTATAAAGTCACATTTGCTGAAGAGTCTCCTTATCTGTTGTACATTTGGGCTTTTTCTTGTCACATATGTGATCATATGAAATAAGAGAGATGTAAATATATTTTGCCCCATTTTTCCCTTGCACTACAGAACATACTTGCATACAGAGCATACTGCTACAATTCAAACTGACATGAAGTATAACGTTGTCCTCAGGTACAATTAAAAGTAATTTGGCCCTTTAAGTGCAAAATTTGGCTCTAGCAAATGTTGTGTTCAATAGTGGTACCTATTCAGAAAAACAGTGAATTTAACTCCAAGCCCTCAGTACTCTGTGAATGCAGAAAAAGCGGTGGAAAGTAAAAAGCTTCATTTTTCAGACTTGTAGGCAATCTCAGCACCTGTGAACAAACTGCATCAGAGCTGTGTGCATTAACCATCTCTGGCTTGTGTTTGGAAAAGAAAATGATTTTTCCAGATAAGTAAGCAAAACTTCAAGAATTGTGTTTATATCCCTGATGTGTTTGCAGGATCCCTCAGAGGGAATGGTAAGTGTCAGGATAATGGTAACATCAGATGGCAGAAATTGGCATTTGCAACCCCAGACACAATCCAGCTTCTCAGGTTTCATCTGTAGGCTGAGCAGAAACATTTCAGATACAAAAAAAACCCAAAGTGTTTTTCACTGTCATTGTGCATGCTTTCTTTATTGTCCCTTGAGTTAGAGGACAGACTTCAGGGCAATAAGGCTGCTAAAGCAGAAGCTTAGAGTAGCTGGGGCTATGCATGAAGGTGTTGCCCTGTGCCTCAGGCTTCTGCTGCTGTTGGATCTTTGCACTCCAGGAGCACAGGGTCTGTCTGGTATACAGACTTCTGGCATGGAAAAATTCAGAGAAAGGATAATTAAATCTTACTGAGGAAGACAGAAGGAATAAAGCTGATTTACTGCTTCTTTCCCTCAGTTAGATCCTAGATAGCTTTTCAGCCATCTCACTTTACTGTGTTACAAATGTTAAATTTTACTTTTTAAAAATAAAAAAATGGTTTCTGTTAATTCTCCCAAATGTGGAAGCCCATGAATGCACCAAAGGGAGGACACTTGGAGTCAAAGAAAGTGCTCCTTGGGGCAGTAAGCAGTTTGTATCTCCAGCGCATGTCATGCTAAAGTGCATTCTATGCTCACTATGAACAAATCTGGCTCTGTAGGATTTGACCCTTTTGCTCCCACATGGCTGACACCTTGCTTGTGATCATGCATACCTGCAGATAACATGAGTTTGTTGGTATGGACAGAGCCCTTGGATTCTTTAGGTGAAAGAACAGGGAGCAGCCCACACAACAGTGCGATTGGGATGCATCTTCCCCACAACAATGAGCTTCAGGAGATTTAAATATAGGGTGAAACAGACTGGAACACTGTAGTGATGACACACTAGAGGAATTAGCATACAATCAGATCCATTTCTGGGTTTGTGGGCTTCTATTGAAACACAGATACGCAGTTACTTTTGTTAAAACAATTTTGTTTGCTATTATTTTCATTTTAAAATAGAAAAACTTGTCCTTTTGTGTCTTTGAGTTAATGGCTCTGAAAATTTTATGAGCTTCAGTCCTGGTACACTGAAGACCTTTGCAGAAAGAGTAGATCATCAAACAACAGTCAAGTACATGGACTGAGCTTAATAAGATGCTTTTCTGTTTAATAACCTGCTTAACCTGTTTTTCATATTGTTCTTCCCTGATAAGTTACTCCATGCCTTCAAAGGCACCCTTCTGTCTGTATCTGCTTTTTAAGACTCCCCCCCTTATTTTATTTTTCAGTGCTTGTATTTAAACATTTTGGAGCAGGTCCCACATGATGCTGGGCACCGCAGCATGCTCAGCTAGTGAGCGGCAAGGCAGGATACTGAACACTTGCGTAAAACTCTGGGCAAAAGCAATGTGATTTCAGGTTGCTTTGGCATTTTGGCTCTAAGATACGCATTTCATAAAAAGCTGCACAGACTGGGGTTTATTTCCTTTCCATTGTTCATATACTCTAGAGATATGCCACCTGAAGAAGACATATTGGATGAAACTGATTCCCCTCAATGTGCACAGTGTAGGAACAGTCTCCTGAGTGACAGAGGAACATTTGCTTGTCAACAATAAGGGCTTGGCATAAAGTTCAATTTTCTCTGTTCATTCTAAAATAAAATGTGATAGGCTAACATGCTTTGCTTTTCTAAACAACAGTTTTAAGCCACCCTGGTAGAACTACTCTTTCTTTTTAATTTGTTTTATACTTTTTTGTTGTCGTTGTTTTGGTTTTTTTCTCTGTGGAGACACAGGTTTCTTTGACTTGGGCACCTAGGAAGCCAAAGAGATGTATGACTGGGCAAGATAACCTGAAGTAGTTAAAAATACTTGTTACTACATCAATTTCACAAATGTGAATGGCAGTGGGCTGCCCAGGGCCATGCAGAGTAACCTGAAGCAGGAACAGCTCTTGGGGTTACATTTCAGACAAGTCCTCACAAAGTATGTGTCAGTTGTTGTCAGTCTGACAGTTGACATTGTCATCTGGGGCTTTCTCCTGAATATCAGCAAGAATTTCAGAAGAAAATCTTTCAAACCCTGTTGTCAATGAGGGTAATCAAGGTGTTTCTCTTGCAGTCTCTTCTCTTTTGTTTGTTCGTGAACAAGACACATGTTCTCATCACAGGTCACAGCCAACTTAGTGTTTATGAACTGAGGAGGCACAGAAGAGATGTGAAACAAAGCTGGGTGTGGTGATTCCTAGAACTATCTCTGGCAAACTAGAAAGGAGGCTTTACAGTACAGCAAATCATAACAGTTTCAATGCATGGCAAAGCACTCATTTTCTCTTGCACAGCACATGGAATCTGTCTCTAGATACAGAGAGCAAGAACCATGTCTCTGGGGCATTAGTTTGCTAGACCATTTGTAGGTCAGACTAAAATAGTTTTGCTTAAAGATAGAGCACATATTTGCTCTAGTAAGTGCCATAAACTAATATTTAATTTCTAAATACTATTTAAACTTCCATAAACCTCAAACCAGAGAGGTCTCATTTCCTGCAGCTCTCATTAAACTCTTTTCAAAATGTTGACAGTCAACTGGTCTGAAATCTAGGTGACTTTTAATCAGAAGTCAATTCAGGAGTTTAAGTTTAGGTGTTCACTTCAATTTCATATCATACAATAGACAAACCTCTCCCTTGATTAATAGTCATATGAAGCCTGTCCCTCTGAAATTAGTTTCTTCTACAAAGAGTTAGACAAGGTCCTCCTTTCTCACTAAAGTTCTACACAAAGGTCAAAACTGAAATGTAAAGCCCTCCTTTCTCTACATCAAAGTAAATATGACAAGAGAAGCTATCACTCATTAAAGTTCCAGGAAGAAGATTATTTTCTTTACTAATTTGAGCATGACCATCTTCAAACTTTCAGTAGAAATTCCAAATTCCATATAATATTCTCTGCATATGTGATTATATGAATAAGCACACAAACTATTAGAAGCGATTTAGAAAATTTTGTTAGCAAGTTCATAGGAGCTGATATTCAACATGATCTTGTCAGAGTTTCATTCACATAAGGTTTCAGCTTCTTCTCATCTTCTGCGCCTCAACACTCTTTATGGGTAGTGATGTCCAATAACATTACACTGTTAATTTCCAATGATGTTGTTTGCCCCATGTATTAGCAAATCTTTATCTTACTGTGAAACATTTTTGTAAAGACATACGAGGTCTCACTCTTTTTTATTCAAGCTTTTAGTAACAACAAAAAATGTGTTCTTATAAATTGCTAATCAAGAGACCAAATTGTGTTCTTTGATGTGCACTTCAAATTACGAATGCAACTGGCCCGGCATTTTCATCTGCTCCATTGAAAATTTAAATTTCTAAGGGTAGTCCAGCTCTCTTTATTCAGTAAACACTCAATATTTTTAAGACCTGACACTTGAATCACATAATCCTCTAAACCAGGCACTCAACTCAATGGGAAGACATAGAAGATTCAAAGATGCCATTAGGCTTCATATATGACCCAGAGAAAATCTAGGCCGGTTATTTTTAGACAAGATGCTGAAGCTTTCCACACATTTGGTGAAATTTGTTAATCTGTTAATCATTTGAATCAGACATATTATGTACTCATTCATGCGAATTTCCCAAATATCATGTTACTGCATGGGAGAAAAAGATATTAATAATTATAATTATAGTTATATGACATTTTTGCTGATAAAATGTCTGGACAAAAGCTACAAAGAGCATAAAACCAACAAGGACTGAATGTAGCCCCCACTATTTTCAAAAGTAACTGAAGTTTTTTTAAGAAAAAAGCTTTAGAAAGTTGGGATGTCGAATCTTCAGCTAGAATAATTTGAAGTACTTGTGGCAAAATAAAATAAAATACATTTCTCATCAGATTAATCTACCTGAGTAGTGGAGCCTGGGGGAGGAAAGCATTGCCCACAGTAGGAGATGATTAAGTTAGGGACCATTCAAGAAAATTAGATATGCATAAGCCTATGGGATCATCCAACAATGCTGAAAGAACTGGTCAATGTCAACCTGAAACCTTTCTCTGTCATCTTTGAAAGGTCACGATCATCAGGGTAGATGAGGAAAAGGCAGATGTTACATCATTTTCAAGTAGGGCCAGAAGGGGATCTGTAGGCCAGTCAGCTTACCCTCAGGCCCTTGAGAGATGAGTCCAGGCACAGAATGGACAAGAAAGTATTTTGGACATCAATCATTAATTTACCAACGACAAATCATCCCTGACCAAACTAATTGCCTTCTCAGCTCTGTATGAGAGAAGAGTAGTGGATGTTGTATACTTCAACACTTAAAACATCTTAGGCACAGCTTCCCATGCTATAATCCAAGCCAAATTGGTGAAATTAGGCCTGGATAAGTGGATGATTAATTGGGTGTAAAATTGGTAAGACTGTCTGGCTCAAAGGATGGTGTCCCGCCAGACAGCCAGCAACTAGTAGCAACCTTCAGTGATTGATACCAGGGCTGCTATGGTTTAAAACCTTTATCTGTGATATGGATGAGGGGATGTAGAGTGCTCTCAGCAAGTTAGTGGACAAGCAGAACCTGGGGAAGCCATGTGCCCTGGCAAGCAAGAGAGGCAAACTGCACACTGGGCTGCCTTAGCAAGATTGTGGCCAGTGGGTCCAGGGAAGTAGTTCTCCCTTTCTTCCTCCAGCAAGACCATACCTCTCAAAGCATTCTGTGGTTTTACATGCAGCAGTTCATCAGGCACCCTTCAGACATGCAACACTGCATGCACACAGAGACAGTCATGCATCTTACTCAGGGTATGTGCATCAATCAGTACTTTACAAATATGTGGGCTTATTTATATACATATGCATAAAAATATACATATTTCTATATGTATATATGACATTTTCTACAGCAATTAGTTTTGTAAAACAGTTGTCTCACATGTGATTGAGGGCTTTCGTCAAACAGGCAGCCTTTCATCACTACTTTGAGCTGAAACTCCTCTGATCACATAAATGAAACCAAGGGAAAGATCTAGTTACTGACACATATGTTTTGGCTGATAGTAAAATCCAAAATTATTGCCGTATTCTCATGCATAGAATGTGTCAGCACTGTTCTGACACTCTCATAAATATAAATCACTATTTCTTGACCATGCTAGGCAGGGGTAGGAGCTATTCTGATTGCTAAGTTTACTAAAGTATAAAGAGAAAGAGTCTTTATGTGTTCTCTGCTTATACTGTCCTTGTTCTTTGTTCCCAGTGGGTAGAGTGTTATGATTCATAGTAAACCACACCAAAGCTGCAACTCTTAGACAACAGATTATTACTGTTAGCTTGTGAATACAAGATGGCTTTGTCTCTGAAGACAAGAGGCAGCTGAGGTACAGTTTTGCTGTGATCTTTTTGCTAATAGCTACACTTAAACTTTTTGCAACCAGGAAAAATATTGCAGGAATTTCTAACTTCTTTCCCCTTTCATTGCAGTGTTTGTGTCAACTGCTTAATAAGCTGGAACTGACAGCATGCCCATGGTTTATTTTTGCCTGAGCACCAATGGCAACTTTTAAACCTGATGTTCTTTTAGACCTGCTTCTCTGTGTCACACTCATTTAATCAGTGACCCATAACAGTGCAGGTGACAAGCTGAAATCATCCACGCAAAATTAATGTGATATTTCTGTTGTGATGTTAAATATTTGCAGGAAGACCCTTATAGCTTTCTTCTACCTAGAACACTTCCAGCTGCATAACCCTTTCCTTAGGTAAGGACAGTGTGACAGCAGAACAGACTGCTAGAGATCTAACCTATTTACAGAAATGGTTTGATCTAAGTCAGTGGAAATTGTTTAAATGTGAAGAAAAATGGGGGTCTCTGTTTCTAGTTTTCTCCATCTTAATTGTTCAATTCTTTGGCTTTTCTGCCTGGTGTCATCCTAATGCAGCCCTCTCTGCCCAGCTGGTATTTTTACCATTGCTTGAAATAGGAAAAAGACTTAACATTCAAAAAGCTAAAATTCAGCAAATAAATTGTTTCACTGTCTTTACTCTGTGAATTACTAAAAGACATTGTAACAGGAACTCAGAACATATGGAAATAGAGGTTGAGAAGAACCTCTGGGGATTTTTTTTTCTGTTGTGAGATGTCATTTGCATCTGTTGTATTTTATATTATCACTCAGAGGAATTTGTTATTGATCTACAATAGATAAAGTGTTAGGCAGGCTTACTACTACTAAGAGAAATGTCCCCAGTGGTGGTTAGTACATCTTACTTACATGCTGGGGGTTAAAAGAAGTGTAGAAGGGAATTTTCTCTTGACTCAGTCTGAGAAATAACTGGGGCATTTCTGTGTTCTCATTTTGGCCTTGGAAATGGCAGTTCCACTGAAAAAAAAGTTGCTTTCTGTTGCCCAGAGAGCTCCCAGCGGGGTTCCCAGGGGCTGTGGACAGGCAGCTTCATGTGAGGATGCATCCTCCCTGAACAAGCCAGCTCTCTAGTACCATGATGTGCTCTAACAGGAGGAGATTTCCCGCACTCCGCCTTCCTCGTCTCATCCTGAAGAGGAAATTAAAGTTATGAAGGCCAGGAAAGGCCCCACATCCTTCTGCCCAGTGTGTGTGACATTTAGTCTTCCAAGGGGAAGATTTTAAATTAGTGGAAATCTGCTGTAATTAAATTTTCTTTCAGTCTGGCTGCATTTTTAAAACAAGAAGCCATGTGCCCTTTCAATACTCTAGTGAGTAGACCTGACTAAAGCTCCTGGAATATATCAGAGCCCAGAGAAGTTCAGCAGCACAGAGTAAATATTCAGTGTGCAGTAACTCTTCCTTATGCATTTGGTAAGTACGCAGTAGGGTTCAGGGTCCATACAGTAACCAGGCACGCCTTGATCTTTTAATGCCACAGGCTTCAGGAAGAGGAGAGGACCAGTGACAGTGGCAGGGCTCTAGCAGAGACTTCTTCCTCCCTCCTTCTCTTCTGAGGGGGGTATATCCCCAAAAGAGGGCTGGGTAGGGAAAGCCAAATTGGAGTTGCCCACTCAAGCATCAGAGCTCAGGAGGGGAATGGAGGCCTGGCACAGGCAGAGTGACAGGCGGGCAGGGGAGCAGGGAGCAGGGAGGGCAGCCTGGCATCTGGCCTGGATTTCAGTAACTGGTGCACTCTGAAGGGACAAAGCTGCCTCCAGAAGAGCCCTGTGGGTAGTTGAAGAGTTTCACACCTAATGCATAATGCACATCCCCCCTCCCCAAATGAGTTGTCACAGTTACAGAGCAAAAGTGATTTTAATTATTTTGGGTTATTTGTTACTGTCTTATGAACGCCAAAACTCGTTGTATTTTTTTTCTTTCTTCAAAAGCATCTCAGAAGGTAACAGATCTGAAGACACATACTGCTGAAAAGTAATTAATGTGCATTTTCCATGCCTTGTTGGGTGAATCTGCACAAGCTACTTGTCCTCGTCTCCCTCTTGTTCTTTCTGTGTTTAGACTCAAGCCTCTTTGTACAACCAATTGGTCTGATTGCTGTGATGTTGTCAATCTGGCCCTGCAGAGTATATTATTACAAGAAAAATTATCCCTCTTTTCCCCCTTACCATCACTGCCAAGATGAGCACTACAGGTTTCTGTGAGCCCTTTGACACTGAGAGTCTGGAGACCTGATGTCTAGTCCTCAGCCTGCCACTGGTGACAAGGGTGACTTTGGTCCATGCCAATTGTATGCAGAGCTCTAGAAGAGATTTCTACCCGTGTGCAGAAATAGAGAAAATACTGATGAAGGCAGCATTTCTGTGTGTATGGAAGGACATTACTGGGGTCTGTGGACAAGTTTCCCCATGTAAGCAATCAAGTGGAGAGGCATGGTGGTGGTAACCTGTTGTTGTGCAGAACAAGTGTTGCTGTAAGAGCGTGGATGGAGGCAGCGACATGAGGCAGGAATGGTCCCTTTGCATGCTCCTGTGGAAGGCAGGAGAGTGGGAGATATGCTTCTGGTTTGGGATGCTACATAGTGTGGTAAAATAGCAGGCAAGATACGAATTATTAGAGGAGATGAAGTGATAAAATTTCTGGCAGATGCTTTCTCCTCTGCGTGCCATGGAGATAGTTTATTATTAATACTTCGAGTCTCTCTGTTTAATTAAACAGTAGGTAGAGCTCAAGACACACTGCCTCCTGAGCATGCCTGCAGAGCAGCAGCCTTGCAGAGAGCCAGAGGGCAGGGCTGCTGCTGAGGATAATGCCACAGCAGAGATGCTTTAAGGACTAACACAGCCTGATGTCTTTGAAAACACCATCCAGACTGACTGGAATCAATGTCAGCACATTAGATGCTCTTACCCCGAAGACAATTAAAATTGAATAACCTATGGATAATTTTCTAGGCAAATCACCAGCATTCAAGAACACATTATTAAAAGGAGATGATCTCAAAGCTCTCACAAGTGCACTGAATCAAGTACACACCGTTCTGCAGAGAAGAAATTGTACTTTCAGAAAACATTTTCTTCATTAAAAATAAACAAAAATAGGATGACTTTCTGTTGCAAGTTCTGAAGCAGCAGTCACAATACAACTGCCATGCTGTATGAGCAACTCATGTGAACCCATGATCCTCCCTGTGGCTAATAACACCACCCCTGTACACTTGGACATAAGTGTCTTAGAGGTCAGTGGAGTTCACATTTCTGCTTTCCCCAGCACTCTCATGCTCTGCACCTGGCTCTGTTGAAAGAAAACCAGATCCTGCTCAGTCAGGGCTCCTCATGTTTGCTAGCATCCTTGTGTCCGTTCTGGAAGGTAACACCTGGATGATTTCCACCTGCTCTGTTGCATGCTGCAAATCAGGCAACAGTTTGCGTAGAGCCCAGGTCCACTGTGCCTCCTACGCCTGTGTTTCCCAAGGAATTAAGGTGCTTTCCAAGAGCATGCAGGACTTCCCGGTCATGTCTGTCATTTGAAAGCCACAGCCATTGAATCTGTCACTTTCGAGACAAAGCATCACGTGCAAAACCTGCCTGTAGAGAACAGTCCCAAGATTGTATTGGCTCCCCGACTGTCCAAAAATGCTTGCCTGGAAGAACAACTGTGGAGATGACTATGTTCTGGGAATGTCAGCAGAATGGTCATGCTCCAAGTACCAAGGTCATGCTCCAGTATGATGCTGGAAGTTACCAGAGCACATGTGCCAGTCTGGGTGTCCAGCAGCGATTACTGTGCTGCCCTGAAATCAGGGTGAAGTTGAGGGATAGAGAGGAGCTTCACTGATTTTGCTGAGCCTTAGTGCACACCAGTGTTTCAAATTAGATTCTCCCCAGCACATCAGCTAGTCCCAGTTGACTCATACCTGGAAAAGTTTCTTAATATTATGAGTAACCTGAAAGGGTTAAATTTTGTGTGGATTTAGTTTTCTCAGTATTCTATCTCAACCACAATATTCAGGCAGGCATGAGAGGACAGTATCTGTGATTCAGATTTGTAACTGTTAGCACAAAGCAGAGGCTTCCAGGAAAGCTGGAAATCATTGCCAAATGCTGTAAGAGCTTCTAAGAGATGGAAGTGTAATTGCTGAAAGGAGGAAAGACCCTCCACCTCACTGATTCTGGAGCTGCAGCTGCTGAAAGGAGAGGAAGGTAGGTAGGTCATGGGGTTATACTGGCAGAACAGCACGGAGAGCCCTTCTGACTCCCAGTGCTTAGGGAACCATGTGTCTGAATATCAACTTGCCACAGGCTGTAAAAGCTGGTATGTTTTCAGGCTGAGAGTGAAGACAGCATGGGTCCTGACTACAACTGCTGTGAGAGAGGATGACCTCGACATACCGACTACCACACCTCCAGCCCCACCCCACGCTGCTATTTTGTATCTCCATTCCAGGTTGCTCTGTGAAACAGACAAGTTTCGAATGAAGTCACTCACTGAGCAGTGCTGGTTATTTTCACAAGGAGATGCTTTACATTGTGGAGCGCTGAAAACCTTGATCCTATTGCTGAAATACACTTGAAAGGCTGGCTAATAGGATTTGAAGCTGCTGGATCCAGTGACTGACCCTTGTCGAAAGGCAATGCAGGCATGTGAGGTGCCCAAAATAGGTACAGCAAGTTCTTCCTGATGAAAATACTTATTTGTATGCAAAACATAGTATGAACTTCGACATTTATGGTGCCTAAACACATTTGACTACTCAGAAAAGAAGATCAGTATCTAGGAAGAATGCAAACACATTATTTAAAATATTAAAAACATAGTGGAAATGCAGAAAAGCCTTAAGTCTGTATGTGTCCATGGGATTAAGGGTGACTATGTAAGAAAACATAAAGCCATGTAAAAAATAATAGATAGAAGGATCTGAGCAGAGAATCAAAATACAAAAGAAAAGAGAAAAAAGAAGTATTTTCTTCTGCTTTATTTAACTTTCAGTCAGAAACTCAAGGGTTTGCAGAGATACATCCATAATTCACAAGTCATGAGAATTGTTCAGGAAAATTTTTATCTGCTCCTTGAGCAGGAAATGTGATGATGCCAGTGTGGGCTTACAGCTAAGTTAATTAGAACTGCTTCCTGATTTCCAGCCTGTCTCACCTGGACGGCTTCTCCAAACTTTCTAAAGAATATTGGTTGTTTTGAGAGATACCGTTCTGTGTTTTTTATTCCACTCAAAGCAATTCTTGTATGAATAGACTAAAGAAGCAGCAAACAGTGACTGCTCAGAAAAAGCCCTGGAACATGGGTTTCCTGTTCACTATTGTTTTCATCAGATTTGATCATATTTAATTCTTCCCAGTATCCACACAGGTTATTTTTACTATATTTGCACAAAACTTCCTTTGCATTAACTGCAACTAGAATTTTAGTTGGAGTTCTCTGAATGATCAATAGAGGAGGAAGAGTAAGTCACTCTATCCTAAGTAGGATGATGTGCTTTGTGAAAATACCTGTCTCCCTTCCCAGACCAGAAGAGAGGACTGCCCTTCCCTCAGTGATGGTTGGGTGCAATGGCTCCTGGCTGGCAGAAGCAGCTCTGCCAGTGCTCGGGGAGGCAGGATCACCCAGTGCAGCTGTGCTCAGCACCAACCCCTACCCTCAGGTTGGAACTTCCTCTCTTGTGTAGGAAAGCTGTCATAGGGTCATTTGCAAATTCCCTACCACCGTGTCTGTGATGAATTTAGGTGCTTACTCAGGTAACAGAAGTTCAAGGAACCAGGAATTCAGACAGCCTCCCATGCAGAGCTGCCACGCTGTGCTTCCCGATATTATAGCCTTAGCTACTAAACAAAAGAAAGAATTTATTTTCTTTTAAGACCTGGTGTCTGAGTAATCCACTCCCTCACAGCATTAGATTTCAGACTAGACTTCCTTGCACCTGTCAGGGGATATTCTCACTTCTCACGATATCAGGACCAGCAAACAAAATGCTTCTCAATTTCTAGTCGATAGTTAATGGCATATGGGATTATACTGTTATTATATTGATGGCATTCTTAGTATTATTGGCTGTCATATTACACAGGGTCCAATTAAAGATTTTCGAGGTTCTTTTCTGACCAGTCACTCACCAGTCACTTTGGAAAGATCACGGTTTCCCTTTGGCATTCAGTCAGACTCAACTTGGTTTATTACTCGTATTAGAGCTGTTCTCTCCTAGGAAGGTACAAGGAACAATACATGGAAAGTAGACTTTCTAGCAGTTTGCTGTTTCTCTCCATACTCACAAACATGTTCCTTCAGCTTGAAGAACACTGTACCAAGCTTTGAGTTTTTCATCAGCACAGCAAGAGTTCCAAAGAACCAGCCCCCTGTATTTATCTTATGCATCCACTTTTATATCTGCATATTCTTGGCAATTCCTAATTCTTATTTAATTACATAAAAGTTTCTCCTTCTTAGAACCAAGATTACTTGAATTGATCCTTTAGACATATACAAAACTTGCATCACACTCCAATGAAGCAATTTAACATCTCTCATACTCTACACCCTGGCTAACTAGAGCTACTAAAAAGGTTCTGTGTGTAATTCAGTCACTTCAGTCAAACTGAAAACTGCTTACATAAATAGAATTTGCAGGGCTTTATTTTCCTGTGTTTGCATTTCTTCGAGGTTAAACACTTTGCTAATACCAGCAGTGTGTATCCATGGGCTAAAAAAGTTCAGTGTTAAACAGGAACTAAACCAAAGAGCTAATCTCTAACCAGTTTATGAAAAGACTGTGCCCCCGCCTGAGGTCTTTGTTGAGGTAGCGCATGCCAATACACACAGGTACGTGTCTGACATGAGTAGGCAAGGATATCTGGGATAAGATTATTCAGATTTCAAGCAATATTCAGAAAAGCTACAGAGCTGTTGCCTTATGTAGGATCTTCCAGAACCCTCTCCATTCCCATACAGTGAGAGCAGGACTGAACCTGCCGCAACACTGAAAACAGCTTCCTGAGATTCATCTGATCTCATTTCTGGTGCCATATGATGGCATGGAAAGTAGGCAAACCATGCCTAGCAGAGATACATTACTGCAGATAGGCATTTTCTCCACATCCCTGTTGGAGAAAGCCTGCTGTTATCCTTGAGAGATGCCTCAGTGGGGACATCCTGCTTAGTCAGACATAATGAACAGCATCCTGGTGGCAAAAGCGAAGATGCCAGATATCTTTCTAATGGCATCAGCCTGAATAATTTCTATATTTCCTTACTGTTATTCCTCTAAGTTCTGGTATGAAATCACAGTAAGAGGTATACGATTTATCTCTTTTTTTTTTTTTTTGTCAGAGAGACTAGAAGTCTAGAGACTAGAGCATTCTGATAGCAGGGCTTTCACTTTCCTGCATTGACTGTTATGCTTAAAGTTATTCATTAGCTAGTTTCAGTGATGGAATGAACATCGTAGCTGAGTCACAAAAACAATAAACCAAGTACTTTATTTTCCTATGTTTACGAAATAGTAAATAGTACTCGTGTCCCTTGAAGCCCATTTTATCATTGAAAATCAACTTGTTTTGTTAACTCTTCTGTCAAAGCTTGCTCTCAAAACGTCTAATTACATCTTTGTGAATTGATTTGACATAAACACACAAACTAACACTAAATGCTGTTTGAAAAAAAAAAACAGGAGCCAAGTTCTTTGCTGATAAAAATTCATGTTGCTCTTTCATTTCCATTACTTCACAGCACATTCCCTCTCGTGGTTCACAAACTACTCTGTCAACACATTACTGTATTACTATATGGTCATTATGATTCTGCAAATATAACCAGTTCTCTCCTATGTAGGCCTTTATCTTCTGTTTAGTACATTTTCAGTGATCTTTGTGTTTTCTTCTCTGTTGCTGCTCATGTTTGGGAGAGGCTCCTTCTAAATAACTGCAGAGTTGCTTCCGTCTTTTCTATGGAGGTCTTCCTGGATTAGTCATGAAGAACATACAACACCAGAATTTCCTGTGTAGTGTTTTCTATGGTGATTAGAACTGCCCGTTGGTTTTTTTGTAGCAGCTGTAGCTGAATGTTGTCTCATGTCTGTGTTTTGGCCCTCGTTTCAAGGAACTGGGAATGATGTTTTCTTTAGCTGTTATGTACAGAAGGTCCTAAATTGCTGTTTCTGAATGCTACAGTGATATAAATAATATGTATTATGAATAGGTTATTAAGACTTAAGCTTGCCTAAGTCAGCATACGTAATATACACTAATATGAATGAAATTACAGACACCATGATTCCTTAGCAATAGAGCACCGAGAAACAGTTATTGACTATTTTTTCTTCATATCTTAATATTATTTAATGTGAACTACTGCAATCACAAATAGTTATGCTTTTCCACCGCCAATTTCATTTTGATATGAGAACTTACTCTTTTGGTTACCCATGCCCACTTCTTTGTTAAATGTCTTCTTTACATAATCACTTTTCCAACTTCAAAGGTATTTTGACTATTTCAGATATTTTAAGACTGACAGCTTATTTTCAAAGACTATTTTCAACAGTCAGTAGACAATATAATTGCCTTATTTTGTGACGTTCAGTATTTCATTTCAGATCTGGATAGTGCATGCATTATATACACTTTTTCAAGTATATATACATTAAAAATAATTTATATTGGTGCCTTAAAGCACTTTCTAAAGTATCTGCTTCTGAATGTTGCTTTTAAACTCTAACCAGTTCACATCAATATGAACTAAAATCTTCAGGGGACAAAAAAAAAAGAAAAAAGAAAGGAAAAAAGGAAGGGAAAAAATAGCACTGTAAAAACCACAGAAACAACCATTATGTTTTAATCATACAACACTAGTCAAATGGTACAAAGGAAATAAAAAATGAATACACTTGATATTTTTTCTGCCTACAATTCATTTTAGCTAGGCAGACATGAAAAACTGATCTTGGCAGAAACACCCAAGATCAAAGGTTCCCCAATTTAAAAGCAGACATTACGTGACTGAAAAATGTATTCCCGTTTTTGTAATGCTACCTCTGCTGTCCTTAAGCTACATGAACTAATGCTATCTCAGAGAAGATATCATTTCAGCTCTTAATGAAATAGTTCAACATTTCTTACTAGAAAAACTCCTTCAGACTTAATCAGAGAACTATATGTTCAGTAGTCTAATAATTTTCTCAGTGGGAACTGGAAAAGTTACTTTGCTTCTTTAACATTTCCAAGCAAAGGGCAGGTTTTCTTCTCTAAAAAGAAACATTCAGAAAAAGAGAGGGAAAGAAGAAAAATGATTTTCCATTGTTCCACTTTTTTTTTTACAACTATTTATATTCTCCAATAGCATTTACTTGGAGAAATTTTAACACATGTTCTGATAAAAACAGTCAAACTTCGATTTAAGCCATTTTCAAAAAAATCCCAAACCAACTAACTAGCAAACAGACAAATCCAAAAATCAAATATCTTAATTGTTGTTTTGCATCAAAAGACCAGAATCTTTTCTGAATACATTAATTATATTTGTTTTCCTTACTTATAATGCAAGATTTAATCCTGAGGTTAATAGTTGACTTAACACTTTATTAGCCTTTTTGTTGATAAAATGTAACCAATATGAGATTTCATGGGTCTCTTTTTGCCTAGTCTAGCAGTGGAATATATTTTTTGCCTAAGATAGCAGCTACTAAAATATAGGTAGTTTCACATTTTGTGAAGAGATTGTTCAGACAAGTTTTCCACCGTGATTCAACACTTCCCTAGTAACAAAATTATTGTTCTTCTAGAGCTACAGTTATTCTCAGGGCCAAAATCCTTTCCAATCAGAGTGGTATTCAGATTACACAACAAAACATTTACTATCCACATGCCACTTGTTCCTTGCTTTCTTTTCTGGGAGCATTCAAATGTTCTCCAAGACCCACCATTTTGGGAAAAATCTGGGGTTATTTTTTTGTTTTTCTTTTGTTCTGTTTTTTAATAGATGAATCCCTTTCTAGCTGACCATGAGCCAGCAATTGTCCCTTGCCCCAGAGAAAGCCAGTAGCACGCTCACTTGTATTAGGCAGAGTACTGCCAGCAGCTCGAGGAAGGTGATCCTTCCACTTTGCTCGGCACTGCTGAGACACATCTGAAGGGCTGGGTCCAGTTCTGGGCCTCCAGTACAATAGAGACATGGACATACTGGAATGAGTCCAGCAAAGGGCCATGGAGGTGATTAAGGGACTGGTGCAGCTATCATATCAGAAGAGGCTGAGAGAGCTGGGGCTGCTGAACTTGCAGAAGAGAAGGCTCAGGGTGATCTTATCAATCTGATAAGAGAGGATAAGGAAGATTGAGCCAAGCTTTTCTTGTTGGTGCCCAGTGACAATAAGAATAATATCTTCAAATAATAATAGCTATTGAATTATAATTTTCAGTTCAAGATACTCAGAAGTTCATTTGAAATCAGACAGAAGATGACTCATCAAAACATCTGGCATTTTTTCTCCTTCTTTTGTTTTCCTTAGCTAATGGATTTCTTCTGAAAGTGACTTCAAATTTAGAGGCTTCCCATTGAATGAGAACTTCAATGCAGTAATAAGTACTATACTGAGTTGTAACAGCAGAAAATTTTTTGAAAATAATAAGAAATGAAGATAAAAATAAAATTGTTACCACACAATTTGTTGCATCTAAATCATGTTAAGCTTTATCTCACAGCTACATCCAGCTATCTTCAGCTGACATACATCCTGGCTCTCATTGAGTGTATTCCAGTGATTTGGTACTGCCTCTCAAGCAGTCAGCCTGACATAACACTGCATGTCAGTCTTTTACTTTGTGTCTCTTTGAATGCTTGTTGTAGCATAAGAGATTGACTCAATTGGAATAAAAGATACCCCGGAGTAAACAACAATGATAAAAAAATGGTCATCTGATTGTCCAATATCATGACAGAATTTAATATGTACAATACTATCAAGGTTTCACTAGCTTATTAAAATTCCTTATTTCTACAGATAGAAAATGTCAGAACTATCCCCACAGATGTATACGCACTGATATGCTATTCAGAGAAATTAGAGCTGATGACTTTGCTGAAGGTTTCCATTAAAATAATGAAAAAGTGATTTTTAACCCCACCCACCACCATGGGGGAAAGGCTCCTATGGGACTTGATGGTTTTATGGTGATCTGCAGGCATAGCTCAGGTATATGCTTTTCAGTTCCTTGTGGCAATTATACGCACATACTAGGGCCCATGGTCTTGAAATGTCTTTACAGAGGCAGAAAATATGATGATTTTTAACAGTATGGACTACCTAACTATTCCAGTGGTATTTGGTCAGACAGGCAAAATAATTCAGGAAGGTAATCTCGGGTTAGAGCTTGATGACAGTCCCTGAGTCTGGAGGAACCACAGTTTGGGGGGAGCAGGGCTGAAACCACTCCCAAACCCTGGAGCACTAGGGTCTTCAATACTAGGGACTTGAAATAAAGTGAAACCATGCCACCTCAGACAGGGGCATTTATCATGCCTGAATTTTAGCCCTAAAATACAAGACTAGTCTCACCAAATCCCACATAGAATTAATGCAGACCAAAAGGCACTCCACAGAGCTGCCCAATGTGGAGCCCTGACCTTGGCCCCCATGGAGAGGTTTCTCCGTCCCCCAGGAAGGGCTGCTGCTGTGTTGCTCTGTAATTGGCTACACATCTGGGCTGCATTTCCCTTTGAAGTGCCCTTCCCAAATTCACTCCCCCTCTCCTGAGACCCAGCCATTCTCATCTTTCTCTGAGAAGCCGAGGAGGCTGAGACTGCTGAGGCTAAAATCAAAGTAGCCATTTCCATGAACTGAAATTATGAAATTGCATTTGTCACATTAGCTTCCTGTAATTTGACTTCTGTTTATGTATGCGTGGCTGAGCAGCAGAGGAGCTCACTTTCTATTCAAGATGCATGTTTTTTCTTCTCGTCATATGTTGTCACTACTGATGAAGATGTCAACTTGGGCTTACCAGATAAAGCCTGTAATGGCTTGTGAAAGTATCAGGCACCCATGAGTAAAATCTGTGGTAACGTAGCAAAACTTTGCAGTTGCTGCCTGGAAGGAAAAAAACACACTCTCTTCTTGGGAGGGATGGATACATCAAAACTACATTGGTTCCAGTAGGTGTCATGAAAAACCCCAGGGAATTATCCGTATGACTTGACACCTAGAGGAAATGCTGGATAATTGCCACCCACGATTTTGAAACGATGGATGACTAACTAACTCAACTGCCAGTCAAGGAGACAGTTTAGTGGGAAGGATGATTCATATGAGAACAATATCAATTTTTCTTCTTTTTTATTTTCTTTTTGGCCTACCAATGAAGGTGGTAAAACCAGGCAAAATAGCGACTAGTAGCCGAAACAATGATGAGTTACCGCAGGTCATTCCGATCTCTTTTGGTGGCTGCTAGTTGTTTACACTCTTGCAGGAAATCACAGAAGCTTTGTGAGTCCTCAGATGAGAGTGAAAAAAGTGTGGTGAAAATGTATGAGTGCTGTGTCTCCCTGCTGTCTGATATTTTGTTTTGTTTGCTAAGTATCCATACAGTCTTAGGACAGCCATGTGCTTCCCACAGTGTATCTTTACCTCACATGGAGACAGAATCATCAGATGATAGAATCGTTAAGATTGGAAAAGACCTCTAAGATCATCAAGTCTAACTATCACAACTTCTTGTCATGTCTATCCAGGATGAAGTACTGTGGTTTTGAAGAAACCACTTTTGTAGTAGATACGCAACAGCTAAACCAACCACTGCAGCTAAAACTGGAGTAAACTACTTCTGATTTTTAATAGCATTCAAACTGCGTGCAAGAGCCCTCGGCAAAGGACCATGAGCATGACCTGTCCTTGCAGACAGCCCTCTGCCTAATCCTTTCCAGCATTAGTGTCAATTCGCGTCAACAACCTGCAGGAACCTTACAAGGCACTTGTTAAAGCTTTGAAGTTTCATGCCTGTGGCATGAACTCTTTCATTCAATGTCTGCTTTGCCAACATTTCTAAATATTTGGGCCAAAAATCTGGAAATCTATACCTACACTGAGATGCTGTGGTAAATTATAGTCTCTGCTGCTGAGAGGAGTTTCACTTAAAAATCAAGTCATTTTCAGGAGGTAAGAAAAATTCCCCCAACTTCAGCAATCTGTAAGTGACTTGTCTAATCTAAGTTAATTTTCCTGTTAGGAGCAGTTGGCTGTCTGGCTGCCCATTTCTGTCTTGACTGTAAAGAGTTTGTGTGACAAAATACGTTAAACACCTAACCTTCAGCAGAGAGAAATCCCACTCTATATGCCTTGTAGGCATGGGGATGCTTAGGGGATGCATTAAGTATTGACTGTTGAATTTGGCTGCCTAAAGGCAATAATGGACAAGAATATGTTTTAAACCATTCACAGTGGTGTATCACATTGAAGTAACAATATTCCCTCTGGGTTGTGGTCACAGCCACAAGATTAGCTGCATCTTTGACCCCTGTTGCAATTTTATTTGGAGTACTGTTTTCAAGTGAGGAGTCCCCATCTCCCCTTCTAGCACTGCAAGATCAGAAACTGCCTCTGTGTTAGCACAGACAGTCAAATCTGATGTTCCTAAGAGACTTTTCTTTATGAGCCATGGTTAATAAAAAATGCTGTAAGGCTTTAAGAGGTATCAAAGAATGTTAAAATTGAAAAGGGCCTCCAGAACTCTTTGCTTTACCTCGCTCATACTATGAACTTGAGAGTTATGTGGGTTCTACTTTTTCCAAGTGTTGCCAGTCATGGGACACAGGGTTCTACCCATGTGCTTGTCTCTAGGACAGAGGTTTTCTTGGTATCTGTGATGGTGTTACCTCTACAGTTGCACTCCATAATCGTAAGGGTTTTTTCCAATCTAAATGATTCTATGATTCTGTCCTGTTATTCTTATTCCTGTTATACAGCAGAAGAAACATTATACCCCGTTTTAAAGGACAATATTTCAGAGGTCCCAACACCTGTGAGTGCAGCTAGGTATCAGATTCCTGAGTATTCTTAAAACTATATAAGACTGACCTAATTCATAAATGCCCTTTAGTAAACAACATATTAAGAGCAAAAAAACCCTCATCATATGATGTAAATATTACTGATATTTCCTACAGTTTTTATTATTTTTTTCCTAGTCTTTGATCCCAAATTCCTGTATTTACTATCCTTCCTCCAAGTGAAATATGCAATCATCTCATAATTCAATGAGAGGATGTAATTAGAATGGGGGTCTGAGAACTTCATTCCTACTGAGTTTCAATTATCTCTGGTAAACGATCAGATGCACACAACCTGCTATGGAATATAAACACCGTTTTCATTTCCCTCTGCCAAAATTATTTGCATTGCACTCTGAAAAAAGAAATTGACTTTTCAAACATGAAAGTGGGTGTCCTAAATAGATGTTTTTAATTTTCATTTCAATGAAAAATAATGAAGAACAAGAAGTGAGACAGTCAGCACTATCAGATATACTAAGAGTCTTACTCTGAAGTTTCATTATTTTTAGTAAATCAGAGAAGAGTTTTCATTGAAGTGAATTTGCATAAGTTGCTTGCTGAGCAGATTGTTCCTCACTACTGACTATGGAAATAAAGATTCTCCACAATTAAAGTATTCTTTTGCCAGCTCAGTAAAACCATTAAGTTTATGGGTAATTCTACATTCTTAGATTATATCCATGTACAAAATGGATTAAGAATATGTTTTCAACTTTTAGGTATAGACTGAATGCTACATTGATCCAAAGCTTGAAATTAATATTTAACACCCTTATTTTGAAGCTAGGCATAGTTAAAACTTTATTAATATTTTTCACTCCGAGTGCATTTAAGTTTAGTTCGGTGAGCCTTAAACAATAATACTTTATTCCTGTATGCCTTTTATTTTAATCTAATCGTTTCTCACTATACACTTGCAAAACCCATTCAAATTATGGACAAATTTTTAGTTAGCCCCTGTTTATTTCAAGTACAGCATATGCAAATCCCACCTACCTGTTTGGCAGTGCCATCTGTTTGGTAAATTCAGGATGATGTGATATGGCAGTTGCGTAACAAGGAGTCAAGCTAGCACAACTGTCAGGATTAGGAGAGATGAGGGAGGAACGACACAGTTACAAATAACTATCCTCAGCGTGGGGTTTGTGGTTGTTTCAGTCTATTTTAAGTTTTTCAAACCTGAAGTGCAGTGAAGAAAAAAGGAGACACAGCTAAGATAAGAAAGACTCTTTTAACTTCACTATATCTAAGCTTGAAAGGCCCCTAGCATTCACAGAGTGTAGTGCTCTTCAAGGAAATTGCATCTCAAGGAAAATTTCAGTGTTATCTTGTCTAAATTTAATTCCATTGGTGCAAGTCATATGCACTATTAATGTGGCACAGAAAATATTTCAGGATCTAACTGGGGTTATTTTATGGTACCAATTTTTTTTTCAGCCCTTGAAGTAAAATTTTCAGCTGAATGGAGCATTTACCAGGACACTTTCACGTTAATGTTGACATTCTTAGTACAAAGTGGATGGAGCTGTATTGACTCCAGCATCCACACTCTGAAGAGGGTGATGAACTGATAGGAAGAAAGATTAATGATTTGGCTTAAAAGCAGTGCATTTTCACTAGGAAGGTACTCTCAAAAACAAAATGCCTGCATTTGCCCATTAAAATCATGCAGTCCCTCAAACCATCCTTGCTATCTTTACGTGTCGCAAAGTCAGTGGATCTTCTGCTCTAACCCAGGTGCACTTGCTATCTAAGGCAGACAACACAACCCTGCTGTTACTTGTGCATCCACTAGACAGCAGTAGCATGGGGAAAAACACAGCATTATGGTCTTATCTTTATAAATTGGCTAAATCAACATCTTTCAGCCGTCTGCTGTAGAAGGGGCACACGTAGGATTTGTGGAGGGTCAGGCATTTCTGCACTCTTTAGCAAACTGGTGGGTAAGATCTGCTGTTTCAGAGTAACAGGACCCCTCAGGTACACTGCAAGCTTTTCCACATGCTTCAGAGGTAACTGGTGTTGGACCGTTTTCCCAAGTAAGCACAGATCTCTTTCCTTCCTTTTGCCCCTGGGTCCTGGTGATGCTGAAAGCAATAGAAATATGCATATAAACCAAGGATATATGGTTGCACGGTGCAGGCTGCAGGAAGTAGTTTGGCTTCTTTTGAAGTCAAATAAAAATTAACAGGAAGGATGCAGGCTCTACCCCTGGTAGCTATAACTCCCCTTTTCCTCCTTTGGGATGTATGCAGTAATATTAGCTGATACGAACCTGCTGGGCTGGATCTCTCCCAGAGCTCCAGTGCAGAAATATATATTTGTTGCAATAGAAACAGAACAAAGCAATTCCAAGAAACTAGTTTAAAAAAAAGATTCAGGGAAAGCACAGGGAGCAAAAAAGAAAATCTGGGAATTTTTTAACCTGAAATACTTCTATAAATTTCTATGAACCCATGGGGAACTTAGGCCCACCCTATCTGGGAAAAGGCCATGGATCACAGAGGGATGACTTTAATGAGACCAAGTGTTTGATGCCACCCTTAGCAGTGCTCCTGATGGGCTGGTGCAAAGACTCTCTTTGGTGAAGCCCCCTTTTCAATTGGGACCCAGCTAGCCTGGTCGATGGCAAGCTCCTTTCCTGTTCCAGGGTATGGGAGGCACTGGCATGGGCAGCCTGAACTGAAAATTTCTTCCTCTGCAACGTGAGAGATTGAATCATGGAAGTGCTTTATTTTCAATAAGAAAACCAGATGGAGCTCCGGGAGAAGATAATACTATAGTGTGCACTGCTTGCATTTGAGGTTTGAAGATGATAAAGCTGTTTCTTTTTTGTGTTTTTCAGAACTTTTTAGCGAGTATCTTCAGTGCACTGGAAGCCAGCTGGTTAATGCTTTGTAGTGGTATGACATGGATAGCAGTACTCATATGGCACGTTATATTATCATAGAATCATCTGGTTGGAAAAGACCTCTGAGATGCATCTGAATACAGAAACATGGCTCTCTTGCAAAAGACGCCATCAGACAGAAATACTTTGGAGATATAGTTTTTAGGCGTTAAGGATTTGTCCATTAACTTAATAACATGACCGTAGAATGCCCTAGCTGATTTTATATCTTTTCTAAATTGCATTCAGGCACTTTCCTTGATAGTTATTGTATTTCCCAGACTGAATTATATTACCCTGATCACTGATTACTTGGGGGCTTTTTTCCTCCTCATGGAAAATCATTGTTTGAACAGTTTCAATACGTAAAAGTGAAAGTGGAGTTAAATAGTACACCTTTTATTAGAACATAGCTATATGATTTAAAAAACAACAATTATGGATTATGTTAAGATAAATTAAAATCTGATTTACAGAACCTTTGTCAAATGAATAATAACGCAGACCAGTGTGACTTTTTCATTTCATTCAAGGCTTAGAGCTTTGCCAAAATGTAGGTAAAGTTCGTGAACTTCTGATTTGTGCAAGTTTCAGTCTAAATTCTCAGTTCTGATTTTGTTTGACAAGCCTTTTGACATATAAAAGATAGGCAAGTATGGGGATCACACACTTTCATCTAGTATTTTAATTGCTGCATCTAAATTTGGCAGTATCTCCACCTTAATGGAATTTAATGGTACTGTAATTGCTTGGTGGTGTCACGGAGAATCGATTCCTGATTGTGTTCAGGAGTAGCACTTTCATGTCTCCACTGAATTCAAACACAGACATTCCTGCCAGCAGAGAAATATGCCACAAGACACCACTTCATCATCCCTGATAATAAACAGTGGCACTAATGTGTTGATAATAACTTTTCCTTTTTCACAACAAATATTTTCTTTATATTTTAGCACATTTGATTAAACTGTTCTCTGGGGTCTCAGAAGCAATTTTACATTTCTTTTACAGTAATTAGCCTGTATATAGCATTAAAAGTTATGTCTGCTTGAGAAATTCTTGTCTTTATTGTAGTGCATGTAAATAATGCTTTATTCTTTTCTTTTAACCAGAGTGATCGCTTATGAAACCAACTGTCTAAATTAGAATTTTTCTCTCTGAAGGAATTGTCCCACAGAAAAAGCACTAAGAACTGTTCCATAACTGAGGAGGACCATGACTGTCAAAATTCACAGCTACCAAGAAGAGTTCTCTCATTAAGAAAAGGTCTAAAGTGTTGTTTACACAGAATCTTATATTTGGTGGCTTGGCTGGGGGTGATTGTATTGTATTGAAACATCCTCATGTGCAGTCAGAAAAGGATCCAAAGCATCTGAAAGCAACCTGAAATCTGAACTGTGTATCATTAATGTTGCCCTTGGTGTTGTGCTGAGATTTGTAAATCAGCCCCACTGTTTGCTGGGACTTGCAAGTTCAGATGCGGTCCCCAAGACTGATCATGTGGGGGAGTCTCACAGGCTGCCTCCTACCCAGATACATGACCTTTTTGACTCGGCTGGGGATAGGGATGCGCTGCATACATGACATGGGAGTTGATATGTTGTTGCTTTCTTTCCTTTTTGCATGTCAGTAATCAGAAGTCTGGAGGCCAAGTCAGTTCCTCATGAGTGAAGTGGTTCTTGGATGGTTCCAGTGCTCTTGCAAACAACTGGGATCCTGATAGTACTTTTAAAAGACAAAGCAAAACTGGTATTGCAACTGCCACAATACAACATTCAGTTCTGGCATCCTTTCTCTTGGTGACATGTCTCCAGGAAAGGGAGATAAAAGATGGAAAAGAATACAAAATCATGTGAAATACTCCATGTCTCTCTCTCCTGCGGAGATAGAGAGATGTGTTTGTTTATTTTGATAAGCCTAGTAACTGAGTTGAAGTGCCTCATGTGTTGAGCGAAAGAGCCAGACCTGATCAAATACTCTGAGATGAAATTCCCACTTCTTGTGAAGCCAGCTGACAAAGACCCATTCTGGTGTGATGATCTGGGAGTCTTTTAGCACTCCCTGTTGGAAGCCTGCTGTTTGACTTCTTATTGAAATATCCTTATTGCCTTATCTTTTCAAAGTGCAGCTTTTTGTTCTCTCATGGTATATTATCTGCCAATCATCCAAACTCCATGCTGTTTTGGTAAGTAGCTGGTTTTTATCAGAGGCCAAGAAATAAAAAGGTGAATCGTGTTGTGACAGAAAAAAGGAAGCTGAAGTGAAATTACTGAAGAGTGTTGGAGGTGCAGCTCTCTGCTGCCTGAGATAGGTCCACGTTCAGTGCTAGTGGACATTTTCAGCTGATGCTGACCAAGAAGCTGGTCCCTAAGCTGGTAAGGAAAGGATGGGTGAGATTACATGGGTGCTAATTCTTTCCCTGTGGTAAGGAGCACTACAGACCATCATTCAGATGATCTCTGAAAAGATTTAGAAGATGTATATGACTTTGCAGAATTAATCCTTTGGCTCTCTAGCATGAAAATGGTCTTCTGCCTCTGACTAACTGGTCACTGACATCATCCATCTCATGCCTCAGGATATTTAAATCTGTTGCAGCCCAGGCATCCAAACTGCAGCATAATGCCCAGCATCTGCCCGATCAGGCTTGACTTTGCTCAAAACTAGGGAGGTTCTTCATACAAAGGAGGTAAATGGGATTAGTCCTATTGAGTGAATTGAAGTCAAACTCTTTGATCTAAGCCTAAGGCTTTCCATTGCGTATTTAACTGTATCATTGAGAAACTGATGTCTCTAGATCCACAGGAGTCTGAGGGTTACTTTTTGTGCTAACAGAGTTTATTGAATTTCAAGGGCTTAATTTGGTATTGGCAAATGGACATAACTGAAGTTACTTTAAAGAATGAAGGAAAAACATTTCATTTAAGATCAGTTTTTTTAGCTGGCAGAAAAGAACTAGGATAGATCACTCCTGGATCTTATACCAAGCTGTATTCAGAGCATTTTCATTCACCACTGTTTCAGATTGTCAAGTATTCCCGATAAGCAGCGAAAAAGTTATCTAATGGTAAATTATTCTCTAATTCGCTCATATATTATGTGTGCATTTACAGAAGCATTTGAACACACTTATTCTTCTCATTAGTTGCAAGTATTAACACAAAAAGTCATAATAAACAGTACATTTATTCTGAACCTACAATCCACATTCGGATGAAGAAGGAACCCCTTCCCTAAAAAAGCCCCCTAGAGAGTGATCAATTGGATGAACTCCATTCCACCCATGTAGAAACAAATCTGGGCAATGCAGTTACTTTTGCAGATGGTGATTCAGAGTGACAGTCAGGGCCTTTTTCATTACTTCTATGGTATGTAATAAGAACAACAAGGCTGAGAAACTGTGGATCCTGTAGAATTCCCCTGCCTAGCTTTATTTTTCTTAGAGCAGTGTGGAAAGTCCTTCTACTATCTCATAGCATTTTTTTTAGTACGTAGCTTTTTTGAAGCAGAGGAAAAGTCACTGTTACATCCTTGAACCATGATGCATTCATTGTAGAAACTATTTTTTCCTCTTCTTATAGCAGAATATCCTCTTGTAAGATCCAGTTAAAACCCCTGAAATAGATTCTTTTATTCTCTGACCAGAGCTGCTTCTCACATTAGTCCCATTTTGGAACTGTTCCTGAAGCAGCTCATCTTGAAGAAAAGGAACATGTACACTGGCTATCCCTCTACTCTACTCTACTCTACTCTACTCTACTCTACTCTACTCTACTCTACTCTACTCTACTCTGCTCTATTCTATCACTGCTCTGCTCTATGCTGCTCTGCTTTTTATGCCTTTGATGCACTTCAGCCCTCCTTCTTAATCTGAACCCATTCTGAGTTTGAGACTTAAACCAGATTTGCTTCTCTCTTTGTTTTTTTTGGGTTTTTTTCCTGTTTTTTAAAATAGTTAACTTGTGTACGTGGATCCAAGAATGAGAACAGTAATGAAGCATTTTGTCATACATATATAAGCTTTATTTATCACTACTGGAAAGAAACTGAAGATTTTCAAACATATCTTCAGGCGATCCATCACTTAGACTGGTTCATAGCTAGGAGGCAAAGGCTATTATAATCCTTTCTACAGTCCTTATAAGTCTTTGGGAGAGTACATTGTAAAGTACCTGAGTTGCCAAGACATGAATAGTCTCCATTTCTGCTTTTTTATGATCTTAAATGAGTACGGGGTGCTTGAGAAAGAAATAGGATGTTGTATATAGTGCAAAGCTTCTTCTCCTTCTGCAAAAATGATAATAATTGAATAACTAGACCACTGCCTGCAATGACTTTGCTTTACAAAGAACTGTCAATGTGCTAGGAATACCCCTCTGTGGCTGCACAGTTGTCTACCAGTGATGCATTATAAAGATTCAGCAAATGCTTTTTTTTGCTCTCCTACATCCGTATTGCTACAAGCAGTGGAAATTTCCTTGGAGTGAGTAAAGTCAGAAAAGTAATGTGATTCCTCTCTGTGGGCTTGGTCAATTCTGATAATTTAACAAGGAGATTCTAAGTCTGGATCTACATCTTAATAAAAACATCAAAAACATCCACATATTTTGCACCAACTTGTATATGATTAATATTTATATAGGAGTTGTCTGTGTATCTGGAAAGTGTCAAGGATACCAAATAACTTCAGTATCACTGCTGTCACTATTTGTTAAAAGAAGGAGACCGACAGCACTTGCTCCACTGAAGCTGGCACCATTTGAAGATAGGAGATAGCTTCTGTCTAAAACCAATTTCCATTATATATCCTTTGCAATGAATGTTGCTAAGCATTACTTTTTCTGTAAAGTCCTCGATGTTACTTTGAGAACGGAACAAAAAGAGCAAATCTAGTATAAAAGAAAATTGTATTATCATTACTTTCTCAAACATATGATGTTGATTACAATCTGCAGCTGGACAATTCATGGACAGCCCATCAAATATGCATTTCTGTACCCATCTCCTGGATTTTACTATAACTGAAGAAAATATATACTTCAGTCTTTGCCTAACTTTATAAAACCCACTCTAACCCCAAATCAGCAACTTTTTTTGCCTTGACTGGACAAAATGCCTACAGGTATGTTTTTAGATTTTCTCTGTACAGATTATTCAGTCCAATTCCTGGTATAACAAGTTGTATCACAAGTCCAAAAGTACAGCTGGATGGGATTCTGATCATTCATTTAATGATCCCATGATTTGGAATGTTTCCATTTGAAAAAGCAACTGAGAGAAGAAATGTTCCCCAGTGAAATGAAGTGCTAAACAAACACTAGAATAGATTAAACAAAGTTCTTCCCTGGAAAAGACAAAAATCATTAATTCCAACTTTGATTCATATTCTACACTGCAAAATAATAGAATCTGAAGGTACAAAAGGGTCTGTTGTTTTAAATAAAACATTTAACTTTTTCAGAATGTTCCGTTTATGTTCCTGGGGTGAATTTTTGCAAAATCACCCTATTCATGTGTAAAAATATTATTTGCTTTCAGCAGAAGGTGTTTTTCCAATAAAAGCCCTCCATTTTCAGTCAGTTGGTTAAAAGTTCTCTTTCAAAGAATACAGTCTAGGAGAAAAAAAACATCATTCATGAAAAATTTACCACATCATTTAGCAAGTTGGTGCATTACTTCTCTATCCTTTGCTGTGATAAGTAATTTACCTTGTTTCTACTATGATTTTATGAAAGTTTGATTTCTCAATGTTTTTACTTTAAGACAACTTCTATGGCAGAAAGCTAGTCAGAAATAGAAGTAGAACTGTCCATAATATTTGTGAATTGTCTTCTTAATGCAGTTATTATTGTTTATATTTCCCATATTATTATTTTTATTATTAATAATGTTACTAATAGCAATAGCCATAATGGCAGCAATGAAATTTATCTGGATGTTTGGCCAATTCAATCTACTCTGTATAAAGTGATTTTAAAGTAATAACAAGATGAATAAAAGAAGCATTAAGAAGACCACCTGTGTTTTTCAAATCTTATCCAGATTTCTTGAGTCATCAAAATGGGTCCGGAAATATTATCAGAATATGCTCCCTAGTGCAATTTGCAATCAATACTGAATGTAGCATCACCAGTCAATTAGGAAGTTTAGGGAAATAGAAAACCTTTTGTAATAGAAGTTTTGAATATCTAGAATGTCCACATTTTAATAAAAGACTTGGGAAAAAAGTTCTTTTGTCAGTCTTCCATTTCTTTAATGACAACTGATATGTAACAACTGACCAATATGGTTAATTTTGCTGAAAACACTTAAAAATATTTATTTTTAATAGAAAATTAAGAAAAAATAATGCTCTAGGAAAACCCATTGTGTGCATTGTCTTAAATTTGATTTTAAAAGTAATTTTCTTTCTGGAAAGTCCAAATGCAGAAGAAATATCCTTTTTTTCCAATTTTCAGAGTTTTCTACTTCTTAAAGGAAAATACAGAAGTATTTTAAAAAATAAACTATGTGTATCCAGAGGCAGAAAAGTAAATATGACCACATACCTTACAATGCAAAAATACTCAGTAAAGTAGACCAGCACTGAAACACAGGCTCCCACAAGGAAAAATATTCACAAAGATTTGCTGTATTTGTTTACCAGAATGAGAAATACACCCCACACTTTAATTAATCTCAGAATAGACATTTTCAGATGAGAAACAACAGAATAATGTATATTTGAGTTAAGAATTAATAAACCTGTGTGAGATGACGAAAAATTAGTCTTTAATCAATAACAATAGAAGTTAATGAATCAAGCCTAGCTTTGGTGTCTGTAAGGGCTTCGTTATCATTAGGAGAAATAATCCGTTATAAATATAAGCCTTTGCTACATTCATTTTTTTATTCCGTAAAGACTTCTCAATTTTTCATGAACCCTGCATGGGCTTAGGAAAAGCTGTGCCACTGCATCTCTTTTTCAAGAGCTTAATAATAAAAAAGGCGAAAAGTTCTGCTTTTAGCATTCAGCACAGAAAGAGATTGTGAACAGGCAAAACCCCAATAGCCAGGTGATGAAGCAATGGTATCTCTTGCTCTGGGTTCCTAGTCAGATAATGAAATGCAGTGGTGGCAATCTGGTCCTCTTGCTGAGTCACTGCCTAACTTTTCTGGAGCTGAGGCACTCGCCTGAGCTCTGTCTTAAATCATCAGGCAGGAACGAGCCAAGTTAAGGCTAATGGTGCAGGACACGGTTTGGGAATCATCAAGGGTCTGGATTGCACTATAACAGGACATAGGCACAGGCTCCTCTTGCCTGAGTGATAAGAGGTTTGAAATATCCATTTCTCACGAAGATAGCCTTTTGTGTGCCAGACCAAAGTCTCGCCTCTTTTCAGGGACTAATGATCTAACAAAACTTTTTTCAGTAATAATGTTCACCCGCAGACAGGCTGGTGGGAAACTTACGACACATTTGGTACTGTGGCTTCATGGGAGTGTGCAGTGATAAGAAAGGGCAATGCCTGTGGAGATCAGCCACCACGCCACCTGTGCCACTCTCCTGGACATGCGCAAGCCCCAGCTGCCATCCAGCTACACTGGAACCATGCCCAGAAGAGGTGGCTGGGAAAACTAGCAGAAAAGAGTCAAGGATGGAGAGATTTTCTGATAACAGAAAAACAGGGGTGAAAGGAAGACCGATAACCTCTTGAGCAGTTTTCTGATATCACTCAATATTTATTTGTTGGATTTTAACAGCTATCTCATAGCATTCAGGTGGAACTGGAAAGTCAGTCTCTTGAAACAAAAAATGAAGCAGTAAAAAGGGTTTTCTTAGAACTTGATAAAGTTTTATTTACTTAACATGTTAGAATTACATAGAAAGTTTAACATTCAGTAAGATATTAATATAAAACAATTTCAGCATTGAAGAGATAAAGACAGAATCTGGAAGGATGCATAATATCAATAATAACAAGACAGTTAACCTCCGGGTAACATCTTCCTCCTTGTCCTCATTTACCTTTGGTGCGTATGTCCCCGGTATATTTAGCCCGTTGTATAGCGCTCCATTATCCCTGTCATTCTGGTCTGACAGACACCGTAAGAGTAACACAGAGAGAGAAGAGTGTTGTCAAGACTTATACCTGGTTCTTAATGTTTTCCTTTTCTCTGACTGGGCATGTTTAGGATCCTTTAAAACACACGCAGCACATACTACTTCTTTCTCCATGATCCAGTTTCTTCCTTCCTCCCCAGCTGTGAATCTCCCCAGCACATCTGATCCATAACAATACTTTTCCTTCTTCGGACTTTCTTTGGAATCGGAAAGGCCTCTCCATCACCATCATCCCCTCTCTGCACAGGTCATGTAGAAGTTTGCAGTGACTTGCAGGAAAGAAATAGAAAGACAAAGGAGATGAAGAGTCAGACTTTGAAAGCACAAACAGACAATAATGGTGCTCGAAGTCACATCTGATGAACCCTTCTTTGGTACCAGAAACAGAGACAGGTGCTCTACAGGTTTTCAGAAATTACTTAACCAGGTACAATATCCTGTCACAGGGACTACCTTGTCCAATAAGTATTGAACAACTACAGCTAGTGGGAGATCACCCTTGGTCCTTGTTCTCTAAACATGATGGTGTTGTCATGGCTTTTTCTCTTGCTCAATTTCAGTCCCTCTTAGCTGAGGAATAAAACAGACAGCAAGAAATTGTTGTCGGCCTTGATGTTTAAAGCCATGCCACCTACCCACGCAAACTGGGAAGCCAATTTATTGTAATTCATCACTTAGTTTCTTTGTCAATCCAGATCTATTTCTTTTTCCAGAATTTCTACTGTGTCAGTGAGTTTGAGTATTTGAGAAAAGAATAAATCCACAAATGGCTTTATTTCAGCTGTCAGAGCTTTTATTGCAAAATGTAAAGTTCCAAAAGAGCACATTTTCACTTCTTTATAATGTGAGACAAAGCTGGAGTGAAACAGATGTCACCCACTGGAAGGCAAATCCCCCACGCTCATAATGATTCATTCAATCATCCATCGTACTTTCCTGAGAGAGTCCACAAGAAGTTATAAAAAACACACAGAAATCAGTATTCCCACTGCATCTGAGAAGTCAGTGCCTGGCTGGACCTCCCTGCTGTCTGCCCCTCAAACAGCCTGTATCTCCCCAGCTTCTCCAAGCTCCCCTCAAATGTGGCAGTCAACCAACACACAGCACATGCCGCATCACGGCCCTTTTAGCTGTCCAAGCATGTACCCACCTCTCACCTGCTTTGATGCAGGCATAAAATACCACAAACCCAGGATCCTTCAAGCTATCCTAGCTCCTGGCCTGCCTGTTGCCATCGTCTCTGTACATGGTTGTCGCCTGCTCCTACCATCTCAGAGTCTTGTTCACAATGAAAAGTGCTCATGTCTCCTAAGGAGGTCGCTTACTTCACTGAGGGCTGAGTGCCTCATTAAGTCCCAGGAGGGGGCATTTAGGCTGGTCTTCTCAGAGAACTCGGAGAGGGGTAAAGTTGGTGAATTCAACACCAGCTATTGCAGGCTGGTGCAGATCCAGCTGAAGATCCAACACGTAAGAAAATGTTGAACACACAGGCAGTGGGACATTGCTTTGTTGAACCTAGCACAGATCAAAAGACAGATTACAAAAAAATGCAGATCAAGGGGCCAACAAGTCTTTAAAGCACAAACACTTACTCAATTTGAGTGGCCTGGTTTTGCTCCAGCAATCAAATGAGCCATACCCTTCACACATTTAAGCATCCTGAACATTAATTGTTACTACATGATCTGGCAAATTCACTCATCTTGCTGACACCTCTTTAATTTTCTTTTAGAGGACCACAATTGCACTACCTGGCTTTCTGAGTTGGACAGCATTCAGAGGTCTTGCAACAAGTACAGGAAAAGGCATAGGAAAATTGATGGATTTCCTCATTGACATCCATGCCGTTCATCCATGCCAGCTAATTTGAATGCAACTTTATGCAGCAGATAATGTCACTGACAGAATTACAGACCAATCGTCTGCTTTGTTCTGTCGTTTTAGTACCAGGCAAAAAAATACAACCTTCTTCCCTTGGCCCTTGAAACTTATAAAGACATTGTCTATGCAGCTGGAACTCACAGAGAAACATATCATTGTTTCAGCAGTGAAGATATTTAGGAGAATGAAACAGTACTTCCACCCTAGTTACACAGATTTCATACAGCTCTACTGGTACCATAGGTATTCAAATACAGTGCTGTTGTCTCCTGCAGTGCCAGAGTCTATAGGACAGATAGCTGCTGGTAAGCCCGTACACCACCATCTCTAATGTGATTGATGGAGCACTTGCTGATGGCAGTGAGTAGCACCCAGGTAAGCTCCAAAAGTTTTGATTGGCAGAAATCCCCTTGTTATCCTCCATGTGCAAATAACTTCTCTGAAACCTATGGATCAACTCACCCTCTGGTAGATCTGTTGATGCTGATGTTTGCTTTTGCTTCAGGATTATCTGTCTGGGATCCACCTACTCTTCTCCTGCTCAGTTAACAGGCAGACTGTTTCCCTGTTTCTATGATTTAAAGAGTGGATGTAGCTTTTAAGGCAGTATTTTAAAAGTGCAAACTCAAAGTTAGGAGCAGGCTTGGCTTTTACAGAGGGATGTTAGGTAAGCAAGCAGTTCAACTGGCTGGCTGGAATACAACAACTGTGCATCGAGGAAACAATTTCTTAAAGTCTTATTTTCCAAATCTGCTCACTGAAACATTTCAGTTTAGCTGAATCTTCTTTTCTCCCCTCTAAACCACGTGTTTTCTTTCAACTCCTTTCCTTTTCCACTCCTACCAAGGCAAAAGAGCACAAAGGGGGCTATGCCTCTCCACAACAGCTGGAGTGGGTCCCCCGGGAGGACCTCTGACAACTCTTGATGCCTCTTGATACCTCAGGCTCCCTGGCACCTGTCTGGGGAACAGAGATGCAGGTCTGGGGCCAGAGGGCAGGTGGCAGTGCAGACCTTGGATGAACCCAATGTCTTCCTCCTGTCTTCTGTATCAACAGCAAAGCAGAGAAAGATGTGTGGGGACAGATAGAAAAGCACAACATGATTTTTCCAAAAAACACTCCTTTCTGCTTTTATTTGTGTTGAAAGATGAGGAACATTAATGGAAAAGGCCTTTTTTTCTTTCTTTTTCTTAAAAACTCCATAACCAATTCATTTAAAAAATGCAATGTTCTGACCAGTTCTCCAAGATGGATTACACTAATTTGTGGCATTTTAAGGCACATTAAAGGAAATAAGAGATGTCTGAGAGAATAAGAATGAAAAATCAGAAAAATCCAATGTGCTTGTGTGCTACCTCTGGCAACATACTGTGTGTGGACGGGAAAAGCATTAGAAAAGCTTTTGCAAAAGTCATGTTGTCCCATGGGAGCAAAGATCGGGGTAGAATGAAGAGAAGAAATAAATAAAGAAAGAAAGGCAATGCACAGATCAATTTAAATTCAGAACCTGACCTGACACCCAATTAAAATTGAAGCTCAAATGTTAAGTGGATATTATTCTTTCAAGCGTCACATCAAAACAGCACAGGACAGAAATGCTGGAAATAAGAAAACTACCTGCAGGCTTTGAACACAGTGAAATATTTACAACAGCACATCACTGGTGAAAACTGACAGAAAAGAGGAGGGGAGGGGAGGGGAATGGAGGGGAGGAGAAGGGAGAGGAGAGGAGAGGAGAGGAGAGGAGAGGAGAGGAGAGGAGAGGAGAGGAGAGGAGAGGAGAGGAGAGGAGAGGAGAGGAGAGGAGAGGAGAGGAGAGGAGAGGAGAGGAGAGGAGAGGAGAGGAGAGGAGAGGAGAGGAGAGGAGAGGAGAGGAGAGGAGAGGAGAGGAGAGGAGAGGGTGACTTGGGAGAACAAATGGATGCTGCTTGAGAGGCAATAATTGACAACCACATCCCAGGCTTGCAGGGAGAGCAATAGCACCCAAAGCAGAAATGCAGCTGTGTGGGATACGACTGGGGTGCCTATAAAACCCACCAGTACAACAAAGTGTAAGAATAGAGGAACATTTACTTTTATGGTCATTCAATTCCTAATTTACATAGAAATTCACTGAACTAAGTGTAAATAAGCAAATAATTTTAAGATAACTAGGAAAAATACACTATTTATTCAACATCATTAAGAGCTACTTTGATTATGTCTTTTCAGATCCAAATTTAAATGTGAGTTAAGTTGCTTAAAATATTAACCTGTTCTACAGCTATGAACAGGATAAATAATTTTGTGGATATCAAATCTGAACTAGCAGTCTGATGACAAAAATTGCATTAAAATTCACATTATAAATATGCTCTCACTTTGTAGTAGTTTTAAGAAAAGTGGAATATGTTAAAATGTCATTTACAGGTGTGAATGTATGTCCTGAGGTATAAGGAAATATGCAGCTCTGCCTGAGAAGGATTCATTAAATTATGCTCTGTGCAAACACAATAAAAGAAAGACCTAGGACAGTAGGCAACGTATATTAGCTAAACAAAGGTATTTAGTATTGCGTATTGTGATGTTCATTTTTCAAATAAGGAATGAAAACAAAGAGATATTAAGAAATAGAATAATAAATGTTTTTAGATAATAGTCCACCAAATTTAATCACCAGAATCTCTTTACAAAGTTCTGCTAATAAATGATTTGTCCCAGGTTATACGGAAAGCCTGTGGCAATGGACTATGAATGCAGAGTAACTGCAATACATAAAGCATATAGTTTTGAAGGACAGATACCAATAAATCACAGATAACAATGATACAGTAGGGAGGCTGCAGCTAAAACTTTGCAACCTTTGATACTAAATAGAGTTGAACTAAAGGAGAGACGGTTAGTTGTGATTCACTGTGGTTCTTTGCTACAATAATGAAAGGCAAAGGGCAAGGTGGATGGACCCTTTGGAAGGTGCCTCATAAGCCTCAACCCTCTCATGCAAACTGAAACAGCTTTGGGTTTCAAAAGGACACTTTTATTAAGTTATACAGATGAATAATATGGACTGCACAACACATCCATCTTACTTGTTTCTTCCTGAACTGATATGAGCTGATAAAATTACCTCTTTCTGGAAGGAGGGTGCTGTGGCAGCTGTAAGGCAGGGGGATGTGGTGTTTGGCTACTGGAATATTAGGCCAGAACTTAGGGAAAAGTAACTCAGTTGAACTAAGATTATCTGTGCTAAGAAGTCTGTCTCTGCAAGCTACTGAGTATCTCTTCTAACATACTGGGGACAAGGAGTTTCATTGGTATGCACAGAAGTTTTATGGGTATGGAAGCTTTCACCCTCTGACAGAGTCTAAGGCAACTGTGAGCAACGCTCAGGGAGCAGTCTGTCTTTGTACTCCATGGCTAGGCCTTCTGGAAGCACAGCTGCTCTTTGCATGGAGATCAACTGAGCTATTCTATCATTCCTTCAAAGGCAAACGGCCATCCATCCTATGAAAGATGAATGGTGTTATGAGATGCTACTGGAATGCTATCACTAGCTGACAGGTTTATCTTGCATCCTCCTGGCAGCAAGAGAGCTGTCAGCCTCAGGCATACTCAGCAGGTTTTGAGCATTAGAACAAGTGGAAAAGTCCCATTAAATGTGAGTCATAGTCTGTATGTGAAATTAGTAGTAAGGACAAAAGAAACACTGAAGAAAGACCAAAGTGTACAATGCACTGGAGATGTGCTGTTACCTTGTCACTGTTCTTTGCAGAGCTATCAGGGGAACAAGACATAAATAACTGTGTTGGAAGATGAACAGGAGATCCATTTTTTAAGGGAAATAATCACTGCCTCCACCTGTACTCAAGATGATGGAGCTGGCTGAAAACACGCCATCTCTAGGGGCTTGCGCAGATCTTCTGTGGCAGACAGAGAAATTCTTAGGAAAGAGAGGGCTTAGCTAAGCTGGCTCAAGGTTATCTGTAACCATTAATGAAATAACTGACTTTCTTATTGAAGAAATTACACAAACCTGTTCAGAAACTGAGGAAAATGCTGAGTCAAAGACCCAGTTCTTCCAGTGCCTGCAGGCTCAGGTGTTAGTGGAGTTACCACTACTGGGGGTAGCACATTGCTGGGCCTGTGTTTTCAGAGCAGAGCCAAAGCCACTGACCCTGACGAGCAGAGAGGAAGATGTTGCTGGGTCTCTCTGGCTTGCAACATGAGCTTGTTATGTGAAAAGAAGTGTCTTGTGGAAAGCAGCCAAAATGCCAGGAGACTATGGGCAGTGGTCCCAAGGCTGGGTGGCTACTCTGTTGGTGTAGCTTTTCTTCTGACCCCAGGAGCAGGAGTCCTGCCCTGGAGAGAGCCTGCACAGCTGCAGCTGGCACAGAGGAGCACTGAGTGTGGTTACACCCCTTGTTTTATGTTTACTCAGTGCTAGGTGCTCCCAGGCAACATTGTGGGTTCTGAGTTCTATGTCTTCTGCATCTCACGTGTGCCACCAGGTTTTCTGCTCTCTCATGATACAGGATGGTATCCTCTGCCCTTGGGACAGATAGAGTTTTATGTGTGGTGTTTCTGAGATTACAAAACCTTAGGACTTCCTGAATAAAGTTACATTTAAACTGGATCATGATTTTCAGAAAGGTATCTCATTTTGAATAAAGAAATTACCAGTGGATTGCTCTCCCGTAGGAAATGACTGCAATGGTGAGTTACTATCACTAATAAAATGTGCATTTAGTCTCACTTCTGCACCTAGCTGTCAGCTTCTGCATCCTTGTTGGCTATTTTGAAATATTGAGAAAAAGGTTTTTCTTAACTGTGCTACAGAAATTTTTTTAAAAGATCACTGTCAGTCTTGTAATTTTTACTGTCTTTTCTCTTCTATTTATTAACATGTTTCTTAAATAGAGGCTATTAAAGTTAATACAGCTTCAATGCTTATCTTCAACAATCAGTTTTACAGGAGCATGCGTGGACACCATTATTTTCCCGGAAGAGCTAAAGGGAGACATGATTCCCTTAACATTTTGTCAGTTCCTTAATATTTTTATGTGTATTGGAGGGTACAGTACTATGCCTTTTTGATTCTACTTCTTCACCTGAATCTTCCTCATACTCAGAAGAGCTATCTATGTATAAAGAAGCTTTCTGTTCTGCTTTCTAATTCCATAATAAATAATATTTGTCATTTACATGAACTGACCTATTTTTTATTTCATTTTCTTTGTGATCTGCCTACAAACACTCTCCTTTGAATAAAAATGTTTATCTTGTGCAAGGTGGTGTTTGTAGCATATCAAAAGCAGAGAAGAATCATTTGGGGGTCGTAAATCAGGAGCCTTGTCACATAAAAATGTATCAGCATGGATTTTCTATTTTTACTGCCAGTGAAACATTATGATTTTTGACCAGCCTTAGAGCATCTTTCATTCATAGATTTATAATGTTTTTCCCTGCAGTAAGAATCCAAAGTAAGTAAAAGCCAAAGTTCCTGAGAAAGCTTATTCACAAAGGAACCCCATCTCCTCTGCAGAAGCTGCCCTATTCCACTCCCAGCCCCACAGGGAACCAAGGGCTGCTCTGACTTCAGAATCGTATTTTATTAGTTCCACCAGGAGAAAAGATCCTGAATGATAAAAAGACCAGTGCTACTCTATACTGAAGGAAATAGGGGGAAAAAAGTACAGGAATTGTGTTAGCGAGTGTTACAGAATTTATATAAAAAGTTAAAGGAAGCTGAATTCTGACTTAGACCTCAAATCGTTACAATTTGATACTACATTCTAGAAATATCACATAGCAGTAAGACAAAGTAATGCCAATCTTATGTGCTGTTTAGTGCAGTCTGTGGTGCAACAGCCCTTTACGGTTCTGATTCTTAATTTTGCTGGATTTCCAGCTTCACCATTATACATAAACTTTCTGCTTAATTTACAGAAATGCAAACATAGCAGCTTCAAAAACAATACTGATTTCAAAATAATTACCTAAGGGAAGCAGGAATGCAATTGGGTTTTTTTCTGTAAATTGAGTTTGAGTCTGTTGCTCTCCCCAACAAGTGTGATTTCCAAAATCCTCCTTGACTTGTGCTACCGTTGACTGAACATAGCTCTGAAAGCTCCACAATGTCTGTTCTCTTTCAGTTTGCCCATCACAGTTATGAGGATGGTTCTTTCTGTGCTTATCCTAACAAATGAATAATGAAAGTTGTAATAAGATTTTGGGGAAATGCTTTTAGCATCAGGGGTTTTTTTCTTACCCATTTCTTCCTTTTTTCTTCTTTTTATTTTCAGATTTCCATTCATTTCATGCAATTAAGCATCATACAGCTAGGACTTCCTGGAGAATATTAGTGTCTGCTCACAGACATTTGTTTCAGGACAAACTGAAATTCCACTTGATCTATACTTGCAATTCTCTTACATTTTATTTCTGGTATCACTTGAGCAGACGAATCACACTAATCCTTATATCTGTAGAAAATCCAATCTTAGCTTAATTATATGCTACAAATAAATTTATAAAAGCATACCTGGAAGCAAAATTTCAAAATTTGCAGATTGTTGGTTCAGTAAAACTTGTGTGTTTGTTTCTTTTTCCTAATGTCTCACTGTAATAAGATTTGGCTTGGCAAAGTACGTAATATATTTTAGTAGGACAGGCCTCACATGCAAAATTGAGCATATGCTAGATGGCATTGCTGGCTTCTAAATTATATTAAAATAATCCCCAAATATTATTGTAATGTCTCATCTATTTTTTGTCTACACTTAACATGATTATTATAGGTATATATTAGGCATATTAAGAAATTAAGCTTCAGGACCAAAGTTATATCTTCTGTCTTGTTCTGAGGCACAGAGGACTGAGACATTATTTCAAGTCTCATCCTGCAATTCCCACTTTATGATATAAAATAATCTGTCCATCTATTGCAAAAAACCCACACAAACTGTTCTCTGTGTCTTCAAAATGCATTTTACTAAAGGTAAATATTACAAAATACAACACAGCAGTAGACAGAACATTTACAGTTGGAGTATAACTTTGTGTTTGTACAAACTTTTTTTCCCTTAAAGTGATTATAGGTATTTCTATTCTTTCTCTGGGAAAGATATTCCACAACTTTGAGGAAAGTGCTCTTTCTTGCCAGTTTGCATAGTTATTTGATTAATTTCCCACCTGTTTTGCCTTCCAAGGGTGATGGTGCCAGAGCAACGCTGTGGCAGTGGCCCCAGGCATGTACCTGCTCAGCACTGACCCTGCTTATCTTGTTTGCTCAAAGACATCATGGCCCATTAGGGAACTTAAGTTACAGGGACTCCTACATCTCATGGGTCTTTTGGGCACTTCTGATGTTTTTCTGTAGGTCTCTGGTCTCTGTGGCAGGAGCTTGAGACAGGTTGGTCTGTGAAGAACAAACTGAACGCATTTGCAGCAGCTGTGATGTACTGCCCACACGGAGCGGACATATCCAGTGCATCAAGATCTCCTTTTAATTGGATCTGTTTTTTCAGAACATCAGTTTCTCTATTGATCTTGGTAGTCTTCATTGTCATAACATTTTAACATCGCCTGTTAGTGCGTATTAGCAATCAAATTTCCTGTATAAATAATCCTACCAGAGACCATCCATTCTTCCACTGCTGGGGAAGGCAGTACAGTCCTCCTCCTGATGGAAATGCAGAGACACAGTCTTTTAGGAAGACGTGATTTGAGTCTCCGTGGTGTTTTGTCATGGATCTGTAGGGTGGAAACATTTGTAATTGATTTTTTAATTTTTTATTTATAAGACAAAAAAACTTCTCAACTTATTTTCTCACAGGTTTTACTAAGGCGCAAGGAGTCACTTCTAGGAAACTGAGGAATGGATGTGTTTTATAGTCTGAGTAGCTCAAATAGCACCATAGAGCCTTGAGGTCCTTCTAGAAACTCCAAGTGCTGAAGCAGGGCTGATGCAGGCAGGGTAACTATGCTCCTTCTGCTGTTCACAGTTACCACCGCTTACAGTCTATGCCTTATATTGCATCTAACAGGACAGATAAAACTGCTGCAGTGATGCTCCCTTTGGCTTCATCCAAGGAAGATGTTCACATTTAAAACAACAACACACTGAAATACATCGTTCTCAGGCATGTATTTCAGAAATCACTGTGATTGTTTCAGAGGGCTCAATATTTTACAGAACCAAGTCCTAGAGCATTAAGACTTCATACAAGAAAAAGTGACGATTCCAGGAGTCCATTTTATGTCATTATATTCTCCAAGATGAGACCAACCAAACTGCAGAAATCAGATCTACAGTCATTGCTTCTTGGTTCCACTCCTGTTTCTGAAGCCCAGAATGTCTACTGTCACCATCAAGGAAACAGAAAGATAATATCCAAATTTCCCTGTAACTCTCAATCCTTAAACAATGATAGTTATCTAAAACTGCAGCTGAGAACTTAGAATTTCCTAGTGGATATCGATGATTGGAGGTGCTGGAAAAGTATAGAGAGATATTTAACTTTTTTGCAATGCCAAGTATGGAAAATTGCTGCTGGACTTCAAATTTCACATTGAAATAGCCACCAAAAAATGCTGCTTTTTTTTGGACAGGATTTGCTTTATGCTCATAGAAAAGCATCAACACAAAAAGTATCCACAATAAGGTATCTGAAATAATTTGTCACTTTGGAAAATGTAGAATTAAGTATTTATGTCCTTAAAGAAGGTCACACTTAGAAGAAATCTGAATTAAATGCATGTTTTTAAAACTTTCTTAGTTTTGTTCCTTTTATTTATGTGTGACTTCATTTTGACTGTAACAGTGAGTATGGGAAGATGTTAGCTGTTAGATATCTCATAGTAAAGATGTCTGAGAACCCCAGGAAAACATAACAGAACTAGATTCACAACAAACTCAGTACACTGTACAGCTCAACAAACAGGCACCAGACTTTTAGGAGCACAATAATTACATGTCCTAATTAATTTATTAATATAAAATCAAATAGAAGAATCCTTTATGAATAGATCCTTTTTCGTCAATCACGTGTCATTCTGCCGTATTTTCCTTCTGCAGAACATATTTTAGCAACGCCACTAAGCAATCTTGTGAAAAATAAGATAATGCATTTGTCCAAAGGTAGGCTGTAGCCTTCCAGTAGGCTTAATTCATGTTTGATTTAATTGCAAATAATGGACAGAACAATCAGTTGACAAGTTAGTTACCTTATGCTGTTTACATTTTTGATCTCAGAAATACCTGACTGAAATGGTCAATCATTTTTTTGTGTTCATGTGCTTCATGAGAGGCATAAATCCTGTACTTGAAGTCCTGCTATTTCATAGGTTTAAACAGAATAAATCATGACAACTCCTACATCAAGTAATGATGATACATCTTGCCATTGCAGTCTTTACCCTCTCAAGAGGTGTTGGAAAAACCCAGAAAAAACCCAAGAGAATTTAAATGAGGGATGCTGCAAATCACCCAGGAGTGTATGTGATGAGGGCAACCTCCCTGACTCACACAGGGACTGGGGTGCTGTGTGCCACACAAGTGCTGAGCTGTAACCTCAGCACCAACCAGACTAACACACACGGGAAAAGCTCCATCAATGGGAGCTCCACCATGAGCTTTACGGAATGCAGGCTTTTGCCTCAAAATAGCTGAATTATCCATGAGTAGGTTTTTGATTTCTGAAGTAGGAACTAATGTTTGATATTAAATGGTTCTTAATAAAGACAGTGTTACATATTTTGATAGGATTCTGTACTGGGTTTGGTCTGGAAACACTTTTTTCTTGACTTAAATATAAAGTAATGACAGCATTGTTGGATGAGATCAATTCTAAATTCAGCCAAAACTAAATGCATTTAAGCTTTTAACTGATAAAATTATAAATTTTTAAGTTTAGTTATTTTTTTCTTACATGACAACTAATAATGGACATGTACAGTTCCTCCTTCCCCCCAAAAAATCAGTATTTTTAATATGTTCTAAGATCTGCATTTTAGAACCATTGATGTAACATTTTCTAAAGTGTAGCTTAACCTGTACAGCTGCCACAAGTCAGATATGTCTTTCAAAAGAAGTAAACAGGCCTGATCCACAGCCTACTGAGAAATATGCTGGGCAGGACATCCATAGACCTTGTGCTGAGCCAGGAGCTATGCAGAAATGTATAACTCATCTTTTATATTCTGCCTCAATATCAAAATACACCTTTTCACCTTCCAGTGGCCTGCAGCAATTGTTTTGATATCAGCCTTAGAGGAAAAAGTTTGGATAGGAAAGTGGGCACTGTATGAGGACTTAGAGACATTTGAACTTAAATATATCTGTCATGATTACAGAGGAGCAAAGATGAAACAGTCATTCCAGCCAGCAAGCGGAAAGAATTACACCAAATAAAAGTGCTGTAGGTACACATTGGCTGTGGAGACAGGTTTCCATACATGATGTCAAAACTGCCATGTTTTGTAGGAAAGGATTATGCTGTGCCCTCTACCTACTGACTCGAATACTTACTTCAAATGCACAGCAGAACACACAACATTTGAATGACAAAGACAAGGATGGCACCTGAAATTGAATGAACTACAAGTGCACACAGAAGTTTGATGTTGAGCAAAGTGACCTGTGGGTTCTGTTAGCTTGGAAGGCCTTCTCCGAAGCAAGGAAGGGCATTTGGCTTGTCTGGTTTTGTTTTGAGTTCTTGTTTTCTTGGGAGAAGAAAAGTGCTTCACTTCCAGCCTAATCACAAAAAAGCCTATGATTCTATAATTTGAAAAGCCTTTTGCTAATGTAATCTCTCCCCTATGGACCCAGTCAGGGGCCTGCCACGTGCCAAATGTGTTCATATTGAAACCTTGTTAAGCAGGAACTATGAGAAAAACCTCCACTCAGATCACACATATGTTTACAGAGATGATCCTGATGATTACTTCTGTTGGTACCACCTTGCGATCTTCTGATCTCTTGTTAGTGCAATTTAACTCCAGTCATTCTTATTCACACACGTGGTGTATTTGTGAGTAGACTGATTAACATGACAATTTCACCTGACAGTTTCTTGCTTTGTGGAAAGAAGTTTTCTGTCAAAAGGGAATAAATTATATTCTTCATGCCTGATAATAAGTAAATGTTTAAAAAAGCTGATAATAGGGATTGCAGTAATGAAATCATAGACATAAACAAATGAGAAATTAAAACCAATAATTTCTGCACCAGTTGTGATCTACCTACAAACTTATGTACAAAAACAAATCTACCTGTCAGTGGGCAAAAACATACTGTGCAAATTCTGCTTAGCACTGCAGGTTTGTGTCAGAGACGTGCCTTTATAGGAAATAATGAAGACTCTTAAGCACAGATTTCCTGGGGACATCAGAAAGACCAAAGACCACTTTCCCTCTCCTCCCCCCTAAATCTTCCTCAGTTCAGCACACGTTCTGTGTCATCTGACACAGGAGAGTCTGGGAAAAGAGTGCAGCTCCCTGCCCTCTCCATCACCTCCTGACTGCACCTACTGCACTCCTGTAGGACAGAGGCAGACACACCCTAACTTGGTTAATGGCCCGAGCAACAATGTTGGTAAAGAGATGTATTCCAGAGCTGACATTACACCATCACTTGTTCACATGCCCAGGCTGGTTGTACTTGTTTTAAACCTATATATGCTATGCAGGCTAGATGCAGCTGCACTGAAGGAAGGGAAGGGACAGGGTAATACAATCATAAGTTTTGCCTGTAGGGAGGAGTTTGCCTCACCTGCTCTAGAATCATCCCCTGTCCAGATATCCAGTTTTGTCATAAAACCACCCTTTCAACAGTTACACTGCTTTAAGAATTTCCATAAGCACTCTTCATACCACAGACGGGACCAGCTGGTGTCTCAAAACCTTCTTCCACATTTTCAAGCCATGCTGTAGCTGACACTGCATGCTATGTTACTGTGAAGTGCTTTAACTATAGTCAGCAAAGCTTCTGATGCATATTGCTCAAGAAAGTGATCTGAGGATTGTACAACCCTGCAGGAAAACTGCCACCACCAAATGACCAAATGACAATCCAGTTTTAATGTCTCTGGTGCTCCTTTTCTGCTGGAAAAACAGCATTGCCATTTGTGGATGCTGGGATAACATCGGCGTGTCCGAGATTCGAATAAAACTCCCTTAAGTGAGCTGTGCTCAGGCATGTACACAAACTCTTTATGCATCTACGTAAACCTGGGAGAAAGACTTCATCACTTGGCACTTCCAGAGACATGACATAACCTTGTCCCTTGCCACTGTAATTGGGAATGCATCACTGGGTGAGTCTGAGGGTCTGAAAGGGGATATCACAGTCCCAGAGAAGCTACTGTAACCTTGGTTCTAAGGGGAGAAACTGAAGAAGCTTGAAGAATTAAGAGGATGATGAACACACTCGTATTTCCACAATATCTGATAAAAAGAAATTGCTGAATTTTGGTTTACTGGTGTGTTGGTATTTGGGCTAGCAGGGAGTATAGATAAGTTTTTCATTAATAATGACAAGGATAAAGCACTTGCACTAACTTTAAACACCCTGAAATAGTCTATATTCTCTTCAGATATTTACTGTGGGTATAATTCAGCAGATGTTGTAGGATCAGCTGGAAACACATTGTTTGATTCTGTTAGGAAAGATTTCTGTAGGTTTCCTTAATTCCTATTCTTCCTCAGAGTAAGTGGTTTTTTAGGAAAAAAAATTTCTGTTAAAAATTGGAGACGACATCTGGGTGAGTTGGATTGGATACATAGGGTTACTGTATTACTGGATTTAAACACTTGTGTCTGAAAGTTACTACTGTCTTTGAAAAAGAAGTAGTGTCTTCTTAAATTACGATACATAAAATCACTCGACTAACTGCCCTATAAACCCATTGAAATTCAGGTGAGAGCCATTGCTGTATTGGGCTTGCCATCATACTGGAAGAACCTAGCTAAAAGCACACCCTTGGCATTTAAAAAGGGAGGTAGGTGGAGAGATCCCACCAAAGCCTTTGAATGCGGCAGGAGAGGTGAGATCTGACACCCTGAACTATCCCAGAGAGACAGGAACAGGAGTGGTGGAGGGCAGTTCAAGGCGAGTGCAGCAGGACAAGCTGCGTCCCCACTTCTGCTTTACAGTGCCCCAGTTCAGAAAAACACCTCTTTGGTGGTGAGCACACATCTGTGATTCCTCATGCTCCCTGGAGCTGATACGCTTTCATTTCAGTGCTGAAGTTTTAACTGAGCACTGTTTGCCCTATGGTACACCTTGCTGGACCTCCTCCCAGCCCTGCTGGCTCCTGTTCCCGGGTACACTAGAGGTCTTTGTGCCCAGCATGGGTCTATTCTGTAACATCTTATTCTGTAGCATTTGCACTGACCTCTCTGGAAAATCCACCTTTCATGAAGCTGCTGCCTGCCTAAGGATTATATTTTGTTCCTCTCTGCTTTGAATATCTAAATCACTGACAGAAAGCAGCCCAGCCTGGAGAGGGAAAGACTGAAGCAAACATCTTTTGTGTAATGATAAAAGTAAAAATGAGAAAGAGTCTGTGAGCAGCTTGACAGCTGCAATTGCTCACAAAATAGATTTTTTCCTATTCTTTTTTCTTTCTCTAATATATTCCTAGCACAGGCTCCTGCTATTCAGTAGTAAGAAGACCAGACTGACCCACTAAATGGAATCGCTGTTTATTTTGATTTCTCTGAGCTATGAGAAACCATTTCTTGCCCAAGCAATAATATGCGTGGCTGATTTTTCCCTCTCTGTGCAGCACAAGGCAATCAAATGACAGACAACCCCCAACCTAATATACTACACCATCCTGTTATGTTTGTGCCCCTACACAGTTTTGGTGTATTGGATAATTGATCAGTCAACTGACAACTGGTAGGTAGTTTGCAGGCTGAAAGTTCACAGCTTATTATCGCATTGCACCTTCCATTCGTGCTTTTGTGAATAAGATGCACATAGAGCTAAAATTAGTAGTTGGTGTTTAAGATTCTAGGTGATAATTTCTGTGAGCCTACTTGGGCCGCCTTGGCTGTCCTGCAGAGATGTGGCCACCCTGCCCTAAAGTACCAGCAGTAGCGCTGTATGGGGCTCAACTGGACGGGCTGGTTGACCCAGACCTTAAATGTCTATGCCAGGGAGCAGAAAGCAGGGAGCAGGATTACTCTCCCTCCCTCCCACGGGAACCAGCAGTATCTCCAGTGAAGAGTCATGGGAATGCAAAGGGTTTGTGGCTTTGACTGCTCTCTCTAACTTAGGTACAACTCTGCTGAAGCAAGGCCAGGAGATTGTGTTCAGATTAAATCAGGCTGGCAGATGAAAATCAGTTCTTCTGGGAGATCACAGAATTAGAGAATCACAGAATGGTAGGGGTTGGAAGTGACCTCTGCAGATCATCTAGTCCAGATCTCCTGCTAAAGCAGGTTCACCTAGAACAGGTTGCATGGGAATGTGTCCAGGCACATTTTGAATACCTCCAGAGAAGGAGACTCCACAATCTCCCTTGGTAGCCTGTTTCAGTGCTCTGCTAGCTTCACAGCAAACAAATTCCTATGTACCAATTCATGCCTTTTTCCCCTTGTCCTGTCACTGGACACCATTGTGTGGAGTCTGGCTTCATCCTCTTGATACCTGTCCTTCAGATATTTATAAGCATTGATAGGGTCCCCTCTCAGTCTTCTCTTTTCCAGGTTAAACAGACTAAGCTTGCTCAGCCTCTCCTTGTAAGAGAAATGCTCCGGTCGTCTCATCACCTTTGTGGGCCTTGGCTGTATTCTCTCCGGTACTTCCTTGACTTTCTTTACCTGGAGAGCCTAGAACTGGGCATAGTACTCCAGATGTGGCATCGCTAGGGCAGAGTAGATAACCTCCCTCAACCAGCTTGCTACGCTCTTCTTGATGCCCTCCAGGGTACCATTTGCCTTCTTGGCCACAAGGGCATATTGTTGACTTATTGTCAACTTGTTGTCTACCAGGACTCCCAGGTCCTTCTCTGCAGAGCTACTTTACAGCTGGTCAACTCCTAACCTGTACTGGTGCAGGGGGGTGGGGGGGTGGGGGTGGGGTGGGGGTGTTGGGGTGGGGTGGTGTTTCCCCGAGGTGCAGAACCCTACATTTGCCTTTGTTGAACTTCATTGGGTTACACTTCACTCAACTCTCTAGCCTGTCCAGGACTCGATGAGTGGCAGCACAACCTTCCGGTTTATCAGCCACTCCTCCCAGTTTTGTATCATCAGCAAACTTGCTGAGGATACACTCTGTTCCCTCATCCAGTTAGTTCACTGATGAATATATTGAGCAAGACTGGGATGAGTACCCCTGGGGAACACTGCTGGCCACAGTCTTCCAACTAGACCACCGATCACAACCCTCTGAATTCTGCCATCCAGCCAGTTCTCAATCCATCTCATTGTCTGTTCATTTAACCCACACTTCCTGAGTTTACCTATGAAACCATTGTTGAAAATAGCATCAAAAGCCTTGCAAAAGCTGAAGTAGACAGCATCCATCGCTCTCCCCTCACCTACCCAACCAGTCATGACTGCAGATTGGTCAAGCATGATTTAACCATCCTGGAGCACAATTTCATCATTACAGAGATATCTTCTCTGCTCATTTGAAATTGAGGGAAAACTACAAGTTAGCAAAAGAAATTGAAACAAAACTGCTCTGCATTGTGTATCTTTATATTTCCAGAAAGATTCAGGTAGAGGAGAGCAGCTTTTTCTGTCTTTCCTCTTCATCCCTTCAAAATCAGAAGTTTTGATACTGTTGCTTCCATTCCTAGGAAAGAAACATGGACTGATGTATATGCTTTGTGAAGGGATATGGTCAGAAATATTTCATAGACAAAGCCTTGAAAGAGTTAATAAAGACCAATGCTACACACATTTTCTACTTTTTTTTAAAACTAATACCCACATTTTTTTTATTAGGTGACTCAAGGCTCAGTCGTGGCATCCATTTTAGTGACTACATTTTAGATGACAGTATAGGGGCTGGATGGTCTTGACCAATGTGAGACCAAATAAAGAGGTTTGCTCTAGCTTCTTCCTTGACAAACAGATGAACTACTGTGTCCCTGTCAAAGACAGTGTTGTAGGTCTGGGTCCTTCCCACTTACACATTCACTGGTAACCACGTTCATATGACTGATCCTATTAAACTCAGCAGGACTCACTCTCATCGCATCAGCATCATTGTCAGAACATAACTGACTACTCTTTTTCCAAAACTGTACTGCTTTCTGAATGTAAAATATGTCTAATTATTTAGTACATTACAAATCCTTATTACACAGAGTTGTCAGTGCTTTCAGAAAATATTTTACATAATTTTATAAATATAAAAGTAATGATAAAATTTATTTGACATAAAACATTAATAGGTTATATGTGAATCCAATCTTCTAGCAATATTCATTTTGTTGTAGAGATTAAACTTGCAATAAATTGATTACTTTGTACATAATACTTGACATCACCTAGTTTTCCTACAGGGACTTTAATGAGTTGCATGCATTAGAAACTCCGTCCCTAAGACACTTAAAGCAAAGAGTTTCTGTAATCTTTGGCACGGTTTTATGCATCTTTGAGCTGTTCAGAGTGGCATTTTTCCAGCTCAAGTATTCCCGACTTTCACCAACAATAACCCTGCTCCATCTTCTGCCTTGATGAGCCAGTAGGAAGCAACATGAACTCTAGTGAAACCGACAGGACTACACTAGTCTTACAGCGGCCAGACACTGATCCTTACTTGCCCTTTTGTGTTTAAATAGGCATGATTGCCTCTCGACAGAGCTCAGATGTAATAAGCACAGAAAGGAGGTTGAATTTAGAATATGAAACAGGTCACCAAATTAGATCAGACTGGGGGATCACCTATTGCAGTGTCTGAGAATAGGTGGCATTAGATGCCTTAGGTAGAGATACTAGATGCTGCCCGCTGTGCTCCCCATCCCCAGAGCCCAGCCTCCCTTCAGTCACACACCATCTCTCTGCATTATTACGGGGCAGCAGTGAGCAAATGGCTTTGTGTGCCGGTCAGTTCCATGTGCCCTGTGTAGTTCCCAGCTTTGCTCACATCTTCTAATGAGAACAACACTGAATCTGTCTAAAGGTAAAGGATTCTCATCTGTGAGTTTCCTCCTCTGCCTCCCACCCCCTGTCTGGGCCCATCACAGCCTGAATCTATCATGTTGTGAAGGTTAATGGAGGTTATGGAATATAATGTACCCACAGTTTCTCCTAAAACTGCAAAAAGGTAGGAAGAATTGCAAGTTTAAATCCTTGTCTGTATAGCCTCTGTTACTGAAGGATAATGGGAAGGAGCCATTTGAATTTTTCAAAAAGTATTTCTCTTTCATCTGACTGTCCATAAATTCTGCCACTTCTTCTCCCCAACTTGTCTTGTATATAGTGGAATTACTTTCAACCGCCTTATATAAGTTTTTCTAAATCTGATTATTACAGAACAAAGACCATCAGAAAAGGCAGCTAAGGGTCAACTTTTAACTTACAATCCACCTCTGACTTTCTGAAGGTGCTTTACCCTCGTTTCAGTCAGTCGTTGCTCTTACTTTTGCTTAGCATAAAAGGCAATTCTTAAAAACATTAATTTTGATTCCCCAAATTTAAAACGTTTCTTAAAGTGCAGATAACATTGAAGTATAAAAAATTTCCCTGTGATCCTTGAATCATTTTCTCTTGAATAATTTTCTCTTGACTGCTATTTCTTCTCAAAGTTTCACAATGCTTGGAAAAAGGAAACACAAAGAGCTAACTGTATGCCAAGAAAGCTTCATGATAACTCATTCTAGCCTATAAAATAATTGATTCAACTTGGCAAGAATTTCACACTCTAAATTTTCACCTAAAGTGAGCGATTAAATGCTGTGCTTTCCCCTAGATGCATTGACTTTCAGCTACAGCCAGCAAAGTGGTCCATGTTATCTGGTTAGTAACTATTTCCCTCAGCGCTCAAGGAGGCTACATATTACGGCACTGATGACAGTGCTGCCCGGAGAAATGGGAGTCAAGGGCACTGTAGAGGTGATCCTGGTTTGTGCCAGTAAGTGAGAGCTGCTCAGCCCTGGGGTGGCATTTGCAGAGTGTGTAAGGGGATTGGAGGCTTTGATTGCACTGGGAAGTCACAACACAAGGCAGGACCTTGCTGTCATCTCCCAGTCTGCGAACCAGACACAGTCATTATAAGGGTGTTTTGAAATGCCCTGGACAAGACAGTCCAGTCAGAAACCTGAAAGTGAAATCCATCCACTCAGGTGTCTGTGTTGGTTGCTGATTTCTCTTGGATGGTGTCAATGATGCTGCAAAGATGATCAGCTCCTATCTCCTCCGTGGCAGGCAGTCCTCTTCTTTTGAACACCTGCTGCATTGGGAACCAGGGGTTGAGCAACCCTTGGCCAACTGCACTTAGCCCAAGAGCAAAGTGAAAGTCGGAGGTTTCTGGAAACAGACTCTTGTAAAATATGTCCAGGAGCAGGCTCCTCTACTGCAACTCCAATCAAGCCTGCAAGATCGGGACTAAACCTAGCTCCACACCCTAACCACTCTGTCTGGAGATGGACAGAGTGGGTCAACAGTGCCCAAGCTTCTGCCTTGACTTACTGCAGCCCAGGTAGAACTCTAGCAATGCCTCCAGGGGGCACAACAATGGCTTCTGCTCCAAAATACCACAGTTCTGCTGTGACTGACTGTGCAAAAACAAATTAAAAAGGCACATCTCACATATAAGAGCTTGATTTAGCATTCATCAGCTCTGTGGAACACTAAGCTAATTTAAGATTGGTTTTGTAATATATTCAAAATACCTCTGTTGCATAGCTTCAAGGAACTTACAAAAGCCAGTGCCATGAAACACAAACACTCAAACAAGGTTTGTTAGGCTGGTGGAAATAGTTTCTCCCATTAACAAAATTAAAGCCAGGATCATAGTTCTCTCTGGTCAAGGAGAGAACAATCAGTGGCTACCATGGCCATTAGCCTTCATCAGCTCTGCTTGTGCTATTTCAAAGAGACCAATGATACTCCTTTCATTTTAGGTGCACTAGTGCTGCTGCTGCAAAATGACTTTATTAGCTCTGTTAAATTATTTCTTCTCAGTAATGAAGCTCTAGATATTGAAAGGGAAAAGATGAGAAAAGCAGGAAGCAACACAGCCCTCCTCTGCGCTGCAATTAAACAGGGAAGAGCCTCACAGCCTCTCCACCAAGGACACTGGAGTTACAGCTGCTTGCACCAACCAGCCACCGGGCCACCAGCAATTAACTGTATTGATAAAGGAGTTTTGGAGCTTACCTTGTATCTTCTTCTGCCTCCTGGTAAAGATTTAGCACAGACCTCCTCGGTAATCTGCCAACAAAGTGATACATGATAGGCCCAAGGTAAGGGCTTGCATTTTTGTTGGCATAGCTAATACAGACAAGGAGTAATTCCACTTGTGTGGGTTCAGACTGCCCATTTCTGGAAATCCTCCTTCCTTCCTTCTCCCTCCCTAGCAGACAGCATTGAAATAGCACACTTGGTTCAGAGGGAAAGTAACACCACATCCACCCCATTGTCAGTTAATCCTCTGCCTTCTTTCCTTACTGCTCCTGTGTGGGGGCATAAATCTTCCTTTCCAACTGAACAAGCTGACCGATAAGTATAAGGGCTTGGAAGAGGGGTGGGGGTTTCCCTAGAGCAAGGTAAAATATTGTCTTCCCGTTATGGCTGCAGCAATTCAATCTGGGCTTGGAGATAATGAAAGAGCTTCATTCATTTAATCAGATATTGATGGATTGCTATAATATACTATGTCTACAATTTCTGCAAGGGAACAAGAACTGGGTGATTCCAGCAGACTCAGTTAGAAGTAAAAATTCTGTCAATTTACCAGATGTTTGATTCTTTGTTGTGCCAGAATTGTCCATCATTAATTTTCAGTAGTTAAATATTTTATCAAATCCAGTACTATCCATGTGCTAAAGGCAGCAACATCTCAGTTTTGCTCCCATAATGTAATCTTTCATAGTTAGAAGCCCTTAGGATGGCCTTATTTTTCATGTTCATTGCAGAGCACAAGACTGGAATACAAAATTTTCCTTTTATGAGTAAAATTTCACAGGGTATTTCAATTTTATTCAAATGATCTCAGATCAGTTCTTGGCTTTGCCATAGTTTTGGGGGACACACTCATTTCCCTGTTGACTACTGATCAAGTGTCTATAACTACAGTCAGACTCTTATTTCAACTTGTGCCAATCTAACATGATTAACCTTTTGCATTAAGCTATATATGAACATATCTAGCACTGTGCAGTTTCAATCCTTCAATTCTTAAGAATTACTCAAAATAAATTGCTATAAATAATAATATCCTGAGGGCTTGGAAATCAAATCTAATGAGAAATGAAGCAAATAAAAACATCAATTTGTAGCTGCACTTGTACTGTGGAAAAAAATACTTTTAAAAAAGGCTAAATTTTTCAGATACTTTGTGAAATGATAAAAGACAAAGTTAGTGAAAGCATTGTAAGAAGTGCCTAATCACTCATTTTGCAATTTACTAAAGACTAATGTAACTAAATCTTAAAATACATTTATTTTAAATAACACTGTATAAGAGATAACCTGTTATAAATAAGCGTAAGTAACACTTTAATTTCTATGAACTCAAAATTATTTTCTAAAATTTTTCAATCAAGATATCAGACATAAAATTTCAGTTTTACTTTCTAAAACTTGGATATGTTTATCTTGCTTTTCGGCCATTATGGCTGTAGGTTGGAGCAAGCAAAACTTCTTTCCCTAAGCTCAGTGAATCAAACTGGATGAGAATCTCAGAGGACGAGATTAGCAAAAAAAGCACCCAACTTGATACAAAGGCCTTCTTAACAAACACAGACTCCTAAATCTGAGAATATCTCAACTTCCTATAAACTAGACTAAGGCAGTATTTTGAAAATATTAATTCTTGTATTACTCGCACAATTGTTTTGGTTTTGTTATTATTCTACAGTTGAGAAGAGCTAAGAGGAAATTATCAACCGGATGTCAAAAGCCAGTTCTGCTGATTTCTTCTGCGTAAAAGTGTAAGAAATGTAAAACAAGGAAGTGTGGATCTTATATCTAATCCTTTACCTGATAAAGTGGGCCCTAGGAAGCATGAACACAGTCCTGAATGTCAACAGTCAGTCTTGTCATGGCTACCTCTGACTGAAAACAAACCTTATGTTTTTCTGCAGCTCATACCTCTGGGAATGGGTGTGATTGAACTACCTTACCCAAGGAAGAGACCACACCAGAAATGGGAACAGCTTTCACTCCAACTTCCAAGGAGCAAAGATGTCAGAAGTCACTGTCCCAAACCAAAGAGATGTAGCAATGACTGTCAGCTTCAAAAATCTACTAGCATTGTCTTGACTAATTTTCACGTATTGTGGTATTAGATATCATAGTCCAGCTCTCCCTAGTAGATCAGAAAATTGTAAAAACGCAGTATAGGAAATTAATGCAAAGGTATGTGAACCAGAAAATGTCATTGAGAGCTATTGATTTGAAGATACCACTGTTACAGAACTTAATATTTGAAGTATTGAAAGAGCTTTCCTAACGCAGAGTCGCATGAATTAGTTTCTCATAAGATTCTTCTGACCATACCGGATGTCTTTCAAATGCAAATGGAATCCAAATCTGACGTACTCAGATTATTAAATAAACTGTAAAGAGAACCAATGTGCTGCTTAAATGTTCAATATGATGAATGTCTTTTGAGTAATGTGTCTGCAGCATTCGTTTAGCTGGTTTTAAGAATTTTTGCAAGATCTGCGATGCTCTCTTTTGTTTTCAGGGGAGTTCTGAATAAGGAAGAACCTCCTTGTATTCCCATTGCTCTGACTATGTGCCATCTGTAACTGCTATAGGTTTTACAGGCTCATTCCTTATGTGGATTGTAGGGGAACTGGATGTACCAAAATTGTACCAAAGTGCTAATATGAACACCTTGACAAGTTTCACAGGATTCTCCTCTTGAAGTTTGTTGGCTGTTCCATGCAGACATTCCCTCCAGTGCTTCAACCACTTGTATCTCAACAGGTATTTGTCAGTAGAAGCCAGCAACAAAAGTATCCATCTCTGTGGCCTTCAAGATCTTTGACAGTCTAAATATCAGCCTGGTACTATTGGCTTTGTGCAGTGATTGGTTTTGGGGTGAGACTGGTGCTCTGTCAAAAGCAGCAAGCTGTGGGTTAGCGAAAGAGAGAGACATGTCCTTATGGAGCAGCACATTGTGTTAATTGCTCACAGGGATGGTCAGCTATGAGAAGATTGACTGCAGCAGCAATGCTACAGGAAGGCTGGGATTTTGGTTGGGTTTTCTGTTTGATTTTTTAAAAATGGTCTTAAGAAATAATACAACTGTGCACTATTTTAGGAGATTTTGAATTTTCTTTTTTTACCCCAAACATCAGAAAAATGAACAGATAAGTGTTTGGCTATACGATCTTGTTGTTGTAAATACAAGAGACAGATTCAGGTTTGCACTATGTCCTGAGCAATCTAATTCCCAGTAAGTATGCACATCAGGTAAAACATGAGGCCATGGTAAAGAATGATATATTCTTCAACTGAAAAAAATGTAAATAGAAAAACCACTTTTGCAACAAAAAGTAAAATTACAGGTTTTGAGTGGGAGTGGGTTACAGGCATTATTAGTCAGCATTCATATCAGAGATCGAAGAAAGAAATTTCAGTCAGTAAATGAGGCCCTCAAATACCAGTATTTGTTTGACTGCCAAAGAAAAGCAAATAACAGTAGACAAAGGGGATGCATATCTTGAATTACAGCACTTTTCATTAGCTAATCCCCAGGAGGATTCCTCTGGATGTGCAGAAATGCTAACTGCGATCACATGAGAGCAGGGAATCAGAGAGAATAAAGTTCTTATGAACACAATAAAATGTCAGCTCATGGATAACCAAACAGATGACATGCTTTTGTTCTCTTTCAGACATAGGGGGCTATTTCCAAATCAGAGAGGAAATAATGGATGATGGTACTAAAACTTTTTCCTTGAACCATAATTGATTCATCTCTGCAATATATTATTTATAAAAACTGAAACTGTTTTGTCATCTACTGTCTGTGACTGCCATGCTCAATTTTCTTTCAGTGAAGTTGGTGATTCATTGCATACTCTCTATTACCTGCTGGACAGGAAAATGATGCCTCCTATGAAAGTATATATAGATGGTACAAAGTCTGTGGCTTTGCACTGTGTGCTATGAGCAAAGTATTTCGGAGTGAAATGTCACATGATGCTGAACATGCTGAACCTGATGCTAAATTTTTAGGAGGATGTAATTATTGATAATCCAGTTATTGGCAGTATTCCGTCATCCCTAATCACTGTTATTTGGCAGACGTGGGCTTGAGGAGGAAAATGCTTTCCAAATACTTCAGTGGGATCATTGAGTCATAGGGAAGGGGTAATGTGAGGCAATGGTCTGGGCAGAGAAGCAAACAGAGAAATGTCACTGGTCAGAGAAAAGGATGAATGAATGTAGATGGGAATGCATACTGTAGTGGACTTCAGAGATGAACATAAACAGCCCAAATTTCATCAAATTGATTTATGAGTCCAGAGACCACATGACTCAGAGCATCCTTTTCTTTAGATTTCCCACATTTCTCTATTTTTGGCTGTAACATAGATTTGGGCATTAGTGATTCAGTGCTTGTTCGAATACAGCTTGCATCTTTTCTCTGATACTGGTGTTATTATCCACACATATTTAAATTAAATCAGTGATTTGCAACTAATTCCTTGCTCCAGAATAAGAAAATGTGGTTATTTTCCCCTTACCTACCAGGTAATTATCAGGGAATATATTTAATACTCTTTGGGACCAATCTTACTTTGTGGATTTTTTTAACTTAATGCTCGCCTGCTCAGTTCATCACTTTTCTGAGAGTCATCTTGCACTTCAACACAACAATTTTGTGCTTGTACTTTTCTGTTTATATTAAATAATCATTATAATGTCTCAAAGGATAAATATTATACTGAAAACTACAAATTCAAAACATATGCTGTTATAAACAAAGAAATAATTTTCTGAAAAACAAAACATGAACCTCACAATTCTTCCAAATGAAAAATAATCCTTAACCAAAGTAGAAACTAATTGTAATGAATGTTAGTAATTTAGAGCATGATTATAGCTATTCACAGTCATCAAATGTAAATGAAATATTGGATACCTGAGTCACTTTACTAAGTAAGAAGCACAGATAAAGCAGATTCAAATACAAGTTATTCCTCAGACGATATACTGGTGCAAAGCCATGGCTGGTAAGTCTTCGATACAGATCATTTGATTCTTCTGAACACCTTTTCATCCTTGTAGAGTATTAAGTAGTCTAAAGAGGTGCAAATCTTGTGCTATACAGTTGTAAAAAATGTAATTTTAAAATGCAAGTATTTCATTCCACAGCAAAAATGAGCGAGAGGGGCTATACTGATTATTTTTTTCTGTTTACTTTCTAAGCACACCCTCAGTTCTTGGCAACGTCCATTAGACAACATAGGAAATGATAAGGAAGCCCCTGCTGTATTCAAGGCACCAAACACTTCTGCATGAACTATGATTTCTTGGCATCATTGAATCCTGGGAACATTATTTAGCACAGAGACAGGGACCAAAGTTTCTGTCATTTTCTTACTTGAGATGTATGTGCCAAGAATAGTATTCCAGAGACACTTACTGACTTACAATCATGTTTTCAAAGCTTTCAGACCCTTATTTATTGAAATATCGAGCAGTTCTATCAGTTACTCTATGCATAGGAGTACTCTTTTTCTTCTGAAGAATAATGGCACTTTCAGTACAGGAACATCATGAGCTAGAATAAAATGAAAGACACATTTATAAATTAGAAATCCCGTATCCAACAGCATATATTTTTTCTAGCTATTAGCTTTTCACTAACTACACTCCAGTATTCTCTTTTGCAGTTAATAGCATTTAACAAAAACAATTTCTCTATGTTTTCTGAATGAAATCCAGATTGATTTTCTAGGGAATGTACAAAGAAGACAAGAACAAGTAGAACCGTTGCCTGCTTTATTAATGAGGAGAGCAACTTCCAGGATGACTTTTGTTGTATGAGTGCATGCACTTGTGTGAATTAAGACACAAATCAGGGGATTTGCCTAAGAGATTCTCAGCTAGGATACGGTACCTTCTTAAAGCATAGTAATTCAACTGTTTTCACTCATTTAAACACATCTTCACGAAGCAAGGCATGGCTAAGTATCTGCAGTATATTTACAAACAAGAAATAAAATTTAAAAAGAACAACAAAAGAAATCACAACAAGATATAAACCAAACATTGTTTGCTCCTGCACAGGCAGATATGATCAGCTTTTGTAGGGGGAAATACGTTGAGGAAGAACATGCCTGAATTATATACCAGAAATGAATTTGACATGTTTTAAAGACATTTGAAATGACTCATTTAGCTGGGAGGATTTTATTGACGTATTACATTGTGACCTTTTATTTCATTGTATGTCTCTCTTCTTTGGAACCAGTGATTTCAGCACATTATAATAAAAGCAACACTGACTAAGGCTACAGTAAGCCTATTCATTCTCAGTCATTATTGTTATTTGTTTTATAAGTTTCTGCAGTGATCAAATAGTGGGATGACACCTGTCATGTTTCATTGTTGGCTTTCTTTTTTTAACTGTCAGCTAAAAATTTTTCTGCTTTCTGGGATGACTAAATAGTGTTTTTTCTATCCATTAATTCTGCTGATTTTTAGTAACTTACATTGCAAATACAAATGAAGCCCCAATCTTCCAATGTTTAAAACTGGAATTTGGCTTTTAAGTGCGTTATATGGAAGAGCTGGAGAAAATAACAGCTCTGCAAAAAGAGAGCATGACTGAGAGATGCTCCCAGCCCATAATCCAGCAGCCAGCACCAATGAATAGAGCTGAAATCCCAACAAGGATCTACAGATTTTCTCATAGCAGGAAGGGAAAGAGGATGCATTCTGTCCCCTACTTTCAGCAAAACTTGTTTAACACTGAAGTTTCCCATTCACTTTCTCATCCTCAAGTGCCTTCCTTTGCCATCATGTCTAGTCCTAACCCTGCTAACCATAAATCTTGCTCACCACTTTAATTTTCATATTTATTTCTAATGATATTGTGCATCTTTTTGCTTCTACCATATAAGAAAAAACTCCAAATGCATAAAATCTTATCCACTTGTATGTCTACCAGGAAGATACATTTTCTTGGCTTACTTCTAGCCTGCTAAGTGTTAGTCCTGGTATGGCCTTCCACAAACAGAGAGGCAACCCATGAACATCCTTTCTCAACGCAAAGCCAGCCGCTGTCCAAGACGACAAGCAGTATCACAGCAAATATCAACTTGTATTTTCTCTGAATCATCTGCTAAAATCCGTGAAAATCCAAAGCGTGAGGCCATTCTTCACCCTAAATCATGAGATGGAAAATGACGAGAGATGGGCTTTTTCTGCTGCACTAGATCTCAGTTTGGGTAATGTGTAAATCACTGTAGGAATTAGCCCAATCTGGGAAAGTCCTGGCTGAAAGGCCTGCAGAACCTGCTTTGAAGCCAAACAAGACCATGAAATACCTAAAAGACTCTCTGCTGCCATACATAATAATTAATTAATTAAACTTGACATTTTTAATGGAAATCAGGAGTCGTTTTACTTGCACTTTGAAGTTTGTCTCATCCTCTTTGTCCTCAGTGCTTTTTCCCCTGAGGCTTAACTACATTTCATTGGTATTCCTGGCCAGACCTTCGACAACACGCATCTTGAGAGAGAGCACATGAAGCAGTGGATGTTCCATGGTCCAAGTCCCCATATTTGCATGTGTCATCTGTGTCATTATAACAGTCCCATTTCTGTTATTTTTTTTTTTTTGGTGCCAGCTCTTGCTCAAAAACAATTCAAACATCTCCATCTTGGCCAGCCCAATTCTGCACCTGCACATGGATTCTAGCTAACATCAATACTAATTTCCATCCCTCATTAATTATACTGAACAACATGGGAATACTATATCTGTGCAAGCATCACATTATATTTCCTCAGCAAGTCTTTTGTGGTAAGAAAGCTATTTCCCTACTTTAGCCAGCCATATCTGCAGTGTCTTCTGTCCCATCTTACTTGCGAGCACAGTCCTGATTTTTGGCTAGATGACCTCCAAAGCATGATAAGACTATCCCTGGATGTGGGCAAACGTAAGAATAGCTTTCACTTAGTATGACAAATACCTTTTCTTGCATGAAGCAATCTTCCTCCAACTGGACACACACATTTGGATGCAACTATTAAAAGGCAATTTTCATAATTCACAGTGCTGTCTAGCTTCCCCTTCAGAACTTCAGTTTCTTTGCTGTATTATTCCAGGAGCTAACCTTATATTTTGCCTGTTCACTTGTACAATCCAATGTCAATCCCAATGATTTCAACAGCAGTGAGTCATATTCCATACTAAATCATATTAAATTATTATATCGTGACTAGGAGATGAAAAGAAGTCACTTGTATTTTAGTGGGATACTGACTTTTCAGACAGTAATTGGGTTGGAAAATGTCTGTTATTAACTCTTCTTTAACTTTGGTTAAATCATTAGCACATAGACAATACTGGCACTAGAACGGATAGGGCATTTCTGTAAATGTTAGTATAGGTGTGAATATACTCCCTTTAAGTAATCTCTGTTATTACTCTAAACCCCAGTCACCCCAGTCACCCCAGTATTAGGCCAATTGTGTTTACAGTGGGTTAGAACAAAAATCTGGCATGCTATGTGACTTTGTTTTACAATGCTGCATTATTGGCATTGCACCTGCATTGACATACAGTGTCTGTGTTAATGGAGTGCTCCCAAATGGCCTTAACAACCACAGCCTTTGCAAATTCATCTTGCATATGCTAAACATGAGTAATCCCCTGATCAATATATGCATTTCCTGGCTAGAACAGAGCTTTGGAGAACATGGAGTTCAACAATAGGTATCAGGCTGAGCTGTTTGTATAGCTCAGATAGACGGCTTAGCAAAAGCAAAGGCCTGAAAATTCTCATCTCATAAGCATCCATTCCTAGTTTCTGTGCTTTGCAAGATGAACCTATTGACATATTTCAAAGACTGTGGGTGAAGTTCAGTCACAAAGCTGTTTAACTTAACCAGTTCTTCGTCTTTTGTTGCTGACTCAGGGTACTCTTGGCTTGGGACAGCAGCCAAGTCTCTTTCAAGAGAAAAAAACTATCTGTGAGTTTAAAGAAAAATAATTACATATTATGGCACCCTAAACATCATTAATCATTCAGAAGGTAAGAAAAACAGACATTTTAAATGTCCTTAGATCCGTTGCTCTCCCTGTGCATGTTCTGTGTCATTAAATCTGTGGTCACATCTTATTCTTAATACAACACAGCAATTTAATTGAGCTCCCTGCATTACTAGGTGTATGGGGATATGGTACCAATTACTGCTTCTTCTGTGCTCCATCTCTTTGGGAAGTATGAATATTTTTCCGGAAATCCGTTCGTTTTCTGCAGCCCTTCCTGGGCAGCTCCTCCCTGTGCAGTATTGGTTGATCTTTAATAGGAGACCCTACATCTGAAGAAACATGACAATAAAAAGAGAAATAGGCATAGGACGAGGAAATAATCTCAATAATCTCTTTGGTTAGCTGTTCAGGGGCACAGATAAAACTGCCCTTAGAGGAGACACTTCACATCTGGGTTGCATCCAGAGCTCTTTGTAGGTTTGTAGTGCTCTTTATAAAAGCAGCCCAGGTATATTTGAACCGGTATGTTACTTTCTGTCAGAAGACAAGTGGCTGATCTGTAAAGTACTGGCACACTGAGGACTAAATTCAGGCTTTTAGAGATGTAGTCTGGCAAGGGACAAAAGAGCCTTCTGAAAAAAACCCAGAAAAGCAAATAGAAAACCAATATAATAAATCCAGCAAAGACATTGTTTTCCTATCAGTCCCCTCAGTTCTGTAGTATCTAACAGGCTTCATATCAAAGTTCTCTCTTACTGTATCCTCTTCCATCTCCATTGCTCTTCCCTGAGTTTGGACCAAGTCCTTACTGTGCAGCCCTCTTGCAGTTGTTCCCTTCCCTCTTTCTGTTTTAGACAGGTTTCCCATGCTGTGTTGTATTGAATTCTTTTTACTGTAAATAATTAATGAAAGGTTAATTTCTACTTTAGAATCTTCCTGTGTCACACCAAATTCAAATGGGAATAATAAAAGACCTGGAATAAGGGTAGAATTGCTAGCAGTGATAAAAACTGTGGAAACATTAAAAATTGTTGAAAAACTACCATAATTATATGAATATACATTCCTGTGAGCCTTGGGGTTTGGGATTTTTTTTCATAACTATGATTAACAATAGCAGCATATCAACATTTTCAATGGTAACTGCATCTTTGTGACTGTAAAAGACTACCAGAATCTTCTGGGTGATAGAAACTGCAGGGCATAAAATGTACGAACTCTTGTTCCTAGGAGTGTTGAATTAACTGTACCATACTCAATACAAATAGTGTTGCCCATGCAAACAGAAGTGAAAATTACAGCATATACAGCTGTATAGAGTTGTCATCTTAGTCTGTTGGCTTTCTCACTTGGATTCAGAAACTTTTTAAACTTTATCCTGCTCATTTGAGTCTCCTTCTTTGCATGCCTACGTGATAAAATACTGTATAATCAGCAACTTTTTTTACCCTTTTTCAAAGTATTAGTAGCTCCACTGTAATACATAGATGTTCCATTACAAGCTATACTGCACTTTCCCTGTTAGTCTGATCCTACTAGTGCTTGAAATACATCATCCACAATTCTTATCTGTATACCAGTAAAAACAATGGTGAATAAGTAAGATTTTTACTTCTATTGTGCAATAAGGCTGCAGAAGAAAAAACATCACCTTATTCATATTTCAGAAGATCTACTTTCTGGTTTATATTTACCAAGAAATTCTCTCTGTGATTCTCTCTTGAAAGAAAACCTGGAATAATTTTCCCACCAGTCTCTTCCTATTTGTATGAATTCTTTTACTTCATCATTGCAATTTTTTTGTGGTTCTTTCAACTAACCAGGCTAACTTCTGTAATGTCCTTGTTTTCACCTTCCCTCCTCAGGGAGACAAGTGTTTACATTGGAGCACTTTGTCTGAAATGTTTTTGAGACATAATGTCACAAAAATGAATGTGTATATCTGTACATTTATAAATATCTGTTAAACACCAAGGTCAAAAACCCACACATTACACATAAGAAGTGGGAGTTTTTGAGGTTCAAGGCAGGTGAGATTGTGAAAGGATGAATGACAAGGAAGAGTATCAAATAATAACTCAAAAATTTAAATATAATTTTGTGTTCAGACCTCTAGATTATGTGAATGTTCTCAATGCACAATCTCTGATATCAATTATCAGTGCTTTCAGTAATTGTAATTTAATTTCTAAAGTTATTGACCATGAAGAGTTGCAGATGATAGTGAGGTAATATAAAATATAATGTGTATTTTGAATATTAATTTCACAGACATAGTTAATTTGTAGTTTAGAGGGTTAAACCCCCACATATTACACATTTTCTCTAAACTGGCTAGAGAAAAAGTGCCTCAGAAACAAACATGACATGTTTTGTGTGGAACATTGCCGTAGAAGGGTAGGAAACACCCTACACAATTCAGAAATATGTAGACATAGCAATTAACTGAAAGAATGACATCCCACAGACAGGCCATAGCACTGATGCAGCCAGCTGCCAGCTGAGTTAGGGACACAGGAAGCACAGGAGCTATTGATTTTTAATTCTCTCTGTTGTGAGCTTATTGTCACCTCTGTCTTTGAAACCTTTGAAACTCCACAGTCTCACGTGGAGTGATTTGGCAGTTTTTCTAATGACAAATGCTTCAGTACAGGTCATTTTTGAAAACTGTTTGCACCATACAAGCATCTTCTCGCACAGTGAAAGTGGTATTGCAAAAAAAAAGGCTATTTGGGTTTTACATTTCTTCACTTTACCATTGTTAATCAGGAACAAATCATGCAGACTCTCCTCTCCATGGGGCAAACACAGAAGACACAGCTAGTAAGGCTTCATGGGGTGACAGGAACAGCTCTGGCCTCTGCTGCCCTGCTCATACCTATGGGAGCTGCTTCCCCAAACAGGGCACTGTGCCTCCCTGCTGTTGGAAAAGAGTATAAAATCTGGAGAGGTTTAATATCAGAAGTCATACACCACTGAGCTGTGAACCAGCAATGTTATTAATGACCCTATAGTACTTCACGTGCTGCAAATTGTCCTGCTTATATAAAAAAGTTGTTTAGCAATGATTTGGAGAGATTTGGGAGAAGAAGATTTTGGTGATGTGTGCTACTTTTTGTGTTTCTCCAGTTGTAACTGTTGGATTTTTTTTTTCATATTGTGTACCATGTAGAGAGGAAGGAAATACTAGAGATCGTTGCTTGAAGAAGTCCTTCTAACTGATGTTCTGCCACGGAAGTCTATTACGCAATCCCACCAACTGATCAAACTCACTCTTTTCACTTGCTGTCACCCATTATTCTTCCTAAGATCAACTGTTCTGTTGACTAGAATGCTGATTTCCAGACTAACTTAATCAATTAGTAGTATTTTATTATTAAGGAAAAAGTTTTGTATTAAGTTTACAGTTGGACTTGATAATATAAAGGTCTTTTCCAACCTAAATGATTCTATGATTCTATAAACTGATATGATTGGATTCTTCATGCTTGAAAATACTCTAGATTCAAAGTCAAATATCCCTGCATCTGGGATAGAAGTCTCAAATTTTTAAAGCTATTTTGTTGCCTTGAACAAAAGACAGAGGCTTCCTGGGATTTTTGAAGACGACTGAAGAACTGAAACCCTTTTGCAAATCTCTAGTAGTCTTTTACTTGTTGTTTCTGAAACTGAAATAAACTTTCAAATCTGGCTTTAATGCTGTGTACCACACTGGGAAATGGGACAAACAGTGAGCAAAAAGTTTCATCTTTATGCCAAGATACCAAAGCATTTTAAATCTACTTGATGCAGAGATAAATGGGCTCTTTTGTGCCCATTACAAACTTGTAAACTTGTATTGTAAAGCATTGTAAACTTGCCCAAAAAGCTGTGACACTTGAGGAGACATGGTGGTAAGTTGATCAACCATGTAAAGTAAAAGCTGTAAGAAAAATACACAAGGCACAAAAGCTTGTCACAGACTGAAAAGGAACTTAGATTGTTAGTCATCATACTTTTCCTGAGGATCTGTACATTGTGGAGACCCTGTCTAATGTTAAAATGTCTGAGTGTTTTTAAAAACATTAATGCTTTGCCAGTAAAATAGTGACATTAGTATGAATTTCAAAACTGGGGACCATGGCAGAGCCATATTAGGCCTAAGTTTCATTAAGGGTGTTCTGGCACTGAGAAGCCTGAAGTCATTAGAAGTTTTGTGAAAAAAGTGGCCAAAATGAGGATATAGCTAGTTCTTCAGAACACAAACAGAGAGGGAGAAAGAAGCTTCATGACCTCAGAAAACTTCCTAATTTTTTAACTGATGACAGTACAGAAAAAGCAGTTGACCCCTTACCACTTGGTTTAATGACTGCAAGGAGTATTTAGCTCTTCAGTGCACAGTGACCTGTCATGGTATGCTGGAGATTATTGGCTTTCCTTTGTGAGTCAAGATTGTATAGATCAATGCAATTTAAAGACATCTGTACACATTCAAAATACACATCCCACCTGGGTGTGGATGTGCAAGCAGTGCCTATATGGTCCAAGGAGCGATTTCCTGAAAGACCTGTGTCAGTGTGATAGGCCTTTTCTTCATCCCTTCCACTGTGCGTATTCATGGACACTGTGAGTGCCAGAGAGTCCTTACCTCCTAATGCTTAATGCCCAGTTAACACATGGGTAAATCTTTGCAAAGTTCACATGGGAGTGTTGTACCCTGATGGAATCAGACAGGAAATTTGGTTACTGCTGCACCTTAAGTGAGAGGGGAGGTAGAGGTGGGAACTGTGGCTGGATGAATAAGACAAGATGGGCTCATCTCCTCTAACACTGCCTGTCTAAAGGTTAGGCATACAGTCTGACCCAGGCATCTGATTACCACTGTCATCAGTAGAGGAAAGCAGGTACCAATTCCATAGTGACAACAACAGGGTTGATCTGATCTCCCCATGGAGTTGTTCTTCCTTCATCAGGTAGAGAGGAAGCCCAGATGGCTCTATTGGACTAGGCAGTTAAATTTCAGGAAAATATAGTTGTATGAGATGAAGTCTATCTTTCTGGGTAGCAATTAATGCTGAGTGGGCAGTGATTTTTTCTTGTCCGCTGTAGTTGTTGCCAGTAGCATAAAGTATCTCCAGGATGTGTGTGGCAGAGGAGGATGGCTCCTAGCAGTGTCATCGTTATCCACTACAAGGTCAGTAGAGCTGGGAAGTCTTTCCCAATTTCATTAGAAGTAAAGCCAGGATCCAAATTGAGTCGCAAACTCTTCAATAGGGTTTCAACAAGTACTAAGTCTGGAAAATAATGAAGACATATATGAGAGTGCGTGACCTGTGCTGGTTAGGGCTGGGGGCAAAATAGTAATGCCAGTAGAGAGTCCCTAATTATGGTCCTGGTTCCATGCTAACTAGAAACAGAAAACACTGAGAATCTTGCAAGGAATTGCAAAATGCCCAAATTGTGAAATATGACTTTTTAAATGAGATTTGAACAAGGACATGGACAACTGCATGGGCATCCAAAATCTACAAAATTCAGTGTACTACTAGGAGCTGGCACCAGGGTTATTGATGCCCCCCCACTTTCAGTTCCTAAGCTATAAACCCAACAATTTAAACATAATGACATTTCTTAAATTCATTGGTTAGGAGGAGAGTAAGTCTCTTTTTTCTCCCTGTCAACTATATTCTACCCTACGTTTATCTTTGTTCACTTTCAATCCACCATAAACCACATTTACAATAAACTATTATGTCAGATTAGTTTCATTTGACTTGCATTATCAGAGTGGCTAATCTTGACATCTCATAATTTTTCTCTTCTTAATTACAAAATATTATCTTAATTTTTTTTCTTAAGGAATTTTAGAACATGTGAAGACTACCTCACAGCAGACCTTTTTCTTATATTTCTTATATTTATTTTCCTTCCCCATCTTCACTGTATCAGGTAGTTTAAATATTGCTTGCTGCATTTATACACTTCTATAAAAAGTAATCTGTATTTTTTGGTTGGTACCACAGATACCAGAAGATCCCTGTGTGATACCAACTTGTATTGTACCAGCTGCATCATGTTAAAACGTGCTAAAACAAAAGGGAAAATTACACACTACTCATTTCACCAATAGGTTCAATGAAGATGATTAAATTTCCAGTGTAAAAGTGCAGCGTGTGTTAATATAAATTTCATGTGCGTTAATGCAGAAACTTTTGCCAAGTTATTTTGATTGATTTTACTCTTTCTTAAGAGGAGTTTTAAAATTTTTAATCTAGCAGAAATTTGTCATTTCCTAATTCAGAAGTCACATCACTTCAGGTTAAAGATGTTTAAATTAAATGGACTAAAATGAAAGAAATCAAAATTTGGTGACAGTGAAATATCAAGAAAGCAGAAAGGCCTACAGCAAGATGACTTTTTTTGTTTTAAGGAACAATGTCTCATATAAAGCAAAGTCGTCTGGAAGATATTAGATGAATTAAAATTGAGGTAATCCAGAAAAACATTTTAGTTTGAATTTACTAGATCACTTCGTAAATCTTCCAGAATGAACAGCAGAATCTGCATCTCACCAGGTAGTTGGTTGGATAAGGAGGTCTGTGTCCCCTGCCTGGGAACAATCCCAGCCTGATGGCACATTTGGATACCAGTGCTGCTTTTCCCTAAGTGTCTACTTCTGAGAAATGCCTTGTGGTGACAACAGCAGACAGCATGAATTTCCACTCCTCCCACTACACACTTTTTCATCCAGAGTGAGAAGAAACCACTTCATTCAGCTTTTCACCTATTACTTTCCCAAAATCAAGCCTGCAGTAAGCTGCATGCTTTCCCTATGTTTATCCAATACAATATTTAGTACTGTCCCTATTTTCACCTCAGGACCTAGCAGGGACATCATCTGACAAACAGGCACATTACAACCAACATTGCTTGCTCTGCAGTTCTAAATATACCCATGTTCAGGGAAAAAAAAAGGATGCCTTCTTGTCTGACCTTCTCTCATTAAATAGAAACACTTGGATAAATCTCAACATTCCAGTTTGAATGCTGTGGGGACCAACTTGGGAAGAAAATAAGGATGTCGAATGTTTGGCTGCAGATTTTGTTGGGTTGAAGCTGCCACTGTCTGGCTTCCAGAAAGCTGTCAACAATAAGGCAGTTTCTACCCTGACGCTCGTAAGTCCACCATAAAAAATTAAATCCCAGGTCTGGTTAGCACAGAATGGTGAGAATTTCTGTCCCTTCGAGACCTCAGTGGACTCGCTTGCCTGGCAACTCTCTCCTCAGGAGTGTTGTACCTGCCGTATAGTTGTGGGATAAGTAGAACTGCCACCCGGCGCCGTGCTGTGCCTGAAGGCAGTCTGTTGCAGCACCCACCCAACAGTGCCATTTACACTCAAAATTGGGGTGCAAGAAGCAGTCCTTTGAAAGCAGGGCAGGGGAGAGTGTCTCTCCTTAAATCCTGTGAAACACTCTGGTTTTGGGCTTGTGTGCTCTGGCTTGGTTCAAGGATCATAATTTCCCCTTACCTCTTTGAACAAAAAGTGTTGAATGGAACATAAAAGGGAACAATTTGAGGGCTTTAGGACGTATTTCATGGTTGTACAGATCCCTGGTAGAGCAACTGACAGAAGTGCCCAGCATACTGAAAAGTATAGCACGACAGTCTCCAGAGAGCCATCAGTTAATAGTAAAATTGCTAACTATAACCCCAAAACAAGAGGAAGGGAATTATTTTCTTTCACAAATTGTTTCGAAATATTAAAAATATTCATTTGTTCAAAGGTTTCCTCCTGCAGTTTTTACACAGGTGCCTGGAAGAGAGTGCAAGTAGGCAGGGACAATGCTGCCTGCAAACACCAGACCTTCAGGAGAAGTGGAAAAGTAGAAGCTGGAAAGGTTCAAAGAGGTTAAAATCAAGTCCCTTTGATGGCATTTTTATGAGACAACTCCCCAGATTAAGTGATTTGAACTTCTGTTGCTATTATTAAAATGTGAGAATATTTTTTTCTCTTTCACTTCAAATACCCTTCACTAGATGTGTAAATGCTCTAAAATTTGTCTTTATGAAGCATTTTTTGACAGCCTTTTAATTATAATAATTTAAAACTCTTTACAAAGTCAGATGAAAAGAAGGTTGAGCTAGTTCGGCCTGTGACTTTCCCTGCTTAAAGGTTCCTAGTGACAGAGCTGGTAATAGATTTTGACTGTGAAAAAGTCTTACCTCTACAACAGCAGCAGCCACAGCCTGATGGAGTCTTCTGTGACTGCAGAGAATTCCAACGTATTATATTGTCATGCACATGATAGCATAAATGACCTCGAGCTTTGAATAAAATACAGTAACTGGTGTATCTTTTTAAATGATTAAGCAATGAGCTAGGGACAAATCTCCCCTGTCATTTCTGTGTCTGCCTGCTGTGCCAAGCGCACAAAGAAAACGTGAAGACATCAGTATGAGATGCATTTTCAGTCTGAGAGCTTTTAGGGAAATTATAGGGTTCTGCAGAATTTCATTCCCCTTTAGGATTGACTAGTTTTACAGTGGAAAAGGAAAGATCTTTTGTACCCTTCCCCTCCATGGATCTGCATGCTTTGTTTAGGCAGAATGTTTTATCTAATTGAGAATACTTTCTCTATAAATCCAAGCCTGCTACTTCTTTTTTGTGGTAATCCAGTTTCAGTCCACTATTAACATGCGCAAAGTAGAGCATTGCTGTGACATTTTGTAGACAGTTTAAAACACTGAGAGGACGTCCCTTTTTCTGACCAACAGAACCCAAATAACAAAATGAGCAGTTTCTACTTGGCAAAACCTTCATCTCTAAGCCCAAAGAAAGGTTTTCTTTGCCAAACTATGGCACTGCAGGGATTAGACTGTTTCGTTAGTGTCCATCTCCTTTGCCAATTGATGTTGCACTGAACACAGATTTTCTGTGGGTGCATTTGAGATATCTGGTTACAACTACTGTAGAATATTGTGAAAAAAAAAGGTGTTTTAACATTTTGTATTTTCCTGTTATCCACTTCAATCTTGTCAGTGTACATTGACCTTTATAAGCCAGAGAAGACAAAAGGCTTAAGGGGAACAATTCCCAAGGATGTAGAGAGGGTCACCAGCCATTGCAAGATGTCCCACAGACACTGTATCAATGAGATTGGGAAAATCAGTACAGTTGACCCTTCCAATAAAAAAGCTTAAAAAATAAAACTCCTATCTCTACCCTAGTCTCCATGCATTGTTTTTTGCATTAGGAGTCTAAATTTTAAACGTATGAAAATAAATAGGCAATTGCTTAAAACATAACCAAAGAAAATATGGCAGGAGAATCATGTGGTCTGTCATTTGAAAGTCATGTGGACTGATCCATCTCAAATAATCACAAAAAACATTTCAGTACCCTATCCTCTTTTTTATGTCTGTGACTTCATGCAGCAGATATTTTCTCCCTCTTTCTGTTACTGGTTCCTCCTCAAACAAAGTTGTGAAAAGTCTCCATAAAAGCACTCTGCATTTACTACTTCCAAACTCTTTATTACCTTTCAACCTCTTACAGCCAGTTGTACTGAAAGACATTTCTGTACCAGGTGCTTACACATACAGCCTGTCTGTCTCCTAAGGTTTTCACTCAGCCACTGATCATGCCCTGGGGATTTGTAGATTGACTTTGTTAGTCTAAATTTTAAAGCTGAGTTTGGAATAAGCCTCTATCATGGTCAAATGATGTTTTGATTCCCCCACAGCCAACCTACCACAAAGAGAAACAAATCCGCGTGAGAACCATCATATGTGAAAACTCCATCTCCATGACTATCAGCATACGGTTTACATATACAATGAATGAACTGGGAAAATTAGAAACACAATGTCAGTAATCTTGTGCCTCTTACAGTGGGCTGGTCTCAACTATTAATACCTTTCATCAACCACAGTAAATGGAATTCCTTACTTTCAAGTCTGTCCCTCAAAGCCAAATGGAATTGAGGTAGATGGTCTCCAACTTAATATGTCACTGTATGCCAACTGACCTATGGCTCACGGTACAGGAACCGACTGACTATGGCACAAAATAAAAATGTGACCTGATGCTATCATTCAGGTTGAGTGTTAGCATCCTGCTCTCAGCAGTGCGGCTCAGTGATTTACTCCGTGCATTAGCGTGTAACATGAATAGAGTGTGTGGATCCGGTCCGAATGTGACTTCCAAATTTATTGAGAAAAATCAGAGAGTTCTTGAAGATTAAAAGCTTCATTTAACTGCAGGATGTTGTTAAGTTCTATGTAAAGGCTTCACTAGTGCCCATACAGTTCAGTTTCCTTAGATTTCAATAAAAATCAGATCTTTTCAGGGGCTGTTTTTATTCTCTTGCTTACCAGTCCTGAACTTCAACCCTTGTTCAAAGGCTGTATTTTGGCCTCTCACCCTGGTAAGCCCCTTCTGAGGTGGAAAGGCAGAGCTGGTGAGGGCTCACAGACTACAGCACATCTGTGCACAGTAGCTGGGGGTGTGAGGTCTGGCATCTGCTCTGTGCAGTAACACTGTGTACAGAAAAAATACATGGCGTTTTGTCTCCTCCTGTGAATGTACTTCCACTCACTCCCCACCAATGGAAAAATATATGGCTCTCAATGAGAAGCATCCTGAGTATTTTTTTTCACTATCGTGCAGGAAATATTTTGTAAGGATCAGGGAGTATTTACTCATCTTCTACGCACCAAAGAGAATCTCCTTCAAACTTTTCAGTGAAACTCACTTTCCAAATATTAAAACTCAAGCCTAGATGGTTTCCCAAAGGCAAAGTGGGATAAAAAAAAAGCTTCTTCAATGGGAAGAGTTTGTACTCATCATGACAACTTGACTAATTTTGACCGGTGCATTTATCAGCTATTAGTTGCAAAACCAATGGTACTACAGACAGATAGGTAGGAAGGGGGATTTTATCAAGGTCCATGATTTTGAAGTCTGATTTCAGACCAATATTTGCTGATAAACACTTTCCTTGATGGAGGAAGGTATCAACATTTTCTCATTTCTGACTGAAAAAGAATCCCAGGAGCTCGCTCTTTCTTTATTGTAAAGTCCTCATGAAGCACTAGGATGTCCCCTAGCTCCATTAGGCTGTCTGTCCTGCATGCTAAAAACTGTTTCCAAGTAAAACACCCCAGATAAATCAATGAAAGTGTTGCCTGGATGAGTATCTGGCCTTGTAGGTGTTAAGCTAAGTGGAAACATCCTTACATGATTGATTTATCAAGCCTCGCAGCATCAGAGTATCCTGTTCCTGAATCCTCTGCTCAGGGCCTGAGCCAGAAGGCAATTATGTGCAATCTCATCAGCACTGAATAGGAGGAAATAACTCCCTCCTGTTGCAACGTGCGATGATGATGCTCTCTCAGGCTATGTGCCTCATCCGCTGCTGTTGCAGCAGCTGGGTATTTTTGGATTTCTGAGGGCTTCTTCAACAGCTCAGCAAATACCTTCCCACATACGAGGGCTTTCGGTGTTGGCCCTCAAATTGACTGATCCTGAACTTCATTATATTCACCCTGGAATCACATCATATTTAGTGTTTTGCTTTGCTTTTTGCCAGTTATCCTGCCCTGTGAAGCTGGAAGACAACTCACAAATATCCCTTGGCAAACAGAGGTACCACAGACTTCATAGTTTCCCTCGACTGCAAAGATTGCCTCAAAAGGATGGTTGAGAGCAAAATGAACTAGATAGCTGCGAGGAATCATCAGCTGGAACCCATTTTGCTACTGCAAATGCAATTCTTTGCTGTGTCCATACAGCAAAGGCTGCCTCAGTTTGAGCAGCTCCCCAGAAAACTTTTGTAATGATGGACATCTAAATTCATGTGCTGTTTTTTCACATGAGGAAACAGGTATAGACAAAGCATTTAGAGGGGCAGAGGCTCTCTCACAGCTGTCTCAGATCACCGTAGTTGACTCTGGTTTGATATATATTTTCCCTAAAGAGGTTCCTACTGCCAGAACCACAGAGGACCCCCTGGTTTTCTTCCCGCTAGTGTCTCTAGAGGTGCCTGTCAGGGTATTTTCTGCTCCTGCTTGCTGCTCAACAGCAGAGGAAGAAACATCAGGAATGCTCAAGACCAGTCTGTCCAAGTCAGCCTGGGCATTGCAGAGCAGCTGGGAGAGACACTGAGCTGCTCCTACCCGCTCCCAGGATGATGTTTTTTTCCAGTCTTACTGGTACATGACCTCCCACTGCCAGGAGAAACCTGCTCTCTTTCCCAAAGTATAAGAGGTTTTTTCCCCAGCTTCCTAGAGAATCATTTCCCAGGTGATTATCCTGCCATAAGTAAGGACCATGGGAGATGCCCATCACTGCTGCTGTCACAGGAATGCCGCATAGTCTGCAGGAGCCATTCAAAGGAGATAACGTGACAGTGAACTCAGCAGACGATCCAAGGAGTATTGCTGCAGCAAGATCCTCAAAGGCAAGAGGAAGGAGCATACAAAGTGCAGGTTGGCTGGGACGTGGAAGAGAGTAATGACTTGTCAAGAGAATTTTTCCAGCACCACTGGCTGATTTCTGAAGAAGCCCACACTGCCTGGCCTCTGGCTTGGTAAAACTCACTTGATTTTTCTACCTCCTGAAAGGTTTTCTTTACTGTAACTGGGGTAGAAATGCTGGGTGTTCATCATCAGGAGGGGAAGGCACATCTGAACACTTTCATCTCCGCAGATTCAAATATATATATGGGTGTTGATACTAGGATTTCTTCAAAAATTGAACTGGTTTTGAAAGTAATGACAACAAAGAAAAACTTCTAGGCTTTATAAAACTCCCCTCTGCCTTGACTGCAAAAGGTCAGTTGAGGTTGTTTTTTGTTAGGATTTGAGGAAGGCTTTACCATTTCCAGGATCTTTTTCTTCAGCATGGTAATTCTCCTTCAAAGGGTTGCAAGCATGAGTGTGGGCAGAAACACCAGCCACCTCTGGCAGCTCTGTGCTACTGATCAGGCTCAGAAATGTTCTCCTTGCTCAGATCATGTCTTTCGGAAGTTATCCACAGTTTTTCCAAGGCAACGACTGCCATCCCTCATGACATAAACAAAGTCTGAATTAATTATTCAGTGTGGCTCAAGCCATTTCAATAATTTATCATGAAAGCCTAGGAAAAAAAAGCTAATGCTTTTGGTACTTTTCCCAACAATCAGGCTTGCCAAAGAGAAGAGTTGTGTGGAAGAGAGATGATCCCTCTTCTACTTGCACAGCATAGGTTGTCAGAGCAGCTGTGTTTGGGCCTGATAACCAGCCTGCTTCTGCCAAGCGATCTAGGCTGCTACAACACAAACAGCATTCAGGGAAAGAAATCAAAATCTCCCTGCTTCCAATAGTCTCCCAAGGGCAGATCCACCCACTCTCTGAAGATAAGTGTAAGCTTAGACATAGTCCTGGTGTAGATCAGCATCTCTATGTCACAGACACACACTCTGAACTCGGCTTGCATGTTGCAGTCTTGATTTGCTGGGCTAAAATTGTAGCCTGCAGCATAAATTTTAGTTGAACACCTGTCATTGACAGCTCTTACAAGGGCCAAGTAACCGCACCTTCCCCACCTCTCCTTATCCTTTGTTAACTGCAGCCACAACCTATCCTGGTGACCTTCACTGGACTTGCTCCAATGTGGAAATGTCTTTCTTGTACTGGGGAGCTCTAAACCAGACTGCTCCAGATGTGACCTCACCGGGGAGAAGAGAGACGAATTATCACTTCCCTGGACCTGCTGCACTGAGAGATTTGCTTTAGAAAAATCCGTGCTTGGCTCACCAAACCCAGTCATGTCATCTCTACTGACCCTGCAAAGTGCATTAGTCTTAGCCTTGCTGCCTTCAGCACATCCTTCTATTTTTATCACCTCCCTAAACCTGGAAGAAAAATTAAAAGAAAGACTATTAACCATTGAAACTGTTGATATTGAAACAACTTAGTTTACAGATGTACTTGAACAGGGGCCAGATCCAGCATGACCCAAGAGGCATAGGTCCCTGGTAGCACATCACCTCCCCACACTGACCATGGGAAAGCTGTGGAGCCCCAACCACATGGACCTTAAAGATCTACAGCATTGCTTAAATCATGAGATGTATGAGTGCTCAGAGAGTAGGACCTCGAGATGCAGCCCTTCTCAAGCCAGAGAACTAAATGAGTAGGCAGCTTCCAGCTGTTTCTGATGCAAAACCTATTGCTCTTGCTTATGTGTATATAATACATAACCTGTGATTGTTATATAGACACTCTTCCACATTGCAAACTATGGCCAATCTGACCACCAGACATAATAAATGACACTTTTAACTCCACGCAGTACAGGCATTGGCATAGCTGCTTCAGTGCAAAGTTGTGATTTGTGCTGCTTGGTGATTCTTTTTTCCCCAGCTATCGCTGCTTGAAGGGCTCCTTCATTTTGGACGGCAAACTTATCATCTGATAATTAAATGACAGACCACTGCCTTCAGCTTTCTGGAAACTTACATCCGAATATTCACTCACTGATGTATTTAGTCCTCAGCAACCTCATTATTAGTTTCATTAAGGTTATTTAAATGCAGATGTGAGTTAGAGCAAGAGCGTGAAAGACAATAATTTCCTACTCTAAAAGGAATATGGTTTATGCAAAGCTCGTAAATCCAATGAAGTTCAACTGAACCAAAGCAAAGGCTTGCACATCATCTGTTGCCAGAATAAGATAAGAAGTCATTGCATCACCTCAAGCAATTGAATTTCTCTGCTCTATGGTGCCTTGGTTGCTGCTGCTGCCTGACCCATTGCACCATGGTTGCACCAGAGATGCTGTGCTGGAGCCTGACCCAGCAGCAGACAGATGCCCGAGTGCCTGGTGAGGATCAGTGAGCCATGGTGAGCGCCTGGGAGCTGGCAGCATGGTTCTGAGTACACCAGCTCACACTGCTCCCCAATCTTGAGTGGCTCAGCTTATACCTGTCCACAGGCTGCAACGTAACCATCCTTCCTGCTAATCAGGACTGTGCATGGCTGTAGCTGATGTGCCTTAGAGGTATTCGGGTTTTAAATTCTGGCTCTCATTACAAGATTTCACCAAAAAGGGAGATGAAGAAATTAATTTTACAACACCTGTTTGTTAAAACAGTTAATTAAAACCAGTGTATTTTCTTTTATCTTTCTATTTCATGGAGGAAATTACAGGAAAAGCCTGACTCTCATAAAGCTCTCTTTTGGTCCCTTTTACCCCTTTTCCAGTCTGGTTCCAGCTGAGGCATAATTTCCATGCTCCAATTTCTCTGTCAGGACTGAGGGATACTTTCTGAGAGGTGCTCAGAAGTTTTCTCCTTGGTGTTGGAGTTGGTGAGAGACTCTTTGGTTGCAGTTGTGATTACACTGTGGTGTAATTCAAAATGTTCCGCTTTGCTGACAGCATTATGTCTCTGGTAATTTTCCGATTTTTCTTATCTCTCTGAGTCATAGAATAAACAGAATAAGTGGTAAGTGAGAATTTGTAGTCAGGCCAGTGTTATGTTGCCTTTTTTTCTTACCAATCATGTTGAGCTGTGAAGGACATACAATCCTTGGCAAAAATAGCTGCAAATCTATTTGATAAGCAGCTGCTTGGCTGCTTTTATCTGCTTGTTTTATTCTTCGGTAATCAATGACGGATTTCAGCTTTGATCTGACTGTTAGCTAGAAACACAAATGACACTTTCCCCCAAGCAAAATCACTGCTTTAAATTGTAACTGATTTAAAAGTGTGAAAGGATATACGGGAAATGAAGCTCTTCCGGATTGAAGAGAGAGTTCTCTCTTACCCAATCCATGTCTTTAACATAAAATATGCCATTAAAAAAAAATTCTGAGCATGGTACAAAACAATGCATGAATGAAAGTAATTTTATTCTATGAATTGAATTTGTCTTAATCAATCAAACTGAAACCAAAGAAAAGTCAATGAAGCTGAACGTCAGTGAGAAGTTTCTGTGTCTGCAGTACATCTGTGTTTCCCAGCTCCTTGTCTTTGCTGAGCTCAGTTTTGCTTTAGCAAGGGTCAGCTGACATTTCAAGTCTGGAAAATGAAGAAGTCTGCTATTGAAGGCAACAGCCAGTTGCAGGAGATTTTATTTGATTGGAAATTAAATTTTAAAGTTTGTTTTGAGGTCTCTTGTTATCTACATACCACCAAAATGCTAAAAGGATTTCCAGTGAACTTATGGTTCCATCCCCAACTAATGCCTCTCTTTAGATCCTGTCACAAACTCCACATAATATGAAAAAATGCTAATATGTAAACACCGCTTAATGACACTGTGCCCTTTGTTTATTACTTTTCTGATATACATGTTGTTTGTATGAACAAACCTCTTTCATCAAAATCACCTGAGGAGACATTTCATAACATTTGTAGGTTTTGTCATCAAGATAAAGAGATACTTAATAGAAACATCAGTTGTGTCTGGCCCACATTGCCTCGGAAATGTCCTTCTCTCTGCCAGCACTACACAACACTGCATACAGACTGATGTACCATCTCTTCATTCTTTCACCTCATCAACTAAATGCCAATAATATTGTGTGATGCTGATGGCTTCCTTCTCTGTTGTTTGGAAGGCTGGATGCACTATGCAAGAAGTCTAGCAAGGGACAGAAGCCTGATCTAACCACTACCTGTTTTCTACACTTTAGCGTCCCTGGGAATTCAAAGGCTTTATTTAGCATTTAAGATGAATAAACTTTAGTCCAAGGTGGCAAACAGAATTTTCATCGTACAGGAAATTTCACTAGTTTAAAATTTGTTTTCATTCTGAAGCAGAACAAAACACTACATGAAAATTTTCATGAAACAAATATTTGAGGAAAAGGCTGTGTGGGAGGTAGGTAAGGTAAAATGTTTCACTTCACTTTGTCTTCTCTTTCCCCTTCTCCTAATATAAGTTTCAACATATTCAGAAATTACAAAGTCATTTCAAAAAGACAGAAAAATAATAAACACTCCCAGACAAGCAAACAAAAAAAAGAGTTTAAACCATCCCATCAATAAAATATAATTCTTTACTATGTGACTATTCAGCTTTGCCTAAAGGGTATTTTTGAATGAGAGAATGTTACACCAAGGATAATTATCCACTTTTGCATGACACAGTGCAACAGGATGCTCTGCTGTGGGGTTGTTTATGTCCTAAAGGAGAACGTGAAAGGTTGGGAATCTTCTCAGCGTTTTTCCCTCTTTGGCTGATTCCCTTTTTCTCCAAAGTTTGAGTACCTGCTTGAGAAACACCCAGGTGCATCCCACTGGTAACCTGCCGTGGCTGACAGCACAGTTCTGCTAGGGAATCTGTGGGGAGAAATTATAGCCCGTAGCCAGTCTGGAGGGACAGGTAGAAAAAAGACTCCTGAATTTATGAAAAAGAAATGAGGGAAAGAAGGATCTGGTGATTTTTGTAAAAATCCAGTTTATTTACTTGAAACTGCAAAATTTTACTTTGCTTTTTCCTGTAAAATTTTTTAATGTGCTGGATGTAAAACAGGGTACTTTTCCTCTAAATTATAGGTTTTGGTTGTGTGTAAAACACTATCTGATCCATTGCTTAATGCCTCGACACAAAGAGATTATCAAGGAGAAAATCAGATTTTCAAATGTCCTGAGCATTTGCTGTTCCTACTGAGTTCTGGTAAGAGTAGTGAATACTCGCTGCCTCTTAAATCATGCTAAAAAATTGTGATTTTTCTCATTTATTGGTGTTGAATATGAAATGAATAGCAACTCAGTATGTCTGTTAGTAGTAGTATCACACACTGAAGTGAAGGTGCAGAACCTGGGAGATTGCAGCTTTGGATGGGAACATAGAGACCATTTTCCATTTATGTTCCTCTTTTCCAAAATCTTTAGACATGGGCTTAATGTTACCACTGAATGGGATGCTTGAGCATCAGGAGCAGAGACACAAGCAGGCACAACTATGTACAAGGTATGGGGAATGCACTATCAAACTGTACAAAGGTGATTTGGCAAGTCCACATGTCTTTGTGCCACTAGAATTGGCCATCCTTTCAAAGCGGGTGATACTTCATCAGTGTTCCCAAAATAAGTCACCAACTTCTGACCAGCCAGAACTCCAGCCAATTTAAGCTGCTGTAGTCCTTTGAAGTCCGCAAGGAAATACCAATTTATAGCTGCCATGGGCCTGGCCCAAGGTTTTTAAATAAGAATAGAGGTATTAATTACATATGGAAACAGTCATCAATTCCAGACTGCATTGAGAGCCAATGGTTATAATTTAATTGTAGTTTTCCATTGTTCATGAGAGTCTATGACATCAGCAGATTATTTAATTACAGCTTTCTTTCTTAGCGCAGGATTATATGTTATTGCTCTCTGGAAAACAAGACAAAATTGATTAAGAAATAAGGTGTTAGACATTATCTCAAGATGAATAGGCCCATACAAGAAAGTACTGAAATGTTGCTAAATATCTATCAAAGCACCCTGATGAAATCACAGACTCATCAAGATGATTATAGAGCCACGGTTTTTCCAAAGTGACAAGTTTGTTTGAATGGTCTCCCATTTATTTTCAGTCTACCCCTAGAGCTCACTTGCCCATAAAAGAACTGAGAGGGTATACAAAATCCAATTTACAACATGAGCTTGTCTGTTCAGCCTTCTGCAAGTCTGTGGTTTTATTATGACGTTGGACTACAGCAAAGGCTTGTGTGTCTGGCTGCTCAGTAATAGACTCATGCTAAGCCTTAAATAGAAAGATGTTGGAGTTTCACATCAAGAAGCACCAGCCACAATTTTTTTTTTGCTTTTTAATACCCCCTTGTGATCGCCCCAACAATGATATGATGATCACCCTACTTAAACAGTAGCATGGTGCCATTTCTGGAGCACTTCTCCCAGGCAAACTATTCTCTTTTCTCCAGACCAAAGTTAATGCCAGTTTCCCATCACCCTGGCAAGTGCATCCTTACCATTTACAAAGCATAGCTAAAACCTTCAAAAGCTGCTAGCTGAGTAGAAACTTCACTGGAGCTAAAGGTTACATTAAAGAAAACATTCTGTCATGCAATATTTACTAGGAAGAAAACAAGGCCTTTTTTTAGTACCCTTTTGTTCTTTACATCTTAGGGGAACAGTTGTCTTGCAGGTTTTGTTCCCATTTACAGGTCTCAGAGTACAGAACATTTCTGCTTGCAAACCTCCCAGCAGAGGTTTAACAAGTTCAGTCAAACTAAAGACTGTGCTCCAGGGCCGTAGGCCAAGATTGCAGGCAGCTGAGACTTGACCTAACACTGCACAAGGCTTCTAGCAAAGACCAAAATGAGCCATCTGGGTGAAGCAAAGAGAACGAGGTGGCAAGTGGTGAAGAATCCATCAACCTTCAAACAAACTGTCTGAATGAAGCACTTTCATCTGGGCTGGGGACCCTTGCAAATCCCAAACTGCCTGCTTTTTTAATCTATTATCCTAGTTCACTGTACACCTAATACATTTTTTCCAAACTCTGAGGTCTGTATGGAGGCAATAGGGCAATTACCAATCTTCATTTGAAAAAGAGCTTCCTTGGATCCATCAATTCCTGCCTAGTCTGACAGACCTCCACCTTCATCACAGTATCCTAGAACAGCATTAAGCATGGAAAAATTGGCAAACTCTTTTAGCAAAACGAAAACACTGTTTGGCTTCCAAATGATCATTGCTACTTTCTCCCACTTGCCCTGCGTATATGTATGTCATGGGCATGTTTTGGCATGGTAGAACATCAGACCTGTTTCTACTATTTGATTTGGGCTGTGAGCATATCATTGGCATGAGGCTGGTGACAGACACTGCGGGCTTTGCGGATATTCTGCCTGTAGACTTCAACTGTTCAATCTGAAGCTGTTGCTTAGTGGTGAAAAGAGCAGTGATAACTGCAAAGATGAGGACTTTCTAGTTTAGGTGCTGAATGCAGCACCATCAGCACGGTTCAAGAGTGTAATTTACATCTCAAAAGAAGTCTATCAACCTGAAGAGATGCAAGTTTAATTAAATGAATTTTATAACACCAAATTCTTCAAATAACATTTAGCCTTTTGGAGAACAAAAGTTGTAATTACTGGATTGTCTCTTACCCTTCGTTAATGGAAGCCATAAGGCAATCAGTGTCATGTCTTGATTCACATAGCACCAGAGGAAATTGCTGAGGATAGGACTTCTTCTGGTGGTATTGAAATGCAATAAGCTTGTGCTCCTGGATCTGCTCAGAAAGTATCTTCTGTAAGTTCAAAAATTCATGACATAATGGGCCTGATGAGTGTATACTCCCATACAACTACATGGGTTGTACTGTGCATGTGAGACATGGACCCTCAACTAGCTGTGCATCAGCACACTCACTGGGACCCCATCTAAGGCTCTGTTTCTTTCCTTTGTGAAAAATATCTTCTGATAGTAACTCTGAATCTTCATGGGGCAAAACACAAGCTCATCTCTCATTGTTGTTTGCTTCAGTTTTTTAAGCTGGTCTGCTCCTTGGTGAGTTCCATGCTTGCAGTGCATGAAAAGCTCTCAAAGACTTGTATGTTTCAGGGTCGGAAGGACGTTTTCAGATTGCTAACCTGGAATGTGATGGAAAAAGTTCCACAATTAACCTGTGTTGAAGTTGAACACTGATGAGTGGTCAGAGAGGTCATAGGATGTTTAGTTAGACTATGATTTAGTTTATGAAGTTATTCAATCTACCAAAAAATCCAAGTGATGAGAACCAACATATCTTTCCATGAGCTCTAACCAATCCTCATCATGCTGTAGGCTTAAGCTCTGAGACATTAAGATTCTTCTCAATTATCTCTTTGAAAAATTCATGTGACGTAATTTTTAAGATCAATATTATTTTCTTTCAATGGCATATTGCAAGTCAAAATAATATGAAAATAATAAAAAGCTAATTATTATTTCCTTTCTGTGTAAGTACTGTTGCAGTAGGCACTGTTATACTGCACTAGGAGCCTTGTGGAAGACATTGTAGTCAAGGAGGTAGTGATCTTGTACAAGCCATATCTGCTGCACTGGGTCTTGTACTTAGAGCTTGAGAAGACCATGTGTTAGTTAGGATGAGTAACTGCTGTCAGGGAGCATGCTGCAGCATCCTGTGCCGGCCTATGCTGCACACTGGTAGGTATTATGACACACACCTGTTGGGAGAAGGTATATGGTTTAATTTGTTACAAACAATAAAAGGTACCACTGTATGGGCAGGAGAAGGAACATCTCCATGGACGGGATCTGCGCAGTATGCTGTGGGAAAAAAGTAGCCAGGGTCTGTCTGATGCTGCACAAAAGTGGTCTTCTTAGCATCTGAAGGGACCTAAGATTTACTCATTATTTATATTCCTCTTTTTATTCTACCTAATTGAAACAGCTGTTTTATTATAGTATCTGTAGCTGTGCTGTTCTTGTTAAAATCTAGAGAAAATCCTGCACGACCAGCCCCCATCACCCTGATACAGAACAGATACCAGCAGATATCTCTGCACAATATTAAGTCACATATTATTGAAACTCTCATCTATCTCAGCTATTCTCATGTTAAAATTTTGCAGAGATGATGTCATGTTTTGAAGATGAGATCTCAGATGTCTTTAGGGAGGACTGCTATCTGCATTTAAGTTAATTTTACAGGAATGGAATCTGCGTGGATGAAAGAACAATATACCTCTTGTTGGGAATATAGTCCTCCTCACGTGATTGTATGAAGCTCTGTAAATCACTCTACATCCCCACGGAGAATTAATCCTGCCTTCCTTTCTGCAGCCAGGGTCACTGACAGCCTCATATGCAGTGAGATGTTTTCCTGCTGCGCTTTCCATTCCTATCCTCTGGGATTCCCCATAGGATCGCTTCCTTGGTGCCATAGGGTAGTCAACTCATTGTCGTGCCCTGGGCAGCCTCTTGGCAAAATATCACTAGCTCCTCTGGCAACAGTCCATGCCTGGTGGCATCCCAGTAAGGGTCTGTGCCTTCAGATCTGTTAAAGAGAGATCATCTTTTGTGGAAGAGGTTTCAATATGTCCTTCAGATTAAGTCTAGGAATTTGATTTATGAATGGCTTTTCATTTCAAAGCAGATTTTATCTTGTTTATAGTCTGTTACTGTGCAGCCTTGTGCTCAACACAATTTTTCTGCAACAGAACAACACACTACTGTGAAATCCTGGCTTGCTCAGCATTTTGTCTCTCAGCATAAGATGCACTTCTCCATCCAAAAGATTTTACCACATCATATCCATAAATCTCATTGCTTTTAAAACCATGTATTAACTTATTTATCACTACTAACAAAGTAAGAAAATAATTTTAAGTAGTCATTGCTCAACACAGTAATATCTGTTATTATGAAAGAAGCAAAGAGATTCCTACTAGTTCCCAGTGTGTAAAACACTCTACATTTTCAGAAGACTTTCGTGTTATATATATTAGAGAGGGCAGTGGCCATTATGTTTGTAAGTATATTTTTTACGGAAATAAACAGCACATTGTACAAAAATAGTATATTTAATATAAACTAAAAATACATAACTCTCTGTAGAGACTGACTTCTCTAAATAAGATCTGTGTAATGAAGGTCTTCTGTAGATAAGAAAGCCAAGGCCCTTTAAAGCCCTATGACAGGCTGAGAGAGATGGGGCTGTTCAGCCTGGAGAAGAGAAAGCTCCAGGGAGATCTTACAGTCACCTTCCCGTACCTGAAGGGAGTCTACAAGAAAGCTGGGGAAGGACATTTTACAAGGGCAAACAGCAACAGGATGAGAGGGAATGGCTTTAAATTGGAAGCGGGAAGATTTAGATTAAATATTACGAAGAAATTCTTCATGATGAGGGTGGTGAGGCACTGGCACAGGTTGCCCAGGGGAGTTGTGGATGCCCCCTCTCTGGAACTGTTCAAGGCCAGGCTGGATGGGGCCTTGAGCAGCCTGGTCTGGTGGGAGGTTGGAACAGGATGATCTTTAAGGTCCCTTCCAACCCAAACCATTGTATGATTCTATGACAAGAAATTACCTCTTGAATATCTCACAAGTAATAGGTCGTGATTATGAAAATTTTTCTAGACTATTATTCTTGACAAAGAACTAGATCCAACATGGTACATAAGCTCTGCTAAATATAGGACTTGGGCTTCCACTTTTTAGAGAAGTCAGAACCATGACTGAGTAACGTTGCACTTTCCTTAAATATTGCCTAACAAAATATTAGCACAAGGCACTTCTCTAGTCTAGAGAAAACCATACACAATGACCCATTGGACAGCTGATGCAAGACATTATCATTTCAGCATTCACAGATAAATTGATTCTTCTTATGGCTCTTGTTGGATTCAACCAGCTGCCTCTTCCCATCTGCTTGTTCACTGCACAAGGCCTGTAAGTTTGCCACTAAAAATGGGTGAGTTACTCATATATTACCACATAAAGGTCTGTAACAATGAAAATGTCCATATTATTAAAGATTTCACACGATTTAACTATTGGGGAACATGTTCAACATTTTGCAATATGGCAGACTTCTGTCTTTCAAACTTTTTAAACAATTTTGCCTTAAGGTTTTTACTTTAAGGTAAACAAAAGAAGCTTTCCTTGTTCTATAGCAGTTAATGAACCACAGCACTTTACTGCACAATACTGAAGTTATGCTATATAGGTCATCATTACTCCTTTCAGAATAGAGATATAATGCCCAAAATCTCTGCAGAAATTCTTAAAATGATTCTTTGAAGAAAGCACTCAGAGTTATTTGAGCCCATTGGTTTTGAGGCAATTGTCTTTAATTCTCCTTCTCAAGTACAGCTGTCATCTACATATTCTCAATTCAATTTGCTGTTTAACAAAACTAGTTGATCAAATTTATACATTTAGAGTAAATTCAAAGATCTGATTTGATCTTCAGACAGCTGCTCCACTCGATAGGGTTGTGAAAATGTGAATTGACATAAATTAGAGTCACTGGCTGCTTTTCTTTGTTTATAAAGATTAGTTTAACCAGTTTTATCACGACTACATTCTAGCACTGAAGTACTGAAAGATATTTCACTAATCTAAAATCTGAGCCACTTAAATTATAAAACTAAGACCTCTGAGAATTTCAGCTCACGAACCTGCATTTACTTTCCAAAAACTCATTTCATCTGCATCTCATTATGTGTTCACAACATGAAAATCAAAATCCTTTCCCAACATCTTGGCTTTACTGCTTTATTTGTCAAGCAGCTCAGGAGCAGCTTCTCCTTCAAGGTGCTATTGCTCTTGACACCATAATATTTTGATGACAACAGTGAAAAAAATTGCCTTTAAAACATGAAAACCAAAATGATTTTGCCTCTGTTTAGTAATATTTCCTCCAGAATGAGTAAGCATAGCTCTCAGCTACAATAGTATATGGCAAAAGCCTGCTCTGTCCTTCTCCATTATGATACTGTGAAACCAGTTTTCGTAGAATAAAAAAAAAAATCACTTCTAAAAAGCTCTCTGAGATAAAGTTGCTGGAATCCTCCAAGCACTACTTCTTCCCAAGTGGACAAGTGAAGAACAAAGGCTTCATTATGCTAATGTTTACTGAATACATCTTCTTTCCGAAACAGCATATGCCACATGGAGTATAGCAATTATAGAAAGACTGAGGACTCTGTGTATCCTTCAAAAGGTGTGACAACGTCTAAGTAGAACGGAAAGCATGTACTGAAGATATGGGGCTTCTTATAAACAAAAGCATACAAGTTAGCCAGGTAATTTTTCTTGCTGTGTCTTCAAGGCCTCAAGGACCAAAATTATCTGTAACAGGATTACTCCAACCCACAGCAGAACACTGACAGAAGGAGACTAGTCTCCCAGGATGTGTTATGCTCACCTGCCATTAACTTGACTACTGAGACGGTACTGTTATAAAATACAGTAGTAGCCTCCATATGGTGGGTACAGATGTCCTCATGACCACAGTTGGTGCTTTTCCAAGGTGGAAGCTGCACAGCACTCCTGGGTAGCTCTCAGAGCTCCCCTGAGCAGTACTTTGGGAGACATTTGCCAAAGCTTTCTGTTATCCTAGAAGGTTGTAAGGAAAGGGGCAAAAATCCTCTGACCATCAGTCTCTGAAAAAAGACTTGGTTGAATACTTAATGCTTATATTGTCAAAACCACAGATTCCTCCTGGTGGCCCAGAAAATTGGTCATCAGCTACTCAATGACAACCACAATCCCAGGAAGTGTGTGGCCAATAACTCTGGGGAAAAACACACTAAAACCACACTGCCTCAGGGAAGAGGGACTCCCCAGTGACCCAGCTGGACCTCCCAAAGTTCATGTGAGCTCTCCTTGAAGACTGTGAAAGGAGAAACAGGAAAATCATTACAGGTAAGGGTTTCTGGCCTGAACCCACTGGGAGCAGTTGCTGTGCTGTACGGATGCTCATATTACCCTGTTCTTATCAGGATAGACTCAGATCAAAAATGAAGCAAGCTTTTGTCAGATGTTTTGGCTCTGGACAATGGAATAACATGAAGTTTAATAGTAATACCTCAGCTGGCCTCCACTCCTTTTCCTGACACAGACACAAACACAACTACTGCAGTTTTATCTCCAGCCACATCCCCAGTCTCCCCATCTCTGCAGAGACTGATTCTAGCAGGATTTCTGTCCCAGTTGGTGCTTTGTTACCCCTCCTCCCTAATCTGACATGGCAATCTTTTCACCTCCAGCAAGTAGATAATATTTTCTCTCTTCCTGTCCTCCTGCTGAGATTTCTGGAAAGTAGCTCTAAATTGCCCAACTAACAAATAGTGAGTCAAGGAGTTCAGGAGAAGGACCACTTTAGAGAAAAGGTTTTGGTTGTGAGGGTTTCTGTATTTGCTGCATATGCTGAGTCCACATGCAGTTTATTTCTCTGTTTTGATTCCTAAAACTTTCCTAGGGCCAGCTTCACCTCTCTCCAGTTATTTTCTTAAGTGAAACTGTTGTTCCCATCACTGCAGGTCTACCTGTCTTTCTGCTGGAAGGATGAAGCCAAATTAGGTCTGAAAATTTCTTCATACAAGGGCACTAGTTCATGTATTGGTGAGTCATTTTAGGGCACATCCAGGGATTTCCATCAATGAGGATCTGCCTCTTAATCATGTCTCTCATCTTGAGAGCAACACTCATGCTAAATCAGTTCTTTTTACGCTCATAGTACATACAAGAACAAATTTGGAAATATTTGACACATTTTGCTTAAATAGCATAAGATCATCTGATGTTAGTTCCTAGAAAGTCTGTACCAGTGTTAGTGTTCAGGACTGGAGAGGTACAATAAAACCTGAAGAATGTTTTAAGTCCATGCAATTCTGTGCTGTAAACCTGGTCTCAAAGCTACAACAAATTTATTCATGAAACTTCCGGGTTCTTCTGTTCAAACAGTGTTTCTGCCTCCTTGCTGTCTCCCCTTGTATTTATGGGGGACAAAGGTTCCTTTTTATTTTATGAAGCTACAGGAAGGAAGCAAATTCTGATGGGCTGTCTCTGTCAGCAGAAGAAATGCCATGCTATGGTAAGTCTGCTGCTCGTAGAACAGAAAACATCTCAGAAAGGATATGTGATGGCTGTAGTGGAGGGAATTCCCTGGCAGATACACACAGGCAGCTACTTTTTCTCCCTAAATCCTCCTGTGCAGGACTTGCTTCTTGCGTGACTTGCATCATGGCAGAGGCAATTGTCCCAGTACAACATCCACTGCAGGGATCCTGCCCATGCTGGGACCTATGTTTCCAGCTCAGGACACAAGGCCAGGCCCATGGAGGCAGAGTATAGACGTGTGGGCTTAGGTGTCTGTAAGGACAGTTCTGGGGCTCTGAGTGTGAGCCAGTGGGGTACAGCTGGAGGACATACATTGGCCTGAAGTCACGAGACTGTGACTTTGTTTCATTGAGATGGGTGTACGGAAGGAGATGGGATTTATATCTCAATTTGAGAGATTATATTGGAGAATGAGATCAACATTATTAGAATTTTTGGGCAAAGACTTTTTTTTTCTCTAAGCCTGTACAATTCCTTCCACCTTCCTGAGCTTTTATTGATGCCTTTATCTCTTTTAGTAAAAGAACAGCAGTAACAATGCATGGTATAATTTCCTATTCTGCAGATTGAGAAATTATAAACCCTTTTTTTAATATGGTAACTAATGTTGCATTTTGAGCATTCTTATTCTCTAAGAATGGCCATAAAGACTATCCATCCACTGAAAGGGCTTTATTGCACTTAGTAGCATCATAGGTTTGGATGAGACCTCAGCACTTTGGCTGGAAATCTTATTAAGAGACCCTTTTTTTTTTTTGTCAATGCACATCGTCAGCAAGCAATAGTTTTTTTTTTAATGGATTGTATTTTCTAAATGGTTCTTTCTGGAAAGACTGCAGTTTTGTGACTCATTATTCCTGAATTCAGCATATCCTAGCAGAGATTATTTTTATTACAATGAAATAAATTTAAAATCTTGAACTCTGAAAATCACCAATACTGGCAGATATTCTAATACATTCATTAAATCTGTTGATCAATTTAGTGACCACCTTTATTCCATCTCTCAGAAATATTTCTATGATCCTCAAAATCATACTGCAATGTGGATGTGGGAATTGTAAGGAAAGTGGTGCTGGTCTTACTTTAGTGACTACGGTCAGAGTTAAAAATGCAACAGGATTCAGCAGTGTGGGTCTGACAGGTTCTTAGTTAAATCAATTCTTAGGCAGTACATGAATGACTTGCATACTCATCAGGACACAGTTTGATTACTTTTTCTCTTCAAATAAATAATCTGAAGAATTGCTGTATTCCTCCTTGTGAATTTTTTGTGGACTAGGCTTGATTTCAGGTGGTTCACCATGTTGTAGCTTACAGGCTGCTTATGCAGCAGTCACTGCTCAGTATTTAATGTATTTGAAATAAAGCATCTTAATGACTTTTCCCAGTCCTATGTTTTCACTCTCCAATCAGATGACTTTTTTACAGGCAAATCTAGAGTGGGACATGCCTCTAATTACAATTCTGGAGGACAGGGAGATATGCATGCTAAAATTTGTGAAATGCCCAGGAGTTGCAACAGTTTGCATGAATAAAGCAGCAAGTCATTAAAGCACTCACAAAAGAGAATAATACATAACCAACTGTAGCTACATGACTTCACCATGAATATTCATAAAGCTATTAACCTTTATTTTTTTATACTGTTCCATTAATATCAAATTAAATTATACCCCAAATGTGCACTTCAATATCACACAAATATATTTTGGAGACATTGAGAGGTATAAGCAACTGGTAAGACCAACGTATAAAATGTATTTTAAGGACTGTACTTGCTTGGCTGGAAAATTGGTAAGTGCACAGAAGAATTCAAACATAAAAGACAATGATTTGCATTGTGTGGTTGCCTCTACCTTCAGCAGCATGACATTGTAGTTTTGTACTAATGATAAATCATTCGTATGGTACACCTCTTGTATGTCTCATGAGATGCTCTGGAGAGCTTTGAATGAGTGAGTAGGGAAAATTTCTTGAATTTCTAGAGAATTCAAGTCTTCTTGTTCACTCTTCTTTGATCTATGTATGGTCTTGGATTTTAATGTTTGTCAGTGGCTTGTGAATAAACAGTCATCATTGATATGTAAGCACAATCCCAGTTATTCAGTGCTTACCTGGTCTCCCACTTCTGCATGGTGATCAGCTGTCTCCTAAAGAATATGATGTCTCTGGAGACTGACTAATTAGCTGTGTGCTTCTCCACATGGCATAATTGTTGGGTAGTGCAGCAGACAATGCTCCAATCCACACAAACAAATTCCTCCCTGTTGAGGAAATGAGAAGAAATCCCACTGAGTAACGCAGAAAGATCTGAGATAGAGTGGATAGAGAAAACTGCCCTGGGGCAATCTGCTTACACTGGTGGGCCAGACTCTGCCCCTGGGAAACCCATAATCTAATATTTTTTGTGTCATATTTCGAGCGTAAATGGAAAATAGGTGGTAGGTATCACCTTCACTTACTCACAAAGTGATGATATGGCTAACAGCTAGAAATAGAGTGCTACTTGAAAAATCACAGCAAATAAATGATTCAGACTGATGAGGAAGTGAATAAATTACATCTGCTTAAAAGCCACGCTAATGAGTGCCATGAGTTTCTTTTTCTACACTAATGGTGTTACAGTGAGCATATATATTACATGTTTATCTCACTTTGCTTTTCAAGAGTTATATGTACACCTGCTGCACACAGTCATGGGGAGATTTGCAGATAAGGGATTCAGAAAAATTGTAGATCTATGAAAAACTGTAGAAAATACTACTATTTTTTAATCCCAGAAATTATTAGTGCAGGTATTGATTTATCCTGCAGAGAAATACAATTAGCAGAAGAGAATTCACTTTAATGTACCTACATTGCCAAAAATTACAGAAGAAGAAGGGTATCTGATCTCAGAAAATCATTTTATGCAGTCAATGATTTAAGCTAACCTCGCTTTATTAGAAGTGAGGAAACAAAGCAGAGAGTCAAAATAATTTTGTCTGGAGCAAACAAATTTCATTTTTCTGATCCCAAGAAACAGTTGCGAAGGACAGAGTTTTCAATGCAATGAGCTTGGAGAAGGCAAAAAGTGCCAGATCATTAATTAGAAAATAAATAAGGCAAATTAAGTGATGCACTGAAAACGAAGACAAAAGTGAAGAGAGGCTTTAATTGAGGAACAAGTAGGAGAAAAGCAATTAAGATACCATTTGGAAGTAAATAAGAGAGGTGACAGAGGGTAAATCATCTTCCAAGAAAACCTCTTTAGCTCATTACATACTTCAAAAGTATTTAGTATTCCCCTCCCCTTCCCAACCTTTGTTCTATGTTCTCACAGCACTAGTAGGAAGACTGAGCCCTGAAAGGTTCGCCGGTTTTCATCTGGCCGTAGGGCTTGGTGACATGTTGAAGCACTAATCCACTACTGCCCTATTCTAGTTGACAATATGCTTACAGTCCTCTTCTCCAGTCCCAAAACCACGTATACACTTGTTTTACTTTTTGATGCGTTGTTTGCAAAGTCTTACATCTGCAACATATTTATACTCTGAGACGCAAGGCAAAACAGTAACTGTGGGTGAAATTCTAGCTTCACTGGGCATGTGGTGTTCATATAAGCAAAGCCAATATGCCAGTCACACACCTCTCAAACTTCTGCTCTCCTGTTGCAGCCTCCCTCACATGTGTAATCATAGAATCATAGAATCAGTTGGGTTGGAAAAGACCTCCGAGATCATCAAGTCCAACCCTTGGTCCAACTCCAGTCCGTTTACTAGGTCATGGCACTCAGTGTCACATCCAATCTCAGTTTAAAAACCTCCAGGGATGGTAAATCCATCACCTCCCTGGGTAGGTCATTTCAATGCCTAATTACTATCTCTGTAAAGAACTTTTTTCTGATGTCCAACTTAAATTTCCCCTGGCAGAGCTTAAGCCCATGCCCCCTTGACCTATTGCTAACTCCCAGGGAAAAGACACCAACCCCCACCTGGCTATAACTTCCCTTCAGGTAGTTATAGACAGAGATGAGGTCACCTCTAAGCCTTCTCTTCTCCAGGCTAAACAACCCCAGCTCCCTCAGCCTCTCCCAACAGGACTTATGCTCCAGTCCCTTCACCAGCCTTGTTGCTCTTCTCTGGACCTGCTCCAGTACCTCAATATCTTTCCTAAACTGAGAGGCCCAGATCTGAACACAATACTCAAGGTGTGGCCTCACCAGCGCAGAGTACAGGGGAGGGATCACTTCCCTCGTCCTGCTAGCCACGCTATTTTTGATACAGGAGAGGATCCCATTGGCCTTCTTGGCCACTTGGGCACACTGTTGGCTCATGTTGAGCTTCCTGTCAATTAATATCCCCAGGTCCCTTTCTGCCTGGCTGCTCGCCAGCCACTCTGTTCCCAGCCTGTAGCGCTGCATGGGGTTGTTGTGGCCAAAGTGCAGGACTCGAGACTTGGCCCCGTTGGTCTCAGCTCATCTCTCCAGCCTATTCAGGTCCCTCTGCAGAGCCCTCCTGCCTTCCGGCAGGTCGACACTCCCTCCCAACTTGGTGTCATCCACAAATTTGCTGATGATGGTCTCAATCTCCTCATCAAAATCATCAATAGAGATGTTAAACAGGATTGGACCCAACACTGACCCCTGGGGAACACCACTAGTGACCGGTTGCCAGCTGGATGCGGCTCTGTTCACCAGCACTCTCTGGGCCCAGCCCTCCAGTCAGCTCCTAACCCAGCAGAGGGTACACTTGTCCAAGCCATGGGCTACCATTTTTTTCAGGAGACAGTGTCAAAGGCCTTGCTGAAGTCTAGATAGACCACAACCACAGCCTTCCCCTCAACCACCAGGTGGGTCACCTGATCGTAAAAGGAGATCAGGTTGGTCAGACAGGAGCTGCCCCTCCTAAACCCATGCTGGCTGGGTCTGATCACTTGTCCATCCTGAAGGTGCTGTGTGATTGCACTCAGGATGATCTGCTCCATAACCCTGCCAGGCACCGAGGTGAGGTTGACAGACCTGTAGTTGCCAGGGTCAGCCTTGCAGCCCTTTTTGCAGATTGGGGTGACATTCACCAACTTCCAGTCATCTGGGACCTCCTCAGAGAGCCAGGACTGTTGGAAGATGATGGAGAGCAGCTTGGCAAGCTCTTCTGCCAGCTCCCTCATCACCCTGGGATGGATCCCTTCTGGTCCCACAGACTTGTGAGGATCCAGCTGGCTCAGTAAGTCACTAACTATTTCCTCTTGGAATACAGAGGGACTATTCATCTCTCTCTCTCTCTGTCTACCAGCTCCAGAGGCCAGTTGTCTTGAGGGTCACCTGTCTTACTAGTAAAAACTGAGGCAAAGTAGGTGTTAAGTACCTCAGCCTTCTCCTCATTTTTGTTAACTATATTTCCCTCCAAGTCCAACAGAGAATGAAAGTTTTCCTTGCCCCTCCTTTTGTTATTAATGTATTTATCGAAGGACTTTTTGTTATCCCTAACAGAACTGGCCAAATTAACTTCAAATTGCACTTTTCTTTCCCTGATTTTTTTTTCTGCATGACCTAGCTATCTTCATAAATTCTTCATAAGTAGCCAGCCCTTTTTTCCACAGCTGGTAGACTTTCTTTTTATCCCTGATTTCCTTCAGAATCTCCCTATTTAACCAAGCCGGTCATCTTCCCCTCCGGCTAGCCTTTTGGCACACTGGTATAGCCTGTTCTTGTGCACTCAAAATTTCCTGCTTGAAACATGTCCATCCCTCCTGGACCCCCTTGCTTTTAAGGGTTATTCCCAGGGTATGCTCTGAATTAGACTTTTGAATAGGTCAAAATCTGCCCTCCAAGAGTCTAGTGTGGAGGTTTTAATGATGGCTCTCCTTGCATCTCTGAGTATAGAAAATTCTACTATTTCGTGGTTGCTATGCCCCAAGTGGCCTCCAACCACTACATATCCCACCACCCCTCTCTGCTTGTAAACAGTAGGTCTAGCGGGGCCTTACCCCTAGTAGGTTCATTTACCAGTTGATGAAGGAAATTATCCTCTATACACTCCAGGAACCTCCTAGACTGCCTCTTCTCTGTAGTATTAAGCTCCCAGCAGATATCTGGCAGGTTAAAGACACCCACAAGAACAAGGGCTGGAGATTTTGAGACATCCGCCAGCTGCTTGTAGAATAATTCAACTCCTTCATCATCCTGGTAGGGTGGTCTGTAACAGACACCCATGAGGATGTCAGCCTTGTTGGCCTTCCCTCCGATTCTGATCCACAGGCACTCAACCTTGTCATTGCTGATCTCAAGTTCAACAGAGAGACTCTCTAACATATAAAACCACCCCTCCACCTCTCCTACCCTGCCTGTCCTTTCTGAAGAGCTTGTAACCCCCCATAGCAGTACTCTAGTCGTGCGAGTCATCCCACCATGTTTCATGATGGACAGAGGCAATCCAATGCTAAGATCAAATCAAGGATCAAGCCATCCAGCAAGGGTTATTGGAGCATGGGTCTTCCATTCAGAGACTCAGTCCACAGGTGCAGCTCTCCAGAATCTTCACCTTAGACCCGTTTGGGACTTCAGAAGATAGAGACCACAGTGCAGGCACTGAGTGATGCTTTGAGATGGGACCTAAGTATACAAGACTGCATGGGTGTGCCTGATGCCTCATTTAATGGATGCAATTCTCCAAGCACTTAGGAGAGTTAGAAGTAATCATTAAATCCAAGAGCCTCCCTCTTGTGATACCAAGGGATGCACTTTGCATTGTGCAATTTGTTTGCTCTAAGATTGAAAAATAATTTTTCTTGTTTGCCTCTAGTACTTTCTGCTGCCCCATACATTTCTTAGCTTTGTAGACACTTATATCTAATGTTACTTGCCTTGGAAGAGCCTTCAAACAATCGTTTGAGGAAAAAACTCCTTTCTCCCCACTTTTACTCCACCCTCAGAATATGCTCCTTCACCTTTCAAGGTGTCCCATCCCCATGTGTCATCGCCCATCCTGCCCTGTAGGAAAGAGAAGAGATACAACAAACAAAACAGAGTTCGGGACAGATCCGCAGGCCAAGCAGCACCTCAAGGAGAGATTAAAGTTGCCTCAGCAGATGATTAGAGCTTCTTCTAACAAAAATGTTAATTTATGAACAAAGCCACATGATTCTGAACGTTCTGAACATTCGGTTGAAGTTTACAGTCTCTGTACCTAAGTCTGGGGCAGGGATGCACTACGAGCACAGCAGGATACTGTAGCACTCCCTCCCTCCACACAGTGTTGTAGGTCTGGCCCTGCTGATCTCCTCCAGTCAAGTGAGTATAGAGTAGCCCGGAGCCGAGAAATTCCACTTGTTCCTCTCATTTGAATCTTTACATTTATTTGTCTGGTTTCCCCATCTTAGTCCTTCTGCTTCCTCAGTTAAGTACTAGGCACCTGAAGCATTACTTGTTCTAAGGTTAGCGAGTGCCCCAAAACTTCCTTTTTACTAAAGGATATTGCTTCTGAAACCCAAGGAGAAGGGTGGGTGGGAAAATGGATTCTGCTAGGTTATCAGTTTGAAAGCAAATGGTATAACAGCAGATTCTGTACCATTAGCTAATTTTTATGCATACTGATATAACAGCACCATAAAGTGCCTGGTAGCTTAAACTTCATTTATGGATGGTGATAATCAGGATTTGAGAAGTTATTTCACCTGCCATAGAGGGCACTTGGGAGTGAGGGATTTTGGGAGTGAGTATGGCTAAAAAAGGAGCATTGAAGTAAACAGAATGGACCACCTGTGCTGAAGGTTTTTATCTCCCTGCAATGCAAGGGGCATCATTGGTCTATCAACTGCATTTTGCCCCTTTAACGTCTCCAGCCTCTGTTGAGCTTGTGCCAGCACACTTCAACTCTAATTTGGAAAAGGAAGCCTGTCCAGTCGGACAAGCCTTAAAATGCTGCATATCTCTGTGTTAAGATACGGAAAATTAGACAACTGAACTGATTTTGAAATGTGGCAGCTTCATCACTGTGGCTTTACGCATACTGTAATGCAATCAATAGCACTATAAAGGTATTGTGCATTCAATTAATAGCTAAAACTTGAAAGCTTAACTCCTAATTGGTTGTTGCTCACATGGAAAGATGGCTGAAATTGCTCATCTGAGCAACGAGCAGGCACAGCACTACACTAAAGCCAAACTGCAATCATATTTTCTAAACAATATAATGAGGCGATATCTCTTTCCACTGCTTAAAATTGAAAAGGTATTGGTGGTATCAAGGTACATGACTAAAATCTGATGCTCATAGCAAGAGAAATTTCACCAGCATGATGTTTTTTCTGCTACTTTTCTTTTATTCTCCTTGACTTGTTTTAAATACCATGAAACCAGATAAAGATTTTTTGGGGTTTCTGTCTATGTCTTTCAAAAGATTAAGGGTGGGAAACAGGAATATTTCAAACCAAGTTACAGGCTTTCTGGGTCTGAAAAATATTCTGAAATTATTTGAAATTATTGGGGATGATGACTGAGGACTGCCTACGTCCAGACTGAAGAACTGTTTTTCGGATGTGATGTAGAGGATGTGAATATGAAATAGAGGTCCATTACTTCATTAGCCTGAAACCATTAAGACACTTGCTTATTACCACATTGGTCTACACATAAGACGATTCTGAACCACTTTTACAACACCAGAAATATATATAGGCAAATATATATTAGATAAAGAAGCTCACTTTGCCCTCCCGTGAATCATGGTTGTCCCAAAATCTGCATCCCGATCCTCCACAATCATTCTTACAGCTCATTCACAGAGTTAGGAAACAGGCTCTTCTGGGTTATCGCCATTGAGTACAGGGGCACTCTGGGAACTAGTTTAGACTAAATACCTAATTGTTAAATAAAGATATATGGGATGACCTCTAGTAGGTCACTGAAGTTTGTATCAAATATCAATTAGCCATAAGAATAATTAATTACTCTACTATACCAACACAATCCAGCCCGCAGCATCCTCTAATTCCTGGACTCATAATGAAAATAATGATGATTTCTGGAAAAAGTCTTGCTACCATATTAGGTCACAGACATGACTTCGCTCCAATTTTACTTCACAAAGAGTCTTTATTCTGCTAATGAAAAATCTTTATTCCATACAAGCTGAATGACAAGGCTAAATACAATGAGAATGGAAGTTATTGCAGATAGTATCATTAATTCATATCTAAGCTTTTAAGATCCTACTTAGCCTGAAAGGCTACACTGTAAGTTAACCTTAGTATCATAATTTACCACTGTGAACTTATATAAGTTACCTAAATCACCTATAGAGTCATAAATATTGATGAAGTATTAAGAATAGGCACCAGTTTTTAGTTTGGCTTGCCACTATGAATATTAATAAAGCCTAGTGAGTAGTTGTTTGGGTTGTGAGTGGTGTTACTAGGTGTAAAACTATAAGTATTAACGATGTGGAAAAGACACTATATTTGATTGTGACCTCTGCTCTTTTCTAAGGAAGTATATATATTTTACCCTTCAGTGTTTTGATGGGGGTTTGAGCAACAGCCTCAGCCTCCATTGCTGCTACAATAAAAGAGTATTTTGACAAACATGTCCATCCAAGATGCATGAGGTGGTTCCATTTCTGAGTTTTGAACATGACTTTGTTTGCCAAAGGCTGTCTCAGTCCCACCATCAGTACTGCATTTCAGGGCTTTTAGAGGAGGATGTATCTGCTGAACCTTTGGCAGCCCCAGACATACATCTTGTACTTATGCCGCAAGCAGAGCAGATGGCAGCACTTATGTTTAACTTTTCATGCTACTTCCCACTACAAAACTTTGTTTTCAGTTGTTTTAAAATTTCCCAAAGTTTTCTGGTGTCTCTGCCTCCAGTTCAGAGCTCCCGTTTATCTTTTTCTTACTAGTGCTGCAGAGAAGGTGAGGACACGGGGCCTCCCTGCACATCCTCTTCACCCTTATTCCTCTCTGAAGCTAAACTGTGCCTGACCAGCTGTGATGTTGCTCCATCAGATCTGCCCTGGCAATTCTGCACAATTACTGGTGTAATTCATGGCAGAGCCCTTACTGTGCAACTTTTGTGAAGGATGAGTACAGTGCTGGAGTAGGGTGCAGCCTGGAAAATCCACCTAGCTGTGAGCAAGATAGAGCTCTTGTGACCAGTGTCCTGCCTGATTTATTTAATGTGTGTTAACATTTACAGGAGAAAAATCCTCAGACTGACTCATGTTATTGCTCTACTATGCACTTTCTGATGTTGTGCCATTAGACCCAGAAGTGATAATTTCCATGAAAAAAAGCATGTCAGGGTCACTGGGGTGGGGAAGCTGGAAATAGGAAAAATATTCAGAAGAGGGCTGCTATTATGAGAAGTTATTCAGGACTGGCTAATACTTCAAGGCAGCTGAATTTCCCTCAGCTTCTGTGCTTTTCACTGAGTTTCTACAACCAGACAAGGCACAGGGGCCTCCAAAATTTCTTGAAGCAGCCAGCAAATGCTCACTTCCATACAGTTTGTGGGTTTTTTTAAGCGAGATCAAGTGTTTAAGAATGAAGGTCCACTAGCAGGAATCATTTTGGGGAAAAGATCTGAATTAAGGAAAATGGATTGTGGGGCTGCAACTGCACACCTTTGTCAGAAAGAGAAACTAGTTCTTCAGAATTTCATTCCCTCTTTAGACTTTCAATTGGGAACTCGGGTTAACTCAGTTATTTCTAGATCTCCAGTAATGAATATTATATGAAACTATATTTTCTTATAATTGTCCATGACTGTTGATATAGCTCATATCTTTACTTCTGTGCTAGTAAAGCCTATTTTTTCTGCAACAGATAATCACAAAATTACACATAAAATGCCTTTTCCATGACTTCCTTTCAATTATTTTTTAATTTATGGCAACTTTTAAGAGTGTTTCTACTAAAAAAGTAATGGGTTTGGACAACGTAACCCAAGTGGAGCTTGCACCTACTGCACCAATAATGTAACACTTTAACAGAAGAAGAGGATCAGGTTAAAAATGCAAGATGAACTCTTTACTAGACTTTCTTCCTTCCTTCCCTCCTCCAGGGATACAAAGCACAGTGGTAATAGATTAATCACTTTTCCAGAGCTTGTTAAAAAAATTAATGTGTTTGAGGATTTGTCTTTAAAGTACAAGTATGAAATCGTGCGTCTCTTGTTTTTAAAGCCCTATGGAGACCAGGCTGTAATTGTATATTGTTGTTGCTTGAGAAGTGCCAGTTTATCCAGATTAAACTTTCTGAAAAAGATTTTTAATCCTAGGAGGAAAGTTTCTTAGGTTGTCTGTTATTTTATAAACTGCCGTTCATAAACCAGATCAATTCTCTCTGTTCATAAATGAGTTTCTGTCTCTTTTGAAGTAAAGCATGGAGTGTATTCTAGTTAATTGTCCAAAATTTCATTAGTGTTCTGGCTCCCCATGCCTGTTCCAGATATTACTGAAAAGTTTTGTCTTGACCTTAGTTTCAGTATATAGCATATCGATAAATTAATTGTGCAATATTGATATGTTAAATACATTTTATATGGATGTAATTGTTTATTAAGTATCAAAAATTTCTATTAGTGCATTTTATTTTGTTACATTCATCCTAATTATTGACATTGTTCATGGGAGTGTCTGTGCATCTGTTTTTACGTATGTGTATGTATGTGAGAGAGGAAAAACTGACCACCTAGACATTGCTTTTGGATATAGTCTTATAATCAGTCTGACACCTTAAACTGGAAAAAGCTGTACCTGTTTATCTTTACATAATGCTGCTATTCAGGATCTCATTCCTAAACTACTACATAATTTTCATTTGCTTTTCCTTTGAGGTTTAGTTGCTATTCAATCTTTCGTCTTATTATGCTTTTCCTATCAAACTATTACTAGTCTTGTTTATCCTTTCCTTTTGCTCATTCATGATCATCTCCACACCAGTGAGGCCTCACAAACACATCTTCTTGCTCCACTGCCTATTGTTCAGCAACACCTTTCAGGGGAAAATCTTACTGAGCGGGCTTCCTTCATCACGTTTAGAGCTACATTGCACTGGATAAAACCATGTTCAACAGGTATTAACATTCTTAGTACAGCTCCACTTTCAAGAGTTGAAAAAATGCTTCTAGATTTTACTTAACCTTTATTTGACTGCCTAGTATGATTATCATTAACTCAGTTCTCTATATATTATGACCATTAATAGTTATTTGCACACAGCTCATTTCTGTGGAGGCATAATTTTCTGTACAAGAGAAAGAAAGCACAGAAGTGGTTGTATTTTTAATGTCTATTTGCCAAAGAAACATAAGATTTTTCTCTACTTGACTAGCTCAAAACCCCGCTTGGTCAGTATGCTTGGGAATTTCATACTGCTGAGGTAATTAAACTAATTCAATTAGGATAAAATCTTACCTATGTGACATTCTCATAATTTTACCAGGATGATTGAAACTGGACTCGTCCCCAATGATTCCCTGGGATCAAAAGCCTACCTGCAGACAGGAAAGTGAAGAGGTACAAATGCAGTCAAGTCTAGTCTAGTGTTTTCAACTGCCCTCATATGCATTATTCAAGCAATGGTAATAACTGCCAAATAACTGCCAATAATAATAACTGCCAATAAATATAGAATACCATTCTATTTACTCTTTCCTAACTGTCAGGACAGTTACTTCACAAGCCCCTAATATATCTCACAGTGTGGCATTCAATGATTGTTAAATGATCAGGTTCGTGATTTCATATATGTTATAACAATTTATTTTAAAGAATGCCACAGAAAACTATGCTGTTTCCTTCTGATCGTTTGATATTTTGATGCATGGAGAACAATTACATTCTCAGTTGCAACTGGATTGTCAATGCTGTGGTACACTATCAAAAAAGCCCCCAAATCTCTGAGATAATCTGAAGCTGTTACCCAGATGCAGCAACAGGAATGGGTCCCACAATTCGTACTCTGTGTCTAGACCACTAAATCTGAACACAGTACTTGAAGAGAACCCACACTAGGTTAGACCAAAGATACATTCATCCTGATGTACTTTCTTCAAGACCTATCCAGCACGGAAGGAGGACAGTCTGATCAGAAAGGTAGTTTTCCCAGGGTGAGGCTCATCCTTTGGATTCTTGGAGTGCTGATATTTAACTTTCCCAAATGCAGGAAATTCAGCTGCACCATTGTAGTTACCTGGTTAGTGTTCACTCTCCTCTGGTAAAAGACTAATACTAAAAATAATTGAAAGGAAACAAAAGGCAGAGCAGTATCTTTCCACTTACAGAAGGTGCTGAAGCTCCATAAGAAGTCATTGTGGCACCTCAGCTCCTCATGTATCCTCCAAGTCATGCATCAATTCCTCATCTGCATCTGGGACCAGTCTGAGGAACATAGAAATGAGCAGTGCATGGTGAAAGCCATGCAACTCCTCAAATCAGCTGAGGAAGAGTTGATCCATACTTTCAGATTTCCATTATCCCTTACAGGAGGTGAAGGTGCTATAGGTTCCCCGGGTGGTGCCTGGACCAGAGGCATGATTATCTCTCCAAAAGAGTGGAGTGGACAACCTGTCACTTAGAAAGACACAAAAATTGAGTTTGAGCAGTTAAAAGAAGCTGATGGTGCAAAAATGGATGTCTTGCCTCCAATTTGTAAGGAAGGGCAGCTGCTGTCTCTGGAGTGACACGTAGGCTTCTCAGATGTCTTACATAAAATCCTTATTTTGAGTGTGAATAAATTAGTCTAAAGAGGTTTGCCTTTTGAAAGCAGTGAAATTGCCAATAAATATATGTATACAATGACTAATGCAGAAAAAATCTAAATAACATAAATGGAAAGCATTTTGTGAAAAATAGAACCCAATCCCCAAAACACAGAAGCAGGTAGCAAAGAGCACACAAAAAACTGGTAGTAACACTTCTGAAGAGTTCCTCTCCCCGCTAAACTTAACTCTCAAGGGCTTCCTGAGCCAGGAAACTCTCAACAAATTTTTTTCTCCCCTCTCAACGTGGAGCACGACGGTTGTTAATGAATCCAAGAAACGCTTCTAACATTTGGAGCATCCCAGGGAAATGCTCCACAACTTGCCCCCGTGCTATATACATCCTTGTTACTCTTCCAGCTGCCTCATAATGTCTCTTTCTACCGAGACAGGTGGTGAAAAAACAGTCCATACCCACTTCTCTATGCAAGACTCTTATCATCTCTCCTTCGGTTACCTCTTACAGCCTGAAAAATCACCAGACCCTCTATCTGCCACCCACCTGGAGTTCCTCAAGCACCACGCATTATTATCAACTCCATGGCTTCAAACCAGGTGGCAAAGGCTCTGTATATGCTTCTGTTGTACTTATAAATAAGGGAGAATTTAGGGTCCAAAGACAAAATATGGACAGCTTCAAGCAGACAAGCTATTCAGGGAACAGGAAAATATACAAATTTGATTTCTTTAGGCTCTACCCTATTTGAAATTTCCACAGCCATATCCTGTGGCCTTGACTCCAATGGAGAGCAGTAGTTTCAGCCCTGTTGTTAAAAGAGCCACTTTGTTTTCCTGAAACTTGAATAAATCTTTTACTGCAAATACTTTTACCAGATTTGATTGGAATTGTGATTATCACATTCAAAAATGTTCATTGTGGGCTAAAGGGCTGATGAAGAAACACGCAGACTTCATGATGATAAAAGCCTTATTTCCTAGGAAGCTGAGCTAAAGCCTACACTGTACTAATCAATTATTACTCATTGCAAATCACATTTTTCAGATGATCTATTCTTTTATGAGCTGAAAGGAATATTAGGCATGTAAATCTTTAATTCATTGACAAGATAACAGACCTGCTAACATAAAAGCATTTTTATTTTACATATGAAAAGCAAGGCTTTTAACCAATTTAATAAGAAAACATTTATCTTCTTTTTTCTATTGTTTCAGTGGTTCAAAAGCTGAGAAATCCTGAATTAATTAGAGAATTAGTTGGTTAATAAATTAATAACCCTGCGTATTATTTTACTTTGAAATATCAATGCCGATCCAAAACTGGCAAAGAGTATGAAATTCTACACATAAAATGTTAAAATTGAGAAAATAATTCAATCAAAGCAAATGAGAGATTGTTTGGCAGTGGTAGATGAGGAGGAAGCAGGAGAAAAGACCTGCCTAACCCCAGATTTAAATCTTCTTAAAATAAAACTAAGTCCAGTCTCAATAAGGCCATCTTATACTACCTACTAGTACATTTGACACATTGTAGATTATCACAACAGTATAACACAACTCTGCATTCTCATTTCCAAATTAATTTTGATGGTTTCAATCCAGAATGGCTTCCTTAATGCTTTTGTGCATCTTCTTTATTATGCAGATACTCTATAGACATTTGCAATGAGATCCCACATTCCTCTTATTATTTCAGACACAGCAAAGCAGCTCAGGTGCTTCTGGACCAGTATGGAAGCTCTCCATTTTTCTTATCTCATGGCATCATTCTGTTTAGAAGCTCCTGATCTTGGCTGCGGTATATGGTCTTGAAAGATTTATCTGAGAATGGTATTTTCACCTCTTTGCTCTAAAATGTTGAACAGTGGAGTTAGTTGAGACACGTTGATGACTTTGACAATTTAGACATAGTGTATGGCTAATCTCTGAGAGGAAGAACCTGCAACGTGTTTTAGGAATGGTGAAGGCAGCATTGAAGATCAGTTAACTTTCTTCATCAAGACAAACTGTTCAAGTAGAAAAAACTCTTGAACATATTTTGTGCTTCTATTGTATCATTTTATAATGTCATACCACAGCATATAAAACAATGTGCAGTTTACCTAACATGGCAGGCTGCTTAAGATTGAAAATGTTTTGCTTTTTCTTTTCTTTCTTTGTTTTTTTTACACACTCTCTATTCAAATAAAACTTTTCCAGTGAGAGTATCCACCAGATCCGTGCATGAATTATTAGGAGGAGGGTCCATGTCAGCACTTTACAGAAATGTGAAGAAACATCTCTAGTGAAAGTGTCAGAGGCAAGGTGAGAGTAAAAACTGGGTTTCTCACAGAGTGACGTAAAATATGAATGTACTGAAAAGCACTACCTTTTACCAAACTCAAACAAAATATGTGATGAATAAGGGTTTTGGTAATAACAGCAACAAATTCTCACCATTCCTGTATACTTTAATTTAAATATAATGCTGACCTTGTTTCTCCTTCCAGGAATCAGAAAATCTTATTTTTCAGCCTTAAAGGTAAATAGATTGGGCACAGGAGTATTCACCAGAGTGAAAATGGGAATTTGTAATTATCTTCTTTTGAAAACTGAAGATGTAGTCACTCTCTAGCGTTTAAATGCCAGAGGTGACTTGATCTTGACTAAGAACCCTATAAAATGTCTAAAGCACCCTTGAGATAGGATTAATATTGTGTAACTTTATCCATATAATATTCAAATACGGCAAAACACCTTCATGTAGGCAACGTCTGTATTACTGGTCTTGGGATGCAGACAGATTCCTGAGTTCAGGTACATAGTTCAGCCACATACCAACTCTGCCTCACAGCAAAACTTACGTGCCCACCACCACGATGTGGGAGAAGAATCACAGAATGATGCCAACAGGGGCCTGTTGTGGGTAACTGGTGGCAGTCCTGTGGCATGTCACAGTGCCAATACCCAAGACAGACTCTGGGCTCCTGCAGAAGGCACCTCACCCCTACTGTCATAGGACAAATTCCACCCTGCAGCATTGCCTAAGCAAAAATACTTCTAAATGCTTAGCTGTGAAAGCCACTCAGAAGAAGATGATGAGAAGAGTAGGAAATTTGTATAATGGATCTTAAAAAAACCAGAAAAGTACTGTTGCTTTATGCAATTATAAATATAATAGCTCCTGTTTGGAAAGGAAGGGAAAAAAATATGTATCTGTTATCTTTATATTACCCAACTGTTATATTATGTTATGTTCAGACCATCTACAACTGGAACAGAATTACTGTATACTAGACAGAGATGAAATACCCAAATCATCTGTTTTCCCCTTGTGAGTAGAAAGAAATAGTCACCATAACCATTTCTCTCTCTTGATGGTACTAGCAGTCCTGAACAAGCAACAGTTCTTTCCTCTTGAGTAAATATACCACGGCAGCCCTGAAGCACATTTACGCGGCCTAAGTCACAAGCCCAAAATACCATAATACTCACTGCTCCCCATTCACTGTTCAGGAAGTACAGCACTATCTCTTTTGAGTTCTTTTCATCTCCACCATTCATACATCATCTTTCTGTTTATCCCAAACAAAATTAATTTAATTAACTTGAGTTCCTTGTACCTGGAGATGTTGAAAACATTGATTCTCTGCTGATGTACTGGAGCATTAGACCAAAATCAAGCACCAGACCTTTACAACCTCAGCAATCACAGCACCAGTTCTACCCAGACCTTGCAAAAAAACCCCCAGATCCTTTCATTAGACCATAGTGTTGGTGACAGGAGACTGTCCAAGTTGAAAACGTTCTTCATTCAGAATATGTGGGACAGTGGTTGCAACTGTCTAGCAAGAAAAGAGGGAGTTAGAGACACTTTTTCCAAACCAACTGCCACCCGTGTCACTGATCATGCTGTTCATCACCACATCTGCACCACAGAAGAATTTAAGTTGGAAGATACCTCTGGAGGTTATGCAGTCCTGGTCTTCTCAATATCAGATAACTTCAAAGATCAGTGGACAGCAAGCATGCTCTGCACTTCTTACCCACAGACAGCTTGAGAGAACACATTCTTATGCTTCTCAAATGGTTACTTGCATATCGTTACATGGAAGGAGATCATCTTCTACACCAGAGAGGTCACCCAACAAGCTGACTGGGACAGTGTATCTTCTGATCGTGGAATCAGTCTAGGTTGAAGCCTGAGCTTCAGTTCTGCCTTTAGCTTTTAACTTGTCTTGCTCTACTTGATTCCCCTTCTTCTCCAATACATTTCAGATTCTCAAAGGGTGGGATCCCCTCTCCCATTACAAGAAAAATCTCGTGCAAGTCCTGGTCCTCAGGATGCAACTGAGGGTAACTTTAAGAAGTGGTTTCATCCGTACATGGTTTTTTGGCATTTTGGTGAACCTTTACCGGTAAAGGGTCTTCCTCCTTCAAGAAGTTAACAAATCTTTCAGAGTCTTCTAGGACTGCTTGCACACAGGGCTACATGTGGCTATCTCATAAGGATCTTCACGCTTTAATTCTATTGCCAACTCCTGTTCCTTGGGCACAGATGTCACCTCTTTTTCCACAGGCTTGATGGGTACATGGGGAGTATGGCATTTGGTGAAGATCCTTGGAGAACTAATGACCCACAACTGCTTACAGTTTCCCAGTCTCTGTTCTCCGCGCACAGCTACAGCAAAATTTTACAGACTCATCTCTGTTTAAGAGAAGGCACCAGATAATTTTATGCATGTTTTGACATAAAAAGGATTAAAGTGGGACTTATGCATGCTCTGGACTGTGGATTCTCTCCTAATGACTGCTTTACTTCTGTGAAAAGTCACATCAAAATCATCTCTTCTCTAAAAAAGATATAGAAGAGATAAAAATGCCTTTAAAGCAAAAGTAATAATGATGGTGATGGCAAAATTACTCTAGCCCTTAGCTAATATGTTTATTGATATTTTTAAGAGAAAAGGTTTTTGTTCAACTAATGTTTGTTTTCCATGTTGTACACCTGACTATGTAAAGCTTGGCTGTGCATTAATAAAAGAATTGTAATCAAATCACAGTCTGTCAGAGATAAACCTTTGCTTTCAAAAGTTAGTATAAAAAACATAGTGCAGAGTTTGACTCGGAAAGCAAACGCTGTCATGTTCCATCTTTCTTATACAAAATATCAAGGGAAAGCTTAAAAAAATGGAGAACACTGCTAATGTTTAATGAAATACTTGAGAACACAAGAAAAACAGAATACATAATGTGTCCTGAGGTAATAGATATCAGATCTATGAGTAATATCTTTATCTTTGATGTATCCAAATATATTTAATGTTTCTCTTCATCTGCTGTGCAAAACTTGAGGTAAGCTACTCAAACTTAGAAACATCATAACTAGTATTTTTATTGTATGGAAAAATGTGAACATTTTATGAGCACTAACTGTCTTCGTTCTAAGATGGGGAGAAAACTATCGACCACTCTGTCTTTCATCTGGAGTATGTTTATTCAACATACTTCCCTATATCTTCAGTTTGCGGTAAATCTTATATTTTCCTAATATTAATGAAGAATTTTACTTAAATATGGGTTAGAAATGATGCAATGGAGGTACTGATGTATCCACCAAGCTCACCAGCACTGCTAAGAACATCACTTCTCAGTCTAGTTTCACTCACCAGAGCTTTTGCCGAAGACTGGTGCCTTCATCCTTCTTTTCTAAACCTAAGAGTAAATAACTCAGCAATGTGCATTGGCTTTTATACATTTTCTAGTGAATGGACACCAAACAGTCATATCCACTTGTAATCAACTTCTCAGATTAGATAAAATGAGTGGCATCATTCCTGTCATTTTAAAAGACCACAGCACTTCCCCTCAGCCCTTTGGCAGAGTAATAGTGGATCTTTATTTCAGGGAAGAGCAAACAGCTAATGAGATGCCTACCTGGATGATGGGCAGGATAGGTGAGTTCTACACTTTACACTGGTGTCACTGTTTGTGCACTGGATGTTTGCACTCAATTTTCAAGCATCTAATTCTTCCTGGTGTTGGAGAGGAGAAGTAGGAATTTGAATTTCATTCCTTTAGGTGCTCTAATGAACAGTTAAAACTTAAACATTGCAGTCCTTAGTCTCTGATGCACCTAAATCCTCCTTAAAAATAAAAAAAAAGTAATTGCCTATGAAAATACAGGAAGACTTCTCTTCCACAATTTGCAATACACACAATGTGCATGATATGGTTCTATCATTTGAAGGTAAACACCATGCCCTCTGAACTATGTTTTACTTAATAGCCATTCCTTCCTCACATTCCTGGCTGCAGACAGGCAGTATTGCTTGTCTACTGCACAGTCAATGCACCCTGCTATGTGTGCAGCTGTGAGTGCAGAGAGCTAAGCGGAATTGCAAGTTGGCAGGCTGTGTCAGAGTTAGCACAGTTGCAAATTTGCTCATAATTTCTATCTGAATTCATTATTCTCGATGTCTGGGGAAAACGTCTGGGAAACCATTCAGGGTGCTCTTTCATAATCAATACAAACCATCAAAAATATTTGCATACACATACTACAACGTGTCTGTGAGGGCACAGGCACTGAGGCAGAACACAGGCCTTAATGGTCAGTCTGAGATTAAGTCCTCATGCATGTCTTCATTATCTAAAATACGATAATTTTACCTTAATTGGAGAATGCTATGAACCTGGATGAGGCCCACCTCTTATTCCTGCAAGTGAGCAGAAAGGGGAGGAATTCAGCAGAATGGGAGATGCCTGCTCATGAACATGCACTCCTTTGTGAGTGTGGCTGGGTTGTGAGCAGAAGCAGGTCTGAGATTTGGGAATGATTCAGTCCTCTGCTGCATGAAGCCTTGAAACGATGAAAGTTTTCGCTTCTATGTGATGACCCATTGATGTCTTCTCATAGTCTAAAAGACTTGTTCTTGTCACCTTCTTAATTTGAGTGCTTTTTATTTTATATATCAAACTTACAAAGAATTAATTTCCCCTTCAAGACTAGCTGAATTGCTAATTGGGCTGCAATGGGCAAGAGTCTCAGGCCTATCCAATAATCTCATTTCAGATGAATGCAAGCCCAGTAGAAGTGAGGTCTCTACCAAAAGCACAGGTGCTTCCAGGTTAACATCTCATTTGCCCTTGTTCATTCGTCTCCATTGACCAGAGGGAGAATCTGGGAGCAAAGTCACTCTATTAGAGTGCATGAGATGTGAATGTATGGAAAGGGAGGGTGAGGAACAGGGCTCTTACAGAGCTCTGACTTTAAGGCACTGCAGGGCACAGCAGCCAGGGTTCAAATATTGAACAGGGAGTCTCTCCTCCTTAACCCAACCCAAGGCTGTGTAATGCTCCTGCTCTGTTCTACAGCCCTTCACAAACACTCTTGAGTCTTTCATCATGCACATCAAAAGGAATTCTAGAAGAAACAGATGCAAATAGGTTAAACATAAATCCTACCATATCAGGGACTTTGCGTCAAGCAGTGGAGGCTCCAGGGGGAGAGAAGACTTCTTTGATTTCCTTGGGCATGGAGGTGGCCCCCCAAGATTTGCTATGAGAAGGTATGTGTGTTCCTCTCCCTTTCTGCCAATGAAGGTGGGGCTTGTGACTTGTTAAAGCATTTGCGTCAGACATGGCAAGGTTTTAAAATTGCTCAGAAGTCAGCATAGAATGAGTGGGAAAGAACGACAGTGACACAATGAAACCAAACAGATAAAATAGCCTCCATGCAACCTGATTAAAAAGTCTCAGGTTTCCATAGCATCCACCAGCAACTCTGTCACCTTCCTCCTTAGGACACATGTTTGAATTCTAGTACAAATAGCCCTTCTTTGGTTAGGCAGCTACTATTGTAAAACTTCTGTGTAACAAACCATTCCCATAAAATCATTTCACACTTTTTTTTATCTTTCGAGCTGAATGATTTTTCAAGAAGTGACCTACTTAAAAATGAACTTGTCACAGGTATGAGTTTAGAACTTGAGAGTTTTTAAAAAACTTGTGTATTATAAGATTCAAAACTTGAAGAGAAGACAGCCAAGCCGCAGAAAGATAGCTTACTTCAAGCATGAAAACCAGCTCTTGCTATTTTCTCCTTTTATCTGCTTCTTTTTTCTGCTTTATTTGAGCATCTGAACTCCTCAGATCTCTCACTGATTTCATCCTCAGGCCATTTCTTTTTCTTTACATCACTTTTATGTGACCATACAAAATGTTACATCCAAGACTAAACTCACAGATGTTTGTTCCAAAAATGACAGCTTTCACAAGTTCTTACACAGAGTTTCATATACATATTAAGAATTTAGAATGAAGTCTCCTAAAAATTGTGGAATAAACAAAAAAGAAGAAAAGTCATAAACAAAATTTTTGAGGACTTCAAAGACTGCTGGAAATGTTGTAAACTTCTGTTGAGGATATGTGAGGAAGGAAAGAGACACTGAGATGCAACAAGTGCAAATAATGAAGAAGACAGTGTTGTTATAGAGTTGTAAAGGCTGTTTAACATAATTACTAAAAAAGCTCTAGTTGTAGTAATATTAGAATTCATTTAAATTTCGCTGAAACTATACTGTTCTACCCTGCTGATTTCTGAATCTGTTTTTCAAATGTGCTGTTACTGAGAAAAAATACTAATATTCAATGAAGATATAGCCATTTAAATTAAGTCATTTCTAAAACATAGTAAAAAAGAGGATGATTCACCAGTGTTTGATCCCAAGTTAAGAAACTGTTTCAATTAAACACAGATTGTAGCAGTTATGAGCAGCATTAATCCCTTTCTGCTTTCTGTGATAAATACTGGGAAGCTGCGGGGGATTGATAGAAGGACCCAGTGCAAAATAAGCCTCATCCTCCCTTTAGGAGAAGGTCTGAAAGCTGGAGGCAAGGCTGCACAACCTCGTGCCCAGGAAGTGAGGACTGCTGTTGCACATGTCACAGGGGATAAAAAAATGAGAAAAAAAAAAAAGAGTGGAACAGTCATGTGTCCATTGCTTTCCCAGATAACCAAGAAGTGATGCTGCGTAGTCCCCTGGTATGGGACAGAGGCAGTTTCTCCTCCTGGGCAATTACTCCAGTGTGACCGCCCTCCTCCACTGCTGCTGTCTGTGGTGGGAGCCAGCCGGCGCTCAGTGCAATGCGGACAGGTTCTGGTGGCAGGATCAGATAGATTCGGGAGTCAAAAACAGGTCAAGGGGCTGGCTTTGATGATTCATCTGTAAAATTTAATAAGACTAAGGCCAGTCTTTGAGGAGTCTATGAGAAAATAATGGCCTTCCTATAGAAAAGCTTTATAGAAGGTGTGCGAGGGCTAGATTAAAAGTCAGCTTTTGCTTTCACTTGTTGATGAAGTAAATTTAAACCCTCCCTTTACCCTCACAGGTCACTGTGAGGTACTTTTCAAATAAGCTTGGACAACTGAAGCAAAAAGCTTTAGAGAGTGATCTCCAGACTCAGAAGGTTCAGTTTGAATCAAATTAACTTATTTATAAATATATTTGTAATTTAATAAGTATTCAGGAGACAAACAGGGTCTCTGCATCAGAACAAGACGATGTCAGCAGTTTTCTTTGAAGAGTAATGAACTTAGTTAATCTGAAGCATCTGCTCCTTTGCTGCTCTGAGTCCTTTGTCCTGTGAGGAGAGTTTGCATTGCAGTTCTTTCTGGTCAAACTCAGACCAATGATGCTCACAATCTGCCTCAGCTTCTGGAAATATTTTGTGCCACATTTTGTGGTTGCCCCTGACCATTTTGTTGGTGATGACAAATGTGGAAAAAAAATAGATAAATGGTTAAAAAGGCAGACACTGTCTCTGTGAGGCAAATACTGTACTTCCTATAAAATGTGTTGTTAGAATGTCATTCACTGTTGGGATTTTTTTTACCAAAAATAAGCAAATATTGCATGTTCCATGTTTCTTGTGAAAACTGCTTGTAGAGTTATGGCAGACATCTCCAAGTAACTGCAAGTCCAGATCTTTTTGCTTATGTTTTGAATGAATACAGATCTAGAAATGCCGGGGGGGGGCTTCTCCTCACTAGCTCCTCCACAGCTCTTGCAGATGTAGAAATGGCTTTGCACAGCTCTGCTTCTCTTTCTCTGAGACCTCCAAGTGGTTGAGAGTAAATGCTTTTTCTCCTTCAAGGACATGCTCTCTCAAGTAGATCAAGAAGCTTAACAAGACTGTATTTATTCATCTTGCTACTGATTGCCTCCAGAGCTACTAGGTTGGGAGAATAGCCTTGTCTGCAATATTTGCATTATATGTTTATATTCAGTATCTTAATATTCTGACATTTATTTTTATTTCAATCGGACCTGTACACCTAACTTAAGTGTGGGCAAAAGTGGTCTCAGAGCAGGGTTAAAGAAGCTCACTCTAGGTAAGACGGCAAGTGGCTTGGTGGTATGGAGAACAGCAATGGGGGTGTACAAGATGACAGGGACCAAAAGGGTGGGGAAACCTATTAACTTTTAAATTAAGAACCAAGGACCAACATTGCATTATAGCTCTTACTGGATGACTGATCATGAGAAAACCTTGCTTCTGCCTGTATCTACCCAGAAAAAAGGCATTTCTGTGGCATGCAGATCTCACTGCTCCCCTTCTTGCCTGCCTGTGAGCACAATATAATCAATATAATTGAACCTGATTTCACAAGCAGAAGAATAAACTCTCTCTCTTTACGAATGGAGGGGGGGAGAGAGAGATATGTATAATTATCACATATGCTTCATATGCATTGATATGTACAAGCATATGCTTTGAAAATGTAAACCTTCATTAAAGGAAATACTAAAGATGACAATCTTGTAATGTAAAATTTAAAATACAGTTGAAAAAATAACTCACTATGCTGGCCACACTTAATTAGAAAACCAGGATTCTGTTGTGAGTTCAGCTAATTTTTCTGATGCCACTCAGGTACTTTGCCAATAAATAATCTTACAGTGTCACAATCAATCACTGTGTTACAAAGACTCCTCATCTGTGATTGAAATAATTCTGTTTCCCCTGGAGACACATACCTATGAAAAATTTAAGAGGTCATCAATCATGGTGTCTCTTTCCAATGTTTACAAAGTTGTATCTTTGGATAAGAATATTTCCACTGTTATTATCATGACAGAAATCAGAGCTGAGGTCTGGTATATTTACAGACAGGATCACTCTGCTTAGTTAGACTGCATCTCATTCCTAATTTTTTGAAGTTACATAAAATAATTGTTCTGGGATTGTCTCTGTTTTTTGTAGATGCCTGGTAAAGGGATAAAAAGAGACCTCAATATATATGAGAAGTAGGCTCTGGGTTTAAGAATATAGCATATAATTGTATTGCATAAGGCCACTGAAGAACAACAACAGATGCATTCATTTTGCGTCAAGTCCTCTGAAACTGTGTATACTCAAACAATTCAGATTTACATTCTACACAAAATCTTACACAGTCACATATAATTTGTTGTTTTCCCATAGGACATTAGCTGTTTGTTGACAGTATAAGAATCAATTGATAACAGTGTAGCAGCCAATGTGTCTTATCATTAAACTATTGGACTCATTCCTGGAAACTAAAACATCATCAAAAAATTCAAATAAACATTTCACAATGATCATCACACAGGATGTATTGTATTAAACCCATTGAAAAAGAAATTCTCTGAGGTGTGTTTCATAGGCAATTGCTTCCCAAATAGTCTGCCATTACTGTTGATATTCAAGCCATAACAAATGCCTTTAATTCAGTTCCTAAGCTTGATTAAGAAAATGTCTGAAAAAGAGCACCAAAAGCACCTTTCTCTGTCACTTCCACAGGAAATATCAGCCCTGATTTGTGTTTCCTTGGGTCTAATGATCTCTTTGTTCATGAACAAAAATCTTTGACCCGTGGTTAGAAATCATATGGTCTAACTGTAACAGGAGGGTGGGATCTGTGCCCTGAGAGTGGATAGAGCAGGGATATTCAACACAGACACCTTGTACTTGTACGTTCTCTCTCATACTTATGTGCAGGGTGACTTATTGATATAAAGCCAGTAATATCTTATAAAGACATTTTCTTTTATGTCTGAGGCAGAGGCATTTTTTAGCAAAATTGAGGGGGTTTTGTTCATGCACAAAGGACATTTTACCATGTTCTGATGCATCCCCAGGGCACGGACCAGGCAGCACAAAGGCAGGAGCTTCAGCTGCTTCCAAGCCAAATGCAGCGCTTAGTCCCTCAGTTGAGCCTTCTGTCTTCTCTCCACACAAAAAAATGAACTCAGAAATTCTTCCTAGGAATCATATCTGCTCATTAAGCTATGAAATCTGCTCACTTCCTGAAAAGTCCATAGTGTAATGTCTGGGTATTGCAGGTCAAAGAAAGATAAGGCAGTCAATTTATTTTAGAAACTGAGAAAGAGAAAAGTGAGCTTGACCTGTTAGTCATTTTTTTCACTCCCACCCAAACTATCAGATAAGTCTGAGATAAAGGACTTGAATTCATTAAAATTCCTGAAGAATAGAAAGGACTGCTTCTTAATTTTCCATCTCCTGCTGTTTCAAAAAAAAAAAAGAAAATCCCTGTAATTTCATGGGTCAAGCTATAATTACATCCATTTTGATAAAATGGTGAATTACAGAACAGACAGGACTTTTCAGTTCAAATTTATCATACTTATCCTGTACTCCTGGATGATAGAAATCAACTTCAGAGGAAGCTGGGAGTTCTTGGCATTTCTGTAAAAGATGAGCTTCATCAGCACTAGTAGGATTGGCAAGTCTGGTTTGATATATCTGACCTTTTGGTCTATTGTCATTGCCGTAAACAGAAACAGCATAATGAAAGAACACAAGAAAAAAATTTTCCTTCAAGGGTCTTCAAAGTTCACACATCAAAAGGAATGCTGCAAAGCTGCAGCATGAAAATCTGGTGGTTTGGATTTGCAGAGTTGCTAAACAATGTCATTTCTGCCAGCTTGTTGATAGGCAGAATGAAGAGTATTCACACCACCCACGCTCAAAGCCTCAACAGAGGTGCCCACAGCAGATGTCTGGGTGGCATGAAGTCCCCAGGCGGGCTCCTCCAAACAAGCCTTTTTCTCAACCACCCTCTCAAGCAGCCCATGTTGATTTCAGAGGGACTCTCAGATCACTGGGCCACTGCCTTTCTTATTTATATGCAGAGTCTTACAGGCAAAGCATACGCACCCCCAAGAGTTGGGAAGAGGCTCACACCTGGCTGTGCTTTGGGGAATACTTTGGGGCCTGAGGAGCATTTTTGGTTAACAAGGAGGCCTTGTCTTAATCATGCCTTTATTTAGCATACAAGGTTCCGGGCCTCCCTTGGATCCACAGTTAAATGCCAATGAATGGCCCTTGGAAAGGAGGTTTACCACTGTCAGCAAGGCTACCTTAATGCATCCTGGAGCAAGCAGAGGAGTGGTACAGAGAGCTGATCCAGCTCCTGAGCAATCTCTTCATTCTCAAAAGAAATACTATTAGCCCCTGCTAAACTCTGCACAGCGTGCCTGATTTAGGCTGTGGTACTGTGCACCCTGACAACACAGGTGGTGAGGGACCATCCAGCTTAACTGAGAGGCCTTGTGCACAACTGACTTTAGAGAAATAGGATGTAATATGTGTGAAATGGAAGATAACCTAAACAGTTATCTGAGCTGAAATCCACCTGTCAGAGGGGAAGGATGAAGGCAGAAATATGCTGCTGGAGAGACTGGCTCATTTCCAGTGAAGGCATTTGCCTCATCAGAGCAGCAGCCCTGCTGTAAGGACACACAGCAACCTTGGGATCCCTGACTTCCCAAATGCTGCACCCACTGGGTGGGGCCCTTCTCATCTTAGAATCGTAAAATCATACAGTTGTAGAATGGTTTGGGTTGGAAGGGACCTTAAAGATCATCCAGCTGCAACCCCCCCTGCAGGGACCCTCCCAACAGGCCGTGCTGCTCAAGGCCCCATCCAACCTGGCCTTGAACACTTCCAGGAAGGGGGCATCCACAACTTCCATGGGCAACCTGTGCCAGTGTCCACCACCCTCATTGTGAAAAATTTCTTCCTAATGTCTAATCTGTATCTTCCCTCTTCCAATTTAAAGCTGTTCCCCCTTGTCCTATCACTATTTACTCTTGTAAAATGTCCCTCCCCAGCTTTCCTGCAGCCCCTTCAGGTACTGGAAGGCTGCTATAAGATCTCCCTGGTGTCTTCTTTTCTCCAGGCTGAACAATCCCAACTCTTTCACTGTCCTTATAGCAGAGGTTCTCCAGCCCTCTCTCTGATCATCTTTGTAGCCTCCTCTGGACCCATTCCAACAGTTCCATATCCTTCTTATGTTGGGGATTCCAGAACTGGACATGATACTCCAGGTGGGCTCTCACAAGAGTGGACGAGAGGAGAAGAATCACCCCTCCTTTACTTCTGGTCCAGCCGCAGACCACTGGCGTGGAGGGTGGACCTGGGGAGGGAAGGAGCCTGCTCAGGGACGGGAGGCTGCCCCGCCGCCATTCCCGCCGGTGCCCGTTTCCCTGTCCCCTGGTCCTTCGTCCGCTGCCCGCTGCTCGCACCCCGGCATCTGCCGCTCCCTGCGGGAACAGGAGGGGACACACCCCGAAAAGCAGCATCTGCACCCTTACATCTGCACCCTATCCCTAGCCCCGCACCCGCACAGGACGGGGCATCCTGGGGGTCCGGAGCTGCATCGGCGGGGCTGGGAGCAGCCCCCACGCTCTCCCGGGCCCCGCGCACCCCCCGGGAGGCGCCGCGGGGGCGGGGGCTGCTCGCCGGGGCGGGGGCTGTCACGGGGCTGCGACGATAAAACCGGGGGGGGGGGGGGGGCGAGTAATTGCATTTAGGCAAATGAGGCTGCCTCGGCCCTCCCCGTCCCCAGGTATATAAAGCGCGGAGCGCTCACGCCGATGGCCAATGCGCACCGAGAGCAGCACCACCCCTCCGCGCTGCACACGGTGCGTGAGTCTCTCCGAGCGTGTCCGTCTGTATCTATATCTGCTTGTCTATATGTTTGTGAGCATGTGTGCGTATGTATTTCTATGTGTCTGTCTATATGTGTGTGCGGGGGGGGGGATATCTATGTGTTTGTGCATCTATGGAGGGGGTGACCATACCTGCTTGTGTGTCTCTGTAAGGTGCCTGTGTGTGTGTGTGTGTGTGTGTGTGTGTAGAGTTGTATCTATACCTAGGTGTGTGCATCTAAGGAGTGTAGCTTTCTGTGTGAGGGGCTGTGGGTTTATGATGGGATGTGTATGTAGAATTGTAAAATCATAGAATGGTTTGGGTTGGAAGGGACCTTAAAGATCATCAAGTTCCAACCCTCCTTCAATGGGCAGCGATACTTCCCACTAGATCAGGCTGTACCTGGATATGTGTGCATGTGAGTACCTGGATGGGTGTACATATGTGTGAAGGTGTGAAGATCTGGATGTATAACTAAATGTGAAGGTGTGTGTATGTATAACTCCATATGTAAGCGTGTGGAGGGTACTTCTGGATATGCGCTTCTATCTGTGTGCTGGCGTCTGCATCTAGCTGCATATGTGCCTATAGGTGGGGGAATTGTGTATATCCAGAGGTGTATCCAGCTGTCGGGGGGAAGGTGTGGGTGTGTAACTAGGTGCGTGTGTGCCTGTCTGTGCGAGGGAGTGTGCGTCCAGGTGAGCACTGCTGTGTACGTGCGTGTGCAGGGCTCTGTACCTGCCCGTACCGGGGTGCGGGTGCCGGTACCTCACCCTCTGCTCCCCCAGGACGTCGAGGCGGCGATGAAACTCCCGCTGGCTTTCGCCGTGCTCCTCCTGGCCTCGGCGCAGTCGCTGGCCGAGGAGATGGGCGCCACTGACGACCTCAGCTACTGGTCCGACTGGTCCGACGGCAACCAAGGCAAGGTGAGCCCCGGTGGGGCGGGAGAGGGGGGAGGCGGTGTCGGGCGCTGCTCGCGGAGCTCCGCGGGTGAGGTGGGGAGGGGGATCCGCGCTGAGCTGCGACATCCGCTGGTGTCGCCCCGCAGGAGGAGCTGCCGCTGCCCCTGGAGCACTTTCTGCAGAGGATGGCACGGAGACCCCGGCCCCAGCAGTTCTTCGGCCTCATGGGCAAGCGGGATGCCGGTGAGCGGTCGAGGGGCTCGGTCCCTCTGCATGCCTCCTCTCCCAGTGCCGCTCCAGCTTCGCGGCGTTGTCACTCAGTTTTAGTGCGTTAAACCTTCCACAAAAGTTGCGATGTGAGCTGTTTGAGTTTTGTTTTGTTTTGGTTTTTTTTTTCCCAAGTTTAATATGAGATAAACTCACCAATTGGAAAAAAAAGTGAGCTTGAAACTCAAATGCTAAGCGGCCACTAATTACAGCATGTAAATACCAGTGAGGAGTATCACTGTAATTCCCAGGCTGGCGTGCGTGCCACTGAATTGCACATACTGTGCAATGTGTGCACAGTTGTGCACTGAATTGCACAATCCTCAAATTGTGTGGAAATCGGTTCTGTATACAATTATTGCCTTGTTTTCTACATGGTCAGTGAATCAAGCATTGATCCTAAATTGATCTAAACTGTGTGTGTTTAGCTGAAACAAAATTTTGTAGTCTATTCAAAAAGAAATGCAGTTATAAATGATCACCTTAATTTTTCTTCAGTGGCATATGCATAGGATAGTCTCTGTATGATTCTTCAAAGGCTTGCAGTAGTGTCATGTATATGTCTATCCTTTTCAACAACTCTTTTTCCTCTTCCTCTTCCAATCAGGGTATGGCCAGATCTCTCACAAAAGTAAGTTAAAAAATGCAACTTTTTAAAGGAATTGTTAGAAGATATTCAAATGGGGAATAGTGTATTTGAGAGAGGGGATTAATTAGAAGGTGGCTGAGTTCAGCTAAGGACTGGCAGCTCCAGTGATGAAGAAATCTTCTGTTAAAGGATTGAGCATCTCTGTCCCCATCCCCCCCATCCCCAGTGAAGCTGTGAGCCTGTACCTCATCTGAACCACCACAAGCTTTGAGATTTCAATCCACATTAATTTGTGGATATTGCAGCTCTGTCTTATTTCCCATGGGGGGGATTCTGTAAGCCTTTCTCATAGGCAAGGCAGGCTTACTGCCAGACTTGGAAAGGAGCAATTAAGACAGCAAAATCAGGAAAATTACAATAGTGAATTCTCAAACCCTGGAGAATGATTCCACAGGAGAACCCATATCATCACATGTGAGCTACTTTATCTCTGCTCTCAGCATTGTTTGGGTGGGAATCAGACCCCTGCAACCAGCAGATGCTGATTGATGATGTGCTGCCGTGTAAACAAGCATACGTGCCCCATTAATAAGTGTGCCTTGCTTTGCTTCTGTGTCACACCAAGTAGGAGATGCTATCGGCAGTGTGGTGTTGCCTTGTTCTGCACAGTGACAATTTTATTCTCTGAATTTATCTGAATATGCTTAGACTGGAGCCAGAAAACTTTTAATAAGTAGAAATAATCTTGTATTCTGTGAGAACTCCTCTGTCCACAGAGGCCAGTAACTGTCCTAGTGTTTTGTTACCCACAAGATTTTATCACTACAATTATGTTTTGGAAGACCAATGAAAGAATCTGATATAAAGCTCTTGCCAGAAAATCTGCTGACTAAAGTAAAAAATATAGATTTTTTGAAACTGATTCAGCTAGAATTAATACCTGTGAAGTCTGAAGACCATTCGTCTTGCTTTGTAGATGAATGATTTCCAAAATTCTTTCCAAAGAGAAATTTCTAAGTTTGCCTCAAAAGTAAGTTTAGAGAAAGAAGAACGGCTCAGTTTTGGTCTTTGTTTGAAACTCTAGCTACTACTATATCTGATACGTGTTGGAGGCCAAACCTTGAAATAGTTTATCCTCTACGCATCCAGTGCATCAAGGAGCACTAATGGGACGGGAAGGTAATACCTAAACTCATTAATATTCCAAAAATAGAGCCAGACTGTCTAGCTCGGATGTGTCCAGACATAGAGTCCCATAGGCTTCCTCTCTAGTAAGGTCTCTGCCTGACCTACGAGGAAGGGTTTTTCTTCCACATTACAGAAGAAAACACCAACAGGTAGAAGAGATGCATCACACAGGTGCAGGCTATGCCAAGATACTGCCTTGCTGTGCATTTGCTCAAATCAATAGAAATTGTACTGGGAGAAGAGTAAGAATCAGTTATTTGCCATTGTTTTTCCATGAAACTTTAAAGTATCACAAAACAGACCAAGAAGTCTGTCTGAGTCAATGGGAAGATGTCCACTGACTGTTCTGTGCTCTGATCTAACCTGCCCGCAGGTTGTCTGAGAGTGGTGTGAACAGCTGGTATGTGAGATGAATGGGGTTGGAGCCTGTGTCTTCTTTCCTTGTGAGAATGTTACCTTAAAACCTGCCTATTGAAAATTTATTAAAACACACCCAAATATTTTTTCAGGGCATAAAACAGATTCCTTTGTTGGACTTATGGGCAAAAGATCTTTAAATTCTGGTATGTACACGACTAAATCTGGTACTCGGTGGTAAACATCCTCTTCGTTCAGTTGTCTCTTTGTTCTCTCCTAGCAGATGGAAAAAGCAGCTTTTATGCAGTATAGACCTAGAGTACTCTGAAAAAGGACCAGGATTTTCTTTCTTAACCAAGATATTTCAGAGTTTGCTTTGCTCTAATGCTTGAGATGATCAGGCTAGTCTGTGACGTCATAGTGCAGGCAATGTCAGGTAGAAGTCCCCGGGGTGTGTTCCTTCCCCTGTTATTGCCAGCAGCACATTCTGCCGATCTCCAAAGTGCTATTACAAGAAAAAATGAAATTTTACTCACAAATCAGGAAGAAAATGGACACTGAAAATGTAAAGCTCATTTAAACTTGTGATCCAAATCCAAATCCCCCCACATGAAGGTGTACCTTCATTATCTCTGCAGATCACTATTCCTCAAACTTCAGCAGGAGGTGAAAGAGCAGAGATCTGCCATTAGCACCCCCTCATTCTGCAGGTCAAGCTGTTCAACATTCCTAGATTCCTCCAGCTTTTCACTTTACCTAAAAAAAAAAAGGCAAAACCTGTTTTAAGCTATGAACTGATACTGTGAATTTTTTTATAACTTTTTCATAGCATATGCATAGGGCAGAATCTTCCTCCCTCATGTCCACCATCCCAGTGGGTAACTGTAGACTGCCAGTAGCTCTACCTTTCCTGTGCTATAGGGCTGTAATGAGTAAATCCTTCACGGTGAACCATGAAGTGTCAATTAATATCCTAGAATAGGAATTAAAAAAATAAAAAAAACTAATGCATGTTTCATGCCTCTGAAATAGTTTTCACTGTTTTGTTAAATGGATGATAAAAGCTAAATTAGTAGCTGACACCTTTATATTAAGTGGATACATGCTGTGATCTATATTCTGCAATTATGGCTGTCAGTAACTTTTCTTTTCAGTTAAACCCTGTTCAGACTAGTAATATTGCTCTCTGCATCATTTTGCAAATTGCTATGTATCACGAATAATTTGGTACAATTTTGTCTGTGGTGGCAATAGCTATTAAATGCATAATACCTGTAAATACATCTGCTATCACAAAAGTAAATAGCTTGGAAGTAATAAATTTGGTTTGGTTTCCACTGGGATTACATTTACATTAATATGAGAACGACAAATACAGCAAATGTTTAAACAAGACAAAGATTTGATTGACCTAATTTCAAAATTGCTGGTAACAGGCAGGATACTGTTATGTGGTGTTTGTAACAAAGGAGAATAATGAAGTTTTACCCTGTCAGGCTAGGTAATACCTGCCTGACAGGTAAAACTGGAATTTACTGCTTTTCTGCCTGATTCCCAGAGACGAAAATGGTAAGAAGTTGCTTCTGCTCCTTTGGAGAAGATAGGTCCTTAGGACTGTGTAATAAAAGCAAAATCAGGAGTATATGCGAGGGCTGCACTTACTTCTCCTGACTGAAATACGTTTAACTAGGCAGGAAAACCCCTGAGTCCCCTGCCAATATGTAGGAGTTTACACTGTCCTGCTGCTGGCTGTGGGTGCAGTGCTGATTTAGAGCCTCATGTGACCACGCAGTGTATGAGGATGCTGGTATCTCAGCCCCTGGTTTGGCAAAGTGGGGTCTGACACTCTTTCCCAAGCTGTGCAGTCTGTTGGGTGAACGCTCCAGGTAAAAGCTAGAAAAGAGTCACGGGTAGAGTAAAGATGCAGTAACAATCCATACTGAGAAGGAAAGCGCAACTCATTTTGCATTTGGCCTAGTGAAAATTGAAGTCTTATTGATTTAAAACTGTCACTGATCCGAAATGCCATCTCCCTGCAATATGCAGTGCTGAATTCCCCTGAACCTGCAGTGTGTTTCATGTAATATGCTTCATGAAAGCAATCCTCTCTTTGAGGTGGAAGCAACCATGACTCTGGTGACCACCTACCCTCCAGTGAGGTTCTGCCTGAGGAGCCCTCTCTGGGTTTCCCTCTCTCTCTAGAAGAACAAGAAGGAGAGATCTACTGCTACTAAATGTTAAATATCTTACTGAAAAATATTTTAGGCTGCAGTTGGTCCACAGGGTAGTCTGAGGTGTGCTTTGCTCCTGCTGCAGATTTTAGTAAAAGGTATTGCTGTGTGCAGGGCTTGGGGTCAGTGAGGGTTGAAACCTGGCAAAGAACCAACTCTGCAGGACAGAAGGTGGCAATGTCGATGCAGAAAGCCTCTAACCACAAATTGATCTGAGTGCTCAGTTCCCATCAGTTAGATGGATTACTGGAATATAAAAAGGCTCTCAGTTAATAGAGATTCAAGCAGCTCAATAGATGAGAGGCAGAAAGCCCTGCTCAGACCTTCAGCCTGCTGGAGGAGAGTATCACCTGAGAGGTAAAACCAAATCCGAACAGCTCAGGGCTGTGTCAGGATTCCTCATCTCAGGTCCAGTGCTCTGGTGGGGTCCGGCAGTGACCCAACAGGCTGCAGGTCTTTGATTTTTCCTTGTACTTGCTGGGGTTTATGCAAAGCTGTACCACGCACTTCATTCTGCTTTGTTTCTTTGCAGGATCTTCTGAAAGGAGCATAGCACAGAATTACGAAAGGAGGCGTAAATGAGACTTCCCTGTGCATTATTTATTAAACTTCACTTGTTTCAATGGCCAATGCAGTGTAATATAAACTAACCACTGAATGGAATAATTATTTATTTAAAAATAACCAATGGGTTTTGTTTCTTTTTAGTTGTACATTCAATAAAATGATTATTTTTCACATTGTGGCAGTGATACGTGTTGTGTAGGTGCGTTGTGGTTCTGAAAGGACCAGCAACCCTGATGTCGTCTCACAACAAAGCACATTGTTTGATATGACCTGTAAAGTTATGTTCACTAAACAAAGAAAATATCCTTTTGTTTGTTGAAAGTGAATCTATCAGCTACACAGCCAGTGCAGAACAGAGCTGATGTACAGTCTAGTGCCTCAATTTGTTTTCATGGTTTATAATGTACTGTAATTTCCGTATCAAAAAATATATTTGTATCATTGCAGCATGTTTTATGTTTTGTGACTACTTATCTATATATTTTAAAAAGGATGAGGGGGTTAAGGTTTGAATGGAAATATGAGGTCTTCATTTCATAGTCTGGAATTTTATGATAGTAACATTTTAAATAAAAACTCCTCTGGGGATTTTGCAACATACTTTCTTTGGTGATAGCAATGAAGTTATTTCCCACATTGGTGGGGAATGAGATTTGGATCCAAGTGACAGGGTCTGAGACTGGAAATAAATATCAAATTAATGACTTCTTTTTGCAGGGAGGCTATGAGTCTCCTAGTGCGGGTTTGGCATATGTTTGGGGGATATGCTACTGGAGACAGGAATTCCTGGGACTGATCCAGGTCACACAAGTGTTGTCCATCCTAAACCCGATGGAAATCAAGACGTGCATTGACTGAATTAAAGGGGCCCAGTGTATCCCCCAGCTCCAAGTGGAATAATTTACTGTGGAATTCATCCACTATTGCGCGTTTATTATTTGAAAGCCAAGCTTTTAATAAATTCTAGCCCTCAGATTCACAATAAAAGCACCTGTTGGCTTGAATCCATGTAATATAAGAGAAAAAAATGTGAGTGTAATTATCTTTTTAATTAAAATGTCTGGTTACTGTATTTCCAGGACAGTCCCAAAATGCTACATACATCTCACTAGATGCCAAGGCATCTGGAGATGTATATTCTCTCCACCTGCTAGAAGCTATACTTGTATTTGGTGCTGTCATATACTCTGTTTGATATTATCATATGAGCTTTCATCACAGATTAATCAGCAGTGAAGACAGCATATAAAAACCGAATTTCAAAATAAGTAATACAAAGTGATTAACTGGTTGTTGTTTTCCATTTTGGAAGTGAATTTGACAACCTCCATTTTCAAGTTTACCTGAGGCACCCATTAAGCGTGAGTGGGTGTAGGACCTTGTTCCTGCTGGGTTAGGAGCAGCACTGAAGCCTGCTCTGCTTAAAATAGAACTGACTTCTGACTAAATAGGAGCCAGCTCTAGTGAGGAGGGGGGCTATATGGTGGCAAAACTGAGACAGACCTGCAATGAGGGCCATACTTGTATGAGACACAGTAGTTGTACTGGGGCTTTGCCAGCTCTTTGTCATGCCAGGGCTAATTTTCAGACTAATAAACTTCTGTATCAGCTCCCACTGAGCTCAATGAGGGGGGGAAGCTGGTTGCTGGGCTAACAGCATGACGAAAGTATTGAGGAAATGCGTGCTGAATAATGCTCAGTGAAGGATAAAAGAGAAGAAAAAGCTTCAAAATGCTGTTGCCAGGGCCTGGAGGCCCATGGTTGTCCCAGAGCTCACAGCCTGTGTGCACTGAATTGTGAGACATGGAGAGGAGAGAATAAGTCCCACTGCTCACTCCCTGCAGCCTGCACATCTCACGAACCTCTCAGCAGAAGCAATCACTGCGAACATATTTGCATCCAGAGAAAATTCACAAGACTGAGTGGGCTTTAAGTGTCCGGAGGATGCATAGATGTTAGTTAACAACATCCAGCAAAGGGCTGGAATGGAATTTTCTGGCAAAACCATAGAATAATAGAATGGTTGGCGTTGGAAGGGAACTTTAAAGATCATCTAGTCCAACCCTCTGCCATGGGCTAGTATTTCACTAGATCAGGTTTTTCAAAGCCACATACAACCTGACCTTCAACGCTTCCAATGATGAGTGTCACAGTTTAGCCCCAACTTGGCCTGATCGGCAGCTAAACACAAGAAGCTTGGGATCGCAAACTCCACCCCACCATCCCTTCAAGGGAAAGGGAAATGAGAGAAAGAGGATTGTGGGCTGGAAACTAAGATTAATCTATCTTTAATGAAATAACAGAAAATAATATTGTTAATAATAAAATATACACAAATATATGAAATCAAATACCCCTTGATGACTATGTGACTACTGATGCTGCAGAGCAGGCACAGGGAAAAGATCCTGGAATGAACTCAGTGGCAGATGGGAGCTGGACTCAGGAACTGGATTCAGGAATTAACAGATCTGGAATCGGGGCAAACAGACAGAAGGAGTTCTTACTGGACATTGGCCGTCAAAGAAGACTCAGTTTTATACTGAGTATGACATATATGGAATGGAATAATCTGTTGGTTAGTTTGGGGCCACCCGCCCTGTCCACTCCTCTCTGCAGATGTGACCCTTTTTTGCGTCTTTCACTTATGCCATTCCACCAACTTGAGAATGACCTTTGTCTCCATAGGGAGAGATTAAGCAATGCCTTTTCTGCATAACATTGCCCCATGTTATGACTTCCAGAGACAGACACTGTTCGAAAACAAGCAGTTAACTTTCAGTAAATGAAGTTACTTAAACAAAGCTAGACTGAAATGTTAGAAATCTGATTCTACTTTAGCTCAGACCAGAACGTTCCATCCCTTATTCCATCCCATTTATGTCATGGTCAAATCATTACTACTTGTATCTTCAAATATCCACATATATATGTATATGTGGATACACGTACACACGCTCACATAGATTATTAATAATCATTTTTCTACACAAAAATTTGTTAAGTTCATGATTATGTGTTTCCATCCATTATAGTATTCTCTCAGGGGAAGAAGAACGCTGTAAGGATTGGGCTTAGTTCATGCCGCATGCTGTAGGTTAGTTCTCAACCCTAAGGAGGTTAGTGGAAGCAGCATGAGGAAGTTAGCTCGTTATCCTGAAATGTTCCAACTATCTCTAACAACGACACAAAACCAAAAGTCCTTATCATATTTCAGCACTGGGGAGCCGTGCCATGGTGGATCTGTGGGGCCATGCCCGCCCAGCAGGTCTGGGGAAGATGTGGAGATACATGAACTGCACACATCTGCAGTCATCCAGGACAGCACTGCCCATCTCCGCTGTGAGCTTGCTCCTGACACCCTCCTACTCCAAACACTTGTCTTTATGGGCGTCCTTAGAGTCCTTGAGGCTCAAAAGGGAATTCTTATTCTTCTAACTTTTCAGCCTTTAGAACTAAGCAATTATTGACTACTTCAAAGGGATTTTTTAATCCTTTCTATGGTCTTTAATTTTCCTTTTGAGGCTCCTTCATCTTTTAAATGCTTTTACGTGTTGGATGGCATTGCTTCCAGCTCAGGGCAACTTGCACCTTGGATTTCTGGGTGATGTCATCCCTCCAGCTCCACTGCAGGCTTTGGAGAGGTTTTCACTAAATCCCCTGCCACCTCTGCAAGAGCCAGCCACAACTGTGACACAGACTTAGCTCTTTTTTTGAAGGCAAAAGCCTGACGTCCCTCAGGATGCTTTTTGCTTCTCTTTCCCCCCAGAAATACATTTTTCATCTACATCAAGACAGGTAGTGGCTCTTCTGGTAGCCACTGTCTCCCTCACACACACAGGCACTCCTCTTGCCACAGACAAGGGATGCTGAAGCCAGGGTCACAGCAGCCTGCCTTACCTAAGCATGACCCAGAGGGCCATCAGCTACGTTCATCATCTCCATCTCTCTTCTGTTGCATAGAGACCAGTTCTCCACAGTGCAGTTGCAGCCAAACTTAACCCAAGGAGCCGTAGTCATTACACACAGAGCCCCCCCCCATGTACTGGAAAGCTGGAAGGGGGTCTGCAGCGCTTGCCCACTCAGCTGCCGAGAGCGAATCTTTTGCTATGTTCTTATCAGGAGGCTAATAATTTTCAGCATGGCCCTAACCAAAACATAAGCAAGAATCTTTGTGAGGAACCCAGCCCCCAACCATCATTAGCTGGAGCAGAATAACATCAGGAGGGTTTTTTTAAAAATTATTAAATTGATTCTTAAAAATGCTGGGTCTGAATGGTTCCCTTAACCATAATATTACAGACTGCATTAACAAACTTCTCCTGGAGCATCAGGACAAGAGCACACAGTGGCTCCTTGTACAGTTGTACTGTATGAGTATACAGCTGCCTGTGAGTCTGGGTACAGCTCTGTGTCCTCATGCTACCTTCAAAATAGCTCACTTCTCTTCACAGAAAATAGTCTTTACTAGAAGACTATGGAGTTTTTTTCAATTTTTTTTTTTCCTCTCTTAGCAAGCATACAAATGACCTCAAATCTATCTATATCTTTCAGGGAAGACAGGCAGACTCTCTTGAAATTAGTCTCAATGTTTTTGAAAGATTATAGACTGAAGCATTTGTCAACAGAAGGAGCATCTGGACTATATGAAATTCATTATGATATTCATTAAAAATTATCACTGCTCCATCCCTGATAGATATCTGGTTTCTGTCAGAAAAAATCAGCAACTCATCAGTTCAGAAACTTCTTTTTACAGAGGTACGCAGAACACACGCAACAAACATCAGCTCTTGTTTTCTACATTCATCTCTAAATTAAACAGTATCTCTTACTGCATATGGAAGAAATGAAGTGTGAACAGACTGCTAAAAAGCCAAACTCTTCATCTGTAATGGTGCTTCAGGCTCTCCCTGAATCCTGGAGGGAGGAAAGCCCAGTAAGGTGAAGTGGCTTGGCCAAAGGTCACAACAGTGGCTAAGCTAGAAATGTAATGCATACCTTGTACCCTATCAGCCACTTCCACAAGGTGCTACCTCAGTGCTATGAAACTTAGGAAGAACTATAAAAGATAAGGCTGAATGTAAAAAAAAAAAAATCTGGCAAACTTAAAAAAACCCCAAACAACCGACCTTTATTTTCTATCTAAACCATTTCCTGCATTGTTATTTTAGAAGCGCGGCTGTAGCAGAATTAAAAGACATACCCAACAACGTCAATACACTTGTAACATTGCTTTCTGCAATAACTAGTTTGTATTGAAAACATCTCACTGAGCAATAGAAGAACACCTTTAATCACAGACACTCAATTTTAGCACACAGAAATGCTTTTTATTTTCACTGTTACAACACTCAGAAATCAATAGGGACATTGTAATTCAGTGTACCAAAGCATTAAAATTCAAGCAAGACCCTCTGGAACCAAATCTTGCTTGGAGAAGATGCACATTAATTACTGAAAGAACATATACGCAGTGTGGCTACATTAAGGCTGCACTTAAACCCAAAAGTTAAAAGGAAAATCCTATTGGTAGGGAATCAAATAATGGTGACAGATTTTCTGCATTTCTGTGTGAAAAAAAGGCTGTATTTGTGTCTGCTAACTGATATGATGGGTACAAATGAGAAATGAAGTTTTCAATGTGATAGAAAAGAGATAATTTAAGAGATACTTTACATATACCTGCAATAATCTGTTTGCAGGTGAAAACTTTTGCATATGTACTTAGCTGGCTTCTTTTATTGCTTATATAATGTACTCATGCACTTGAGTTTATTTTAATGAAAGTGTACCACATAGCTGAAGAAATAATGTTGCATGCTGTTTAATTTCCTAAAAATATTTTATTTTTGACATAACACCCTGTGGTGGATTATGGGCACTGGGACCACACACAGAAATATAGATGTTGCATTTGTTTAAAAATAAGACCTATGGGGCAGCCCAGCAAAGCTGATTCTGTTTCAGTGCAGCTTTATGCTGTCTGCCACCAAGAGGCAAAGGGCTGGGAATGGGCTGAGTTTGGCAGATTTGTGGCAAGGTGGTCAGACAGCCCAATGCAGTGGTGCTGTGGGACCGTCCAAATGCCTCCAGCACGGTCCCACCAATGACCTGCTGCTCAGAGCGAAGGACCTGCTGCCTCACCAGCTGCTACTTTGAGTGACCTTTTGTTAAAATCATCTGGAAAAGAAGGAAAAACTGCACAAAACCTCTTCATCTTTACCCTTTTCTACATACACAATTACTGGAAGAGTCAGAGGACATTAGCTGCCCAGACAAAGGGGATCTAACTTGGCAGCACCCAGGGCAGACAGGAATGGTCCTCTAGGCACTCTCGGTCTCCATTAAAGTGAGACCTTCTCCATCCATAGGGGAAACTGCTCCCAGGCTGCAGCCTTTGACTGTCAAGGAGGAAGAAGAGGAGCTGGATTTCTGGCAGGGAAGTAGCTAATTCCTCTGTCCCATGCACCTGGCTGTGTCAGCACAGCCCTTTTCTTTCTGTTGAGTCAGTCACTTCTGTAACTGCACTGACTTTATGAACAGCTTAGTTTTAAAACACCTACCTCTTTTCAGAGCTGAGTCAAAGAAGAGTTCATGCACTTATCTTTTCAAGTGTTTTCTAAAGAAACATTTGTTTACCATTGCTGCTGGTATTGCTGCATCTAAAGTACACAGCTAACTGCATTGCAAAGGATATGATTTATTGCACTGAAAATGAGAAACAAATCTCATCCAGCACTTACCATTACAATGGCAGAATGGATTTGGGCTAGAGCACTTTCCATCTCAAACAACTTAAATCTATTAGCAAAAAAAAAGAGCTTTGCTGCAGAACAAAGAAGTAAAACTTCCAGACAAAATTATACCAGCTGATGAATTTACTGTGCCTCCCATTAGGAAGTGTTTGTGCTGAACACAAACCGAAGAGATCACTATGTATTACGTGAGATGTTATGGCTCAAGCAGACTTTCTTTACTATCGATATGATATTATTAGTACATTTCAAAGATATTTATTTAACATTAGTAGATTTTATAGGTGAACTACATGGCCAAATGAAACCTCTTTTTTTTTTTCCATTTGCCAAACAAAACATTTGTTTTACTATTCTTAATGATAGTTCTTCCAAAAATTTGTGCAAGAGTCCTTGAGAGAGATGACCAGTACCCAGGCAGCACTGCCACATCTTTCTTCCTCTGATGTTTTCTACAGGTGCCATGGCCTGGATTAGCAGATATAATCATATGATTATATGAGAGTCTCACATTTTATGTAGAAAAAGAAATAAAGTTTCCAGGCAATAGGGTAAAAGGAAAAATTTGAAATTATTCAGAAAGGAGAAGGAAAAGACAAATTCCACGTAAAGTCTTTTATAAAACTTCATGTGTTTAATGTACACTTTTAAAAAACAACAACCCACAAATGAATGCCTGGCACGGTCAGCACTCCATATGTTTGTACATTTGAACTCAATCACAGATTCTCAAGCCATCAAAATGCTGTTCCCAGAGGGAAAAGTGTCACCTTATATTAGTTACTCCCTTTGTCTGCAACTTTACAGAGCACTGAAACATTATTCTATAGAATTATTTCTGCATTGCAGAAGATATCCCTTACCATGGAAACTCAAGGGAGGGCTAGTGATATGTCTTTTTCAGGACATTCATCACCACCCTGCTATTCTCTTAATGGCTTCATCATCATAGCTGTGAAATGCTGCTATTACAACAGTACCCAGCCAGAAGGGATTCACACCATACTGGTTTGGTCTAACACGCCCAAGAGCATGGACAAAGAGAGGTAGGAACCCCCTTTTGTCACAGGCATACAATCTAAGTGCACAAAGAGAGGTCCCAGCTTCAGGAGAAATACATTTTCACATGAAAATTGTTAAAGGAAAAGTCTTTTGTCACTATGAAGGATTTTCCTAATGATTTTCTCCATGCTTCACTGAGGACTTCTGCTTTGACCTTCGAAGTGTTTGGTCAACTACTAGAATTGAAAAGACAGAGTTTTCACCTTCCTGACACAGAAAGAGCATACAGGAACTGTCACAGAGTATTGTTTCTTTCTTCTTTATTAGCTTTCTCTTTTGAATTCACATCACAATGTTAAGGACTAGACCCTGTAGGAAATGAGAGAGATGTTATTTCTGTTTGTACTAGAATTAAGGACCTTTATCTGAATGTAATATTTCAGTGATCTGAGATTCAGGCCAACCAAGTCACAGGCTTTTTGGTTATCAAAATAAAAAGGAGAAAAATTTTAAAAACTGTAATTGGTTGCATTATATAAAAATCCTGGAATGGTTTGCGTTGGAAGGGATCTTAAAGATCATCTAGTTCCAATCTCCCTGCCTTGACAAGTGCTGATCGATGAGAAGCTAGACATGAGCCAGCAATGTGTGCTCACAGCCCAGAAGGCCAACTGTGTCCTGGTCTGGTGGGAGGTGTCCCTGCCCATGGCAGGGGAGTTGCAACTGGATGATTTTTAAGGTCCCTTCCAACCCAAACCACTCTATGATTCTATGATTCCATGATTCTATGATTTTGTTAGCAGTCTCTGTTCCTTTTTTATCATTTCACATTTTAAATACACCTTAAAAGACATAATAATCATGATGCCTCCAAACACATGCATTTAGCATTTGACCCTGCTGACGCAGCTGTTGTAGCCTTTAAGGGATGATTATGGCAAATTTCTAAAACACAGTATTTCTTCAAAGCCCTGCTCTACTGAGCCGCTTATGACTATTTCTTTTTTTTTGTCTCCAAAGTGCAAAGGAGATCAGAGTTATAACTGGAAACAAAAAAGGCCCCAGAGTGGTTGTGACATTCTTTTAAGGTAACTGAATTGAAAATCATGATCGATACCTCCTATGCTTTGTTTTTTTGATATTGATTCCTTCAGATTTATCTAAAATAGATACAATTAAACAAGACAATAAAAAAACTTGAGATTTAAAGATATGCCTTGAGTAAAAGGACATATTTTACAGAGCATGCTGGAGGGACCCAGCCGTTTCTGTTTGCTAAATAATATTACTTCATGAAACTAAAGTTGCTATTTATCTATCACCTTTTCTTGTGTTTGAAAAAACAAAAATTACCTTTCTCTATTGTTTTGCTTAGCATTGCACGCAAACACACCTCTATATGCAGAAACACAGCACTGCAGGGAGCAGAAGTCCTCTTCGCTGGCTCCCAGAGCCACTGAGGACCAAACCACTTCAGTTCCAGCCACTTCTCTGCTCTGCAGCAGATCCCCCCTCTGAGTTGACTTTGTGAATCCCAGGATTTAGCAAACATCAGTCAGTACTTTAAAGGCAGAAGCTAAATAACATTCTGTCATCAGCACCATAACAATAAAAATATTTATCCTGAACTTGTGCTGGGTGCCACCCACCTGTCTCTTATCCAGTTCTTGAAAGCTGCTGATGTCCCTGTATAACACTGATTTTCTACAAAACTGTAACACTCTTAGCTCCAGTCTCTTTCTGTCAAGCTGGCTGAGGTGAAGCCTTACCATGAGTGCCTGTATTAAACTAAGAAGTCTGCCAACAGACAGAGCCTGAAAGTTTTGTACTGGGCTGACAGCAGGCTTCCTCCTGCGCAGATTGCTGGTTGCAGCAGTGCTTGTCGTTAGATCCTGACAGAAAGCATCACCTCCAGATCACACCTGGCGAGGCAGCCTGATGACTCCTGTGCAAAATGACAAGGTTTTCTAACCATCAGTACTCAACATATCTGTGAACAGAGGAATAAAACCAATATGTGATAAACACAGGCAGCAATGGGAAGGTATTCACTCTGCACGATATTTTTCATATCGCATACCAGCTAAAAACTCAATGTGCCCACGACCTATTCTTTGGCACTGCAAAATTAGCAGCAAGGAATTATCAGCGAGTCAGAGGGCTGTGCTAGGTCAACTTTTATTCGCAGGAATAATGTAGGCATCTCTCATTCCCTCTGAGGAATTTTGATAGAGCCAAGTCATAACTGAAAGGTATTACTATTTGCATATTTAAACTGTTTCATTATCTTATAAATGCCTCTAATCACCATTTGCATGCTAAGAGAAGAAGACTGGTAACAAAACTGAATTGACATAGGAAATTAATGCAAATATTTCTTCACAACCTCATTGATCAAAAGATTTTGTTAAAAAGTTTATTTATGAAGAAAAAATTAACAAAATTATATAAAATGTGTTTTGGCCACTATGACTAAGAAAATTATAGTAATAGTTTCCATAATAGACTCTTTTAAAAAAAAATTGTAGAGAACAGTTACATTTCTACAGAAAGCTACTTATTGCATTTATCTTTTCTATTTCAAGCTGGGGCAGTAAGTCGTGCTTAATTTTAAACATGACAGGAAAACTGCCTGACAGCTCCAGCTGTTCTATCTGTATTTTGCACCAGAGCAAAAATATCTGAACAAAACTTCAGATTAATCACCCTGAGCTATATTGAAACCATTGAATTCTTAAACAGTGAAGGAGGTGTGATTTAAAAATAAATAAATCATGCTGAGATGTCTGAACAAAATTCCTGTAACCTAGCATCCCCCACAAGTACTAGTTACAAGATACAGAGAGACAATTTAGAAGATACAGAAGACCAAGATACCTAGATCATCATACATATTTTATATTTTTCCTACCTATAAGGAGCAACATTACATGCTATTCAACTTACTCGGGGTATCTGACTGTCTTTGCACAAAACCATAAAGCACTGAAAGATGATGCTCTTACCCTAAGCGTACTACACCACAGCTAAGCCTGAAAAGAGAAAACCTTGTCCTGTGGTCCTTGTCTAAACCATGACAAAAGCAATGGGAATCTTGCAGTGATTTCAGCTGGCTGTAGGCAAGGTCTCAAAAGCAAAACTGTATGATTGCTCCTGTACCCATGTGCAGCCAGACTCTGCCTAGTTGCATCCCAGGTAGCAGAGCTCTTTTCCTTCTTCCAGACCTGAAGCATCCCATAAAAATTAATGCTCAACTAATACAATCTGATACAATATGCATTAATGTTAACCAGTTAATACTTCATGTGTACATCAGGACCTTCTTCCCCACACAGACCCTGCCTGGGGTTCTGATCTGTGGATGCTAAATCCCTTCTTCCTGAGCACCATCGGAAGTCACTGAGATTGTACATTGGGAAAGGGGAGTGGAACAGTAGAAATTACTGATTTTCAGTCACTAGGCTGGTCTGAAAGGAGTATATTTAGCTGTCTCAATGAAGCATTCAAGGGATCTATTTCTTACTTCCATTTTTATTTCATTAGACTCGAGTATAATTTTAAGGCAGATGTTTTCCAAAGATAAACCAGAAATGTTTTACTGTAGATCATGGTAAAACTAAGTTGTTTAGGTTTTTTTTTAAATTAAATCATTTTTTTGCAAAACAATTTCATGACACAGCAAGTCTGGCAATGCTGCACTAGAACGGACAGCTTTACCAATAGAAACATTTGCCTAGATCTTGTCAGCATGTGGCTAATTTGCTCAGAACCTGAGCACACTTAAGGAGAAAACAAATTAATTTCTCCACCAGACTAAGCACAACAGAATTCTGGGACACTCCTTGCATAGTTAAAATTCTTCTAAATTGATCTTATATGCTTTTGAAATAACCGTAAATATAACAAGAATCTGCATTGTCCACCCAGCAATTGCTTTCAGATAACTTTTAGCTTGTTTTGCCAAAAAGATATAATTAATTCTTTAAATGGTACTAGTCTGGCTTGAAGAAAAAAAAAAATCCTGGTCAATAAGTGTGTTCAAACCAGCTTTTGCAAAGGTTTAAGTCCAAAAGGTCTCAGAGCTACCTTGCTGCCCCCAGCTTGATAGTCATACCCCAGGAGAGAGCATCCCAGAGGACTTGTTCTCTTCTCTGTCTTGTCATGAGAGAGAAGCTCTTCTGCTCCAGTTTATGTATTGCACTTATTTTCCTGGGTACACTGAGTAAGGAGAGACATGGAAAAATCCTCCCAGACTTCAGTACCAGAGATGCTCTAGATGCAGAGATACAGAGCACCATGAGCTGAGTACTCAGCTACCACTGTCCCCCCACCCAACTCCAGCATATGGGTGCGCCAAGGAAGTGACTAATAAAAAGAAAGGGTATTTTATGTCGTTCCAGTCCTGCACAAACTTGGTATTGTTATTGTAAAAAGTCTCTGTGAAATTAACAGGGCAATAGGAAAGTCAAAATGGTGTGACGAGCAGGCTTCATCAGATTCTGGTATGCTGTACTGGAAGTCTTGTCTCCATCAGCTCTCAGTGCTGGCAAGGAAGAGGAAAGGAGCAGGAAGATCCCAACACAAAAGGTATGTCTACACATCATCTACTAGCTGAAATACATGTCCCACAACTCATATGACAACCAATGCTAACCACAGTAAGTGCAGTTTAGTCATGAGCTACAATCTTGATGGGAACTGCAAGCACAGGGTATGCAAAGTGCGGCTTCTTCAGGAATGTGTCATCAGACCAGAGTGTGGGATGGGTAGGTCAGATCCCATCAAAGGTAAGAGTAAGATGACATCTTTCCTGTGTTACTTCCCAAGGCACTTTGGGCTCACAGGGGTTTTCACCACCTGCTGAGTCAAATCTCCCTTGAGCACACGGTGCTGTAGCCAAGGAGATGAGTGGTGTCCTCAGTCTGCTCATGTGCATCTCTAAGACTCAGCTCTGCTCAACTCCCCAAGCAAAACTTTGCTCGACCTAGGGATGTGTTACAGGAGTAGTGAAGGCACACAAGACATGGGGTCCATTTGCATCCAGAGCTCTCTGAGGCATTGTTTTTCTCCTAGAGGTATTGCCTGCTTGGTGGGCCCAAAACTTTCAGTCCCCCAAAGAATGTCACAGCAATTCTCAGCCCTCCTCTCCACAACTTGTTTTTTAAAGATGCCTTGCTTAAAGGCAGATGGCCTAATGCAGATAGATATTGCAAAATACTTTTCTACTAATCTCTCAGCCTATAGCGCAGTAGATTTTGGTCTGGGGTTTTATAGCTCAGAGAAAGAGGCAAGTTTGTGTCCAAGCCTTCTGGGAGATAAAGGATGTGTATTTAAAAAAAAGCTGGGGGGCAGGGTAAGGGCAGAGAGCAAGATTAACAAGTTGTCCTTGACCCTGGGTTTTGGAAAGGCCCCATTCATTTGATGATGACATGTCCCACCAGAAGACACCCCAAATTAGTTTGTGTAGATACCACCAGAGTAATGGCACATCTGTGTGACGCTGTAGGTTTCTGGGAGCACAGGGATAGCTCCATCCCCTCCCTCACCTCACGCCTACCAAAACAGAATCCAGACTTTTGCCCTCATGATACCCACCCCATAATAGCAGGATCCCAAATTATATTCAAACCAACCTTCATTTTCCTCTTCTTCTCACACTGGGATCTACAAGCCCTCACTCACCAGAGTAACACTACAGTAGTGTTTTTCCCCCTTGACTTCCCCAGTCCAGCCAGATCCTGAGCTGCAAGCCCTGGCTAAGTTCCCACAGGCACAGACACAGTGCCACGCTGCTCCTAGCCAGATGAGTTTGGAGACACCCAGACACAAATAAGCATCAAACATCGTTCAATAGGGACACAGATGTTGAGCAGCAACTCCTGACCTACAGCAAAGAACAGGCTCAGTCAGTTTACATGGTCAGCTGCAGAATTACATTCAAAAGAGAGGGGAAGCCTCTCTCATTGTCCCTAAACACCATGTTTAAGCCACAGATTCCCATACCTTTTTCCTGCAAGGGAGAATGAAGTCCACCTGCCCACTCAAAACTCCAAGATGAGATTATTTCATCTGTAGTTGGGATGTCCATGGTAAAAACGAGCCAGGACAAAAGTAGCCAAGTAGGCAGCCTTGCTAGAGAGCAGTAGACACATCTGTCTGGGTCTATGTGCTCTAGAGAGCAAAGGAGCACATGCAGCTGGGAATGAAGAAAGTCTCAACCCTTCTGGTCATTCCTCTGCTTACCTTCACAGTATCCTTCTGACAGTGGGAAATGTTTACACTGGAGAGGGTAGAGGCTTAAGTTCTCTCCTCCTACTCACTAAGGAAGTTTTTGTTGAAGTGAGTGGTCAAGCTCAAATTTTTGTATCCTCTTATTAAACTAAAGATGGCTCAAGAGCTGTGCTGGGAGTGGCATTTACCTGTGCCTCACAATATGATATAAAACATGTTATTTCAGAAAATAGAGCTAGTGTCGCAGTACACCTACACATATCCTCTTTCTTAATGGCCTTTCAGTTGTTAACACATATTTTCCATGAATAACTTACCTACTGCAAAGAACAGGCTTGTCATGTCAGGCTTCTTCATGGTAGCAGCAACAGGGAAGAGGCTGTATGACATTATGACAGACACAGCTGAGAAGTATGTAAGTCTAGATGAGGAATTTGAGGGTACCCATGGAAAGCCCAATCCACATCCTTGACCTCAATATCATTCCTAACCCTGGCATTACTGTCACTTTTTTTTGTGGAAGAGGAGGCAGGAAGGATCTTCCAAGGTGGAGAACCACAGACAGCAAAAGCTCCTAGTTGCTAAGAAAACAAAAAGGTCAGCAAAAGAGTAACTAACAGATAACAGCTTGTCAACCAGGAGAACATGGCAGGGTTGTCACAACAGCTGTCTCACCTTAACCTGGAAGGCTGCCTCTCATGTTTTGAAAGTAACAATGACACCCAGCACATGGACCTCTCTGCTACGCAATGTAACTCCTGCTGAGGAACAATGATCCTCTGGCAGACACCTCTGCCATCTCCTACATCAGCTTCTTCATGAAAACTTCATACTACCTTTGGGTCCACAAAGCTCAAAATTCCCAGACACCCGCTCTGCATAGAGTCACCAAGTAGCACAGACTTTTTGGCTATGGGCAGTGAACATTTTTTTTAATTCAGTGAATTTTAAGGCAGTGAATTTTTAATAACTCAGAAAAGACGTAGTAGCTCTTTCATGAGAGCTGAGCATTTGCAGGATTCCCACAGCACGAACTCAGCCCAAGCAGAGCCTTTGTCACGCAGACATGAGCAGGACCAGCCCAGGGGCACCTGCAAACCTCACAAAAATCATACAGCGCAGAAGGCAGCATTTCGGAACATATTCTTGAAATACAATATGATGAATTCTGATATTCACAGATGACAACTTGTTTATCCACGGCACATCTTCCCCATGCTTCCTTACCAACCCCATTTTATCTTGAGGAAACAATCAAACCTTCCTGCCCTGCCCTCCCAGGCTGCCAAAGGAGTTCCAATTAGTGTCAATTGGGATAATAGCTCTATTTGCATTTTGAAGCTATTATTAGCAAGTTGTCAGTCAGCCAGTAATTTGTATCACTTCAGTATAATGAGTATTTAAATATTTAAAAAGAGAATGTTCCTTTCCACCACCCCCTTCCTTTTTGTGCTAAAATAATAATGGTTTTAATCAAAAGTAATTTGTATTAATATACATTTTGTCCCAGGTGTTAAGAGCAGTCTTCAAGAGCAGTGGTGAGAGATGTTAAGTACTACAGTTTATTAATATAGACAACTACTTCTATCCCCAATAGTAGCAGAAATGGAGGCTGCTTTTGGAACAAGATCATTTTGGTTCTCCTCTTGGCTTCTGCAAGACAATTATGGTCTAGGAATCGAGGTCAGTTCCAACAATTTTATGTACCTGGGATTATAATTCTCTAAAGGACTACTTTGGACCCAATTACTTTCTTCTTCTTAGTGAAAATTCCACAGTTAAGCACACTGTACCACAAAAAGATAAAGGCACAGGACCTCTGCCCAGAATGAGCCTGGAGCAGGTGACAGGTTGTGTTTGTCAAATCAGAGAGCCACCTACACATTGTCATTACACCACTGATGGTGGCTGGGGGATGTTTCCTGACAGCTCAAGTCTGGATTCTCAGGTATACACAGTCTTCAGCTGTTCATCATCACATAGAGCTCAATAAAACTGGATTGGCCATTTGCAGGAATCAGAAATGCCTCCAAATTCATATGGTGTACTGTATTTTATAATGTATATTTTTTAAAAAATATACCATTCTATTGAGAAAGAAAGCAGAGGTATGTCCCTAAGTCTTTCTGTTGTACATCTATAAAACTTCCTAGTAGGATTCATAGTGTTCTCTCTATATGACTATCTGAAATCCTATGATACATGTTAATCATGACAAAAACTGGAAAAAACCCCCACCAAACCCTTAACTACTTCAGAGTAAAATTGACATTTTTCATTCCCCATACCAGTATTACTTTCTGTCCTCCCTAGAACTGACAATTTATACCTCATATAACTCATGTTTTTAATTTCATAACTGGTTTTTAATTACTTCCAAACTGACTATTGAATGCCTTCAACACTAATGCATTCAACTCTCACTTGCAGCACCATCATGAGAAGCTCTGCATCACACCTTTTGAACAAGAGAAATTAAACAACATTTTTCTTTTCTGCTTGGCTTTACTCCCATTCTAATGCAGTCCTTATTAAATTCCCTTCCATAAAACTCACACAGAAACCCCACCGACAAGCACGTGTGAAGGCACAGGCTAAAAGCACAAGGAGAGCAGGATGGAAAGCAGCCTTCCCCAGGGATGAAAAGCTCGTTTGCATGGACACCCCAACAGCGGCTGCCATCTGCCGGCTAGAAAAATAAAAGGAAAAAAAATCATCCCTCGAAGAAACCTCTCGGCCCGAATTCGACATACTCTTTTTGCCTCACTGGAGGAAATGTGTCTATCTGTTCATTCCTTGGACACAGTCCATGGGGAATGGACCTTGGAAAGCAGCATGCATGTACCTAATTTATCTGTTACATCCCGTAGTCACTACCCCTACCAACTAGCAAGATATCACAGCAGCATAAACAACTTCTTTGCTTCATCCTCCTCACTCCCTTGTCTCCTTCCTCAAGCTTTGTAAATAAAAAAGTAAAGTTACTAATTTATATTTAAATAGAATTAAAATTATTAAATTTAAGTAAAAGTAAATATTTTGTGCATTGCCTGCACCAAGAGGTAAGGTGATTCAAAATTTTCTAAGGCTTTCCTAATCACAGCCTTTATGTCAACTACAACATCTATGTAGATATGTAAATATCTCATATATAAATTAAAAAAACCCAACACAATGGGCCCTGAAATTCCCAAATGTGGAACCATGACAGGCATCATGCAGGTGTAGTATGTGCTTGACTATCCCTAGGAAAGTCACCAAGGAACACGCAGCTCACGTCACTACAGAAACAAGCAGGCTTCAGCCCCACTCTCCTTTGTGGACACTGTTAACAGCCAGCTTAAACACAGGCTTATCTTGTATTAAATCCTCCTTTGACAACTTCTCTCATTTACTAACGGGAATCGAATGTTAGGTCTCTGTCAGAACAAAAGACTAAGTCTGACACCTGCCTCACTACAACCTCCTTTCAAACCTTTCCACATGGAATACTCTGCCCAATTGACCAAGGGTCCCCAAAGTCCTGTCAAGTGCTCCCTGGCTCCTACATGCTGGTTTGTACTGGGGAGCTTCTAGAGAGACACGATCAGGGACACTTGTATGTGGACACAGTCAGTGAAGCTCCACACAAACCAATTAACTTGAGGTTAAAATAGCAGATAGGCTTTATTAAAAAGATGAAGGGCACGGGTGTCACTGAGCAACACTAAGTGACTTGTAGGTCCTGTACTCTGCAGTTCTCTCTTTGGAAGATACACTGTTTATTTCTCCTTCCTCAAAAGAGGCAGAGATTGCTGTGAATATACCATTTAATAATTTAATCAATTCAAAGCAAAAAGTTAAATCCATTAAAAAAACCCAACCCACACTACTTTATCCACTTTGCAAGAACCCTACAGATTCTCCTCTAGCCTTCAGCAGTTCTGCAAGCCAAGGACTTTCCATCTCCTCCGTCCCTGGTAGACCTCTAACTGTAATTCCTCATCCCCACCTCTGACACACTACTCAAACCAACTTACTCAAGCTGTCAGAATAGCCTAACATAATTTTCTACAAAAGAAACGGTGAAAAGGAGGCAACTGTTGCAGGAAGAAAGAAAGATTAAAAGTAAAACTGGACAAGACAGTATTGCACACCGGACCCGGTCCCATTCCCTCCTGTGACAAACTACAAACACGTCTGCAGCCAGCAGATGATCCAGAGTAGCTGTTGTCTTACAAAAAAAAAAAAAAGGAACAAAAAAGAAAAGAGAAAGTACAGAGTGTCACAGAAGCCAAAAAGGCTGTACAATTCGAGTCTATGCATGGAGAAGGGATGAATAGGTTTTTACTCCTGAGACCCCTAATATTTACACCTTTAACAAGAATAAAGCAGCAAACACTGTATTTTTCCTTTGCACATCAGTAAAAAGATAAAATAATTAGGATCACCAGTCTAAGGTCTTGCCTTACTATATAAATCCCCAAAGTATTAGGAATTTAAACAAATTATGGTGGACTTCCTTGAATACCTGATCATGTTGCAGCAGAAAGTACATTCGCATAACGACCCCAAAATGTGTTGAGCCTATTTTTACTTCAGACAAATACTACTGGCTTACCATTTTGGCCTTGGAAGTTTACAGTGAGTATTAAAACTTATCTTTATACAGCAGTACCTAATCAACATACTCTATATTCCTCTCATAAGTCAAAATATACTATACTGCTTCGAAGAAATCCAAAAAGACAAGCAGATGGCCCTTATGCAGAGAAGGCTGCAGGAATGCATCACCCTTACTCATCATATATTCATAAATTACTTTTATGTGCAAGTTTATGTCAATATGGCCACTACAGGCCATAGCCAGGCAGTTCATGGGCTCCATAGTACCACGGAGAGTTTTCAGTAAGGTTTCTGGAACAGATTCAAACATAGGATTAGGGGAGAATAATAAACAGACAATCAATCAATTTATGAAAAATTTAAATCAGAATTGCTTATATTTTATCTTTTAAATAACAATTGGCTTTGGTTTCCTGGTCAAGAGGGACAATAAACTAGACTTCTGTCTTCATAAAGAGCATGATGTTAATCAAGTCAATCTGAGCACACATATGTTTTTTGATCACCCTTATGTTTAAGTTACCTTTAAAAAAGCAGTCCTCACACCAAAGTAATTAATAAAAAGTTGTCCTGGGTTAGAAGTAATTTGTTTTTTCAGTAGGATATTAGAACTTCTTGTGTTTTTTGAAGAAGCTTTTTTATTCATTTTTCCAAACAAAGTGTCTGATCCCACTGTCTTCAATGATGCATTGCCTGACTAAAATCTATGGTTAGTAGGTTCGATTCACCACTCATTTGGCCACCTGCAATTGAGCATCAACACAGTCTACCTTTTCATCATACAGGTGGAAAAAGTCTCACATTAAGTGAAAAACTTCATCAGACTGATACAAGTCACCCTGTTAACACTCCATTTTCAAGAATACTAAATACATTCAAAAATTGAAGGCCCTGAGTTCAAAACAAAGACATAGCTCATTTTCTCTTTTCTGTTCTGCTCTTTGATAACAGCTACAACATCTTTAGACTGTTAGTATATTTATAAGATTCAAAACAACCTGCTAGTGGCTATACAGTAATGAATAAGATTCCCACTAATTTAATTAAGTAACGCCCAGCACTATCACTAGTAAGCATCTCTACATAGCTATAAATATCTTAATACCATTTGAAAACCAGACCAAGGTTCTCAGGAATGCTTAGAAAGACGTTCAGAATACAATAATACAGATTATCCAAATCCCACAGCGAGGAACACAAATCACAAAATATTTAAAGCCAAATTACTCTTTGCTCAGAGGGCCTCCAGCAGGTTACATCACACCCTTATTCAAGTCCTCAAAACAGAACTCACATTGAAATATATTAAGTAACTGCAAAATTTAATACAATTGAGGTCACATAAGGAACAGAGCTGCCAAACAAGGCAGTTCCTTGTCCATAATGTATTTTCCCATAAATTACAAAGTTTTGGTACAGCAGGGTGAATTTTTAATAGTACACCAATCACAGAAAGCTCTTATTTCCAATAGCATTGTCAAAATGCATCTTAAAGACCATTTAAGCTTTAGGTTTGCGTAATTTGTCTGTTTTTTTTAAAGCAGAGTGCACGCAAATTTCTTGCAGCACTTCTATTTGAGGGATTATTTCAAAAGCCTATTCCTGGGTAGCCGACTTGTAATGTTTCAACGTGCGAGCAGAAGGATCAGTAGCTTTAACCCATCTCGGCATCCAGTAGTGGGGCAGCCAGTTGCTCTGTCCTGGGTAGTGCTTTTCAAAGATCTGGCGGTAGTAATAACTTTCTTTCGTTTTAGGAGGATTGAAAGGATATTTCTCCGCTGCCTTTTCCAGCAGAAGGTCATCAATCTATAGACATAAACAAAACTCAAGCTAAGCTGCAAATATATTTAACTTTTACAAGTCAATTTGCTTCCAGTTAAAGAGATACAAGGATTCACCAACCACTGAATGCCCGTAAGTTTTTTAAAAAGTCTCTTTTCTAGAGGCAGAAGTTTCTGATAGGTGAATTTTCGTCATAATCTCCCTTGATCTTTATGAATACATAACTATATTTCCAATGTTGTTAATATCAGTCTCTGCATTATATGTGAGGCATTTTCCTCTTTGGGTTACAATCACCTTTGATAGTAAGCTGACAAAAATTTCATCCCTATCCTTCTCTCTATTGTGAATCAACTGGAACAACTTAAAGCGCTCTTTCTGCCACATAAGTGGCTTCCTGTTTTGTTTTCTTTCTTTTCAGCTCACAGAGAGCTGTTGACTCTGATTGTGTACCCAAGTTCTTAGCAACAAAAGACATGGGGTGCAGAGACAAAGACACTTGCAGTTGCTAAGTTGCCTAAGAAAGGGAAGACAAATAGTTGCATCAGTGGAGGTGATTTCTAAAGCAGGTAGCTTCCACTGCCAATATGCTGTCTTACTTCTCACAGCCATTAAATGAATTTGCCCCTACTACATCAATACAGGCTCAGTACAGGCAGCACAACATTGTTGCGTGACCCAACGACTTTCTTGCCTATGGATATAAAGAAAGAAAATGGGAAACAAGCAGCTGCTGGTAGGACAGTCAAGAACCTGTCCACAGGCCTGACTACACACATTTCCATAGAATTGAGTTCTGGTGTAAACTGGGTGTTATTCCATCCTTTTAATGATTAAACTACCTCTGTACACCAGAAATGATTACCCTTTGTCCAAAGCCAAAATGCTCTAAGTGCTCACTGGTTAGCAATGCAATAAGACACTTTAAAAAGCAAAGAGCTTAGCTAGGCATTGCTGGGAAAAACAAAGGACATAAACAAGAAAGGACATTATAAAGTCATTGTGATGTTATTCACTGCAAGTTCATGCAAGTGCCTTCAGTCGAAGCAGTTGCTTTGCACGTAACTCAGAAATTGGCTTTGCTGAGACACAATCCAATTTCCAATCCAGATGTTTAAATGAGGTTCATTTCCTCACACAGTCATTTCTGTCAGAATCTAGCTTTCATTTTATCTACGATTTTAAATGTCTTTAACCAACTCATATAGCTAGAAGACCATTGATTAAAGTTCATCTTGCTCCTCCACCATGAAGCCCAAGTTACTGTCATACTCCGATCTGTTCTCCTAACGAAACATGTGAGCTGCCTCTCCTTGGCAGCTATATCTAATACACCTAAATGTGAAAAACACACACACACACAAAAGTGGTATTTTACCTGTTGATCAATATAGTCCTGAAGAAAAGAAAACCAGGATTTCTTTACTGATGCAATGCCATCACTGAAAGCTTCTTTGGGTCTCCAGAGTATTTCTTTGGGAAGCAAGTTGGAATCCTCAAAGGACTCTCTTAAAAGGTATTTTTCAATTCCATTCTGTTTGCAAAAGAGCAAAATGTCATGAGTCTCCGGAACTATAGTACAAAGATCTGGCTTTAAATGCTTAAGAAATAGTTTTCTTTCAGACAGTCTGGTCAGAAAAGGGTACGAAGTAGTCCAGCAATCCAGCAACACACTTAAGAGCATGATTGACTTTGGGTAGAGGGCTTAGCCAAGGAATTCAGCAATTTGGTCATGCGTAGAACACAAATCAGTGAATTTGAAAGCTTACACTTCAGTCCAACACTAGTTCTACATACCTTTGGAATTCGCAGCTCTGCTGGTAGGGATAAATAATAAGAAGTAAGGCGATGATCCAAAAACGGGACTCTGAGTTCAAGACTAGAGAAGGGAAATAAATAGAAAAGATGCTGAATTAATCCAGCAAGTCATCTACCTACAAATTCCGTAACAATTAACCCGTCTCTGTCTTTCACATAAACCCAAGGTTTTCTGCTTTTACTTAGAAGAAATTTCACTTGCATATTCATGACTATCTGCATTTAATTCAACAATTTAGAAAGTGAAGTTTATGGTCTGCACAGATTATATAAAGATCTTGGTGATTTAGTATGCCATCTGCTGGGCAGCTTCTAGTACAGCTTCTAGTACTGCAGTCCTGCAGGATTTGCAATAAGCATTGTTCCACAGAGGCAAAAATATATCTTTTTAAAAATCTTGTTGCCCCCCCCAAGAATTACTAAGTTTCTCACTGGGATTCGCTCCAGCATTTTTAAAGATGTCATAGAACCAAGTAATTTCTGAAATCCACATTTGTTTGCATTTTCAAGAAACAACAAAAAGGAGCCTGCATGGACACCATTAAGCTATTGACTACTGATCCAGCAGCATTTGCACAAGTTCTCTCCTTCACCAGTGGCAGATATACACGTACAAAGTCTTCCTGCTTGCATTCTCATATGGATACCATAGCTTCTAAGGACACTGAAGGTAACAAATAAAATTACAGTAACTGGGTCTTTGGTAGGAAGAAAACCTTTCAGTGTATTTCCCTAAGAGACATTCCGCTGCCCAGCTCCAAAGTCAAATGAAGCTGTTATACTGCATGCTAGTAATTTCACTGTCTCTGTAGCTTCTCCTTAGATAGAAAGCTTCAACTACTTCAGGAAATACCCACCTTACAAAAAGCATCATCATTCAGTAATCACATGCTGAGAAACAGTTTCCACATATACTGACAAGATTTTCATTGCAAGTCTTTCCCCACTATCAGTTATTCTCACTGATAAAGGTACTTTCATCCTTTCTCCCATCATTTCCTCTCTACTCTTAATCCCTCTCCCTTGTCTCCATATATCTGAACACTTTAAATTCAGTTTTTATTTATAAATACAAGGGTTCTTTCTTCCTAGCAGTGCTGCGAAGCTTAGTCCAGCTTCTCTTCAAGAAATGGCAACTCTCCAAAGAGCAGCAGCCAGAGTGTGATATTAAACAGCTTGAATATGTGGTCAAACTTTTCAGCATAAAACAAATTATGAGGCAAATGTAGGTCTCCTGCACCCTGTCCATTTTTTATATAGGAAAGAGAAATTTAAGAAGGTTATAAAAATCTAGTGAGTCATTTTGTGGCAGGATCAATATACAATGCAATTTTCCTGATCAGTAAGTTGTTTACTTTGCCAAAGGTATAATCTTTTTCTTATCTATAGATGGCTTCCCAACAATATTCTCCTTCTAATTTATGTATTTCATTAATAAAATAATACTATTTTCCATAGTATACAATTTGGCGAATTCTTTAAGGTATCAGTCACACAGACTGTATCCTAACATCTCTTTATTACAGTCAGCTACCTGAGTCAATGCACACACTTTTCTCTTTAAGTATGTTTTTTAATTTTTTCTTTGCATGCTGGTTATCAGATTCAACATTCCTTTTTGTCTAAACTTCAATAAATCCAAACCCAAACAAAACTTTGGCTTCCCTCCTTAACTCTGCATATTTATATTTCTAATTTGTTGCTTCTACAAATGCCAGTGCAATCCCAGACTGACACTCGCCTTTCTGGTAGTTGTAGACAGCAATAAGGTCTACCCTTTGCCTTCTTTTCTCCAGGTTAAACAGCCCCAGCTCCCTCAGCTACTCCTCATAAGACTTGTCTTCCAGACTCTTCATCAGCTTCATTGCCCTTCTCCAGACATGCTCCAGCACCTTAATGTATTTCTTGTAGTAAGGGGCCTAAAACTGAACACAGAATTTGAGGTGTGGCTTCACCAGTGCCGAGAACAGGGGATGATTCCTTTCTTACTCCTGATGGCCACACTATTTCTGATACAAGCCAGGATGCTTGGCCACCTGGGCACCCTGCTGGCTCATAGTCAGCCGGCTGCTGACCAACAGCCCCAGGTTCTTCTCCATCAGGCATACTTCCAGCCATTCATCCCCAAACCTGTAGCATTTCATGGGGTTGTTGTGGCCCAAGTGCAGGACCTGACACTTGGGCTTGTTGAACCCCATATGGCTGGCCTCGCCCCATCAATCCAGCCTACCCAGATCACTCAGAAGAGCCTTCCTTCCCAGTCCCGAACAACTTGGTATCATCTGCAGACTTACTAAGGGTACACTGAATCCCCTCATTCAGATTGTTTTTTAAGTTATTAAACAGAACCAGCCCCAATACTGAGCCCTGAGGAAGACCACTTGAAAATCTTTTAAATCATGCAAGTCCTCAGCGTCCAAGAGACTACAGTTTACCCATGTGCTGCAGTAGTTCTGTCTGCACGAAGCACATCAAACAGGTACAGCTCCTTCAGAAGCCTCTCGCTCTCTTCTGCAGCTTCTTCGGGAGATGGTGCCTGTAACCAGACATACACAGGTATCACACAGACATAATACAGCTGCACTGAGTGATCTGTTATTTGCTGCCCAGGGTTTGAGTTGTGATCATCACTGAGTGCTCTCAGAACAGGCAAAGACCATATACAAGAAATAACAGTCTCAGAAATTTAGAATTTTAAAAAAAGTTATTTTTCAAGTAATTAAATGGGATATCATGTGTTGGATTTTATGCCACCTGAGGAGGAACTCTCAGCAAATATACAGCTGTGACAAGTCTCAAACTTCATACTTTGAAATCTCAGCAGAGATTTTCTGCTGAAGGGGAGAACAAGCAGCTCAAGAGCTTTCTTTAGAGTGAATATATTTACCTTATGGAAATATATATATCCTTGTGTCAGCTCATCTGATCCTTCTCCTGAAAAAATGACCACACTGTCTGTTTTCTTCTGTATATATTTGGACACAAGATACATACCTCAAAAAAAACAACGTATAAAGTTATTAAAATACTGCTACATGTATCATGCTAAGTTTTAAATTTAGCATTATAGAAATTTCACTCCCACACTACTTTCCTCGGTAATAAAAAACTACCATATGCTAAAATCTCATTGTTATTCAATGTCCTCAACAGCCACACAAACTAAGCGCTGCAAATACATCTAAACTGTGGACTTATACTTAGCCCTCAAACTATCAGAAACGTGTCTGTCTGTGATCCTGGGAACAGTGGAGGATTCCCATGGGAACTCAGACAGGAGTTGTTCTGACTCAGTTCAAAATTAAGCACATGATTAATTCCAGCACAGTCCTGAACAAACCTTCTAGCTTTGGAGAACAAAACTACCAGCAAAAGTTGCTGCTTAGCTCTCTGCCACTGTGGACTGAACTGGGTGAAGCTCTTTCTTCAATTTTTTTTTTTTGAGAATTATTTATTAATCAGAATTATGCCTTCCCCTCATTAATCTTTCTAACCCATACACTTTTATAACAAATGTATTATAGAGCTAATGAAAAGGACCTAGTTCATTATTTTTTATACTAAGCAGCAACCACAAATAAAGATGACAGATGAAAAGTTGGCTCTATTTTTCAATTTTTTTTTTTAATATTTCACATTGCAAATTCCATTGAGGGACCTGGGTTTTCAAAGCTGGGTTGCCTATTTGGCTTACTAACTTCTTTTACAATGTTTTAGGCTGACACAAGGTTAACTGGGTAAAGTGTCGTAGCTGGCATTACACAGAAGGTCACATTGGATTAGAGCTTTTCATTCTTAACAGGTTGGCAAGTCTTTGTAAGAAGCTGCTGGTTACTTCCTTCATTTCTCAGAATCAAACATACATTATAAGAAACCTACTTGGCTTGAGTGTTCATGTGCTATTACAAGGTGACAAGACTACTTCACTTCAGTATTAAAATTATGCAAGGAATAGGTTAATCATAACTGCTTTGCTAACATTACATTCAGTAACTCTCATAACCTGTAAATTTTCCCCCTTCCTCCATGGTTCATACTTATCAGAGCAGAAAACCTAGACCTGTAGGTCTATCATTTTTACTTCATGTAACATTTGTTTTTCATCCCAAAACTTCAGGAACAGCTCTTGACAATTGTTTTGTACAGCTGATGACTTTGAAACCAGTAACTGGTTTTGCCTAAGTGTAGTATCACAGACAAGACCTGGGAGTCCCAGTTCACAGCTCCTGTGACAGCTAAAGGATCCTGTAAATGACTACATGATTTTGCATAAAATTTTCTTCAGGTGATATTAAGCAAAGATTGCTTTTAAAAAAAATCTTACCAATTGAAGCTCTTACTGTTGTTATATCGTAGGTTTCCAAGGAGAAGATAACCTCCTCTATTGCCTGAATTCCCTCTTCAGAATTAAATATTACTTCATGATGTTCACTGCCTATATGTGCTGCCACCTGTTTGTAAAAGTACAATAATGTACTCCTTTTCAATGAAAACATTTTTAAAAATACACTGTGTTTAAAACACACTTATCAAGTAAAAGCATCAGCTCCCTTCTGCCAAAGTGAGAATCATAGGACATTAGGCCAAGGAAAGACAACACTGTAGCAGCCCATCTGACTTGCAGTGGTACATTCACCAGAGTAGTCTCCCTAATTACAGTGTTCACTCATGATTACAACAGACCATCTGTAGAGGCTCTAAATACTCTAGGTATTTGTCCTGAAGAGAAAAAGTAGCTCCAACACCATGACATCCAGAATACCTACAGGGTACCCCAGATGCCTAACAGCTTGTACAAGGCTCTTAACTCAGTAAACCAACAATTAACTTGAAATATTTTAACACATACACAAATGCCATAGCACAGGAACCATAGCATGGAGATTTACCCTAAAACCCAGAGGAAGAATTGAGACAACTCCATAGAATCATCCTTTTCATAATAATGCAATGGGAATCTGCCACAAAAGTCTTCCAAATGCAAGAGAAAACAGATAAGACTCAGTTATGTCTTTCATAAGATTTAACTAAGCAGCAAATGTTGTACTAAATGATATACTGCAAACTGATTCACATCATAGTAACATATGAATATTCAGTATTACTATTAATACCATACTATGAAATTAGCACCATTAATATACAGTGTTTAGCATTCAGCAGCTCAGAACAAACTGAAAACAACGCTTACTACACCTTTCTGGCAGCCACTAAGTCGGGACTGTTTTCCATTCCAATTGCAAAGGTTTGTAATGGATAATTGATGTTGATTTCTTTCATGAGCTTCAGAAGAACAGCTGCAACCAAGCTGGAATCTAAGCCTCCTGCCAACAAAACAAATTATTTGGTTAGGTGTCTGATTTTTGTTTCCCCTTAAGGACATTGACTCTAGATAGCAGAATGTCATGACTTGCTTCATTGTAGAGTTGTGTAAATCCAAACTATTTCTTGTGGAAGTGCGCATTTACCCTTGCTTAATAAGGGAATCAGGCAAATATAGTGGAACATCTTCAGTTGACAGTTACAGTACTTTTGGTGTCAGGAGCACCAAAGGAAATCCTCGTTTAAGATACAAAGAAAGCATTCTGAAAAAATTGTACCACTACAGATCACACCCCTTCTCAACTCTGGTATAATGGGATTTATTTTCCATTTCAAAACTGCTCTCTGTGCTCTTCTTACCAACACATTTCATACCCTACTAACTGAACTATGCAAATATTTTTGCTTGCTGTTTGAACAAAAAGAATTAAGTAAAAGAACACAACATTTAGTATAAGGATCCCACTCTTCCCCAACCATTTTTCAAAAGTGTTTACACATTTTGAGTGGAATTAATTTTTTAAGCATCACTTCAATGTGAAAAGGTTTATTAGTGACATTCTTTTTTTCCCCTCCTCTTCCTTCCCAGAGGATGACAGTGGAAGGATTTGAACATTTTGGAAAACAACAAAATAAAACCAAGAGATGCAAAAGGTGCCCAGATGTTCTCTGAGGCTCCACCTTTTTGTACAGAGCAGCTAGTTCTGCTAATCCTTGACTACTTCTACTCCATGATCTCCTTAGAAATACTGAGCAAAACGCAGTACCTGCTCTCTCACATGTTCCTATAATTCTGACAAGCACAAGGCAAAATCATCTTCTCTTTGTTTCCTAAAGTCTGCAAGTGGTTTTACAGCTGAGTACATTAGGATCCATTCCCACCCTGACACCCTTTGCGGGCATCCTACCTTGTAAAAAATCTCCTTTTGTAGAAAGTTACATGCACAGTCTAAGAAAAGGAGAGCACAGAAATCAAACTGAGTGCTCAGGATGTGGAAATTGTGGAAATAAAAACCTTAGTTTCCACTGTGAAGTTGCAGGACTCCCTCCGTGACTGGAAACATAAGCACTTCTCCAACCGTGATGATCCAAGCATTGTGGAGCACTTAGTTTTGCTACTAATACATTCTGCATGCACATTGGAAGAGCTGCTGACTGTCTTCTAATCTTACATCTGAAATTTGGGGTTTGAACAGGCTTTTTACTGAGGCTGGAATCTTCCAGCTCTGTGTATCTCCCTGTTTCATTTACCACCCTCCCACTTTTTATGATGCCATAGTAAGGAGACGATCCAACAGTAACTCCTAGACAGTTCCCTCTCATTCAAATGCATATTTAATAGAGTTCATGACAGATGAGAGTAATTACTGATGTTCAATGCATGCATAAACAGCATACCAGAACTCTAGCCACAAGCACCACGTGCTACCAAACCACAGTAAACAAGACGTTGGTCCCATGGCTACAAAATGTTACCCCTATGAAGTACCTCTGTAACACTGAACCACCAGACTACAACACTGATCAGCTAAGTCAGTGAACAACTTCTTGCACTACAAGCTATTACCTTACCCGAAAATAGGTAGCAAATGCTTTTGGTCTAGATGCTCCCCTGTAGTTCTAACTGTTCAATGTCTCATCAAGCCAACAGCCCAGCACACAGTAAACTTTAAAAGCATAAGACTTTCAAGACACTCAAAAGCTATAAAATTGTATCAAGAAACTAACAAGTTCTCTGTTCTGTGCTCTAAAAAGCAAACAAAGATTCAGATCATTTCAGGTACGTGCCAGCAGAACAGGCAGTATGCTTTCCCCTAACTGGTAGAGGATGAGCAAAAGACAGACAAGACACAGAATCATTGAGATTCTTGCAACGTACCTGACAAGAGACAACCAATCCTTCTGTGAGCCATCAAACGTTTTCTAACAGCATTTTCAAACAGAATACGGATGTTGCTTTTCACTGTTTCAAGATCAAAGCCTGCCCAGAGCAGAAAAGAAGAGGAAAAAAAATCCAAGAATTGTTACTTAGCCTGTGCTGGATTATGCTATTAGGAAATAAAGATATTTGTCTGAATTTTCTTTGATAATGAGGGCGTGCAAGTTCATCTTTGTAGATGACTGCCTACAAAACCAGCCCCTACATTATAAAGGTTCTTCCAGTTTCTTTTAAGTGGCACTTTTTTAAACCATCAGTGCAAATTCCACATTCAAATATTTTTTTTTCATTTTTTAATCAGAATAATAAGCAAATACTTTGTTGTACTACCTGAAGGCAGAGTTTCCACTGTATCACAAGCAGCATGGAGTGGTTCATCTTTAAAGCTATGAAATTTTACTAATTCCACTGACACAACCTTGCCAGAGGGCTTTAAATCCATCACTTCATAATGACCCGGGAGAAATGGTTCCACCTTAGGACATAAGGATGTTGAATGTTTTAGGTTGATAAGTCCTATAGATAAAATGGTGAAAAAAAAAAGATTTTAGCCTAGGACAGCTAAGTTATACCTCACCCAACAACCTCTGAACTAAAACTGTATATAAATATTTTCTCCACATTCTAAATTTGATATTAAAAAATATAATTTTAAGTCTGAGACTGCCCTGGCAGGTTACACATATAGATCTGACCCATCTCAGGCTGATGCAGATAACACAGAAACAAAGCCAGCAAGTTTCACTAATTGGTAAATAGCAATTTAGCCCTGTGTGCATTGAGAAGAGCAGTTTTCCAACTGACTACATGACATCCAGGTCAAGGTGTAATATGCTTATGAGAATTCAAGTAAAAGTTAATAACTGATTTTGTGTTTAAAACTGAGTGTAGTCAAGCTAACAAGGGGTTTGTAATCAACTACACCACTAAAGTGATTGCTTAATTGACACTGATTTAGAAACTTCGGTTCCAGACTGATCTACACTACTGTCAATGATGCCAAGAATCAGACCTGTGGCCAAACCTCATTTCCATTTCTCTTAGCGAAGAGGATATTTTGTAACTGCTGGCACCTGGTTGCCATCTGAGGAACTCCACAGAAGAGGTACTGAATTGCTGTTAGAGAGGTCATGCACTGTGATGGTTATAGGACACAGTCCCTAAAATACGCACTTCCCGGCTTCCTTCCCAAGAAGCAGAGATGGTACAGCTCTTAGTGCTACTACTTAGTACTAGGATTAGAGAAGGCAACCTACATTGGAGGTTACCATACAGCAAACAGGAGAGACATAAGCAAACGTGAAAGTCAATTTTAGCCAAAGTGCATTTTAGGCAATAAACCCCCTTTTGGCACAGTTTGGATTTGTTTATGCAAGTGTCAAGACAAGAGAGAATTCCAGAAAATTACCCAGTGCTGCAGGAAATTTCAATAAAGTTTTTAAATTCTTAGCTTTTACAGAGTAGCCAGTTTATCATAGAAGACCAGTGACAAATTCTTATTTAATTTATCATAGCATAAATCTAACCTAATTCTATAGATTACATTTAACTTTGGGGTAACATAAAACATCTTGGCCTCAATACTGCTATGATTCCAGAACACAAAGAATTACAAAATTAAATAAGCAATTTATTTTAGTGATATTAAGGACAATTAAACAACTTAGAGATTTAACGTCTCTAGGTTTTGTTTTAATGAGGTGTAGTTCTTATAATACTAAACATTTTAAGCAAATTTATTACTGAACTTATAGTTCACTTTCTCTTCACACTTAGGAGAAAAAGCCTGACAAAGTTTGTCTCTGACATCAACACTGAAGATTATTTAGGCACTAAACACAATTGCTTTTACCTTTTGCCTCAGAACAGACACCCAAAAATCCATCATCAGTCAGCACTTTAAACAGTGGTCTGACTCCATAGGTATCTCTCGCCAGAAACACTTTCCTGTTTGCAGTGTCCAGAAGGATGAAAGCAAATACACCATCTAGCATGGATGCTGTCTGTTCGATTCCTCCTCTGTTGTAAAGATGAAGGATAACCTCACCATCCACTAACGTTTGATATTCAAATCCAAACTGCTTTTGCAACTAAGAAAAAATACAAAGAAAAACACAAATAAGCATTTGTAAACATCGACTGGTTATTAATTGAAAAAACAGCACCATTCAAGTTAACTGTTTAATAAGAGAACTAAGGCTTTTTTTATGCACAAAGAATTTCCTTCTGCCTAATCTTCCTCCATTCCTCAAACTAACCTTTTCACTTTGCCTGTGCAGATGGAGTGGGAGAGGAAGAAATCAGCTGTCAGACTTAAGTCAGACTGAATATTCTTCATGTTCTTGTGGTGCTACTCTTAAATTCCTTCCAACATCTACCAGACAGGGGAAGGAGGGGGTTTCAATAAAGCACTAAAAAGTCAATAAACCCCACAAAATGAGTGCTTTAGCATTTTAACTTGTTTTTGTTTTAATTGTTATTTATGGGGTAAAGTCTTGGTTCAAATTGAGTCAATATTAAAATAACAAAGTCATTGCCCTAAACAAGATGCCTGTTTCAACAGTGATCCTTTCCTAAGTAGGTTTCAACCACAAAACTGAAAGAAAAATCTCTTTAGAAAGACAGAGGATATATAATGTAGTGTGAAAACCATACAAATTCCTGCTGATGCCAACGCAAGCTTTGCATAATGAAATTTCCCTTAGGATTGTGTGTGTAGCACAACTGGAAGTAATTCTTATTCTTTCAACAGCAGAAGAACACAATGAAAAACACAAGAAGTATTACAGACATTTCATGTGGATTGCAGGGCAAAGTGTATCTCACTTTTCAAACAGCCAGATACTTAAACACCGAGAAAAGAAAAAGAAAAAAACCAAACAACTGCCTATTCAGGCAAATTCCTAATAATGTTACTGATGTCACTGACATCACTTACAGCAGCCTAACTCTGACTTCAAAACTGTGATGTCAAAAGTACTAAGACATCTCATATTATTCATATGTTTCTGATACTACCATATTCAGTTTATGATTAATTTTAAGCATTCATTTCCAGCATGATTCAGAAACAGACACAATTTTAAGCTGATTTATATACCAAATTTGGATGATCTGAATCACTTCCCTTTACAAGTAACACAGGTAGAATGGACATCTCAGCAGGTAGCCTAGGGTGAATACAGAGGAACTGTTTGAGCAGCCAGGAATTAGGTTAGGAAAGCTAAAGCCCTAATAGAATCTGGCCAGGGACGTAAAGGGCAATAAGAAAAGCTTCTACAGGTACGTCAGTGATAAAAGGAAAATAAGGAAAAATGTTAGGCCTCTCTAGAAGGAAATGGGAGATCTGGCTACCCAGGATATGGAGAATGCTGAGGTACTCGATGTTTTTGCTTCAGTCTTCACTGATAAGGCCTCAAGCCACACAGCCCAAGTCGCAGAGGGAGAGGGACTGGGAGAATGAATAACAGCACACTGTAGGAGAGAATCGGGTGTGAGACCATCTAAGGAACCTGAAGGTGCACAAGACCATGAGACCTGATGATATGCCTTCATGGGTTCTGGGGGAACCGGCAGATGAAGTTACCAAGCCACTGTCCATCATATCTGAGAAGTCATGGAAATCCAGTGAAGTTCTCACTGACTAGAAAAGAGGAAACATAGCCCTCATTTTTAAAAAAAGGAAAAAAAGAGGAAGACCTGAAGAACTACAGATCAGACAGCCTCACCTCTGCCCAGCAAGATCATGAAGCAGATCCTCCTGGAAACTCTGCTGAGGCACATGGGAAATAAGGAGGTGATTGGTGGCAGCCAACATGGCTTCACTAAGGGCAAATTGTACCTGACAAATTTGGTGGCCTTCTACAATGGGACTACAGCGTTGATGGATAAGGGAAGAGCAACTGACACTATCTACCTGGACTTGTGCAAAGCTTGACACTGTCCAGCATAACATACGTGCCTCTAAATTGGAGAGACGTGGATTTGATGGATGAACCACTCAGTGGCTATGGAACTGGCTAGACGGTCACACTCGTAGATCTGCAGACAACAGCTCGATGTCCAAGTGGAGACCGGTGACAAGTAGCATTCCCAGGTGTCGGCATGGGGACCAGCTCTGTCCAACACCTTTGTTGGGAACATGTACAGTGGGATTGAGGGCACCCTCAGCAAGGCTGCCAATGACAGCAAGCTGTGTGGCACAGTCGACACACTGGAGGGAAGGGATGCCATCCAGAGGGACCTTGACAGGCTAGAGAGGTGAATCTGCGCGACTCTTATGGAGTTCAAGAAGGCCAAATGCAAAGTCTTGCACCTGGGGCAACCCCAAGCACAAATTCAGGCTGGGTTGACAATGGATGGTGGGCAGCCCTAAGAAGAAGGACTTAAAGATGATGGTTGATGAGAAGCTCAACGTGAGCCAGCAGTCCAGAAAACCAACCATATTCTTGGCTGCATCAAAACAAGCATGACCAGCAGGTCAAGGAAGGTGATTCTGCCTCTCTGCTCCACTCTTGCAAGACCCCAACTGGAGTACTGTGTTCAGCTCTGGGGCCCCCAACAGAAAGAAATGCAGTATTTGACAGCTTGGAGAACGACCCAAAATAACTGAGGAGCAAGACACTCTAAAAGCACCTGCATTATAAAGAGAGAAGGAGAGAGGAAAGACGGTTGGGGTCTCCCTCCCCAGTAGATAACGAAGAATGCATCTTTATTTCAAACTGATCAGAGTTGAAGACACAACTACTTATTGCCCTTCTTGTCAACTAAAAAATGATTTTTTTAGCATTGAAGAATAAGTATGTTACTATCTAAGCCAACACACTTTCCCAGCTGATCAAGATCATTTACTTCCTTTTAAATAATGAGTCACTTGATAACTTGTAAAAGTTTTTTCTGACATTCTAGTCCACCGTGTTTTAAATAGTTTCTGAATAGCCACTAGTTTTGAAATTACAAAAAAAAATGCCACATGATCCATACAATACTTAACCTGTTTGAAATTGTAGATTTCTCCATTGTAACACAGCCATAGATAAGGGAATTTCTTCACCCGGATAGGCTGCATGCCATATAGCTGATCAACAACCGCAAGGCGGTGGAAACCAAAACAACAGTTGGTAAATCCATTGACGTTCTCAAAACGAAATGCATCGGGACCTCTGTGTGCTATCTTCATGGCACTTAGACATTGGACAGAAAGGCACTCATCACTCCCAAATAGGGCCCAAATACCACACATGGTGAGGCTGTCGATCTAGCTAAAGTGGAGAAACTGTTTGATAAAAACATAAATGTTATAAGGAAGAGCTGACACCGAGAAAACACAGATAACAAATGCAGACTATTAATTGTTTAACTAACTAACATGAAGTAAGATGCTGTTTGCCCAGAATATGATAAGCAACCTCTGGCAAGCAAGAAATTAGGCTTAAGTTTACCTTTAGGTACACCAAGGTTGTTTCTGATTTTTTTATGGAGCACAAATGGAACAAATCATTACTTCAACAGATCATACCCAATGCCCCATAACACCATCTCAACAGAAACGTTAACAGGCCTCCCAGTATACAAAGGGGGCTTACAACAGAGAGGTTTTTGCCAAGTGACAGGACAAGGGGCAATGGTTTCACACTGAAAGAAGGTAGCTTTAGACTGGACTTCCACAGCACTACTGGTGGCCCAGATGAGAAAAATATGGAGTGAGCAATACTGGTGCAGTGCTGTACTCCCCTTGACATGTACTATCCAGCCCCAGTGTCCCTGGAGCTCAAGGTTTTGTGGATCTCTGAACCCAAACCTAATAGGACTTTGGGGCTGAAGCACCATGGGTGGCCCAGATTAGAATGGAGTGGAGGGAATAACGATGGCGCTCCCCTTGGCATGCCTTTTCTAGCTTAACTGTCCCTGGAGATCTAGACCTTGCAGCTCTCTGAAACCTAAGGCTAACTAATGGCAGAGGTGGGCTGAGGACCTACACATCAAGCGATGGTGCTAGGAGCCTCAGCCTCAGTCCCAAGCCGCCAAAAGGCTTGGGGTTCGGAGAGCCACAAAGCCTAGAGCTCCAGGGACATTGGGGCTGGAAAAGACATGTCGAGGGGAGCATGGTCTAATCTGAGCCCACTGTGGTGCTGGAGACCTCAGGTTCATCCCTAAAGTCCCATCAACCTTAGAGTTTGGAGAGCCACAAAGCCTAGAACTCCAGGGACATTGGAGCCAGAAAATCCATATCAAGGCGAGCACCGTGCTGCAGGAACATTGCTCAGTACACACCATTCTAACCTGAGCCCACTGTGGTGCTGGGGATCTCAGACTCAGCCCCAGGGTCACATTGGGTTTAGGCTTAGGGTTCCCCATTAGGCTTAGGCGAGCCACAGAGCTGCAGGGACACTGGGAAAGACATGCCAAGGGAGCCCGGCGCTGCACCAGCACTGCTTTCGCCACGCCTCTGTCACCTGAACCGGTGATGCCGGTGGGACTGAGCCTCAGCACATGGCGCCGGGCTCTCCCTCCGGCTGCCGGGGCTCTCCCAGCAGGCGGCCGAGGCAGCCAGCGCCGCTCCCCCCGCTCCCCGCGCCGCCCTCCGCTCACCCGCGGGCAGGGCCGGCGCCTGCAGCCGCCTCCCCTCGAGCCCGTTCGCGGCACCCCGGCCTGCCCTGCCCGCACCGCCGCCTCACCCCGTCCCAGCCGCCCTCGCTGCCGGAGCCGTCGTCCTCGCCGCGGCGGGTGATGGAGAAGGCGGCTCCTACCGGCGCCGACTCCTCCCCCGCCGCCGCTGCTGCTGGTGAAACCCGCCGTCAAGTTTCATCATGCACCTCCCCGACCCGGGCCGGCCCGCGGGGCTGGGGTCGAGGGGCTGTCACGCTGGGACGGCGAGACATGCACCGTACAACACCGCATCTCATCTCACCGAACTGCACCACACCTCATCCCATCCCATCCCATCCCATCCCATCCCATCCCATCCCATCCCATCTCATCTCATCTCATCTCATCTCACCTCACCGCACGACACTGCATCTCATCTCACTGCACCGCACCACACTGCACCGCATCTCGTCTCATCTCACCGAACTGCACTACACCTCATCCCATCCCATCCCATCTCATCTCACCACACCACACTGCGTCTCATCTCACCACACTACACCGCACCGCACCGTACCCCACTGTACCGTACCACACCGCACCGCACCGCACCACACTGCATCTCATCTCATCTCATCTCATCTCATCTCATCTCATCTCATCTCATCTCATCTCATCTCATCTCTCCGCACCGCATCACACACACATCGCATCTCATTACACCACACCGCATTGCACCACATCCCATCACACTGCACCGCATCGTACTGCACTGCACCTCACGCACATTGCACTGCACCACATCATACCACATCTCACTGCACCGCATCACATTGCACTACATAGCACATGCACCATGTCGCACATGTTCAGCAGTAAAGCCAATGCCATCATACCAAGAACATCAATGCACTGGAGACATTTAATAGTGAACAGATGTCCAAAGCAAGAGAGGAATAAACACAGAGTTTAGGGAAGAGTAAGAGGGATAGACACATTCTTTCAAATTGGCTAGAAACAGTAGATAAAAAACTTAAAACATACTAAGATACAATGTTAGCATACTGTCAAACTTGAGAGATGTGGAGAGACTTTTTTCTAGGCTAGGTCTCAAATCCAGTATTCAGAATTCATTTCAGTTAGATGACCAAAGCAATGTAAGAAATATTAAAACAAAGACGCATCACACTGCACCGCAGTGCAGCCTTTTCCTTCAGCCCTGGCTTGTGGAGCCCCAGGGCAGGGCACGGCCATGAGCCCCGGGCTCTGCCACCTTCACCTGGTCTGCTGTGAAGACCTGTGTGTTGTGCAGCACTGCTGCACTATCTGGGCTTATGAGGACAAGCCAAACACCTGCGTGTGGTTGCCTTAAAGCTGCTTTATTTGGTTTGGGAGAGAGTGTTAGCAAAGCTTACACCTCTGGAAGCATTTACTGAGGGCTTAAGATTTTGCTACGCAAAACTCAGTACTGAATAATACACACTGTGGGTAAAGAGGGATTTTGATGCCTGCCTGAACTTCATTATTGGACAGTTTTCCCTTTTTGCCTTTGAGAGTGTTACAGTAAATGAAATTTAGCTCTGAAGATGAGGATGCAAAGTGCTGAATATAAACCTTAATTCTCACACGCACTTCAAGAGAGCCATTAGTAGCAATTGCATGCAGTGCACTTTCATAACTTTAGTGAACTTGGTGTAAAACTGCAGCGCTGTGCATAAAGTTCTTCTGGTTCTGCAGACTGTCAGCACTAAATGTGATTTGTGCATAGAATTTTAAAACGACGTTTTGAGAAGCCGTTAAAAGGATATTTTTAGGCTTTATAAAGAAAAATGTGTTAAAGTGTCCTATGAGTGAGAAATAGACTCCAGCACTGACCAGGAACAGATGTAGGAGGTTTCCGTTCTGCATAGCTTCACCTGAACACAGGACTGGCCCCGGCAGAAGCAAGGCTTCGGGCAGCCATGTGTGCAGCCCTTAGAGCTGTGCACTGCTGGAGGAGCAGAGTGAAAGCACGTGCAATGGCTCACGAGTCACCACTCCAGAATACTGATTGTGCTGGGGAACACCTTATATCTTGATTTTTTTTTCCCCAGAGATCTAAATATCACAAACTCTGCATTTTGAAAAAGTACAAGAAATAACAGACAAATGTTGTATTCACCTACATTGTTTGGGTTTGGGGTTTTCTTCAGGTTTTGTTGCTGTTTTTTTTCATCAGAGACTTGCAAACAATCTGCAGTAGCCTTTGGAAGATACCCCTCATAATTTCTGGCTTTTTCCATGAGAGAATATGTTTGAGATGGTTTTGCGATGGCGGTTCTCTCAGCTTTCTGTTCCCATCCTTTGCTCTCACCAGAACTGTGCAAGAAAACAAGTTCTGAAGTTGAAAACAATGGCCAGACTTTCTGTAATATAAAAACTTAATAAAAACTAGTCTGTGGTTTCTCAGACAGGAACTGAAACCCCTTTGTTGATGGTGAAGGTTGCTATGAATGGATTCATGGGCCAACTGATTATTATGTGGAGGACTCCAAAACAGCAGAAATTCTGTTGGTGTGCCTCGGCTCAGTCCTGCACCAGCCCCTTCCATGGTAATTGCTAACGAGTAGCTGCGGAACACAGGCATTTTACACCCTGCCAGACCATCTACATAGTCATGGATGATAAAAGATGCTTAATCACCAACAGTTTTAGGGATAATAAGGATAAAGCTGAAAACATTTTGTATTTTTGGCTGTGGGAAGGAGAGGGATGTATCTTGTCTTCAGTCTCATAATTCCCTTTTCATCCAGTCTATTTTTAGCTTGACCGAATGACTCCATCTGGCCTTGAACACATCCTAAAACTGCAATAGCAATACTTTTTTTATTCCCTGTTTCCCAACCCTAACTTGCATTGCAATGGAGTCATGGGAATAGGCAGTTTCAAGTTTCCAGATGCCTCAGATTATCCTTTTCTCAGCTCCCAGTGACTGAATGTACATGATGTAAGCTGAACACAGATCACTAAGAATCCTGTATTTTCCAGCTTAAATATTTCCCTTGAAATATTTGCTGCAGAAAACTTTGCTACACGTTGTCAGAGGCCCAGCTGAAGGAGATACGCTACTGTTGATTTGTTTGTGTTTGTCAGCATCTTCAGATTACTTTGGTGTTGAAGTCTCTGTGCTATCCTTTATGCATTTACACATTCTGTTCCTGAGTGTGCACTAATAAGAATCTAACGCCATTCTTGGGGAAAGAAGTTTGTGAACAGACTCATTTCCACAGCACAGAGTAACTTTAGACAGACATTGCTCCATGATCCAGCATTGTAGTGATAACAGAAAATCAAGTGGCAAAGTGCAAATGCCCTTTCTGGCAACGGCCTGGTATATTTTCAAGGGCAGAGACTGAACTTGAAATCAGAAGGTTATTTTTCCTAATGTACCATGGCAGCATCAGCAGCCCATTGTACACTGGGAAAGATCAGTGGTGGGTAGGACTCGGGGGAATGTGGAGATCAGTTCTTCCTCCCCAGTTGCATGGGTTGACATAAATAACATATTTCATACCTTTCTATCTTCACAAATACAAAGGCATGTTGGATGCATGTACATTCACTGGGCATTAGCTGTAGTGTCAGATGTTCTGGTAACACATCTGACATCTGAAATGTATGGTTATATGCATATGCAGAGAGCAAAGGCCTTTTGGTTTTCCTTCCCTGTAGAACAGCAACACGATTTGCTCTTAAAGTTTGAGTGCTTGCACCCAGAATCTCAGGAAGAACCACATTTAAATCTCCATATCTGAGTGAGGAAAAAAAGTCATAAGAGAAACTGTCCAATTCAAAAGGCACTTGGAGAGACAGTAGTTTGAAGCAAGGTAGGCTCACACTTGGATTACTTAGTCTGCCTTTTACCCAGTGGGACTGCACCACATGCCAGCCAGCTTTGAGCTTGCAGCTTTTAAGAACTTATCGACCTAACAGAGCTGTTTGTTCCTATAATTTTGAATATACCTATTTTTATTTTTTTCCTCTCTGTTATTTTCTCTTCCTTTGGAAGACATTTAAAGGACAGGCGGACTACTTGTCTCTCTTCCAGACAAAATCTTCTGTGTCATGGTAGAAAAAGTAGTTGTCTCTCCCACTGGGAGCTCCTGTTGCTGTAGTCTCTCTTATTTAATCCGTTTTCTTCTCTTCCTAGTTAATTATGCTAAGCTTCAAAACAAATAAGACTTGCTATGACCTCGGAGGTAGTCACATCACTGAAGTGTTAAAAGAAAATCTTTTCTAGAGCCCGGGCATTCAGAACTTCAGTAAAGTACTAGGAAATATGTCTAGTGCAGCAGCAAGAGAGAACACAAAGTAAGGTGATTTGTTATTGACTAAGCACTTTGTGCTACTTCTGCATCCCCTTTTTTAACATCCCAGCCCTTCCATTATGCCCTGTGTTTCTTAGCACAGACAAGAAAGGGTTGTTGAAAGCACTGTTGGCCATACAGGGCGCGCTGCAGGCATGGCATATGGCATGCCAATGGCTCTATTGTCAGTAGGCCCGAGACCACAGAAGAATGAAACATTGCCGACTTTAACTGAATAGTGGTCTTGGCTAATGAGAAGGAATACAGTGTAATTTATTTTCTGTTCCTGGGGAGAGGGGGAGTGAAACAAACCACAAAACCCAAAGAACTACTGCATATGCTTTTTTAACCACTTGCAGAATAAAATAGAAAAATTAGTTGTCTGATACTGATTTTAAAACATAAAACAGAATAATTCTCCAGCATTTTTAGAGTCATAATGGTGGAACTAATTTGAATTCTGGTCCTTTTTTATAAAGCAAGAAAGATCAGATGTCAGTTGAATTAGCATTTAAACTAACCATTTTAGTCAATATAGCAGGATTAACTGCAAATTACAATCTTCAGTTCACTTTTTCATTGTAATTCACCTATTGCGAGACTTTGGACAATCCAATGGATGTTTTGTTTGATACCAGTAAGATCCTTTTCGTATAGAATACGGCTAAATTCTACTGTAAGAGGCATGGTTAGCTGGTACAAAGATATAACAGGTAAGTCCACGCTTGAACATATATAACAGAGGCTTAAAATACTTTTGAATGTTTTTCAGCTGGAATAACTGGGCATACTTCTGATACAGTTATTTTGACACAGATCAATTGTGCTGCTTTAGTCTTTGAAAGCACTGTATTAAATTTCTTGACTCATGTCTCCTAAATACAATTGAGAAAAACAGTGGAAGGTGAATAATAATTATTGAACACTCCATGAGGATCTTCTTTTTAAAGAAAGTTAAGATGGTTTTTGGTTTATAAAAGACTGAGAAACTATTCTAAAACATTTGACTGCAGCTGTTCTTTCTCATCACTAGGTTGAGCTGTTACCACAAAATGAGAAACTCTTGCCCGCTAGCATTGTTGGTATCAGAAATAGGGGTGCAGAACAAATACAACAAAGGTCTGCAATGAAATAACTAGACTATCAAACATAGCACTTTACAGTGTGGGAAAATAAACAACTCCATTATCACATACACTAAGCCAATTACTTTCTGTAAAGAAAAAAAAGCAATAGTGTAAGTAATTTGTTCCTGTTTTCTCACAGAAGCACACACTAAAATATAGATCACAGTAGGTGTTGGTTTCTTCTTCCTAATTCTGTTAAATCAAGCAGTATTGAACCCTTCAAATGATCGCCTTATTTCTTCATTATACCTACTTATTCTGCTTTCTCCTAGGAACGAATTCTGAATTCTGTACAGAGGTAAACTTTGGTTGTTGTTACTGCTATCTAATAAACAACATAATAGAATGTTTCTCCTCCCTATTCTTCCCTAGCTAGAAACTCTAACAACTGACTTCATAAAAATAGCTTTCTCTCTTTGCAAACAAAGAGAAGATAATTCTTTCTAATTAGAAAAAGAGTAGAAAACCTAGAATAGAAAACCAATTCTAAAGTAACTCAGAATGCAGCATCAATTTAAATAGATTAAAAGAATTAAACAGTAAATGATTGCAAAATAGAAGAAGAGTTAGTACTGCATTGTATTTCTTACTGAATACCCCATCTCTTATCACAGATATAGATATTTCTACTAATTTAACAGCATAATTTCCAATATTCATGTCAACATTTTTCTTAAGCTTTTTTTTTCTTTTTGCAAAGAAAAGTAAAGAAACACGAGCCAGTTGAACTCTTCCATCAACTCTCTTGTATATGCAGTCATACAAGGATGATACTTTATAGCAGCATTACTTTGAAACTCATTTTATCTGACAAAGATCTCCTGAACGTCTTTGCTTGGAACATGTACAAGATAGGCAAACAAAAGAATGTATCCACAAGTGTTGGCTACACCTTAAGTTGTTCTGAAATGCATATCATTTGTTAGAGATTTTATTATTAGAGAATCTGGCAGAGAAAATATTTGCACTTGTCCTGAGTAACTTTTAAGGTGCATGCCTATGCAAAATAAACGGAAATATACTTACCTATACAGAAATATATCAGTAACAAGAATGAGAGAGATGTATTTTTCTTAAGTGTTTAAGCAGGTTTTGCAAGGTCTTTTTTATAAATAAATCAGGGCTGGAAAGTAAATTCAAGTATGAGAAGCCTGACTAATTAGTATACTTATAGGTCTGATTTATGTCCATGCCAAGTAGCATTCCTTCAAAAAATCTCTGGGCATGGTCTACATAGTTAACACTTGCCAAGAGCTATTTCTAAAGAGCGGTTTCACTCCATCCACAGTGCGGCCCTCCAAGGACATCCCAGCAGGCCTCCTAACCCACCAGTGCTCCTGCATGCCTTTCCAGCATGTCCTGCAGTGCTGAAAATGAGTGTCATTTTCTCAGTTTCATGATAGGAAAATCTCATTTTGAGGGCTGCAACGCAGCCCTGAGCTTAGTATGAACTGAAAAAATGGTAAAATAGTTATACCAAAAATGGTCCCTGTCACTGCTTCATCCACAGAAACATGGATGTAGTCCCAAGCATTCTGAACCAGGCTTTGAGGCAGGTCTGTAGGCAGCACAGAAACATTGTAGGAGGTGCTTTTCTTGCAGAATTTCCAGAATGGTAGCTTGTTACATTTTGTGTGGTATTGCTAATCAAAACTACAAACGCATTTACTATTATTTAATTTTGATAAAGAACAAACATCTTTTCCTTCAAATTGTTTTAAAGGGTTCTTTAAATTTTCCCTTTTTTAGCAAGATCCAGTCATTAGTTTCTTATTCTGCATTGAAAAATGTATCACTCAAGTTTCTGTCGCACACTGGATACTAACCTGTGAGTTCACAAGAGCTTGTTGTAAGTAAATTATTTGTTGCAAGCAGACCTGGTTATCACAAATAACAGTGTAGAGATTGTACACTGTTTCAAAGCAGACAGTAATTCTATCTTCACAGATCAGTAATCTGTATTATTACATGGCAATTCCACTATTGTTTGTGCAAGAAATATAGTGAGTAAAGTTCCGTATCATAACAGGATATCAGACTTCCAGCCAGCTAGTGTTCTTACAAGTAAAAAGAAGGTGATGATACCCTTCAGCACAGAGAACTCTCTTACTTCCTTATTATATTATAATCCACTTCATCTCATGCAGTAATCAAACATATTACAGTAAATAATATAAATTAGTTTTACAGCTCTGTATATGGCTCTGACGGTTCCTGGACAGCACAGCACCAAATTAGGGTGTCCTGTCTCAAGTCAAACGTGCAAAGGTGTGGTGGTAAATTGAAACTCCATTCACCTTCCTGAAGACCTTTGTTCTGCACTGGGGTGGAAAACATTAATACTCGATCTGGTCCAATGCACCTGCAACCACAGTCTGAGTGTTCATAAGCTGATACAGAATGGGTAGTAGTTTTTTTTAGAGAAGAATTGTCTCATGGTCAAGCTAGTGGCATCTTTTATAAATAATATTAAGTAAATAAGGCATTACATTTAATCTGGTTGTTTGCTTAATAAAATAGGAGTGAACCGAGAACAAAAAATTAGCTTTTAGTCAAAATATATGGAAATTACTCATTAATATATATTTTCATGGTCTTGCCAGTGATCCACGAAAGCAATGGCATAAAGAGAGTCAAGATAAGAAAATTTACAATTGAAAAAATGTTAAGAAAACAAAACAGTTATGAATGGGAGTATGTAGAATTTGATATGGTAAAACTGGTTTCTTGTCAGACATTAGCATGTAGAAAGCTGCTTACAACAGGAAATCACAGTTTCACCGCAGGTATTACTGGGTAACCAATTTAAATGTAATGTGCGTAGTCGATGACTTGCCAAATTTCACAGCCTCACAACAGCTGTAGCTTTTTACCTTCCATCTTAACTTGGTGCCACCTTTCTTCTTTAGAAACCTATGTTCTCAGACACCTGCATATGGAAATGAAGAATTAAGAGCTGTAGCTGATCTGTGAGTGGGTTTTTATGGTGGGTACTCTGAAATGCTCTCCAGAGGGCTTAGGGGTGAGGATGCTCAGGCAAGTAGCTCAGTAAGAGCTACCTAGTGATGAGAAAAGGGATTAAGGGCCTGTTACTCTGCTTTTTTCCTGCATGTTTTAGAAGCATGCAGGAAACAGTCTTTATGTTGAATATGGGTAGCCCTCCTAGCTAGAGAAACGTCATTCTTTTGTAAATACTGATATGAAGAGCGAAGTAATTTATTTCCTTTTAAATATGTGCTTTGGAAGAGGGGGCAGGCATCTCAGGAGGACTACAAGGAGCAGGTGAGATCATGTAGGCAAAAAATTAGAAGGGCTAAAGCCCAATTGGAACTTCAACTGGCCGTTTCAGTGAAAGACAATAAGAGATGTTTCTTCAAGTATATTAACAACAACAGGAGGACCAAGGAGAATCTTCCTCCTTTACTGGATGCAAGGGGAATGGTAGTAACAAAGGATAAGGACAAGACAGATGTACTTAATGCCTTCTTTGCCTCAGTCTTTAATAGGAAGGTAAGATGTTCAAGACTGTAAAGGTGAACCCTTGATGTTCCAAGAAGGCTTGGTTAGAGACCTGCTCGGCCAATTAGACATCCTCAAGTTTATGTGGCTGGATGGGATACACCCAAGGGTATTAAGGGAGCTGGCAGAGGTCGTCCTTGCCAAACCCCTTTCTCTCATCTATCAACAGTCCTGGCTGACTGGGGAAGTGTCGCTGCACTGGAGACTGGCAAATGTAACTTCCATTTACAAGAAGGGTCGGAAGGAGGATCTGGGGAATTATAGGCCTGTCAGCTTGACCTCGGTATCAAGGAAGGTCATGGCACAGATCATCTTGAGTGCTATCACACAGCACATGCAGGACAGCCAGGTCATCAGACCCAGTCAACATAGGTTTATGACAGGCAGGTCCTGCCAGACCACCCTGATCTCCTTCTATGACAAGGTTACCTGGTTAATAGATGAGGGGAAGGCTCTGGATGTGGTCTACCTGGACTTTTGTAAAGCCTTTGACACTGTTTCTCACAGTATTCTGATTGAGACTCTCGCTGCCATTGGCCTGGACAGGTGCACCCTCTGCTGTGTAAAAAACTGGCTGGATGGCCGGGCCCAAAAGGTGGTGGTAAATGGAGTTAAATCCAGTTGGAGGCTGGTAACGAGTGGTGTTCCCCAGGGTTCAGTGCTGAGTCAAGTCCTGTTCAATATCTTTATTAATGATCTGGATGAAGAGATCGAGTACACCCTTAGCAAGTTTGCAGATGACACCTAGCTGGGTGGTAGTGTCAATCTGCTTGAATGAAGGGAGACTCTACAAAGGGATCTGGACAGGCTGGATAGATGGGCTGAGACCAACGGGATGAGGTTTAACAAGACCAATTACCGAGTATTGCACTTGGGACACAACAACCCCATGCAGCGTTACAGGCTTGGGGAAGAATGGCTGGAGAGCTGCCGGGAGGACAGTCGGCTGAACGTGAGCCAGCAGTGTGCCCAGGTGGCCAAAAAGGCCAATTGCATCTTGGCCTGTATCAAAAACAGTGCGGCCAGCTGGACCAGGGAAGTGATTGTGCCCCTGTACTCAGCACTGGTGAGGCTGCACCTCGAGTACTGTGTTCAGTTCTGGGCCCCTCACTACAAGAAGGACGTTGAGGTGTTGGAGCACATCCAGAGAAGGGCGACAAGGCTGGTGAGGGGGCTGGAAAACAAGTCCTACGAGGAGTGGCTAAGGGAACTGGGGTTGTTTAGCTTGGAGAAGAGGAGGCTGAGGGGAGACCTCATCACTGTCTACGGCTGCCTGAAAAGAGGCTGTAGCAGAGTGAGTGTTGATCTCTTCTCTCAAGTGACAGGTGATAGGACAAGAGGAAATGGCCATAAGTTGCACCAAGGGAGGTTCAGAGTAGATATTAGGAAGAATTTCTTTACTGAAAGGTTGGTTAGGCACTGGAACAGGCTGCCCAGGGAGATGGTTGAGTCACCATCCCTGGAGGTGTTTAAAAAATGGGTAGATGAGTTTTTGAAGGACATGGTTTAACAGAAGATGGGTACAGTTGGACTCGATGATCTCCAAGGTCTTTTTCAACCAGAAGATTCTATGATTCTATGAAATTAAGTTACTAAACATTTAATTTCCTTCTCATTTGTTCCCAGCCACACATGCCAGAAGGCAACTGATGTGAATCTCATTGCAATATTACCATGATACCAATTTGCCCCCCATCACTGCTGGGCTTTCTCAGTAGCAAAGGACAGTCTCCCATAAAAGTAGCACTTTATATTGAAATAGACTGTCGTTAAGCAGATCTGCAGGCCCTGCAAGCAAAAGAGTACCAGGCCTGCTCTCCATTTCCAACACAGTGCAAGAGAATGGCTTTTCCCTCTACAGAGTCACCCAGAAGTAGTTGTTTGCTCAAAGTGGTGCAGCACAGCAGAGGGTATGGAAGTGAATTTGCTACCCCTGCATATGCTGGGCAGTCCCTTGGAGGGGCATGTTTCCTTACTTGGAAGTGCCAGAAAATGCTCATCTACCTGGAATCAAAAATCCTGCTTGTATGGCGGTATGTAAATAATTCCATTAAATGTTACACAGCCATTACAATTTTGCCAAACCAGTCACATTTTTCAAGCAAACACTCTGTACACCAATATTAATAGGCAAGCTGTAATATAGCACTGTCTTCCTTCTCTCTTGGAAATTTTCCTTTTAAATTAGCTTAATGAAGAGTGAAATGGCTCAATGAGCATGACTGTATGAATGAAGTATGCATGTACACATATGTAGTATACATGGGCCACAGTCCTTGACAGTGGAACTCCCCTGATGCAAGACCAAGCTTAAGAGTCTGTCATACAAAATGGAGTCTTACATTCAATTCAGTAATACTGCATTTTCTGTAATATGAAACATTTTGAAAACTTTACTTGATTTCAGAATTTGAAGGTAAGCCTGGACACGCAAGGACATAACTCCTTTTAACAGGGCAGCAAACTGTGGGAAGGGGCAGGAAATGAAAAACTATGATCTGGAACCATGTTGGGGACATGAGAGCATCTTAAACCGGTACAAAAGCTAGCATCTCCTGAATGACTAATTGTCCAGAGAAAAATAACTAAAAAAAGAGCAGGAAGGGGCACTTCCCAGAGGGAGGAATTATTTTGGAGGACAGAAGGGAGGTAGAAAGCGAGTACACACTCGCCATGAAGAGGCAAAGCTATGGTTTGAACTGAACCCCTGGAGAGGTTGGAGGAAGGACTGAGAACTATGCATAGTGAGGAGCTACAGTGAGACATCAAGAGCAGTGAGTGCAGTGACCCCACTTACAGAAACACCAGTGACCCTCAGCACGGACCAATTCTTGTTCACACATACATGTAACCCAGTCCTTTTTGAAAAACAAACAAAACCAAAAAAACACCTCAAACCAAGAACACCTTTACCTATCAACTGCAAATCTCCACTGTTTGCAAAATGCCATCCTTTGTAAATCATGGTTACATTGCTGTAATCATACATACATAATTGCTACATTGTAATGTAAAACACCTTTTAAATCTATAATCCTCTTTCATATTTCATAGCTTTTTTCTTAAGGAAAGATATGAAGAGAGAAACGTCACAGATGTTAAAAAGGTAGGCAGCATCAGCACAGGGAGATAAGGAATAATTTCAGAGGGTTCTGTTACCTAGCAACGTTCTTGCAGTTGTCTAATGGTATTTTGGAAGTGCAGCGGCTCCAGAGCGGCTGAAGCGAAGGGAATGAGGGGCTGGAAAGTAGCAGAGCTCCGCAGCCCGACCTGAGCACCCGACACAGCCGCTTGCAGGGGAACCGGGCAGACAAGAGCAAGGTAAAAAGGGCGGAGGGACCGCCTTGCCCGGGGTTTCTCTTTCCTAAGCGCGGTTCAAGAGGTGGAGGAGGAGGCACCACCGCCACAACCCCTCACCGCTTACCAACCCCTCAGCGGCCAAGGGGAGATGACACTCAGCTCTCCCTTGCCATTTTGTCACCTGCACCTCCCAGCCTTGACCGAGCGCGGCCCGTTCCCCCCCAGCCGCCGGCGCGGGCTCCGCTCGCCACGCGGCCCGCCGACGTGCCCGCGCTCCCGGCGGAGGGCGGGTGAGAAAGGGCAGGTTCCGTTCCGTTCCCGGCCCACGCCTGATTGCAGCCACGTACGTGCGCGCGCGAAGCAGCCCCCAAGGGATAAGCGCGCTGCCACACGGCGGTGTCGGCACGGTGGCAAGGGTTAAACGCTGGTGCCGGGGAGGAGGCCACGCCCCCACGCCGCCAGGCAGCCAATGAGCAGACAGCAGGGCGGGGTGGTACCGCCCTCGCCCCGCCCGCTCCAGGGGCCGCGGGATGTTGCTGGTGCCACCGGCGGCGGCCAAGGGCTCCATGCGGGCCGCGCGGGGCAGCGAGCGCCGGCCAACGAGCTGAACGGGGGTCGGCGCCAAGGGTTGACCGCCGGTGCTGGGGAGGCCACACC